>OX387221.1:17695500-20195500 GCA_947561695.1 Tyria jacobaeae | reverse complement strand
TGCTAACCATCCCAGAGGGTCAAATAGCCGTGAAATATCTGAAAGAATTTTTCTTTTTGTTGCAGGTTCACTTAGTGGAGCGAGATCGATGGTGTACTGAAAGACGTCTTCGCCAGAATTCCAGGTAAGACCCAGAATATTTGTAATATTATCTACCTTTATCTTTAAGTCCTCATCCTGCCTCTTATTTTCCTTCCTTATCTTATCTAACAATTCCCTGCTATTACTAATCCACTTCTGCAACTGAAACCCTCCCTTAAGCAATACTCTAGTCAGCTCACTATAAATATTAAAACAGTTTTCTACATTCTCAGCTCCTGTCATCAGATCATCCATATAGAAGTCATTCAAAATTATTTTTGATATTTCAGGATTATTTTGACACTCATCATATGCAACCTGATGCAGTGTCCGCACAGCCAAATATGGTGCTGATGCAGTTCCGAATGTTACGGTAACTAGTTCGTATTCTTCTATATCATCTTCCGGATTTTCTCTCCACAGTATTCGCTGAAACGGGCTGTCTCTACTATCAACTAAAACCTGCCGATACATTTTTATTATATCTGCGACTAGACATATTTTATACTTTCTCCAGCACATAATAGTATGGCGGAGTTCAGCTTGCAAAGATGGACCAACAAGTAAATTATCATTTAGGGATCTTCCGTTAGTCCCTTTACAGGAAGCATCAAACACCACCCTGACCTTCGTCGTGGTCTTGTCCTCCCGGACAACTGCGTGGTGAGGTAAGTAAACCGCTTCTTTATTTCCTTTTTCAAAATCAGGAACCTTTTGCATATGATTCAGTTCCAAATATTCGTTAATAACTTTAGTATACTCATTTTTTAATGCTATATTTTTACTTAATTTAAATTCTAATCCCCGTAATCTTTTTTCAGCTATTGTCCTGGACTCCCCATACTTGCAGTCCGGGTCAGCATCCCGAAATGGTAATCTAACGACATATGGACCACCAGCATTCCGGGTTGTGGTGGTTGTGTAGAACTTCTCACACCTTGTTTCTTCTTCAGTAAACCTCTTATTAGTTACTGCTGGTTCAGCTTCCAACTCCCAAAACCTTTTTAACAACTCATCATTATTCTGAGTGGAATGCATAACAGTTATGTGAGAATAAACATTTGTAGAGTTTTCCACCTCACAGATACCCGATAGTATCCACCCAAAGGTGGTATCTTGAGCTAAAAGAGATCCACTCGGATTGCGGTAAATGCTCTCTTTAATTATTTGGCTATATACCTCAGCACCTAATAAAATGTCTATTTTATTAGGCCTGTGATATTCAGGGTCAGCCAAATCACCCACATTTATATTTACCCATTCTACCCTAGTTACCGTTGCAACTGGGAGAAGGGACGTAACCGATTTCAAGACGTAGGCATTAACCTTAATCTGAAACCGAGGATCTAGTGTGACGTAGACTGTGGATCTTGATACCACCGTTTTGTCCCCACCTACACCTGTTACAGTGTGGTTAGCCGCAATCTTCCTTAATCCGAGGTACTGAACCATGGCCTCAGTAATAAAAGACCCTTGCGACCCTTGGTCTAATAAAGCCCTAACCGTATAAAAACTCCCGTCCTTCGACTCAGCTTGCACCACTGCTGTAGTTAATAAAACTGTTTTACCACAGTTCCCTGTCGAAAGGCAAGAGACTATTGGCCCACTAGACCCCTCCGCTTGCGCGGTATGCTTATGACTGCCTGAAGCAGCTTCCGACCTTATCGAACTAATCGATAAGGCGTTTTCCTGAACTGAATTCTCATCTACAGACCCAGAAGCTCCACTAGGATGCAATAATGAATGGTGGCGGCGTTTGCACACCTGACACCGGACAATGTTCTTACAATACTTTGCAGAATGGTTACTAGTTAAACATACAAAACACAATTTTTTATCCATAGCAAATTCGCGTCGACTCTCATTTGATTTCTTTCTAAATGCTTTACAAGTAGTAATTTTATGATCTGCAAAACAGTACGCACAAGACCCAGGGTTGGATTTAACAATATGAAATGACTTACTGTTAACCTTCTTCTCAATACGTGGTGGGGTATCTAAGTTTTCCAAACCTCTAAAGCGACCTATTAGAAAGTCAGAAAATTGACCAAAAGTAGGCAATTCATCGGTTTGGCTTGAAGATACCTGTAATTCCCAAGCCTTTTTAGTGATCGGATCTAGTTTAGTACTGATAATATGGATAATTATAATATCCCAGGAGGATATATCAACCCCTAAGGCTTTAATAGAGTCTAAACATTCGGACGTTGTATTGATTAAACCTTTAATATCAGATGCAGATTCTGATGTTAATGGTCTTTGATTTAATAATCGTTTGAGAATACTTGTTGTCAAAAATTTCTTATTATTATACATATTATGGAGTTTTTCCCATGCATTTTTGTAAACTTTAATATTGCGCAACAATTGTTCCGCTTCCCCAGTCAATTGCCCTTTCAAATAAAATAACTTTTGGGCATCATCTAGAGATTTATCTTCGTGTACCAATCCTACAAATAAATCCCTAAATGTCTGCCACTCTGAATATTTACCAGAAAACATCGGAATTTTTATTTCTGGTAATTTCACTCTACGAGATACCTTTTCACTGTGGCAACATGACTGTTGTATTGACGATGATTTCTCAGAAGTATCCTGACTTAGCATCTCCTTCAATTCGGCTTTGAATTGTACATAAAACTCCTCAACATTATCGTAAACATCATTTTTATAATACTCAGAACTACAATATTCCGATCTCTTTACTGTGCTTACAATTTGAGCATGAGTTTTTGTAAACAATGCCCATTGTTGGTCTAAATTATCAATCCTAGTTTCAATATATGAAATCGTCAATCGTTCCTTTGGAGACTTTTTAAAATTAGTTTTAGCCTTAAACATTTTATTCTTAATGTCCTCTTGAAGGTCGTTTAGCGATTCCATTTCTAATTACTGTATCTAAACACTATAATCTACAACTACGTAAGTATCTAGTATATACAAAAAAAATCCTGTACTTAAGAAACCAACTTATAGTTCATCTAATTGAAAAATATTTTAAGTACAGATACAATTCTTTAAAATTTTACAAGTGTTTGAAGTTTATAAAAGTCTAGTTGAAATCGGGCATAGGTTCCCCGTCTCAACCACTTTTTACTTAAAACTAACACAAGTCTAAACTACTTAAAATTATTCTAAGTCTAAATCTTCACTATTGCCAAATTTACTTCTAAGTTCCGCTAGTCTTGATTTTAAAGTTCTAATTTACATGCAATTTTCTGAATATTCTTTCCTTTTTTTTTTCAACTTGCTAAGTATATCTCCAACATATAAGGTTTAAAATGTACTCACAATTTATCACCGCACTCACTGTCACAATTTTTCAAAGTTACGCCAGCTTCCTATGGCGCCCTCTAGCACTACGCTCCGCCTTCCGCCAAAGTATCCTCCTCCCGCACGTCCTTCCTCCGGATGCTGCGATCCGGTACCTCCAACGCCGTGACACCTTTACTTGCGCCAAGCTGTGGCGTTGCTCTAGACAGCGATCCACTGTCCAGTAATGACGTAGGGGGTAGTAGCCACTGCCACCACCGATGACTACTAAAGACGTCCAGTGACCCGGCTCGATAGGACCATGAACTAAATTTAGGTCCGTAGAATGAGAAATAATACCACTGTTATTTAATAACAAATGCGTATATTCTCAGAAAAGTACTTATGGTTCTACTTAATAACAATTCCTTAAAATTATTTATAGTGCCGCTGTGAACAAACCATATCGTGATTCAGTGCAACCTTACAATGCCATCTATCGGGTTTGTCGGTAAACGTAAAAAGTTATCTTTAAACTTATACTTATGTTAACTTATATTATATTTATCTTATTTACTATTTTGTATGATTATATTTATTTTTTGCATGGTTTATCTGGACACGAAGAAACAATCCACGCAATGGGAGTTTGAAGAAGACGAGTTGCCCCCAAAAATTTTTCGCGTTCGGTGCGTAAATAACAAAACGATCACCGTTTTTGTTTCGATGAAGGGGACCAGTAGCAGTATTTCCGATTGAAAACCGTAGAACACGTAATGGAGAATAGCAAAGCGAAGTTTGTCTGTCTCAAGCTTTCGGCGAGTTAAACAGCGAGCGACCAAGGAGCGGTGACCTTGGCATTCTTTATATCCAAAATAACGCACACGTTCCATCAACTGCTAGAAAGATGGACTATTCGAATACTTCGGAGTACAAATATTAGCCCATCCTCGTACAGCCTAGATTTAGCTCCATGTGATTGTTTTTATTTCCAAGGGTAAAAATAAAACTTCTTGGACGAAAATTGAGCACTGCAGAAGATGGCATCAAAGAATTTCGCCGGTTATTTTTCGACCTCTCGCAGACATATTTTAAATGTTTCGTAAGCTGGTTCCACTGAATGCATTGGTGCATTGGGGATGGAGGGAAATATTTTAAAACTTTTTTCACATTCCAACTATTTTTCGTTTCACTAACAATTATAAGAATTGTCAAGGTTTTCTGCACCTGTACTAGTTGACGAGCTCTGTTGACATTCTTATTATGACATGAATTTTTATCTGTGATGTTTACATTTATTAGTAGTTGTAAGAACTGTGTAATCACTTATTTCGGTATATTTTCTACGTCGCCTGGCAGCTCTGAGTACGTCAACTTCGCCTAGATGTCCTGCCGATAGGACGTATGTGATCTCCTACATTTAAGTATAAATGTTACATTGTCCTTACAATTATTTTATCTATATAGTTCATGAAGAACATTGGGCGTTTAATTGCTATTATATATATATATGTATATATTTATTTATTTAATGTATATTACGAGTACAAGCATTCTTAAGGGTGCTGTTTAATTCATTATTTATCTATTTCATCATTTTTATAATAACTATTGGTTGGTTTAAGTATAATTGCAATATGTCCAGACATTCGGAGATATTTTTTAATATTTTGACTATTGTGCCTGGAACATAATAGAAAATTTAAAGACACCAAGTAACTGTTTATAGCTAAGCTAAGCAATAAAAAAACAATAGAATAAGAAACTCTCCTCTTTTTTAAGTCTTTTAAAACTTGACCTGTCTGTACTTGAAGACAGTGGAAGTGGTGTTTCCAGGTGCAAGTGGCGGTTTACAGCTACACTGTTATAAACAAACATTCTCACCGTACGATACACACACCAGCGGGGGGCGCGCTATTGTTAGCGTCTTGGGGGTAATGTCGGTGTTATCTCAGCCAAGTGTCGTCGTACGACACAACCGAATGCACCGACCGTAACGGTTGCGAGTTCCCCTCCCGTCCATCCTTAGGGCTACGTGACTCCACCACGCACTTACGGTATGTACCATCGCTATTATTTCTTTTATCTATCAAGTAAACAGCTTAAACCGCACGTTCGGAATGTTACGATCTATTAGTATTTTTTTTAAAGAAAATTCATAAAACATGAAGTATTTATCACTGATTTAGAAACACTGAAGACGTAGGTATAAATGTTGATGAGTTTTGATGGTCCAAAGATGTTGATTTAAAACCGATGAAGTTGATATAACAGATGGTCTTCTTGGAATTCTGTTTCAGCAATTTTTCGTAATCACCCTAATAGATATTTAGTAACTTTTTTTTTGAAAGTTTTCTTTTCTGTAAAGAATTATATGAGCGCCTTGACGTAGCTCCTTCCTTGTTGACTAAAACCAAGACTTTCCGAATTTCTTTGATAGTACATACATATGTACGTAGAACTTCAGGAACGATGTCAAATTACCGACTTAACTAAAGATGACATCCTATAAATCACAGCTTTTAGACAGTACACTGATGGTCGTATAACTTACAGGTATAACGTAACACCACTTTTTTTGTAATTTGTGTTCAAAGGGCAATAGTTCTTTTTTTTGTTATTAAGTGGCAACTCCCAATGTTCTGCTCCATTATCATGGTCGGTAAAGTTCGTAACGCCTGCCAAGAAATGAATCGCCTGAAACATTAGTTACAATAAATCTTATATAATGCTAATTATTTCTAGGGTTGGTGCTGCAAACTGCTCCGGTAAAAAATTGTTAAGATATCGGTTACACTTAACAAGGCGGAGTATATTTTGGAACTTAGTTGTATTAGTAAATAATAAACTTTTATACGGGCAATGAGCACTTATGTATATGTTAAGTGGCCAGCGATATACGACGTACGTCATGGGAGCATATGGCACAGTGTAGTCGCTTAGTTATCGGACCATGAGATACGACCGAATGTGAGCATCGTAAATGAGCGCTGAAAGGTTGAAGTGCGCGTCACCGGCGCAGCGGCGCTTCAAACTAATAGCTGACAGATGGAGGACGTCGCCAGTTATTGCTGTTCGATATTTACGGTCGCAATATGCGTGAAGCGAGCTCCTCCTCCCTCACACACATTACAATGATCTGTACCTCCGCCTCGCTATAACATCAGCATCTATTCTATTGTTGATATAAAACGTTTTTGTAAGTCCGTTATACGCGCCCAGAATATGTACTCGCCTAGATCACTGTGCTGTCGGGAAAATAAAAGCTTGTAGTTCGGGGAAATAAAACATGTGTTTTATCAAATGCCATTAGTACGGTTCAGAGCACGCCTAGCGCAGTTGTTTATGTCTGGGATGGAAGTTCTCTATCTACGTCCATGGACACTTGCAACTCTTGTCGTAAGTGCGCTGCCCGCCTTTAAGGATGATGAGGGATGGGGGATGCGGGGAGGGGAAAGGTGAGAAAGAGGAGAGAGAGGGTGAGGGGAGAGGGGGAGTTGGGCCTCCGGAAACCTCACTCATTTTGGGGAAATGCAACGCAAGCGTCACTTTACAACCGGTTTTCTGTGAGGCCGTGGTATTGCACCGATCGAGCCGGCCCATTCGTGCCTCTACCACGCTTTATAGGTTGCATACATGTAAGAAATTGAGACACTAGACTAAGTTACTACACCATGGTAATAATAATTATATATATTATTATTTATATATAATAGTAATTAGAATAACAACAAAATAGAGTAGTAAACATAGGTACATACCTGCGCGTGTAATGTTCTTTTTTTATGATAGAAGTGGACAGACGAATAGACGGGTCATCTGGTTTTAAGTGTAAGTTTGAATTTGAGTATGAGGGTCAAACGGTCTCTGGGTTAGAAGCTACCATAGCTCTACCACTCATAAAACCTGTACCCAAGGGTAGCTCCAGGTCTCTTGTAACAAACTATAGACCTATTGCAGTTCTTTCTGCGTTTGGCAAACAAAGTGTTCGAGTACATTTTAAATAACCACATCACTAGGCGAGTTCAACAGCAATTACGCGAGTGTCAGCGTTTAGAGCTAGAAAGTCGACTACTACAAATTTAATTAATTTTGTAGACTATTGTTTCACCGAAATGGACCATAAAAAATAAGTAGACGCTGCATATTTCGAAAAAAATGTTTGGCAGCGTCCATAATGATGTGCTGTTACAGAAATTTTCATGTGTTAGATTCACTTCTAAATAGTTCAAATTATTTGGTAGCTATTTCGGAAATCGTATGCTGTACGTTAACACATTTCGAACATTACCCACCCGAAGCCTTAAATCGCTAGGCTTTGTGATACGACAGCACTGTTCTAGTGCTGTACTCAACGTATGTGCGCAGTGTTTTGGAATATAATTCCATAATCTCCAAAATCTCCAAATTTTCTGAACACATTCTACCATAGTACTATGGTAGAATGTGTTCAGAGAAAATTTGCACGATTTTTATTTAAAAAGATGTATGGTTTCTATCCTTACTTCCTTCCTCTTTTCTTACCTCTTCCTCAGGTATATAGGCCTAAACAACCATGGCCGCAGAAAAATTTTGTGTTTCCGCGGCCCTCGCCAGCAGGTGCCAGGAACGAACACCGTGGTGGTTTTAGCCGATCAAGTCCAGCACACCCCTCCGCTGATGCCCCCGGCGGAGGATAGTCCATGAGGATTTCCCCACGTAAAAAAAAGGGCCTAAACCACCTTTCATTGCGACGTAAGTGTGCTATATTAGTACATCTTTTAAATGCAAATACATTGACTCGCTGTTCGTTGTCAGAACCGAACCAGTACACGCGACTGCGCTCGCGGCGTCTTCTCGCTGTGCCACAGGTACGAATGTGTACAGTACAATATGCGCCTACTAGTCAGGCAATTACAAAGCTCAAGTCCTTGATTGCTTTCTATCCAGAAGTTGATATATTTTTGTCTAAGATTGGTATATTGATTAAATTGTGCATTTTATTCTTAAGTTTCACGAGCCATCATAACATAACAGTAGCAAAGTTATTGTTATGTTATGATAGCTCGTTGTACGTATTAGGCAACTGTAAGTGTAATGAGTACTTAAATAACTAAAAAAAAAGAAATGTGTCAGCCGCCGCCGCCCAGGTTCACTTGCAACTCAAGTCATCTTTAGTCAGCCATATTTCTCATCATCTTCTCACCATTTATTGTGTAAGAGGCAACTCTTAATATAAATCAATAGATAGAATAAATAAGAACTAATCTCATTATTGAGGTCAATGAGAGCTGTTAACTGTGTGTCGTTACATTAGGTTATTTATAAATCGCAGTGACACGTGTTAGTCGGCGCCGGTAACAGGTCGCGGTAGCCGGTAGCACACCTCGGCTCACCTATTCTCCAAATTCCGAACGATTTATCAGCTCTATCTACAGTAAGGAAGAGTTCACTCTTCCCTAACCACACTGATTTATTTTGAATATTATGTGAGATGTACTCATTCACCTTATCAAATTGCCTGTCTTTTCTGTCTGCGTTTCTTGTCTGTCTGTCTGTGTTTGATCTAACTAAGAACATAGTGGCCATCCGCTTCTTAGTTCTTTGATGATGCAGATCCGACACTTATTTGTTTTAGATAAAAGAGAGGTGCAATGTAAGATAAGAAGGATTTTGATGTGACTTTGTGCAATTTTGACAGGTTTGTGGCTTGATTTGCTTGGCATAACAGGTCGTCCTGTTATGGTCGCTGCATTAACGTAAATATGGACCTGTGTATATTCCAATTTAATTCTGATTACGTATTTGCCCACAGGGTTTGAGAAGGCATTTTTTTTTATTTTACTTACTTATTTATTTATTGTTGAACATACTAACGGACATAATAATTAATATCTAAAGCGTTATAAGATAAACACCTAACCATGTTTTTCCTGTTTGGTAAATTTTTAAAAAGAACTTACATAACAAGTCAGTAATAAAATACATTCGGCAATATATTAACAAATCAATACAAACTAAAACTTTTTTTTTTTTTTTTTTTTTTTTTATACTATAGGGGGACAGACGAACAGACGGGTCACCTGATGGTAAGTGACACCGTCGTCCATGGACACTTGCAACTCAAGAGTCGCAAGTGCGCTGCCCGCCTTTGAGGGTGATGAGGGATGGGGGATGCAGGGAGCGGAAAGAAGAGAGGAGGGATGAGGAGATGGAAAAAAAGAAGAAAGGAGACGAGGGGAGAGAAAAAGGGGGGAGGGGGAATTGGGCCTCCGGAGACCTCACTCATTTCGGGGAAATGCAACGCAAGCGTTACTTCACAACCGGTTTTCTGTGAGGCCGTGGTATCGCACCGGTCGAGCCGGCCCATTCGTGCCTAAGCATGGCTCTACCACTACACAAAACTTCACAGAAAACCCAAATTAATTAAGTAATATTTAATTTCTGAATATATTGAAGTACATGTTACAAAATTATTGAATTACTAGCGATGCATGCAACTTTTTTCGCTTTTATGTCGAAGACTAAAAACAGTACTTATTCATTACGCTTACAAAACATTAGGTTCGATCAGGCTTTAATGTACTGTATCTAACCTCACGCCTTGTGGTAGCGCCAACTGGCTTGGCCAAAGAATTAATCAGCGCCAACATATAAGGCGGGAGCGAGTATAACTTCAGTGACTATGCACTGCCTGAAACTGTGTGGGCTGAGTACTGTGCGGCTGCCGGATAGGTTAGGTGGATAGGAGAATATGGAAGCACGCTTACCTTTGGTGATCTTGAGCTGCTGTCCAGACCTGGCGGCCTGATCAGGCGGCCTGGCTCCTCGTACTGTGGTGTGGCTTGCGAGTCAAGATGGCGACGCCTGTTCTTTGTAGAAAGAAAACGTTCCTAGCTTGCCGGCAAGGCACGATTACACTCAGCGGATAATGCGGGTTCGTTATTCAACTATTTTACTATATTTCTATTGTCTATATAAGACGCGGTGGCGGAGTCCACTACTTGAAGACTCAAACAAAGCGGTGCGGAAGGCGTCCGGGGTGTCACTCTAATAACGCGGCGAGCTCCGGAGCCTCTTAGCGGACAACTCCCAGTTTTCTCTCTTCTTGCGGTGAGCGTGCGATGCGGGAAATAATGATTAAGGATGTGGGTAGAAATGGGTGCCGACAGCCTCACCTAGCGGAAACTTAAACAAACTAACGGTGTTCCTGTCATCATCGAAAGGTGGCGTTACCATTCCCCCCGCCCTTAAAGGGTTACCTTTAAAAAAATACTAAAACGCGGTAATATTGCGGAAAAAACACGAAAAGTGCGGAATGTATGCGGAATGTATGCGGAAGAGTTGCGGTAAATGTTTATACATAGTATCTCTAACTTACTCTTAAGGCTACTTAAACTATTTTGTGCGAATTTAACAACATATTACTGACTAGGCAATGGGCACAATCGGACCACTGGGCGCACGAAACTCCCTTTATTAGTTCTAACGGTGACTACTCGCGTTGTTCCATCTTTCGAAGGATGGACGGCTTCTATAACCCCGAGCGGCCACGATAGCGGCGGTGCGTTATCGACGATTATGACCACTACTGATCCCAGCTGGATCGGTGTAGTGGGCGTGGTCCACTTGGCTCGAGCCTGCAACTTATGCAGATACTCGACTCTCCATCGCTGCCAAAACGATTGAACCAGCTTGTCTAGGAGAGAGTGTCTCTCGGGAAGGTTATCTGATTCTACGTGCGGTGCGGGTAGCGAAAATAGCGGTGCGGTGTGAAGAAAATGAGCCGGCGTCAGCGCAGACGGCTCAGCGGGATCGCTACTTAAAGCGGTAAGCGGGCGTGAATTAATAAGTGCCTCGACCTGAGCAAGCACAGTTAAGAGCTCTTCGTAAGTGAGTAGCTGTTGACCTATCACCTTGAAGAGATGAGTCTTAACGACCTTCACCATTGACTCCCAGCATCCACCCCAATGAGGGCTAGCAGGTGGGATATGTTTGAAATCGATGCGACTCTCTGTCAGCTCATGTTCGAGGTGCGGGCGAAATTCGTCAAGAAATTTGTAAACGTCGCGTAAGTATGAGCGGCAACCAACAAAATTGGTTCCGTTGTCAGTATAAAGGCACTGTACCGGTCCGCGGCGAGAAAGAAAACGCTTGAGCGCGGCGAGAAAGCTGACTGTACTCATCTCCGTAGCTACTTCTATGTGTATACAGCGGGTAGTAAGGCACGTAAAGATGCATAGCCATGCTTTACGGCTCTTAACGCCCCTACCCCTCATGGGAGTGAACTGTATAGGACCGGCATAGTCACACCCACAGTGAGCGTATGCCTTTACAGACGGGTTTACGCGTGAGCGCTGCAAGTCCGACATCATCGGAAACGATGGACGCGGCCTTGCTCTGAAACAGGTATTGCACCTGTGTATGCGGTGACGGATAACACGTCGTGCGGAGAGTATCCAATAATGATGCCTGAGTAAGGACATCAGATGTTCGGGACCGGCGTGTAAATGCTTTCTATGATAGGAATCGATTAATATATCGACCACATGATCGTGGCGCGGGAGCACACACGGATGCATTTGCGAATAGTCGATATCGGCGTTCGACAGCCGGCCACCGACGCGAAGAAGACCATTCTCATCTAGAAATGGTTTCAACCTCTGTAAGGCGGGCGAGCAGATTTGACCTTCTCTTATTTTATGAATGTCGTCGCGGAAGTGAACCTGTTGTAACGCGAGTAATATTTTAGTTTCAGCGAATTCGAGATCTGAGCGGGTGACTGAAGGTCTGCGCGGTAATAATTTCGAGAATCGAAAAATGAAAACAACAATACGTAATAACTTCGACCACGAGGATATACGTTGAGCAAGCGTGTAAATGAGCGATTCATTAGCTGGTACGGTTACAGTAAGGGCGAGCGGTTTCATGTCCGGAACCTCACCGACGGCATCACCATTAAACTCGGCGATTGGCCAGTCTGATGGATCCTTAGATGCCCACGGCGGTCCCTCAAACCACAGAGGATGGTTGATTAGGGAAGCGGGAGAGAGGCCGCGCGATAGACAATCAGCGGGGTTTTCAACACCCGGTATATGATGGAAACAACTGGCAGGCAAGTTATCAACGACCTGGACAACCCTGTTCGTGACAAACGTCTGCCAGCGGTGCGGGGACGAGTTGATCCAACAAAGGACGACTTTTGAGTCGGTGACGGCGAATACGTTTGAGATTTTGTAGCGCGGTTCAAAAATATCAAGTACCCTACGCATCAACTTTGACAGAAGTACTGCGGCACACAGCTCCAACCTAGCGATAGAAACGGTTTTGAGCGGCGACACCTTAGACTTCGAGCACACGAGCCTAACGAACCTAACAGCACCAAGGGCGACCTGTAGGTATATCACACAACCGTAGGCGCGTTCGCTTGCATCAGCAAAGCCCAAGAGGTTAGCTATGCACCCCTGCACCACTCCTAAATGTCGAGAAATGCGGATAGTGTTGAGCGCAGGTAATTCACTACAAAATTGAGACCAGAGGGTCACAATGCGTTGAGGTGGCGTGTCATCCCAGTCACATTTCAGTAGCCATAACTCCTGAATGAGGAGCTTGGCGTGCAAAATGACGGGAGCCACTAAGCCCAAATTGTCCCATAAGCGTGCGATGACGGACAGAATAATTCGTTTTGTGCATCCTGACTCAGGTGTGGTGACCTTGAAATTAAATTCATCGTTGGACCTATCCCAATGCGTGCCTAATATTTTATGTGGTGTGCCACCCCTGTCTAGTTCAAGATCAGAGGAGGCGCGGTGCGATGCGGGAATGGCGCGCAGAACAGCGGGGGAGTTACTAGTCCACTTTACAAGGTCGAACTGACCACACTTGAACATGTCAATGAGTTCCGTACAAGCAGCAACAGCAGCGGCTTCATCAGAACGCGATGAGTCGTTTGACATTATGCTGAAGCACACGTCATCCATGTACGTGGAACTGGATGCAATAGCGGCGGCGGTAGGAAACTTATGTTTTTCATCAGCGATTAGCTGCTGAACGACGCGTACAGCGTGATACACGCTAGACTTCATCCCGAAACAAACTCGATTAAATTCAAGAATTACTAATCGGTCTTGCGGCGAAAATCTAAAAAGAATTCGTTGAAATTTGCGATCTGCTTCGTGCATACCAATCTGCAGAAACATTTGACGACAGTCAGCGGATATAGCGATTTTAAATAAGCGGAAATTTAAAAGTATGCAATTTAAATCACCCTGTAGGTTAGGGCCGGAGTGCAAAACTTCGTTAAGTGACAACCCTGTGCTGGTTTTACAACTGGCATCTAGAACCATTCGAACCTTGGTAGTCGTTTTATCAAAACGTTGCACACAAAAATGCGGCACGAAATAAGAATCGGCGGGAGTCATTTTATCAATAGATCCTATCTCGGTAATGTAGCCCTTATCAATGTACTCGCGTATTATATCATTATAGGCCGTGCGCAACGTAGTTGATGACTCCAATTTTCGTTCCAAACACATGAAGCGTCTTTTAGCGGCGGCGAGGGAATCCCCTAATTTATAAACATCGTCCCTAAACGGTAACGAAACGGTATACCTACCACTAGCATCGCGCGTAGTGGTGGCGCGGAAATGATTCTCACATTCAAGGTCATCTTGACTGTGGGCGCGCGGAGCGGAGACCTCTTCAAGTTCCCAAAACTTTTTGAGAATGCGGTCCAGCGACTGTTCGAGAACAGTACAACAAGCGGTTGTATTTTTAATTTCGTGTTTAGACAATAATGCGGGAGCTGATCCCATGATTATATATCCTAGCACACTTTCTATAGCGGGCGGTATTCCTACAACATTACTATGTACCACGCCTGGTAGCAGTAAGTTTGGAAAATAATTCGCGCCGAGGAGAACATGTACCTCGGCGGGCGAGGCGAACATACTGTCCGCGAGCGGTAGCGAGTTCAAGTGAGAAAACGCTGATAAATCAACGGGCACCGTAGGTAGATTATCCGTTATGCGGTCAACAATAAATGCCGATACGTCAAAATGAACGTTATTATAGAAACGCGAAAATATTTGAAACTCCGTGGAACCTCTAATAGATTTTTCGGAACCACCAAAACCTCGAACAATCGTCCTCGTATTTCTATCGCAATCCAAACCTAAACGAGCGCAACATTCACTTGTAATAAAACTGATTTGCGATCCCGTGTCTAAAAGAACTCTAATAACATGGGCGCGTCTACTTCTATCGTAAACAACAACCTGAGCGGTCGACAGCAGTACCGTTACGGGTTGCGTACATTGCGCACTCTGAACATTATTATTCGCGGCGTTCAGTGCGGGCGCGGCAATGGACGCATGCAGCGCTGATACGTTCACATCGCGCGTTGAACTACACTGTGACGTAACAGACGGTGGCTGCGCTGGCGGCGGCGACGACGATTGGGTGCGGCGCGTAGTGCGTGCGGCGGCTACGTTCCCCGGTTCGATTCCCGGGGCGGCCTTTCGGTTGTCAGGCTTTTGCTGTGAAACCCGACTGCGAGAGTTATCGAAGTGCAGCAGCGTGTGATGCCTCTGACCACAGCTGCGGCAGTTCATGTTCGAATGACAATCGCGTGCTTTGTGTTTCAAACTAAGGCAATTAATGCAAGCGTTGCGTTCTTGAACGCAATTAAATCGTGCGGAGGGCGTTAAATTATTAAATGATGAACATTTAAATAAGTGGTCATGTACGAAGTTGTCACAAAGACATTTCTTGCTACATAAGCGTGCGGGTTAGGTACATGACGTCGCGGTTTATTTTGTGTAGAATGAGAAGCAGAAGTACTTGCGGCGGGGCGTATGTTATTATATATTTTGTACTGTCCCTTAATAAATTCCGTCAGCTGACCGAAAGTAGGTACTTTCGTATCGCGGTACTGAGACTCGAATGCGCGAATCGTTTCCTCGTCCAACTTCTTTAAAGCGAGATTAAGCAGTATGAAATCACTTAAATTATCGATTTTTTGATTTTTTAATGCGTTTGCGGCAGTGACAAACTGATCAATGAATGCCTGAAATTTGGACGCAGAAGCGGGGCCGTTCAACTTAACATTCAACATCTGATCTATGTAGGTACATCCGAGCGTGCGTTTGTCTTCATACCTATCTATAAGACATCGTAATATCGTGTCATAATTTTCAGCAGATGGCGTGATGCCTGAGAAGACGGTCTTAGCGGTACTTGAGAGCTTCCCTATTAAATAGTACAACCTCTCAGAGTTAGTCAGCCTAGGATTATCATGTACAGTTGACTTGAACCCAGCGTAAAAAAGCGGCCAGTTTCGAATGTCGCCGTCAAAACACATTATCTCGATCGACGGCAAGGAAGGTAATCTATATTTCAAACCTAAGCGGTCGGTCGAACCATCCTGATAACGATCAGTGTCCTTCGTGGACGGTTGTGGTTCAACACTTTTCAATACGCGTTTTATATGACAGAACAGCTGTTCGAATGAGTTTAAAGATTTATAATTAGGTTTATATGCGGGATTATTTTTAAGTGAAGCGCGATTGTGCTCATTGACTAATTCCCTAAACTCAGAGCGAATATCTTCAATAGTTCCTACAGAACTAAGGAATTCTTCCATACATTCTACACTATCATGAACTTTTTTTGAATTGTCGTAAATAATTTGAACAAACTCGAATAGCGTATCTCGTTTACTTTCTAAAAGAATAATCTCATTGTCTTGTTTAGTCTCTAAAGACTCAGGATCCCCTTTCTTCGGCATTGTCGGCGCCATAATAATAACCGACAAGGCACAATGAATAGAACGCAGCTAGCAAATAAAATGATATTATATGTAACTATAAGTTTACATACACTAGCCGGGCGAACGGTGCAGCGGTGCGATATTAATACAATGTGGGTATTATTTTTTCATAAACGAGATAGTACTTATTTGTTAACTTTGCGGTTGAAATAAATGCTTATAAGTAAGTTAGCTACACGTAATTGACTAATCAAATTATCGTATGACGTTAAATTAAATAATTTAAGTAAGTAGGTAACTCTTTTAAGGCGCGGAAGAATTGAAAGCGAAGTTTGTACGTAGGTAATGTTTACCTAGGTAGGAAATTAAGATTAATTTGATTATAAATAAGCGGGCGTTATCTAGATAAATCTAGACTACTGCGGGTTTATAAATCTAGATCGAAGCGAAAATGCGAAGCGAAATTTAGCGGTATTATAGATCTAGACGTGATAAGTTAAGCGGGTTTAAGTTCTAGATGGATCTAGACTTATTAAGCGGGCGGTTAGGAAGTACTAGACTAATCTAGACTTGACAAGCGGTGGGTCAAAGGGACCCTAAAGGATAACTCTAAAGGCTAAGGGATCACTTAGCCGAGATCCGTCTCGGAAGGACCATATTATATGGTAGCGCCAACTGGCTTGGCCAAAGAATTAATCAGCGCCAACATATAAGGCGGGAGCGAGTATAACTTCAGTGACTATGCACTGCCTGAAACTGTGTGGGCTGAGTACTGTGCGGCTGCCGGATAGGTTAGGTGGATAGGAGAATATGGAAGCACGCTTACCTTTGGTGATCTTGAGCTGCTGTCCAGACCTGGCGGCCTGATCAGGCGGCCTGGCTCCTCGTACTGTGGTGTGGCTTGCGAGTCAAGATGGCGACGCGTGTTCTTTGTAGAAAGAAAACGTTCCTAGCTTGCCGGCAAGGCACGATTACACTCAGCGGATAATGCGGGTTCGTTATTCAACTATTTTACTATATTTCTATTGTCTATATAAGACGCGGTGGCGGAGTCCACTACTTGAAGACTCAAACAAAGCGGTGCGGAAGGCGTCCAGGGTGTCACTCTAATAACGCGGCGAGCTCCGGAGCCTCTTAGCGGACAACTCCCAGTTTTCTCTCTTCTTGCGGTGAGCGTGCGATGCGGGAAATAATGATTAAGGATGTGGGTAGAAATGGGTGCCGACAGCATCACCTAGCGGAAACTTAAACAAACTAACGGTGTTCCTGTCATCATCGAAAGGTGGCGTTACCACCTTGCCTACATATGTCTGTTGTGACTTGTTAGTGAGTCATCGGTACTGAAACGTTATGCCTTGAAAGGTTTACCCAGCGACAGCGACTTAGCTCGCAACCTCGCGCAGCCTTCAAGTGGGGAGGCAACTCGCTATTCGGGGGGACTTAACTGCAACTGAAGAAAATGAAACCCGTTTCATCCTATAATGCTCACGCTCAAGTGCCATTGGAGGTTGTACCGGTTATCAAATGCAATGGTTAACATCACACGTACATCGTACATGCATATAATAAAATATATTATCTCATCACGTATATATTCTATATACTCTAACTAACCTTATGTATACAGAAATAAACTATTCTCAAACTGAGTAACTAATTAGTCAACAACTACTCTCAAAAAGACGCGTCTCCCAGAATCATAAACATTCTTACGATGTTTTCCCAATCTACTCTTAAAAGCACCGTTTTTCCATCAGCCTGTCATATGTTGCTCTGAGTGCCATCGCGGATTGGGTTTCGGACTCGTGTGTTGGCCGGAGTACTCTCAGTCGTTTAATCTTGTTTGGCTAAGTATATTATAGTCACACTTACTGAAGTGGAGATAATACTAATCTGCTTATTTCATAATAAGCGGATGCTTATAGACAGCTAGGTCTGCATTTCTCGATATCTTTGGCAACTTATTGTACATTTTGGGGGCTCAGGTCACAGGTTATCATATAATATCATACATACTGTAAAGATTATGAAGATTTACGTACAAAAGTATAAGAAGTCAATTGCAATGCTGGCTGGCAAAGTCAATTGCGATGCCGAAGAATCCTATAAATGTTATAAGATTTGTTCTATTTAAGTAATTACTGCATATTTAAGTGTTAACATTATGAGTAATGATGTTTGCTTGATACATTGAGTCAATCGCGATTGGTAACTCACTGTATAGCCACATCTGGTGAGTTCAATGAGCAATCAATACATATTTTCTACACTTTAAATGCATTCACTATGTTTATTATATACACCCGGTGTGTCGCTCTGATTGGCGAGCGTACTAACACTTTGAGCGATAACGTAAAACATAATCTCGACATATTATGTTTTGTGCTTTTTTTTTATATTTAGTAATTTTACTTAGGCCACTTGAAGTAACTTTTTTTTTCTAAAATGAATCTATAATCTAATCGTCCACCTTTATTTGCTGATAATTGTGTAACCAACTAGTAAATTGTCCGATAAAAAATAGTTGGCTTCAGTTGAAGCTGAAGTGGGCCGCTGCGCGCTGCCAACTGTGTTTTATGTTCTGTGTACCCCCGTGTGGGCTGTGTACTAGCCCTTCGGTAGTACAGTTGGGCGCCGGATTAAATACTTTGGCCTTATTAAGTGAGTAGTTGCCGTGCGGTTCTCGGTGGAGTAGAATATGGACTGTTGACTGTTATCCGACAAACAGTATATATATACAGTCATAAAGTGGCCGGATGACCTGGACCTGGTGTACCCCCCCTCTATTACTTAAGTAGGACTACATTATGGGTATAAATATATAGATTATGTGGTTGAAGTGAGCCGACAAAAGTCAACATACAAAAGACATCAACGAGTCTTAACATGTTTGGACATAAGCCATCAATTAGTATTATGTATGTTATTTAACTCATTACGCACATATTGAAGTCTCGTGTGTTGCAGGCGCTGTGTGCGGCTGTGGCTGAGAGCTGCCGCGCGGGAACTGCGGGGACATGCTCTCGCAGCTGACGCTGCTGCTGCTGGCGGCGCTGCCCGCTCTTACAGGTCACTTACATTCCTTCGCTTGCTTTTATTGCTATCTCAAATATCATCGTATGGTAGTGACGGATAGACATGGTGGACACACACAAATAACAACTAAATGAGCTGCTTTTACACTGATTACAGAATTAAGTAAGCAGGTGCTACACAAAACATTTCAAAGTCGAACGAACAATTCGTTAGCAACTGAATTGAATTTAAGATATTGCTCTACAACAGATTATGATCGTATTATATTACCTATTTATTTATTAGTGAACAATCATAAAACAGTAAGTAGTAATAGGTCGACAGAGCTGTATCTCCCAGCATCGCACCCGATACTAAAATAACACCTTGAGTACGCTTGGAATTGGCAAACATCCACGTATCGGATATGAACGCTCCACTAGGCAGTAAGATATATCAGGTCAAATGAGTAGCTGATCCTCGCACGACCTCAATATTATCTCTTCCTAACGTTCAAGTGTTTATTTATGATGTGAAGACACTGGCAGCTGGCAGTGAGTGCTGCGCCGCTCGGCACCGCTCGCATACACAGATGCGTGAGTCCAACATGTCGACGTGCCACATGCCGATCATCATTATGTTGTGCTCGTATCGGCCTGTGTTCACTTCGATTGTTTATGACGTCAGTGCTGAGCTGTCGATAAATGGAAGTGGCCTGTATCAGTATTTTTAAAAGAGTGTATATATTTATCACTTTATCAAATGTTTACCGGGCGGAATTAGTTATTTCTTTCCAGCTCACATTGAAGTCTCCGGATCATAACGCCTTTGGTTTATGACTCGGTGTCTCGGTACACCGGGCCCCGGTGTGATGATTCATGCTAGGTATTCTAACTACTGCTGCATCCAATAATGGATCTCTTGTTGGGGAAAAGTTGCTTCTTACGTCACGTTTGGAGACTAATAATCGCACAATTCACATGTGAGTATGTGCAGGAGCGTGACCTAACGTTTTGATATTTCGTCAACTGCCTTGTTTTTTCACACTGACTGGCTGACTACTACCACTTTATAAACAGCTCCCGCCACTTCAGGCTCACAGCCTGCTGCACCATATACCAGCGAATACTTGACACTAAAACGATGATCACCTTGATTACTGTTCATGTTAAGGTATTCATTAAGTACGCTATTATTGACTGAAACCAATTATTTTATTGTTATTGATCGAAAAACACTATTTACTATTGGTTGATTGAAAGAAATTTCCATTTAAAATCATTATGAAATGTTCCACACAACTGACGGCGTTACATAAAGCGTAGCGTAGCGTAGTGTAGCGTAGTAAGCGTGATAAACAAACAAACTCACTTTTCAATTTACCATATTAACTATCATAATATAAATTATCTATACACATATGTATGTGTGTAACATATATTTTATGGTGAACATATGTGCTATTTATTGATATACTCGTACGTGCTACATATGTGATTATGCCACTAAGAACTAGCTCAATTTAGTTTCAGCCATCGAAACTTTGGACATTTCCTGTTAGTGGTGACACATCAGGTCAAATATTCGGATATTCACATATGTATATCATAAGGAAGAAGTGAACACAATTGAATCAGCAGCTAAATAATTACTTATTTATATACCTAGCAACATCAATTGTATATATGTATATATATACATAAACACATAAACACATCAATTGTATATATATATACATAAATATATATATATATATATATATATATAAACTGACATTTTCAGTTCTACAGAAAGAATAACAGATCAAAGAAGGCGAATATAAATTGAATTAGAATCCATATTTTAAAATATTTGAGTAATATAATTATTATTAAATGTTGAGTTTGTATCAAATTGTGATTTCAAGTAGAACGAGGCATACAAGCTACTATTACTGACTAATTTAAAAAAGTTATATTTGAAAATTCGAAAATTCTTGTGATGTAGATGTAACGTAGAAGTACAGTATAAAGAGTATTAGACAGTGGTAGAAGAGCCACGCTTAGGCAATCCTTGAGTTGTGTTTTACCGAGCGTCATCCGAGCATTCAGCATACATGCGACTCTTGAGTTGCAGGGCGGCGTCACCTACCATCAGGTGTCTGATCGTTTGCCCCTAGGTAGACATAGATTTAAGGTACTCTCTCAGTCTCAGTCCTTCACCTATTATATTAATAATTATTACATCACAACATGTAATAATTAGATGGTGAAAGTCGATCACGGTTTGATGATCGACTTTCGACCAACATTCATTCAGGATCTTTTGTTTTTTTTTGAGTTTATTTTTTTTTTGTCACTTTATTCTTTATTCCCACCGTTATTCATAAGTTGAGTTAACTGAACATGGCCCGAAGTAACTGCATCAGGAATACATACAGCCCAAATTCTATTATGTTGAAAATGACAAAATGACTTCACCGTCGGTCTCTTTTTGATTAACGTACCGCGTCGTGGATCTACTGTCGGTACCGTTAAAGTGAGCGAATTAATTATACGCCGGCGTCGTATCAGATATGACTTTGAAATTATTTTAATAGAGTAAAATAAACCAAAATCTCGGTCATTTAAGTTGCTGTACGTAAGGAACCGGGGACTATATTTTCACCGATGGCGTTGTAGTTGAGATGGTGTAAATCTTAAAGCAGTGGTGATGGCCGCACCACGATGGTTATCAATTAAGTAAGTAGTGGTGAAAGAGGCGGAGAACTCCTAATGGAGCGTGTGAGCGATACTGACGACCCAAGGCCGCCCGTCGGATAACCGCGCGCCGCGTGAATGGCGCTGACGTCATGCCCCCGTACTCACGCCCCTGTTGCAGCACTGCTGACTCACCGTATACACATGCGACGCACGCACCAAAAACGTAAACACTGCAATTTAATGAATTACTCGTGAATTATTGCCATTGTCGACACGCCGTGCTCTCAATACTTCATTTTGATCTCGACACTCAATATCGTTTCGGACGAATAAATGATGTTCTAAATGTACGCATTTGGGACAATGACTCTACTACTTAGGCACGAATGGGCAAGCTCGACTCTTGAGTTTGAGGTGCCCATGGGTGGAGGTCGTCATTTACCATCTGGTGACCCGTCTGCTTGTTTGCCCACAAATGCCATATAAGAAAGTATATTTTACGACCGACAGTCTTCCTGACGCCAACCCTCAGAAGGAATATAAATAGTCGTTTTAAGGAAAGACGCTGTTAAGTAGATTTCTAGAAAAGAAATGGGTATTGACTGGGACCTGGTGTAAGGCGTACCGCAAGTTTTGAATATACATAGTCGTTTTAAGGCGGGAAAGACGATGTTAAAGAGATTTATAGTGGGGAAATGGGTAGGAACTGGCAAGCTTTGAATGAGCCACAGATGGGACAGCTCGCGGAAGGCGCAGCGGCAGGCAGGCAGGAAGACCTTGCTGAAACTAAGTAACTAACTAACTAAAATTTAAACCGCTCCCGATGTCTTAATTTAAACTCTTGTGAAATGTTGCAAGTACTAATATCAACCGCTGTTTCACAACCGCTGGCGCCTATCGCCCGTTGACACATATAGAGTTGGCATGATTAAACGGTTTCCTTTATGTTCGCTATAACGTGAGTGTACTGTGTGGTGCGGCGGTCTCGTGCTGAGATGTTACTTCCCGTCAGGAGCTCACGCACTGGAGATGAATCAAGCGGATGTATGAATGCGGGCGCTCCACACGTGTGCGCCCGCACTACACTCAGGTATGCCTCATATTACCATTGTCCTCAGTTATTGTTATAATGGCAGGACGTGTCATCTACTGTACCACACCTAATATGACGATCTAATTAAACTCATATTACACAGCTTCTTGTAGATGTCGGGGAACCATGACGACAACAGCTGTATGCTGTCATTTTGGTACGAACATTGTGTTTATTCCAGTATGGTGTTCACTTAGTTCAATATGGTTGAGATAACTGAAAAGCGGGTGCGAGTTCGATTTGCGCGCCGAGGGTTGCGTTAACAAAGAACAAGTTTGTATGTTCGTCCACCTCGGGTACTGGCTCTGTAATACCTTCAATTAATTAATTAGCCTACTGCAGTCCACTGCTGGGCACAGGCCTCCCCCAATGTTCGCCTTGCACCCGGTAACACCTTGATTCTTGCTATATAAAATTGCAGGTCAGTAGGAAGCATCCTATAGGTTTTGATCGTCCTGCGATATCCTATACACTAGTACAAGTATAGAATAATGCCGTCACTTATTAGAATAACTATTTGTTTTGTTATGACATCTGTCGCATAGGAATAATCCTTTGTCGCGGGGGCTTTACAAATATTTACAAATATTAACAGACATTCAATCGACGGACACGGAATACCCCACACTCGGGACAACTATTTCTAGATCACAATTTTTTGTCCCGTGTGGTAATCGAACCCACGACCTCCGGTTCAGCAGTCAGGGTTACTCATCACCAGACCAACAGGCACGTCTGTTGGTCTAGTGATGAGTTGTGGAAATAAACTAAATATAACCTAAATGGATTAATCATTCCTTTGTGATTTTTGTCTAATCTAGGTCTATGTATAGTTATGCTGCGGGCCATGACCGTGTAGGGCAAGTACCGCTATAGGTAAGTTTGCGAGTTACACGAAAATTGCATGCTTTCGGTTAAATTATACTCTGACGTACATGTTTTGCAATATAAGTTGTAGAAATATACGCACATATGTATGTACACAATACACCGGTGGCTAATACAAAGAATACACAATCGTACTCACTATTTCAACAGACTAAACACCATCATTTTGTAGGTAGGTTAAGTAGTGGAGGTAAAAATATGTTTCTTGAACAAGATTATAGCAATTAGCCGCTATTAAATCGTTGTGGCTATTAATTATATCTAAAATAGAGGCAATTAACCGAATTGTGACATTGCCGGGTTTAGTTTTTAGAGCAAACGGACGAAAATAGCGCGTGGTGAGTATCGCGCCGGCACTCCCAGCGTACCGTTTTGTACGTTATTTCTTTATTGTAATTGTTTGTACCCAAGTATCTCCCGATTATAATTGAAAAAATGTGTTCCTTTAAGGTGAAAATATAATTATTACTTTTTAACTCCCTCCCTAATATTTTTCTGGCGACGCCATTCTGAAATCCTAAACCAAATGTTACTCCCACTAAAATACAATTCAAATTTTACCTGACATGTCCAAATCCATCGAGCAGTTTAGGCTCTTGGACGTGAGAAACCAAGATAAACACTCGAAAGATAATACGTTTTTTTGTACCTCTCATAAATATATTGTCCTATAATTTATCATGATGGTGCAGTGGAGTCGGCTGCCTATTATACTTTTTAAAGTTTATACGACGAACTAAAACAATTAAGACATCATATTTATGTATGTATGTGGAGAAACAAGGTACAAGCCCATTTTATCCCTCATGTAATGTACTCGCATGTGCCTACAGTGATGTGATATCATGATAGCTAAAAGACAGTAAGTCTGTAATATTAGTTACCATTATGAAGAATAATGCTACCAATATATAAATAAATTATATAATAAGAAGATTTGTGATTATCCGGATCGATGTAATAAACGACTTCAGTGGAAACGAAGTTGTGATGTAGCAGCGTTACAGAAAAATGTTTACGTCGAGTATCATTACTCAATACTGCAGTATAATTATTAGGCACCAACTCCGATACAATACACAATTAAATTACTCGCCATAACTAATTACTTATTACTAAAATTACTTTTCGTCAGTAGTCACGATTTGGATTGCAATTTTTTATGTGTTTTTGCAAATATATAGGTATATTTACAAGCAAAAATTTACATAATTATGTTTCATATTGATTTTGATAGATTTATTTCACTTTTAAGTTGTCACGCGGACATAGAATGTAACAATCCTATTTAAAAAAAGCTCGAAAAAACTCAAAAATTAAACTGCTAAACTGAAAATTATATGAATAGGAAACTAAGTATAAGAAATTTAAAATTGAAAAAGCTCGGTCGCTGCATGGCTAACGTGTCCCCAGCTACGAGGCAGTGATCGAAGCTCGACCTAAAAACAATCGTCTCGTACAAAGAGTAGCTGATTGTTGCTTTAGGCAATATTACGACTGCGCAGTTTAAGATGAAAGGGGTTTTGGTTAAAATGTTTACTCGAAGCGTCGCCTGTCAGCGCGCGGCGGCGCCGCCCGCCTACCGCCAACCGCCGCCAGTTGCGCTTCATAGCTCACTAAACACACGTTTTTATACGACCAACGACAATATCATTGAAATTCACATGCTGCATTTCTGAAGGTCGTCTCCTTAAAATATTATTGTAGCTTGGTCAGCTAACTCTTTCCTCTTTGCCCTGCGTTCAGCTTCTTTAGGACATACTGAGAGACCAGTTAGAGAGGCAGGTTCATCACACCAGCGACTTGGTGCACGGCCTCGCGATCTCATTCAACAAATAACTGCTCTTTATTGTGCATATAGATAAATAGAGAACACTTTATCTCATCAAAAACATTAATGTGAAATGAAAGCCGAGCCTTCAATATTCAAAATATGCGCCGTTGTCGACTTCGCTAACAAAAAAAATTGAGATCTATATGGGTGCCAATGTCTTTGTAGAAATATATAGGTGCCAAGTTCTGTGTAGAAAGTCCTTAAATGTTTGTTACAAGAACAGAACAGGCAACAATCCAAAATAAATAAATATAATAGTAATATGCTTTGGTGAAACAAAGACAAAATTACATTTTCTGAAATAACAAAATTACTTTTATTCCAAATACAATTAAATACAAAGTTTTCACACGTTTTACCATTTCGAAACAGAGTAACTTACCTGAAATAACAAAAACAACATTGAAAGCCTTTACTTCTAGTTTAGTTTTTATACTTCCTTTTATTTATACAGGAGATTATTGACTGTTCCAGTCGGGGTCACTGACATCACGCTGACATCTTTTCGACATCTAGAGATAATAAATCCTTACAGAGAAAGTGATATTCTTTACATATATACTCGTACAACAATTTCTTGTTCTCGGTACTGCCACAATATTTACTACTTACGAGGTAGAATATGTATGTTCTTAAAATTTAAGTGAAAATTTAACTTTTTTGTTACTTTGTTAAAACTAATTACAATTAGTTAAAATCTGTAAACTATTTATACTCATCAATATCTTTCCGTTTTCAGATTTTTTCCTTCGTATACTCCTAATAGTCTACCTAGATTCTAAATATCAAGTTTCTAGCTCATCTGGAAGTGGTTTAGGTTTTGGATCCGGGCAAAAATGCCGGTTTTCAAATATTTATTTATCCAACTATCACATATTGAACGACATTTATGCTAGCTAAAAGGCTTTAGTGAATGATCCAATTTATGTCGGTTAAATAGGTTTCGAGTTATGAAGTGGTGAAAGGTAGCTCGAAATGGTTCATGTAATGTGTTACACGCGGCTGCTGTGTCGCCAGTTCCCGTTGCTTTTATAACTCACGCGGCTACGTCACTATTGCAGGAGAAATTCCATAAAAATACATTTGTCAATTCGATAATGTACAAAGCGAGGCCTCGTGGCTTGATTCCATCTCCTCCTTCCGGAGGAGGAGGGGGATGGATCAAAATGATTCGGAGAGACATGTTGTAAGTGTATATCAAATATACGGATAACTATATATCATATATAAATACATATAACTAATAGATTCATACATACATACATATACCTACAGCATATCTTAATAAGGAAATTATGAAACTAAATTGATACATAATATTCATAAACCATTTTTTTTATAATTATTGATTGCGCTTTCCTAACATAAGTGGTAACGCATTCCACAAACACAGCTTGGGCAGTAAAAAATATGTCACAAATTTTGTGAAATGCTGCGCCACCTTCAGTGTCAGGTGCCGCTGAAGGGAAAACGTTGCTACTAACTTCCTGCAACTGTGGACCCAAGATGGAGTAATGTCAATTAAAATTCACTACCAGAGCAGGTGTTTCCTTCCCACTCTGATCCCGGGTCTTTTAAGTGGGGCGTGAAAAAGGATCTCAGCAGGCCGCTATGGTGTAGGTCGTAGGTCACCATGCTACATTGACTACAATTGCTATAAGGATGGTGAACACCACTCTTGGACTCCACTTATTGCTTTCCATCAGGAAGCGTGGAGTTGTATATAAAAAAAAATCCAAAGTTTTGACACTTGTGCTGATCTACAATGTGTGAAACTGAATTAAATTTGGGGCAGTTGTGGCCAATCAACTCTTAAAGACAGCCCAGGACTGGCAATCAAACATACCTGAGTCTTAAATATGGACTTAAAGCTCCATATTTAAGACTCCAATTACTTTATATAAAATATGCATATACCTATATAAGGTCAAGTACTTTATAAAGCTTTGCAAACGATTGCTACATGACCATCATCTATGAAGCCTGTTACGATTTTTTACAGAATGTGCAAAGACGGACTCTGTATGTATGTAATATATATTTGTGAAGTTAAATAGTTGGGCTCGTCTTCACCACATGGTTTTAGGAGTTATATATATGTGAGGTCTGATGCATGGTGTGATCGCGTTGCAGGGATGGCGGGGGGTGAGGTTGTGTCGGTGTTGACGGGGGCGGCAGCCCCGGCCTTCGCTCCGCGCCAGCAGACGTTGGTGGTAGCGCCGCTCGGACACGCCGCCTCACTCGATTGCACCGTATACAGGCTCCTAGACAAGTCGGTATGTACCGTTCTTCTCTTTCTTGACTATAGAAATGAATACTAGATATAATAAATGGTTGTTCTACGAAAGAGGCAATACGACACCCCGTAAGTTCCCGTATTATTGTTATTTGATCAGTAGAACGTCAACTATTATATTGCTAAGTGAATAACAATAGCAAATAGTAGGTGTCTATCATTATTCATTAGCTAGAGAGAAGTTGCAAGAGGATAAAACAATTGTTTGAAATTGCTTGTTCTGCTATCAGTTATCAATATTAAGGACCCGCTTAGCTTGTATTTATTTGATGGTTATGCTTATAGAATAGAATAGTTTATACTTGATTGCATACAAAATATAGGACATAGAAAAAAAAAACAAAATACATATTAATTAGATCTCCGATCTTTTACAGAGAACCGTTGATGGACAGTGGACTATACTGTATAGTGACGGGTAACTTGAGGTGCACAGTTAAATTTCAAACATTCTAACGTTATTGTTATTCCACAGTCACTATACAGTACAGTCCACCAACGGCTGTCTGTAAGAGACCGCAGATTGCACTGAGACCACCCATTGTACTACTTCTACTTATACTACCTCAAGGTTAAGATATCCATTCGTTACAAAGAAACAATGTATTTGGTACACTTGTATGATGAATTGCAATGTTTCTACACAGTAAGGTATCTACGACTAATTGGCATCGATATTCAATATGTTATCTCATCACAAGAGTTTCGCTAACAGACGAGTAGTCAGCGAGTGGCAAGTGACGCACAATCTGCTCGAGTGCTCCTAGCTAGTACATAATGTGAGGCTGTTACTGATGCAAGTGGCCGCTTCATTATTGTCGGACGTTATTCATACATCACACGCGCTCCGAGATCTTTGAATAAAATTATAAAGTTGAATGATGAATTACTCACTCTATTATAAATAGAAATACAGTCAAAAGCTCGAAACGAGCTTTGTAAACAATTTAAATAGTGTGCTAGAAATAAAGTGAAATGAATCGAAGTGTATGAAATGTGAAACGATTTAAGAGATAACATGTGGCGAAGGGGTGAAGTAGTCCGGGAGGGGGGAGGGAGGTAGAGTGGCACGCGAGCGATGCGGGCGCGGGAGGCGGTGACACGCATCCTTGGGCGACGTCACCGCGCGCGGCTATAACCGTCCACCTGACACTGATCGTGAGCGATGTGAAAAATGCCGGTCAACGACACGCTGCGCACCCCCCTGGGCCAGCGCCGCATTTAGCGGCACGCGCCTCGCCCCCACACGCCTAGTAACTTCCCGGAAGCGAGCGCTGCCAAACTATTAATTCGCGAAATGTTCGCATCGCAACGTAACCACATTTTTGTATTTACTAATCGTTTCGGCCTCCAAGCGTTAATCACGATGTGATTCCGGTTAAGGAGAATGGGTCTACAACAATAATTATATCTTTTACAATTGAGATGGCCTTGAGTGGCACTGCAGGAGAAGTTGAAGTGAAGTGAAGACCGTGGCAGTGAGGTGGATGTCAGCATTACTCGTCGCCTTGTTGACCACCCAGTGTTAGTGCTAGGAAATTATTGTTGCTGGTAGTTCCCTACATCAGGTAACGAGTTTGCGCCATTATAGCTATTGTAGAGGATGCGACCTACGCGGCACCATAGCTAATAAGAATTAGCTATGGTGCCGCGTAGGTCGCATTGACGATCTTTTTACGGGGCCTTTCCCAAAAAAAAATGCATTACATGATGTACAAGTACCTTTACTTTATAAATAATATATAATATATTATTTATTTAATCTCACCAACCATAACACAATTGTTAATTATATTTAACTAACAAATGGTACATATATGCAGCATGGTTCTCGGCGCAGTAAACAAGGCAAAGGCCACTTCATCCCGTGACTAGGGGATCGGACCACAGAACATGAACACAGCCAACCTACGGCTGTCTATATATTACAATCACAGGCTTACCCCTACAATTTGCTTAGGGGTATGGTATATTTACATTGCAATACAATACGAAATAAACGTTATATAATAACACTGTGTATGTCGGTTTCAGGTGTCGTGGGTGCGATCGAGAGACCTGCAGATCCTGTCGCACGCGGGTGTGGTCTTCACAGCGGACGCGCGCGTTACGGCCACCTCCGCTACAGAGGCCGCGGGGTCAAGCCGTCAATCGCTGCGCATCGAGCGGCTGCGCGCAAGCGACGCCGGCCGCTACGAGTGCCAGGTCAACACCGAGCCCAAGATGAGTCTGTTCTTCAACCTCACTGTTGTAGGTCAGTCTCCACACGTGTTAGAATCGTAAGCAAGAAAAGAACCTGACATGACATGACTGGCCTGTTGGTCTGTAGATATCCTGACTGGCTGAATCAGAGGTATTGGGTTCGATACCCACAAGGGACAAAAACGTGTGTGATCCAAAAATAGTTCTTTGTGTGTTATTTGTGTCCGTCATTTGAATATTTGTTAAACCCTCCGCGACACAGGAATCATTACAAACGAGAAGTTGTTCTTTATGACTTTTCCTTCAAGAGTTTAACATGCGCCTTAGAATTGGGTATGAAGCTGTAGAGGTTTTGTGTTTCAGACGAGCCAGTGCCAGTGGTGGTGGTTTCGGCACTTGGTCCCAGTTCGGTGGCGGGTGCGGCGGGCGGCGCGGCCACGTTGGCGTGCGAGGCGCGCTACCACCCGCCGCCAACGCTCCTGCCCTTGCCACCACTTGACGTGCGTTGGCATCGAGGCGATCAACCCATTAACCTGCAGGTACCTAGCACTTATATGGACGTAACGAGCAAACCCAACTCCCAACCCCACTATGATTTTCGTGGTATCTTTCCGGGTGCTGCATACATTCCACGTTGGATTCTTGAATGAATGAACTTGAATAAACTCGACTACCGACTATAATCTTTCAACAAGTTTAACGCTTGTATTAGAATGGTCTACGAACAAATGATGTAGGACACATTAATAAACTCGTGGAGCATGTACACCACTTCTTGTACATGATTTCCGCCACCTACAAGGATATGAGAGGAACCGCCGCATAAATACTCATGATAACCTCAAGTTGTTCAGCCACTACATACAATTTTAGACCGTACTTGAGACGTTTTTCTTTCATATACCTACTATGTAAATCCTAATCGTCCTCTCCATAACATCATCGATTCGTCGATAGTGATTTATTTCGTTGGATATTAAAAAAAAATAACATTTCGGTATCAATGATATCAATCAATCAATTATATTTTTAACTTTAAAATAACTAGCCGTTACTACTCCTACATTCACACCTAAAATTCTAAAAATAATTAATAAAACGATGAAATGATTTGAGTTCTTACAGTGGGACTTAAGACTACCCAATTAGAGCTTCGTGAAAAACAATGTTATCAGTGCTTTTGTTGACTTTTTTAAGAAAGGACCGCCCTAATGTAATGTGAACTTGTGATGTATGCGACAATTTACATACAAGATTCCGTGAAGCGTAAATGTAACACTAGAGCCTCTTTTATTTCCTTATTCATCAATCTAAAGCGGGAACCTAACGGAATTTACGATAGGCTGGGACTGCGTGTTCCATAATTAAAATAAGAAATAGTATTACAAATTGTATCTCCTATAAGTATAATGATTGAAATCTCAACTAATATTATAAACAGAAACGATTCATTTTTGTTTGTAATGGATAGTCTTAAAAACTATTCAACTATTTTAAAAATGACTTCATATGTAGTAGTTAGGGAAAATATTAAGAGTAATTATTTGGCGCGTGAAGCGGAGACTATTGACGACACGACGGTTTATAATTACTACTCGTCATTACCAATTTTGTTTCAATTAGATAATCACTAATCGAATAGAATCGAAAAGCGATGACGATCGTATCTTGACGTTAGACGACATTCTCGCCACATCAGCTTACTCAAAAATCAGACGTGAAACCGTATCTATTAATGAAACAGTAATTAATCTGTTATCTAGATGTTTGTGATACTTTTATTCTGTTTTAGGCTCATATTATAGTCTCCAGGCTACTGTTTTGACGACTTTAAAATGTTTAACATCTGCGGCCCTGAACTCCCCTATCGAGTTCATAGCATTGCAGAATGATTATTTTCTTTCAAATATAAAAAATGTTCTTTACATCTAGGACACCATGTAAATGTTTAAATAACATCATATTAAGTCAATTTTGAATAGAATATATGTAAGTTTCGGAAATATCCCTTCCTCTACAGGACTACACGTGCTGGCCTGAGGAGTCACCGTTTGAGACTCGAAGGTATGCGATCCCGAACGAAACGGTTTGGCTCTTCTTTCCTGTGCCGATCGGTGAAAGCCTGGAATTCACTACCAGCGCACGTGTTTCCTTCCCACTTTGATACTGGGTCTTTTAAGCGGGGTGTGAAAAAGCATCTCACTAGGCCGCCATAGTGTGGGTCACTATGCTACATTGACTAGACATGCAATGAGGATGGTGACCCACACTACCATGGCTTACCATCAGGCAAAGTGGAGTCATTATGGTCAGGCTTACAAATAAAATAATAAAAAAAATATATATTGAAACACATTGAACTCGCCAGGCGGTGCATCGTTCGTCGATACTAGAATAAGTGAAATTGATGGCATTGAACGTGTTAACAAACTATGACCTTATTTTGTTTACTACCTACCTATAAAATGTAATAAATCTGAGTATGCGCTATTTGCTCATGAACGGTCAAGTGTGTACGTTAATTTAAATACAGCAAAATAATGTCAATAATGTGTGTAGTAATAAACTAACTGTGTGTATTAACAAAGATCAGAACCAGTTCGGTAACCACCGAGTGACCTCACTTACTCATCGCTGATGATGTCTATTTGATAAACGTCGAATACTAAATATTTTGACAGTGTAGTGTAGTGTAGTATACAATGAAAATTATTCTCGATATGGAGTCTGTAGTGTCTGCTTAGTTGATCGTGGTCTGTCTTCTCTGTCAGAGCTCGCGCGGCGGCGTGTCGTTGGACACGGAGCGGTGGGCGGCGCGCGCGGTGTCGCGGCTGACGCTGGCCGACCTTAGTGCAGACGACGCGGGCGAGTACGTGTGTGCGGCCGCGGATCAGGCCGCCGCACTACAACTACACGTGCGGTTAACGCCCGACGGTCAGTACCACACTCTCCACATGATATCACTATCGTGGTTCAGCCGCTCGCAGTCCACTGCTGGTCATAGGCCTCTCTCAATGTGCGTCACAGCACCCGGTACACATCCAGCCTATCATGTTGAATGTTAATTCGGATGAACATTATGTTATTAATTTATGTGCATATCCTGACTAATACTTTAATAGGTTATCCTGGAATTTTGCATAGGTGCAATTGATATAACCAGAACACTTTTCAACTTCAGCGACTGAGCCGGAGGACGAAAAGTATTTTGAATATAAAAGCTAGTTATTGAGTTCTTAATTTCGTTATCTAATAGTTAAATAATAGTAAATTCAAATTCATTTATTATTTTTAAAAGATTTTTTGGTATAGAAATTTATCAAAAGCTAATACATACATATCCTTGGGCGATAGCCAGACTAAAGTTGGGTACTTTTATGATCAAAAATATAGAAAACGCCAGTGATCATTCAGTTAATCTATTCCACCGTTCGCGTGTACAGAGTTGAGCGCGGAGGCGATGCAGCGCGACGAGAGCTCGCCAGCGGGAGGGGGGGGCATGCCCCTCGCCGCCTCCCCCTCCCGCGCGCTCCTGCTGCTGCTGGCGCTGGCGGCCGGCGCCGGCGCGGGCGTGCGGTGACAGCGCGCAACACTCAACATTTTGCATTTAGAATGCAGCATTTGAGAACCGAACGTGTTCTTAGGATGCGTTTACCTTCTGTATATATTGGCGATGTAAATACTGTGCATATTACCTTAGTGTAATCAGTGGAGAACGGCGACAACTGAAATAAATATAGATAACGATAACGGGTCTGTTTGTATGCCACCAGATTCTCCCCTTTCTTGGTAGTCTGTCATCAGAATAACATTATCGTGGGCGGTTGAACTTAGTAGCTGTAGAACGAATAGCTCTTGATCCTTGCTCCTGAAGATTCATCATAGATCCCTGCCACAGTGTTTCTATCACGAGTACTTACTTATTTTTGACTACGTTTGAGTAAATTAATAATATTAAAATAGAAACGTAAACTGTAGCGCGTTCTCTTTATTTTACGATAATATTGCAGGTACTGTCACAAATGATTTTATTGTTTACCGAAAACACTAAACCCAAGTAAAAAAAGATTTCCACTATCCACCTCTACACTCACCATCGGGGGCCACTACTAATTTACTAAAACGCGAAATCTGTAGTTCTCTTCAAAACTACTTGGTGTAAACCGTCAGGTATTGGACATCTTATAGGTATGTATATAATAATGAGATTGACGCTGACCAAACAAGGCATTTACGTCAACGTCTTGTTTTTCGGTAGCTAACTTTCAGACAGTATGTATAGTCAGACAATAGGCAATGCAATAGGCTTGAGACCCGTAACGTAAGTGGGACCTAATTCTAATATGCAAACTGTGTGTGTTTAAATACCTCTGCCTATTTCTCGGGGCACTAATTATACAGTGGTGTTAACATTATATTCAATATCGGTCTCCTTGATCTCACTTACTGGTGAGTAAATATCACTCAACTTGATTCTCATGTATGATCATTAATCTACATCATATTATATCTAAAGTATATTTATCCTTTGTATATCTTTTCTGCAGAATCATACACATTGCGGGCTTCAAGCTAAAGGGTGTGTATACATATACATATGAAAAGCCAATATTTTTCTTTTTATTAAAATTTTGAAAAGAAACAGTTCCGTCTATGGTTTGAAGCTCATGATGTGTGTTTTATTGTGTATCAAGGATAAGGCCAATATGCAGCACAAATGACATGCTATCACAGAATATAGTAGACTTAAGTCTACATATAAAAGATTGTACAGACTGCAATGACACACAGCTAATTGAAGATTACTTCATGTATGTACTTATATTTTATTAGTTACCGCTGTATGAAACTGTTATTATTGTTTTACTGTTGTAAATACTCTTCATATACAGTAGGAATCTTGGATCACACAAATCCTTCCAATGCATGAAGTGTGGTTGGGTTTAATTTTTCACGTTCAATTTCTAAATAATTTTGATCATTACCTGCCAATGAATGCTGATTAGTCTAACTAATTTTTATAAATCTGCCAACTAAAGAACCTGAAAATGATAATAATAACTATCATGTTATGGGTCACAACCAATAAATCAGAATCATATTAATTTGCATATAAATTGTCATAAGCTGTGGAATTTTTTAAACATACTTCTGCCACGTGTTGTAAATGAAGTTGTGAATGTTGAGCAAAATGATCCTTAAGTTCATTTTATTTTTGTGATACAGTAGTTATGTTAGGAGTCTACAAAACTAGTACGAATTTAAACGAGCAATTCTTGTATATTTATAATCTAATAGCGGAAACGTCTCATACGATTTTCATGAAGTTTAGTAGGCAGGGGTTCCGGGGGCGATAAATCGATCTAGATAGATAGGTTTCATTTTTAGAAGTCGTCGTTTTATCCGTGTTTTCAGGCAGTGAAAAACTGCTACAATATCATTAGAATACGAAGGTAAATTTCGCCCCCGTCTACAAGGTTATAATAGCTCAGGTTTGAAATCGGGCGGTCCTGAACCGGTTCGAGTCCAGATGATTATTTTTCCCTTTTTTTTTACCGCAAAGCTCGGTCATCCAGGTACTGTAGATAACCTGACAACTTTCACTCGTCATGAGTCTGTCGCCCTCCTCGTTTCTATGGTTAAGCGCGGCCAGCCGAGGGTCACTGCCGCCTCCACCGCCACCGGCGCATACTGATGTACAAAGAAACTCATTCTCAGCTAAGCAAGCAAGGTGTAAGTATTTATTGTAACAAATCTTTCACTTCTCATAATCAGGATACTGGATACCTGTGTTTATTTTAAAACAACTTACATATAGTTTCCACTGCACTACTCATTTATTCATGTAATGAACACTCTACTTCCTTTATTTTAATTAAATGGCTACATCATTTATCGCCGAGTACAGTATGTCTTGTAGTTATTTAAATTATAAAATATAACACAAACACAAATGTCAATGTAATTTAAGAGCTGCTTAAAAGTGAAAGCCTGGAATTCCCTACCAGCGCACGTGTTTCCTTCCCAATTTGATCCCAGGTCTTTTAAGCGGGACGAAAAAGCATCTCACCAGGCCGCCATAGTGTGGGTCACCATGCTGCATTGACTAGACATGCAATGAGGATGGTGACCACCACTCTTGGACTCAATTTATTGCTTACCATCAGGCAAAGTGGAGTCATTATGGTAGGCTTACAAATAAATAGACAAAGAAAACATTGTACAAAACACGCTCAAACAGGTGTGTATTTATGAATGATATTTTATTAAGTGTCAACACGTCATAGTTCGGGCACGTACATATTATGCAGAATTAAATATCAATTATGATTTGAAAACTTTTATTATAATCTGTAAATGATTTTTTAATTTTAAGTATCTGTTTATATCTTAAATAAGTATTGTATGTAAATAATTAAAACGACATATTTTTATATCTCTATCGTAGCAAATGGTCTTCCACGAGCGCTGGGCCCGGGGGTACCGGGGGAGTTGACCGTTACCCTAACAGAAGTGGGCCTGAGACGGTGACACTGATGGGTGGCCAAGGTCTGCAGGGGTTTCTGGAGCCTTCCTTCTGAGGGTGTTCACGGGTCCCTTGCAATAGACTCATTTGTGACGGAACACCGTGTGGTTTTAGTCGGTTCGATTCCGACAAAACAATGATATTTTAATTTTATTGAGAGTTTTATTATAGTTCTTTTCATTTGACTTAAAACATATTAAATTACATTTTTAAATAAATAAATAAACAAACCTCGAGTATCGGATACAGGGACCAAACTACCGGTCGTTAAGGCTCCATAGACTGGAACCGTCTTCACAATAAGTGCCGTATCAATAAAGAAGGTCTGCTTTCGTGAGCCTCTGAAGGTGCTGGTCGAGGATTTTAGCAACCAACCCTTGGGCTGATATGACTATTGGCATAATGATTGCCGATTGTTATTTTTATGTTTAATACCAAAAAGATTAAAAAAAAAATTTTGACAGTGAAAAAGCATTTCATTCTATTCTTCTATTTCTATAAAGAAAGTGTGCTAACCTCTCAGATCCGAAAGAATTTAAAAGCCTTTAAAAAAGTATCACCTCAAGGTTAATTAACTGTAACTATAAATGGGTACCTTCTCAGGAGCGTTCACGTGTCCAAATTCTACTTTCCATGCAAGTTTCAGTCACCTTACAAACTTTATGAAATATACATTTACATTGAGTTTATATTTCATCATTAAACTTGCAGGGTTCAAGGTTAACTTGCAAAGTCCAAAGTCCGCGGATCGAGTTTGAGTCAATTGGACTTTGAACTAAACAGATGAGGATAAATGATCCGCTCCGAAGTATTACCAAACTTGTTTAGCGCGGGTCGTGCGAACATATAACACAGTGACTAAAAAAAAAGATTGCCATTAACTTTCCTGGAATTTGATTTTTGATTTGATTTCAGATTCTGTACTTGTTTGTAAATGATTAAAGAGTTAGTCTGCTCATTATATCATAGAATGTATTGACATGAAGTAGGTATCTATATTAGGTTAGGTATAATGAATTTATTTCTGTACAGTTTACTTACAATGAGAAGTTTACATATGATTAAGTTCTTAAATTAACAATTACCTCAAGTGCGTTGTACAGTTGACAAACATAATGCGCGTTAGTTAGAGATGTTAAAGTAAGCTATAATGACCCCTACCTTTACGCATTGAACTTAAAATTTCTTCACTTACAATTTAATTATTACTTAGAACTGTATTTAAGGGCTATTTTAAAGTAAAAAAAATAATAGAATTTAACCAAAAATCATTTATGATCTCTCAGTAAAGTTAAGAGGAAGACCACCCCTAATGCCCTGTACTATGTTAGATTTAGGTTCGACCACTGGGTGACATACGGTGTTCTTCGCCGGCGATACAGAAAATCGTGACAGCACTGCAGCTAGCCCCGCTAATGATTGCATCAAGCCCATCCGTTCTCCAATGCAAGCGCGTGGTCCCTCACCGAATGGCAGGTATACGTATTTGGTTTTGACGTCAACAGCATCTGGCATAAATCGCTCTGGATGGAACACGTGAGGATCCTCGAAGTACTGCGGGTCGTTGTGTAGTGCCTGGAGCGGGATTATGACCCCTACGCCCTCGTCGATCGTTAGGCCCAATTCAGGAATTGTGTACAGGCGTGCGCATTTTCTGATCAAGAAGCCCAGTGACGGAAACATCCTCATACCCTCCTTGAACGCACATTCTAGATAGGTCATCTCCTTGATAGCGTCGTAACTGAGCTTATTGTTGTGTCTGGAGAGCACCTGGTCTATTTCATGCTGCACTTTCTGCTGCACCTCTGGGTGGTACGCAAGTTGATGGAGCGTGAAACTGGTCGCAGATGAGGATGTTTCAAAGCCAGCTGCAAAAAACACAAATACTTGAGCAGCTATCAGCTCATCTGTCAGTTCCATGGATACAGTCTCAGGAATGCCGTTAGTTTTCACTTTTTCTATAGATTTCACTTCAATTTTTCCTCGCTTTTGACACTCCAACATCAAATCTATAAAATCATTCCGACCGGAAGGTTCGTGATTTCGTTGCTTCAAAATTGCTGATACTAGGTCAAATATCGGTTTTTCACTTTGTGGTATATATTTCAAATGCTTCATTGGTTCTGGAAAAAATTCTTTCAACGCCGTTGTTAAAGCATTTCTGATTCCGACATTAAATATGTTTTCGCCGAGTTTTCTAAAGGCGGAATTGTCGTCATTAAGTGAATCGGCATCCAGACCAAAACCACAGGCGCCAATAAAATCGGTGGTGTAGCGCGCCATCAGGTCACGTGTATCAATCGGTCCCCCCTTCGCGATGAGATTTCGTGTTCGTAGCTGAAGTCGCTCAGCGCGCTCCATGATCAGCGGGAACATTGCCTTTAGTTTGCCACTCGTGAACGCAGGGGTCATGCGTTGCCGCAGTAAACGCCACAGGTCGCCGTCCGCAAAGAACAAATTGCGTAGCAGCGGCTCGACCACATATTTGTGAGAGTTAAAGCCGCGAGGGTAGAAGTATTCGAAGTCTGTCACAAGTATACGCTTCACGATCTCTGGATCTCTTATCACCAATTCAGGTTTTGTAGACCGAAAGAATCCCACAACCTTCTCGTTCGGATACTTCCAGTAAGTTTCTACGGCCATCTGAGTACTACTCCTTTGCATGAGGAAGCCTTTTGTATTTGTACCGAAAAACACTACCGGCTTATCGTGTTTAATTCCTCTTTTCTCCCAGTACTTGAAGGTTCTAGTGCCGTACAAGTAGAGCGCGAACAGCGCGACCAGCACAACTACTAAAGTAATCATGATGAGGTGGCTGTTGTTGTCTACTGACACGTATAGTCAACGCAACTGTGCCGCAAAGGCCGAGTGAGCGACTATATAACTAGGTAAAACCACTTTCGGCGTCGTTGATTATGTGACTCACGCTCAGGTATCATTCATTTTGGCGCAGCGCAGAAAATCGCATCATTGAAAATATTGCTAATGAACATAACATTATCATAGAATATGACATGACATACATATATTTTGTGTCAAAATTAAAAACATTTTAATCGTAGCTATAGCATAGAAGTTCAGCAAAATAATTTTTAATTTGCAATTTAACTATAAAGCATAATTTTAGATCCAAATATAAGTCACGCCCACAACACGTCTGACCAACAATGTATTAAACTTATTATTATTATTCTTATACAGTACTCTTTTCCTTTATCCCTTACAAAGTGTGTGTAAAAGTGCGATACCTATGTAGACTAAACAATCCAGTTATGCTTTTGTATCATCGGTCACGATACTTACTATTAACTATACTGGAATATAAACATCTCACTATCCAACTTGTAAATGGCACACGCCGTTCAATTTAACTTTTGACAAAACCTTATTATATAGTGTTGTTCAAGGGCCTTTTTCTTTTTTTTTTTCGTGTGGAAACCCCCACGGGTCATCACCTCACTGGAGCCAACAGTGAAGTGGTATGTCGGGCTCGAACCGACTAAAACCACACGGTGTTCCGTCACGAGTCTATAGAGAGAACCCAGTGCAGAGGACCCGTGTATACTCTAAGAAGAAAGCTTCCGAGAACCCCTGCAGACCTTGGTCGCCTGAGCATCAGGCGACCACACCGTGGAAAAGGGGGGTTCCTAGCCCCCCTACAACTTAGAGAGGCGCTCGCAGAACACGACGCGCTACCGTCTCAGGCCTGCTTCTGCTAGGGTAGCGGGCAGCCTGATCCGCTACCCCCAGGCCAGCGCTCATGGAGGTCGGAGGTTATTCTGCGCCCTCCGGCGCCTGGTGCGTTTTCTGCGGGACGAGAGAGTGCTAGCCCTCTCCAGTTCCCGTTCCGCCGCCTCCTTTACCAGCATCACCTCTTCGCAGAAGGAGACGGCAGATTCCGACGCACTCTCGCTTTGTACCATCGACTGAACCATGGTCTCTAGCGAGAGGCTTCCCAATTGTTATTATATTGTTCAAGGGCCTACGTCATTAGCCATAACAATAACTCGCGATAGTTTTAAGTGTTCTCAATTCGTTCGTTCGTCTTGTCATACTTCACTTTATTATAAAAGCACACCGAAACTCGTCCACACATTTGGGTTTTATTTCTCGTACATGGTCCTTAACAATTGTATTATTTAGTATAATTTGTGTGACGGTGTTTCCTAACTCGGTGCGGTACGGACATGACTTTACTGAGAAGGCAGAATCGAGGCGACAACACATAATATATAGGTATACAACATACAAGTCAGAACTCTAAATGTCATTAAAACATTGTACTATGTTGTCTACTTCATAAACAAAAAATATTAGACTTTGATATTATTAAAATAGTTTGTACTCTGCTATCTTGATATAGCATACTTAAAAACAAGATATCTTAATCCTAAGTGTCTTATATCTGTCTACATTTAAGTATCTATTACAATAATTTCTTATCAATTTTGATTGGTATGAACAAATATGCAGACACTTCGAGATCAACAACTACAAAGATACAAAATATACGCCAGACGATGATGACGATATAAAATATATTATGCAATCAAAACGCAAGTTGCGTCACTGCTACACACTTTATAAACGCGGCACCTTCATACGACGCTCTCATGATCTCACTCATCATAGCACAGAAAATGATGCCATATATAGAACAAAGACCCATCAGCTGACATACTAACGTCTGTAAATAAGTATTATAATTGAAACCGCAGCTGAAGATCATCAAAAGCTGTCACACGGCAAGGTCGGCGTCGTTCAAGATCAATAACAAGATCGCGTCGCGCTGCCTATAACGTAGTGGTCACAAGCGCGGCACAACGATAATTTAATAATATATCATTAATATTGATAATTATGTACATTTATTTATTACTAATATTTGTACATATATAACATAATCTGGACTGCACAGATGGCGTAGCGGTTTAAGTGGTCCCCCTCGCCACCATGCTGCCGCGCCGAGTGTTGTGGGTTCGATCCCCGCACGGGACATCACTTAGTGTAATTCTAAAATTGTTATTCTGAGTCTGGGTGTTCTTTATGCGATAGGGGCAAACGAGCAGATGGGCCACCTGATGGTAAGTGATAACCGCCGCCCATGGACACGTTGCCGGCCTTTCTTGAAGGTTTGAAGGTCGTATCGGTCCGTGTGTCCGTTGTTTGGATGTTTGTCTAGCCCAAGCCCAAGCGACAGGATCCTAATGCGGGAGTTGTCTTTTTATTAAAAATTAATAATAATTGTATAACTAACTATAAATTATACATATAAAGAATATTTATGTATAGTATTGTCCGTACGGACTCGGCTATGACTGCTTGAGGATCGTGTAGTACTGTCACTTTTGGCCTTAGCAGAACATTAACGCACTGTGGCGAGGGACTAAGGGCTAAGGAACATTTTTGTTCTACACACAGGTAACTAGTAAATTTATTTATATTTAGTTTTTTTTTATTATGTTTTTAGTATCTTTGTGTTGTTTTCTTCTTTCTTTCTTTCCTTTTTAGAAGAGTAATGTGATCAGGACTTAGTTGCTATATGCCAATAAAAGAGTTCTGTGTTGCTTTCGAAATTCTAAAAAGGTAAACATCTATAGCTTATTTATGATTTTCGAGTATGAGGTATTATACATACATATGTGTGTATCATACATATGATCTATGTATGTATGATCCTTCTTGTGCCGCTTTAGAGCCCAGACAACTCGATAAATATCGACATGCGAGGTGTGATTTAAATTATCACAATAGGGCGAATGAAATAAGGTATAACATTTTAAGAAAAAAATAAAGTTTGTAATTCAGTAATTGTACTTATTTGTAGGTTTAACTAGGTGGTGAATTGACGACTTATTTGATTCTCAGGGTCTCTAAGTAGGGTTTGGACGTAGTAGGTGTAGGTGTAGCGATTGAAGAGTTCTGGTGTTATCGGGTAGCTAGAGACGCTACTGCCCACTAATCAAGCTGGCTACTTTTAAGCTAATCTCTTAAACCTGCCAGCGCAAGGTAGACAGTTTGGTTGCCCAGCCAGCCTAGTCTACACTTTTATTATGTGCCTATTCTATGCTCGTAAATCAAGTTATGCCCGTCGGCATCGCATTATGTGTGCCTGCTTATGCCGTAGGCAGAGACGGGCCTGCCATGCTTTACAACGCCGTTCTAGGCCTGCTTATATGGTCGGTGCTCGTGGAGGCCGGGAATCGTTAAGCTCTCTCTACCGCGGGGTGAAATGAACATAAATAATATAACATAGTAGGTAGATTTACTTGTATGAATATAGTGTAGTAACAATAATAATTCATATATTATTATTTATTATCTATATTCTATTTTTTAAGATTGTTTAAACGTGCTAATTTTTTTAAAGAATCAGTCAGAGGTCAGATTGCACTATTATTTGTGTGTTAGTTATAGGTATTTAACTACTCGTAATAATATATGATACAGAACACACAATAAGCGGTCACCTACTTAGTACACGCTACGTACAAGTATGTACATAGGTATGTGTTTGAGCGTCATTTAAACCGGCACTGCCCAAGACTGCCGGATCAAGTAAGTAAAGTATAGTACAGCAATATGTAGTATGTATCAAGAGATTCCTACTCTAAATGGCATATAACTTGTATTTTGAATGCATCTAATATCTTTGTTTTAAATTGCATTTTCATTTTATTCTAATTGCTTTGTGGCTAACGAAAAATCTTTAAAATATACAATCATCAAATGGGATAATAAACAAACAGGTTCGTAGCGTCCTTATCAAGTGCAGTGAGAGCGGCGAGGCGAGGTGAGAGGCGCGGGACGCGGCGTGGGCGAGACCTCGCGTCGCGTCCTGTCATCTCAGTTGTATCCAAAGTCAGCTACTACCTACTACTTCGATAGTCTAAACAGTACCGCGAATAGTGTTTCGTTAAGTGGTTCGGTTACTTCCTCACAATGATCACATCAGTAATCGTAGTGCTCGCACTTGTCGCGCTCTACTTGTACGGCACTAGAACATTCAAGTACTGGGAGAAAAGAGGCATTAAACACGATAAGCCGATACTGTTTTTTGGAAACAATTCTGAAAATTATCTCTTCAAAAAGAGTATTACACAGGTTAGTGCTGATACTTATTGGAAGTATCCTAACGAGAGGGTTGTAGGATTCTTTCGTTCCACGCGACCAGAACTGGTGATCAGAGATCCCGCCATCATTAAACGTATACTTTTGACAGACTTTGCGTTCTTCTATCCCCGCGGCCTGAACCCCCATAAGACAGTGATCGAGCCGTTGTTGCGTAACTTGTTCTTCGCAGACGGCGACCTATGGCGCCTACTGCGCACGCGCATGACACCAGCTTTCACGAGCGGGAAGCTGAAGGCTATGTTTCCCCTGATCGTGGAGCGTGCCGAGCGCCTGCAGTCGCGGGCTCTCAGCGCCGCCACAGCCGGCCGAGCGATCGACGCGCGCGACCTAATGGCGCGCTACACTACCGACTTCATCGGAGCGTGTGGTTTTGGCCTTGACGCAGACTCTCTTAATGACGAGGATTCAGCCTTTAGAAAACTCGGCATTACCATATTTAATATAGGACTTAAAGATGCTATAATTGCAGTTCTAAAAGAAATTTTCCCGGATTTACTAAAGCATTTAAGGTTTTTACGGAGGGCTGAAAAGCCGATGTTTGATCTAGTCTTTGCCATTTTAAAACAACGGAATTATGAACCTTCGAACAGAAATGATTTCATTGACCTGATGCTGGAGTGCCAGAAAAGGGGCAAAATGGAAACGGAGTCTTTAGAAAGGATAAAATCCGACGGTACACCAGAGATTGCGTCCATGGAGTTGACAGATGAGCTGTTGGCCGCCCAAGTATTTGTGTTCTTTGCGGCGGGCTTTGAGACTTCGTCGTCCGCGACCAGCTTCACACTCCATCAACTCGCTTACCACCCAGAAGTGCAGCAGAAAGTGCAGCACGAAATAGACCAGGTGCTCACCAAATACAGCAACAAGCTCAGCTACGACGCCATCAAGGAGATGACCTACCTGGAGTGTGCGTTCAAGGAGGGTATGAGGATGTTTCCTTCACTCGGCTACTTGGTGAGGGAGTGCGCGCGACCTTACACCATTCCCGAGTTGGAGGTAAATATTGATGAAGGTGTGGGCATCATCATTCCACTGCAGGCTCTCCACAATGATCCGCAGTACTTCGACGAGCCGTTCGAATTCCGGCCGGAGAGATTTGGGTCGGACGCAGTCGATGCCAGAAACAAATATGTATACTTACCGTTCGGCGACGGACCTCGCGCCTGCATAGGTAGGTATTTATGGTTCATTTTTGTGCTATTATTATTATATTAAATATTGCTTTTATTTTTTGGTGTTCTTTGCAGGTGAACGATTAGGTATAATGCAGTCGCTAGCGGGGCTCGCGGCGGTCCTCTCGCGCTTCTCGGTGACGCCCGCTGAGGCCACCGTACGTCACCCTGTTGTCGAGCCCAAGTCCGATATTGTACAAGGCATCAAAGGTGGACTTCCGCTTACGTTTGTTGAAAGACGTTCCGAAACTTTGTAAATTCGTTTTGGGTTCAGAAAGTAATACTGTCGATGTAATAAGTGTAGTCTTGTTTATCTAACGGAATCTAAGGAATTTCATCAAACATTAAATTCATTAGAGGCTCTTACGGGTGAACACATGTTGTTTTTATTTTATAGTGAATTTGGTGGTTAAAAAGGTTTAAATTCTCCATCAAAGTTTTTGGTATAGTCTACTGTCGCGTAGCGAATATAATTTCTGCAGATAATAAACGCTCCATTACAACTCTTAAGTACATAATTATTTAACACTGATAACAGTGATAACAGTGATAACGAGGAAACTACATAAATGTTGTTCATATTATGTAAGCCTCAACAATACGAGTTGATGTAAGCCGTTGTTCGAGCAATTAACAAACAATAAAGATAACATCCTATAAACATTATTTAATATTTATTAATACCATAATACAGAAATAATAAATAAATAATCCAGGTATTAATGTTAATGATGACAGACAAAATGTTCAGAAAAACATACTATTTTAATATTAAATATATATATATATGTATATATTAAGCTGCTCATAATTGAACTGAGCGAGAAGTGAACCCCCCCCCCCCCCCTCGGCGGACGTGGCACTCAGATGCTCCATCGAACAATCAATCCATCAAAACAAAAATTAATTAAATAAACTGGTTGGTTGGTTTAATTAAGCAAAGTAGTACCAAAATGTTGTATTTTATTGAACGACTGTGAAATGCTCGAGGTTTTAAATGTTTCACATGAAACTAGACGGTCCTTTATACACTTTCATACCTTTTTGTTGTAGCGGCTACTGAGTTATGAGTTCAATATGTTTAAAGAAAAACACGCAGGATACATCGCTTTAAAGTCGTTATATTATTATGGTTATGACTTCAATCCGGTAACATACATAGGTGTCCATACCTATAGTGTAGTCACAGATAATATAATAGTAACTCCATAAGCCGCAGTGAAGAACTAGATTTGTATTGAAAATTATTTTATTATTAATTACTAACGTAATACCTACATATGCTAACGTTTATATCTCCGAACTGGTAGGCAGAGGTGAATCAAACGGCTATATTTTGACTACACCTCTTTATTTCCTCGGGGACCTATTTATTTCTTTAAAAAAAAACTCGCATTAGGAATAATTCCTGTGTTGCGGGTGATTTACGGTGGGGTGGTAATGTGCTTCGCATGAGATGGACTACATCGATAAATGAGACCGTCATGCGAGCACATCATGTTGCCACAGAGGAAGGAACTAAACCGCTGCGTACCGTGATCGTATGCTACCTTTGTTTCAGGAACTTGAACCAGCTATTAATGTTTCGACTCAAAGACTGTCGGATCAAGTACAGCGATGTCATCTGTTGGATAGCATCGGGCTTGAGAGGCTATGCTTGGACTTGCAGATCAGCCCTTTCATCACTTCTCCAGTACAAATAGTGAGTCCACCTGGTCCTGTTGTAGGAGTGGATGATGACACTGTTTTATCTGTAAGTACCCAGAATGATGATAAAATAAGGAACACTTGGGAAGGTGCTGTTCGTGATTATCGGTACATAAATTTGAAGGATAAACCACGTATACCGTGGTTGCCTATGCATAAACGAAATATAAAGCTAGTGTGTGCCCTGGACGCTTCATTAGCTATTTATTTAGAAAAAATGAAAACCTCGAACGGTTCTTTTGTCGGTCTGTAATAAGGTGCGGGCATATAATGGGGTCATACCAGTGCTAACCTGCTCCTTTGGGGTACTTAGGTGGACTCAGACTGAATCGGATGCCCTGGATAGAAGAGTCCGTACACTGTTCACTGCATATCGAATGCACCATCCACGTTCATCAATGATGAGATTGTATATCCTGTGGAAATGTGGGGGTCGTGGTTTCTTAAATGCCACGACCCTCCACAATCGCAAGGTATGCAATCTTAGAGAATACGTTCTCTCTGTTCACGTGGAGGTACACCGGGATGTGGTCGCAGTTGAAAACGGACTTACTCACCTTGGTCTAGGTAAAGAGAACTGGCGCAACCTGCAGTACTTAATGTTACAGATCGTAGGGATATATGGAAGAGCAAAGAGCTGCATGGACGTTTTTATCGGACGTTAACGGGTCCGATGTAAATATATTATCATCAGTGTCTTGACTACGTTTCGGTGATCTCTTCGCAAAAACTTAATGTTTTATCTGTGCAATTACAGATAAAGTTGTTAGAACGAACAAGTATCGGAGACATATCCTGAAGGACGCCACGATTGACATTTGTCGGGCATGTCATCGTCCCGGATAAACTCTCAGGCATATAACTTCCGGTTGTTCTCGTCTTGCCAACGGCGAGTACTTATATAGACATAACTTAGTGGCCAGGATAGTCGATCAGGAAATTTGTCTTAGATATAACCTTGTGACTGTGGATTTAACGTACTACAGGTACATTTACCTGATCCAGTTCTTGAAAATTTTCGTGCAACATTATACTGGGATCGATCTACTAGTATCAGCACTGACAGGTCTATTGTTGCCAATAAACCTGACATAGTGGTGATAGATCGTTTAGAGCGCAGAGTAATGATTGTTGATATTACCGTTCCCCATGACGACAATCTCATAAAGGTGGAAACAGAAAAAACAATTCAAATATCTCTGGCCCATGAAGTTGTTGATATGCGGGATGTGGATTCAGCAATCATTGTACCGATAGTCATATCAGCACATGGGATGATTGCTGAGAGCCTCGACAGCCTTCACAGGCTCACGTTGGGTAGCTGGGTTAAGGGCCTGATGCAAAAGGCAGTCCTTCTTGATACGGCACGCATTGTGAGGAGGTTCCTGTCTCTGGAGCCCTAACCGCCGGTAGCTTGGTACTTGTACTCGATATCATTGAGACACAATTTTTTATATTTTAAATATAAAATTATTGAAGTAAATAAAGAGAATAATGATAATATATTTATTTGGTCGAATATCGTTACAAAGGTCTGTCATAAAATAATGTATTAGTACATCATATTTAGCCTTATCCGGCGTGCAAATTTAGTAATTAAAACAGTTTAAAAGTTAATTTAAACAAATTAATTATAATACAAAACAAACTTATCATAACTCGTTGGCTTTATTCGGGTCTAAAGGCCGTCGTATGTTGGAATTGCTTCCTAACGTTTCGCTAGCACGAGTGGCCAGCTTCTTCAGAGGTCCTTCCATCTCCGATACTGGATGCAGAATTATCATAAATTACAATGTCAATTAGGATTCATAAAATGAATGAAGATAGATGTAAAATTAAATTATGTTCAAGAAGTAGTTTTATAACGGGTCATTTAGAAAGGCATTGATACTATAATAACATTCAGAATTCAGGACATCTTTTCATGATTTTCTTAGAAAGTTAGTGGTAGAGTCTTTAAATTTATTGGGAATTATATTATAAATTTTAGGTGCTAAGCAGAACACACATTTCCACATCAATGCTGTATTGGATTTGCCAATACACAATTTATTGCTATCTGACACGTTGAACGTGATCAGAGAGTTTAGGGAACAGTTCGGAGTTTTGGTTTGATTTAACAAATATGGCAACCTCTAAAATATACGGAATTTTATATTTCATAAAGTATGGTCTACAGCTATCTGTTACATGTAACCCAAACATTGACCTAATGCATCTCTTTTGCATTTTGAATATAATGTCTCTGTCGGCGGAGTTCCCCAAAAATATTATACCATATATGAGTAGAGGCGCTACAAGACCATGATCTGCTGTAAGCAGTGCCTGTATAATAACTGTTGGGTCTAGTCTATGAAGTGCCTAAGAGGCACTACTAATTCTCTTACACAACCGTGGTATGTATGCCTTCCAATCTAGTTTACTATCGATAATTAAACCAAGATACCTAGCATTTTCAGTGTCCTCTATTTTATCGTTTTGCTAGTGAATGTTTATTTTGGGATCGTTTGGCTATCTTTGTGTAAAATACCTGACATTTGTATTCTCAAGGTTTATTTTTAAACTATTATTATATATATATTATCTACCTATGATATTATAGATGTGGTGTTGTTAATCTCCGATTCATAAACGCCAACCACTAGACCAACAGGAGGTGTCGCTACGCCCGCCTAACGCCTAGACCACTGTATTAACTGTATACTTCATTGGATAGGTTACAATGCAATCCCTTAGTTTCGTCTTACATAAGAAATGGGGCAGGATCGCTGTGCTATTCCACAGAGAACCACAAAACATTATTAAGATACCTACGACACACGCGTGTACATAGGTACATATTGTAGCTATTACGGCCTAGTTATTCTGTTCATCAGTCTCTGAGAACTGATAGAATCAAGGAGCCCCTGACTACTAAACAGACCCGCTGTTAACTGTTTGACCGATCAAGCCTCCCCAAGTACAACTCTTCTTGCCTTTATGTTTTCAAAATCCACTGTACTTTTTAATATGTACCTAAGCTGTCCAAAATTTCATGTTCAATCTAAACTACATCTAAAATATTTAATCTCTGCCGGTGCATTGTTGACCTTAAATAGTTTTTTATAGTTTTCAACTTTCAAAAGGACCTTTCACCATGTACAACTGAAACTGGCAATGTAATTAATATTTTTCAAAACTCTTGGAAGACTTTCTATGCAGAACTGATTGATACCTAATCTATTGATAAAATTTAGTTGCAGTAAAGGGAAATAAACGTTTAAACGAACGATACTATGCCCTGCAGCTATGACATCTACCGGCCAACGGAAGAAACGTCCACAAGCGTTACATTTAGGCATGGTCACCGACGTGTGCTTTTGAAACGAGATACGTTAGTTAATGCCTAGATGGCGCTTACTAATAACGATACTAAATAAATACAATATATGATAGAAAACAACAAAAAAATATGACAGGATGAGAACTACAAGGGAAAGAAAGCACAGAGGTAACATAAGGACAAATAAATCAAAGTCGAGTGAGTTGCGAAATAAATGGGGTGAACTTTTAGGGTATATAAAAGGACCTATTAACTTTTGTACCCTTTTACTACAAAACCTCAAATGTTCTGACAAAATTGTAAGACCAAGTTTTTACTGTCATTATTTTTAAATCCATAATTTTTTTCTTTTTAACGAATTTTATTGTAAATTTAACTTTTGATGTTACAAACACTGGATTGCTTTTTTATCGAAATTGTTAGTTTATAGTTTATTTTAAGCTTTGGTACACCAAAACATAGGACTAATAGGCTGGAGCAAGTGACCAAAATATGGGCAGATAATACAAACAATTAAAAAAGTGAAACTAAAGTTAATTTTCAATAATAGTCTATAGATAGTCACTGGGTATACACCTACTGCCATTTCAAGTTCCTTAAATTAATTAAGACAAACGTATTATAATATGTGGTGGCATATTTTAAAATCCTTTAATCTTATTTACGTAATTAGAATTCGTTGAAGCTATAAGCTAAGCTTTATGAAACATGCGACTTTGAAACTTTTGACATGGTTTTTTTAAGCGAACAACAAAGCAAATCATTTTTGCGTTGGTCACCTACATATAAAACAGCAATTTTATTCAGAAGGGATTTCGTTGAACATTGATTATATTATAGAACATCGCCTGATTTCTTCGATGAATAATATAGACCCTAAATATTTTTTTAAAGATTGGTGAGCACATCTAACACTAACACTTTGAGCTATTGTAACCGACAGACGACTGCGTGAGACACAGTTATTGCACTTTTAAATTTTATCTAATCTGTGCCCGTGGTCCAGAGTTACAGAAAACTGCGTACAACCTGTTTCAACTTTGCGGCGACTTTGTCCTAATTAAAAACGGGTAGAAAGTGGGCGCAGATGAGTAGTAAAAAGGTATTAAACATAAGCAAGTTAGTTCGCATTTGGTAATAATACATGGCTTAGGTTGTAGAAACTGAGTAAGAAACAAAAGTCAGGAAGTTACCATTCAAAACATTAAAATCATTTATATAAAGCAACGATTATATGCAGTTTAATAATGATTTTTTTATTGTTATTTAGGATTAATTTAAAACGTAAATACAGATCGACAATCGCGGGGTTATTGTGTGTCTGTCAGAAATATATTATTAACTAATATTTTGTATCTGATCTGTGTTGCTTTCCAAATAGTGGCAAGGTTATTGTTTACCATATACTTATGTATCATAAATAGTGTGAGTTAACTTATTATTAGGCATGTTAGTTAGAAGCAGTCAAGCGTGATGGTTGTTCATACGTCAGTGACTCCAGACATTGTCGTCGCGCGTAAGAATAGTGCTGGCGACGCCTCTTGTTGCGTGTCTTCCGCGCCGGCAAACAATGCCACCTGCACGATATATCGATACTGTGTAACAGTCGCTCTGCATATTGTTACGTATGCGAAAGACTTCGTGAGATCGAATAGCGGATTGCTGGAATGGAAAATGTAAGCACAGTATAAAAATGATAAAAAAATGAATTTAATATACATTATGAAGGTATCGTTATTTATACATATATTCAATAGAATATTTTTGTCAAAATTGCAAAGTTTAACCTTAGAAGTTCTGAAAGTATGAAAGTGTGCACATACAGTTACAAAAACTCTCGCTTAAGAGATCACATTGGGATGTAGTTATATTTCTATTTCACACTTTTAGGCTTGAACACAAAGCTTGGTGGTGACTTTGACCCATCGCCAGTACAGAAGGATCGTTGACGCGATCGAGTAACCAGAGGACAGAACGTGGCGCGTTTATGTAATTGTTTTTGTAAAAAGCGCACTCGCCTTTGTCGCGTTCAATACAGTTTGTTTAAGAGACAGCTCTTTGCGTGACATCGAAATAATATTTAGTAGGTAGACTGTAGTGTGTGTAAGGTAGACGGGCAGAAAATGCCTTTGGCATTAAGTCCACCTATGTACATTTCGTGCATAAAGTATTAAATATAAAAAATTTAGAGGTGTCAAGGGAAACCCGGATGGAACGAAGTTACCTAACTCCATCAGCAATATCTGGAACTTGTGCAGAAACACTGTCAGGATTCATTATTGTTATTATTTTTTATTATTTATTATGTACAAAAAACCTGTATACACTCAACAAAAATAATCGTCGCGACACCACACTGTTCAATGCGAAATAGAAAGACGAAACGAAAATATCTGGCTTGCTTTCTATAAGAGAGAGAGAGAGAGACAGAGAAACATGCGCACGCCGCACGGCTTACAATAGCCTACTATAGCAAAAAGTGTCGTTACAACTTTTCGTCTTAATTTTTTCCGTCTAGCCGCCTTTCGCAACGCGCGATAAGGAACTTCGTTCCAAAAATAAATAAATATTTACCAGTAACCATTACCATTCGTTACTGGTAAATTCCATAACATTATACGATGACATTGTTTGTTTGTCCGATAATACATCACGATTCCACTCACAAATGTTACATCTCGTTTTAGTAAGAGAGTTTGACACGGTGGAGGTACCCCGCAATTTCTTACCACATTAGACAAAAACGAAAGCGTTGAATAATAATGTTTAAAATTTAATCCCCTAAGCACGACCGTAAGCTCTCCTCATCTAGTTTTTCCCTGCCGCTATGCGCCGGTCGTCACTCCACCTAGCCTTGCGTCCTACACAAGTCCTCCCTAGACGCAGTCTTCATTTCACAACTCGTCTACCCCAGCGGTTATCGGTTCTCGGGTATTGTGGCCAGCCTACTGTCACTTCAGCTTTCTAATTCTTTCTAAAATTAAACTTATAATTTAACAAGCACTATACCATTCACATCAAATTCAAACTGAATATGAGACAGAATCATGGTAAAAAAAATCACCACCCTCGTGTGCGACAAATATAAAAGTTGTCATGATTGATGCATACACGCAAGTCGCAGAGTGTATGTGTACTGCGGCGCAACCATTATATGGCTTCACATGTGGCAACTTAGTTAAGAGCGGCACGCTGTCGCCGCCCCTCGCCTAACTTCCAATATTAGTTCTTTTCACTGGCTACATTAAAATTCCAGTGCGCCGGGCTTCTCACGTGAGGGGGGCGGAGTGCAGTTAAGAGGAACAGAATTTTAATTATTCATGGTAAAAAAAATAAAGGAGATGTGTTCGAGTTAACGCCACATGTTATTAAGAGAGGCTTCAGCGAACGCAAATTAAACTTATGTTGTAGAAGTGCGACGCTTATTAATGTGTATGCATGTATGTATGTATGTATGTTGCTACTTTTATGTGCGTACGTGATGTCGCGATGTATCCCGCGGGCCTCACTAACACACTTATTGTAGCGCTGTTCGCGCCTCTGCTGTTACATTATGTAATGTTCCCTTATTGTGTAATATTGAAAAAACTAGCTAGGCTATATGCTTAACATCATTTTGTTGAAGTACAAGTATTGGAGTTTTATGAAAAACTATACATGTATAAAATGTATACACGATGAAATATACGTGTGAATATATGTTTGAAATATATAAATATACTAGCTGTGACCCGCGGTTTCACCCGCGTAGTTCCTTGTAAGATCTTAATTGAAATTAACTGATTTGATGATTTCAAGGACAATTTTGTTCACAATGAAATACTCTTAATCAACAACACATTTATTTCGATAAAGATTAATATTATTATGTTGATAAAACTCTTTGGCAAATAACTCATTATTAGGTACCAATTCTTTGCGTTTTTATACTCGTGATAATTTCTCAACGAAATGTCCGATTGGAATAAAACAAGAAGTATTTTACTTCTACATAAATACCCTTGATAACATAATGCTTAATTTGGATAAGGATTAATATTACGATACACTGTTAACGTAGTTTCTTTATTCAGACGATTTAATATTTTTAATGAACATAAAAGTGGTTATTGTGACTAAACTATGATAGTTAGATATGTGCTCTTGTGGACTTTTTTGTAGATCTTAATAAGACCTACAAACCTATACTACATCATTTTGTTTTATTGTCAATAGTTTTTGCAGCGCACGCATAAAAAGGTTTTCGATGTTACACCTTGGGTTACAAAATCGCAATTTTTTACGGATCCCTATTCTTTTTAAAAATAAAATGTAGCGTATAACCTTCCTCGATAAATGGACTATCCAACACTGAAAGATTTTTTGAAATCGGACCAGTAGTTCCTGAGATTAGCGCGTTCAAACAAACAAACTCTGCAGCTTTATAATATTAGTATAGATATATGTATTTATAATGGATATATTTTTTTAAAAGACAGCTTCCGCTTTAGGATTAATTCAGTAATTGAGGAGTACACAAAGTGTTGTCCCGTGCGTGGATCGAACCCACAACCCTCGGCGCGGCAGCGTGGTGGCGAGGTGACTGAACTAAAACTATAATAGGTACCTAATAAATTAAAGGCTTATCAGACGTTAGTCACGTAGATGACATAAAGTAAAAGAAAAAGACAGACTATTAGTTTATGAATCAATAGCAAACTTGGCGTAAGCTAACACTAGATCCTATCTGAGTTAAGATGTGGTAAGAGAATAATAATAATAATAATTGTACTTATTCTGATAATCTAAATACTAATATTATTTTAATACATATCGATTTGAATCACCAGTTCTACGTAGTAGGAGGCACATTGCTGATAACCATGACTCAAAGCTTTAACAACGGGGCGTCAGCTTATCTAGTTTCGCCACAACAGTTAGAAACTATATTTTATGACCAGTAATGGTTTATATTTTCTAACTAATATATCGCTCGAGCAGATCTGCTCTGTGTCAATGACAAAGCTCGGAGATGTTTGTGTGTAAGTGGACGTAAATCAGGGCATTCAGACTTTTGGCTCGATATGACCTCAATGCAGACTCCTCGGAACTCGGAATAAAAAGCTTTGCGTAAAATGTATTAGCGTGTTATTAAACTCTTTTCTTTATGACTACTACTGTGTAAATAAAATTAATATTTTGTATTTATTTTAACTAGATTTACTAACTGTCATAGCTTTTAAATAAATTCTAAATGGTTTGCGGGATAACGCAAAGGCTAACACAATTTTGTTAGTTCCTAGTGCAAGGCAGTGGGTTCTCTCGTTTGTCAGCACTGCGGTGACATTACATACACGTGGCGCCTGTTATTTACGTATTACCTACACCAACTCCTGGCGGCTGGGCGCGTCGTCCCTGACCGAAACTACAGACTATGTAAGAATTAAACATTGCTATAATACACTACCTACTGACCAGCCTACGTAAAGCACCAGGGCTTATAGATAACATAGCTAGCTCAGTAAATTATTAACATTTCTTCCATTTATACTAAGGATTTCATTTTCTCTATTTAACGATTTCTTAATACCTCTGTACCTGTTTCCTCTCACTGTGCGATTCAAAGAAGATAATAATTTTAGTTAAACCGTACGCTTCTAAGTGAAGTTGTATAAAATAGCGAGATCTTCTTATTTGATATTGGTTTACGCTGCTGCGTGGGAAGGGGCTTCAAAAACTCGACGTCTTCTGTCGACCTATTTTGCGTGACAGTTTGAATGGCTGCTATTGCCATTCTAACTCCTCAAGATAATTTATCAAACTTCAAGTATAGCCGATGACCTCGGGCAGAGTCCTTGGTGACCCCTGGTGTTCCTGATATGTGGGCACTTCTGTGCACTCCAAAAGGATGTGGACAGTCGTCTGTTCTGCCACCAAGCTTGCTCTGCAGAGGGGGTTGTCGGTTACATCTATATTAAACAGATGTTTGTTAAAGGACCATGACCAGTAGTCAACTGGCTTAGTTACCGTACTTTTAGTCGTAAGAGTTTTAGCAGCATGCGGGAGAGTCTCCGGTCTATGCAAAAGAGAGCCTCCGTCCAGTATTTGTCATGTATTACTTTGGTATCACACCGTATGACTAATGCACTTTTTTTAGCAATAGGGGGCAAACGAGCAGACGGGTCACTGGACGGGACTGATGGTAAGTGACTACCGCCGCCCATGGACACCCGTAATTCAAGAGTTACAAGTGCGTAGCCGGCCTTTTAGGTAGGAGTATGCTCTTTTCTGGTAGGTTTGAAGGTCGTATCGGTCCAGAAGTAGGCGACAATTTGTTCCACAGGCTGGTCGTGTGCTGCAAAAAGCTGGAGAAGCGCACAGTGGTAGAGTGCCATTCATAGAGGAGGTGATGGGGATGGATATTTAGTAGCGTTGGACGATAGCGGGAACCTGCGGCTGGTATAAGTCCGAACAATTCCTCTGAACACTAGCCATGATACAAACGATAGAGAATGCAGAGTTACATCTCTACGAAGTACCAAAGTGTCAAGCCGATCAGAAACATCTTGGCCATCGATGATGCGAGTCGCTCTCCGCTGAATGCGGTCAAGAGGGAGAAGTTGACACTGGGGTGCAACTGCATAAAGATGAGAACAGTATTCCATGTGCTGCCGAACCTTCGCCTTATAAAGTTGTAAGCCAATCAGAAGGTAGGGGAACGATTGGTTCAGGACCTGTCGCAGCCAATTTGATCCTTTTCTGGGTAATTCGTCTGCGCATCGTTGCCTCGTGTGTTACTGTCCTGAATGTACTTTTGATCCAAAGCACCGTTACGTGGTTATTGTTATTAAATACCTCCAAGTCCAATGGAGTAGTTTTTTAATATCAGCCTACCGTAGTGACTCCACATTGCCTGATGGAAAGCAATATGTGGAGTCCAAAAGTGGTGGTCACCATCCTCATTGCATGTCTAGTCAATGCAGCATGGTGACCCACACTATGGCGGCCTGCTGAGATGCTTTTAGTTCTTTACCTTTACCACTCTGCTTGGTGTTATGAGCACCTAACCGTGCGGCTATATTTATATTTACGTCTTCTGAGAATACCCTGTACCAGACCTTGTATTTGAGCCGTCAGTGAATATCTTTAAATTTGAAACCGCCGCTCATGGACACCTGCAACTTAAGAGTCGCAAGTGCGGTGCCCGCCTTTAGGAGGGATGAGGAGATGGTAAAGAGGAGAGGGGGATGAGGGGAGAGGAAAGAGGAGAGGAGTTGGGCCTGCGGAAACATCAGTCATTTCAGGGAAATGCAACGCAAGCGTTGCTTCACAACCGGTTTTCTGTGAGGCCGTGGTATCGCAACGGTCGAGCCGGCCTACTCGTGCTTAAGCATGGCTCTACTACTGTTAAATATAACCAAATGACATACAGTGATTCACTACTTGTATTTAATTTGTGAATTCTCTCAATTCAATAACAAATAACATAACTGTATATGAACTAGTGGAATTCAATTCGGAGCTAGGTGGAATAGAGGGAGACAGTCGGCCGCGCCGCGGTTTGTTAGCAGTTAATACAATTGCATGCTCGCCGTGAGACACTCGCACATTGAACCATCCAATCACGAAACTTAATACAGCGCGTCATGCACCCGCAGATTGGACCGGTGCCTAACATTTTATTGTCTCTACGGCTCCACGTCTCGTAACGAAAAATGGTGCATTTGCTTATGAGTGTATGCCTATTCAAACGAATTTCCTATTGAGAAGTCAAACAATATTGTTTAAATTATTCATGACTGTTAGATTTTGTCCCTATACGCCATTCAGGTTTAATCATACAATGGACCTGAATTTAATTAAATCTGAGTTTATTCCTTACTAATTTACAACAATATTTTAGAATTACTTGAACTAACACTTGTTTCTAGGAGAGTATTCCTAAGTCCTTGTTTATAAACTTTTGCAAATTAAATCTGAAATTACTAGTGTATAGTTTATAATTAATAGTGTATAGTTTAAAATTAATAGTGTATAGTTTATAATTAATAGTGTATAGTTTAAAATTAATAGTGTATAATTTAAAATTAATAGTGTATAGTTTATAATTAATCGTGTATAGTTTAAAATTAATAGTGTATAGTTTATAATTAATAGAGTATAGTTTAAAATTAATAGTGTATAGTTTAAAATTAATAGTGTATAGTTTATAATTAATAGTGTATAGTTTATAATTAATAGTGTATAGTTTATAATTAATAGTGTATAGTTTATAATTAATAGTGTATAGTTTAAAATTAATAGTGTATAATTTAAAATTAATAGTGTATAGTTTAAAATTAATAGTGTATAATTTAAAATTAATAGTGTATAGTTTAAAATTCATATTACATGAAATGTAACTGCTGCTTGTATGTTTGCCCGATTTTTGATCGTCAGATGTTATCAACCTACACAAAATTGTTGGAGTTATTTACGTTAGTGTACGAGTGTAGTTAGGCTAACAAATGTTTTATGTAATACTTAATTTAAAAGTTGTGTATAAATTCTCAACTCCCAACTGAGCAAGACCTGATTTTCTTGATTGTTGTCAACAATTCGGAAACATGTTCTGCAAGGTAGGTTAGAGCAAATCATCACAGTTCCTGAACTTGGTTTTTGGCCATATTAGGTGTATAATAGATTTTTCAATTTAAAATGGTATGCGTCAGGTATTTCAATATCAAGTTTAATATATAAGTTTATGAATGTGTCGTGTAGTGCTGTAATAATACGCGTCATGTAAATAAGGAGATGTAATAAAGTGCGAGGTGTCGTATAAGTGCGGTATGTGAGTGCAATATGTATGAGGTGCGTGAAATGTAGCGGGCTGTTATTACCAGTCTCCTGCCACCCCTGGCCCCGTCTCGTGCGGTGCTGTGCCCGCCTACAAAAGCGTGAGCGTCACAACGCTAACATGTCATGAATATTGCCAATATGTAGGTATTAAGGGGCTTTAAAAACATTCAAATTACAGACACTAACAACACCCACACTCAGAAGAATATTTTTATAGATTATAAAAGTTATTTTCCCGTATGTGGATCGAACCCAGAACACTGAGTATGTTGTATACTCTGAGTATGTAATGCTCGCCTAGAAGTTTGGTCAATGGTGGCGTAACCGCCTTCCTAATGCTGCAAATAGCTCTGGAATATATCGCACATTAAAATGTTAATATAACTTCTGGCATTCTTAAGTGTGACTAAATTATAACTTAGATTAATAGGTATATATTAGGTATATGAGTAAACAACGACTGTCACTTTTATTAATTTAATGAAGAACAAAATAAAATTTATTTCACGATGATTAGTACATTTCTCACTTGTGATTTGAAGAGGAAATCGTCATCATGGCAGAGACACTGTAGGTCTCGGCAAATGACGATGAGTGACGATGCGCAAGATGGCTGGCTGGAGCTGGATGCGAGAAGCTGAAAATAGATCGAAGTGGCGTGCAATGGGAGAGGCCTATGTCCAGCAGTGGACTGCGACAGGCTGATGATGAAGCGCTCTTTGCTAAATAATAATATACAAACTTACATTCGCTGTCACTGAATCTGGCTGAAGGTATAACAAGAATTATCCACAAAACAATAAGTATAACGAAAACGAAGTGAAAAAATTATAGGCAAAAAACTTGTTTGACTTTGACTTTGTAGTATTTCCAAGTCAAACCGACATACCTTAATAACTAACCACATGTTGATATATTCATACATATACAAACATAAAAACACGTACATTACATGCTATTTTAATTATTAAGTTCCGCAAATTTCGTTATAGCCCAGAAGATTCTGACGAAAGATTTGAATCTTTGTAAAGACGAAATCTTTCTTCAGAAGACACTTAAAAGCACCCATCTTTGAGGCCCGATATCGCGTCAGCTTATTGTAGGTCCGAGTAATCAGTTAAGCCTAAATTAAATATAAGGAATAAGTAACACATTCTTCTAAAATGATATAAACACGCGAGAATCACTAGGCGAATATCACAGCCTCGGAACTGCTTAACGAGTGACTCATGTTAAAGTACTACTTAATATTCAAATGGCGGCGCTTTTACGCCTCTGCCTACCCAGAAGCAGCAATCGTAGAGTAGAGTTAGAGGTAGACTTTTGTAAATAGTTTAAATTTGATCCTTTTTTATTACACAACTCAAACGTTAGGAATAATTCCTGTGTCGAGGGGCTTTACAAACATTCAATCAACAGACTCGGGACAAGTATCTGTGGATCACACAAATGTTTGTCCCGAGCGGAAATCGAACCCATGACCTTCGGTTCAGCAGTCAGAGTCACTAACAACTAGACCAAAAGGCCTGTGCCTGTTTGTGTGGACTGTATTTTAACTATAGCTAACTTTAACTTGTATGAGTTTCAAAATAAAACACTATTCTTCTATTTTTATTAGACGAACCTGACGCTTCTGTTTGTCCCACCTTAGCTCTTGAGGTTTTAAGATGCATCCTGTGCTGTAAGCCTCTTTACTGTTGATATACCGTTACTGAGACACTAAGGTCCCTCAAGACCTTACTGTATCGGGAGTGAAGTGTTAAGTTTATTTTCATTTGACGATTGAAAATGTTTACGTCAATATTTCTATAAATATACACCGTATATCAACGATTCATGTCATTAGAAAGGGCTCAGAAAGAAATGTTAATGAGATATCACACATATGTATATCACATATATCCGAGTAACTGCGCTACGAAATAATTATCAAAAATTATGAAAAATGTTGCCTAGGTAGTGCCACGTGTACAAAACAAGACTATAGAGGTTAAATCTGTTCTACATAATGCACTTTTTTTTTAATTCAACTAGGTACGATTAATTCGCTATGATTCCTTACCAGAATATGTCAGTTAAAACAGAACATTCATTTTACGAACATCAGTGCGCAGAATATAAAAAAAAAAAAACTGTAGACCTCTGTGGCATAACTTATGGCAAAAAACTATCCTAAACTACTAACCTATTCTTATTGATTTTTACGATTGTTTTGCTTTACTCAACTATTTCTCCTTATCAAACGCTGATCGGTTAAGTGGGTTGGTCATGTCTCTAGGAGGACTAATGGTCAGTCGTCGACGGTGACCTGCTTGAAGTCGTCGGTCCATCGTGTCTCAGGGGCGGCATAGGGCGTTCCTTGGTGGAGACTTTCGTCTTGCAGTTGACTACTGTAGACTGATGATGAAACACTGATAACGTTCTATTATTTATTTATTCTTAATAGGTGCGCCGACAGATTACAGTCTCAACATAATTAGTAGTAAGTATGAACATAGTATATAAACTGGACAGTAATCTCTAGGAAGTACACACGACGTGAATGTATTAATGCGGTTTTTGTTGTGCGTGTGCGAAAATCGTTATTATATTTGCTAGTGCATTATACAAATATATTGTAAGATTATAGTTTTCATTGTGACTGATAACAGTACTGTTTTCATTATTCTGCATTAACTTGAAACTCCTCGGAACAAAGCATATCTTATACAATCTTTTTATATTTATTGAATCTTATATCAAAGATATCGACCTCTCTACTTGCACACGTAGTTTAATTATATGATCTCAACATTTAGAATGTGGCGATTCTAAATGTGGTTGGATTACAAAAGGATGTATTTTTTATATGCATTGCGAATATGTTAGGATTACGCGATCTATGTGAAATATTAAAGATGAGAGAAGAGAGTGAAGCCGCTGAATCGGCAGTCGAATAAACCAACTTATGCAAATAGAGTAAATCATTCATTTGTGACGTTGAGTCTGCAAAGAAACAATATTGAATTTAATTAACCTCTAAGCATAACTGAAGCGTTCATAATAAAATTTATGAGAATGAAACCTTAGGCACATTTTCTGTGCTCTTTATGTTATTAATATGCATTTTATAATAAGGAGACCAAACTGGCGAGCAGTATTCCAAAATAAGTTGAAAAATCCACAAATTATCCCAATGGGTACTTTATGGATTTTTCAACTTTTTAGTGGACCTTATTATATATCCCAAAAGTTTAGTTAAAAACAAATACCATAGAGGCGACATCTCTTTGCACCTGCACAGGCTCAAGAGACTGGGTAACCTCAGGACAGTCTATAATGCGGACTGCGCGTCGCTGCAACCGATCGAGGGCATCAAGCAAATGTTGCGCAAAGCCGTCCCAAAGATGAGAGCAGTACTCCAAGCAAGAGCAAACCTGGGTCTTGTATAAAAGACAAAGATGCTCGGGCGTCCGAAGCACCGTCTCACCTTGTTCAGTAATCACGCGGATTGAGATCCCGACAAGTGACCATACCCAACAGTCAACTGCCACTACAGGATAAGCATCCTTATCCTGTAGTGGCAGTTGGCTGTCCTGAAGAGTAGGAAGGAGAAGGAATGGAGACTGTTTGTTTGAAAACGCGCACGCTTGCGTTTTTGTGGCGCTGAACTCGACCAGATTCTCACAACTCCATTGAGAAGTGCGGCTCAAAACCCGGTTGAGCTCAGCGACAAGCTCCTGTCGTTTTCCCTCAACGTCTGCTAGCTTGGCAGCAGGATGTCCAAAATATCGCCCATGTAATGTGCTGTCGTCTGCATAACAATGTATGTTGCCAAGTGCCAACATGTCATTGATATGCAGAAGGAACATCGTAGGCGATAGGACGGAGCCCTGAGGTACACCAGCGCTTACCTGGTGGAAATCAGAGGCCGCGCCGTCGCAGAGAACCCTAATGTGGCGCTAGTGGAGGAAGTCAGCAACCAAGTTGCATAGTTTGGGCGGCAGACCAAATGCTCGAAAGGACAAGATCTAAATAACGATTGTAATTGTTGGGAATAACGAGTGCTGGCATTAATCAGGTGCGATAATAATTTTACTTTCTGATCCAAGGCGTTCATGGGTATTACGGACAAAGGGTCACTCTGTTACGTCCAAGTCAAGTTAGGGATGTTATAATCTCCCAGCAACAGGAATACATCCCTATTCATAGAGTTCAGAATCAACCTCTGACTGTTGTTATAGAATACAGCAATATTGTCAACAGGTAAATCTGGACGCAAATAATAGAGGCAGTATAGTCATCCAGATATCCTCAACCCTAGAATAACGAATTTGTGTGCCCGATGTGTACTCAAAAAAATCATAAATTTTGCAAAAGAAGAAAGACGATTTCAAATTATTATTGAGCAATTTTATAAATTTCATCAATTTTGTAAATAGTTATTCAAGATATCTAAATATATATAATTAATATCTCAATGTTCTATCAAATATATAATGGTCAGTAAGTAATGCATCATGCGGTGATGCCCCAACATCAGCCCCAATATCCGGCGAGATCCCTTCAAGGCTGAGTGATAACATCGTGTCGCTCCCGACAGTCGCTCCGTCCCCCGTCGCGGTTTCGTGTAGCACTATCGTGTCGCGGAACTTGGCAGGAAATTAACCGACACGTCTTGCCTCGCGACACTCCCTTGCATTGCCGAACTACACGATATAACTTACTACATATATACATACATATACACTTAATAAATATATACATACATGCACTGACAGATGTGGAACTATCGGTCTGTTAATATCGAAGAGTTAAATCGGTAAGTCAGCAAACATTTTGGTATTCAATTAAAGAGCAATCCTTTAAACTATAATTCAAATTGTCACAACGGTATTTTATTGTTTTGTACCGAAATCACCTCGTGTCATAAACATTTTAGTTGTTGTTGAGTGAATAACAACAGTTGTGTATTTGTGAATAGCAATGACGATCTAATAGTGGTTCAATCAGCGATAAGATTTTTAGGGTCATTAAACCTATTGTAGATATGTATGTATATATACATTACAAAAAGTAGTATTATATTTAAATATATAAACTCAAACCCTGACAGCTTGTCTAATTTCCTAATTCCTATTTCTCCTCCTTCCTATTTCCTAACATAGTTATTTTGCCTATTACAATTTGGTCCCACTAATGTTATAGGGGGCAAGCTTATTGTCGCCAATCGGACACTGTATGACTGTATATATACTGTCTGACAGATTATAGTCCAATCTCTTAGCCGACTTTACGACACCCGCGGGAAGAGATGGTATGGCCCTATTCCACTCCACTTATTGTCGCTAGTCGGGCACTGTAGGACTGTATATATACTGTCTGACACATAATAGTCCAATCTCTTAGCCGTCTTTACGACACCCGCGGGAAGAGATGGTATGTTCTACTCCCCCGAGCCTATCGCAGTCCACTGCTGGACGTAGGCCTCTCCCATTGCACACCACTTCGATCTATTTTCGGCTTCTCGCATCTAGCTCCTGCCAGCCATCTTGCGCAAATCGTCACTCCACCTGGCCTGTTGTCTCAAGAACTCATTTGCGCCAACGGTCGTCGGTTCTGCGGCTAATATGGCTAGCCGACTACCATTTCAGCCTATCAATCTTCATTCCTGATGCGATCCCTTAAAGAAACTTCGAGCATAGCCCTTTCTATAGCACGCTGAGCAACTTTGGAGCTTGTAGACCAGCTGTACCGTAAGTGTCCACCTTTCGGGTCCTTATGTTATGATACGGATTCAACTGCACGGATGGCGTAGCGGTTTAAGTGGTCACCTCGCCACTATACTGCCGCGCCGAGTGTTGTAGGTTCGATCCCCGCACGGGGACAACACTTTGTGTAATCCTCAAATTGTTGTTCTGAGTCTGGGTGTTCTCTAATTCTTCCTGAATTAATCCTAGTGCGGGAGTTGTCTTATTTAAAAGAAAAAAAAAAAAAACGAATATTTAATTGAAAAAAAAATGTAAATATTGAAGTTTGTTAAGCCGGCCTCGAATTTCATGCTTCATTTTTATTTATATAACATGCGCAAATTTTCTAATCTTTACAAGGGGTACAAAATGTATAATGTTCGATATTAGTAAAGCACATTTATGAATGGCATCCACTAGTGAACTATGAATACTTTCTGTTATATCTCATTTTTAATAAATTTGCGTTGTTTAGTTGTAACGAGGAAATAATAAAACTTACAAAGTTAGTCGGAGAACGTTGAATTTCCACTGGTTTTTGTTTAATTGTGTAAGGAACGCAATAAATTAGTTAGATACAGTGTTCCCGACGTCACGGCGAGCATGTAAACTTATTAGCGCAAGTTAGCAACGTGAGTGCACGCTCACGAGCCACGACTGTAGTGCTTCTTTCTACGTAAAACGTACGTACTTTAAGCGTATGTTTTGCATCTAAATTGGAATCTCATACCTATCTCTCTCTATCTCATCTCATCTCAAGGTATATTATTCTATTACAACATAGAACTATCGCAATTGAGTTAGCCAACACCACGACGAGGAAAAAAAAAACAGATGAAGTAAATTTTATTATACGAGTATTAGAATAAACACCATTATGATAGTTACTAAGGTTCTACCGGTGGTAAGTATCTGTACAATCGCGGTTGTGCTACGGCGTAGCGTGATGCCAATGTTTGTCCCGAAACTAATAAGATTTTAAATATAAATATTACATGATAAAGTTTGCAAATAACTAAATGGCTATTCTGTTCATGAAATAGGACAAACATTATATTATTTGATAAACCTGAGGAAAATGTATATAATATAAGTTAAATGTTAGTCGTACTTACTAGCAGCAATTAGGCGAATAGGTGCAGCATTGGCGGCGGCCTGTCACTGCCAACGCAAGCTGCTCATGACCATATCTGTGAAATAGTACATATTCCTAATGTTACGTTTATATGATAGGAATTTTTAATCACTAACCCATTGAGACTACGTTATTACGTACAGAACCAAGACATCCGACGTCTGCGGGTCACGCTACATCATGATTACGTGATGAATAGGAAGAATGCCTATTAAATAGAATTTACAATTGCCATTTAGGTAATGTGAATAGAGCGGTCGTGTAGACACTGCGAGCTGGCTAGGTAAGAAAACCTTTGCCTCGTCTATACGGTCATAATTGGACTCTGGATTGTTAGGTCCTTATCCTTATATCTGTATCTTATAAAGTAGAAAAGGTTTTCAGAATTGTTTCTACTGAACGAATACACAATCTAAAATATAAATACAACAACAGAGAATCTACACGATAAACAAATTTACCAATGTGCATAACTGAATTAATATGGTCCTGAAAATCATGCTTAGGTACAAATTGGCCGGCTCAACCGTTGTCAAGCAATGCTTGCATAGAATTTACTGAGTGAATGAGGGTACTGGAGGCCTAACCTCCATCTCCTTTTCCCTTTACCCCCTACCCGTATCACTCTCAAAGGCAAGCAGCGCAATAAGAACTCATGAGTTGAAGGCGTCATCACCTATCTCATAGCAAGACTCAGTTAAGGGTTCTCTGATCTGCAATTTTAATGCAGGGTAATTTCTAAAATACAAAAGAAAAAGTCGTAGGAAAACTGAGAGTATCAATAGATATGATCGTTAAGTATGGGTGATTGGCGTGAACGAATGTCGTAATTGAGATTTAGAGTTGCAAGTCTCGTCGTGACCGATAGTGAGTGTACATTTACGCCAAAAACTAACTTTAGACCTGGGGCGTTATACCGCGCGCTTAAACACAATCTTGTACGATACGATATTATTTTAAACATTGCCGGATATACATTGCACTGTGGCAAACATATAATGTTACACCTTTAAGTACCGAAGATTTTTATTTTTAATTTGTAAACAACTATTTGATGATCCTGTGTGGGAATGGCAGATGGCTGGATTAGCAGCAAGGGCTAGTAAGCACTAAGCCAACAGGTCAGTCACAGACGTATCAATTTTAGTGTGACTGCTTATGTGAGGCCTCGTATGGCGAGCCTATTGATAAAATATCGTAAATAGTTAGTAACTGCTACTGTTTATTTACTAGAATCTCAGCACCCAGTAACTTGCTCCCTTCTGTACAAGATATCATGGATTTTAATGAGATATACTATCATTTGGATTGAGTTCGGGACGTACATGTGTAGATTGTACCTTCAACAGTGTACTGTTACCGTGGGCACCTCAACCGTGGAACCACACATTTTCACCTGCAATGTCCAAGTTATATTGCGTTCAGTATTTATTGCTCTCACCTGTCGCTCGTATAGCTACCCTCTCCCCCGCACCCCTTACCCTTTACCGTACAGTGGAGAGTTGTTGAGGGGCTCTAGTGATAAGCTAGTTTGTATCAACTTTGTATTGTTTGCCTCTGATGAGCTCTCTCTGAGCGGAGTACGGTGCTCGTAGCACACCTCCGACGAACATTGCGCTCTGTAAACAAATCTATTAATTTCAACTTTCAACGATCGATAGCGTAGCGCTTTCGTTATATTACAAGTACTTACCTCATACAGAAGATTATTTTATCATCGGTTTATGAAAACTCTTATTAGAATATTGCGTTTTTCAAAGGTTTTTCAAGGAGTTTCTTTAAAAGGTTAAGTCCGTATTACAGATATCATGAAAGTTCTATCCGGATTCCTTTTGATACTTCTATGTACAGGTAACGCACCCAGGTACACACAGGTATAAGCACCCAGAAGATTACAGTTTTAACATCAGGGTTTTCTTTTGTAGTGTCGATTTACCCTTAGCTCGTAAGACTAGTTATATAATTCCAACTCAAGCATCATCACAGCAAGAAAATAAGCACATTACTTATTACATTACTAGTACTGGAAACAATGCGAATTTGCAGGATGTGTTGCGTCTCATTTAAATGTTCAATCCACTATTTATTTTGCCATTGTTATTCAACTACGAGTCCTGTTCCTAGTTCAGACATACAAGGCATATAAGAGGTGCCACATACGCTGGATGGCTAGGAACTATCACCCAAGCTTTTCGAGGTTTTAAATGGTCCGGATTACTGTCCAACCCAATGGCAGCCGAGTGCGTGTATCAAGTGTCATAAAAGCTAGCTGTTAACGTTAACGGTATCCTCATAATATAACGACATAAATCGCGTGTGTGTGCATATCTTAAGTGCAGAAAAACTATTCCAAAAGATCTGTGCGATCAAAACTAATCAAAGCATATGGCTCAAGAAAACTAAATACTGTATGCAATGAACTTTATAGAATAACGAAATAATTAATATAGGTAGGCCCTAAGCGTTGACGTAAATCTAAGGCAGGTAGTTACATATTAATAAAAGATGTAGACAGTAACATGAAACATTTTAAATGGGAATTAAGTTCAATAAATTATAATATTATAAAATAAAAACAAACTTATTTACAAATAAAAGAATTGTGTGAAAAGAGTCGAGCCTGAAAGGGCAAGTCAAGATGAGAATCGTATCAATTACAAAATATTGTTGACACAACAAAAATGGCAAAGTTTCAATTAAAAGTTGAGTTGAAGTTAACTTAATGCCTGTAGCCTTAAGCAAATCATAGTTAAAAGGATATTCTCTTTCTTCAATTTAAAGCATTTAAATAAGGAAGAACAAATTTCGATTGAAAATATTTGTGCAAAGTATCCCGATATATTCTTTTTACATGGGGATAAGTTAACTACTTCACATTTATACCAACATTCTATTCGATTAAAGCCTAATGCTGAACCCATTTTTAAAGAGGACAGAAATAAATAGACAAATGCATAGCATGTTAAGCGAAGATATAAAAGAACCGTGCACAAGCGATTGGTTGAGTCTAATTTTATTAGTACTTAAAGTTTGATGCCAGTGGTGAGAAAAATGGTGACAGAAAACTGATAAATGTCAAAGAAAATTATAAATTTCCACTTCATAATATTACAGAGATTTCAGACTCGCTATTATCAAACATATTATAGTTACTGAGACTTAAATCAAGCATTTTACAAAGTTAGTTTACAATACCAGGTGACTAAGATGCTAATGGGTATCAAAACTAATCTTTGTCATGACCATTGCATTTCAAATTCAAATGCGTTTGTCTAAAGAAGTATATGCTATATTTAGGTTATCTTGTTTCGGACAAAGGTATATACCGGTAAAGGTAACGAATTACAAAAAAAGTATCCCATTCCACAGTATAAACGCTTTGTCGCGTTTGCCAATTTAGTTGTAATTTGTTAATTTATGTAAAAAGAATGTCAAATCAAGTGAGATAAAGAATGTCAGTTAAGCTTTGAAAAATTAAAGCAGTATTTAATGTCGCCTCCTATTTTACAACATTCTAATTTTTCATAGAACAATATGTTCACCCTACGAACTGACGCATCGGGATATGCTCTAGGTGCCGTGTTGTCTAATGAAGACGGACGTCCTATCGCTTATGCTAGCAGAAGTCTAAACTAAGTGGAAAGAAATTACCCGACACTAGACAATTTAACATTTTTGTCATCATATCATAAACCGTTAGTTTATTTACTTGATCTAAAAGACCCCCTCGAGTAGATTATTAAAGTTTAGGTTAGATCTGGCATAATTCACCTCGTAATCACACACACATAATACACATGATTACGAGGTGAATTATGTACCAGAGAGGTGCAATGTGGCTGCAGACGCATTGTCACAAGTAAGTTTGTCGTCACAGGAATATAAAGAGATGCATGAATACTTCATAAATGTGATGACTGGAGGAGGAGGAGACAGTTCACCAGGTGATATGAGTATCACCGACGATTGGTCTGATCAACCAAAAGTCTTGAAAACCGAAACCGAAAAAACATATTGAAATAAGGTTTACCAATAACCTTCAATTTAATAACTTCCAATTAAATGTCGATTTGGTGATATGCATACATTAGGTATATCATGTTACGTGTCTACTCAAATGTCGTCAGCCGTATTTGTGAGCGCGCTTGGTGAATATTAATATATGAATGAATATTAATGAATAATGTAGAAGATATATTTGTAATTAAAAATAATATAAATAATGGGTTCATTGACAAGTTAGTGAGAGATGTCAAAAAATATATTTAAAAGTTGACAAATATGTCAAAAGAATTATAATGAATGATTTTTAACCACCAGGGGTCACGAGGGTATTAGGCAAATATTAGTTTTGGCCCAATATGGAGCGAGATGTAACGGATTTTGTTAAAAAATGTTATAAGCGTCAGACTCAAAACTATTCAACTGATACGAAGAAACCCATGGTAGTGACTGCAAGGCACACTCGGCCTTCGAACAAATAGATATTGTAGGACCGCTAGATAATTATATTATATAAATATTCTTATATACTTAATATGCAGTGCGAGTTATCAAAATATGTAATAGCACGTCCACTCGTTTCGAAAAGTTCTAGTGATGTTGCAAAAGCCTTCGTTAACACTTCATTTTAAAATATGGTACTCCTAGTACCATAGCAACCAACAGAGGTTCCGAATTGATGAGTAGTATACTGTCTGGCGTTTGTAAATTATTAAATATAAATAAATTAAATTCTACACCAAAGTATCGGTTCTTTAAAAGTTTTCTAAGAATGCAATCAAACAATTATTCCGAGATCTGGAGCAAAATGATGCACATAAAAATATAATTTAGATTTTTGGAACGAAGTACCTTATGGGGCGTTGCGGAGGGGTACCCTAGCCGGCAAAAAACGTCCGTAACGTAAAAAAAGCGTAAGATTTTTTTGTGTAGTCTATGTATGATGACTATACAGTAAATAAAATAAAGGTGTTAACATAATTTTGTAAAGTAGTTCTTTTAATTTTTCTTCTAGAAACTTCGTTCCTATCTGGTGTCCCACGACACCACACATCTTTTTTTTCTGTGTGTCCGTTTGTAAAGCCTCACCGCAACACAGGAGTTATGCTTAAATGCAGGAGTTGTCTTATAAAAAGGAAAAAAAACGATTACTTTTCAATATATACTTCGTATACTTCAATACATTTAAAATATTAATAATAATAATAACCGTTTATTTCAAATCCATGGTACATGGTAAATGAATGATGTCGAAAGAGTCAGCATTTATCAGATTTATATATCGAAATGCATGAGATATATTTAACAACACAATAAATAAAATATAATTCTGGATATTGCAAGGAATATTGCATTTTAAGTTCGTATTCCTGCTAAAAATCTTGAGTGTCAAAAAATACCTTCACTGCAGTTATGACCTCGCCATTGTTCTCGTATTTGGTGCCTGTGTTCGTTATTTAACATTTTCTACGATAACCGATGTCGGATGGTCTTCCAGAACGATCTCAATTTTTGCAACTTGTTCTACCACGTTTAAATTCGGAACAAGAAAGTGTACCAAGGAATATGATGAATCATTTTCTTCTAAAGTATTTGAAATATCATTCAAAAAGTCTTAGGTAGACATTTGATACTCATAATGGACTATATACAAAGTATGGTCCAGAATAAACACCACAATAATGTAATGTATGTAGTAAGAGATGTATCACCTAACGTAGAGATTATTAAGAGAGGTAAGTAAGGTGGATGTTGTCCACAAAAACTGGACGAAATTGTACTTAATACTTCTTTTTTTACTAAATTTTGTTATGCCAAAGATAATTTTTATTTCATACCAAGACTATTTTATATCATATTCTAGTTAGTCATCAATAATTATATGCAACGTAATATTTCTTTTTTTTATATGAGAGAAGACAGAGAAGTCATTCCAAATGCGGGAGTTTTCTTTTTTTTAATATCGAAGGAGCAGAGCAATACATCAACAATTCAGTTAAGGGATATTTTGTATTACTTAACAACTTGCCACTTTAAATTATTTACTTATAACAGTCAACCTTGGGGTGGTGTAGAAAACTTGTAAGGTAGATGTTACATTTTATATTTAGTTACTAAAAGATTTTTCTCCCGAACATATCCTTTTGCTATCATATAGTTTGGCCACAATCAGATATTAAATAAGCCTTCAACCGGGACATTTAACGAGCATATTGTTGGAGTACTGACGGTGCGAAGATAGCACATTGTTGGCGAACATAGGGTGGTCCCGTTTAATATCGACGCCATAACTTATTAATTAGTTAACGAGCGGGTAATGGCAGTAATGGCGGTGATTCATGCGCGTTATCTCGCCGGCAGCGGCAGAGGCGGCGTGTGTTATTCATAAACATACATATGTATGTGAGTGCCATTCTAATCTAATACTGATTACAACGCCAATTCGGTTTTTTTTGGTATTTATTTGTTATATCCAGATGAAGAGAGAGAATCGTGTTTTGTTTGTCTTGTAATGCTTTTTTATTATTATTATTAATATTGATGATTACGCACATTACATTACACATTACATTTAGCAAACATCACAGTTTCTATGGGGGCGGTACATTGCTATTAGAGTACTGGTAATAGAGTTATTACCATCAGTGTTAAGTTGTGGCGATACACTAATTTCTTTTACCGATAAATAATGAACGCCACTGAAACTGAAGATTGAAAATTTTATCGATAAATTAATATTAATCCAGTTGAGTTTCGAAGCCACTTGATTTATACTAACTAGCACTTTGTGAGTTACATCCTCAATTTACACGGTTCATCGGGTCTTATGGGTCGGCTGAAAAAACGCTTCATAATATATAGACTAGTTAGAGTGTGCCGATGAGAAAAGTTCGGAGACTCACAGTAGCTCGCTCGCTTTCTCTCATGAATAAATTCTGTATGTTTAGGAGAGTCGTACGTCACGCGTGTCCTGCTTGCTAACGGTAAGCGGCTTCTTGAAAGATTTAGTGTTTTCTATTGTAGCAACTACTGGCAAGCAGTCAACACTGACTTTTGCTACTTTTTTAACAAAGAGCAGATTAGTTAGAGGCACAGTTACGTCTATAGGCGAGATCCACTTTCGAGTAATTGGTAGTAGTAGCAAACATTATAAGTATACAATGTTTGCTAACTTTGGACGGCAGACCTGTGAGGAACAAATATTACCAGTAATAATCCTAATAAAAGTTGTTTCAAACTGATTAAGTAAAAATCTGTAGGGTCTTCGTAAGCCCCAAACAGCTGCGGTCACCGTTTGCCATCAGGTGGGCCGGTGGCTTTATGAGGCACCTAAGTAGTTTTAAAAAGTACGTTAATGAGGCAAAGGGCAAGGTAAGGCAAATTTCGCTCCTTATCACCCTCAAAGCGCGCAGTGCACTTACAACTTTTGAATTGTAGGTTTCCATGGGCGGCGGTTGTCACTTACCATCAGGTGGCCCATGTGCTCGTTTGCCTCTCTATGTAATAAAAACATTAAAAACATGAATGAAACACAACTTAGTAGTGTTTGATGAAGTGAGACTTTATTGCTAAGCATTTTGTCATCATTTTTAAACTCAATTAACTTTACGCTAGTTCCATACTGTATCTACGTACACATAAACGAGTATTTATAAAGGCTCTTTTATGATTTAGTTAGATGAAGGTTGGAGGGATGGCACGCCGCACGCTACCCGTAACTTCTTGGTGCATTGTTGGCACGTCTCGCGATAGACTTCTTCGCCAAGTTATCTCTTTAAATCTTCGAGATGAACTCATAAAATTTTCTACCCTTGCCTCGAAGTTATGTAACAGGGAATTTTAAGTTGTGACCTACATCGATATTTTAAGAACTGGACAGGAGTGGACTTATTAGATAAACTTCAGTACTCTTGTAGTTTTGAATAGACCAATAGTCGGCTCAATCGAGAACCTGCTAAAGAAGATATGAAATATAATTATCCTAATATATCAAGTATTGAAAGTGCTTGAAGATCGATAAATGAAACAAAGAGAAGAATAGATTATAGACAATATAACTACGTATCATTATTAATGAGTTGTATTAATAGTAGATGTGTTACAACATTTGTGACAAGCAGAATAACAGAACAATAATAATTACTTGCGCCTGTAACTGACAATAAAAATTCTACTTAAGCAGCTTTGGCTTAATCTGCTGCATTAAAATCATAACTTATATGATTTTGTGACATAGTTATTTAATGCAGCAGATTAAGCCAAAGCTGCTTAAGTAGAATTTTTATTAAAAAATTCTACTTAAGCAGCTTTGGCTTAAACTTAAAAACACGTTGATGATAAAGTAATTGAGTAGTTATAGACCAGTTCATAGTCATTATATATTATATTAATATTAATCTAAATAAACGAAAATAAGTAGTAGTGTTATACAATATATACATAATAGACAGAGCATAGTTGAGTACAACAATAATCACAATCAAACAAATAGATACGTTAAAGGTAATGCAGCAAATGAATAATTCGTGGTAATGAGAACGGTACTGGCACTGATCCCTAACAAGCGCCATACATATTTGCTTGTTTACATAAATAAGTGGTATAAACGTAACAATGAAGTGATCACTCAAACGCTGGACTGTAATTACGTTCTATGCGAGAACTAACTTGAATTTTTTGAGTCCGACGTCTAATAACTGTTGTACAATATTAGCCCTCATAATCACCATATTAGCAAAATTACGATTCATGAATATTATTATTAGTTGTTTATGGACTCTCTCTCGCGTGTAGATTCAAGGCCGAGATTCCGCCGATGTATTTCGAGAGAAAAACACAGTACAATCGTCATGATAGTCAACCTTCCAATCTATTATCAATATTAGGGTATTATGACTAAGTTACAATCACTTGACAGTCGTTACTTATATTATTGACAATCGTTGATTATAAATACCGTAGACAGTAAACGGTAGAAGACGTAGTTTTTTACGTGGTAGAGCCATGCTTAGGCAAGAATGGGCCGGCTTTCCCCCCCTCATTTTTAATCTCCCCAGACCCCCTGCCACTTTTCACATCTCCTCATCCCTCTTTCCCCTCCCCACATATTCCCATATTTCTCATCACGGCGGCGGCGGTTGTCGCTTGCCATCAAGTAGCCCGTCTGTTCGTCTGTCCCCCTATAACATAAAAAAAGACAGGGAATACAAATACACTGAAATTCTCGTTAATTCATAAAATATTGTGTGGAGAACCGTTCCAGATACGTCCGTCTGACATTTTTAGTCGAGTTAATGTGCTATATTACACTTTTTTTTTAAATGTATATATTATGGTGTCTTTCTGATAACTCAGTCGTAAATTCTATTCTTTTCCCTGCTTAACACAATATTTACTACCAGAACATATGGCAGCTGTTAAAAACTGCCAAATTAACAAATCTGCCAACGCCGAACATTTGTCGAACTCAGGAACTGGATCGCTGGATCGAATTTCACAAGCCCAGAATAGTACGAGAAGTCGTTTACATAAAAAAATATAAAAAATTCAATGGCGAAGTTAGGTACCGATTCTCAGTATTGTGATCGACGAATGCCGTTGAAATAAGAACCAGGGTCAAGATATAGTTAGTATGGTGTGCAAAACCAACAATTTATAGTTTAGACCGTAAAAATAGTCAAGACTAGGTGAAGGTAGGTACCAAAACTACATCTTACGTAACTCGGACAAAACGTCGAGCAAATAACAGGTATTTATATCTTAAATACATGATTGCATAAAATAACTTGTAATTATTCTTCTCCCTGTTCTTGTCTATGCCGACGTCAGCTATATCGATCGTAATGAGGACCGACTAAATAAGCTTGAGATACTTAAGAACTTTTGTATAAGATTCATATTTGGCTTAGGCAAATATGATCATGTTTTTTATTTATTTATTTATTTATGCGATAGGGGGCAAACGAGCAGACGGGTCACCTGATGGTAAGTGACTACCGCCGCCCATGGACACCCGCAACTCAAGAGTCACAAGTGCGTTGCCGGCCTTTTAGGTAGAGGTACGCTCTCTTCTTGAAGGTTTGAAGGTCGTATCGGTTCGGAAATACGGCAGGCGACAATTTGTTCCATAAGCTGGTTGTGCGAGGCAAAAAGCTTCTCGAAAAGCGCACAGTGGTGGAGTGCCAATCGTCCAGGTGATGGGGATGGATATTTTGTCGCGTAGAACGATGGCGGAAACCAGCAGCCGGTATAAGTCCGAACAATTAATCTGAACACTCCCCATGATACAAGCGATGGAGGATGCAGAGTGAAGCTACATCTCTACGCAACGCCAAGGTGTCAAGTCGATCAGAAATATCTTGGCAGTCGATGATGCGAGTCGCTCTCCGTTGAATGCGGTCAAGAGGCAGAAGTTGGTACTGGGGTGCACCTGCATAGAGATGAGAACAGTATTCCATGTGCGGCCGAACCTGCGCCTTATAAAGTTGCAGGCGGTGGGCCGGAGTAAAATACTGTCTCGATCTGTTTAGCACACCAAGCTTCTTCGACGTTAATATGGCCTTACTCTCTAAGTGACCGCGAAACTGGACTTCGCTTGATATATCGACGCCAAGGATTCCGAAACTGGCTGATGCAGTTAGGGAAGTGCTCTCAAATTGAGGCGATACGACCAATGGCATCTTTTTAGCGGTGAATGCGCAAACCTGTGTCTTCGTGGGGTTAAATTGGACTAGGTTAAGTCGACCCCAATCTGAAACTTTTGATAAAGAAGTTTCGATTTCAGACACAAGTTTGGATCGGCTTTCGATGACGTTTACCCGAGAAATGTTAGCGCGGCCGGTGTAAAGGGCATCACTCGTGCTATCGTCTGCATAGCAATGGATGCTGCTAATCTGCAGCATGTCGTTGATATGCAGAAGAAACAGCGTGGGTGATAGCACACAGCCTTGTGGGACACCAGAATTAACAGACTTCGAGTCGGAGCATGCACCGTCAACAACGACCTTGATGCTTCTGTCTGTAAGAAAACTGGTGAGCCAATTGCACAGTTTCTCGGGAAGCCCATAGGAAGGAAGCTTCGCAAGGAGCGCTTTGTGCCAGACCCGATCGAAGGCCTTCGCCACGTCCAGACTAACGGCCAACGCTTCCCCCTTGGTCTCGATCGCCTGTGCCCACCGGTGAGTCAAGTATACGAGAAGATCACCAGCTGAACGACCCTGACGGAAGCCGTATTGTCGATCATTGAGGAGCTGGTGGTCTTCTAAGTACCGGAGGAGCTGGCAGTTAACAATGGATTCCATTATCTTGGAGAACAAGGAGGTGATGGCTATGGGTCTGTAGTTGGACGGATCCGAGCGATCTCCTTTTTTAGGGATTGGGTGCACTAGAGCTGTCTTCCATGACTTCGGGACTACGCTAAGAGAGTAGGAAAGCCGATAAAGGCGCGTTAAAACCGGTGCTAACTCTGGAGCACACGTCTTCAGCACGATAGGAGAGATTCTATCGGGCCCACTCGACTTATGAACGTCGAGGGAAAGAAGCGCTTTACGCACTGCCCTTTGTGTAAACCGGACTTCCGGCATGCGGGTCTCGCACTGCGGTATGGTCGGCGGTACGTTTCCCCCGTCGTCCAGGGTCGAGTTGGACGCAAAGAGTTTGCCCAGAAGATCGGCTTTTTCTTTAGCGTCGTGGGCCAACGAATTATCTCCTATGCGTAGAGGTGGAAGGGATGGCTTACAAAAGTTCCCCTGGACAGCTTTGGCAAGAGACCAGAATGCACGAGTTCCAGAGGGGAGACTAACTAGTCTCTCGCCAATTCTGCCGATGTGAGCCGACTTCGCCCCAGCAATTACTCTTTTGAGGGACCTGGAGGCAAAGTTAAATTGCTTCTTTAATGTGCTGGTCTTTACATCCCGTGCTGTCGCTGCATTAGCCCATGCTTGGTAACATTCCTGCTTTCGGCGGGACGCCGCTTTGCAGGTTCGACCAAACCAAGGCTGGGACTTGCCACCTGTGGGAATCAGGGAGAATGGAATGAAAAGTTCCATACCCTGAAGAACAACATCCGCGACAGAGTCAGCAACGACACTGAGATCATCCGGCGAGAAGCAAACCTGCCTCCATGGGTAGGATGCAAAGAATGTTCTCATTCCATCCCAGTCTGCTGACCTATATTATGGCACATACGCGGCGACTGCCTGTAACTCGCGGCCGCAGCGAGTGAACGAGTGGCACCATACTCCTAATCAGGCAATGGTCCGAAGAGCCAAGAGGGGCCTCAACGGATACTTTGTAGCCGTCAGGATGTGAGGTCAGCAGAAGATCCAACAGTGAAGGCACGTGGCTTCCTGCATCTGGGATTCGCGTATTCGTTGCTACCAGCTGCGTCAAGCCATATGCCAAGGCGAAATCGTGAACAGATCTTCCCGCATGATCGGTTTTGCGCGAACCAAGCCATTCGGCGTGATGGGCGTTAAAGTCGCCAAGAATCACAATCTCTGCGGATGGGACCTGCTGGAGCACTGAGTCTGTAGCCATTTGGACGTGGTCGATGAGTCGGTCCGTTTCGGCATCACCGCTATGGGACCTGTAGAGGCATAGGTAGATGCGGGGATGGTCGTCGCAGTCTACACGTAGCCATAAGATGGAGAGGTCCCTACCTTCAAGATTACCGAGGCGGCGAGAAGTGATATCATCTCTAACGTACACGCATACACCAGCCTTAGGAACAAAGGAGTGTTCCAGTCCGTACCCAGGGTAGCAGAGGTAGGATGTGTCCGCTGGAGATGATATCTGCGTCTCGGTTAAAAAGAGCAAGGCCGGCTTTGCTGTCTCAAGGTGGTGGTGGAAAGTGTCGAGGTTCGAATGTAAGCCCTGATGTTACAAAAATCCACGGTAAACGTGACAGGGGGTGCCATGGTGTGCCTTCTCTTGCCCCGAGCAGATTTTGAGAGCGAAGTTGAGCCCCCCCCAGAGTACGAGGGGCAGCCTGGGCGTCCACGCTCAGGCATAATCCGTACTGAGGGTGGACGTCCAGGGGGGCATTCTCCAACGCTAGCGCTGGTACCCCCCTGGGGTATCCTTTTCGTTAACAGCGCTATCATTAGGGGGGTGGGGGATTTTGGGCCTCCGGAGACCTCACTCATTTCGGGGAAATGCAACGTAAGCGTTACTTCACAACCGGTTTTCTGTGAGGCCATGTGTCCGAATTGTGTACCAAACTCAAGTAGCTTCCGATTCACCTTCGCCTCATAGTCTCTCTTTGCTGTATAATATCTTATTTAACCCCACTATTCCTGTAAACCTTAAGAAACGTTTCGTATTTATTCATGACACACAATAGATACTTAAGATCATTGGAAAATCGAACATTGGAAATTCCAATCCACAACACAACTTTATCCGATAAATCTTTTACAGTGTAAGCTGCACATCTGTGGAATGAGTTGCTAATAGTTATCCGCCGAGCAAAGTCATTTAACAATTTCAGAAACTCGTCAAAGATCACTACTTATCCGTGTAATAATTGTATGTATATATTTATAAACATATGTTTATACATGCAGGTATATGTGTTACTGTTATATTTATAATTAATATTATTTATTTTTAATATTAATATTATCTGTTGCGTTAGAATTGACAAAAAATTGGAAAGTAAATAGAAAATGGCACTACAGAAAGTGAGCATAATCAGTCCCATAGTATCGCGCCAATCGATCTACATGAGATATCTTTGGGGCGCCTCTTGTACCCTTCTGTATCCGGTAGGTAACATCATTGATTTTAGTGACTACCCGATATGGCCCATCCCATTTGGCTTGTAGCTTCGGAGATCTCCCTTTACTGCGAACTGGATTATGTAGCCATACTAGCGAACACTCTTCGAAGCCCTTATTATTCACTTTCCGGTCATAACGGGTTTTCATCTTTTCAGACATTTGTTGGCCCGATTGTCTGACATGCTCATAAATGTCATTCATCTTGTTCCGCAAGTCATTCGCGTACTCCGTTATACTTCGTGGGGTATCAGGGGGTATTCCAGTGATCTAATCTGCAGGCAACCTTAGTTCTCTTCCGAAGTTTGCAAACGCTGGTGTTTCGGAAGTACATTCGTGGACTGCACTTCGGTATGACAGTAGAAACGGTTGAATGTGTTTGTCCCAATCTTTTTGCCTACTTTCAACTACTTTTGCCAGATACCTCTCTAGTGTTTGGTTAAATCGTTCCACCATTCCGTCCGATTGTGGGTGGTAAGAGGTAGTTCTGGTTTTGTGAGTACCCATCACTCGACACATTTCTTGAAATATTTGAGACTCAAAATTTCTTCCTTGGTCACTGAAGATTTCTAAAGGCACTCCAAAACGACAGAAGACTTCGTGCACTAATTTATCTGCAACTGTTGATGCCTCTTGGTTGGGAATGGCAAAGACTTCTGGCCACTTAGTGAAGTAATCCATTACGACCATGAAGTACTTGTTTCCGCTTTCACTTTCAGGAAACGGTCCCGCTACGTCTATTGCAATTCTTTCCCAGGGTGCACCAACATTGTACAATTTCAATGCGCCTCTGCTACGTGTTCATATGAGGTCCCTTCACGGCCGCACAACTGGTACACTTGCGACACCAGTCCTCAACATCATCACGACAATGAATCCAGTAGAATCTCTTACAGAATACTCTTATACTCTTAGAATCTTTAACAATGTCTTCTTAACTCCCATATGACCTCCTGAATATCCGTTATGGTAGAGCTGCAGGACCACCGGTATCTTAGCTTTAGGAACAATCATTTGCAGATGACAGCTGTCTCCTCGAGCGTTTTCCCATTTACGGCACAAGACTCCATCCTGGACGACTAGACTATCCCATTGAGCCCAATAACTCTTCGTGGTTGAACTCAGCGATGCAACTTCGCTCCAGTGTGGCTTAGGAGTCTCAGCTTTAATCCACTCGAGAATTGGTTTGATATCTGCATCCTCTTGCTGTGCTTGCTGTAGGCTTTCCTTCCATTCAATGCTAAGGTCCGTCTTTATCGTCCTTATAGGAACAGCTTCCTTAACCTCTTGCTTGGCGCAATGCTTGCAGTCTTCAGGGCAAGGTCTTCTTGATACTGCGTTACCGTGAGACTTTCCACTGCGATGTTGGGCAGTACTATCAACCGCCCTATTCTCCTGAGACCGGTCGTATTCACTTCCTATGCTTCGCTTAAGGCAGCTGGACCGAAGGTGACCTTTTTCACCACAGGCGTAGCATCTAGGGCTGAACCCCTTAAATCAGTCCCGCACAGGTGATGCTACAACCTCCCGGACCCGATGAGACCGATGGTCTTGTCTCACAGCTTCCACCTCCAAAGCATGGACCAGAGCGTCCTTGAGAGTTTCATGGTGCCCAAGTCTCACAGCAGCCCTAACTTCGATGTCACGAATGCCATCGATGAAAGCTTGCACCACATTCCCGTCAACGAGCGCAGGTGCAGACTGGTACGCCTTACGGACCAGTTTCTCAACTTCCAGAGCCCACTGTTGCAAGTTTTCACCGATGCGTTGGGCACGATCCTTCAGCTGTGCACGAAACACGTGCTCCAGATGAGCGTCACCATATCTTGCCTCCAATGCCTCCAGCAGTTGCTCATAGGTTACCTTCTTACCGAGGGCTTCGAGGACGGTTAAAGCCTGGTCTCGGAGACCCAAAGTGAGCGCGGTCATAGCTTGTTCCTTTGTCCAGCCATTCGCCGTCATAACAGCCTCAAATTGGATCTTGTAGGCTGACCACGAAGATGTTCCATCAAACGGCGGTACTTTAAACCCCCGCACCAAAGGAGTAGCAGTTACTGTAGTCGCCGCTCCGTCTCCAACTTTAAGGTTTCCTAATGCCTTCTTCACGTCGGCAATCTGAGTTTCGGCCTCAGTGATACGCTTCTCGTGTTGAAGAACCTGATCTTTCACTACCTTGAGTTCTTTGCCGAAGGTCTCATGAATGCCTTTCAACAAGAGCATCTGTTCCTCCTGGCGGCGAGCCTGGTCCTCCTTGTCCCGCTGCAGCTGCTCTTCCAAGCGGCGGGCCTGCTCCTCCTGACGGCGGGCCTGCTCCTCCTGACGGCGGGCCTGCTCCTCCTGACGGCGGGCCTGCTCCTCCTGACGGCGGGCCTGCTCCTCCTTGTCCCGCTGGAGCTGTTCTTCCAACCAGCGGGCCTGCTCCTCCTTGTCCCGCTGGAGCTGTTCTTCCAACCGGCGTGCCTGCTCCTCCTGACGGCGTGCCTGCTCCTGGAGCATCGCCATTAGGGCCGTGATATCAGGAGCTGCTGCCAATGCCGATGTGGACGGTGTGGTTTCCATCGCTGGCTGCTGACCCTCCAATGTAGGCAGTTGTGCACCTCCAAATCGCCTCTGATCAGTCTCTTGCTGGCGTTGACTCCTAGTTCGGATACCTTCCGTGTCTTCCTTTGGTAAAACCGGCATACTTTAATCCCACTTCTGACACCAAATTGTTACGAGCTGGGTATTTAATAAATTAAAGTAGTCGATTGATTACCAAAAAAACAACACAATATTTATTAATAACACTCTTTATAATTACAAATCACTATATCACTCGTTAGTCGCACTAGAAGATCGCTTCGATATTTATTCGCTGTATCTTGAATCAATACTGCCCGTACGGCTAACACGATCCGCTTTTATATTGCTCTCGAGATAACTAGAATGTATGATAATATTCGATCGATGGCTCTAGACTAAATAGATTATTCTAGAACTACTTGTAGCGCCATCTAGCGTCATAATGTCCACAGTTGCGCGCTATCCGACACTAGATGGCGTTGTCCCTTCGTTCTCGCGTCTTGTAGATTGTTCCAGACTATTTTTCTCGATGGCGCAACAATATAAATTTTAATATCCATTGTGAGGACTTTCTAAAATATTCGCCATGCATCGGAAAAACGAGTGTTGTGCAATGGCCGCCATGTGATACCACATCATATACTTTATCTATACATAATTTTATAGAAACATAACTAAATATGCAAGATAACTTAACGAGAGAGAACATAACTTAAATTGGTTTTTGAGTGTATGTTTGCATGTCCACCTATGTATGATGTTTCCTTGTCAAGACTTAAAGCCGAGTCTATACGGCTTGATGGATATCATTGGACATGTGAGGTATCATTTGAATCCTCTGAATAGTGAGAGTGACCTTGGGTATCACATATTGAGATAACAGCATCTACATTCCGTACAATAACAAATGTAGTACATATTACGATAGAACGGAAACTGACTAAAAAAGGAGTTCATTAAGGTTTCTGTAAATTTGTGTGTTTCTCTGTTCCAACATAACTTATATGGAACAAATTTAAACGTAATGAGTGTAGTCTGAACTTGGTACCCTCATACAAGCCGAGTGACACTGGTATATTACATTTATTAAAAAGGAAGAAATTACTTTCATGCGAAGTGTCTTGCGTGCCTTAACGACATTTGGATCATTTCAAAAGGGATTTATTCTACTTTTTTTTTTTAAAAAATAATAATTTATTTCGCAAAAATACAACCCTTACAATACAGTCATAGACGTTCTAGCTAGTCTACTTACATAGCCTGTATTAAGAACGGTCCGTTACCGAGTTCCACTAATTAAGAAAAAGGTACGTACATATATTAAAGTTGTAAGTCATAATTAAGTTTTAAATACTAGATTATATTAATATATGTTTATGGAATTATGAAGTTATATAAGGTTTTTTGATGTCATTATGTTTTCTGATTCTATATAGTTTTTCCTAGAGATATGTTGTGTAATTTGAGTTTTTATTGAAGCACAAGAGGATTTGTGTATAGGAAAGATTTGGTCTACTTTAGGCTCTAAAATGAAGTGATCAAGGCTCAATTTCTTTTTGGAATGAAGATTAGCAAAATTTTCTTTCCTTCCTGTGCACAAGTAAATGGTTCAAGTTGGAAATCATTCTATCCTTCCATCGCAAAATTGCGTTAGTGGGAGCATGTGGCGGTAAACCGCTCGAGTGTCGCGCAGTAATGTAATAACGTGTGACAATGCATCGGAGAGGTTGCGCCGACAACCGACCTGGAGCCGCGAACCCTTTGTACAATCATATAACGACTAAATGATCTAATCACAGTCAAGCCGATATCAACTCTACCAGATGGAATTAAATGATAAGTTACCTTAGCTGCTAGTTAAAACGGTACGTAGTGTGCCGACGAGACACGTGAAATCAACGTGAGTCTTACGGGGACGTTACAGCGAAGTCCCAGTCGTGCCACTAATTACCACGTCGTTGGTAATTTGTGCGCTAACATTAATACGCTGCTGCCTTTTGTGTCTTTGAAATGTAAAACATGCTTGTGATGAAGTAAAGACAAAGAGTAACATAACTAAACTTAGTGCCGTATGTTTTTGATTTTTTACAGATGCCGAGAACTCTGTATTACTGTTGTCAATCCTCATCAGCCGCTTCTTAACTCATTCATTCAACTAAACTTGCTCTGCCAATATATTGCAAACCTTTTTAACTTTACTTCATGTATTACTTTTTTGTTACCTTTAGGGAATATTTGTCTTTGGTTGTCAACGAGTTGATAGTAAGAACCAAAAGACAAAGATAAATAGATCCCTGATAAAATATCTTTAAACCACAATGAACATACTTAGATACCCTCAAGCAGTAACAATTAAATGTTAACCTAAATGTCGAAAAAGTACTAGAATTGACCGTCACAAAGTAGATAACCGCCTTCAATGGACCTGTGTCATTCCATTGCTTTATTTCTTTATGTTATGTTTGTCCTCACGTTCAGCCAATAAACGCATATTCTGTATAGAGCCTAAATTATAAAAAAAACCTCTTCAAAATAATTAAGAAAAACCTAAAACTTTAACTAAACAAAATATTAGGATTGACATTGTAAAATGTTAAACCTAATATTTTGTTCGTTCGTTAATATGTGTGTATATACATATATATTTAATAAATAAGTATTCTGTACAGCATATCTACTATCATACTTGATACGTAGAGTCGAACATAAAACCTACTTCTTTTATAAAGTCTTTTGAAAATTTCATAATTTGAAGGCAACTCTATAATAATGTCACAAACAGATATACGATCTCCCACTGGTCACGGCGACGGCGCGTTTGTGAGATCATGTAAAAGTACCAATAACTTTGTTTTGTTGAACACTGAAACTTTCACAAACGCGTCCGGCAACAATAGAGAGCTACCGGCACCGCTCCTGCATTACATCTTAATGTACTTGTAGGTGAACTGTCTACACACTTGGCTCCTATACCCTGTCTGTCATATGTAAGGTAGGGAGCTTTCCAAACTTACGAAGTGGGACAGTCCTACTTATACGAGAGCTTCGATGTGAAGACTGAGCAAATGTAAACCTCAGTGTTTAGTGTAATATCTCTAAAGTTATTTCATTGTATAGCGCACACTTAGGCGCACAATGCCACCGGCCGCCATAACTCAAAGCGAACGACTTCATGTTGTATCTTAAACAATTTATTTAGAAGCTACCTCCCCCCCCTCCATCCTCCGTTGCGCCCCCGCACGACCCGACGTCATCTCGCTCAAATTTTAAATTATCATTTGATTTCACGCGGGCATTGTTCGCGAAAAATAACAGAGCAAAGATACGAATGGAAGACAAATGCGAAGTGGCTTTGTTTGTGGCGAAATATCATAAAAATATAAGACGATAAAGTGGCGTGATTTATATTAGCACAGGCACCGACGTGGCGCCGCGCCGCACCGCTGCCGCGCCGAGGTGTTGTGCCGACATCGCGCCGACAACGCGCCGGACCTGTGCTGTCTATAATTGCAGTGCGCCTTGTCTCTCTCGTGGTTTTCATCTCATCCCTGTATAGGGGATGGGGAAACTATTGGGAGCACTGGGCTCCTTATAGTGATCTCCTTGTCCTTAGCACTATTATACTAATATAAGTAGGTGGAGATATATTATGTTCAGGTCCACTTGCAAGTCGGCACGGTGAGTGTATAAGTCATGCCCAGCTATTTCTTTAATTCTAAGTTGAACGTTGCATTGCATCTTGAATCATCTCACAACTGCTTCATTGTTGTGTATCTATATATATATTATATCTAATTGGATTAAATAGTCACCTTGCTAACGGACAGAGTCAGGTGTTGTGGATGTATATACGATTCTCAGATGGGGAACGCTGTAATGATGTCTCGGGCGTTAAGTAGTGGTATATACATATATTGTATGTGCGGTTTAGTACTGTAGTTGGTTACATAGATTGGTTCCGTCGCAACACATTTCCCTTGGTTTTTACAACACAGAGTACAACACACGTAATGCTATGAGAATATTTTTAGGTGGAATATAAATTTAAGTGTAAACAGACCTTTTATTCAACGATAAACGGTCTTGCGCACCAAGAAAATAACAGTACAACGTACCTTTGGTGTACAAAGTACATTTGGTGAAAAGGCGTTAATTGTAATATGAGTCATTAATTTAATGACATCCTCATAGCTTATTGCTTTCATCATGTATCAATTCAGCTTTACATCTATTCAAAGCCATCAAATCAACAAATATGATTATGGATAAAACACCACCACAAACGGCAGCGTAACTAATTATAAATGACATAGTTACGCTGCCGTTTGTGGTGGTGCTTTATTAATGACGTCACAGTTCAGTATAAATTACTACGTTCGCGTACCTATTACAACAACATTACAGCGTTGACACGATTAGGTCCACGTCGCCACGGACGTGCTGCGCCACCCGAAGCGCCGCTAGACTACAAGTCGGCGGCCGCGCCAACTGGTAGTCTAGCAATTATCAACCAATTAGTACAAACGAGACATTTCCCTCTCCCCACCACTCCCTATTAAATCCCCTAACATATTAATGTGAGTTTACAAAACAAGGATAACAATAGCTCTCGGTGGGCGACCTCCGTGTTCGAGCTAGCTTGTGCGCTACTATTTTATGTGGTGTGTCATTAGTAAAATCAACTTTGGTACTTATTTGGCAATTTGTGGTGAGCCTGGTGGTAGCTACCCTACATATTATATTTATAATATAAAGGTTTCACAGTTGTTTTACAGGGTTACATAGTTTGATCACACAGTTTCTAGGCAGTATAACTGCATCACTTCTAATCAGTGCCATGTGGTTCACGGTGGAGTAGAATAGGGCCGCCCCATCTCTTGCTGGTGGTGTCGTAACACGCAACTAAGGGAGGTCAACATGTGGGAGAGCCATGCTTAGGCACGAATGGGCCGGCTCGACCGGAGTATTACCACGGTCTTCATAGAAATCCAGTAAACGAAAAACGCTGCCATTGTATTGTCGAGTGAGTGAATTGGCAAATTGTGGGTGTTTAATACATTCCTGCCTTTCCCTTAGGGGATGCAAGCTATGTATCTACGTATCTATGTATGTATGAATGTATAGTATGTATCCTAATAGTTCCAAACGCATGAGACCCCTTCAGACACAACAAGATACATGAGTGTGTTTCTACTTCAAGGCTGATCTGTCAAAGGTCAAAGGTTTCGATATTCTAAGACTTTATATATAACATTGACGAGTATATTACCTCAAAGGGAAACTTATCGCAAGTGCCACGTGCTATGTCGAGGAGCACTTATATTTTACGTGATGCACCTTTGAATAGTATACCTATATAACCAAGTCAATTTATTACAAAAGCACAAGTTCTAAGACTATCATGATTCAAAGAGATAGTTATTTATTCACAAAGGTAAACGATATAAAAAGAAGAGGGGAAATATGTGAAAGGAAATGAAGGGAGGGGAAAAAGGAGAACAGGGATGATAGGAGAGGTTGATATGGGAAGGGGAAACATGAAAGTGGGAGTTGGGCCTCCGATACCCTCACTCAATCGCCAATAAAATGCAAGCATTGTTTGTATACCAGTTTTCTGTGAGGCCATGGTATTACTCCGGCCGAGAAAGCCCATTTGTGCCTAAGCGTGGCTCTCCCACAGTAGGGCTTTTTTGCAACAGTCGGGGCAAGGTCCCCCTGCAGTTTGAGAGGTGCACGCGGAACACGTCACGCCATCGTCTGGCCAAGCCCTGCTTCTGCTAGAATAACGGACACCTAACCTGTTGCACTAAGCCAGCGCTCATGGAAAATAAACCTGCTTTCCTTAATTTTCTTTAATTTTCCTTTTTCTGAAAACTCTATTTGGAATATTTATAACAAATAAAAAAAAGGAATAAGTTGTAAGCGTGGTAGGTACAGGTAAGAGTAAATAAAAGATAGACCACTCACTTGATACGTTATAATCCCAAAGCTTATTAGCGAAGCGGGTATAATCCGTACGCAGCGGATATAAGGTACAGCACAAGATATAGTAACGAGAGTTTATAGTAAAAGTACAGAATAGAAAGTTCACAGCGTAGAATAGGAAACACAGCACAGAAGTAAAAGTCTATACAAGGAGTTATAAGCACAGAAACTAATGATTACTAGTGAGAGTACAGCGAGAACGGTAAATAATAAGCAAAAGCAAGCATACGTCACGCGCGTCGCGAGGACTAACATTGACTGTTTTGACCTCTGCGCCGGAGTTCGGCCGATGCATCGCCCGGTGTACATAACGGGTTACGTGCTGCGTTCGGACTAGGGTAGGTATGCAGTCGATATCGAGTGATCGATATTTAGCTGACATTCCGGTACGCATCAATGTACATGTGATTACTATACGTGATATAAGTGATATAGGATATAGGATAATTAATGTAAATATTATAGTTATAGAAATGTATAAGCAATATATAAATATAGTCGTGTAGTAACAATAGAGAAGTGTAAATATTGTATAATAAGTAAAGTATTATGAAGAACTATTAAGATGTGGGGGAGACCCCTACACCACCCCCCTCCAGAGACCGTCAAGGGCGATAATATTCTGGAAATCTTACCCGACGGCCGGAATGGGTAACATACCCTGGTTGAACCGGCGGTTCTGGTACCTTATTATGAACGGACAGTGTGTAAGCCGGTTTGAGTCGGTTTATCGACACTGTTACCTCTCGGTTATTAAGGAGGATCTTAAATACTTTGTCTCCCCTGGCTAGAACCTTATGCGGCCCAGAATAAGCAGGTTGAAGTGAACCTCGTGACGCGTCTTCACGGAGAAAGACGTGTTCACAGGTTGCAAGCTCCTTATAAACAAACACTCTGGGCTTACCATGGTGTGAAGTTGGAACGGGACGTAACTTCTCAGCAAAATTTCTGACACGAGCAGAAAAATCCGACAAGTCGGTACTACAGCCAGTACTAGGTTCAAAGAATTCACCAGGGAGTCTCAAGGGCTCTCCGTATACAAGTTCTGCGGGAGATGCTTGCAGATCTTCCCTAAACGCTGTTCTGATGCCTAACAGCACCCATGGCAATGACTCTGTCCATTTGTCATTTGCATGGCATACTATTGCGGCCTTGAGTTGGCGGTGAAACCGCTCGACGAGACCGTTGCAAGCCGGGTGGTAGGCTGTAGTTCGTTTATGTTCGAACCCGGCTAATTTTGATAGGCTTTGGAATAACGCCGACTCGAATTGTCGTCCACGGTCAGTTATGATATCCGTTGGACAACCGAATCGACATATCCATGTGGACAATAAGGCGTTTGCCACGGTTTCAGCCAAGATGTTCTGTATTGGAACACATTCTACCCATCGGCTAAAACGGTCTACAGCTGTCAAGCAATACCGAAATCCGTCCGACATAGGCAGTGGTCCTACCAGATCGATATGGACTTGTTTAAAACGCGCTTTTGGTATATTAAATGTGCCATGGGGTGCGCTCACGTGGCGATGAATTTTTGACCTTTGGCACTGTATACAAGTGCGCGCCCAGTACCTACAATCCTTCCTCACACCCGGCCAGACAAAACGCTCGGCTACAATTTTCGCCGATACGTTAGCACCAGGGTGACTAAGAGAATGCAGGCTATCAAACACCTGTTTCCGGAAGGGTAGTGGGACGTAAGGCCTGGAAGATGAGTTACTGACGTCGCAGTATAACGGAACAGAACTTCCAGGGACTTGGAACTTCTCCAAACGCAATGAGGACCCTTCTGATAACAGAGTCTGCAGTTCGGAGTCAGATTCTTGGCCTCGAGCTAAAGTCTCGAGGTTTACGGGTGCTTCTAGTGACTCTATTCGCGACAGACTGTCGGCAACAACGTTGGACTTTCCAGAAATATGCCGAATGTCCGTCGTAAACTGAGAGATAAAATCTAAATGTCTATACTGACGTGGCGAACAGTTAGTTTGCCGTTCATGAAAAGCAAAACTTATCGGCTTGTGGTCAGTATAGACTGTAAAGTGTCTTGCTTCAAGCATGTGCCTAAAGTATTTTATGGCCTCGTAAATGGCAAGAAGCTCCCTATCGTACGGTGAATATTTAGTTTGCGACGGACTAAGCTTCCTGGAGAAGAAGGCCAACGGTTGCCAGGCGCTGTTCTTGAATTGCTGCAGGACAGCCCCGAGCGCCTTATCGGAAGCGTCGGTAACCACGGCAAGTTTAGTATCGCAGTCTGGATGTGCTAACAAGGCTGCCTTGGAGAGACTGGACTTGCAGGCTTCGAACGCGGCCAAAGTTTCACCGGTGAGGCTTATTGGCTGCGATCCTTTCGCCGAACCCGTCAATAAAGCGTGCAATGGAGCTTGAATCTCGGCTGCACAAGGGAGAAATCTCCTGTAAAAATTTATCATGCCTAAGAAGGCCCTGAGCTGCCGCATATTCTTTGGGGGTGGGAAATCCTTTACTGCCTGCACCTTCGACTCTAGAGGCCTACAGCCATCCTTGGAAATGTGGTAACCTAAAAAGTCCACCTCACTGACGCCGAAAACGCACTTCGAAGTGTTCACCAGCATGCCGTACTGCTTCAGCCTGTTAAATACATCGCGCAAGTGCTGCTCATGATCTACGGGGCTTCGCGAAAATACCAAAAAATCGTCAAGGAAACAGTAGACGTTATCTAGTCCCCTGGTCATTTCATCCACAAAACGTTGAAAAGTTTGGCCCGCATTCCTAAGACCGAAAGTCATGAAAGGGAATTCATATAACCCGAATGGCGTCGTGATGGCTGTCTTCGGAATATCCGCGGGACTGACAGGTATTTGATTGTAAGCCTTTTCGAGGTCTAATTTCGAAAAGATAGTACATCCAGACAAACTGTGGGTAAAATCATGGATGTGCTTAATTGGATACCTGTCAGGTACGGTACGGGCGTTCAATTTGCGGTAATCACCGCAGGGACGCCAACCATTGTCCTTCTTCGGGGCCAAATGCAACGGAGATGACCATGGGCTCTGAGAAGGCCTAGCCGTTCCACAAGATAGCATAGCCTGAAACTCCTGCCTCGCGACCCTGAGCTTGTCCGGAGCCAGACGACGTGGAGGCGAAGCAACTGGAGGTCCTAGAGTAGTAATAATATGGTGTACAGTGTTGTGTGGTGGTGGTATAGTATGATGTGTACCAGCTGGTCGAGTAATATCGGGGAACTCGTTGAGAATTTTGTGGTACTGAGTCTCGCCAGTTATCACTTTGATCGAGGATACATTAGATCGTGCTACTGTAGCAACAGCTGTAACAGAAGTTAAATTATCTATTAAACGCTTAGTGCGTACGTCAACAGCTAAATTATAATAATTTAAAAAATCTACGCCTATAATAGGTTTCATTACATCCGCGACAACAAAACGCCATACGAAACTTCTACGTAAGCCAAAATCTAAATCTAAATTTACATAACCATATGTAGAAATATTAGATCCGTTCGCAGCACACAAAGTATAGTCCGTACGGGAACGACGTTCACGCAGCGCAGATTTCGGGAAGACACACAGATCGCTTCCAGTGTCGATCAGGAATTGCGTCTTCGAAGAACGGTCCGTGACAAAAAGGCGACCAACGGCGTATGAAGGGCAATCGTCAGTCGCCATTACCGACCGCCCTTGGAGTTTCCCGCCTTGTAGTCGCAAGGCCGGATGCACTTAGCTGCTTTTTCGCCGAAGTTGCTGTGGTACCAACACAGCGGAAACTTTTGGTAGTTAGATTGTGACCGCTGCCTAGACCTGCCACGAGTGTCGCATGAAGTACGCGTTCGGGATCTGCTCCTATTCTTACTTCCATCCATCTTCAATTTCTGCAGCTCCTTCCGCAGTTCAGCTACTTCCTTAACCAGGTCATTCACTACGGACCCTGGGACATTCTCCATGGCCGCAACTTTGGGCGTTGAAGAGGCGAGGTCATTTACACGGTCAGCTAGGTCTGCTAAGTCTTCTAGCGAAGCGGTAGTTGGCTGTCCCGCGAGCACGGTCTATACGCCGTGTGGAAGTCGACTGATCCACATCGTCCTCAGGAAGTCGTCCGGAACGTTAGCTCCTGCTAAGCTACGCAGGTGGCGGAGAAACTGGGAGGGCTTACGATCACCAAGTTCCTCATGCATCAATAGCTGCTTGAGTTTGTTCTCCTTGGAAGCACTCAGGCGCTTAATAAGTTCGGACTTAAGCTTTTCATATTTATTCGTCGCAGGGGGGTTGACTATAATGTCCTTCACCTCCCTGGAGTGTTGGTTGTCGAGGTGCCCGATGACATAATTGAATTTGGTGATGTCGCTTGTGATGCCAGATATCATAAATTGGCCCTCAACTTGCGCGAACCAAATGTCCGGTTCTTCAGGCCAAAATGGTGGTACTCTGACACCGACTCTAAAAACATCGACATTTTCCCTCGACACGTTCACATCACTAGTAGCAGGGCGTGGCACAGTACCTTGTGCGTCTTCAAAATCCTTATCAATGTTCGGCATAGCGGGGTCACCAGTGTAAGCGTGGTAGGTACAGGTAAGAGTAAATAAAAGATAGACCACTCACTTGATACGTTATAATCCCAAAGCTTATTAACGAAGCGGGTATAATCCGTACGCAGCGGATATAAGGTACAGCACAAGATATAGTAACGAGAGTTTATAGTAAAAGTACAGAATAGAAAGTTCACAGCGTAGAATAGGAAACACAGCACAGAAGTAAAAGTCTATAGAAGGAGTTATAAGCACAGAAACTAATGATTACTAGTGAGAGTACAGCGAGAACGGTAAATAATAAGCAAAAGCAAGCATACGTCACGCGCGTCGCGAGGACTAACATTGACTGTTTTGACCTCTGCGCCGGAGTTCGGCCGATGCATCGCCCGGTGTACATAACGGGTTACGTGCTGCGTTCGGACTAGGGTAGGTATGCAGTCGATATCGAGTGATCGATATTTAGCTGACATTCCGGTACGCATCAATGTACATGTGATTACTATACGTGATATAAGTGATATAGGATATAGGATAATTAATGTAAATATTATAGTTATAGAAATGTATAAGCAATATATAAATATAGTCGTGTAGTAACAATAGAGAAGTGTAAATATTGTATAATAAGTAAAGTATTATGAAGAACTATTAAGATGTGGGGGAGACCCCTACAAAGTGAAATTGAAATGAGCAATTTCGACAAACTAATTGATTTTATGAAATACCTACGTCTAAGAACCCACGTATAAATTAATGAATAAAAGTTAAGTATACATATAAAGTAAACTTATTATTAATTTGTAGTACTTATCAGTGCTCCGCGAGGCTTCACTCTCCTGTACTTAAACTTTACGTATATACTTGTTCTGTTATTATTTTTGTGTGGAACCCTAATTATTTAAATAAAAGTAGCCTGCATTACTTTAGCTTTCCGCCAGTAAAAGTTCAGTAAAAATTAGTATACAGAGATACACTCACGCCTGTGTCCCCGAAGGGGTATGCAGATTTGTAATTAACGCCCACAATCATGGATACTAATTTGTTCCATTTACTTATTAGGAGGCAAGCCAATTGCCGTCATTAGATAATTTGGGTAAGCAACAGCTCAAGCAAGTCAACTGGCTGGTGCCGGGAAGTCCAGCCCTCTTTTTGTGTATGTATAGACTGTCGCGTTAAGCGGACTTTTTTACTGTTGACGTTATCTACGATATCTTGGCAATCTTGGTTATTATTATTTATGTGTGTATCTTTCTCTGTAAACCTTTGTAGCTCTCCCAGGTGACTAACATGAAATTATGTATTGAAATTTCTGTTAATTACTCTTCAGATTTTTTTTTGTCCACACATAGAAATGCCATATGCTAGTTTAACAATAGCTGACTGCATTAACTCTTTAGAGAGTAGCTATTATACAGATAGCCTACAGCAGGAGTGGGTATTACGGTGATGCGAAGTTAATTTAGTCGCTTAGTGCGAGCTCCTGCTTCAAACTGATTCGTATTCATAGAATATCCACGTAATTTGCGAACTCATTGCGTGGATGAAGGTGAGATTTAAAAAACTCAACGAAGGTAAAATAGGTAAGAAAAATTTGCGAGCGCTTGGCGCGGGGCCCGCACCTTTATAATGCAAATTTCCCTGATTGTTCCCATCGCATCGGATTCTTCTAATTTACGAGTGGAACTCCAATTTACGAAGACGCCATCGCTCCTATGTGTAAAGATACTTTAGGTATTATTGTTTGTTTTTATGATTTTTTAAATATTACTAATAATGTGATAGTAAGTTATGAGCAGTTCCTCTAAAAAAATCTAAAGTTTTCTGATGCATATCCTGTTTCCTACAGTGTTTGGGTAAAAAAAAACATTAATATAGGGTGATAAATTTCTTTTACTTTATTTTTTATTCCTTATTCAAAAGCATGACACGTGAGGCCAATTCGATTAGAGATCTTCTATCCCTCAATGTTGCCTGAATTGTAAAAGTTGGTTTTTTGTGACCAAATATAACTCTCGCAATCCCAACCATAATTTGGGACAATTCAAATCTTATTAATAAGTTTGTTTGAAGATTACATTTTGAATGACTTTACTTTAGCGAGTTTCGAATACAATACACAACACAGCCGTAAACAATGCTCTTCAATCTAAGTTTGTTGATATTCTGCCCTACTTTATTATTGAGGTTTATATTACTTTACTCGCTTGCCGCCGTTTGAGACAAACACGGTGAAGAGACGAGCATTGGTGTAATGAGGCAAACCGACAAGTTAAACTTGATGTTGTGACGTAGACCGCGGTGCGCTTACTGCTCCACACTAGTTCTTACAACATCCAATTCATCTTCATCTTATTTACCATCTGCACTTCGTTTAGTTTCACTAGAGTTAAATTGAAAATCGCAGAGTTTTGGTACACGGCTCTGATGCTCTTTACAGGTATTAGAACTAATACACACATAACACAATGCTCGGGAGCATAGATCTTAAAACGTTTCACGTTCATCCGACATATCAAAGTAAGATGACAAGTAGGGTAGATAGGTATTACAAGTATTCCACAATTTGCTCCCACTTGTATTTCCAGTAGAGTTACTACATTTTCATACATTGTGCAGGTAATACTTGTTAGATAATATTAGGAACAGTAAAATAAAATCACTACTACTATTCTCCCCATCTGAGTGTAAACTTCTTTTCATCCTTGGAAAATCTCTCACAGTCTTTGTCTCCTTCTACGGTAATACCACTGTAATGGGTGACTTCAATACATGTCTTACGAATAACGATTCTCGGTCGCTTGTCTCTCTCTCTCCTTGTCGAATTATGCAATCTATTTATTCCTCCCATTATTGCCTTCTATACAAAACGGAAAACCAGCTAAAGTCTGTAAATTTCTAAGAACACTTGGGGTTGGTAAGCAAATTCAAGAATTTACTTTCATACCTTTGGATAATAACTCTCTCAACCAACACTTCTCTGCTTCGTCGAACTTCAACAGGATCACAAAAAATAGCATATTAAATTTTCTTTCATCACTCCAATCCCTGATAGCAATCCATCTTTAGTTGATTGTTGCTTGCGATGTTAAGAAGAGTGTATATTGCCATCGGTAGCTCCTGACCTCAACACATATTGTATATATAGAGTTGATTGGACAGTTATTCCCCAAATTACCATAATACCATAATATAAGTAATCTTTTGAAGGCATTACGATCCCAATAAATAGAACTGTTAAGAATTTTGGCATTTATTTCGATAATACGCTGGCATGGAGAGCTCAAATACAAAATGCTAACCGGGAAATGTTCGCTCCTTAAACAGAAATCTAAATTTTTCCCACGACCTACGTCGTTTGGAACGTCGGTAAACTTGTACTCTTGCAATCCATTCTTCTCCCTATACTTGACTACGCTGATGTCAGTTATGATGTCTTAAAGAGGACTAATTACATAAACTTAAGTACCTACAAAATTTATTTACAGGATGAATCCTATAAATAAATTTTGGAGGCGCTTGTTTACGTAAATATGATTGTTTCCGAATTTTGTAACAAGCTCCAGTGGCCCTCGACTCGTTTTCGAAAGCATACTCATATCCGTTCTACTCTTTTTTGGCTCCTTTTTGTTTTGCACAGTTCATTGCCCATTACCTTATAATCCATAAGCGCCCTGTAAGAGATCGCAGCCTGCGACAAGGCCGCCATTGTAAAACTAATGTTTATTGTATCCTACTGACTGCTATGTAAAATTTGGTGCGCAATAAAGAATATCATGTTATATCATATCACATCTAACATAGTAGAACACGCACCTATCTTTCCTCTATTTACCCAATAAAAATAACTATGCTTGGAATATTAAAATAATAAAGGCCCGAAATCCCCCACCCGCCTAATGATAGCGCTGTTAACAAAAAGGATACCCCAGGAGGGTACCAGCGCTAGCGTTGGAGAATCCCCCCCTGGACGTCCACCTTCAGTACGAAATATACCTGAGCGTGGACGCCCAGGCTGCCCCTCTACTCTGGGGGGGCTCTACTCTGAGCCCTCTACTCTGAAAATCTGCTCGGGGCAAGAGAAGGCATACCATGGCACCCCCTGCCACTTTTACCGTGGATTTTTGTAACATCAGGGGGCTTACATTCTAACCTCGACGCTGTCCACCACCACCTTGAGACAGCAAAGCCGGCCTTGCTCTTTTTAACCGAGACGCAGATATCATCTCCAGTGGACACATCCTACCTCTGCTATCCTGGGTACGGACTGGAACACTTCTTTGTTCCTAAGGCTGGTGTATGCGTGTACGTTAGAGATGATATCACTTCTCGCCGCCTCGGCAATCTTGAAGGTAGGGACCTCTCCATCTTATGGCTACGTGTAGACTGCGACGACCATCCCCGCATCTACGTATGCCTCTACAGGTCCCATAGTGGTAATGCCGAAACGGACCGACTCATCGACCACGTCCAAATGGCTACAGACTCAGTGCTCCAGCAGGTCCCATCCGCAGAGATCGTGATTATTGGCGACTTTAACGCCCATCGCGCAAAACCGATCATGCGGGAAGATCTGTTCACGATTTCGCCTTGGCATATGGCTTGACGCAGCTGGTAGCAACGCCTACGCGAATCCCAGATGCAGAATAAAATTGTAAAAATTCTATTTAGGGTACGAATTTAGAGAACATTTTCATTTGCACTGTTTATGTACGTATTTTATAAGATTAAATACATACATTCCATCAAATTGACAAATTGGGAACAACACACCTTTGAACTAAATTGTGGTATTACAGTTCTGTATTGTTGTACTAAAATACCTAAATATCAAAAGGCTTGTCCCTGGACATTTGGGTATTATATAGGTTAGATTCAACGACACTAAACGAATAAGCACAATAAACTTAAAGTTTTTATTAAGTTTTTAGTTTTTAGTTTTTTTATGGATTTTATTAACAGCTCCTTTAAAATTGCAAAACAAAAAATGAGTTAGATTGAACTGAACTCTTCTTCTCTGAGAAAGAAGGCTTCCAGAACCCCGCAGACCTTGACGCCTGCTTGCCACAACGTGGAGTCATTTGTTGGTTGAAATTCGATCAATACATATTTTAAGCCTATCAATGTGCTTGAAAAGTATAAGGAAGATATCCCATGCGTCTAAATAGTTTCACCACCTTTTAATTTTCTAGCCATTTTCTCTGGTAATGTCAAAAAAGGAAGTACAACCTTGATACACTAACAGTAAAGTGGTGTTGCTAGTCGTGGTAAAACTATGTTAATAAATATAACTAATAAAGCAGATACAACAGATAAAATAGCAGTATTAATTAGTAGCTAAACAGAGCGCAGAGCGGTGCGCCAATAATGTTGATGTCAATAAAGCGCCCCGCCGACACCGGTAATTGGCGCGCACCATTTGTCAGCGAGCGCAACACCGCGGGATAAACAGCAGAGGGAGAAACAAAATACACCGCCTCTTGTTTTATTAACTTTAATACCTATCAACCTACTAACACGCAATATTAAAGTGACTGGAATTGGAACAGCTTCCTCAAGTTATACATACAAACATACACGCTTGTATCTCTTGGAAGCAGTTTTGTATTAACACTCACATTTTGCTAATTAGAATCCGGTCCCTTTCACATAATAGGCGGCAAGCCTATTGCAGTGATCTGGGTACAGGAAATTGTCAAATTGTGGGATACTTATTACAAGTATATAGGTATCCTATCTACGCTACTTGTCATCTTACCTTTGATATGTCGAGTGAACGTGAAACGTTCCAAGATCTATGCTCCCGAGCATTGTGTTCATTCTTGATGATTTATTTACCTATTTTAAATACATTTTCTACTAAGACTTTCAGCATGAAGGTTTGAGCCTTTTATTTATGTATAACAATATTTTACATTCCTAAAGATCAAGAGATCGCTATCAATGTTTTGCTCGAACCGTGGACATTATGGTCGGTTACAGTTGACCGTTACGAGATACGTATATACTCTGTCTTAGTAAGTGTAACTGATTTGTTTTCCATTTTATAAAAATAAAATAAATGCAGTTCAGAAGAACCAGTACCTGTTCTTATTTAAATTTTTAATATCTGTCTAACTCCACACATTAGTTAAGTTACATTTATATAATTTTTTAACAGTAATATATTATATTAATTTGTGTGTACAAAGATGTTATTATAATTAATAGCTTAGTAAACAAACAATTCACTACAATACAAGTGGGTAGTAATACCAGCGAGGCTGCTAAATAGCCTGTATTTAGAATGGACAACAGCTGCGATCCCCTTAGATCAAAGCTCTTTAATTGATATAATACTCTTGGTTTTATGACAGGTTTGTGTCATGAATGTCTAGACTTCGTTTACGCTTCGTCGTTCCAGCAATTTTAGTGCATAAATATCAAAATATCAGGTAATATGTCTATCAGCTCAAAATTAGCGGTATTATGGTTATACGAAATAACCGTTAAGTGACGGTTTACAATAAAGTTCACCTAAACACCACAGTCGTTGTAAACCGCACACTGAGCGACGTATTTCTTGTACGCAATGTCACTCACGTAAAGCGAGCCTACTCAACTTTACGTGTGACATGTAGCGAACTACGCATTCTAGTGGAACCAGACATATGTACATACGGGCAACGTTTTGTTGCCGATTGCTACGAAGGGATTCAAAATATTTAATATATTTTTAACTTAATAGCAACTACATGTGGCTTATTTTCGCTCTAAAATTAAAGTTTTCTAACAAAAAGAACTTAATATTTTTGTTATATCACCACTAAAGGGTATTGGGCCACCCTATTCTTCCTGCGAGAAATCTTTTCCATGGAATTTTTCAGCTTTTCAGCTTATAGTGTGCCTCGTGCGCACAGCGGGTAACGCCGTTTGGTGTGTGCAATTATATGTAAATCTGTGAGTGCGGGGGACTCCGGGCGGCGACATTAGCGTGCTGTTATATCTGATAATACGAGTTTAAGTGTCGCTCACGTGTTCACACACTTAATGACTCGCGCAGCTACACTAGTGCCAGAGCTCGGGTACACCTCTTATTATTATTATTTATATTATTGTTTGATCGTAGATAAAGCCTTACTATAGCTGTGGTATAGAAATTACTATTTATCAAGGCTGGTTGGAAGAAAACGTAATGTTAATTTACTCCATATTATTTTCACCTAATTGTGCGAGGAGGAGTGTTACATGTTTTGACTTTTTCAATTGTATGTATGTATATGCGTAGGATGTTTTATGTCACGCTCTTGAGCCTAGTGGGCTGGGTGGATCTCGAATTTGGGGTTTATAAACGTCTTAATAGTGGGGGTGGCATGGGTTATACATTTGAGATAACAACAACATAAATAATAATAATAAATCTCTTTATTGCACATCAGGTTAATAATAATAGTTATATCTTAAAGTGGTGCAATTTGCGGCCTTACGTCGAATAGGCAACTTCTTACAGGCAACCACGGGTGGAGAGAAAATGTGATGATGATGAATGTGAAGATAAGCTATTGGGCAGTTTCTGATGTATTGAAAATGATAAAGAAGAGATACATAACATGTCGATATATTGATCATGTAATTAACGTATAAAATGTGAAAACGTACTAAAAGGCTTGTAAGGATAGCTTTCTAACAAAACAATAAGATTAGACGAAGTTTTAGTGTTCTAAAGTATAAGTAGTAAGATATAAGCTTTTACAATTAAATATTGAACACGTCCGATAGTAATCGGCAATGAATTCCATGATTAGGAACCCGTATCATCATCATGCCATACGTAGTAAGTAGTGTTTTCAGTCTAATATTGTCCGATGATCTTAAGGATCAATAGTGTAATTTGTGTAGCAATTAGAATTCTTTTAAATAGGTCGGAGTCTGTTGATTAAACAGTTGTATTTGTATTGTGGTATTTCTTTGGTGAAGGGTCAGTTTCACTGTAATAAAAGAAACTTGCTTAATAATAGTATCTTAGTTTAGTATTACAACTTGTTTCATCACTTAACTAACTGTCGATTTTTTTTTTCTTTTGGGAATTAGAGTGGAAAATTTGGAGAACTTTAATAGGCACTTTTCGAAATAAAATAGGAAATTCTGGAGTACATTGAAAGAAAAGGGAGGACAGAAAATGAATTAAAGGTATATTGCTTACACAGATGGATTAGGGAGTATAAGCAATAGCTGAAGCAAGTCAGGGTCCAAGTCGAGGAAGCACGAGCCCTCTGACTGACTTCGAAGGCATGTGAATAATGAAGGCAAGAGAATCTCTGAACTCTATTACATACGTTAATATTGACATCTATCCTTTACTAAAGAATAAAAACTTATTTAAAAGTTTAAATTGAACTAGTTTAAAAGTTGTGTGGTATTACGATGTACAGATATAAGCAATTAAACAGAATAAATGAATTAGGTAACACAATTCAATATTTTTAACTCACTAAAATGAATTTATGCCATTTTAAACGTAAGTTGGTATAATAGAGAGAACTAAAGCTAACTGAGTTTTAAATTTCCATCTAATCCATTGTTTCAAAAGTAATTATCAATTTTGGACTAAGTATATAAAGAGAGATTGATTACTCACCGGCATCTTAAAGTTGAAAGTTCTTTTATAATAAATATTTTATCCTATGATACCTTTCTATATTCGATATTAAAATTATTGGATACGTTGTTAAAAGCCTGTCTTTTAACGACACCTTGCATATAATATGAGTGCGGAGTCAAGGACACAATAAAGAGGTTTCTTAAATTTCATGCTCAGATATATTATTTATTATTTGTTGTATCGAATAGAACGACGCTACTTTAATATATGTAACTAATTAATAAATTGAGGAGGGAGAGATTTAGGCATGCATCATACTCCCCACTGCCACAATTTCTTTGGTAAGTGTTTGTAGGCTTCATAAACTCTTATAATTAATCGGGTCATTTCAAGTATTAGTCCGGAGAATGGTAACAGGTTACGACATGTTTAAACCTGTGCAAACACATGACTTTATTTTGGTATAGGTACTACGTTTTTTTTTAAATTGTTTATTTGGCGGTTTGGTTTGCTTGGATTGAACAGGAATGTAATGGTGCCCATAAGTTTTTTAATTTGTAGATGTAACGCGCGTATATACCCAAAGGAAATTCATCTCTGTTATACTGTTTTAAAGTTCATCTGTATTTTTGTTAGAGATCCCCAATGGGCAGGCATAAGCGTAATTAACGCCTACATTTATAATTAACGATAATATTTAAAAATAGAATTCAGTTTGCATCTTAAACCACAATGTCATTTTAAAGTCTTCAACGAAATGAAACAGTATGTTTCTATTTATAGGCCATATATTCGAGGTTTCATACGGATTTCTACCCTTCTTGTGCGGACGGAACACTGTGCGGTTTTAGTCGGTTCGACTTCGGGTCTGTCCGACAAACCACCTTACCGTAAGCCGGTTGAAAACAATGGTCTTTTTTTGATGTTTTTTATTATATAGTTTGGCCTCCGGTACCCTCACTCTTTCAGTGATTCAATGCAAGCATTGTTTGTCTACCATTTTCTATGAGGCCGTGGTAATATTCTGGTCAAGCCTAAGCATGACTTTCTCACGGTAAATTCTAAAGTAAAAGTTCTTCAGCCAACATAGTCAAATATTTAGATCTAATAAAATTCCTAGCGTTAAATTAGCTCTAATTTGTAAAACCACAATTGCCAAATTTAACACATTGCAACTTTCCACGTAACACACGATAAGGACGTTTTAGAGACACTAAAAATTATAGCTGCCATCTTAAGCTAGCAACTGAAATAACCTTCGAAACTCTACCTCCTTATTAACGTTAGCTTTATATAGGAATATGGTGCCTACATTCGTTGTAGTATCGTGCCGTCTCCTACTATAGAGATACTATCGACTATAGAGAGTATGGGGCAGAGGGCGAGCGCTCCCCCCCACTCTTGCACGTCGGAGCGGCGCGGCGTGTCTCTCCGCAGGTGATTTATTACACTTTTTATTTGAACAACAGCCTCATTCATTCCTTTCCGACCGTAATTGAAAACTGCTACTCTACTCTACTCTGAGGACGCACTCACTTGACCATTGCGTTAGCAAAACTGCTTTGTCGATGGCTTCAGCAGCGCAATGACGGACCCGATAAGTAAATTTACAGCTAATGAAGAAATGTCACTTATTTACGACTATTTGTGGAGGAATCTAATGTTATGTTCCTGCGACAAGGAATGCGAGAATGCTTCAACCATGAATGTAAGAGCCTGTGAGCTTACTAGACGATGATGTATCTAAATTACTATGTACACAATCGATGTTCCCGCACTTTTTAGAGCACAACATAAACGCCACACACGAATCTGTTGTCATGTAAATCAGGCAGTCTGAGACTGTATGAATACTGTCTGACAGATAATAGTCGGATGCCGACACCCCCAAAGATGATGATAAGAGATGGTCTGGCCCTATTCTACTCCACCGGGAACCACAGGCAAACTACTAACTATTAAGAAACTAATCCACCAGAAATACACTTTGATGACACCATACACTTCGTTTGTATCTTTCTCTATGTTGCCTTGACATGAATTTTTAGCCGATCAGATATAATAATTAGTACATGTGAGTTAGTCCTAAGTAGTTATTCCTTAAACACATTATTTACACACTTATTAAGATTGTAAAAGTAAACACTGTGCCGGTGCTTTGCTACAACCATCTATTAGGTACTACTCTATTAGGTTAGCAACTAATAAACTCGCCACTTTTTTCGATCAGTTTCTAAAACGTTATAGAACTATCTCGAATTTCTTGGAGTAGTATATAAATAAAGCAAGAGTTGTATGTCAAATCAGTTGACAACTGGATCTCGAATAGTAAAACTACAGTAAATTATGGATATTTCTCGTAGAGAACTTCAGTTGCTTTTACTTCACGAATTTCGCTTAGGTCGAAAAGCGACTGAAGCAGTGTGCAACTTCAGAAGAGAGCTAACGTGTGCATGGAACTACTTAGTTATCATCGTAACAATGAGATGCTGCGGGATGTAATTACGGGGGATAAAAAGTGGGTTATGTACATAAATTTATCGCGTAAGCGCTAGCGGCTAGGAGCTATAGAAGCAGGAGTACCGACGCCAAAATCTGACACGAGTAAAAAAGTTATTTTAAGTGTGTGGTGGGGAATAAACGGAGTTATATACTGGGAGCTGTTGCCATCTAACACTACAATCACGGCCAATATTTATTGTGACTAACTGGATGAAATAGCAGCGAGATTACCGAAAAATCATAATAAAGAATACTTTTTGGACAATAATGCTTGACCATATGTAGCAACAGCGACTCGTGAATTATTACATTAGTGGGCTTGGCTTATCAGATAAAAAGAAAATGAAGACCAGCTTAAAAGTGACCTTACCACCTTTTTTGATCAAAAGCCTGAAATCTTATTATTATGTCTCTGCCAGCGCGTTGGTGAAAGGTGATAGAAAATGACAGTGCTTATGAAATAATTTGATTTTGTATACTTTAAAAATAAATTTGTGTACAAAGATGGCGGCTTTATTAGTTGCCAACCTAATAGATGGCTGTAGCAAAGCACCGGCACAATGTTTACTTTTACAATCTTAATAAGACGTTTCACGTCGTTGAGAACTTTTTAATCGTTTATTTACTTTTTAATCGTTTACAAAGAACGGTTACATTATATATAGGTATGAGTTGAAGTGAAGTAACCATAGACGAGAGCGTCGTACCCCTGTAAGCTGGCAGCCAAAGGTCGCACGTGATCAATATTTGAGATGTAAACAAGCGCCCTGACGATTAATGAGAATGGTACAAAATGCAAATAGTTACCGAACTGCAATTCTAAACTAGAAATCGGAGACTTTAAGTGGCGACCGGCTCTCCGTGGCAACTTTAATTAAACCTAACTTCTGAGATGACGTCCCTCTGAAGATAATCCTGACAAACTATCTATATAGTAAGTCGTTAGTAATCTAAACCTTAGTGTTATTCAAATAAGGTAAAGATCAATCGTTTAAATAAACCTGTGAGCTATTAAGCTTGTTGCATCCTGCGACTGTAGTAAAAATCCTGCGACTAATTCAGAAAAATGATGGCAGGTTCACTTAATTTCGATATATCGTGAGGTGCGAAGCCTTCGCTCTTAGCTCAATAAGCGGACAGTAACGAGGCAACTTCGTAATCACACGCAGATAGAAGTCTATGAATAATATAAATCGGGATGCTGATGCTTATATTCGAACCGCAATCACCAGATAGATATTACAATATGTAGTTTACAACACATAGTATTCATATTCTTTCTTGTATACACATATAACACAGAGATAACAAATAATACATGGGAGTGAAGAGAGGATAGTAATGATTAGTCAAAGTGTGTACATAGTATCATGTAATTAACATATATATGTAATATATATATATGTAGAATATATAAAGTATACTAGAAGTACATTCATACTCTATGAAAATACATATATAATACATAATACAGAGTAAACAATCCGTTAAACATATACACAAACCTACACACACAAATACACAATTATATACATACATAATGTCTGTAGCAATACTCATTGCTGAGAGAGTAAAAATCCTTGATGCTTCTCTTAAAAACGATAGGGGAAGGGCTATCGCCGATAGTGTGGGGCTGGGAATTTTTAACAAAAGAGAGGTTGAAGAGCGACAAGATTTATTCCTGGTGACAAGATACTCAAAGCGCTCACGCAGATAAAGAGAATTAGAATTGTGAAGAACGGAATGGAGTAAAGAAAGCATATATAAGCATAGTACACAATACAACACTATTTGTGTTGTTCTAATATTATACTAAGAGTAAATAAACTGAAATTAGGCCATTAAACTGATGTAATTAAACTGAAAAGCAGGGGAAAAGAAGTTAAGAAGGAAGAAGAAAGAAACAACAAAGAAAATGAGACACATAGTAGCTCACTTTACGTTGTATTTAATATTTGAAAGTCTGTGAATCTCTAACAGGCCAATCCCAAGCGCTTCTGTAACCTTCTGCAACTGTCATTACTGATGGCGGTACTGAGGTTGAGATGCGGACTGTTGGAGTTCACTTTTTTAAATATATAATAAACAAATATATAGAATAGATAGATAGTACATACAAAACAATTTCAATTTATTAACCTTACAATACCCATACATATATTTAGTGGTAGAGCCATGCTTAGGCACGAATGGGCCGTATCGACCGGTGCGATACCACGGCCTCACAGAAAACCGGTTGTGAAGTAACGCTTGCGTTGCATTTCCCCGAATCGAGTGATGTTTCCGGAGGCCCAATTCCCCGGCCCCCCTTTTCTCTCCCCTCATCTCCTTTGTCCTTTTTTCCATCTCCTCATCCCTACTTTTTCTTTCCGCTCCCTGCATCCCCTATCCCTCATCACCCTCAAAGGCGGGCAGCGCACCTGCGACTCTTAAGTTGCAAGTGTCCATGGACGGCGATGTCATTTACCATCAGGTGACCCGTCTGTTCGTCTGTCCCCCTATAGTATAAAAAAAAACAAATATAATTATAATAAATTATGTGTAATTTATGTTTTCTTGCCTAGTAATGAGAATCAGATACAAGTTACACGCAACGAGTCTACGTAAGTATTTGTAACCTCACGGGGTCCCTATTAACACCATTCAGAGGACGAATAAAATTACTGTATCAATAAGTTCATTAAATAAAGACGGGGTCCGGGATTTCATATCCCGGGATTAAGTTCCGACCCGCCTCTTATCAGCGCCTCCACTTAAACCTTGTCCGATATTCATTTTATATATCTTTAAATCCCTCTTTAGAAACTTTTCGTCGACGCCGTCGCATCTAAAGCTAAAAGTTGGTTAACTTGTGATTTATTCAAGCGAATTATGTGTCAATGTTCGACTTTAAGTATAGAATAGAGCTAGAGGTATCACGAACAAATATTTCATTCGATTATGATACAAAACGATGCGAAATTTAATGTACGCGTGGTCTTGAATGTTAAAACTGTTCATAAGTATGGAACTGGGTGTATGTTTTTTCAATATATGTATAATATATAAAAAAAAACATACATTTAGTTTATGTGGTCGTGGCTCTCGGTATCGCAGAGGTGACTAAGCAATAGGACTCTTATCTATCAGGCAGTATACAGGGTGTCCCGAAATTCAACGTCCAACGGCAAGTGGGGGGGTAGGTGACTGTATGACACCTTGAAATAAAATATTTAAAAAATCCATTTCAATTTTTTTTTAGATACGAGTATTTTGCCTAAAATGGTGAAAAATTCCGAACTTGACATTTTTATGCACCATAACGACAAATCTGCAAGTTTCGGCGACGGGTTTTTTATTCATAGCGTAGTTAACTGCTCTATCGACCAAAGGTATAATCACCACCAGACACAGACAAAAAAAAAAAATCGTTCGTATCTAAAAAATTGAAATGGATTTTTTTAAATATTTTATTTAAAGGTCATACCTGCCCTCCACTTGCCGTGCTTGAATTTCGGGACACTCTGTATAAAAAGTGTCCGGTTGACGGCAATGGACTTGCCCCCATTACGTAAGTGGGACAAGTTATGGTTAGCAAAATGCGGCCATTTCATACTTTCTACTCCTTCAGGACTATAATCGTGAGTGTGTATGTCAAGGACAACACAATTCATCTCAATTACAATAAAATTGAAACTATCTATTGTCAAAGAAGACCATTGTTATACTTCAATTATAAGATTCCTTGCTTCTTCTAAGGCTCAACGTTGAATTATTTACTATAAATATTAAAGTAACGCTAGAGAGCACTGTCTGATACAATATTGTAGTATATAAAGTGTCAAGACGCACCTCTTTATTGCTCAAGTCTAGCAGAGGTATACATACGAGTATATGAGATATTTTCAGCTACTTTTTTTCACAAAAGATTTTATTGTACTTACGTGGCTTAAATAAATAATATGTTCTTGGGACTACGTACAGACAGGTTCTCATTATAAAAATCTCTGTGTACTCAAGGTGAGGAGACGATGTTCACTCTAATAGACAAAGATCATTTATCACTCATATCACTAACGCTATGTGGAAAGTGGAGCTTAATATGACAGATAAGAATAAATAGAATATATATAAGAGTTACGTAGTACTATCAGTACAATACGACAAAACTTTTGAATATACTGAAAATCATAATCAATTTTGACACGACTGCCGAAAAAGAAGTGTACTGTTATACATATATGAACCCTACTTGTATTTCTTAATTTCTTTGCACCAGCTTTACTTCTAGATGCAATATGTATGTATGTAGTAATAATAGGTATTTTTCAATTTTCAGGAGAAGTCAGTCAGACCTAATTCAGTCATTTAGCTAGTTGCCTGTTCAAATACGTAGATCCTATGGAGAGAGAAGGCCAAGAGGCGGGCAATATTCACTCAAACCATTACTATATTTAAGTAATAGAAGTGCGTTGATGACCATCGATGATCAATGGCACTCGTTCACGAGCATGACGCATGCGCCACCTTCTACCTTAACTATACCAGAGAGACACATACGCCACCATTGACATGACTTCTAGGCGACTTAAAAGATACAAAAGCTATGTCTGGTATCACTGTCAGCGTTATATCACCCGAGTACTTAGATATTTAAGGTGTATGTAAATATATAATGAAGCTTGTGTTAACATAATTCATGAATTAACCAGAACGTTTGTAGTAAATCATTAACTAAATGAGAGGCTATTGTTTATGGTACTATAGGTACAAAGCGGTTAGAAGTGAATAATCGCCCGCTCACAATAAATCCATAGTAAAGCGTCACAATTGTTTACCAATTAACCCTCTAGTGGCTAAAACTGTGAATAATTTGTAGTAAATCAGTTGGCTGCGTAGCGCAGCTTAGTGTTAACCATGATTCATGTGTGTGTGGAGAGGGGAGCGGTACTAACTAAACTAGTATGCGTAAAAGAGCGCCGGGCTGGCAAGTCCGAAAATAATAAATTATTGTGATACGTATTTAATATTCTTAATTCAAACAGAGACTGAAAACGAGATGAAATAAGAAACGTTACATAAGTGATAAAACACGTTTTTCTGTAGATAATAGCAATTGTTCTTTTATTACGAGACCAACATGACCACAGATACACTATGACTTGTACAATATGCAGTAATGCAATATGCTAATAGTTTGTGTTAATATTTAATTTCATGTTATAATTTCAACTACACACACACTTTCTTGACTTTTTGAGACACTACAACATAAAATATAATTCACCCATTTTTGCCATTTTTCGTAAGTCGTTTCATTTCAAACCTGTAACAAAATTATAATGGTTGGGATCATTACCTGCTTTAGTAAGTATACCGGCGGGCATCTCATTACTTTGCAAATATTTAAGAATAATTGATTTATCTTTAACAGCATTTATTATTCAATCAATGTGTTTACTGTTTCTTTTACTGTGTGCATTATTATTGGCTGCCGGCTTTTGTGCACTCTGATTATAATTATACGGCACTAAAGTAAAGCTATTCCAATTTGCAAAAGCTCAGAGATACATGCCTTATTTACAAATTTCCGCCATTGACATGTACTCCGGCTTTATGCTTTAAAGAACCGCCGTCCTCTGCTTTTTGCTTTCCCAGGACACAGCTGCAGCGGACATGGTAAAACAGTAACCATCGTAGGATTTACGATCAATATAATTACTTGCCCAATCAACATCTACAAAGCCTTCTAGTTCAGCCCTTGTATATTCAAACAATGTTTAGTCCTGTTTAAAAATCTGAGAATACGTTTAGCGTAACCAGAGTGAATATATTTTTAAAATTAACTGAATAGACTGAAGAAACTTATACTATAGAATATGTGAGGTCTTGCCAAAACTGACAGACCCGCAATAACAGAACACCACATTTCCCGCAATATTTTTATAAATATTGCGGGGATTCCTGCATCAATTAATATAGAACGAGCTCTCTCAATAATTGTTTGCTTCATTCGTAGCATACTTCTTTTGTAGCATATTTGAACACTTGATTCTCAGCTTTGAGAAGTTACACGAAATCCTTAGCAGCCATAAGGGTGTAATCATCAGCCGGGATGTAAAATACCTTCATCATCCAAAGTTGTCTTCAAGGGTCCACACAGATCAGCGTCAATCGTATTTAGTACCTCAGTGCTTCTTGTACCAAAATTATTAAATTTTGAAATGATTCCCTCATAACAAACAGCAAACGACTAACGAACATTAGTTATGAGGGAATCATAACAAACAACACATGTACTTTTGTCAAAACAGATTTGACCTTGTAATCCATACCGTTAACTGCACCATACTTCATTTTATTTAAATCGTTGCTATTTAAGTGACCCAATCTTCTATGGCATACTTCACTGTTGACAATACAGGACGATGTAAATAAATAATGCTTACTTTCTATCTTGAGTTTGTATACACCATCATCGAAATCGGCTACGGCACCGAACTCTCGTTTACTGTTGTAAATGTGACTTTTTTAATTTTATGTATTAGGTGATCCGCCATCTTTGTTCAAGTTGCTAAGTCTATGAAAGGTCTGGCAAAAAATGCATGACTTAGTTCAGTATCATTTCCTGACATGTTAATTAATTTTAACTTGACTACATTCACTGTAATGGCAATAGCTGAATGTTCGATAGCCATAATCATTGGCCAAATATCAAACTGTAGGGGTCTTCCCCACATCTTAATAGTTCTTCATAATACTTTACTTATTATACAATATTTACACTTCTCTATTGTTACTACACGACTATATTTATATATTGCTTATACATTTCTATAACTATAATATTTACATTAATTATCCTATATCCTATATCACTTATGTATAGTAATCACATGTATCTATATCCGCTGCGTACGGATCTAATATTTCTACAAATGTTAAATAACTTTCAGGCAACGCCTCTCCAGTCCACTTATCACTTACAGTAAGTACATTGATTGATCATTTCTGTCCAGTCTCAATAGTTTGTATCACGTAACTTGTCATCGACTTTGAATTTTCAAGACGAACTGATTTTAAGCACACAGTAGTGTTATTTTTCTCGAGAACCCCGAATCATAAATCAATTTATATGTACATATACACATACACTCGTCGTACATCACCTCACCTCAATGGAATATATAGTTTTTATTGACATATAACAGTTGTAAAATATTGTTCTTGAATACACAAATAAAAAATGGACAATTTCAAGCAGAAGTCTGACAAAGCTCAGGTTTATATTAAACCAGTACCATCCCTTGCGCCTTTAATAGTATTTAAACACAAATTGTCCGAGTATATGGTAGTGTGTGGCAACCCTAGTAGTATGCGCTCACGTGTCCGAGTTGGAATAGGTGTACGTAGAGTCGTACATGTGCTAATTACCTTATGATTGTTTTAGGTCGCGCCGGTTCCCACCGCGCGCTGCCGCGACTAAATTGCACTCATTATTAAATAATACCGACTTCACAGTTGTATGTACCGTCCATGTAATCTGTTTGTTCACACGCTCTTAATGTGCATACATTTTGGGAGCTTATCATGAATAACAATACATATTTTATCATATATAAACATATTTATTGATTTATTGATATATTTTAAAAAAGCTAAAACATTTGGGTATCTCAGTAATTCGTTTAGGTTGCATTTTAAATTAATAAAAGAAGTTGTAATGTATAAAATTGCTGAAGCTAACAATTATGCATATAATAAGCATTATGCATGCAATAAGTATATTAGTATGATCATTGAGAAACAATCTTGAGAAAGTTAGTGAGAAACGTCAAAGGTGCATTTTGAGTGTTGGAGGTAGCGGGGGCTGACCTCGCGGTCTGTTGCACAGCACTACACGGTCTGGAGCAATTAATTGATTGGAGCACTGGCGGCGGTTCGTCCGCCGTTCATTCCACTACACCTCGTAATTAGCATAATAGAGAGCTCTCGGCGTCTGTTGCCGCCGTTGCTTGTATAGCTTCCTGTTGTTTGCTCACACACTACACTCTACACATTGTAATAAATTATTCTTAGTTGCCTAATTGGATAACCTTCTACAATACTTTGGTTTTAATAGGACGTATGTAGTGTTAGCTTATGATGCGGTGTTCTGTAGCATTGTAGTGTTATTCATTCCATATAGGAGTTGTGGGCTTGTGAAGCGAAGAGACGGTAGTATACCAAAATAGTTGTCTAAAGTAAACACTGTACTTTAATATATAATTTAGATCTTCACATACATACAATATTTGATTTTTGTGACCACACGTTATTATTTCTAATGTTAATTAATTTTCAACTGAATTCGAAAGTTCGACAGTTTTTTTTTTGTTTGTTACCTCAGAACTTTCGACTGGGTGACCGATTCACTTGATTTTTTTTTATTTAAAAGCTGGTGCTGCTTCCCATGTGGTTGCATTGCAATTTGGTCCAGTTCTGACAATGGTGTCCATGAGAAAACCATAAAAATCTTAAATTTGAATTAAGTTTGTGCGCGACAAATGGACGAATAACTCAATATCACGCCAACTGATTTCGATGATCCTTTTGAGATATGAGTTGAGATGAGACTGGTTAGTTTCTGACAATGGCATAAATGACAAAACCATATAAGTCTTAAATTTTATGATAGATGCATTGAAGTCGGTTGTTTACTTTTTAAAGTCATAGTACGATATTTTATTTTAATAAATATTTAATAATCTTATTAATTTATAATTCCACATTTACCTATAACTTTAAGTTGACCTCCCAAAGTAGGAAAAATTATTTAATAACTCGACTTAGACTCGAAGAATAGTCGTGTTCACCCGTGAGCCTGCGGCTCGAGCTAAGTCAAGCAAACAGATCATAAGAACAATGTAACCAGTATTAGCAGATAATTTGAACCACTCAAAATATCTGCAGGCTAATTTTGTACTTAGTTAGCGTTAGATATTTAGTTAGTGAATTTTCATACTTTCAATAAAGTTAACTTAAAAACTTGTATATGTGTGTGCTGCCGAGTGGCGCGATGCGTCGGTTACGCGTTAATATGCGACAAACGACCTACAAAGGTAGTGTTCCCTGTGCGCCTTGATTGAGACCGCCATTACTGCAGTAAATGGCGGTAATGAACGAGCTACGGACTGGAATATGATCTAGGGGGATAGCATGGTGAATGTTATCATAAACTTTACTTCAACCATCGTTGTGCTTACGTTTACGTTATCCATCCATTTGCAACAAAAGCACTGTTTTAATGTATAACTGTCGTACAGTTCAATACGATTAATGCACAGAACAATACTTAATCTATGTATGATATTTGTAGGTTGTTAAGGGGGCTGCCAGCGATCTGAGATTTTCGTAATATGTGGTACACGTACCAATGCCAACTTCACGCAGTGTGAAAACGTTACGTTCATTACGTTTGGCAAAGTGCTAATTGGACAACCCATTTAGCTTTCAACGACATACGTACAAAGACATAGAAGTAAAACCAATTACAGTACCGTTCGGATCCCAATTGCGAATATTTCTTAAAATGTTTTCGGTACCTGTTTATACATTTAAAGGTTTTTATTTTATGCGATAGTGGGCAAACGAACAGACGGGTCACCTTATAGTAAGTGACTGCCGCCGCCCATGGACCCCCGCAACTCAAGAGTCACAAGTGCGTTGCTGGCCTTTTAGGTAGGAGTACGCTCTTTACTTGAAGGTTTGAAGGTCGTATCGGTTCGGAGATACGGCAGGCGACAATTTGTTCCATAGGCTGGTTGTGTGAGGCAAAAAGCTTCTGGAGAAGCGCACAGTGGTGGAGTGCTAATCGTCCAGGTGGTGGGGATATAAGTCCGAACAATTCCTCTGAACACTCCCCATGATACAAGCGATAGAGGATGCAGAGTGAAGCTACATCTCTACGCAACGCCAAGGTGTCAAGCCGATCTGAACTATATTGGCAGTCGATGATGCGAGTCGCTCTCCGTTGAATGCGGTCAAGAGGGAGAAGCTGGTACTGGGGTGCACCTGCATAGAGATGAGAACAGTATTCCATGAGCGGCCGAATCTGCACTTTATAAAGTTGCAGGCGGTGGGCCGGAAAAAATACTGTCTCGATCTGTTTAGCACACCAAGCTTTTTCGAGGCTAATATGGCTCTCTAAATGACCGCGAAACTGGACTTCGCTTGATAAGGATTCCGATACTGGCTGATCCAGTTATGGAAGTGCTCTCAAATTGATGTGATACGACCAATGGCATCTTTTTAGCGGTGAACGCGCAAACCTGTGTCGTCGTGGGGTTAAACTGGACTAGGTTAAGTCGACCCCAATCTGAAACTTTTGATAAAGAAGTTTCGATTTCAGACACAAGTTTGATGACGTTTACCCGAGAAATGTTAGCGCGGCCGGTGTAAAGGGCATGACGTTCACATAGCAATGGATGCTGCTAATCTGCAGCATGTCATTGATACACAGAAGAAACAGCGTGGGTGGTAGCACACAGCCTTGTGGGACACCAGAATTAACAGACTTGGAGTCGAAGCATGCACCGTCAACAACGACCTTGATGCTTCTGCCTGTAAGAAAACTGGTGAGCCAATTGCACAGTTTCTCGGCAAGCCCTTCTTTCCTTCCTTCCTATGGCCTCGCTTTGTGCCAGACCCGATCGAAGGCCTTCGCCACGTCCAAACTAACGGCCAACGCTTCCCCCTTGGTCTCGATCGCCTGAGATCGATAGATATGCCAACATAGAGATAGAAAGGTCAGTTTATTTGACAGATATATAAATTAATATCGTTACGTCAGACCATTCACAGTGTGATTCGGATACCTTCGAACACGCAGTGTACCCTTGCAATCTTTCGAGTGCACGTTAAAAGTCTTTAGAGAGGAAATAAGCTTGTCAATGAGATGATGATACCCGTCTAGCTGTGACGTCACGTGAGAACTGAGGGAGACACTCACGCAAATCGGGGCACCGTTAGTAATGCTTACTTGATATTATAGAAAAAGTAGAGATACTACTGAAACAAATGTCGAACTCACTGACGTCGAGCATGTTTGTTCGGGTTTTTAAAGATTAAAACGTTGAGGGAGCAGGGGTTCTAAAATCCAAATAAGTACTACTAATTAGGAATAATCGAATATCAGTTCATTACCGTAAATAGATAGGCAAGTATTCACTGCGTATTCACTTGACCACTAAAAAAAAATCTAAACAAAATTTAACATCAAATTCCAACCAAGTTATAATTTCTTTTCACGAAACACTTGTTAATTTAACACTTAACCATTCAAAATATTTTCATTATAACATGGCACAACTTGAAGTTTTATTTGCGTCATTTTCTAAGTGTGTTTCAAAATGGGTCTTCCCCATCGGTATATTGTTGAAGATCAAAGTTAACAGTATGCCTAATATGAACAATTGGTTAGAGCGAAGAGAGAGACAGAGATAGAGATATGATATATAGACATGATGATGCATAGACTGATGAAATAGAAGCCATTCGACTAACTAAAATTTTAGGGTATAAAATAGTAAAATAAACTTCAAGTCGATAGGCAAATTCTCTGTCACTATGAATACGCTAGAGGATAAAACTCACTCGTTTCTCGTTCATATGAAGGCATTAGGTAGCGCTGACGCGAGATGATATCGCTTAAAACCACATACATCAGACGAACGGATTTAAAATGGCAGAAGCCCAAGTCGTTACAGTACCTCTCGGATCGGGTAGATTGCGACCTATATTTCTTCGCAGATATTTAAAATTTCTGCAATAGTTCCTTATGAGTACTTGTAGGAATGTCCCTTGTTCAGTTTAACATAACGCAATAACTTTTTAATGTAAGATTTCTTAGGGCGACGCATCGTTAGCTATAGGATAATATATAAGGAAAGAGTCGATTACTTGAGATTTGTTTTAGGGTAGTGAATAAGTAGAAAACTCACACGCGGCATTCACATCAATGTTGCGATGTCACATCTCGGTACATGTTTCATAAGTTAAAGATATTTTTTTATTTACATGGAATGGGTAACGCGGTTGTTTGTTTGTTGAATGAAAACAAGAACAAGAACATCATTTAGTTACGTCTTCTCAGTTTCATGTATTATAAACAAATTCCAAGCAAAAGTGTACCTATTTCACTAAATTTAAAATATTTTATTCAAGTTTGGTTATATTCTTTGAGATTATTTCTATTTATTACTTCATGTAAAGGCTGCTTTGTTATAATTTATTTTTAAATTTAGACACAATTGTTACGAATTGGTTGTAAACAAATTTACTAATAAAATGATCAAAAACAAATTACGCTACTAAAAGCAAAGGTACTAAAAACACAGGCTCCATATTGCTTTTTTAGGTTTCAGTGCCTAAAAAGAAAAAAAAAGAAAGCATTACAGGATCTCTTTTATGTTAGCTCGTTAAATTGTTATTATATAAAAAATATAGGAGATAATTACAAGGTTAAATTTGTCTGTGGAAAAAAGTAAAAATCTTTTATGATTTATTCCCGAGAAAAACGAAATAATTGATAGGTAAATAGAACTTTGTTTCTTTACGGAACCCTCAGTGCGCGAGGCCGACTCGCACTGCTCGGGTCACATGTTTAGTCGGAGCAGAACAGACTTCTCTCTTTATGCTAATGTTACGGATTCAACTGCCGTTTTGAACGTTGAGTTATTTTATAAAGTTGTTTTTAAACAAAGTGAGCACAGTGGTCAAAAATAAGCTGTAATACAAAAGCCATAGTTTATTTTTCGTTTTTCAGCAGAGCGCAGATATTTTTTTTTTTTTTTTTTTATAAGACAACTGAATTCACATTTATTGAAAACAAAGTTAAAAATCATATTAATTCAAAAATGTTACTATTCTATTAATTATTTCTTGAATGATAAAATATGACATATTCACATAATTTTATTTAATAGCCTACTAATTGAAAAATTAGACGGTAGAGGAATTCTTGAATACATTCATGAATTCCTCTAAATATAATGGTGTACTACCGTAATTGCTTTTAAATCTCGAATGTTGTTTATTTTTTTAAATTGTACCTAAGCTAGTACTTCTAATACAATCATACAACTATAGTTGGGAAAGCAAGACATAACAAGGATTAAAAGTTTAATAATTACTTATTTAACACTTTATTTTATTTATTTAACACTTTATGCACAAACATGTACACTGGCGGACTTAATGCCGGAGACATTCTCCACCAGTCTACGTTAGGGTTGTGTAGGAACAGTTGAACAGGTGTACTATTTAATACATTTTAAAACGAGTAAATCAAAATACAGACATAGATAAATAAGAAAAGCAAATATACTTACACATACAAAATATACATATTAATACCACATACACATACGCATACACATATAAATACAGATAATAAAAAAGTCTTACTGTTATTTACGCTTACAAATATTAATGAAACCTGACTGTGCAGTTGCGATGTTACATAACAGTTGAAAATAGCGTTAAGTTAATGTTGATGATCGAAAACTATCTCTGCTTATCCAAACAAAACGTATAATATTTCCTTACTTCTCTGTTTGATGACAATCGTTAAAATTGCAACGAAAACTAGAAGTATATATAAAGATAGTTCCCAGTATTTGAAACAAACATATCATGGTACGAACGGCGGTCTTATCGCTAGTTGCGTCTTATCTCTTACATACAACCTTTAGATGGACACAAGCAATGGATTCGTATATAAGGCGAAGGTTAATAGGTGTACTTAGAAGTTAAATTTATATTATTATATGTTATCTATGTATATATGTATTATAACTTGCCATTTCTTTATTTAGAAATGTATAATTTGATCACACTAATTTAGCTCAGTTCCAAAGACGCTCTTATATTCTGGAAATATTTTTTTACCAATCAATACCAGGGACAAATATACGAATACAATATGTAAAATGACATTAAACATAAGTGCCCTGAGACTGAAATATGTCCTAGGGGTCCTTAGTATTTAATTACAACAATATGAATACACCTGCCGTACCAGCACAACTATACATATAGGTAGGTGCACTGAGACATCGGGCGTTGCGCTTCACCAAAATGTGCTCGCTTTCTCCCAGATTAACAGATTAGGTAACTTTATGGAACAGCCTTCAGTTCTGTAATAGAATTGATTTTATTTTTACAGTTAAATGTAGGCAATTATGTGCACGTGGAGTTTAAAGGATGCGCTGCGGGCTTCGTCCGGCACTCCACTCCGGCAACCGTGTGGTAGGCAGATTAGATGGAATTAAAATAATTTTATTTGTTGGATTAAGAGCTTCTTCGATAGCTTATTGTTCGAGAGATTTGAATATGCATTGGGTTTTTATTTTTACGATTTCTTAAAAGGCCTGATGGTAAATTAAATAAACGTAGAAAATCGCTTATTTAACCACCGCTTAGTCATATAGGCCCTGCTATTTTGTTAAATATTATAAATTCGATATTTTGAATGGGTTTTTGTTACTCAATCATGCCAGAACAGCTTCGGGTGAATTTAAGATTGCTGAATGGTGGTGGTGAATGAAGATTTTAGTGTGGAATTATGTAGTAAGTTCATATCTCGGAAACATGTAAGGTTCAACATTTTCCTGCAGCCAAACTTGCGGGCAAGGTTAGTGCAACGTAAAATGTAAAGAATCAGTTAATACCAGAACAAAGTAGAGAGTAAAGTGAAGAACAACGTTTCTAACAGTTTAGTTGTTAGTGTACTCGTGTTGGTCAAGAAGTACTTGTCATGTTGGCGAGGCTTCTGTTCTTCCTAACTGCAGGTATATTTTGGAACGAATAAGTTAACAAGTCGTAAAGGCTCTTCAAGGTAGCCACTTTTAGATTTATGGTTTAGTTGTAAATTCTGTATATTCTAGTTTTAAGTAACACAGTTACACCAACTTGGGTGTGCGGTACAAATGACCCATCGACTTACTCATTTATTCACCCTATAACTTAAGCAATCTTATTATGATGTGTAATGTTGCTGTCGAGTTACCGTACTACAGGTATGTGCCCGATCCAGTTCTTGAAACTTGTCGTGCAACATTATACTGGGATCGATCTATCATTCAACAAGACTATTGTTGCCAATAAACCTGACATAGTGGTGATAGATCGTTTAGAGTAATGATTGTTGATATTACCGTTCCCCATGACGACAATTCATAAAGGCTGAAAAAGAAAAACAATTTAAATATTTGGATCTAGCCCATGAGGTTTTCGATATGTGGTATGTGGATTCAGCAATCATTGTACCGATAGTCATATCAGCACATGGGTTGATTGCTAAGAGCCAAGACCAACATCTTAAGAGGCTTACGTTAGGGAGCTGGGTTAAAGGTCTGACGCAGAAGGGAGTCCTTCTTGATACGGCACCGGTGTCTTGGTCCTGTACCCGATTTCGGTGGTCTACTATTATTTATATTTTTGAATGTATTTTGTATTTATATGGTATATTTAAATATTAATTTATATGTTTGTTTTAATTTAAATAAAGAGAATAATCATAAACATTTGTATGTTTATTAATGTGAATAAAGATAAAATAATAATAAATACTCCACACATCTCACACACGGCCGTCTGATCGGAAACTAAGCAGAGCTTGTACTATGGCCACCAGACTGCTGATAAACATACTTATATATTTCTGAATACATATATATTATAGATAAATTACACCCAGACACAGAACAAATGATCGTACATCACACAAATATTTGTCCTAGGTGGGAATCGAACCCACGACCTCGGCTTAGCAGTCAGCATCGACAACCGCTAGACCAACAGGATTATATTACTTTGTATGATGAGATGACAAATCAATAAACGTACATATCTTTTGCAACATTATCTCTCATTAGCAATGATTTACAAAATGTGGAACATGTATATCAGGCAATCGATCCCAAAAACAATACAGTTGTGTAAATGTATAGTTATGATCGACGACGAAGTACTACCTACCTATTAGAAGTACCACCTATCAAAGCTGTTCAAACAACACCCTACACCTCCACCACCATCATCAGCACAACATCCATTAAGCCGTTTAGACTCTAAAGCGTGACAACGAACATTATACATACAAATATGTATCGATACATACGTGCATACATTTATATTACACATATATACATAACAACATTTAATTTTAAAAATGTCATAGAACATAATTAAGTAAATTCATAAAATAATTGTCATGTTAATATAGTTATATGATATTTTTAAAATTAAATTTTGTAATGTGTTATTTCATGCGGAAAGTTTCCTTTGACTCAGTTTTTTCCTAGAACAATGGTACCTTGCTTTTTTATTTTTAGAGTGTGTTGAATATCCATATTTATTTTATTTATTTTCATCTAAATGGCTCTAATATAATAATACAATTCATTGTTTTGTCAATGCCCAGTTCGGTCATGTAAAATAAGCATTAACTGTGTGCGCGGTAGAGACCACTAGATTTGTGACACCTGAAATCTCTTCACACGCGCACGTATTCACACTGACGTCGCTGTGTTATGCTTTCGTACAATAGTAGATTAAGGTTAATAGCAAAAACTAAATGTAATCATGTATAAAAATTCAGTTCGGCTGGACGGTATCTAAACTATCCTGTCTTAATACCGTCTCATATAATATATGTAAGCCCAGATTTAGTTGAAGCGGTACTAACAGCCGACCGCCGCGCCGCGCCGTATACACTCACTTTCACTACATAATATAACTATTAGTAACTACGTACTTGTATCAACTTGACACGACTTCGAACATTGCTTTGTCTGCTGAGAGAATAGTGAAAATGTTGATCGATTTGATTTTGATTTCTAAATTATCATCGTAAGCCACTCTTGCTAGTACTTCCACTTTTAGAGTGTTTATTTATATTTTAAAGGGTTTTTTTGTTATTTTATCTTTATAGTAATACTTCAGTGCACAGGTAGGCAGTTCCAATCCTCTAATTATATTTAGAAAATGTAGACAGTAGTAGATACATTTGTATATGCAGCTACATGACCTATAGATACTATTTCGATAGGATTTCATTACTCATATATGTACAATTTGCAGTATAAAGAATAATAATCAGGTAAAGTTACATTTTACAAATTAAACACTAGGAACTATTGAATGTAACATATATGCGATGGATGCCGAAACTCGTCCCAGAGCATCGGTTACCTTGCAGTTTATGTATATACACTTAAGTATTTTGTTCATCAAACACTTGTGGAACTAATCACAAGTCCAGAGACCAACTTATCAAAGTAATTGTTCATATCCTGCCGGTGCAGATGCAAACTCGCTGCTGATCTCAGCTTCAATTAACAAGCGTTAAAGTTCACTTAATTAATGTTCTTGATTAAAACTTACTATCAAACCCCCTCTTGCTTCACGCCTTGCCGTTTGACCATCGACCTATCCCCCTCTCTTTTATCCTCACCTCCCGGCGACCCGTCGGACGTAGCAGTTTGGACATGTCTCATAAAGAGTGGACTAAATACTCTGTTGTAGTGAACTTGACGAATACTTGGCAAACGGTTCCGGACAGTTCATTATGTATAAAGATGAACTTTATATGAAAGGCTTTGGGTGTAATATTGAATGGTAGGCATGAACAACCCAAAGTGACCCGTGATTTTGAAGTTTGGATTAGTTAGCTATAAAAATATTTTACAATGTTAAGTGGTTATACAAAGTTGGAAATGTACGACAACATTGTGAATGTCTTTATTTTAAATAATATATTTGAAATTGTTTCAAATACGCTTATATTTAGATTTTAACGCTCCTTAACTGGCTCTTGCGTCTTTGGGAGACCCGAATGGGCCCCATGGTAAGCGCGACTGTCAAGGGCCAACACTCCGTAGATTTCGCACATGTACTGAATTACTAACTACCTATTGACATTCCATTAATAATTAATAATTAATTAATTAGTAACTACTACGTCAACAGATCGATACATATGCTTAAAGACTCACAAATAGTGTTAGATGTTTTTTGGATGGTGATCCCCTCATCACTATCGATGGATTAGAAAGAGATGGGTGGGATGAGGGAGCGAAAAATAGAAGAGGGGGAGTTAGGCCTTCGGTATCCTCACTCACTCGGCAATAGAATGCAAACATTGTTTTGTCCAGCGGTTTTCTGTAAGGCCGTGGTTTTACTCCGGTCTATCCGGTCCAACATGGTATTGTGTTACTTTGTTCTATCCGGTCCATCGTGCCTAAGCATGGCTCTCCCAGGATAAAAAATTATGCTCAAAGTAAAGTTGAATCCTTACAGGCGTTATATAGACAGAATTTAAATAAAAATAAAAAATGTATGTAAAAAATAAAAGATGAGTGAGTGAGGGTGTCGGAGGCCCAACTCCCTCTCCAGTCATGCTCCTCATCATCATAGACGGGCAACGTACTTATGGCTCTTTAGTTGCATATGTCCATGGGAGGCAATTGTCACTTACCTGTGCCCCACCATAAAACGTGTCTGTCAACACCATAAACACAAACAATATGTCTACAACCAGTCAAGTAGGTATCCTATACTATATAAAGATTTATTTCTATTAATTTCCTCCCTCACTGAACATATCATACAGTGGCGGCCGGCTGACGTCACTAGCGATGCACGATCGCGCATCAAACTGCGCTAAGTACCGTCAAGTCATATTATGTTCTTAACAGCCACCCGCCAGCCCCGCGATTGTCTTGTGGCTGTAATATCCACACAAGCATTCTCTTCGCATTAAAGTTAAATACAATGGAAGCTTTAACACATAGCATTTGGATGTTGATGAAAGCTGGAGAATATTTGATATGTGTGACTATTATTTATATAGCTACCTTCTTCAAAAAAAAAAAAACTATCAATATCAGTCTCTGACTGCAGTATATGTAAGCTCTTTATAAAATTCATTGGCAGAAAGAACATTTTTAATGAGCACGCAATTAATTACGGGTGACAGACACGCAGTACATAACATCGTACAATGGACATAAATATACGTATTTGGGTGCCATTCTTCTGTTATTTTACTGTGTAAACGAGTTGATAACTGCAATACCGTAATTTTAATTTGCCGGTAATAAGTTTTATACTACCAGGTTGGTAAGTAGGTAGGTACGTACGAGGAGTATTTAAGTTATATTTGAATAAATAATGTACAAAAATGATATTCACAAAATACTAAAGATGAAAACGAAGGATGAGGAGGAATTCGCTAGCAAAAGAGATGAAAATAGGACATCATTTACCAGCCTTCTAGCTAATCAATGCACTCAGTGGCAATAGTCGTGAAAATGCAGAACAAATACCGAGGTAACGTAATAATGATATTCATTACTTTAAGTTCGATAAGGTGAAACTTGACTTATCTTCAAATTAATTAATGAAAGCGGCAGACGCAATACTTTATTCACTAGTTTCCAGCGGCGTCCAAGTTAAAAAGTTGGCCTCGACGAAGTGTTTTGAGTGCAAGCTACGAAACAGCTACTAGCTTGTCTGGTGAAGTTGCAACTGTATCTAAAGTTCAGGGCAAACGAAACCACCCAGGCTTCGCTGCTAACTCGCTGTAATTGCACCATTTAGCCTTCATTTTAATACTTCCCAATTGCATCTAGGGTATATGTGTAATACCCTCTATGTGTGAAATGTACTTGAACACAATGTTAGGAGTTTTGAGTGAGAATTACATAAGGCTGAACTTAATCGTATGCGTGCGTATGTATCGGATGTTGGGATTTGTTTATTTAAGGAAGACTGAATAAAGTAAAATAAAATAATAATATATTAAATTAAATAATAAAAATAACAAAATTTTATAAATAAATTTGAATTTATCAAAATATTATATTGTATCTATATCTAAGTGATTGTCATTTCTAGTAATAAGAATTTGGATTTTATTCACTGTACTGGATCAATACTGGTTGGACTACTAAACGCCCGAAATATTAATTTTATGTTTAGCCATTCATAATTATTTGAAAGCTTTACTAATCTATCGACATACAGATATTGTCAATGTGGTTTATAAAAACCGTTGTTACTGCCGGACCGAGCGACGAATGGCCGCCAAGGTCCGCCAGTAGCCGAGAACGGCGACGACGTGCGTGTGAGACTGCCAACATAACGTTTTAGCGCACGGATTAGATACTCAAAGTGTGACACAAAAACGACTTCACTCAGCTAACTTGTAAGCTTTTATTTGTGCGACAGCTATGACGGATACATCGTTTCTTATTAGTTTATAGTGGCCCTTTCGCATGAGATTGTATTAACGCTTTCGTATAACAGAAAAGAGATACAAGAACGAGATGTATCCTCTGTAAGCACCCAGAATATCACACTAATGATAAGAATTGCTTCTTCACATGACATGACAGACAAATGAATGTGTCGGTTATTCAAGTTAATTCTTTATTTTTTTATATATTAGCCTACCAAAGTGACTCCACTTTCGCTGATGGAAAACAATATGTGGAGTCAAAGAGTGGTGGTCACCATCCTCATTGCAAATCTAGTCAATGCAGCATGGTGACCCACACTATGGCGGCCTGGTGAGATGCTTTTTCACGCCCCGCTTAAAAGACCCGGAATAAAAGGGGGAAGGAAACACGTGCGCTGGTAGGGAATTCCAGGATTTCACCGATCGGCACAGAAAAGAAGAGCCAAACCGTTTACTTCGGGTACGTATATTTTCGACGCTCAAACGGTGACTCCTCATGCCAGCACGTGTAGTCCTGTAGAGGAAGGAAGAAGGTGGGACCAATTGGAAGAGCACATCAGAACACTCCCCGTGATGTAGGCGATAGAGGAATGCCATAGAGGCGACATCAGGACAGTCGATAATACGGACTGGACAACCGATCGAGAGCGTCAAGCAAATACTGCGCATAGCCGTCCCAGATCGGGCGAGAAGAACCGTCCCACCTTGTTCAATACGCCGAGCTTTCGCGAGGCCCCCTTAGTGACGCTCTCGATGTAATCGCGCGGATTGAGATCCCGGCGAATATCCCAGGATACTAAGCTGTTCTGAAGAGTAGGAAGGGGAAGGAATGGAGACTTTTCTGTTTTCTTGGCGCTGAACTCGACTAGATTCTCACAACCCCATTGAGAAATGCGGCTCAAGACCCGGTTGAGCTAGGCGACAAGCTCAATGATAAATGAATGATAAATGATCTTTATTTTGTAAATAGGTAATAACAACACTTTTACACGTCAATATATTTTTTCTTCTGTTAGTTTATGCTAGATGAGGCCGGTGTTTCCTAGCTGACTACCCTGAGAAGAAACACCGAAACAAACTCAGAGGTCAAAATCTGTTAGCTCCTGTCGTTTTTAGTCAACATCTGCCAGCTTGGCAGTAGGATGTCCGATATATCGCCCATGTACTGTGCTGTCGTCTGCATAACAATGTATATTGCCAAGGGTCAACATATCATTGATATGCAGAAGGAACAGCGTAGGCGATAGGACGGAGCCCTGAGGTACACCAGCGCTTACCTCCTGGAAGTCAGAGGCCGCGCCGTCGCAGAGAACAATAATGCGGACCCTCTTTTATACTTAATACAAATTATAAACTGTTCCACGGGTCTACTGGTTAGCGATGCTGACTGCTGAGCATCGTATTCGTGAGTTTGATTCCTACCCAGGGCCATTAACTGTGTGATGGGCACAGTGATTTGTTCTGTGTGGATGTAATTTATCTATAAAATGTACGTGTTTAAAAATATCTGGTTCGATAAGTTTGGGAACAGAGGGGCGTGTGTGAGACACGATTTAACGGGATTATTGTTTAGTTAAATAATACATATGTAACCAGGCATTTCTATGTATTTTATTCACCTAAACAATAATCACACTCACTAGTATGTCAGACCGCCGTTTGTTCGTGTAGTAGAGGTTTTTTTATCCAACCGTAAATTCTCTGCGTTTTCGTTTCGCCGTCTATCGTATTCGGACAGTTCCAGTCCTTAATAAGTAAATCTTTTAGTAGAAAAGGTAGACATTAAAAAGTCTCATCCACATGAAAATATTAATAAGATATAATAGCTTTAAACTAAAGCTTGGAAACGTTACCTACCTAGTACAAACAATAAACATCGACCTTAAACATTTATTTTTCATAATTTAAACAAACATGAGATAATGTAGTATGCTCTATGTTAGTAAACTAGAATTTGTTTCACAATAGTGTTTATCAGGCATCCATTACAACATTGCTCTTGCTGGAAAGAGTACATCGTTATCAGATGAACCAGAGCGTAGTGTTCGTCTAGCGACGCGCGACGGTACCTCGTGCCAACTCGGCCTAACAACAGAGAAATTCTACTTGTTGTAACACTTTCTTATCAAAGAATAACGTATTTTATTCCGTAAAGAAACAAATGTTTTAACATATTTTTCAAACACACACAAAAATATTTAAGAAAAAATCTATGAAATTGACATGCAAATTCATTGTATGGAAATGTGTATGCATATCAGGATCAGCATTTAAGAGTTTTTTTTTTAAGCTAAATCAACCACTTGTCGGCTAAATATAACTCTTTAAAGTTAACTAAACCTTTTGTAACAAGTTGTATATTACTCGAACAAGAAGAATTATCAACGGAAACAGATAATCGATATAAATTTCTACAAAAAACTGAGACAACAAATAACAGCGAATGGAAAATATAATATCCATGCCTTCCAAAATATATAATTCAAGGAGATCAAATTAATAAAAGCCCATTGGAAATGGTCAAGACGTTTGTTATTAAAATTGTATGTGATATATATATATATATATATGTTATTTCAACAAAACTTTCTATCATTTTTGATAAGTTGTGGCACTATTTAGCTCATAACATATGCCACCAATCCACTATTGAACGTTCGGATATTTTACGGAACAATAAACAAAAAAAAATCATTTGGATTTTTTAGAGGTAACACTAAGCGCTGACAATTTCAACAACATTTGATAACAAGCTGCTGACGTGTACAAAATACGATAACTTGCGATCTATCGCTTAAATGTTGAAAAACTTAAGTAGAAAAGCGCTCAGCAACTAGACTACTAACTAGTGTTTAACTTTTAATATACACATTGGCACCCGAGGCCTTAAATCACTAGGCCTTGTGATACGACAATCTAGAGAATTTCAGAACAGGAGCACTGTTCTAGTGCTGTACTCTGTGTTTGTGCACAGTATTTTGGAATATAATTCCAGAATCTGGGAACCACATGAAGTAAAGTATAGAATGTGTTCAGAAAAAATTTGCACGTTTTTTATATAAAAAGGTGTATGGTTTCAATCCTCACTTGTATCCTTCTCTCTTTGTGTCAGGTATGGTAGACCTAAACACCCGCGACATAAGTGGGCTATATTAGTACATTTCATTGCGACGTAAGTGGGCTATATTGGTACATTATTATTTACTTTTAAATCATAAAATAGACATTGCAACTACATTGGTTCGCTGTTCGTTTTCAGCACCGAACCAGTACACGCGACTGCTACGAACGTGTAAAGCACAATATGTGCCTGTTAGTCAGGCAATTACAGTGCTCAACTCCTTGATTGCTTTCTATCCAGAAGTCGATTTTTTCTAAGATTGTTATAATAAATTGTGCATGTTATTCTTGAGTTTTATGTTACAATGTTGTTATAGTGATGAATCGTTTGCGTATTGCGAAGCTGTAAGTGCAAGAAGTACTTGAATAAGTAAATAAATTAATAAAAAATAAATGCATGGGTAGCGGCCCTAAAACTGAGCGGCAAATGTGATTACACGTAATGTCTTCCTTAGTCCAGGACACTAAGGAATACTAATACACAAGGATTCATAACGATATACAAGTCCTTGTACAACACAGATATACATATGTACATATACATACACAAACTAAAATATACAATGGTCCATGTTCGCAACAGTTATCTTGAGTTCATATTTATATTTCGGTTTGTAACTTTAACTACCAGTTGTTTATTATTAGTCTAAAATTTCAATCATTGAGCGTACAAATAGTATACTACGTTAAATGTTTAAACTATCATACCAGATCAAATAAAGGTTTGTCTTCATGCGATTCAGTACAAGTTGTGAGACGACTGCGGCGCGACGCAACACGACACTAAGCACCGGACAGCGCCACATCATGCACACACAAACACACGGATACACATACTTTAGATACCACTCGTACACACAAATGTAGACTTTATTGCATTGTTTACAGAGTTATCACTACATGCAGGAGCTATCGTGGTAACTGCTAATCCGCGAGCACGGACTAACTGCTTAATTATGCGGCCTCGGTCCCCGGGGTTATGTTTTTATTTTGTAGCTTGAGCATTATAAATTCCTTAGAATATTCTCTTAATGCGGGGCTTTATCTGAGCGCGGCCATTTCTCTCCGTCGCTCGGAACATGTCAGCAACAAATTAACACAGAATTGAAAGGAAATGAATAAAGAGCGATATTGGAGTCACTAGTTGAACATAGTTCGAAATGCATACCTTCCTGTTAAACTGGATGAAATAAATATCAGGAATACGTTATCGGGCATGACAGATTTCTAGCTATGAATTTTAAAAGCCGGTTTCTTGAATATTTCACATATCATTAATATAGGGATTTCACTAACATAATAAAATAAGATTGGACGTTTGATGCCATTTTGAATAAGAACCGAATGAATTAAAAAGTAGATTTAGCACTATTAAAGGTTCATACCAAGAAGGGATGAGAGAGAGCATTTAAAAGTAAGATCCAAAAGAGACCGGGGATTAGGGTTTGAAACACATGTATTATGTCAGTTACACTTTTGGAATTGCAATTGTGATAATTTTAGGTGACTCTGGTAGATACCACAAAAAGAGTTTTTACAGGAATAACTTAAGATATATATGTTATCTGTGTTATGTATATAAAACTGGAAAATTAGATTAGATTTAACATTATTTATTAAAATGTTGCTGAGCTGCTGAGCTGAGCACACCAGCTTGCTATTACAATACAATATATAAAATTTTCTTCAAGGCACAAGTTTTTATTTTTCCTTTCTCGCTCTTTTAAATCTACACAAAAAGTTTGTAAAAATGACTGCATTATTACAGCAACAAGCTGTAGTATAATAGCGAGTGCATATTTCCGTCGGCGCTTGCCTATTTCCATTGGAACGGTATAACGTCGAATGCGGAATTGAAATCTGCATTTCCTTAGCTAGTTAAGTGAGAACTAGTGGATGAAACTCCATAAATCATGTAAGCGAATGGTGTGTTTTTCCGACGCCGCCCGCCATCGCCCGCCGCCGTCACCCCGAGAGGGGCTGGCCCAGTTCCAAGCGCACGCCGCGCCAAACTTAACCGATCAGCGCGTCTTAGCACCGCGACTAATCCTTTTATTGGCTCTTATTTTAATTCATGTTACTAAAGTTGAAAAGGATTTGTTTTATTTACTTCAGTGCTTTGACAACTGTGAACTAGAATTATTTGCTAAACATAGGTTTGTCTAAATTGTTATTGCTGTAAGAGTTTATGATATCTGAATTGGTTTAAAATAATTCACTTTAAAAAAGTATACAACCGACATCAATGCGTCTATCATAAAGTTTAAGACTTATATGGTTTTCTCACGGATGCCAATGTCAGAATCTAACCGAACTTTTATCTAACTACCCTTGAAGTACAACCTTTCCAATAGAAAAAGAATCATCGAAATCGGTTGGCGTGATATTGAGTAGTTCATCCGTTTGTCGCGCACAAACCTAATGCAAATTTAAGACTTATATGGTTTTCTCATGGATGCCATTGTCAGAACTGGACCAATATGCGACCACACGGGAAGCAACAGCTTTTAAATATAAAAAATCATCAAAATCGGTTCACCCAGTCGAAAGTTTTGAGGTAACAAATATAAAAAAAATACAGTCGAATTAAGATCCTCCTCCTTTTAATAATATTTAATAACATTAATAATTGGCAATATTGCCTTAATTCTCTTCTATCCCCCCTGTCCTTCTCAAAATACTCCTAATTTTCCCATTTATTTCAAAGTACCCAGATACCTTACCCCTTGCCTCATTATGTAGGTGGTACTTAAGTATAGTCGACAGAATTTTGAATAGAATTTTGAACAAGATAATACGTACATTGAACTTGACGTACACAGACATATTAATAACAATGTTCTAACGTATTCATCAGACTTGTTAAAATGACGTGGCACGAGTTAATACCGGCGAGGTCAAGGCTGTCGATGCAGGCTGCATTAATCAACAGACAAATGAGATTAGCACGGTGTTAGCAAAGCGCCCAATAGATTAACCCATACAATCAGTTTGCACAGTAATGCCGGCTGTTTCCGCGAGCAATATACAGCTCCCTCCCGTGTTTGTTAGTATGTCCGGTGAGTTACGAGCACGTATGGTCTCAGCTCATGCGATCGAGGCAATTGCTGTTTAGACAGCAAACAATAAGGTTAGTGTACAAGCACTATACTATATTAGATACTATATTAAAAAAAAGCAAGTACTATATTCAAAGATAAACTGACAGTGTGTTAATGAAATTTTTTATGATAATCTGTTCGGTGTGTTCCAGAAAAGTACTCATAGATAAGGCGTAAAGCATAAACTCAAGCATAACAGATAAAACCTTTATTAAAATATAATAGATCACACTTTATTTGTTTACTAGTATTAGATATTACAATTGAAATAGGCGGAAGAGAAAAGACACAGCTTGCACTAAAGTAAATGTTGTATTAGTGAAAAGGTTACAAATTAATTGGCTGCTTGGATATGTCCTCTCTTTTGTTTGTAGTCCATACGAGCTCGCTACTCGCACTGAGAGTATAAAAGTTTTACTCAATATATGTATTAGTGCCTCTCGTACAAAGAAAAAACTATAGGAGAGGCTGAAGTAACAACATTGTTAGGGCTTTATATTGCTGACGACACGTCGTGGCAAACTCTAACTAACTGTGTATGTAATAAACTAAATACATTTTCCTATACATTATATATGATCTAAAAAAAAGCAAATGAGAACTCCTTGCTGCTTATCATGGGTATGTGTCATTGACATAAGATTTGGTATAATGTTTTAGGATAATGCTGCAAATTAGGAATACGTGTTTGTGGCCGAAAGATATATGTCCGAGTTTGCAGCGAGCCGTCAATGTACGTTCAAGAAGTGTGCATAGTCGTGAGAACTAACAATCTTTATTTTGTTTCATAGAAAGTCAACGTCGCTCTGATAACTACACTTATTTGAAGCTAGAACCTCTCTCTTCTTCATAAAAGTGTTTACGCAATGGCACCAAAATGATGTAACCGTTTAATGAAGCAAATCAGATACTTTAAAAATATTAATGAAATTAAACGCAAATTTTTCAAAAAAAATCTCTTTGATTTTATCAAAGATGATAATTCAAAGAATTATGTATAGAATTGATTATTGTAATACCATCCATTATTTCAATTTAATAAGTTTTCCGTTATTCCAGTTTTATCTTCATATTATTTATTGTTATATAATTGAACATTTAATTACTTTAATTTTAAAGAATTGCTCTCTAAGCAAAAATATGATTACATATATATATATAATTACCTGTGTTTGAAATAAATGTTGATTGATTGATTCATTGACTGATTGATTTTGTAAGTGACGCGCTCTTGTCGCTAACACCGTAGTGAATAATAATAAGTATAACATTTAGGTTCAGTTTAAGTTAAGGCTGTGCAATAGACGTGACACAATTATGGAAAATTTACTGAAGTAAAAGTGTATCACCGACTTCACTGATATCACGATAAATTGTAATTAACTATAATTTCATCTCTTCATTATCTCATTATGGATAGATGAAATATTATATTTGTTTACACACGGCCAAGATATCTTGTAACAATCTAGTCCTTTTTTGAGTCGGCTAATAAACCTAGACTTGAATGTATGATGGCTATTGGTAACTCTGAATAGATTAAAATTACTCGAAGAGCCAATTATATTTCATGGCATATAACATATTACGTAGCTTGCAAGTACTCATTATTCTTCGAAGTTAATAAATGGCGCTCATAAATATCAATGCCTGATTGGGAGTACAAACTAGTACTAAGCTTTTTCCAACAAACTTGTTATTTAAAAGTTTCAAAAACAATTCATCAATCAATGTAATTGAATACTTGCTCAAGTTTTGAATGTAAACAATTAGTTTATAATATTTTAGTAAAACTTACAATATTGCTTGCAAAGTAATACGATGAGAATGAATAGTTTCAATAAATTAAGATTAATTTGATACCATTGAACATGTTTTATTTAACTTTGCCTTTTTGTGCGGCTGACTTCGTAATCAGTAAATATATGTTGTTTATTATATAGTGGGACAGACGAACAGATAGGTCACCTGATGGTGAGTGACAACAACCGCAACTCAGTAAGTGCGCTGCCCGCCTTTGAGGGTGATGAGGGATGTTGGGATGCGGGAGGGGAAAGAGTAGGAGGAAAGAGGAGAGGTGAAGTTTTTGTGAAGCCGTTGTATCGCATCGGTCGAGCCTTCCCATTCTTGCCTAAGCATGGCTCAACCTCGTATAAATACCTATGTATAGAATTTTCTATTTGCTGCAAAGGTGTGGTCAAATTTGGGAGGACAGAAAAACAAAATGGAACTAATGTAAAGTTTACAATGTAGGCACAACAACAGGCACTATTGTAACTCACTAACTGGTAATATTGATGGTTTTCTCAAGAAAAGTTAACTTTTATTATTATTGCATTTTTTGGAATATTGGGGCGGCAAAATCGAGCAGACGGAAGACCTGATGGTAAGTGACAATCGCCGAATATAAGTGCGCTGCCCGCCTTTGATGACGAGGACCTCCGGTATCTTCACTTAACTTACTCGGTCAGTAAAACGCAAGCAAACAAATTCTAATTCAAAATGAAATATCTTAATTTCATAACATTGCTCAACAATTATTTGAAATTGTCTTATAAACCGACCTGTTTGTTATTTTTTTCACTCGGGAAAAAAATGCACTATATTTAAATAAATTTGTGAACTGCATCTTAACACGACATTATTTAAAACCTCTACACCATCCTTACAATACCAACTTAACTTGTACTCATCAATTCTGCCCATGGAATCAAAGGTGTTTCAATACATTACGGTGCAGGTGTGGGTGTGCCCCCCCTGGTGTATTAATAGTGCGTCGTCGTTTAATCCGAGATTTATAAGAGCTCACCGCCAAAGCTGGCCATAGCCTCCGCCGCAGACCACAGTTGGCCATTACAGTACGGCCCGCTGACGTCACATCCTATTAGGCGGCTGATTGACGTCACATGTTAAATTATATTTAGTAAAAACTATATATAACTACTATATTTCTTCTATGGAGAGGCTTACTTACGATAGCCACAATGAGATCGTAAAAAGTGATCTGTTTATTAGCTGTATATATGTACATATATATAAAGCGTAACAGAAATATGTATAATGTGTTAGTTGTTATTGGCACTACGCTTGCTACAGAGAGATGCGCTGCTACGCTGAGCTACGAGACTAACAACATTTTTGTCGTAGCGTTCAGTATTTAGAGTAGATCTTTGTGCGACGTTACGCAGCTCAAGAATTCTATTCTCGTTAAGGCTAAATATTCATATGTATGTGTATCTGAATAGGTTTAACTGCACATGGTTCAATGAATGTTTTGTAAGTATTCAAAAATATCCGTTTATTTGATTCTGAACAAGTTACGTTGAGCTCAAGTTTAGAAATCTGTATGTAGTACATACATACATACAAACACTCATGCTTTTACCCCGGAGGAGGTAGGCAGAAACTTCTAAGAAGTACATTTTTGGCTTGTCGATGTAGTCATGTTCTCAAATATGAAATTATCTGAATGTAATAATTATGACTAACTATGCCGTAACATTAACTGAATTGAGAAAACCTTCAATCGTCAGGTTTTTTGCTACAGTACAAAATAACTGACTAAAAAAACCCACAATTAGTTACAATGTCTTTATACTTTAAAACAATAAAATTTTCATAAAAATAGTTCGTAAATACAGTTTTGCGTTTTAATCTACACGTTCAACATTACAACAAGATTGTCTATGAAACATGAATAAATATAAAACTAAAAAAATGAAAACAAAGTTAACGGCGTTCTTTAGCTTTGATGCACTTCTGTTAAAAAAAATAAGTCGAATAAAATCAATAAATAAAATAAGGGTACACTCCCTGCTTTGGTCAATTTAGAAAAAAATAATATTATTAAGAAAGAAAGCTGAACAAAGTAGATAAAATTAAAACACTGAATGAACGAATGAACTACACATAAATGTAACATGGTAAAATCTATATGCCGTCGATGTAAATCGATACATCGACGTGAAAATCGATATATTAACTGAGAAGATACCCAGATCTTATGTTTTTGTTTTGGAACGCCTCAATAATGTCAAATTTTTCAATCAACAAATTTCTTCAAAGATCGATTATATCATCTTGTAGTGGCATTGACGATATTTAAATTGGGCACGATTCAAAAGTAATATAATTGCGCCTGGAATGGTGAAAACAACGCATTTACATGCGGTTACAGAAGTTACTCGGTCTATTAGCCTGTCTCCACAAATGTTACTTTATATAGAACTTCCCTCAAAACTATGCATTTCACATATTTTTAAGATTGAAAGGAGTGCATTCAAATTCGATGAGTAGGTGATTAGGAAAGCCTGGACATTTGGATATTTGGTCTTTTTTAATTAATTTGGTGGAATTCATTTATAATTTGAAGATATGAAGTTGTCTCAAACTATTAATTATTGGAAAATCGCCATCTATCAGAACATTATCATAACGCCATCTATTAGTACATTATATCAATATAGACTTAATATATTTTTGAAGTAACATTTGCTACTAACTACTAGATGGCATTATGTGTTACACATAAAGATTTTTAGATAAAAACTATAGTTTTTCTGAAGATAGTGTGAAAATTCATTTTCACACTATCTGCTATCCCTTACTTAGGATCAATATTAGTAAATTGAATTTGAGGGGGTTTGCAGTAGATAATGCAACATTAATACGATTTTATACATTCCATTATTTATTACCTTTCATCTTTTTAATAATAACAATAATTTATTTATTATTTTTACATCAAACTGGAGAAAATAATCCATTAGGATTAAATAGTAATTATGATAAAATCCCATTTCATCCATTTTTTACTTATAAAGATTTCATTGGAGTTATTACTTTATTATTTTTATTAATTTTATTAACTCTTACAAATCCTTATTTATTAGGAGATCCAGATAATTTTGTGCCAGCTAATCCTTTAGTTACCCCAAACCATATCCAACCAGAATGATACTTTCTATTTGCTTATGCTATTCTTCGATCCATTCCAAATAAATTAGGAGGAGTAATCGCTTTAATTATATCAACTTTAATTTTAATTATTTTACCCCTTTCATTCAATAAAAAAATTCAAGGAATTCAATTTTATCCAATTAATCAAATGTTATTTTGATAATTAGTAACAATAATTATCTTATTAACTTGAATTGTTGCTCGACCTGTAGAAGATCCTTATATTTTAACAGAATACCTCAAATTTAACATGATATGACACACAATATTCCTGCATAAAAAGTTTTTATTATTAAATTGAGCAGTTTAAGTGTCAGGATTAGAATCATTTTTTTAATCATTTGCAAATCTGAGTAAGTGGTTGAGTAAAAGTATATATCATTATGTCATATTGGCCACAACATATTATTTAATCTGTAAAAGATATTTGGTGTTTATTTGTGTATTTTTAGTTTGAATGTGTGTAAATCGTTAAATTGCTTTGATATATTATAGCAACTTGTAGTTTGGAAGTAATATTAGCTATTGACCAACAGATGGCGTAACATCTTACAAAAATAGATTACAATGATAGAAAACATGAATAGTTTTTCTCAGGACAGAGCGAGTAAATAGCAGTTAAACTAGGCACAAATGTTACACACAATTACACACACTATTCTTCCATAAAAGTTTTCTTCGCTAATTTGTGCAGCATAAGTGATACGTGTCATATATAAGGGGCTCTTCAGATTTATTATATAAACAGATTAATTAATAATTAATGCAAAATGGCTGAATAACTTTCTTTACATTATAATGTCGAATGGATAAAATTACAACACCGGAGCTCGTGGTTGTTCACCTTTCGTCAATAATGCACTATAAGAGTTTTTTAAGAAGATGAATCAACAATCTTACCATAATTTCCTCAGCAAGCTGCGACTCAATGATCACCACTACAGAATCTCACAGAGTTCTTTAGTACACAATCAAATAAAAATGATGTACATCATTAAGTCATATTTGGCGTTATTATTTCGTTGAGATTTGCCTCAATGGCGTGCCTAAGGATTAAGCAACAGTACTGGAACCAATCTCCCAGAAATACAATAGTGAGCTGACTACTACAGCTGCGACGAATGATGAGGCTTCCTAAAGTACCAGAACATTTAAGAGTCGTTTATTTTTTTTTCTTTTTTTTAAAGTCAACTCCCGCACTAGGTTTAATTCCTGTGTCGCGTTGGACTTTGCAAAAATTCAAACAACGGACACAAAGAACACCACAACCTGGGAGGATCGAACCCACAACACTTAGCGCGGCAGCGTAGTGACCACTTAAACCGCTACGCCACCCGTGCAACTAAACATTGTACCTACGTAATTATTACGAAATCTATATGTGAGTCAGAGCGCTTAGTAATATAAATGTATGACTACTTATATTAAATATATAATAAACGCGTTTACTTTCACATCCCGTCACCATCACCTTTAGTAATAACTACATTTCATTACCACTATCTAGTGTAAGGTTACTATCTCTTAAATGAAGATCATGATGATTTGGGAGTTTTATATTGTGCCAGTTAGGTTTAGGCCGATTGCATTCTATTAAACAAATAACATTAAAGCTAAGACAAATAATTTTTAGTTGTAATCATTTGTATCAACAAGTTCATCTCGTTATGTTTAAGACGAACAATAAACAAGATATTTTCAAGTCGAGTGTTCGAATAATACGTAGTATATAATTAGACGATGGACACAACCCGCTAAACTTTCCCGTCACGACAGAGTCGCGGCCTATTGCCAACACTACACAAAACATGTTCCAACAACAACTCCCATAAACAAAACTCATAAAAACTTGTTCTGCATCAAACGGTGACTGACCTACATGTGTTCGTAAGACTGATGTCACTTATTTTTTGTTCTTACGTTCCGATGTATTCCGTGTGATACAATGGTTGTGAAGTACGCGCAACATAAAATCAGATAGAACAAAGTGGGGAATAGCATGCGAACGAGTAATACTACAGGATGTTAGGTTTAGGTTAGCGGTGCGGGTAGTAGGGGGACATTGTCTGACGACGCGACGGTGGTAATTAAGTGCGACGATAAATCCGCGTGAACGGTTGTGTGTTGTGCCGTGAACAGAATGCAGTATTCGTGTGCTCCGATTCGCGCTCGCCTCCACATATACGACTAGTTAGATTTACTATTATTGTATACGAAACAAAGTTACATTCGTTACGTGTTGAGTTTAACAACTTTATTTTTGTAAAATGTGTAAGTTATTCACATTTCTCGGATATTTGTTGCCTCTACTATACACATTGAAATGCAAGTGTGAATGAGTGTCGCTGCTGATGCGCTTATATAATTGCAAATAGTTGTTGGTTTATAAATACTGAAAATCTCAGTTCACTACACTCTTGAGCTGACCTTTCGAATAATTTGTGAATGCTGTGTGATGCTATGTGATGTAAACTATAATATTTACCATATAAACAAGTCCTTTTGGAAGTAGAAAGCTTCTATGGCCGGTTATACGCTTCGCATGCATCTCGACCGGATCCCGTAAATGAGAGCCGCATTAACACGCCACTACACCGAAGACCTGCCAGATGTCAGTACCGACGAAATTGAGATGCTCTTAGACAGCTGAAAAATGGAAAAGCCCCTGGAAAGGATGGCGTTACAACAGAGCTGCTAAAGGCAGGAGGTAAACCTGCATTAAGGAAGCTCCAAAAGCTCTTCAACGCTGTCCTGTTTGAAGGGAGAACTCCGGAGGCGTGGAGTAGGAGCGTGGTCGTCTTGTTCTTCAAAAAGGGTGACAAGACAATGTTGAAAAACTATCGACCAATTTCCCTTCTAAGCCACGTCTACAAGCTGTTTTCAAGAATCATGACGAAAACTCGACGAATTCCAACCACCGGAGCAGGCTGGGTTTCGGAGAGGATATGACAAGACCGAAGAATATAATCAGCCCCTGTGTTTAGCATTCGTGGACTATGAGAAGGCCTTTGACTCGATCGAGATCTGGGCTGTTATGGAGTCCCTGCAGCGTTGCCAAGTAGATTGGCTACGAAGTCGCCACCATGTCCGTCCAAGTACAGAGCCAGCAAACAAGGCCAATACCATTGCATCGAGGAGTGAGACAAGGGTATGTTATCTCCCCGAAATTGTTCACAAATTGCAATGGAGGACATGTTCAAGACGCTGCACCGGAAAGGGCATGGCATCAACATCAACGGCGAATACATTTCTCATTTGCGATTTGCAGACGATATCGTCATCATGGCAGAGACACTGCAGGGCCTACAGCAGATGCTGAATGACTTAGCTGACTCTTCTGTACGCATCGGCCTACGGATGAACTTGGATAAAATCAAGATCATGTTCAATAAACATGTACTACCGGAACCGATTGCGGTACACGGGGCCGTTCTGGAAGTTGTTCAAAAATATGTTTACCTCGGGCAGACATTGCAGTTAGGTAGAAACTACTTTGAGGACGAGGTGAACAGAAGAAGAAAGCTGGGTTGGGCAGACTTTGGGAAGCTACGCCGAGTCTTCTCATCGTCTATCCCACAGTGCCTTAAGACGAAAGTCTTCAATGAGTGTGTCCTACCCGTCATGACATACGGAGCCGAAACGTGGACACTTACGGTACGGCTGGTCCACAAGGTAAAAGTTGCTCAGCGTGCTATGGAAAGAGCTATGCTCGGTGTTTCTTTAAGGGATCGCATTAGGAATGAGGTGATCCGGCAGAAAACCAGAGTAATCGACATAGCCCACCGGATCAGCAGGCTGAAGTGGCAATGGGCTGGCCATATTAGCCGCAGAACCGACGACCGTTGGGGAAAAAGAGTTCTTGAGTGGAGACCGCGTATCGGCAAACGTAGCGTAGGACGCCCACAGGCCAGGTGGAGTGATGATTTGCGCAAGATGGCTGGCAGGAGCTGGATGCGAGAAGCCGAAAATAGATCGAAGTGGCGTGCAATGGGAGAGGCCTATGTCCAGCAGTGGACTGCGATAGGCTAATGATGAAACAAAGCAACACAGGTCTCACTATAACTTATAAGAATAGAGAAGAATAAAGTGTTATTTTATTGTTTTTTTTTTTTAATGATTAACACAGGTAAAACTTGTTTAAGTCTTGAATTTCGTGTAGTCCTGGATGTCTCAAAGTACGTATTTACATTTTTAAATTTAATCAAAGAAAAAATTCCTGCACTAGATCAACGTTTAGATATTTCATTGCTTATTGGAGGCACTTCATTTCAAAACTATATACAGAATATTTATATGATAAAACATTCATTATTTATACACACTAAACAGATATCAACGTAGCTACGTACAAATTAGTAGCGTACAAATTAGTTTCGGAATTTTATTATTCATATTCGAGCGTTCTCTCTCGCTGCGTTCAACTCGTCCAACTAAAATACTCAGTTATTGTGCACCTTTTGTTTGGCACCAAGGAAAAACTACTAATGTTGTTCATATAGCTTCGTTAGTAATGAAAATATATAAATGAGGGGATGAACCAAAAATACTTTTAGTGCTTTTGTTTAAATTCAGTTCACAATGAAAATCTAAATTTCAGCGTTTTATCGTAGACAATATTTGGAAAAAGCGGAACGAAATGGCATCGGATTAGCTCTCGACTCTTATTCCGTTTAATGCGATACTGTCGCTTAGCTTTAAGGATTTCTAATTCCACCATTGTTTCTGCTTCTGGAAAATCTGGGAATGCAATTGACTGGCACTGCGCGATTTGGTCAGATGAACGAATATACAGAATTAAAGGCTTATAAACGACAATTTAAACTGACTATAAGTACCTAACTTATTAAAATTCTTAACAACATGTTTATTTCAATCATCTCTCCACTTTGGCGCTATTTTCTTTTGAATATTACATATTGTTTGCAACTTTGTCTAACTGCGGAGTACAGATAGCTCAAGCAAACGAAGCCAGATACCTTGGGCTCACGGTTCGGGATCACGTTTGTCAATGGAGAACAAACTCCTATTATTCAAGTGTATACTTAAGCCAATCTGGACTTACGGAGTCCAACTATGGAGACAGCTGCCAACTCGAACCAAGAAATATTCCAGAGGTTCCAATCCAAAATGCTGAGGATAATTACAGACGCCTCATGGTTTGTAACAAACCAATAATTACACCACGATCTTGAAATCAGAACAGTCCAAGAAGAGATCAAGCACTCCGTGAGATCCTACAGGAATAGACTAGGAAACCAACCAAACATACGGACTATACGCTTAATGAATAACACTTCGACATTCAAAAGGCTAAAAAGAAAGTCCCCTGGAGATTTATATTATTAAACATTTTTTTTTTTATTCGTAAGCCTACCATAATGACTCCACTTTGCCTGATGGTAAGCAATAAATGGAGTCCAAGAGTGTTTCCTTCCCAATTTGATCCCGGGTCTTTTAAGCGGGGCGTGAAAAAGCATCTCACCAGGCCGCCATAGTGTGGGTCACCATGCTGCATTGACTAGACATGAAATGAGGATGGTGACCACCACTCTTGGACTATTAAACATAAAAGGTGCATGTCACTGGACTGACTAACCTGCAAGACAAAATCCATAAATTCATAACCCTATGGTAAATGTTCAAACGAAACAGTTTGCATTAATAACATACAATAAAAACATCTATATACCAAATTTTATCCAAATTGGTGGAATTGATGAGCAGTGAATGGCGTAATAAATAGACTAAAAGATACAGTTAATTTCGCTTTTATATAATTAGTAAGGATGATACTATAAATTATATAAAAAAAATACTAAATGAAGTTTATTAATATTTACTTGGTGAATATTACTTTTTCCAAATACCGTCATCGGCGATTAAATAAAATGATTTTATCGTGGGCATACTTTTTTGTACAATGGGCTTTCAATATTCGCATCGGAACTGGTGGAAAAGGATTAATGAATGACAACCCTAATTCCTTCCCCTAGTGGTAAATAACAGTGACCCATGACAGTAACAAAGAGGAAAGCTATAAGCAGAGCCTACCTAGTACACAGTTTTTTTTTTTTTTTTTTTTGTTATACCATCTTCATCGTTACTTCCCGTTAGGGGAGTTTTAAGACAAATTAATTTTCAAAAAAAATAAAATAGGAATTGAGAATGGAGAATCCATATGTTAGAATCTGAATACCATTCAAGTAGGGTTTGGCTCGAACCCTTTTTCAACCGAGTGACATCGCTGGAGACCGTTCACTATCAGCTAACCTGTGATCTGGTTGGCTGGCTGTCGTGGTTTGTGGTTCATACAAAGGAATATGAAATTACAACTAAATACATAAACTAAATACGTACAGCTAGCTACATACTTTGGCTTTTTTGGTTCAGCCAGTTCGCGTTACAAGTGTGTCTATACAACCACGTACTTGAGCTATTGCTCAAACCGCCAATTCCACCTGTGTAAGCAATATCCCTTTCCTTCCATTATCTACTCCCGTTTTCTTACTTTTCTATTATCCTTTTCTCTTTCAAAATACTCCAAATCATCCAAGCTTGAATTCTTAGTCCCCGTTGAAGGCAATAGGCTTGCCCCTTATTACGTTAGTGGGACTAAATTCTAATTAGCAAAATGTAGGTGTCCATGTACCACTGCCCACCCTTTCGAGAATACGGGCTTGAGCGTATATACATATGTATTGAAACACTCGGAAAAATTGAAAATAAATGGATAAAAGAAAATTGAGAGGATAATCCACGACATCATAAGTGATAGTCAAATGTTCTACCACCGTTCAATGATGCATAGGACTTAAAACAAAATAAAGGAGAAGAACTCAGTTGAGAGTAGCTATTTAGTCTCATTATTATAAATCATTTAATTATAAATAATGTAAACAAAGCCTCTCCTAAGATCGTAATTATTTTTGTCTTTGAACTACGAGTAATTAACTCACCACATAGGATTATGGGTAAATGAATGAATAGAGGGTAACAAAAAAATATGTCTTAAAATTTCAACAGCATAATATTAAGCTTTACTTCTAAGTATTTCTCTAACAAGACGTCTATTTCTACGTGTACAAAGTTTGAAGACGCCGACACAAACGTAACAGTGATTTACCTGCACACAAAGAGAGTTCTTCGAACCAAGAACTCAACTAGCCTTAACTTGAAATACATTTTAACTTCTATACTTTCGCAAGAAAAATGTTTCGTACACCATAACTGTTAAACATGTAGAACGGCTCACTAATGTAACATATTTATGCAATGTAAAACTTGTACTGTAATACTCATATTTTGTTTTGTGGAGGCGACGGACGTGGGGGACAGCAGGGGTACTGAGTACCCGCCGTCGACCTTTAAAGCGGTCGCCCGTCTACACAGTACTTATTGTTTGACTTAAACCACTTATCTAAAAGCTGAACAATATACACACGTTCATCATCAGTTTTAATATCATTTTCTTTATTTATTTTAAAGAAGGTAGGGCACAGCAGATTTCTAATGAAATTAAAACTGCCTCACAGGGGAAGTAGGTACCTCTTGGATAGTGGTATAGATGATAGATAGTGTATGTGACTTTGGTCGACAGACAGACGAAAAATAGTAAAAGGTTTATAAATGCACAAGTGAAAGCATTGTAACAGAACATTTACTTAGGAATCGTTAAATCATTATTCGTTTTAGAAAATATAATTCGTCACTTTATTACTGAAGTACCTACTTTCTTTGTATCAACGGTTTTATTTAAAGTAAAGGCAATGAATAAGACGAGATTTAAACTAAACATTTTCGACTGGCTTGTTGGCCTGGTCTAGTGATTAGTGTCCTTGACGGAAGTTAGCTCTTTGACGAGCACTTTCGGCAGCTTGCTTTAAAGCTGGTTTGCGCTGCGTCCGCCCTTGGGCGGCTTTTGCCAAACTTGGGAGGTCCCAGCGTCACAACAAGGCGGAATCGTCTTTGAAAAGATATAATGTAATATTTGTTTCTTCTTTGAGGCCATGAAATATGGTAAGAAAAGCATGCATGCATTTGATTTAAGGTCAATTATAAAAAAAAAACAGTGCGTCTGAATATAGATTTGATGCCAGCGACCCTCACGGCCTCTAACCCCCACTGTTATTGGATCACGTCATAACGAGCGCCAGCTGCTTGCCGTGACTTGTTGGACACAACGAATCGTGACGTGTCGCGTCGTAACGTCAAGTGGATTAATCAACCGGGTCGGTGTAACAACGCAAACGAGGTCGTGTATGTGAGTAAAGTATTATGTTGGTGTGACTTGTTGTCTACATAAGTATTTTCCAGGATATTAATATTCCTTGTTATCGGTTACTGTATCAACCTGATTTTTGGGAACAAATAGTTGTGACTGTAGTATCAGTTTATGTGCTCCTTGTGTGTTAATTAAAATAAACACATATAATTAATACTTTCATAAAATTATAAATAAAAAATAGTATTCAAATCAAATCTAATTAAAATAATTGATTTCAATTCAGTCAATCTCAGGTATTGTCAAACGTCAAAAGAAGAAGTCAGTAAGACTAAGTCGACGTGTAGCCAGAACGTAGATCATATGTACGATCCTATGGAGAAGAACAAGCAAAAACTCTCCAAGGACACTCTTTTTATTTTTATTACATAATAGGTACATAGGTACATGGTGAATAACTGCGGTGAATAACTGCTCATTTCTACATCCATGATATTTGGTGAGTTATGATATTTATGACGAATCGATATTTCTCGTTAGACCGTATTCAAAGTAATCATTAAGTCTGCATATAATTACCTGTTGATATTAGAAAAGTTGATCGATTATTGATCATTATAAAGCAAAGGATATACCTATATAATTAAAGTATGTGATTATGTCTGTATTCTTATGTCTCACATATACATATATGTTATGAAGGTGGTTTGCAAGAAATGACCGTGAGTGATAAGACCGCCAATTGTTATGCCTCAATGTATGTAGTCATGTCTGTATTGTTCAAACAACATTATAATGTTTTACAATAAAGATATATATAAAATAAGAGTAAAAATACATAGCTCAATTACGATCCCTCTTGGCACCTATTTAATCCAAAGTTTAATTGTCACCTGCGTGTAAGTAATGTGTCTTGTACAATTAATTTCTATGGAAAATATTTATGTGGAACTTCTCTTCCTATCCCGATGTTCTTTGATTCCTTCCTTTTTTTCAATTTGTTGAAACCCCATCGAGTCTTCATCCTCCCGAGGTTTTCGGTGTTGGTGTTACGGTGTGTTGGGACCGACTTAAACCACACCCAACTCTTAAATTAGGAAGAATCCGGTGACAGATTTATTATCGGGTATCGCCTCTTCGCGGCTGGCCATCAAGCGGATAGAGTGGAAAACCCGTCCCGATCACCTGCGGCATCACTTCAGGCGGCATGAGGAACTGGTAGGCGTGCTTCCGCCACCTGTTTAGCCGAGTTCGAATTGAGTGTGTGTTGAGTGGTCCGATCCACCAGGAGGAGGTGGCGGTTGCGACCGGGGTAAATCAGATTTGACTACTACTCTTCTTGAACTCACATTTTACTATGAAAGACGCTTAACCGACGTGACAAACTTATGTCTGTCAAACAATCTGCGCAATAAACTATATTCACAGATAATATCACGAAATTTTCTTATTAGAGATGTTGTTTGTATAAAATTTGTGCAATACAAAATCAGAAATGACGTTTATTTATTTTGATTTTCTTCTTTTAATGTTTATTGCGAACATACGTACATGTTTAATCTGTTCAGTCCTTATTGTTCAGTTTCATTTAATTAAGTTAATTAAGTTTTTTATTACATTAATATATAATAAGTACATATGTATATAAGTGATATGTATATAACTTTACAATAAAGTTTTTAAATAAACTTTGTATAGTATAATATTTTTGTTATTTCATTTCTACTTTTGTTTTTCAACTAATTTTGAACTATTAAGATGCCTACCTATGTAAATTCAAACATAAATATGTCTCCTTTACTTCAAAATATTCTGCCACTGCCACTCCGTGATAGCTCACCGAGGTTCAGGAGGTTCGGTTACCGATCATCGAACGACCCGCTAGGAAACTGAATTGGGCGTCCGACTAATCGGGGCAGACGATGTGAAAAGAGAGTACCTTCTCAAATCCTGATTCCTTTTCATCCTATCTTTATTACTTTAAAATACCTTGAGAACAGCTCCTTGGTCCAATTTGTTTTAGTAATTTATGTAAATAAAATAACATACGTATTATGTTACTTAAAGTATCTATTCAAACTAATAACCCTTTATAAAATAAATGGAATCAAAAGACAAACCTGGTAAAAGGAATGGAGAAAGGGGAACGATACTTTACGATCTTCATTCAATACCATTTCTCTCATCCCACAGACAGCAAAAAAAATCTAAAAATTCTAATCTTTTTGATAGAACGTTTAATTTTTTCAATAATATCAATACGTCTATTGGTTTCTTTTAACATTCAAATGGAATAACAAACTCCGTCATTAAATCAATTAGGGGCACGAATGTTCATAAGATAATGCGATCAATCGATTGAAAATAAACAGGCCCGGGTTTAAGGAATCGTGTCTCGCTCGTACAGAGGGCAAGGGAGGTGAACGAGGTGTGAGGGTGTGAGGGACGATGTCGTATTTAATTAATTAATTGTGCGAATGTAAGAAGCTGATGAGGCCGCGTGTAATGCGACAATCTCGTGCGTACGCCATGTAAACCGACCGCTGACTGTTAGCGACAAAGAGCTCTTTTAATACTTTTAATTTTGATATAAACAAATATGAGCTCTCATTACTCGCACTTAATTCATTCTTGTATTAAATGTATATTTTTAGCTTAGCCCTAATTTATGTTTCTGGAAAACGTGTATATTTTTTTAAATTGATCCAGTAGTTAAGAAATGGCGCCTTAATTTAAACTGTGCTTAAGGTGATCAGAATTCACCTTAAGCACAGAGTTGAAAGTAAGGTCCTTTTTGAATAATGTTAGTTCTTTCCCTTAGTTTACATAGAAAATAGTAATCAATCATTATTAGTAATATCAAAGATAGATCCAATTCATAATCAGTACTTGGTTTGTAACTTAATAAACAAAACAACAGCTTTCCATATTCCTTATGTTTTTTTCATAATTTAGAATGTTTACAAAACCTAAAAATGAATCAGTGCCTGCGTGCAATTGTTATATTTCATTCTGTAATACAGTTATCAATATTGGGAACACTTAATATCTGTCAGACAACATGGCTGTTCTCCTAATTCACGAAATCGAGTCCCAAATTAATTAAAAGTCGTTTAATAAAAACAGTAAATTTGCAGTGTATCGTTTTTTCGGGGGCGCACCGGCGCTCCCCAATTATTGGAGAACACGTTTCGATTTAATAAAGCAATTTAGAAAAAAGGTCAATTTGCATTCGAATGAGGCAAGGGTTGTCTGAGAGAACAAATCGGATTGTAAGTAGTGGACGGAGCCAGAGGAAGGTCGTAGTGCACTACTCTACGAGCGTAGCGCACAAGTTATGTTATCTATGGAAAGCTTAACAGAAATGGAAGTGAAGTTCAATATTAGTGGCGCGTGCGGGAGCTGTATTGACTCGCTGAACGAAAATGATTTCGATTTCGGATGATAGTACTTTCGGAGGAAAATGGTGGTCGGTCAATATTTAAATCACTCAAAAATATTATTCATACAAAAACAATTTTTTAAAGGTTCTTTAGAATGAGGAAGATTAAATTATTTAAATTATTGTTTTTTTTTTTATAAGACTACTGTGGGAGTTTTATTTTTAAAGAAGAAATTTGGAATGATTCCTGTCGCGGGAGACTTGACAAACACATAAAAGTGGACAAGAAGAACACCCAGACTCGGGACACCTATTTGTGAATCACACAAATTTTTCAAACACAAGACCTCTTGTTCGACAGTCAGGATCCCTAACAACCAGACTAACAGTCCGTGAATACTCGGCAACCTTCCTTATTCCTAACTTTCTAGAAATATAATGTTTGAAAAGTCTAAATTTTGTAAGAACCTCTTTAAATCACTTTATCGATAGTATGGTTTCTTTCACAGATATTTTTTATTTCCTCTACAGGTAAGTATTACGTTAGATGTTTACTGTGAGTGACAGACAGCAACGTGCGCTAGCATTATTTGATACATTTGTTTTGAAATTATTTCTGTCGCTCAAGTGGAGATTTATAATAGTTTATCTCTTAAGTCTTTCCAACCTGGTCAGGTGATAACCTCTGTTGAACAACCACTTCAATGGGAGATGTTCTATAAAACTGATCATATCGTATCTTGCAATGCTTGACATCAATATTATAAAATAGTATTGACTAAATAAAAACTAACTATTAGGAAAAATACTAAAATAATATCTAGATATAACTGATGGTGTTTCATAGTACATACATACATAGTACATACATACATAGTACATACATACATATGTACGTACATACATGCATTTAACACTAACATATTGGGAATTAGAATATAGTAAGTAGTAGTATAGAAGGCAGGCCTATTGACTAACCGAGCACTTTAAGATGCATTGAAATGAAAAGGTACGAATAAAGAAATTTAAATATTTCAAGTGTGGAGGGGGGCTTAACAAACATTCAATTAGAGACACAATAAACACCCAGACTCGAAATAACTATTTGTGGATCACAAAATTTATGTCCCGTGTGGGAATCGAACCCACGACCATTAGACCATTAGAAGTCAGGGTCACCAACCACTAGAACAACAAGCCCGTCAATTGGGAGGTGTCAGTAATTGGTCGAGGTCGTCGGGGTCGCACACCTATAGCTCAAGCTGTGTGTTGCCGGGGGGGCCGAGCCCTCTACCCAAGAGGTAGGAGGTTCAGAGGTAAGTGCTAAATATAAATAGTCAATAAAAACATTATGGAAAAGATTAGGTAAACATAATTTAAGCGATTAATATGAATCTGGTGCAAGTTCACACGAAATGCTGCCGATCCGTGATAAATTTATGACTGTATTTATAATTAAGAAAATTAGTTTTTAATTTATTTTTTGACCAATTTATTTATCTCTTTTCATTAATTTATTTGCAGAATATGGGTGTAAAAATAGGCGATAGGATCAATAGTGCAAAATTATCAAATGAATTAAATTGTTTTATCTTCTGATCTTCAAATTTACACGCAAGCTCCTTAACACAATCTGTCAGGAGCATTTAGAACAATTAACACGGACTTAGCTCGTATTTGCGAATGGAGCAAGCAATATGGTCTAGAGGTGAATCCGCTTAAGACACAGATGATAGTTGTAGGAAGTCCCAAGATGATAGCTCGGATAATTTGGTCACAATTACCGGACATTGTGTTTAATGGTACTGTGCTGCCAATAAGCACTGCTGTTACCTTGGCATTTTTTTTTTATGCGATAGGGGGCAAACGAGCAGACGGGTCACCTAATGGTAAGTGACTACCGCCGCCCATGGACACCCGCAACTCAAGAGTCACAAGTGCGTTGCCGGCCTTTTAGGTAGAGCCCACTCGACTTATGAACGTCGAGGGAAAGAAGCGCTTTACGCACTGCCCTTTGTGTAAACCGGACTTCCGGCATGCGGGTCTCGCACTGCGATATGGTCGGCGGTGCGTTTCCCCCGTCATCCAGGGTCGAGTTGGACGCAAAGAGTTTGCCCAGAAGATCGGCTTTTTCTTTAGCGTCGTGGGCCAACGAATTATCTCCTATGCGCAGAGGTGGAAGGGATGGCTTACAAAAGTTACCCTGGACAGCTTTGGCAAGAGACCAGAATGCACGAGTTCCGGAGGGGAGACTTACTAGTCTCTCGCCAATTCTGCCGATGTGAACCGACTTCGCCCCAGCAATTACTCTTTTGAGGGACCTGGAGGCAAAATTAAATTGCTTCTTTAATGTGCTGGTCTTTACATCCCTTGCTGTCGCTGCATTAGCATGCTTGGTAACATTCCTGCTTTCGGCGGGACGCCGCATTGCAGGTTCGACCAAACCAAGGCTGGGACTTGCCACCTTGCCACCAGGGAGAATGGAATAAAATGTTCCATACCCTGAAGCACAACATCCGCGACAGAGTCAGCAACGACATTGGGATCATCCGGCGAGAAGCAAACCTGCCTCCATGGGTAGGATGCAAAGAATGTTCTCATTCCATCCCAGTCTGCTGACCTATAGTACCATACGCGGCGACTACCTGTAACTCGCGGCCGCAGTGAGTGAACGAGAGGCACCATACTCCTAATCAGGCAATGGTCCGAAGAGCCAAGAGGGATACCTCTGGCCTCAACGGATACTTTGTGACGAAGCCGTCAGGATGTGAGGTCAGCAGAAGATCCAACAGTGAAGGCACGTGGCTTTCTGCATGTGGGATTCGCGTAGGCGTTGCTACCAGCTGCGTCAAGCTATATGCCAAGGCGAAATTGTGAACAGATCTTCCCGCATGATCGGTTTTGCGCGAACCAAGCCATTCGGCGTGATGGGCGTTAAAGTCGCCAAGAATCACAATCTCTGCGGATGGGACCTGCTGGAGCACTGAGTCTGTAGCCATTTGGACGTGGTCGATGAGTCGGTCCGTTTCTGCATCACCGCTATGGGACCTGTAGAGGCATACGTAGATGCGGGGATGGTCGTCGCAGTCTACACGTAGCCATAAGATGGAGAGGTCCCTACCTTCAAGATTGCCGAGGCGGCGAGAAGTGATATCATCTCTAACGTACACGCATACACCAGCCTTAGGAACAAAGGAGTGTTCCAGTCCGTACCCAGGGTAGCAGAGGTACGATGTGTCCGCTGGAGATGATATCTGCGTCTCGGTTAAAAAGAGCAAGGCCCGGCTTTGCTGTCTCAAGGTGGTGGTGGACAGTGTCGAGGTTCGAATGTAAGCCCCTGATGTTACAAAAATCCACGGTAAACGTGACAGGGGGTGCCATGGTATGCCTTCTCTTTCCCCGAGTAGATTTTGAGAGCGCAGTTGAGCCCCCCCAGAGTACGAGGGGCAGCCTGGGCGTCCACGCTCAGGCATAAGGATTAGGGATTCTCCAACGCTAGCGCTGGTACCCCCCTGGGGTATCCTTTTTGTTTACAGCGCTTACATTAGGGGGGGTGGGGGATTTTGGGCCTCCGGAGACCTCACTCATTTCGGGGAAATGCAACGCAAGCGTTACTTCACAACCGGTTTTCTGTGAGGCCGTGGTATCGCACCGGTCGAGCCGGCCCATTCGTGCTTAAGCATGGCTCTACTACTATAACCTTATCCTGGGCTCCTCAATTGCGTGAAGTTAGTGGAAAATTATTTGCGTCAGCAACATCTTTGAGGCGCCTACGTAAAAAATAAACATACCTATCGCATAAGGTATGTTTATTTATATATGTATATATAATATATAAGTAACTAGTTATAAATTTGATCCTTCTTAAATAAAACGCTTTTTTCTCTCTTCTTTCTACACCTAAACTACTCGTATGTTCAATTGCATCTTGTCTTGTACATTTCTATTTTGCATAAATACTGTACATTTTTGTTTTAACGTGTACAATAAAGTATATTCTATTCTATTCTATTAAATACCATGACCTATGTACATATATCGTTTAAATTCTAATAATAAATATCCTTTCAATCTAGTTTTAATAATCATAATATCATAACAAAACAGTAAAAAATAATAATTTAATAACAATTCATTTCAACATTATTACAATAATAAGAATTATATACATTCAACATTTTATAAGCTAATGATTTCTTTAAAATTTACATTAATAGTAATAAATTTATTTTCTTCATATTTCTTTCAACTTCAGTTCATTAAAAGAACACCTGCAACTATCAGTGCTTTTCAACTATTGTATTAAAGTCATCATGACGACGACTATACACCCTACTCAGTTGAACCGCAGCTGTCTGTTCATAGTGTTTTGAAAACCGTAAAATGCGGTAATTATATATTTATTACAACATGCTTACAAATAAAAAAAAAACAAAATTAAAAATTCAAACATGTAGAAACAGATGATCTTTAAATGGCTAAGTAGATTTAATTGAAGAATAGTTAAAAATACTCTCGATAAAAACAACCTTTACAAAAATCTTTAATCAAATTGGTTAGTTAAGAAGCCACAGGCAGACGCACAAATCAACAAACAGACACGTCAAACGTATAACATCCCTCTGCGTCGTGGGTTAAAAATAAAGTTGTTATCACGAGTTAAAGTTAAAGTAGCTAGCTCTACGTGAATACGATTGAACTCCTTAGAGATTTAATCCTCGTACCGGGAGATTTGTATTTATTATATAAAGAGTTCTTTCAATACCTAATTCTGTCCAGGGTAGAATGTACATATATATGGACAGTATCGGCTTGACCGGAGTGATATTACAGCCTGACAGAAAACACTTGCAATTATTGTCTCGTCCCCTCAACTCGTTTGCCCCCCCTATAGAATAAAAGAACTATTGCAGTGGCTTATATAATGTGTTATGTCACAAATTAGTAGCGACTGTATAACAAACACATGTTCAAAGTAAAATAATGTTATATGACTACTTTGTTCATCATAAACAAGTTACTTCAGTGTCAAAGGGAGTGTTATTAGATCTCATGCTCGTAACCAAATTGCGACTGTAAGACGGTGAATGAATCTTTGAACAAAATCATTCGTTAATTTGTGATATAGTGTACAGTGTAAACATGTAAGTGTCGTTCCCAGCAAGAGACATTATGTTCGTTATAAATCCTTATCGTATCGGATTACTGATTAAAAAAAAAAAATTGGTGAAATTGTAAAAGTACATCGAATCATTGTCGTATGACACTGACCTGACACGTCAAGTCATGCATATGTCATGTCACATTATTGAACACGTTCTTTTTAAAATTTATATATACATGCTATCTTACTCTGAACAATAAGGTCAAACTTTCAAAGAAAATCAACCAGTTATTTGTGATACTTAGAAAAAAAACAGGTTGAATGTCAAGTATACATTGCGGTGGACAGAGACCACCCCAGTACTGAATCAATTCATGTTCAATGCCCATATATCGTGTTCCCGGACTATATCAAACATTTCGTATCTTATACATACTACGCAGTCCGAAACAAATACTATGTAGTCCCATATTCGTCTTGCCTTTACATATTATATGCCTACAGAAAAAATGATTGGCCAATAGCTCAAGTTGTTGAAAACCGCTGCCTCCCTACGGTTCGTGTTTACAAGAGTGGAGCCAAAACACGGCTTGGGTCGGACATTAATATAATTACGGTTGATCAATTGATTGATCGACCGGTTCCTGGCCGGGTAAAAATAGACGGCACCGGTACCTGGCCTTCTCAATAACGGCTGGTGAGATTCTTAACATGTACTACGCATTTATAACTTTTTATTTCATTTTACAATACGATTTACTTACTAATGTCAATAGGCATTGAACATTATTGTCTTGGTTTAAGAGGACTCGTACATTATATATATTTTGCTCGGTGGAATGATTGAGGTCTGAAAACGTAACCAACAAACAAATGAACCAATTTATGGATGTCATGGAACACATACACAAATAGGACAAACACATATGAAACTACTGTAATAGCTCATAATTTCCATACTATTTAAGCTTCCATATATGTACATATATAGGAACCCTGGTAATGTCTTTAAAAAAAGAAATAAAAATATTTAAAAATATTATTATTAATAAATCTAAAATTTTTTTGTTCCATTACCAGTCAGAGGTAAATGTTGTTTTATTATATTACAAAGTAATCAGAACAAATATGAAGAATTAAATAACCTCTAAAAAAATGAACTGAAGACATTTTGTGTCGTGGGAGAAACCTGCTTAGGCGCGAATGGGCCCGCTCGACCGGACTAATATCACGGCCTATCAGAAAACCGGTAGACAAACAATGCTTGTCTTGTATTGCCGAGTGAGTGAGGGTATCGGACGCCTAACTCCCCTCTCCTCTTTGCACTCCCCTCATCACCCCCAGAGCTGGGAGCGCACTTACGGATCTTGAGTTGCAGATGTCCACGTGCGGCGGCTGTCACTTAATATCAGGTGACCCGTCAGTTCGTCTGTACAACAAGTATCTCTCGTCGAGCCACAAGAGAAGAGACCGCGTCAAACTAATCATCTGTTTCCATATATCATAAAAAAGTTATGTTTACCCCTTAACTAGAGTGTTTTAAGTGTTGTATAAATAATGCAATAATGAGTACACATACAATATACAAGACAAGATTTACAAGATTCCCGTCCAGGGTAGATAGGTAGATAGAGAAAAAAAAAGTCCTAACATACATCAAAAATTTTGTTAGAACTAGGCTAGACTAAAGTCTATATTGCATAAAAACATTGCTATAATAATGGTATAGGTATAATATTAGGAAGCAGTGAGCTGTCCCGGTCGCCGCTCGTGAGCGACTATTGTTTCGCTATCGGCGCATAATGTGATCATTCGTATGCCTCCTACTTCTCTAAGCATTCCCTTCAGGCTACCCTTAGATACTTTACTCACTGGCGGTATTCCTGATAAGCTTTGCTACTACTTAATAACTTAGATCCATAGCTTGAGGTGATAGCTATAAAAACTATTAATTTTATTTTATTATTTAAATATTGGATGGCGTCATTTTAATAGTATTAGTAAGTTGATTAAAATATCACTTCAAATCGTCACTCCACAGGCCCACAGGCCAGGTGGAGTGACGATTTGCGCAAGATGGCTGGCAGGAGCTGGATGCGAGAAGCCGAAAATAGATCGAAGTGGCGTGCAATGGAAGAGGCCTATGTCCAGCAGTGGACTGCGATAGGCTGATGATGGTGATGATGATGAAGTTGTTTAAAATTTAACTTAAAAAGATACTAAGTTTTTTTACGAAAAACAACATGTAATTATTGGAAAATTACTGAAATAGATTATAATATAATAAGATACATACAGATGTATATGATATATAATAAGATACATACAGATGTATATGATATCCAAACTACTGTACTCGTTTTGTTATTTTTTAGACATTCATTCAGCCGTTTCGGCGTAACAAAAAAATAGCAGTAGCGTGTTTAACTTACCTCCACCAAAATAGCATATCGCAACAGAATCGTATGTTATATATATTTTGATCAGGTTCTACTGATGTGCACGCTCTTTTACACGACCTGTTATCACGACCCACCAGGAAAAATCAACCGATTCCGTATACAATAATCGTTCGCATTGAATAACAACGATCGGCTTGGGTCGCACCACGCCCTTTATTAATAAATTCTATTACATATCACTGACTGATAGTGGCAAGTCCGCAAGCTCTCGGCAACGTTTTGTTTTCTCTGATGGCGTAGAGCGGCCATTAAACCGCACATTTATGCACACTTGACGATATCTTTTGCGTAGGTGCTTGTTCAGATATTTTTGAAAGCACTTATTTATGTGTTTATGTGTAGAGTGTGGTTATATTTAAGTGGCGTTTGCGATCAGGTCATTTTAGGATTAAACTGCATGGATGGCGTAGCATGTTTAGTGGTCATCTCGCCACTACGCTGCCGCGCCGAGTGTTATGGGTTCGAGCCCTGCACGGGACAGCACTTTGTGTAATCCTCAAATTGTTGTTCTGAGTCTGGATGTTCTTTGTGTCCGTCATTTGAATGTTTCTACAATCCTCCGCGACACAGGAATTAATCCTAGTGGGGGAGTTGTCTTTTTAAAAAAGCCCTACCCAGTACTACTGCATCGTTGTGAACCCACTCCTCTTTTTTATTTTGACGTATGGAAACCTACACGGGTCTTCACCTCACCGGAGCTGACGGTGAAGTGGTATATCGAACTCGAACCGACTAAAACCACACGGTGTTCCGTCATAAGTGGATCTATTGCAAGGGACCTGGGTATACTCAAGAAGGGATGCTTCCAGAAAGCCCTGCAGACCTTGGCCGCCTCTTTTCCAGGGCGGCTACACCATGGGAATATGAAGGGCCTAACCCCAATCCAGTTTGATCGGCGTGCGTGGAACTCGTCACGCCACCGTCTCAGGCCTGCTTCTGAAACCACTCCTAACAAATGCATGTAGCTTAACATACATAATTATGTACGCCCACGCCTGTATCCTTTAAAGGAAGGCAGAGGTGTATAAAACACCCACATTTTATCAATAAGAATTTGGTTCCACTACCTTCATCGGGGACAAGACTATTGGCATCTATCGGGCACCGTATGACTATACTTACTGTCTGACAGATAACAGTCCGATCCCTTAGTCACCTTTTACGAAAACCACTTGAAGAAATGGGATTGCGCTATTCTACTCCGCTGAGAACCACCCGGTAAAGATTAACGAGAATACTAATACCGTGTGACCTACGTAGCTTGTAATCTTAATAAAAAAATATAATGACGTAATATACTAAATATATATATAAAGGGACAGTAGAGGGAGCCGCTTTATCGTAATGGATATTCGCTACTATAATTATGTGCAGATGTGGGTAGTCGGGCGTGGAGATTAAAATGCGGTCTTAACTCACAAAATATAATCGCAAATAGTATTAAAAATAATAATTATCGTTGATTAAACGCTAAGACCCTCCGCTGAACACGTAGCGCTCCACGTGATGCGAATCGATTACCACGTGGAGATATAAACGGTCGCCGCCTCAAAGTATAATGGTGGCTACCGGTCCGTCCATAGACGCTAGCTCTCAGCGTTGCGTCAGAGTGAATGACATTGACAGATTCAAATGTCCAACTTTAAGAAATCAAATAAGTCAATCTTGTTATTCACTCTCAACCACTGGTCGCACCGCCATATACAACTTAAACCCTTCTGTAAAAAACATGTAACAAAAGTAAGCTTCTATAATTTCTATAGAATAATTGTAAATTATATAATTTAGGATTATAAAGTAACAAAAGCCTTACCTCTTGTCAACAAGAAAAAAATAAAACAAAAATAAATGATTATTAGATTCGAAATGAACTTTACATTAAATTCATTGAAGACAGTCTTGACTTGGATGTAAATGTAATACGATAACTGCCTTCTACTTCGGGGATACAGATGTTAGTCATAATAAACCAGTGTCATAATTTCAACACAGTAATTCAAATCTAACATCACGCTTCAAGAATTCATTATACTTAAACGAACTTTATTGAAAGAGCTACTCAAATATCTCGTATCCACTTACATTTGTTTGTACATGAAGGTCGCGAATCTCTGACTCAATCGGACGGTGACCTTGACCTGGGGATATTTTATATGAAGAGTAATTTCGTTTGGGAAACAAATATTTCTTTTCTTTATTGTAAAGTGGAAATGCAACATTATAAATAAATCGTTTGTGTGTATGTCATAACATAAAAAAAAAATATTATGTGTATATTCAGCGATCACTGTCACATAACATGTATAACAAGCAATCATTTAATCTTTATTAAAGACAAAATATTACCCATTGCAATAAATGACAAAAATAACACGATATTGGGAATATAGCAAAAGGAAATGGTAGGATATCCCTGCCGAGTACCCATTGCCAGGAGGAGAAGGAGGAGTTAGAAACAAGTAATAAGATCTGTGGATTTTACTAGGGATTTGTGCTCATTACTTATAGACGAATGGTTTTATTGAGTAAAAGAAGTAATCGTGTTTTATGTAGATAACATTTAAATCATTTTTTTTTTGAAATATAAAAGCATTGCCACAGGGAGAGTCAAGAATCTGATTCAAGAAGCTATCCAGCAGTGATATCATTGCCTTTATTGAAAAAAAAAAAAAGAACCGAATACAACAATAAAAAGTTTATATTTTGTGAGTAAAATAAATATACTTACTTAAATGACAGGTTTAGTGTGAGTACTATATGAGAACTATATTTATAAAGCTTTTTATGAGCGATGCCTGATGCTCTGAAAACTGGTACCTTATAAAGAATTGTGAACGGAAGTTTTTTTATTTTATTTAGCATTTGAATATAGACTTGAAATGTGTGTGTGTGTGTGTGTGTGTGTGTGTGTGTGTGTGTGTGTGTGCGTGAGTGTGTGCATGTAGATAAGTAAGACTGTGATCCTGTTAAATAAAATAATTTTCTGTGTTATCGTAGTTAACTGTTGAATAAAATCCCATTGAGCCTTTAAGCGATAAAGCGTGTGACTTAAATTGTTTCTTGGCAATTCAACTTACCATTATTATAGAGTAATGGTATCAGATATAAAGGAAGTCTTTTAAAAAAGAGGTACGTGGTGGTGGAATGGAGCAAATTCTGACTTGCCGTCGGTAAGTAGTAAGATGGTATAGCGTTCTAGAATGTTGAAATCCGATAATTTTTTATAAATTACATATAGCGGTATTCAAAGTTAAGGTGTGTGACGGTTGCCATTGTAGCACAGAACTTAAGAAGAGAACTTTAAGAAGTAACTTCTAACTCAGGCCATTAATTAGCGCAGCAAGTGATTGTAGTATCATCTGCATGAGAAACATTAAGGACCTCGGTGTTCTCAATTCGATCTGTATTTAAAACGGTTGTTTGATGTGCACCTCGATCACATCACAAATCACGCGTTTACTATCAGTACTGGGTTTCGTAATAAGAATATCTACAATTTTAGATTTCTCAAAACTGTATTACTGTTGTAGGATACACATAGTCCACATATACATATCTATTATATTACCTATTATCAAATTTACTAAAACTACATAATTCAAATATAAATCTTCCATATAAATAATAATAATATAATAATAATAATAATTTATTGATCCAAAAGTGTTACAACAACAGTGATACATATTAGACACAGTAAGTGTTTACAGAATTATACACTAGTATTCTAAAGAGTTACATAATATAGCTATTCAAAAATTCAATCTGTCTCTTAAACTAGGCTACGCCTGTATTTTAAGAGACAGGCTATAGTGTAACAATAATGATTCCCATAAGGCATTGAAACGAGAAAGATACTGTGTTGATTGGATGATGACCGTTTGTATACATACAGTTATGAGTGCGTGCGTGTGTGAGCGTACGTGTGTATGTGTGTGTGTGTGTGTATACGAGTACATGTGGGTATGCGTGGATGAGTGTTTGTACCTTTTTGCGTTTGTGTAATATATATTGTCACTTTAAGAACTTTAGTAGTGATTCAGTAGCAAAATAACCTTTAAGTTATAACCACTCAGTACTTGTTTGCTATTAAATCTATTCAGTTTAACGATTTTTAACTCTTTATTAATGTTACTGTATAAGTAAGGGCTTAGCGTGTAAAATTGATGCTCGGAAAAGGAGGTTTTGTAACGAATAGGAGGTGCAATGAATCTTTGTTTCTTGGGTTCTGGAGGTGGTAGGGTATTATGGTACCTAAGGGCTGTTTGAAGAATAATAATAATGCTGGCGCACTGTAAGTACCTTACAACCGGCATAGAGTTGGATTGTTGGATACCTGAAATGTTTGTATGACATCACTTTCAGTATAGCACGCTATGCTGTACTGAACAGCGTGCTATACTGTGCTATACCACCCCACACCGTAATGCAATACTCAATTACAGTTTGACATAGTGCATGGTATACTAACTTAATAATATCAAAGCTAGCCGATTTCCTAAGTGATTTGAAAATGTGAATGAGACGCATCGTTCTAGTAGTGATTGAGCTTACGTGTTTGTCCCATCTTAGTGCAGAGTCAATTTGTACTCCAAGGTATTTGACACAGCTAGTTCTGTTAAGCGTCGGGCAATTACAGGTTGGTTGTAGGTTGGGACACGAGTGAGCAGTAATCTTAAAGGAGTCAGGTGGTGCACCATTACGTCTGATAGTGAAAGGTAAGTATGCTGTTTTTTTTACGTTTATGCTGAGGAGGTTCAAGTTTAACCATTTTATGACTTCGCTTAAAGCCAGTTCTGTTTTACTTTTAACGAATTCCCATGTAGTGCCGTGAACTGGAATAGCGCTATCGTCGGCATATGCGTAGACTTTAAAGTTATCCGGGAGATTAATCAAACACAGACCATTAACATAGATTTGAAATAAAATCCTTGAGGAATGCCGAAGGTCACCAGATCTTCTTCACTGAAGTAAGAATCAATTTTTACGGAATGTGTGCGATTTTTAAGGTAGTCTTTGAAAATCTCTAAAGGCGTACCACGTACACCAAGAAGTTGTAACTTGGAGATAAGGAGGGGGGCAGAAACCGTGTCGAAAGCTTTTGAAAGGTCCAAAAAAATTTCAAGACATTTATTATGCTTATCAAGTTGCTTAGCTACATTTTGAGTAAGTTGTAATACCGCATCTTCTGTAGAGATTCTTGGTCGAAATCCAAACTGGTTCTTCGATATGATTTCATATTTGTGCAAGAATCTTTTTAAATTATTACTAAGGATTCTTTCAAACAATTTAGAAACAGCCGATAATACAGAGATGGGTCTATAGTTATTGACACAGTTTCTGGCTCCTCCTTTGTGTACCGGGTGAACTATGTATTTCTTTAGGGCATTTGGGAACACTCCTGTTTGAATGCAACGGTTAAATAAGAAAGTTACTTTTATACATTGAAGTCTTTTGCATAGAATTCGTTTATGTGTATTATTTCTATTAACCCAAACTTGTGCTTTCAAATTGTATGTACATTCTATCCTTCTCTGTGTGGAATAAACTTTATCGTGTTACCTACACTATACTTTTATTTCCGGAATCTTCCGTAAGTAGACACAAACTTTACTACCAGTTATAGTAAAGTTCGTATCTATATATATATCGTTACCAATATATATATATATGGTATGGAATCAAATGATTTATATAGAAGATTTAAATTTGAATTATGTATTTTTAGTAAATTTGATAGTAGGTAATATAATAAATATTATATGTGGACAGAAAATACTATGTGTATCCTACATCACTCCCCCCTAGAGACCGTCCCTACGGTCGATAGTAATCAGGAAATCGAACTTTGCGGCCGGAACGAGTTGTTCTAGCGCAAGACTTATCTGAGGTTTTTGTTAGGCTGGGACTATCACTGGAATTTACGACGGGATTATAATTAGTAGGGGTGGGTGATTGTAAGGTGTTAGTGGAGGGGTCAACGAGTATATAGGCTGGTTTAAGGCGGTCTATAGTTATTGTGACGCTATTACCCTTAACAAGAATTTCATCCCCGCGTTTGATCACTTTGTATGGACCGGAGTAAGGAAGTTCTAATGGTCCTCGTGATGCACCGAACCTTAAAAATACGTGACTCGAAGCTTTTAAATCGTTATCTATAAATATTTTATTATTGTTATGACGGAAAGCCGGAGACGGACGTAGTTTTTGTGCAAAATGGCGTAAGCGTGACGATACACCTATGTGCGTTGGCAAGATAAGCACTTACGAAACCACTCCCGACAGTCTCTGCGCATGCCAGGCCAAACGAAGCGCTCGGCAACCATTTTTGTGGTTGCCGTTGCCCCTGGGGGGCTGTGATTATGAAGACTATCGAACAATATTTTTCTTAGAACCTTGGTTACGAAGGGACAGGGTTGTGATGTACTTACATCGCAATAGAGTTCTCTGGTATTACCAGGGATTTTAAACCTTTCCCGTCGGAGTGAAAAATTACCGTCTATCAATACGTGATAGTGTATCGGACACGACGATATTTTTGCCGGATATGTGTCGGATGTCAGTGGTAAATTTCGATATGTAGTCTAGATGACGATATTGACGAGGAGAAAAATTAGCCTTCCTTTCGTGAAAGGCATACGCAATTGGCTTAACGTCTATCGTTACGTTTACTGTTTTATAATGGGTGAGTAGGTGTAGTATGTTACCAAGTGAAGAGAGAACTGGTTGGATATCATAGTTTGAGGGTTAATGATATATGCAAAGTATAGCGGTGTCAGCGTCCACTTTAACAATCAATAAAGGTGGATCCAAGATTAGATTTCACTAAAACCACAACATTTATTGAAGTGTTTTATGACGTTATATGAGACATACTGTTATAAGATAGCATCGAATTAAAGCTGGCAGCTTAGCCAGCATTCCGTTAGAAGTAGGAGGTCACGGCCAATATCAATACTTATAAGTCCAATAAGTTTGAATTTAATCACCGGATGTTTTGTATAAGAATTTCCGGGTGATAGTTTGTGTTTTGATTGTATGAATTTGATTGTTTTCGAGAGCATACATAATAATCAGACACAGAAAAGTTGTCAACATTATTAATATTATCATTAATTTTATTAATAATTTTTAATATATGTATATGTATGAATAACTATTAGAGAAAGGCGTGATTTAAAAAAAATATATAATGGTAGATTTAGGTGCATGCAAAATAAAGTAATTTTAAGGAGTTTATGTTTGTGAAGTTGTTTTTGTGTCGCGTGTCGCGTGTGTCAGTTTGTCTAGTTACAGTTACTATTACATTTATTATTTAGTTACAATGGGAAACAAAAAACAATTGTTGAGCTTTAACAAATGACTTTTTAATGTAAAGCTCAACAATTAGAAAAGCTGTGCAAATATCCAGCAGTACATATAAGAGTTTGCCTTGAATTTGCTCCCATACTTTCATATCCCACGGGCTTCCTTTAGTGTCATCAAGCTTTTCTGATACAAAGCCAGGTTTTAGCTTAAAATATGATAGTGATAATTGAATGAAAGGCAGCAAAAACAGTTTAAAACTTCTTGAAATATACAAATGTTTATTATTTCATGACTGTGATAAGCTCATTAATAGATTGACAAAAAAGTTCTTTGAATCTGTTCATAGTCAGCAAAACGTGTAAAAGTACACGAGTTTCTTGTAAACAATTGAATAATAACTGTAATATTTAGTTGGAAACAGGCTTAAATTGCTTATTACATTGCTTAAAAACGTTTTCAGGTCCTTAGCTTGGCAAGCATCAATCCTAGAGAACAGATCTTATTAGCATGACAAGACATCCTTGAGTTCGATAACCTTAGCTCCAGTTGGCTTAATTTGAAGCCAATTACAGACAACGACTCGATACTTCTATAAAAAATATGGAGACTAGAGATAGCGTCAAGTCTCGATTTTCAGTCGTAACTCTAAATTGATCGTCACTTGACACTGGAGGCTTAACATGCTACTTACCCCCCTCGTAAAGGCGATATGGCGGTCGGCGGGGCGACGCATTGCATAACTTCCTCAGTACTTTACATATAATTTCTATTCCCTTCCTTCTGGAGACGTAATTTCTAAGCTGTTTTAAAGTTTCTGATCGTTATGAGCTGTGATTAAGCGAGAAGAAAGATTGCACCAACAAGACTATCAAATAGTTTTATGAGTTCACGTAGAATAAAAACGTTTTGTATAAGGGTTAGTCAAATGCAATAGCGATACATGTGAAACATTCACAATTTGTGACTCAGAACCGATCTTATATTAAGGTAATTAATTTTGCGTAGACTATTGCAATTATTTGATTAGTTTGAACTTGTGAGATCGATGAAGAACACTCAACTTGCGATAACCATTACCACAAAATAGAACACCATATTAGTAAACATAGTATTCCATCTCGTGGCCAAGTTCAACATAGCTTTGATACATATGCCCCCATTTTGCCGTCTATAATTTAATCATGCTTACGTATATAAGTAAGGAAATAATGGGAAGAAAAGGGATATTGCTTATACAGATAGAGTAGGGAGTGCAAAGAATAGCTTAAGCAGGTCAGGGTTGCATTTCAATAGAGCGAAATTGTGTAATTCACAGCCGTGTGGTTTTCAGTGCAGTACAATAGGGTCACCCTATCTCCTCCCGTGGGTGTCGTAAAAGGAGACTAAGGGATGGGACTGTTGTCTGTATGATAGGATGAGATACAGTCAGTGCCAGTCGACGGCAATAGGGTTGTCATCTGCTACATAAGTGGGACTTCATTATGATTATATACCTCTGCTCTGATTATTATATATCACCGATAATACGCCTCTACCCCTTTGGGGATATAGGAGTGATTGTATGAATATATGTATAAAAGAGAGCATGTTCAGTAACCGACTTACATGATATCGGAACTATTAGTATCTAGCAGTAACGATACATAATTGAATTTGAAGCAGCGGGTTTCTCAGTTTGTTTGAATCTTGCACAACTCCTCATTCAATTATAAGTATAGTTTCAAGTATGTACTGGTAATTAATAATATTAAATAATGTTTTTTACAATACGCACTGATCATAAAGATAACGCCCATTATTATTATCACAGGATTTCTTCGCATTTAATTTTTTCTATGATAATTTAAAGTACTGTGCTACCTACATCGAAATGCAAATAAAATAAAATTGATCCATAATTGTATATGTTAGTTAAATGACATGTTTTTTAATTGAATTTAGATTAAGAATGTACCGTATTAAATGTAGTGTAGGCATATGATAAATACATTTGAGATGAGTTAATTATAATACTATGAACATAATTAATTGCATTCATTTCAACGTACTATTAAATATATGAAATATTTAAGTGATATTCAGAATGATAATGCCACAATAATAATAATACTTAATTGTAAAAATATCAAAATTAGATAAGCAAAGGTTTAATTAATTATTAAAGAAGGTTTTGTGCACGCTAAATCACTTTATTCCTTTTTTAAAAGAAAATTTCTTTTATAATTGCTGTATCGCGGAGGGCTTTAGAAACGTTCTATTAACGGACACGAATCACGGATCTATAGTGATTATTAAATGTTTTTATATTAACTTAATTAATAATATAATTACTTTATTTTAGTTGAAAGATATTAAAAAGGTGGGATTATCGATTACAGTCTTCCGTAACATATTTGAAGCAACAAAATTATTGTTTATTATAAAGAAATTTGAATAATATTTAATTTAAAATTAATTAATAAATTAACTGGTAAGCTGATAGATTCTTGTTTTTTCAATCATAAGGATAAGAGATCAAACGTTAATATAACACATCTGTGTTTAAATGATACTCGGTAACTCAATTAGCTTTATGAGATCGACAGAGGTAATGTGGCATAGACATAGACAACAACGTGGCCGTAACCGAACCGCCATAAACACTCACCCCATTAAAGTACAAGTAGCTTATTGAGCACTGACTGTGACAAGACAGCACGTTGTCCTCGTGTCGCTGCTGCATGATTCACTGATCGGAGGATTTGTTACTTACATATATATCTTACATACAATCACGCTTTTATTCTCGAAAGGGTAGGAAGAAACGTATCCACCATCCACATTTTGCGTACCACCATTTAGAATAACTTATGTTATAAGGGGCAAACTTATTGCTGTCAATAGGCATGCCCCCTATTACACTGTGTACGGGCGGGTACCGTACGCATGCTGATAAATAACAATTCAATCTCTTAGTCACTTTTATAACACCCACAGGTTAAATACGGGTTTAGACGACTAAACCGAGAACGACTAATTATGTTATGTTGTGGTATGTTATGTAAAGGGTCTAGGACACATATTATCAACCTGGGTTCTAACTAAACATGACTTGTACCTACTATAAATTCTAGAACATGATTAACATATGTACATAGATAGCTGTAGATTATATTTTGGTGATCCATATAAATATTTAAATAAAGTGTTATTACGTTAGTGCGACCAAATTCTAATTGGCAAAATGTGGGTGTATAATTCACCTCTGTCCACCCCTTAGGGGATATAGGCATTAGCGTAAAAGGTAGGGTTACCTTTGTAAAAGGTAGGTTAGCATTAGTTAAAGATTTCATTTCTACGTATGATTTACTTTGCAATGAAGTATAAAACAAATAAAACTTTTTACAGGTAAGTTTATTTATATTTAAACTTTTATACAATCGATCAATCAATTAGCCGCTGCAGTCTACTGGTGGACATAGGCGCCAGAACACCTGGTTCTCCACCTTCCGCGACTAGGCGATTTCAGCTATCTTTTTTCAAGTGATAAATCTGAGCTTTTTAAAAGAAGTGTACAAGTTTTAAATGATTATAACTGCATTTAAGTATTATTCAAATAGTATGTTACTCTAAATAATTTTATTGATTCACTTAACTGGAATTATTTTAATAAGTCGCATGTAGCGTAACAGAAATAACATATCAATTAATTCATGTGAACTATATTTATCACAGGCATTGCAATTGTAATATCCATACACATAACATATAGGTGAATTGAGGTAAAATTCGTGACATGCAACCATTTACACGAACGACTACGATCTACTGTTCACTTCAATATTATAAACACGTGTAATGAGACCATACTGTAGCGATTCAATTCAACGTGCATTTCATGAAAATATCAACTGAGGCATTTGTTCAATCTTTCAAGTACGGTGATGCTATCATAAAATGTATTTATATTAATTCTTTGAAGTTTTTCTCGTCGACTATACTGGGTGCCCACGTTTCACAGCCCACTGTAAAAATCCGTAATTGAATAATTTGTCTAACGAGTTTGTATATAATACAAATACTTTTTGCATATCATAAAACAAATACATAATACAAAGATAAAAGAATCGTTTTTAGTAATTACGATTTGTTTCGCTATTTATTGATCGATTTTTATTCATTTTGATTGTAAAGTTTAATAAATTATTAATTGAACACATCTCTTACTAGCTAATGTTATAAAGTAAATACCGGTATATATCTAATGTGAACTTTAAAGAACTAACTATGATGCGTTCATTTTGTTCAATGTACATAGAAATATCAAATATTGACCTAATTAGTTTAAGCAGGCAGCACTGTTCGATGATAATGCACCCAGAATCAACGGTCATCGTGCTGCATCAGCGGTGCGTAGCCGAGTACGCTATGGTAATTATCGGGCGCCAATTTGCGTCCATTGAGGCTCACTGGCACTCTGCAAATGCTCAATTACACGTATTTTATACGTCACATCAAAAAGCACAATCAGCAATGACGCTAGTATCAAATCATGCTGAATCGACATTTACACTCATACAATCAACAACAACATACATAAAATTTGATTCAAATCATTATTGTACCTAAAATTGTCTGTCAACAAACACTATGTCTTGTCGATTTACGCAGATGTTTATCTTGCAGCCGGCTATTGCCAATCAAGCCTCTCTTTAGTGAGGTTCTATTTTTTGAAAGGATCCTTGAGTTTGCCTTGTTTTAGTAAATATTTATAACATAGATAACATATTTATATTATTATCAATAAAATCAAACTAACAAAATATATACTAATGTTTGTGTTTGTGTTGTACTACTGGGTACAACTGAGTTGTAAAACAGTTCTACGAATAACCAATTAGAATAACTCAGAAGAAAGTGGCAATATTTGAGGTTTTGTATAGTTTGACCTTAGCTTAAGATCGTCTTTATTTAGTGGCAATTTCGTGAGAGAGAGTGATTTAGAACATTCGCAGGGATAGCTCCGTTGTTCGCGGCTGTTGAAGCGGAAATGACGCATCTAACATTTGCACTAATCTACTAACCCGACTATTGTCTCCATAAAACAACGACTACACCAACTATAGCAATGTAATAGTGGCACTTGTATTTACTAAACCTATATATGTATATATCTGTCAAATCGATTTTGACTTCATTTACAAACCCTCGGAACGAAACTATGATAACTACTAACCTATGTCAGGTTAGTAGTTATCATACTTTTATCGAAATATCAATCGGGTCAAGCCGCGGCTGAAGCAACTAACATATGATAATGGAATATAATATTAAACATACATCGGAAGGCATGTTGCCTTTGTAACCATTCTACTTAACGTGGGTAAACGGACGATATACAGCCAGTGTGCCAGCCAAAGTGATATCGAAGGAATAAAAAAAGCTCTTAAATCATTATTAATACAGTGTTAAGCTACATCTAAATAAACATGTCACAAGAATAATTTTTACATAAAGTTCGAAAATAAATCAACAACTTACTGTAGTAGTTATAGTAGTTATTTTGCCTGGACAGTGCCTACGAGCCAGCGAACGATCGGTCGCTTAACCTGAGCAGCAATACGGTGCAATCAAAACAAAGACTCGAGACGTTTACAGAAGGTTCTAAATCTATACTCAATGCTGTTGCTTATCAGCAGCATTTGTTTCTGTTTTCTATTCGAGGCAAGAATTCGTTTTAAATACACATTTACAGGCACAAAAAAGTCGTTTACTTATGGTAATTTAGAACGTTCTTTCATTCTTCTTATACTTACCTATATTTATATTGTTATGGCCTATTTTAGTTTATAATAATAGGTATTTCTAGCACTCTTGTTAAGCACTTGGTGGGATTCAGAAACGCAACCATTTGGCCACAAGTCGAATGCGTTAGTCATTACGCTGCTTCTGCTTAAGGGTTACGCGCTACACTAAGGCTCTTGTTGTTTTAGTCTCATTAGTGGGCATTACGGTGGACGTAACATTCGGTAAGAGTAGAGCGCCCCAATCGCAGCGAGTGCAGCAGATAACAAGACGTAAATCCCGATCGATGTCTGGCTTTGTGTCGCATCGCACAAGTATACTCGATTGCTCTCCGCCTCACAACAGCAACATTAGCTTTTTGAAGAGGTCATTTTATTTGTTATTTTCTTCTTGCATTTAGTACGCATTTTATGCTTTGATTGTTTTAAAGCTTCTTCAATTTACTATAGCTTTACAAACTTGAGAGCAAATATCAAAATGGAATTATAATTTAAAATTTATTTATGTTAAGCGTCTTTCAGCTAAAAATAATATAAGTTTTTACTTGAACACTTAATGAAAACAATTGTATAAACTTGTTAAGTTGGAACACAACTTATATAAGCAGGAATCAAGTACAATACATATTTGTTTGTGAACGAGCGAGCAATTTGCGTTTTTTAAAGGTTTCTTGAGGATGCTTATTTTTCTTTAAAAAGACAACTCCCGCTAATTCCTGTGTCCCTGGGGCTTTAAAACATTCAATCAACGACACAAAGAACACCGAGACTCAGGACAACTATTTGTGGATCACACACATTTTTGTTCCTTATGGGAATTGAACCCATAACCTCTGGTTCAGCAGTCAGAGCCTCTAGACCAATAGGCATGTCGAACTTTACTTGACTTACAGTACTCGGAAGGGTCTTGGATACGAAGGTTGTTCTATAATTTAAACTCACAATAGGCAATCTTTAGTTTTAGCAACAAAAGTGTATTTACTCGTAGTTTTAAGGACTGATATAATTAATTATTGACTGATGAAAGTGATCCTGAAATTCCTAAGGCACGACCAAACTTCACGAATGTCAGCTTTTATTGAACACATTATTAATAAGAAATAATAGCATATTGATTCTTAGTAATATAATAATGGTTCATATTTTAATTTTATGTATTTATAAGTAAGTGCTTTCTCATTTCTATTAAGTGCTACTCGATACACCAATATTTTGATATACAACAATTTTTCAACGATCTGGCGAGGTTACAGGGTACATCAAAATATTTAGTTAACTATTTGACCTTTGTGGTCAGGTTTCGCCTGAAAAAGAAAGTTCAAAATGGATCTGCGATTCTTAAGTTCTCTTAAGTTCAGGTCCGGACCCATCTACATGTTAGCCTCCTACCTTTTATTTCTTTCATAGAAATAAAGGTAAGTTTATTAAAAAAAGTGATATAAACTCTAATAAAGCACGTAATAAACCGCCAAGCTCCAAAACACCAATATTATATACAAACTTTAAGACTAAATCAATTTAAGTCCACTATAAAGCGATAGCTGTTCTTTGAAGGTTATTTCTCAGTGGATGATTAAAAGGAAGATAGAAGCGCTTGGGATGGAACTGTTAGAGATTCACAGCCTATGTCAAATAATCACAATACGATGTAACGGAGCCAATATGTTTCCCATTTCTTATACTCTTTTATTATATTTCTTTCTTCGTCTCTTTTAACTTCTTTTTCCCTGTAGTATTTTACTCAATAGTATATGTTGTACACTAAATTTTGTAATAAACATGTGGAGTGACCATGAGTTTGTTTGCACGAATTTTTCTCATAAGGCTCAATCATTATGAAACGGGCTGTTATAGATCACACACATACCACAGGTAAGTAATATTAGTGTCTATTTGACAAAGAAACCTATAGTTGCGATGACGTTGTTTGTATTGATCTATAATGTAAATATATTTAAATATTTTGTAAATATGATGATTTCAAATAATTGTTGAGCAATTTTATGAAATAATAGATTGCTTTCATTAAATATGTACATGTTTTTTTCTTTCAATTTGTTGACCCTGGTCTACATTAGTAAATACCATCTTCTGTTCAGGCCTATTATAAACCCCAATGACATATAACCTAATCAAATAATATTTAATTCTCAGTAATAATTATGCAATATATTAGTTATCCGAAACAAATAGATACGTGTCACAAAACTAATACAACTGCTACTACAAGGCTACCAAACATTTCGAAGGCCAACGTGCGGGCACAAAACATTAATTCACTGGCGGGTCGACACCAGTACGAGGCGACGAAGTACCTATATAAAGCGAGGTCAGTTTAAGACTGTGGTGGGAGGCAGGTACACGATAATCGAACGAGAATGATTGCGTTCTGTTGAATGAATCACCAGAACAATGCTTCGAGGATGGTATGCTTTGTAACATACACATGTTAATGCACTCAAGGTTTAATATTTTTTTCATTCAAATTGCATTTTGGTGTTGAAGTTTAAAGAGGTATTGTATTGGAATTGATTAACTTATACTCGTAAACTGGAGTAACTGTTTATCTTGATTTTGGCCTAATAGAATAAAATAAATAGTATTATTGCGAAGCGAAGTAGTCGTATGTATGCGAATGTTGTAATAATTATCTGATTTAAATTTGTAATACTATATAAAACTCGACTTCACTATGAAATTTTCGTCTATCTCACATCACTGACAACTGTGTCTCTTAAGACAACTAAACTGACACATTACATTTTGAAATCTGTTAAGCCGTATAATCTTTAGGCAGTGACTAAGAATCATCATAAATACATATACTTGGAAAACACCCTCTACCGTGGACCAGATATAACATTTTAAAAAAGTAGGTTTTCATTTCGTGTAAATTATGTAGTATCGGTGTAGACAGTGTTTTTGCACTTTTCGTATTCCGCTAATTATTTAACCGATAACTTGTCACTGAACCTTCACTGATCCCAATTGTTATTCGCAAATCAATGAAGTTTCGATGTCTTTCTAATAGTTTGGTATATGGTATTCTACTAATTATTTGACAGTTGTTTCAATGTCCTGACGATGGCTTCAGGACTGATATTTGTCATTAAATACCACTGAACTGTGTGGTTTAACATTTTAAATTCAATTTTGAGTTCATCTCCCGTTCTTACTAATACCGAAGCACTAAGTTTGAATTAATTTATTATAACTGAATATAAGTTATGGATTTATTATTTTGCTTTTGTCTGTTATTGCAAAACAAAGTCAAAGCAAATACAATTAATAAAAATATTTGCTAAACTTTCATTAACTTTGTTCTTTTAAAGTGCGTATTAATATATTGTAAGCGAGTAATATATAAAACACAATGTAACGTAATCGTAAGCGAAGTACACATTTTAGTACAGAAATATTGTTAACCGGTTTCATTCATCGCATCGTTCGAGAATATGTGATATATGTAAATAGAAGTTACTGGTTTTATTTGTCTATCTGTCTATGTAACTTGCCGCACGGCAGATATTGATGAGGTGTCGCGGAAGAATCTCGTGTTCCCTCGGCAGCAGGTGCCAGGTACACCGTGGTGGTTTTAGCCCCCGGGGGAGGGCAGTCTATGATGAATTAACCACGTAAAAGAAAAGATGTTAATGAAATCTGATTGTCGATTGACCAAGACGGTCCACTTCACTTGCCTTGGCCACTATATTTTTTTCCTGAAGTAGCCCTGTAATAGTTTATTGGTTTCTTTGTAAGTGTTAGCAGAAATAATTTGATTCATATGTAACTCTTATATTTAAACGGCACCAGCCCTACTAAGACTTTAACTACAACTTTATTCACGACACTATGTAGTTAATACCTTACAAAATAGATTGGATGACGATAAGACTGAGTGCATTCTGTTACGGTTGTTTTCAAATCTGTTACCAGCCCTAAAGTGATCTTTGTTTTGGCCATGCATTTATGATGTATTTTGTCCGATATTTGTCCAGAAGCAAATTGAATTATGTTCCAATCAGGCTTCGTCTGAAAAAATGATAAAGGATCTATACTAAATTGAATTTACGTAAGTTGCATTACGATTTTCTAGAACTTGAAGAAAGATTGAAATGTTTTAAATAATACCTACTGATTTTTCATTCTGTATGTGTTAGTAACATTGGAGAAATGGCCTCAATAGTTGTAAGAAACTTATTAAATCTTATAAGAATCACAAATGAACGATTAAAGTTAACATTTAAATTACCCAAATATATTGAACGGATCGAACCATTAATCTTGTTTATCGGTGTAATCTTCAAGTGAAAACATTCGACACCATTCTATAATACTCAGCCTGTCTTTGACAAGAGTCAAGGATAGATACGCCTTAATTAAATTAAAATAAGTCGGTGGCTGCAAATACACACATAAACTTACACCTTTATCGATTCGGGGTAGGCAGAGACAACAGCTCGCCACTTACCTTACATACCTCACGAGCTTTCTCTATCGTCATTAAGCTTTTCATACAAGCACACTAGTTTTAAAAAAAATGAAGAAAAAATCCTTGAAACGTGTAGGAATACCTATACCTACGTATATTTAATGGTATGTTTTAGTAATCTCTTTGTAACAATTTCATAATTATCATGATAGTTAGTTGGCCATTCATTGTTGTTTTAAATGTATCAAGATCCTTAGCTTGGCAAACGTCAATTCTAGCCACACATCAGATCTTAATCGCGGTAAAACAAATCCTTGAGTTCGATAGCCTTAACTGGAATCAGCTTAATTTGGAGCCAATCGCAGACAACGACTGAATGCTTCTTTAAAAAATACGGAGGCTAGAGATAGCGTCAACTCTCGATTTTCAGTCGTTACTCTAAATTGATCGTCACTTGACATGGAGGCTTAACACCCTACTTACCCCCCTCGTAAAGCTCGAAATATGGCGATCGGCGGGGGACCCGCATTGCATAACTTCCTCAGTACTTTACATATAATTTCTATTACCTTCCTTCTAAAACGTACGTAATTTCTAAGCTGCCTTAAAGTTTCTGATCGTTAGTTACGAGCTGTGCTTAATCGAGACGAACGATTGCACTAACAAGACTATCAAGCAGTTTACTACAGAATGGAATATTTTGAATAGTTTTAGATCCTAGAGGTTGGTCAAATGCAACAGCGATTCATGTATTAGTGTCATATGCAAACCAGAATCGATTTTGTATTAATGCACTGAGCCTATGGCATTTATTTGATTAGTTTAAATTTGACTCCTCCGATTCATGAAGGGCATTGAACCTGTGGTAAACATCTACAACGAAAAAGCACAGCCTATTATAAACATAGTATTCTATCTCCTGGTTCAGCACAGTTTTAATACATACACACACTCATGGGTTTCCAGTGGCACATTTTGTCTGTTGAATATAACCGGGAATTTTAAAATTAAATGGAAAATCTGGGAGTACATACTATAAGAAAGAGAGGACATAAGGGAGGGATATTGCTTATACGTATAGATTAGGAATTGTAAAAAATAGCAGGTAAGGGTTGAATTTCCATAGAGAAAATGTTTTTTTTATGATAGATTGTTTTGGGAACTACAAATTATCATGGCGTTTAGAGCGTGCCATACTCCTCAAAATTGGATATAAATCATAATCCAACGGATTAAGCAAGATGATTTCCAATCTTTAGCTTTGATGAAGTTAGAAATGTTCGTTTCCAACCATGCTTGGGTGAATCGAGCTTTATGACGTGATGCTGTTTTAATGAAAGCACCATTCTTGGTTATGGAACATGATGTTAATAAAAGGCTTAACCACATTCTCAATAATCGTATCTTGATACATTGGTGCCGATGTTTTGACACTTTTTTCAGAAAAATCTGGCTCAGTCACTCCTTGATAGCCAACACCCTCCCAAATCATTACTGAAGTCAATTATAAAGCCCCCGCTGTACTTTGCTGACTAATTAGGAAACTTCTATAGACCTTTAAGCATATACTCGGTTATTCTGCAGGTTAAAATTTTGCTCAATATTTATTTATTTATTTATCTCTTTATACACCATACAAGTAATGGAGAAAAAAAAAAATATATTATACATTTTCTGTGACCTCTACTTGTGTTTCGCTTAAGAAGTTGTTTGGATTTTGCCAGCCTATTCATTTTTAATTTAACAGTTAAATAATGATCAGTGCGACTCTTATAGACTGTAAATCCCAGGCCATCTTTAAAAATACGCGCGATGGTTCTAGGTTATATATGTATATATTCATTTCCGATATAAAATATTCTCCTTTCGGACTAGATTTCATCAATATAAAAAATCAATTATAGTCCATGTATACAACTCAAAATAGTCATCGGCCAGATATTTTTGTGTTACAAATAAAGATGGTTTCATAATACCTATCAATGGCTCGGTACAAAAACATTCGACTAATACCAAGCGGATGGACACTTTCAAAAATTGCATTTGGCTCCATAGAGGCCGTCCATTAATCACGTGAGGCTCGAAAAAGGGGTAAGGGGGTGTGGCAAAAATCACAAGGGGAGGGGATGTAGTAAGATATCACGTGTATTTATTTTTTCGACAAACGTGCGATTTCTAAACGGAAAAGCGGCGTGTAGTGTGACCTTGACTCGCCGTTGCGGCAACGAACGAAGTGCCCGCGCGCCGCCCACCGCGACGACTGCCCGGCGCGGCTTACCAGTCGCCAGTGACAACTACTGCCTTGCTAGATGCTTAATTGCTTATCCAGTGGTTAGTGTTGAAGAAAGTCTTGCTAATCCGTGGTCCGAGGACAATGCACATTAAATATGTTCAGGTACTAGTAGAATATATGTTTTCCGAATGATTACACCATTCCTTTAATATTATTTCTATGCCAGTCAAAAACAACCTGAAACCTTTCTATCTAGACATTTTTATGATTGTCCTTAATTTCAGAATAAAATTAGATTATACTTTATACTATATAGATAATATTCTAAAAAAATTAAGATTCTTTATAGGTATTCAAAAATAGACGTGATTATTTAAGTCTTAAACCTCACCACGTATCACCAAGGGGCAGGGGGGGTTAAAAATGTTAAAAAAACATCACGTGATCAATGGACGGCCCCATACCTACAATAAAATAAAGAAATACTATCATAGCAATTCGCTTTTCTTTATTACCCGACTCTGTTTTAATACATATCACAAAAATATTTAACAGCGATTGGCTCGTAACTGAGAAAATAATGAATATTCATATAAAAATGACAGATTAAAATTTCAAACGTAATATTTTTAATTGTAACAGTATTACTGGATCGACTAAGTATACAGTTTAACAGGCGGCTCGACCGGTGCAATACCATAGTATAACGGAAAAGCGATTATGAAGCAACGCCTGCGTTGCATTTCCCTGAAATGAGTGAGGTTTTTACGGAGGCCCAACTCCCTCTGTACCTTCTCTTTACCCTTGTCTCTCTTCCCTTTTCCCATATCCTTATTCCCCTCTCTTCTTTCCCCTCTCTTCATCTCTCATCACCCTCAAAGGCGGGCAGCGTACGACTCTCGAGTTGCCCATGGACGGCAGTTGTCACGTGCAATCAGGTGACCCGTCTGTTCGCCTGTCCCCCCATAATATAAAAAAGAGTCAGTGCCTGGTCGACGGCAATAGGTATGTCCTGGAAGTTCACGTTAGCTAATAGGTCCGTTTAGTACGCCTCTGGGATGGGCCCTTTGGGTATATAGCCGTTTGAGTATGAATGTTTGTATAAAAAAATTAGCTTCGTTAGTAACTAAGATACATGAAATCGTAACTAGTAATATCTAGCAGTCGTGATACACACTTCTTTGTTCTAGTTTAGGAACTAGGAATAATTCTAGAACTTCCAGACTCGGGACAACTAGTTGTAGATCACACAAATTTTTGTCCCAAGTGGGAATCGAAAGTACGACCTCCGGTTCAGCTGTCAGGGTCACTAACCACTAGACCAATAGGCCCGTCTAATTGAATCCGATACGGATATCTATAATCAGTTCGTTTAAAGCTTTCAAAACTTTTGATTTAATTAGAAGTATAGTTTCAAGTATGTACTGGTCATTGATAATATTAAGTAATGTTTTACAATACGCTAACCTATACGCACTGATCATAAAACTGACGTCCATTGTTATTAATATATATGATATGTGATTATTTTTCAATGATGATTTAAAAATATTGTAAATCACCATGAAAATAAAACAAAATTGCTTAATAATTATATTGGTAATTAAATGAATTCAATTAGGTTAAGAATATACCCTATATAAATACATATATATAATAATGATATAAGCAAACGTATAATTATCAAAAGAGGTACTGTGCAGACTTAATCTCAAATGATATTCTTATTATTTAATTAACTTAATTGTAGTTAAAAGATACAGAAGACGTAAGATTTTCGATTACATTAAAAATTACAGCCAGAGTATGAGCTGTGCCACATTATATACGTAGATAAAATATATGTGAACCGCCATACACACACTCATTGGTTGGATCACAAGTAGCTAATCGAGCACTAATGGTGACAAGTTCCTGTCCTCGTGACAGTTCTGCATCATTCGTAGATGTAGATTTGTTACGTTCTCATAAAATGTTAAATTTTATGTTATATATCGATATATATTTGTATTTTATGTTATAGGTAGCAAGGGGCAGTTACACTGTATATGGGCACTATATTCATTCTGATAGATAACAGTTCAACCCCTTAGTACTCTTTTATGAAAATCAAGGGTTAGAAATGGGGCGGCCTAATATGTATACGCTTTTTTTTATTTTATGTTAACATACCACCATGCCTGTTCACCTATGTTCAAACTAAAAATAACTTGTACCTGCAATGATTCTAGAACAATGATTAAAATACATACATAGATGCTGCAGATGATATTTTATGAACACATTTAAGTGATACATAGAAAACACTCAGGTCATAGTGTTATAAAAATGCTAGTGAAGACATATTCGTGATAAACGGAACGAACACGAGCCCGCGAAAAAGAGATTCGGGTTGGTTGAAGATTTCGTTTAATTGAATGATTAACCATTCAAATAAGTATAAGATGGTAAAAGCCAGACAGGCAAAAGTTTGGAATATGTAATATTTAAACTCTTATGAAATTAATCAATCAAGTAGCCACTGCAGTCCTATGCAGCCTCTCTCAATCCCAGCATCTGGTCCTCCATCTTCAGTCGTCGCCAGTCCATCTGGTCTTACGGCAGATGTGGCCAGCCCATTGTCACTTCAATATTCTTATTCTGCGAGCTATATCGGTAAGTTTAGTTCTTTTGTTCATTATTTAATACGACTGAATTTAAGTATTATTTAAATTGCATGTCACTCTAAATAATTTTATTGTTTTACTTAATAAGCACTATTTTAATCAGTCGCATGTAACGTAATATAAATAACATGAAATAATTAATGTAAACTTTAATTCTCTAATTAATTCATCACGGGCATAATAATTGTGATTTTCATACACATAACATATAGGTGAAGTGAGGGAAAACTCGCGACATGCAACCATTCACACGAATGACCACCAGTACCTACTGTTCACTTCAATATTATAAGCACGTGTAATGATGCCCATTCAGTAATGGTTCAATTCGGCGTGCATTGTGAGAAAATATTAACTGAGGCATTTGTATATATTATAACTTTTGTGTTGCTAAGTATGTAAACTTATATTAAAGGAATAATGATAAAATCAATTCAGAAGCTTAATTTCTAGAAACTTTTCTCACCGACTTTTTTTAATTCCCATTTTTAAATATGATTAATGATAATTTTATAAGACAATACAACAAATATACAATACAAAGATAAAATTATATATCTACGATTTTTTTATTTATTAACATTCGTTTCTCTAATCATTAATCGGTTTGAACTAAGTTCGTTTGTAAGGTCTAGATAATTAAACATTAAACACACTTTGTAAAAGCTAATGGGATATAATAATCGGACTATAAAAAAAGAAGACAAACGGCTTCTATCATACTCATAAAATTTAAGACTAATATGGTCTCCTCATGGATGCATTTGTCACAACTGGACCAAACTCTCGTCTAACTACCCTTGAACCCTCGGTTGGCATGATATTGAGTTACTCGTCCATTTGTCCACATTGAGTTTCCAAGTGTCCAAATTTAAGACTTATATAGTTTTCTCATAGATGCCTTTGTCAGAACTGGACCAAATTAAAATGGGGACGACACGGGACTTTCACGCAGCCACCAGCAACAGACACACCAGCTTTCAAATAAAAAGGAAATCGTCGAAATCAGTTCACGCAGTCGAGAGTTCTGAGGTAATAAACATAAAAAAAATGTACTGTCGAATTTAGAACCTTCTCCTTTTTGAAGTCGGTTGAAAATAGTTAACAGTTTATACCAAATGGGAAACTGGTTAGAACTAAGTATAATGACTTTATTTATATTCCTTATATTTCATATTAAATCCACATAGAAATCAAATTAGGTTGCCGTTTTGTCAGATCTCAATTTTATGTTAATCTTTTTAATCTTAAGTTTGCAGCACAGTTCGATGAATATATAATCATTACATTATCACTGCATTTCTATTATAATGTATATAAAGAGAGTGCGTCACGGTATAGCATCAGCGGTACGTAGCCGAGTACGGTATGGCGTGGTCATTACCGGCGCCAACAATTGATGCATCAATTGAGGCTCACGGGCGCTCAGCACACGCTCAATTACACGTATTTTATACGTTACGGTAATTAAATTATGAATACAAGTATTAAATATGTACATAAATGTAAATAAATAAATAAATAAAAATATAATAAAACAAAGAAAACCAAAAATACTTGTCTCTTACACTTTTGTTGTTGTTCTCTAACTATGCCTTGACTATGCCCTTTTAAGGTTACCTAGTTTTGGTGTAAAAAATAATATAAGAGGTAAATGTAAGTGCCACTAATACATTCCTATTGTTGGTAAAGTCGTTGTTCTACAGAGACAATAGTCGAAGTGGCAGATTAATGTAAATGTATCAATGCGTCATATCCGTGTCAATAGCCGCGAACAACGGACCTATCCATGTGAATGTTCTGAATCACTTCGGACAGTCTCACGGAGTTGGCAGTGAATATAGACACAGGGTAAGGCCAAATCATACAATACCTCAAACGTTGCCGCTTTCTTCTAAGTTCAACTACCTCTTTTTTCAGTGGTAGAGCCATGCTTAGGCACGAATGGGCCGGCTCGACCGGTGCGATACCACGGCCTCACAGAAAACCGGTTGTGAAGTAACGCTTGCGTTGCATTTCCCCGAATTGAGTGAGGTTTCCGGAGGCCCAATTCCTCCTTTTTTCCATCTCCTTATCCCTCCTCTCTTCTTTCCGCTCCCTGCATCCCCATCCCTCATCACCCTCAAAGGCGGGCAGCGCACTTGCGACTCTTGAGTTGCAAGTGTCCATGGACGGCGGTGTCACTTACCATCAGGTGACCCGTCTGTTCGTCTGTCCCCCTATAGTATAAAAAAAAAAAAAAAAAAAAAAAAACTACCTATTACCTAAGAACATTAAAACCACCGATAGGTAACGAGAGTTAAAAACTAGTTTGGTGACAGAACGCTAAAAAGACGAATATCATATTTACTAAACAGTTTGCCGTGGACATTAGACGAGAACCCAAGAAAATAAACTTCAAAGAATATTAAACAAATATCAATTGGAAAGTATATAATCTAATAAAAGTATAATAAATCATTACATATAAATATATATTACATATCAGGTTATTCATATACATATAATATATATCGGTTTACGATATTTATAATTTTATAAGTCACTCGACTGAGTCCACAGACAAACTGTTTAAAACAGTTTTGTGGACGTTTGTATTAGAATAAGGCTTAATAGTTGTCACAATAAATTTTCATAAAAAGAAATGAACCGTATCCTTTTAATTTATAACAAAAGTATTGTTATTATAATCATCAAGTCGCATGCGTTAGGCATTACACTGCCTTAATTGTAGGATCTTTGCTTAAATGTAGGCTCTCGTTATTCCAGTCTCATTAGAGGGCATTACGGTGGACGTAACATTCGGTAAGAGTAGAGCGCCCCAATCGCAGCGAGTGCAGCAGATAACAAGACGTAAATCCCGATCGATGTCTGGCTTTGTGTCGCATCGCACAAGTACACTCGATTGCTCTCCGCCTCACAACAGCAACATTAGCTTTTTGAAGAGGTCATTCTATTTGTTATTTCCTTCTTGCATTTAGCATAGCTTTACAAACGTGAGAGTAAATGTCAACATAGAATCATAACATTCTAGTAGTTAGTGAATCTGACTGCTAAGACAGATGTTCGATTCCCACCCAGGACGAATATTACGTGATGAGTATTATTTATTCTGTGTCTGGGTGTCATTTCTCTAACATGTGCATGTATTTTAAATCAAATCAAGACAACATTATTTGTTTAGATTGTAGGTATATATAAGAGATACTAAATCAAATTCGAATTGCAAGGTACATTCTGCCTTAAGGCATACAAATTATATATCATAAAAAAAGTTATATTAGTAATAAGTAAAAATAATCATCCATCCAAGCAAAAAATGCATACATTAGAGACAGTTGACAGCCTGGCCTGTTGATTAGTGATCCTGACTGCTGAGGTGGAGGTCGTGGGTTCGATTCCCACACGGGATCGTACTCTACTTAGCAGATAAAAAAATTTAAAAGTGACTTTACCACCTTTTTTGATCAAAAGCCTAAAAACTTCTACGAGGAAGGCATTACGAGTATGTCTCTGCCAGCGCGTTGGCGGCAGGTGATAGGAAACGACGGTGTTTATAAAGTTGAGAAATAATTTGATTTTGTATAATTAAAAAATTAAATAAATTTGTGTAAAAAGGTGGTTTGGTGTGAACTATTTACCTGCAACAACAACTACCGGGGTACCGTTAACGACGAGATACCCCAACATCTTGTATTTAAAAATTATAGACCCTAAAAAAAATCGAGAACATTTTTGTCAGACCCACTAGTCCCTTGACCCAGTCGTTTCCACCTCCTGTGAAGGTCTTTTCACATCTGTAGCTACTCTTACTTACTCTTAAATCTTTACTTTTGTGATTTTGTTTTGAATGTTATGTAATCCTGAATAATGCTCAAATATCTCTTTTGGTCCAACCAAATATTCAAAAAAAAATACTTTGCCCAGCTTTAACTGACTGTACGGAAAAAATGCACTAATGTTTGCCAAGTAAAGACTTTAAAAGTTGGCGCATTTAATAACGCTTCGAAATTGATATGACCTTTGCTACAATCTTTCTTAAATTGTAGACAATATTATTTTTTTTCAAAGACACCAAAGTTATGAACAAAATTTTTCTTTTTTCTATATATTTTTATTTTTCGTTTTTTTTTATTATAAAACTTTCTGGATTATTAAGCATTTAGTTACTAATAAGCTATTTATAATTAAAAAAAAAATAAGAATTTTTTTTTTTTTTTTTTTATTCGTAAGCCTACCATAATGACTCCACTTTGCCTGATGGTAAGCAATAAGTGGAGTCCAAGAGTGGTGGTCACCATCCTCATTGCATGTCTAGTCAATGCAGCATGGTGACCCACACTATGGCAGCTTGGTAAAATCCTTTGCACGCCCCGCTTAAAAGACCCGGGATCAAATTGGGAAGGAAACACGTGCGCTGGTAGGGAATTCCAGGCTTTCACTGATCGGCACAGGAAAGAAGAGCCAAACCGTTTCGTTCGGGATCGCATATCTTCGACTCGCAAACGGTGACTCCTCAGGCCAGCACGTGTAGTCCTGTAGAGGAAGGGAGAAGGTGGGACCAATTGGAAGAGCTCATCAGAACACTCCCCGTGATGTAGGCGATAGAGAACTGCTATAGAAGCGACATATCTTCGCAACTGCAGGGGCTCAAGAGACTGGGTGACCTCAGGACAGTCTATAATACGGACTGCGCGTCGCTGCAACCGATCGAGAGCGTCAAGCAGATACTGCGCATAGCTATCCCAAAGATGAGAGCAGTACTCCACGCAGGAGCGAACCTGGGTCTTATATAAAAGACACAGATGCTCGGGCGAGAAGAACCGTCTCACCTTGTTCAATACACCGAGCTTCCGCGAGGCCGCCTTAGTGACGCTCTCGATGTAATCACGCGGATTGAGATCCCGACAGATGTCCATACCCAGTATACTAAGCCTATCCTGTAGTGGCAGTTGAGTGTTCTGAAGAGTAGGAAGGGGAAGGAATGGAGACTTTTTGTTTGAAAACGCGCACGCCTGTGTTTTCTTGACGCTGAACTCGACCAGATTCTCACAACCCCATTGAGAGATGCGGCTCAGGACCCGGTCGAGCTCAGCAACAAGCTCCTGTCGTTTTCCCTCAACGTCTGCTAGCTTGGCAGCAGGATGTCCAAAGTATCGCCCGTGTACTGTGCTGTCGTCTGCATAACAATGTATGTTGCCAAGAGCCAACATATCATTGATATGCAGAAGGAACAGCGTGGGCGATAGGACGGAGCCCTGAGGTACAGAAGCGCTAACCTCCTGGAAGTCAGAGGCCGCGCCGTCACAGAGAACCCTAATGCGGCGCTTGTGGAGGAAGGCAGCAACCCAGTTGCATAGCTGAGATGGCAGACCAAATGCAGGAAGTTTGGAGAGAAGCGAGCGATGCCAGACCCTATCGAAGGCCTGGGCAATGTCGAGGCTGATGGCCAAGGACTCCCCATGCCTATCCATAGCCTCACCCCAAAGGTGTGTGACGTACGCTAGAAGATCACCCGTGGATCGGTTCCGCCTAAAACCATATTGCCGATCATTTAACAAGGAGTGATCCTCTAGGTGGCGGATTAATTGTGTGTTGATTATCCGCTCGAGCACCTTACAGAGTATGGAGGTGACGGCTATAGGACGGTAATTAGCTGGATCGGTGCGGTCGCCTTTTTTGGGAATGGGTTGGACGTTTGCCTCTCTCCAGGCCTCCGGAACAATTCCCGAGGAATAGGACAGGCGATACAGGCGCGTCAGTACAGGAGACAACTCTGGTGCACAGATTTTAAGAACCACCGCCGGAATACCGTTGGGTCCACTGGCTTTCCGAACATCGAGTGACCGAAGCTCCGCACGGACATCCCTCTGCCGGATGCGAATATTATTATTATAAAGTATTAACCCCATTACAAATTCTGACATTAATATTTTTATATAAATATTTTAAGATTTAAATTCAAGTTAAAGTTCCCGTCTTGTACTTAAATTCTAAACAATGTTTGAGGACTGTACGTAACTCAATTTATTATAACTGAATATAAGTCTTTGATTTATTATTTTGCTTTAGACTTGTCAGTTCTGTTACTTCAAAACAAAGCCACAATTCTATTGTCTGCAAAAAAGAAATTTAAGAAAAATATTTACTAAACATTTATTAACTTTTTTCATTGAAACTGCTTATAAATATATTGTAAGCGAGTAATATATAAAACACAAGGTAACATAATCATAAAGCGAAGTACACACTTGCACAGAAATATTGTTATACGGTTTCATTCGTCGCGACGGTTGAGAATATGCGATGTATGTAAATAGAAGTGATTGGTTTTATTTGTCTAGGTACTGTAGCAGTAACAAGTAGCAGGTAACTCACCGCGTGGTAGATATGGAAGACGAGGTGATACAAAAGTTGTTCCTTAAAGGTCATTACACAGTGGTATATAACGTGCAAGAGAAGCGCTTGGGACTGAACTGTTAGAGATTTACAGGCTATGTCAAATAAGCGCTACAATGTATTGTGAGCTAATATGTTTCTCATTTTCTATCTTCTTGTATTATAATTCATTCTTTTCCTTTTTAACTTCTTTTCCTGTGTATCAGTTATCTTATTTGCATAGCCTAATTATAGTTTATTTACTTGTATGGAACACGATAAAATAGTGTTTTATTGTATAGTATATGCTACACACAAAATTTTGCAATACCTATTTGGTGATTTAAAAGAGGGGCCATAAGTTTGTGCTCCCGATTTCTTTTCATAAGGCTCAACCATTCGAAAACGGGCGGACCAACATATATTTAATTATTTTATATTCTTAATATCGATTTCACATTTGATAAGGCAACCTATAGTTGCCGATGCGTAAAGATATTTTTTTTTTATATTAAAAAAAAGACGATTTTAAATATTCGTTCAGCAATTTTATGATATAGTGAAATTTTATTTGAATTTGACATCTAATTGTTAATTAACCAAGACGGTATACTTCACCTGCCTTGGCCACTATATTCTTCTTCCCGGACTAACCCTAGAGTGGTTTGTTGGGTTATTAGGAGGTGTTAACAGATGTTATTTGATTCATGATTCATACGTTAAGGGCAGAGGGGCTGCTGATGAAAAAGTCAAACTTTAATATTTAAACGGAACTGCAAACACTTTGAGTTCAAAATCGAAAATCGATCAAAGGTATTTCTGAATTGACAATAGAAAAAGTCAGACAGAATAAATTGTGAGGACAATGCAATAAGTCATTCTGAAATATAGACGAATTATAATAATTCCGACCAGGTCTATTTTATGTAATAGCAGCCTGGAGATGACCAGCCCTGATCAACGGCACTCAAACCTATGACCACCTCAACCATATTAAAGGGAGCCTAATGACAGGCAAGACGAGCTGCTGAACTTCTAGACGAGCATGACATACTCAGAACTGATAGGCGACAAAGATAATAAATCTAAACCAGTAATTACACTGTTCTCACAAGTATAGCTCAAATATTTCTACATAAAATATATCATACAATAATAGAATATATATTATCTCAACCCATTTTATAAAATTTATATTTTAAAAGTATGTAAAATTTGTAAATTTTTACAAGTATGTATGTCAGCAATAATAATAATAATTGAAAACTTCATTAAATAAGTAAGTACATGTATGTGAGTATGAAAATAAATAAAACAATACATAGTCATTTACAGTGTGTCTGTGGAGCAGGACCAGCAAGTACCGAAGCATTTTTGTCAGCTAAATAATCATCTACTTTGTAATATGCTTGTTTACAAAGTGTGCGTTTCATGCAATTATTACATTTTTCTCATTTAGATAAATAACACCACAAGGTATTTCATTGTATAGTTTAACACAGTGCCCCATAAAAGATTTGTTGTACTGTTGTTTATCTATATTTTGGTTGAACTACTATATAATTTATGTCTATCTCTCGTAATATAATTTTGTATCTCACATCTTTTTGTAAATAGATGCAGAATTTTTCTAACATACCTACATTTCATAATATACCGACAAGGCACCGTCAGGATGTTAATCTCCTTAAATAGTCTTCTAAGGGATTCGTATCAATGCCTGTTAATTGGCGGACTTTCCTTATTGCATATGCGGCAGAACTGAGCCTCTTTGATACAAATGTTAAGTGAGGGCCCCATTAGTTTTATTTCATTTTCTAACAAAATTAAAAACAAAAAAAACTAACTTTACATAATTCTTAAGATTTCACATTAACCATATCTGACGTTAGGTAAAGAGAATCTCACAATTTTCGTTTTTTTTTTTTTCATTTAGTTATAAGTTATTGGCAGTACACCAACCCTGAGGTTATTCAATAATATTATGTACATCGTCTAAGTCACTGGCGGTTCTATCTACTTTATAAATTTACGATGTCACGTCAGCAAATAATTCTACATATTTTCATGGCTATCCAGTCATCCACCTTCAACTATATACACGACACTATGTTTTTATTTCTTAGTTGAGTAAAATAAATTAGATGAGCATTAGACGAATCGAATCGTGTTTCTGTTGGGGCCTATCCCTGAAGTGAATGTAATATTGGCAATGCATCTATAATGTATTTTGTCTGATATTTGTCCAAAAGCAAATTGAATTCTGTTCCAATAAGGCTTCGTCTGGAGAAATGATTTCGTTCGAGACTGATTGATCGAGAATCAGTTAACATCATGACGGTTATTCTCAAAATTTCTGATATATGATATTAGTATTTGAAGTTTAAATCTGGGTGGCTCATTTTGTCCGCGTGGGTGAAATTTTCTTTACGTAAATACACTCATCAAAAGTGTCTACGGATCAAGTACGTGTTAGAGTATCGCCGCAATTGAGGATTATAATTTGTTTAGAAGGCTGCCATAGGGTGTGTAATTAAGATTTATATACTAAAATACTTTTTAATTTTCAATATTTTTTAAAACTCAATTGGCAAATTACTCGGGTGTACCTAATGATAAGCGAATATCGGTGTTTTTTTGTTATGATGAGGACAGTCGAACAGACTCTTGCAACTCAAGAGTCGAAAGGGCACTGCCGGCCTTTAAGGCTGGGGGATGAGGGGAACAGAAAGAAGAAAAGAAGTGCATGAGGGGGAGGGAAAAGAGAGGGAGATGAGGGGACGGAAAAGGGAGAGAGTATTAATTACTCTGGTCGAACCGGCACATTTATGCCTAAGCATGGCTCTCCCACAGTACATGGTCTCCCACGCTGTCATTTTTAATGTAGCTGAATGAATAGCAATAATATCAATTCGTAGTAAAGAGTTAATTTTTTTATTACAAGTCATTTACAAGAATTATGTTGAACCCCCAGACTAACATAACAAGATGACTTCTAATATGACATTTTAATTCTTTTAGTAGGTATAAGTAATTTTATACCATGTATACCATGTACCGAACAAGTTAAAAGGGTGTTTATATCGATCCAATGTTATATAAAGAACCGTAGTACTAGACCAGCTTTTGTAAATATATCTAGACAATGTAGAGCAAAGATGTGTGTAAATACAAAAGTCAGGTCCTGAAATCTCTAACAAACCTTATTTATCATTACTCAGAATTAATTTAGTATAAACAAGAAAAACCTACGACATTCCATCAAACCAAAAATGAAAAATGAAATCCAAATTTCAAGGGTGACGCATGCAAATAAGCTCGTTCTGAGCAGAGCTGCCCCTTGCGCCACGTCTGCAAACCAAATGAGTTATTTTCGCGTTAGGGTTGAGGCATTTTGCTCACGGCTCTATCGGCCCCCCCGTCCCGGATGGGCCCTATTAGACCCCGCTATGATAATTACAGGGTTGATCGCACACGCCCCCAAGTACACCTACCTTGGTACTTTGTCAAATGAAACATGCGTGTTTACATGAATTATATGACGTTATGTGAGCGCGTCTATGTTTTCGTCTTATTTCGCATTTTATATTATGTTATATAATTTATTTAGATTATTTACTAACAAATTACGTCTGTATATCTAGATTATATTTCTAATGTCTAGTGTTATTAACGGATACTTTAATGACAGATAGAAATAAATTATTTAATGTGTATTCTGTAAGCCCTTGGCATAAGTACAATAAAATTGTATAATCTCTTGCTAAATGTCAAATACCTAGGCAGATTGCAAGATAGAATAAAATGGTCTTTATTGCACACCGTAAGTAATTACAATAAACCTTTAAATGAAGCATTAACGTATTTGCCTAATACTAAAGATTCAAAGTATAACTAACTATGATGACGTTGCTCACGTCTATGTGTACCTGGAACATTACTCATGATATGATTTAAAAAGAAGAAGCTATTAGTGAAAGCTCAGTGTGTTGTGATGGATAAAAAGTCGTAGTTACGGTTCAAATAATAACGACTTGCTTAGATTACATGAAGTGATAAATAGTAATCATAATAAAGTTATGAGAACGCCGTGAGTGTTAGGTCTGAAGACATTGTTATTATTATTATTCTATTTGTTTCATTTTCATAAAAAATAGAGCATCACCAGTATCGGGTATAGATACCAAGCTACCGGTGGTTAGGGCTCTAAAGACAGAAATCTCCTCACAATGCGTATTAAAAAATACTGCTTTCTGAATCGGGACCTTAATCCAGCTGTGTAACGTGAGGCTCTGCAGATGTTGATCGACGCTCTTCTTTCTCAATAAACCCAAGAGCTGATATGACTATCGGCTCAATTATTGCAGAATTCACGTCTAACATGCGTCCCAACTTCATGGGCCAAATACAATGTTTCATTTGTTTATCTTTTTCAGCCTTTATTAGATTGTGGTAATGGCAACAATCATCGCAAAACTATAATATTCACGCGGTCCCGTTCTCCATACACCTACAACTATCGAGTATTTATTTATTTATTTATTACACTTCCTGCAATTTCAAAATTGCTCAAGGCGGACTTAATGCCGTAGGCATTTTCTACCAGCCAACCTTTGGGTGATGCAGAGATGTTTGTGGCAGGTGTTTTAAATGATTAAATAGAAAAAAAAGGATGCATAGGTAGTTCTACATACATATACTAGAAATACTTACATATATAATATATACTAACTTAAAACCAATTATTTACACATATAGATATATACATACATAAACACACACACACATACATACATATATACATACTGATACACACATTGAATGCATAGATAATCGAGAAACTTGCACAGTATTATTCCTTTGATTCCGCCAAAAAATCTCTATAGAGTTTACGTACTTTAACCTTAAAGGTGAGACGGTTAGTGGACGTCCTAACTTCTTGAGGAAGCGCATTCCAGAGGTTTACGGCTTGGACAGCAAAGAAAGAGGGAACCTTGCTGGTATTATGAGAAGGGCAGAGAAGGAGAAGATTATTAGAAGAGCGAAGATTTCTATCATGGTTAGAGCAGAGATACTGGAAGTTAGATGCTAGGTAGGAAGGTGAGTTAGGTGAGTGGGGAAGGGAGTGCAACGTAGTCAACGCCCTCAAACTACGGCGTTGTCTTATTGGTAACCATGACAGCTGGGAGCGATAAGTGGACGTATGATCATACTTTCGCAAGTTAAATATGAATCGAATGCAATTAATGAGAAGTCGTCAAGTTTGTTGAGCAGATCTGCATTCAGGTCGAAATAGCACACATCACCATAGTCGATAATTGGGAAAATCAAGGTCTGCACAAGCATCGTTTTTGTCTTCATTGGGAGAATTTTTTAGTATCTGGTAGCACAATGGAAAGGGTCACTCAGATAAGTGATTTAAGTGTAACACTAGACTCGTGCTTAAGTGCTCAGAAAAGGAGCACTGTTCTAGTGCTGTATTCTGTGTATAGTATTTTGGAAAATAACTCCGCAATCTGGGACCCACATGAAGTAAAGTATAGTACTATGGTAGAATGTGTTCAGAGAAAGTTTGCACGTTTTTTATATAAAAAGATGATTGGTTTCTATTCTTACTTGTATCCTTCTCTCTCTGTGTCAGGTATGGTAGGCCTAAACACCCTTCAATTGCGACGTAAGTATAGCATAGTATATTTTAATTTAATTTTAAATAATAAAATTGACATTGCAACTACATTGGTTCGCTGTTCGTACTCAGCACCGTTCGTATACAGCACAGCAGCAACCAGTACACGCGACTGCTACGAACTGTAAAGCACAATATGTGCCTGTTAGTCAGGCAATTGCAGTGCTCAACTCCTTGATTGCTTTCTATCCAGAAGTCGATTTTTTTTTCTAAGATTGGTATAATTAATTGTGCATGTTACTCTTAAATTTTATGTAACAATGTTGTTATAATGTTATGATGGCTCGTTGTACGTATTGTTCAATTGTAAGTACAACGAGTACTTGAATAAGTAAATAAATAAATAAATAAAAAATAAATGCATAGGTAACGGCCCTAAAACTGAGCGGCAAATGTGAATACACGTAATCTCTTTCTTAGTCCAGGACACTAAGGAATACTAATACACGAGGATTCATAATGATATACAAGTCCTTGTACAACACAGATGTACATATACATACACATACGTAAATGTACAATGATCCATGTTTGCAACAGTTATCTTGAGTTCGGATTTATATTTTGGGGTTCGTGTATTAACTTCAACTGCCAGTTTTTTATTATTAGTCTAAAATTTGAATCATTGAGCGTACAAATACTATACTACGTTAAATGGTTAAACTATCATACCACATCAAATAAAGCTAGATCTTCATGCGATTTAGTACAAGTTGTGAGACGACTGCGGCGCGACGCAACACGGCACTAGGCACCGGACAGCGCCACATCATGCACACACAAACACACGGATACGCATACTTTACAAACCACTCGTACACACAAATGTAGACTTCATTGTATTGTTTACAGAGTTATCACTACATGCAGGAGCTATCGTGGTAACTGCTAATCCGCGAGCAAGGACTAACTGCTTAATTATGCGGCCTCGGTCCCCGGGGTTATGTTTTTATTTTGTAGCTTGAGCATTATAAATTCCTTAGAATATTCTCTTAATGGCGGGCTTTATCTGAGCGCGGCCATTTCTAACCGTCGCTCGGAACATGTCCGCAACAAATTAACACAGAATTCAAAGGAAATTAAGAAATAGTCCGACATACCACTTCTCCGTTAGCTCCAAGGTGAAGTGAGGACCCGTCTCTCGCACGAAAAAAAAAAAGAGAAAAGAAAGAAAGGCCTAAACAGCCTTTCATTGCGATGTAAGTATGGTATATTAGTACATTTTTATTTACTTTTAAATAATAAAATTGACAATGCTAATACATAGGCTCGCTGTTCGTTGTCACACGACAATGGTACAGGTACGATCGTGTACAGCACTATATGCGCTTACTAGTCAGGCAATTCACTGTTCAACTCCTTGATTGCTTTCTATCCAGAAGTTTATATATTTTTTTCTAAGATTGGTATATATATTAAATTGTGCATGTTATTCTTAAGTTTTGTGTAACAATGTTATTATAATGTTATGATGGCTCCTTGTACTCATTTGGCAACTGTAAGTGCAATGAGTTCTTGAATAAAAATTTATTTATTTATGAATTAGTTATTAACAAACAGTATCATATTGTTCAATTTACAAAGTTTGATTATTCACGAAATTTATAATAAATTGTTGATAATTCCGATTAATCAAAAAAATATTATAACATTATTTACTGAAACTTTGCTGGTTCCTGAGTTGATATAGATAACGTTTTTTTAAGATTCTTCTGGAGTGCGACGAAGGAATGTCCATTTTCAGTAAGAACATCGACATAAAGTTCTCATAGGCATATTGGGGTGTGCAAAACCAATGACAATTCAACTGAACATACATATGTATATATAAAGTCCAGAGAACAAGTGACTTTAGTTTCTTAAAATAGATTCAACGAAACAATCCTCGTGTGCGCAGTAGCGGTGTCAATAGCCACATCCATCTTTGTAACATTTGAATGCCTCACATTCACAAGTGAAATGACTCACGATTATAAAGACAATTAACCCTAATGATGAATGATGTTTAGAATTTCTTTTGTTATTAGGCTTGGAAAAGTATCGAATGTGATAGTAATAGCTAGTACCAAAATGTCGCAAAGACTCATTGCTTGTATAATTATGTCTTTAGTTCTTAAGATTTTTTTTATAATTGTTTTAATTGTTATCAAGTAATTCCAATCTAATGTCAGACGATAAGATTATATAAATAAATTATTGCAATAAATATATTTTTATAGATTCAAATCAGTATTGCTTATACCCCTTATTCTTTAGACTTATGAACGACTTCCCTTGTAACAATTAGGTCCAAGCCTTGCGAAAGTCTGGCTCAAGATTTTTTACCATGTATCAGTACCAATTTTAAGTTCCTGGGAAAGATTCGAAGAGTTGACGTTACTGCGTCACTGTGCTGCTCACTATCGTTATTGAGATGATCCTCAAGAATGGTGTAACTTTGTATTTATCTTCAGTCTTTCTCGGGCTATACATAATTTTTTTCCATGATTTTGACACGTGTTTTTGTTTCAGGAACCTCCATCCTCCTGCGGCTAAGTTTGTTCATCACTGCGTGCCAGTACATCACCGACAAACATACCTTGGAGTAACAAACACTGCCATCCGCAACACAGAATCAGTGTTCATCAGTCTTCTCCTGAAAGCTGATTGACCGCAAAAATGGTTAATTACTATATTTACGTATGGGACTGCTCGATCTCACCGTTGCATAGCGATCATTGCGAAACCAACGGATTGAATAGTTTTGAACAATTCAAAAGGGTCGAAGAAAACATGAAAAGAGAACAATCGATCGCCGGAGAGCATCCAACAGAATCAAAAACTGTTCTCGTGCATTGGAGCGAAGATTTGAGTGGAGCTCGTGGAGATGAGAGTATACCAGAATACTTTAATCTGATTAGGAAATGGGCAGAAAGAGATCCAGAATGGATTATCCGATGCCTAAAAGACAAACATAATGTTGATGCAAATGATAAAATCAAGTTGCTGTACATCATCACGATCCGTGATGATGTACAGCGTCGTTGTCGATCGTGAGTGTCATCGATAACAAAAGCGCAAAAAAATGTATTGAATTGAACAAGGACATACATTATGAAATGGTTGTTTTCCATGCATTCAATAAAGATCTGGAAAGAATCGATCTTTCTGTAGCTGCTCCTTTTTTCATGAGCTGTTGCATCGTTTATCGCAATTATGAACTTCGTCACTGCATTGATATTTCCAAGAAGTTCGACTACGATAGAATCAACAGTGACAAGTTTGCAGCTAAAAAAGATAATTTGAAATCTTATATCAAGTTCAAGTTTATCTATAAATTCAGACTAGACGCTGTGGCTTTGCAAGAAATCAGAAAATTGACGGAATTTGGAGATCGACTGCATGGAGAGTTGTTATCGAAAATACTGAAATATACATCCCGCGGCGCTTTCTCGAAAGCAATCGCGAGAATTACACCAATGCCCATTACTGACTGCGCTGAGATATGGAAATTTTTTAATGCGTTCTATAAGATGTCGGAAGAAATTGAGGAATTTGTTAAAGCTTTGCTCGAATACATTAGGAGTAACGAAAAATCCTACTTGTTTGACGGCTTGAAATGCGACACGAAAGTTGACAAGTTCGATGGAGATGAGCAGATGTTTGATGCTGATTCCTAAGTCGATATAGAGCTGAAATTTTTCTAAGATTCTTCTGGAATGCGAAATGTAGATTTTCAGTAAGAATGTGTTAATAGCCACAGCCATAAGTGTAACATTAAAATACCTCACATTGACAAGTAAAATGACTCACGATTGTGGAGAAAACTAACCTTCCGATGAATGGTGTTTGTAATTTCTTCTGTTATCAGGCTTGGAAAAGTATCGAATGTGATAATGACAGCTAGTCCCAAAATTTTGTGAATACTTATTGTTTTTATAATTATGTTTTTTGTTTTTAAGAATTGTTTTTATAATTGTTGTAATTGTCATCAAGTCATTTCAATCTAATCTTAAACGATAAGATTTTATATAGAAATTGTTATAATAAATATAATTTTGTATTAAAATGAGTATTGCTTATACCCCTTAGTCTTCAGACTTATAAACAACTTCCTTACTATTAATTTGGTGCAAGCCTTACGCAAGTCTGGCTCAAGATTTAGAAAATAAAAAGATTTAGAATTTTAGTCCAAGATTCTTAAGTCTGAATCTTGTTTAAGAACTGTCCAAGAATTGCTAAAGACTTGACCACAATTCTTTGGCAAGACTGCAGTAAGAATTGTCCCAGAAAATAGCTAGAGATGGTAGGGCTCCCCACTACCACTTTTTGATGCTCAGTTGTGAAGGCAGAGGTTCTCTCTTTGGGTCAAACTTCTTTACCAACAATCTGGGCAAATTCTGGCTAGAAGCTAGACACCAGACTTGACCAGGTATTGCTTCAGATTCTGTATTGAAAATCTATCCCAAGTCTGTTACTAGTCTGGAAAAATAATCTTGGTTACCTGTGTTGCTCAAGAATTATCCGATTCTTGTCCCAGGGCTTGTTCAAGTATCTTGGCTAAACCCAATGTTACTAGGGTTATAGACGACTTATGGCGTTTACCTCGATTGAGCTCGAAGATGAGAATAATCGATCAATAAGTATCAAAATGGTGGTCATTTGAAACTTTAAAAAACGCAAGATCGCGATTTTCGTGAATTATAGGGTAGAAGTACCGTTTGTGGCCAATGTAACTTTTTTGGCCACTTTATGTCCAAATTACTCTATGAGTAACTAACCATGTCTTTACACTTTTACGTCTAAAGAATGACTGGGATAAGCAATACTCGTTTTAATCTTAAATCATATTTATTACAATGATTTGTTGACATCATCTCATCATTTTACATTAGATTGGAATTGCTTGATCACAATAGCTGCAATAATAAAAAAATCTTAAGAACTAAACATATAATTATACAAAAAATAAGTAATGTCAAAATTTTGCTACCGCTTATAATTATTAGATTTAATACTGTTTCAAGCCTACACTAAACAAAAGAACTTTATAACATCATTAATCATTACATTAGGTATATTCACAATAATAAGTCATTGTACTTGTCAATGTGAGGCTTTTTACTATAACAAAGATGGCTGCGACTATTCACATCGCACGTGCGTGCCCAAATATTATTTCGTGACGTTTTTTCTAACAAACTTCATTTCACAGTCTTTGGATTTGATACCTTCAGTTAGATTGTCATGACTTTTACACAAGTCCCTGTACAAAGGCTGCAAACATTACAGATATACTCGGACGAATTGGGGATTTGTTCTCCGTTCTCCAGAACAAAATCAGAAGGCTCAATTTCTACCAAGTCATCTGTAAAATCATCGTCATTATTCTGCTTCTCTTCCACGGACTGATCAACTTTCGTGTCGAACTTTAAGGCGTTAAGAGCATAGGATTTTCCGTTATTCTTGATGAATCTCATCAAAGTTGCAACAGATTTCTCAGCGTCCTGCTTCATCTTATAGACCGCAATAAAAAGTTTCTCGTATTTATTTGAGTTAAATGTGAGCATTGCTAATTTTCTTTTCTTCGGTTCCAAATAAGAGTCGAAGAATGGACATTTCGGTGTTTTCAATGACAACTCTTTATGCAGTCGATCTCTGAGATCCCTCAGATTGTCGATTTCTTGCCAATCAACTACGTCTTGGCTTGATTTAGAAATAATCTTCAATTTAATGTAAGATTTCAACTGATCTTTTTCAACTGCAAAGTTGTCACCGTTGATTTTGTCGTAGTCAAACTCCTTAGAAATATCCGTGGTGTCACAAAGTTCGTTGTTGCAATGAACGATGCAACGGCTCTTAAAGAAAGACGCGGCTACTGAAAGGTCGATTTTTTCAGTATCTTCATTGATTGCATGAAACACAACCAGGTCGTAATCCATGTCTCTATTTAATTCGAAACATTCTTCGGCACTTTCATTACTGATCGCACCATCCGTGATTAAGTAAAGTAACTTGATTTTATCGTTTGCATCACGAACATACTTTTTTTTGAGGAATCGGATAATTGATTGTGGCTCTCTATTCACCCATTCAGATTCCAGTTTTAAGTATGTTCTTCTAATCTCGTCTTCATCGACTTCGTAACAATTTTGGTTCCAGTGCAAGTAAACAATTTTCGATTCCGTTGGAGGCTCTCCGGCCACCAATTGTTCTTCTTTGATCTTTTCTACGTCCCTCTTGAATTGGTCGAGAGTCTTCAAGCCGTTGGTGTGGTGATGCTTGACTCTATACGTCGATTCCGAAAAATCTTTTGCGTAAACGAAGTAATTAACCATTTTCGTAGTTGATCAGCTTACCCTCCTTTGGTTGAAAATTCACAAGGCACAAAATACGTCTGTAGTGGATGTGGGTTTATCCCAAACTGAATAAACCCAACGGCTTGCGACGATATTTATACGGTATTCAGAACGTGTGACGTAGCAAGCGAACCAACAGCCTATCCCCTATACCTACACTACGAAAACATGTTATTGTGAGTTTCGAAATGAGTGGAATTTTCCTTAGCTGCTGTTCGTGATCTATGACCATTAATGTTGTGTAATGTTTGATGTCTACGACGCATAAATCGACTCAATGAGGTTGATGATGAGCAACAATTTATAGAACATACTATTTTTTTTGCTGTTGTGAAGATTATAGCTAATAATGAGTATCAGTGAATTAAGAATTCCGGGCCCATAACCTGGTGAAAAAAATTCTGACGATAAACGATTTTCTTTCAAGGACAAATCCATCTTTAAATAAATGGTATCACGTGCACAACGAGTGATTGCTGATACGAATTTTAAATATTTATATATATATTGTCATCTAGCATGTGACGTTAGATTAAATTCATCTTAAGTTCTTGAAAAGATCTATTCGATACACATGTACTGAATAACAATTTATACCCACGTGATGTCATCCTGTAGTTCACATTGACTTGTTACGTAGCTGCGGTCGTTGACTTCGATGATATGACCTTGACACTTATTGTGAAGTTCAAACAAACGTCTAGATTGTGAACATGTTGTTTATGTAATAATATATAATTATCGAATAACATACGGATGGAATGCGAAGTATAGAGCTTTTCAAAATTTAGAACAAATCACTTCCGTTTAGCAACAGGTGAAGGTACAAGGCTCTATTTATGAGAAAGATAAATGAAATGTGAACATAGTTTGACGAAAAAGCTGAGTTTACTTTCCTCGGAAAAATTATTATTCTGTAAGCCGCAACTGTTTATAAACACGATATCACTAAAATTGGTAAAACCCAAGTAAGATAAGAGCGGTATTTGTTTATTATAAAAACAATAATATAGGTATCGGAATACCCTAATTTGATAAGGGTTTCAAAAACAGAAAAATAACAGGAAAAAAATAAATAATAAGTTTAAATTGGTTACATTATAAAGTATGTATTGTTACTAATGAGTTCATATCCATCAAAAAATTCCTCTCGGAATTCCGTCATATGTTGGTTGGCAATATGTCTTATTTGTAATTATTAATAACGAGTAGTGGTATTGTACGAACCATATGAAAAAGTTTAATTTTTCCTGTTACGCTATTAATACCGTGTCATTACGCCAACGTTCGGTGGCAGCGAGATAAGCGTCCCACTTGTTTGACGATTATCGATTGCTCCGAGCTCATAATAGTTCGAATGAGGTTTCTATAGAAGCGACAATGTTATTTACATCGATGATAATTCGTAGAAGTAAGTTTTTCAGAGGCGCTACTTCAAATGTTGTAGAATATATGTGTTGTAGAATATATTGTGTTATAGAATTAATCATTCATTCAAAAAGTCCTTACGAACGAACTTATAAGTCCTTTTTATATATTGAAATCATTTAATGACGTGAGCTAACATAGAAGATTAAATAAAAAATAACAACTTTCCGTTTTTGTTTTTCTAATAATACTGGTTGTAGTCTATTCGCTTAATCAATTCATAATGATAATTCATTATTTAAAAAGCTATACAATTTGAATTTTATTGTAATGTTTGTGTAATCAAAGTTGTATCGACATCGTTTTCGTAAGCGATAAGATTGCTATATAGATTCTACTTATCTGAGATCTTCCACTACTTTTACTTCCTACTTCCGCTGATAAAGACTTAGAATACTCGGCATTGCTTGGTTCCGCGATTTTGTCAACGTTTTTTCGTTCGAGGTTTACCAGTCAATCTGCCGAGATAGAACGAATGGCTTTGTGCTTGGCATAACAACACGGTAGTAACTGAATTATTGTTATAAACTATCATGACTTTAATCGATCACTGAAAATTTGTTTAAACACGTCGGAATTGTCTGACGTTCTCGGAAATAAGAAAGAAAACAGATGTTTTAGATACTTACTCTTATCGAAGCGTCCAAGAGCTAAATGGCAGCGGTGTTCCACTGCAGAGGCGTATTTATATGCACCGCCATTGTGAATTCTTGGTGTCTCCTCCTCTCCTTTTACAAGATGATACAGCAAAAAAGGGGACGGCACCTCTCGCCTAATTTCAGTTCTTGGAACAATATAAATCAAATCATTTGTTAGTTATATCTGTGATTAAAAAGATCATACAGAAACATGGTTTTAAGAAATAAATTATCTATAATAAATTATCTATGCATATGGAAGAGTAATTATTAAGTATTGTATTGCGCTAGTTATTTGAACCCATGCTCATGTATTTAGTTTTTTTGCTGAGTGAGGTTGTGATGAGTCCATCTCAAAATGCTGTCCAAGTCTTCCTTTATTTTTTCTTATTACTCATAGGTGTGTGTTATTATCACTATCTATTAGCATCATCAAAATATCTATATTACTAGTTACTTACATATATATTTAATAGTAGTAATAATACAGACGTTGTTCCATGTTAAAAGCATAGTGAATTCAAGAAGCTACCTAAAATGCAGATCTTTATATTAAGTTATGACGTACTTGGCTTAATGTCACATGTCTCCTGGGTGGTTCAGAGGGCGTGCACAGAGATCACCGTCCCGATTGATCTTGTACATCACGTTTGATCTCGTCGACGTTTACCTTTCCTCGAGGTTTCCAGTTTAGAGCTTGCCTTGGTATGTGGTTCCATCCCAATCCACTTCCATAAACAGTCCTTGATCTATTGGTTACTTATTATATTTGGTACTATAATGGGTACTATATTGGTTCATTGGAGACTTGTTGCAACGATCCCAGAGATCTTGGTGGGAAATTTTCTCGGGGCAGCATATACTAAGAATACGGTGGAGACAACGGTTGAAACAGATATAATAAGTGATAGATAGCAGGAAATTTGTAGATTCTTTAGATATTAGTTAGGTGAAACATAGTATAATACTTTTATTGTTTATGTGTATTTATATCTACAAAGGTAGAGCCATGCTTAGGCACGAATGGGCCGGCTCGACCGCTGCGATACCACGGCCTCACAGAAAACCGGTTGAGAAACAACACTTGCGTTGTATTTCCTCGAACTTAGTGAGGTTTCCGCAGGCCCAACTCCCCTCTCCTCATTCGTCTCCCCTGACCTCCCGCCCCTTTTCCCATCTTCTCATTCGCCTCGTTCCCCTCCCCGCATACCCTCATCCCTCTTCACCCTAAAAGGCTGGCAACGCACTTACGACTCTCCAGTTGCAAGGTGTCCATGGACGACGGTTGTCACTTACCATCAGGTGACCCGTCTGTTCGTCTGCCCCCGTATAATATAAAAAAGGTGTATCAGAACAATATACAATAATTGTATACGTATACTACGTATTTCTAACAAGACTTACGTCTAAGTATGTCACACAATAACATTACTGTATGAAGTAACTGAGATAAGTACAAAATCAAATAAGAGAATTAGATTTGTTTCGCAGTCAATGGTATATATTATACCTTGTTAACATAGAACAGTAGCATAGTGAAGCAATGAGAACAAATATGACTACTATTAAATCTACTAAATCCTTAACAAAAGCATCACAAAATCCCACTTGTTGCCAATGATAATTTAGTCCCAAACACGTAATAGGGGGAAAACCTAGTTTTTAAGATATAGGGCAAACGAGCAGAATTGTCACCTGATGTTAAGCGACTACAGCCGCCCACTGGCATCACCAACTAAAGAGTCGTAAGTTCGCTGACCGCCTTTGAGGGTAATGAGGGATAGGGGATGCGGTGAGGGATAAAAGGGGGATAAGGAAATGGAAAAGAGCAGAGAAATAGGAGAGGAGGAGGAACTCCCCTGAGTTGGGCCTTCAGAAAACTCACCAATTTTGGGGAAGTACAACGAAAGCATTGCTTCGCAACTGGTTTTCTGTGAGGGCGTGATATCGAATTGGTCGAGACGGCCCATTCGTGCCTAAACATGTGCAAGCTCTACCATTGTTGATAAATGAATGATAGGTATTTCGCTTATATATCTCTAATATATAAACCGATTCTTATGAAATTTTTTGTGCATATCGGGTAGGTCTGAGAATCGGCCACCATCTATTTTTCAAATCCCTAAATGATAAGGGTGACCCTCTACAGATTTTTTATGGCAGAACAACGTTTGCCGGATCAGCTAGTATGTATGTATATAGTATATATAGTTAAAGTGATTAAGGAGGTTACTGATTCCACTATGAACGTTATTTGTTTATTATATTATATATAAAGTACCAAACTACACTTATGCTGAGAGTCAAGTCAGTTGTTACCAATTTACAGGCGTGAGGAACTGTTCTCTCCTTTCCCATTTAGAGATAAGAAGAGAACAGTTCCAAGCAAATTTAGCCATATCTTACTGCCGCACTCAATACAATTGGGTATTCATTTTTTATTACATAAGCCTATCATAATGAATCCACTCTGCCTGATGGAAAGCAAACGTGGAGTCGTAAGAGTTGTGGTACCATCCTCATTGCAAGTGTAGTCATTGCAGCATGGTGACTCACACAATACAATGCATTTTGCATGACAATAGCAAAACTTGTGTCACGTTTACCAAAATAGCATCCGTGTCATTAAAGAAGTATATCGTCTATCCAGCAACAAACTATTGCAAGTAGTCGAAACTTTTCAAGTTGATTAACTTAACAAATATTGGAGTACGTGTATAAATTTGCATTTAGAATATTCAGATTTAGGTAATATTTTACTAGAACTGCCAATATTCAGCCAGCAAAGCAATAGATTTTCAGTATAAAACAAAACCCGCCGCGCTGAAATACTTTATTCGTTCCTGTGGTTGGTTCGGCTATAGCGCTTTACATTGTGTACCAAACGGACTGTTTTTCCATAGGTAATCGTTTGAAGCACTTACTAAATTAAATATTTTGTTTACACAGGTGTTCCAACTCACCTGGAAATAATACGGTGTGTTATTCAACAACAATATCTTTATCGAAATCGTTTTAGTAGCTATGTTTTGAGTTTTAGTTTTGTCTTCAAATATGTACTTGATTGCTAGTTGCCCATAGACAGGCTATTTATATTTCAACGAAATGATATTGGAGTCATTACCATTGTATTTTTTTTTGGAAATATAGAAAGGTCGGGTTCAAAAATCGTTAGATTGTATTTAAATATGTCAAATATGTAAATGTATTTTTATCATTTATAATAATATTAATATAGAATAGAACATACAATAAAATATTATCAGGTATCATAGTAATTATCACTCCTTGTTCATAAACGATGTAGTATATACATGTTATATGTCTATGTCATAATTAGTATCAATTTTGGATATCAACATCATAGAATTGCCGTTAGCAAATAATATACATTTGTGAGTTATGTCTGGTAAATCATTAATATTACCTAAGAACGGTAACGTTCCCAAAATACTTCCTTGAGGAACTACACGTTGTTTAATTAGAAGTGTGAACCTCTCTCTAGTGATTACTGAATTATCGTTTTTAATAATATTAACACATTTATATGATTGCGTAGCCTACCGATAGTATCGGTTGCATACTTTTCCACAATTTCATAAAACTATTACACAACTTTATAAGTTTCAGGTCCGATCAGATCGAAGAACGACGCGTCCACACAAACATATATATTATTTAATTTATTAGACACTATTATTCTAATAATATTTTCAAACACTATTATTGTGTTTATAGCTGAAATTGCACAGCACAACACTATATGAAATATAACACCTAAGTGATCAACCATGTTCCAAGTGTTCCACGTATAAAGCGTTATCGTGTCACAATAATTTTATTACCAAAATTGAAAACCAAATTATACGTCGCTAATTTGCCGTAGATCTCATTACCAGATATGTAGGATTTATGAAAACGCGGCCAATGAGCGCCACCGCTAATTGCTTTACAATGTTTGCGACCAGTTAGTTGGCTATGCAAAGAGATTATGATTTTTATCAGATCTTATTTAAATAAGTTAGATATTTATAGACTTTCACCGGTAAACTGCAATTTAACATATATCGTTATGTTCGGCTACTTCTAGCATTTTTATTTTTTAGGCACTGCCACTTTAACTAAAGAAGGTCAACACAATACAAACAAAATTTTGAAGGAGGTCAAAATAGATAAAAACAAAATACAAGTAAAGTTGTCAGAGTGTTACTCCTAAACCACTTTCTAAGAATTGTCATGATCGCAATACCAATAGTAATATTCATTGTCAATAATATATTATGGGACACAGTTCGAAGACGGAATTGATATGATTATAAAATAAGTTTACTGTGTTATGCAACTTTAATAGCAGTTAGCGAGTGTTTGCTACACAAGTGCTATCGACATAAGTGCTATCGACATAATCTTTCATTCCATAAACTACACTCTAAAGGCAAGTATTAAAAATATATTGAAGAAATGAAAAACAATCATATATTATAAACAATATACTTATTATTACAAAATTTATAATTTCTCATAATACAAAGGAGCATAATGGAATTTGTCTATTAAACATAAAGCCATCTTTCTAATAACCCAATGCTGTAACAAACCGCGGCAGGGTAAATGGTTTTACATATCTTTCATACACACATCAAGTTTACTATCTGTTATAATACATTGCGGAATAGCAATAAATATTAAGTATTAATTAAAAATCACAATATAACAGTAGCGTTTATTGTATACGTGTACAAGTACATATTTATAGTCATTTAAAAAACAAGCAATGTAATAAGTAATGTAATTTATTATATATATTTAGATAGAAAAATACCTTATTTTATTTTTACTGCTTAGACCTGAACTTAAGTATGAGTACTCATATTAAGTTACGTTTTTGTGGAAGCCTCTCTCCTCGGTTATTATAAAACCAGATAATCCTGAGTGCAAGGGTTCTGTTTAAAGTGAATTATATGGCTCGTTGTTGTTAACATATTCTGGGAATTTGAGTGCAAAGGATTTTGTAAATTATATACTTTATGGTTTCGGGTAAAACGGTAAGTATACGAAACGTTTTCAGTCACTTACGAGTCACAAAATTTGAGAGAGGAAGTTCAATTTCGGTGACGTATAACTGAGAATATACTAAATTTAGAGAAACCTTAGATAAATAGCTGCGCGACAACCGCTACTTAAATTATCCTATAGAGATTCAGTTTTTCCTTTTGAGACACCGAAGCCCCAACGACGATAGGGTATCACCTTTCAGCGTCATGTGTCTTATAATCGCTTTCCCAATTACATACATATATTAATTTAAGTAATAGTTTGCAAGACTATTTCTCTCAACTTACCATTTATCTGATACTGATTTGACACTATCTGATAGATAAAAGTTGATAATTAGACGCTTTTTACGACACCATCAGGGCAAGATGGAGACGCTCTATTATACTCCGTTTAGAAACACACGACATAACTTACTTATGTTGATAAATGTAACAATGTTCACAGAGAAACTAAACCCCTTACTGAATATAGTAATTTTCAAAATACTGCTTTAAAATATAAATAAGCACGTTTCAAATTCGACATTTTAATATCGTCTAATATAACGTCATGGTACGTAGGTACGCTCTTCACTCGTAATAATGCAATAGAAGCACAAATTAAATGAGAGGAATAAAATACGAGATACAACGCATCGAGTGATACGAATCGCGGACCATGCGTATATTACGTTAGCCATTAGGGGCCTTCGCGTTACGTATATGATAAACTAGTCAAAGTTTAATATCTGTTGGTTATACCTCTCGTTATCATAAAATATTTACTATATATAAGTAAGACGAGGGGAACTCTACATATTGGATTGTATATTTGCCCTTATGTGTTACGATTGCAATTTCGAGTTTGATGTAAATAGTCACAACACAATGTGCAAGTGACACACAAATCAATTTGAACCTAGGACCTCTGGCGATAAGCGCGTTTGAGTCGACAATCACATATAGTTAGTACATGTTACTGTCATTTCAACCCAGTAATTTCAACCAATGATATCTTATCACTATCAGTATAATTCACGTTCATTAAGCGTTATTTTTTTATACGTCATCAAACCTGGAATAAGCAAGTGTGTTTACATATTGTGTTTCTACGCGTAAGTGAGGTTATTGTAGGTCCAAACTCCCCTCTGGGAGGGCCCACCTACAACTGCTTGCGACTGTTGAGTAGCAGGTCCATCCATGCATGCATCCATGGGCGAAGGTAGTCACTTACCATCACTTATAATCCACGGCTCCTTTGCCCTTTATACCATAAAACACCCTTTTTACTTTGTACAATACAATTACTAATATAAATTTAGTATGGAAATAAGAAACCGTTTACCGATACCAAAATCGCATAATGTAAATGAACTCAATAGTGCAACCCACAGATTTAGTTGCAGATGTTGGGATCAAAGTCTAGATTAATTCAGCATTCACCTGCTGCATGTTTGTTTCATTAATCGTTTTATTTTATATTTAAATTCAAAATACAGAGATTATTTGTGTATTTACAGACTATATTATCGTTTTATAAATTGTTTTGGCAGGTCAATGCTCCGGTACATTCGTATCGGGGTCTGATTGAAAGTTTGAATATATTTGAGACAGAAATTGCTTTTGAAAGTTTGAAGACAACACAGTGACAGTCTAATTAAAAGTGTTACATACATTTTTGTTATTATACTATTGAAGTTTTTAATGTTTGTTGCGAATATGATACAATAGTTGCAGTTCAATTTGTGTAGTGGGTTGAAACGGTAAGCTGTTAGGAGGAAGTTTTTATAAAGTGTTAAGTTATTTCAAAAATTAAAAACCGGAGCATAATATTGACTTCGTGTCAAATGTGTTTACTGATGTTTATTTTAAGTAATCTATGTCACTCCTACTGTTAAGATGATGCAAATGACACCACATATAAAAATATATCAAGCTGTTTAGACTAAGGCGTGACAAAGAAATATACTGTGTTACATATATGTGATGCTTCTTTGCTTAAAAAAAAAAGAAACTTAAAATTTTTATTATAACGTTGACTAAGCGAATTTAAACTACAGCAATAGTAAACACTGTATATTTAATATACGATATATTCTTTTAAACAATAACAATTTATTTTCGTTTATATATTAAACTGGTTATAGTAATCCCAAAAAACTGAACGTTAATATAGAAAAAATACCGTTACCCGTCACAGAGGATTCGGATGACGCCGCGACGACATTCTATATACCGGATAATGTCACATGAAAATGACGAAAACGACACTTAAATAATACATAACTACACCTGCGGTCCTAACCCTTGTTATTACAATAGCTGTGAGGTTCAAAATAGTTTAACGATCGGTGAAAAATGTTGGTAATGTCAGAGTAAATGTAGCGAGGAGCGAGAGCAGTTTTCGGTCAAGTCTCGTTGATCCTATTACGATAGCTGAAGAGGCTTTGCCGCGAGGAGACAATGAACCACGTATATTGAGTTATAGTCATATGTAGAATATGTTCATTTTGGGTAAAAATGTGCAATGGCAAAGTTTTTATGGGTAGATATACATCGAGTTGCCATAATGTGTTTGTCGGAACATGTGGATTTGTTGTGATTTAGTTAAGCCTTTCGATAGTAAAATTTTTGAAGGATTTTGTATTTTAACACGTAAGCAAATGTATCTGTTTTCTAGAACGCAAGGTACAAGCTATGATTATTGTGAATCTAGAAAGTCTATGAGTTGCTAGCCAGTCTCTACAGTTTCACCAGCGTCTAAAGTCACTAACGTTCTAGTCCACTCCTAAGGATTGCATAGTGATGTTGAATAATCTATATTATTCCTCAATAGACAAAAATAATCATTTAAATTTGAATGATAGTTCCAGAGACTATCAAGTATACACAAACAAACAGAAAACCTCTTCAGCTTCATGATGGCTATTGACAATATTGCGCAATATTGCATGCTACTATAAAGTGCATTACTACGAGGCTCACCTATTTAAAGGCCATTGCATAAGTTAATTTAAATACGAAGGTTCACTACTTTTATTATTATAACGAACTTGTTACCTAATGAAATATAATAAACAGTTCATAAAAACTTTCATTTGTTTCCTTCTTATCCATTAACGCTACGATACACTTTTAACTTCTTGTATCTAAAAATTCTTCTGAAAATTTCGACGCTAATCTGCTGGAAACCACGCTAACATAACACCGAGATTATAAAAAAACATTCAAAAGTATTCAATACCTCTTTAATTTAAGCTTTTTTTTAGCTTTCGATAATCTATTTCTGTGTATAAAAACTATTGAGTATTAAACGTATTGATAAATAATAATTTAAGCGGTGGGAGAGCCAAGCTTAGGTACGTATGGGAAGGCTCACCGAAGTATTACATCAGCCTCATAACCGGTTGTAAAGCAATGCTTGCATCAAGTTTTATGGAGTGAATGTTACCGATCCATCTCCCACTCTCCTCTCACCCTTAACCTCTTTCCCCTCCCTTTGCCGGCAGCGCACTTGCACTGCGACTGCAGGTGTCCTTGGAAGGTGGTAGTCAGTTACCATCAGGTAACCTGTCTGCTCGTTGCCACCTTAAATATCACATGTGTCATGAATGGATATATAAATTGATAAGTTTTTCATCTAACATGTCTCTTATACACGAAACCACACAAAACAAGATTAACATTCCCCTGATATTTATTTACCAACTAATATGAAGACCTTTTATCGTAAAATCTATTCAACATTCCTTTAATATATATATTATATTGTATAATATATTATATGTATAACTTCTTATTGTAAACTACAGAGAATATAGTTTTCTACTCTGTAAAAAAATATTAATTGTAAAATAATAAAACCTTCTGCCCTTTGGCGTTGCTCGAGATTCTGCTAATCAATATTTCATTGATAACAAAAAAAAAAAGAATTAAAATGTTCCTTCTCAGAATCCGTAATCAATATCTATCTAATTGAACCTCATTGAAATTGATTAATACCCCTTAAGTTACAGGGAGCTTGAATATAATAACAAACGATAAACCAAGTCCATAAACTTGGTCGATTTTATGCTTCTTGATTTTAATAGAACAGAGCTTAATGAATCTTGTAAAGTATCATGAACACGACAACAATTTTATATAACATTTATTATTCTTGCTAATGGCTAATTGGTTCTCTATATTTAACTTGTAATTAAGAGATAGTTTTCTACCTCTACTAACTGTAAGGCTTCCCACGAGATAAGTTTGTTTAATAATAATAAAATGTGAACCATTTGCAATTATATTAAAACTCTAGGGAAAAAGTTAACCGCTTCGTGTACTTCTTGAATAAAGATGTTGTATAAAGGTATATGAAGATAAGACTAGGATATAATAAAAAATAAAGAAAACTCACTATTTGCTCTGATAGCCAAAGTGGTGTGACCCTTGACTGTCAAGTTAGAGGTAGTCACTTCAACTCCAAGTCTTTTTTCTGAGTTTTAAAAAGTTCTACTCATATATAAAACACTTAAAAATAGAGAAAAAGAACAACATTTTAAGATTTTTGATTTTTTATTCTTCGTCATTTAAATATACGATTAGCACGTCATCTAGAAACTGCGGCGGGCTCGTTATATTATACTGAAACCTTGCCCAGCCCAAGTACCAAACAACGGTTATACATGGACACAACACCCAACTGCAGTTACAAAAGTAATGTAGTATGGCTTCTATACCACTTTTATCGTTATACATTAATTATGTTATACAAAATAGGATAAGCGCAATGGTGCTAGGCTGATGGGTGCCCTGATATAAATTAGCAGAAATGTAGCTACTTTAGCTTCTGCTGGTACTATTGCTACCTAGTGTAGAACAGCTGCTTCACCAATACTTCTAGTTCCATCTTCAGTTGGGACAGACTCAGTGTCAAATTCTTTAATTTAAAATGACCCTGCAGGTCGTTGGGATGATGTAGATTCTGGTGTTTACTATGTAGCTGTGTAGCTGTTCTTAATCGAGTCCAACAATTTAGACATACCAAATAAGTTGAGGTTAACTGAAATAAAATACATATGTAATAATACATACTTATGATATTGATAACAGGATCTTTAATACGTGGCACTTCAAACCAAAGATCTAATCTGTATAAGCACTACATCAAAAAATTAAAATTAACATTAACCCAAAGAGACAACAACAACGAGGTCTAGAGAACCATTTTTTTTTAACGTGGGGATACCCCCTTGGGCCGTCATCCCACCGGGGCTGTCAGTGGAACGGTGTGTCGGAATCGGACCGACTAAAACCACACGGTGTGCCATGCTGCGCTTAAAATAGGAGGAATCCGGAAACAGCTTTAGTAAGACATCCGGACCCCTCCGCAAAATCGCGGGCACCACCGTTGGATAACTCTCAATTAGGCAACGTCCAGGCACACCAGGACGTCGACGACAAAAATCGACTAACAAAAAATCGGTAACACGGAATTGATTATTATTTACACAAATATGGGTAGGTATAATAAATTCGTATTTTTAATTCTCAACCAAATAAAAAAAATAACACAAGACAAACAAGAAAGATTTACAAAACTGGTTTTACGTGTATCGCATTTTTAGGGCGATCTACCCTTAATATCTCAATAGGACAAACATTAAAAATACTAAATAAGGCATTGATTGTTTGAGCTATCTATTTTATTCACTTGTGACTACACAGCTTCACGACAATCTTAGTAACAGTAACGATGTTGTTACAAAATGGGTATTTTTGGTATTCGCCACATTGTTGGGCAAACAAAACCCATTAGGTGGTATTTCCCTTTATCCGCGTCCTTTATTGCTTAGAATCGGTTAAGAAAGAGCTGTGTTAATGTTTCATTTATTCGTTTTTAAATCAAACTTACTCGCCACATAATAACATAAGACCATAGTCATACATGCTTTTAGATAAATATTACTTTAATATATGACACTTTTCTTTCTTATTTCAACTTCCATCTCTGTTGGGATATGCGTCCCATATCGAATACTACCCATTCATTTTTTGATATCTATAAAATATAATAAAAACCATTTAAAATATTTAAAACTGTGGCCCTCTCACATAACAATTCAATACTTGAAAAATATTGATTAGACATAAGACTAGCTGTATTTCATTATACATACATGCAGTCACGCCTTTTGACCAATCAGTCGGCCACATTTTACCCACTATCAGTGAGCACGGCAACCGGGGACTGTCACTGTCATGATCCTACAGTCGCCTTTTTCTACAACCACAGGAAGAGATGAGGCGTGGCCCTATTAATTTAACTAATACATAATTAATTATGCCAGTTTTAAACAAGTGTCTAGAATTTCTAAAAGTTATGTCTACTTATATAAGAACTATAGAAGTTCAGGAAAGGAATCCTTTATAGGAAGAAGTTTGAGTTATATGAATTACTTTCAACAAGCTACTGTAAGTTGCGATGTACAATATTTCGGAAGTCTAAAGACAGACAAATATACCCCATGAAATTATAAAACATAATTGTAATAATAATATAAAACAACACATACATATATGTATGTATATATGTATCACTCACACCCGCGTTATTAACACACCTTTTGCCAATTGGAATTTAGTCCAATTATCTTAATAGGGGCAAGCCTGTAGCCGTCAACCGAGCTCTTAAGGAATTAAAGATGTGAATAGAAGAATATTGAAAGTGAACAGTTAGAACGACAACAGGCAAAGGAACTTACTTCCACGGATAGAGGGATGGAACACTGTTAATATAATTGCCTACGAATATAGATTCAAATCGAATGTTATAGATATTTCATTCTTTAACAATTCCCTATCAGCTATCAATCTAATTCTTTCATCTAACCTTAATTCAAATATGTATTTCGGAAAAGACGATTTCCTCAACACAAGCTATGAACTCATATGGTTCTAGTTTCCGCTACATTATCTATACAATGAAGTCATTCCAGAATAGTGGAAACAAACGAACCAATTTAATACTTGTGAGTGTATACAACAAAGACATTAATCACATCCGGGAATCGAACGCGGGCCATCGAGCCATCGCGCCACACAAAAGGAATCATTCTTAAGAGCAGAACATTCAACTAAGAATTAAAAACGATCGTGGAGTAGACATAAAACTCAAATAACATAATTTATTTTTTGTTGCGTTTTCGCGCCATAACTTTGCAAGCGATTTTATTATGTTTTTCTTTTCATTCTTAAATGAATAAAAGGACATAGAAATTCCATCTCAAAAAACATACCCATTTACGTTAAGAGACAGGTCAGCGCAGGTCAATGGTAAAAGCTAGTTATATACCTATGGTTTAATGGTATAGTATAATGGTATCATTTAATGGGTAATTGTATATAACTAAACTGCTACATTATAGATCTAGCGAGTACTGTACATATACATTAAGTAAATGTATCTCGTCAGCCGCGTGGTTCTCGCAGCGTAGAGAAATCCTATCTCATTCGGTTGGTGAGGTTATATCGACCAACCTTTAGTCGGGCTGTTATCTATCAGAATACCGATACGACCTTCAAACCTTCAAGACAATAGCGTACTCCTTACCTAAATGGCCAGCAACGCACTTGTGACTCTTGAGCTATAGGCGGCGGTAGTCACTTGCTATCAGGTGACCCGTCTGCTCGTTTGCAACCTATAGCATAAAAAAAAGTATGATGTATGATGATGATTGCAATAGACAGGCCCCTACTACGTAAGTGTTTGCAAAAAGTGTGTGCTTAAGACGCCTCTGCCTAACTCCTTCGGGATATAGGCATGAATGAATTATGTATGTAACCGAAAACAATATTTTTTGATGTAACTTTAACATGGTACATAAAAAAAATACTAGTAATAATACTATTTTAATTGAATCGCTGCGTTAGAGCGCTTTTAGCTAGCTGCCTACCCCTTAAGAAATATAGGCGTGAGTCAGTGATACAAATTATATGTTTTCTTCTTTCTGCTCACGTAGTTTACACCATCTAATCTTTTCTCAATCATCAAAATCGGTCGCTTAAGTAAATTGAAAATTACGAATAACAAACATTTTATTTTAAATATTTTAAAGATGTAGAAAAATAAATAATATTCAACGTGAGAGTACCCAACAATTTGTTATTTAGAATTAGAGTACAATCGTCGATATATTATAACACAATGTTTCAATAAGTCGTTAAATCTTTAAAATTATTTTCTACCTTTGTATTTATTTTATATGTATATTACATAAAGAAGCCGACACACGTACCCGGTTTTAATATGTATACTGATTTCGACGTCTTACGGTTTCGTACCTCCAGCCACGAGACGCTGACAAAAAAATAAATTGTGGTGGCTCTCGGGCGCTTGATTTACGCTCACTGATGCCAGGGCCACCATACCTTACTGTAATAAAGGTATATATATATATATATATATATACATACCACCTTGTAATAAAGGTCTATGACCTATGTATATATGTATGTTATCGAATTAATTTTCAATACTTTCTTGAAAAATGTTTAAAATTCCTAAAGTAATTTTATAAGTTTAGTATTTGGATATGAATTTCAGCTAAAAATAAATGCATTGAGTTTATTTAGTTTTCAGAATGACTACTTATAAATTGTTTACATTTTTTTGATAGTTATGACTATGATAGATAGCAATAAAAAAATGGCACTTTTTTCAAAGTTTGTTTAGAATCAAATCTCATGTTTACTGTGGTGCTATCAAAATATATGCACAAGTTCTTAAAAAGCTAAAATAAATTTATCTCTAGAAGTATGTAGTCAATTGTTATTTGTTCTTTTGTAATATAAGACAGACGAACACACGGGTCACACGATGGTAAGTGACAACCTCCGCCTATGAACACCTGTAACTCAAGAGTCGGTTCGTGAGGGAGGCATGGGATGGGAAGAGGACAAGAGGTGTTGAGCCTACGGTGCCATCAGTCGCTCGGTAATATAATGCAGGCATTATCTATAAACCGGTTTTCTGTGAAGCCACAGTACCACTCCGGTCGAGCCAAACCATTGTTGATTAGCCATGGCTTCACGGTGTGAAATAAGCCTTGTACCTATCGGAAAGACCAATCAGTATTTAACAACAAAATTAATATACAATTTGATTAGCGGACTAGGTATTAATAAAGAGCAAGACAACTTTACTCGTAGCTATGACTTACTGCTCTTAAACAAAGATTGATCGCTAATATTTTTCAAAGAGTCCAATCTTCTTTATTTAAAAATAAAATTACAATTCGAGCTATAAATGCTGAAGTGGGCGTCGATTGAACTCATCTACTATCAAAGTCAATCCACTCGATCCCTAAGTAAAAACACTTGAAAGTATCGAGTTTTACAACAAGTCGAAGATTGGGTAGAATACTGAAAAAATCACGTCGAAACAAAAGTTAATATCGAGTGAGAAAGCAAAATATCCGGCTCCAGGGCGAGTATTTGGCAGGTATTTCACATAACCGGTATTATTGGGTGTTAGCGCGTAATCTCTTTATGCGAAGCGCCGGCCTTTTTTACATTTTAATCCGGACAGCTCCGGGTATAACAATTGCGACTGGCTTGATGAACCAAATGAACTCATTACTTAAAAGGAATACACCTAATTAAAATTCAAAGCATTTCATCTCACTTATTTTAAGTGAAATTGAGAAGATATTTAGGATTGCTATAAATCCAGCAGAAGTGCGGTGGATTTGAATTACTCACAGCTTTATCCTTTGTTATGCAATGTATTAATGACTTGATTTAACTGTAGAGTTCCGTTTTTTTTTTAACAACACATGAAGTATTCCAGGAGCAGCTATATTTTATTGTGCAGTCAAAGTAAAATATTATGTTGGTATCGGACTGACTAAACCATAGTGTTAGGAAATTTATTATAACTATCAACGAATAAATGTTTTTTTTTTATTAATTATTACATATTGTTATAAATGAGACTAACCTGACAAAATCAGAGGTCGTGTAATGTGAGTGGTATAATTTCTGATGTCATTATGTGTCTGTAGATCTATAACATAAATATATTTATGTAGTATATGAGTAGGTATCTTTATCGGCAGTCTGGCTACCATAGCACCAGCTTTGCTTAATTTGACATGAAGTGGCCGTGTGACAGATGTCGGAGATTATTATTATTATAAAGTTTTATAACTAGATACTTTCTGGCTGCTTTTGCTCGTTCTGATTTTAAAAGTATGTTTATTTTTTATTAATTATTATTAATTAGTATTAAAAATAATTTTATTAAACTGTCATGTTTTGTACAGTCACAGCGCACCGACAAATTGTTTGAGTTTTAATGTTGGTAGAATTAATACTCGCCTTATATCACTTGGGGGTTGCTAAAGGGTGTGAGAAAAGGCTGTAACTGTAGCCGACCACTTATGAAGAGAAACGACGAGAGGAGCACATTCACACAAAGATTATATAAAAGAAATACAATATAATAATAATGAAAATAAGAACTTGTTGCATCTCACTCAGAGGTTTCTACTATAGTAACAACACTGTTGATAAACATTTATATATTTCTAAATACATACAAATTACAGATAAATGACCTAGACACAGAACAAATACTTGTGCCTAAATCAAAATAATTTATTTCAATTAAACCAATCATAGGTATTTTGAATTGTCAAAAGAAAATGTCAGTCAGAGTATGTTAGTCATGACGCTAGTTGCAAGACACTTTTTGGACACTCCTTTTCATATATTTTCTTGTTACAGTTCATAAGTTTAAAATAAAATGTGAGGACAATGCAATACATCTTCTTAAATATAAATTCTAATATACTACCAGGAAAATTTATAATAATAGCAGTCCGGAGATGACCAACCCAGATCAACTGCACTCGTTTACGAGCATGAAGCACGTGCCAGCAATCGTCCACCTCAATTATATTAGAACTTTTAGGCGAGCATGACATACTCAGAACTGCCAGGCGACATAGAAAATAAATTTAAAGAAGTGATGACATAGTTCTCACGAGTACAACTCACAAATTTCTACATAAAGCATATCACAAAATCATAAAATAGCTACAATCTAAATCCACTTTTTATTTTTAAAAGAAATGGGTACATACCACACATATACATACCACACATGTATGTAATAGGTGTGAATTGAACCCACGACCTCTGGCTCATCAGTCAGGATATTAACCACTAGATCAACAGGCTTGTGAAAATTTAACATCTCTAGAAAATGTACTAAAGTTTCTTTTGCCGTATAAAGTCGAATAAAATGTTAAGAATAGCAATACCCTAACAATAATTGTATCATTAATGGGTAGCAATCCTAAATACTGAGCCAGAGGCCGTAGGTTCGATTACCTGTTGTCCCAAGTCTGAGTGTTCTTTGTGTCCGTTGATTGTATGTTTGTAAAGTAAAAAAAATAATGTCTTTAACACATATTCACCACCTTGTTATGTTATGTAGATTTTCCTAGGAAAACCAGCCCTTCAAAGGTAGCTAGTAAAACGAATGAGTTAACATTTTAAAGTTCCGTGTACGACTGCCAACAAACAAGAATTTCGTCCAATTACTAGTTAACGACAATTAAAACAAGCTCGTCAAGTGTTTGCTCAACTCTGTGAGACAACGTGAACGGTGTATAGTAAAGGGTTACAAATCACTACCTCGCAACATTTTAGGCCGACCACAAACAGACGACATTATTCTATGGAAACTTTACTCATAACAAAGAATTCCTAGTTTGTATTTGTATGTATACCTAATTAGATCACGTTCGCATTTGTGTGTAGAAATATTTTTTGTTTTTCAGGACAACTCGCGCACTAAGAATTATTCTGACTTTACAAACATACAAACAACGGTCACAAAGAACACCCAGGCTCGGCACAATTTTTTGTCTCGAATGGGAAACGCATCCAAGACCTCCGGCTTAGCAGACAGGGTCACCAACCACTAGACCAAAAAGACAGTCATTGACAGGAAAGGTTTATAACCATAAAAAAAAAAGAAAACAAATATGAAGATATCAAAAAAAAAAATCTGTAAACACACAGACATTACTCCCTACAATTCACTAAAAAAAAAATACAAAAGAGGATAACGAGTACACATTACATTATAACAGATTAAGTAACAGTATTACAGTAGTGAAGTAGTTATGTCTTAACTAGGCAAAATAGTAACCTTTATAAAAAAAGTAAGCCCTTACAAAAGTTACTTTAAAGTCATAACCGAGCTTCTGTAAATGGTGACGGCAAAGGCTTGCCCCCCTTTTACGAAAATGGAACTAAATTATAATGGGCAAAATGTGTATATATGCGTGAGTGTATGTATGTATGTAACGGGAAGTAACGAGGATCTGTAAAGGTACCTACTCGACCTGGTTTAAGTCGGTTTAAATGCACTTTTTTTGCCTCATTCGTCCATGTGATTATTTCATTGTTTCAGTTTCTTTCGCTATTACGGATTTCCCGCTATGCCTAAATTCGTATCTCGTCGTAGCAGTTTTTTTTAATGTAGATAAATATCTTTTTTTCTGCAAACAACTGCCGCGAGTGTGGGGTTGACTTTACAACACAGTTGTAACACTTGTAGCCAATGCACCGCGTGCACTGTAATGTCGCATGAATCTTGCTATACGCCTTGAGTTACCGCACCCTGCTACGTCACGGCAACAGACCTCAGTCTCGCAGACAAGTTTCTCAGCTTCTATAATACGAGAGTACTTCACCTTAACTTTGTTCGAATAAAACATTCTGTTGATGTTCGTGAGTGAATTGGAGCGTGTTTTGTCTCACTTTTATCTTCCCATAAGTTGGGAGTTAACAATAATATGAACTGGATGATTGATAGAGAAGCAATAACGTTACTGAAGATAATAAAAGTACGAGTAGTTGTTTATGAGTGATTCGTCTTCATTTATTAACTGATTTGTAAAAAAGAGGTTGTTATTGACGTGACGATATATGTATGTATGTACTAAGGAAGCTTCGCTTTGTCAAATAAAAAAAAATGATTTTACTCGGTAAAAGTAAAATTTCTACATTTATAAAAAATATGTAACTAGTGTCACTCAGAATGGTGGAAAGATATATTTAAATCTACTCAGACAGATTTATGCTGAAATTATAAATAGCATATGTAATATTTATGTATGTAAGTTTATTCACCATGAAAATATAATGTATTATATTATGTTATTACCTTTATATATATTAAAAAAAAAATATATATATATATATATATATATATATATATATATATATATATATATATTAGCTTAGACTAATCATTTCGAATACCTACAATATCAGTTTCTTACAAGTTTAATTAAGAGCGGTGCCATATCAAATTTAAATTAGAAAAGTCGAGTAAAAAATAAATAAAAGAAATTTAAACCTAATACAGCACCACGAAAAGTTTTAAATGGAGAAAATTATGGTTTCATAAAAATCCAAAGAAATATTCATTTAGGAGTTGATTTCGAGAGCGGCCGGCCGGCTTCTGGGAATACAAGGAAGCATATCCGACATACATAAGTCTTTCTGAAAATTTTTTGTTAGAGATTATTGTTTCAGTTGTTCAGTACACTTAACCAGAATACTATTTGTATCTCATACCTATTAGGTGTTGCGTACAGGGAGTAATCAAGTCCACCTACCTAATATAAAATTTTAGCAGCAAATAATTTAACTTCCAACAAACAGTGAACCACCTATATATAAGCAATGTCTTAATAATGGTTTACTACGCAATATATCTGTATAAGCAATATCCTTTTACTACTCTTTATATCTTCCCTTTCCTGTCATTTAACTCTAAATGTTTACATCTAATTCCAAAAAGTGTCCGGATGATGGCAATGAGCTTGCCAACTATTACGTAATTGGGTCTAAAAATATAATCGGCAGTGTCGTGTCGTATCACGCCCCTCACTACCCCTTCGGAGATACAAGCGTGAGTGTGTGTATGGTACTACAAAGGTTTCTTGTTCACTGTCAGAACTATGTTGATTTTCCGATTACGACGAACTCATAAAGTAAACAATAAAGCTTTACTATGTAATTTTAACTTGTTTAGTATGTAGATTCAAAAATAAAAATGCTAGACCATCCAAAAATCCACAGTTGTGTATTAACATTAAAAGACGTGCAAAGGAATGTAAAAATTGATTACTTTTAAGTTGGTTGAAATAAATAAATATTGTAAAACAATTAAATAGATAAATTCATTCTATAGCGGAAAAAAACATTTGACATTTGTAAGCTCACTCTAATTCTTTTGAAGTGTTTCTTAGTGAAACAGAATATGGTTACTCAGTCTCTTCGTGTAGGTAGAAATGCGCCATAAAAGGCGACTAAGAGATCGGACGGTTATGTAACATTGTATATATGTACATATGTATATATATAGTGATACAACTGTTACCTTAGTTTGACCAAATACTGATATACAGCTCTTCATAACCCTTCAGGAATACAGGCGTAGACGTATTTATATTAAATTCTTGCTATTTTTTTACTATTCCTGGGATCATAATGTTGGTGTAAATGTTTCAAGATAGCTTCGTAACTCCTCCAAACGATTAATATTCGATTCTTCCATTGCGATTTGAGCTACATATCCAATGACTTACGTCCCCTTTGATAGCATCTTAAAGTATCTACATAGAAGAAAATTTCGTAGATCCCCACCATCTACACGGAGCGATGTCATAAGACAACTAAAAGTTTTTGATTTGATTCACCTCCCTCTCGAGATGGGGATGCAGGTGACGCAATGCATGTTCTCTGCCAATTTTTCAGTTCAGTGAATTTGTAAGTGTGTTATCATCAGTTGAGGGAGAGAGTTGTCTCGGCTGCTAACAAGTGAAAAGGGAGCTAAACGTTTATGTGTGGAAATTCATAAAAAGATACGTAAAGTAAACGTACAGACACGCCCGCACATTTAGAAGACTATATTTTGGAACCACTTACAGAAAAGAGGGCAAGCCTGTTGCCGTCAACCGGGATTTTTGAAAATGAAATGGGAAAATTGGGTGTAAATATATTGAAAATGAGAGGGAGGGAAAGGAATATTGGTGATGAGGATTAAAAGTATAAGCAATAGTGTAAGGTCAGTACTATAGTCAGGGTTGCATACCATGTAACTCGAACTGACTGATGCCGGAAAGTATAACAGCTAGTTCATACATACATAGTTACATACGCTCACGCTGTATCCCCATTGGGTAGGCAGAGGTCTATTAAACAACCTTATTCTACCACCTAGAATGTGGTCCCATTAACCTTTTGCCGTCAACTTGGCACTGAATTACTGTACACATACTGTCTGATATATAATGGTTACGATCTCTTAGTTCACTAGTTAACTACTTGGTTGAAAAGCACTATCGGAAGTATTTATCGCTAGTATATTCTTATTTTATTATAATGTTACATATTTTTAACTTGTTAAATAATTTCAATCGCGGACTTGGCGGGACTTTGTAGCTTTTGTATAACGTGATGTGTCTGTATAAAATCACACGTGACAATATATAACAAACACAGTATCATGAACTATAGTATAATGCAGAATTAGAGAAAAATGGCTATTGTCAGCTCATGTTAAAAAACTTTATAAAATCCATAAGAAATATGTTTAGGTATTTGGTCACGTCAACAAAACAGCAGCGTATGTATGTGTGTAATTGTACAAATGTGGCTATCACGTGCGGGCCGCGGACATAAAACCAAACGAGTAATCCAATTACCGGGCCAAAGGCCAATCTGCCTTCTCATGAGCCATAATTATACTAACCTTAGCCTTTTGAACGGTTAATAAAGGCCCCGTATTCCGTGTGTTAAATAAAACCAGTACCTTTATTACTGATTCCTCTGTACTCTGCTTTTTGTGTGTTGCTATTTTGAGTGCTCCTACCCTGTTAATTTATGATCCACGATATAAATGTTATTGTATAGTTACTTTTCATATAATAAAGCTTACATAGTAGCTTGATTCGTCTGATGTACTCATTAAGGTGGAGTATATTCGTGCTAATTACTACACTTGATTACACTGAAAGGCGTATTTTTGGCGATGGGATGACAATGCGTAAGTCACATAGTAGGATTAAGAAGTATTGGTAAAATGGGGATGTGGGGAGGGGAAAGAAGAGAGGGGGTTTAAGGAGATGGAAAAGAGGAGAGGAGAGATGATGAAGATTTCAGGGAAATGCAAACGTAAGCGTTGCTTCACAACCGGTCTTCTGCACTTCTTCTTTTCTTCTTTCGCACCGATCGAGCCGGCCCATTCGTGCCTAAGAGTGGCTCTACCACTGTTAATAAAGTAATAAAATGTGAGTGTGTGTGCTTAAGACTAGTAATAATTGACTTTATTCGCTCATACACCTACCTAGAAGTGATAAGTGGTTATATACGTAAACAGTACGGCACGGATGGCGATGGTTTAAGTGGTCATCTCGTTACTACACTGCCGCACCGAGTGTTGTGAGTTTGATCCTCTCACGGTACAGAACTTTGTGTAAACCTTAAATTGTTGTTTTTGTCTGGGTGTTCTTTGTGTCCGTTATTTGAATATTTATAACATATATGACGTAGGTAGCTTAACAGAACTCGCAAGCTTTGAAAGAACGAAATAAAATAATACAGCACATCATACATACAATCATCAGCACCTTCCTATTTTAAGGGACGCTTTGAGTTCATTCATGATTCACATACTAGATTCTTAAGATCGTCAGAAAACCTAGACTTAAAAATGCCCTTGCATTCCACAACATTTGTTGATAAATCTTTTACCGTCGTTGCAACACGACTGTAGAATGCACTGCCTCTTGACATAAGAAAAGCCCAAACCATAAAAACCTTTAGAACAATGGTTAAGAGCCACTTTTTAAATTCAGAATAATGTGAATAATGTACTAAACTAGCTGTCACACTGTTTTAATTTTATTTTAGTGTATACTTGGTAAACTCTATTTGTATCACATCATGTACTTAATATTATATTATGATTATTCATATATATATATATATAGTGTGCTTCCTCGCGAGGGCTGGGGTATGTCTTTTCGTCAGGGCGGATGTTTGTTGTCGCCGTCTGCACTGCCTAGAAGACGCATCCTTCTCCATCCTTTGGCTACACGTGGATTTTGGCTCTATGAGCCGGATCTACGTTTGCCTTTATCGGTCCCATTCCGGAGACTCCGAGACAACTCGACTCTTTGACTACATGAGTCACGCAACGGACAAAGCGCAGGAGCAGTTTCCGACCGCCGAACTGGTGTTTTTGGGAGACTTTAATGCCCACCATGACTTCTGGCTGGGATCTTCTAGAACGGACCACGCTGGTCGAACTGCCCACGCATTCGCTCTCACGCATGACCTTACCCAACTGGTACTCCAGCCCACCAGGATACCAGACATATCGGGTTAAGCGCCCTCTTTGCTAGACCTTCTGCTGACGAGTCACCCAGCGCAGTACAGTGTAACGGTTCACGCCCCTCTGGGATCCTCCGACCACTGCCTGGTGTCCACCTCGGTGCCTCTTGTTGCCCCACCACGGCCTGTGGTAACAAGGCGACGGTTATGGCACTACTCGTCAGCAGACTGGGATGGAATGCGGGATTATTTTGCATCCATCCCGTGGGCTCAACGCTGCTTTCGCAAAGTGCGTCTGCCGTGGCTGACGAAATCACTGTCGGTATGGAGTACTATATCCCCTACAGTGAAGTCGCCAGCACAAAGACCCGTCCCTGGTTCAATCGCGAGTGCACCCGTGCTGTCGCTCAAAAGCAGTCAGCCTACCGCGCATGGATCAGGGCCCGCGCTCATTGTGACCCAGACGTTGATCGCCTAAAAGCAGCGTTTAACAAAGCCACTAAGGAATGCAAGAGGGCTTACATCAGAGCTGATGCCCAGCGCATTGCACGGTTTGGTCAAGAACTCGTCGCATACCCTACGGGTAGCCGTAAGTTTTGGCGATTGGCCAAAGCCGTGCAGTCCAACTACTGCCAGCCTTCGCTGCCACCGCTGAAGTACCCTGACGGATCACTGGCCCACGAGCCGCAAGAGAAAGTGAAACTACTTTACTCTTTGCGGCTAACTCCCGAATCGACGACCGTGGCGCTCACCCGCCCACCATTGCATCTTGCGACTCCGCAATGCGGGATATTCGCATCCGGCAGAGGGATGTCCGTGCGGAGCTTCGGTCACTCGATGTTCGGAAAGCCAGTGGACCCGACGGTATTCCGGAGGTGGTTCTTAAAAACTGTGCACCAGAGTTGTCTCCTGTACTGACGCGCCTGTATCGCCTGTCCTATTCCTCGGGAATTGTTCCGGAGGCCTGGAGAGAGGCGAACGTCCAACCCATTCCCAAAAAAGGCGACCGCTCCGATCCAGCTAATTACCGTCCTATAGCCGTCACCTCCATACTCTGTAAGGTGCTCGAGCGGATAATCAACACCCAATTAATCCGCCACCTAGAGGATCACTCCTTGTTAAATGATCGGCAATATGGTTTTCGGCCGAACCGATCCACGGGTGATCTTCTAGCGTACGTCACACACCTTTGGGGTGAGGCTATAGATAGGCATGGGGAGTCCTTGGCCATCAGCCTCGACATTGCCAAGGCCTTCGATAGGGTCTGGCATCGCTCGCTTCTCTCCAAACTTCCTGCATTTGGTCTGCCATCTCAGCTATGCAACTGGGTTGCTGCCTTCCTCCACAAGCGCCGCATTAGGGTTCTCTGTGACGGCGCGGCCTCTGACTTCCAGGAGGTTAGCGCTGGTGTACCTCAGGGCTCCGTCCTATCGCCCACGCTGTTCCTTCTGCATATCAATGATATGCTGGCTCTTGGCAACATACATTGTTATGCAGACGACAGCACAGTACACGGGCGATACTTTGGACATCCTGCTGCCAAGCTAGCAGACGTTGAGGGAAAACGACAGGACCTTGTTGCTGAGCTCGACCGGGTCCTGAGCCGCATCTCTCAATGGGGTTGTGAGAATCAGGTTGAGTTCAGCGCCAAAAAAACACAGGCGTGCGCGTTTTCAAACAAAAAGTCTCCATTCCTTCCCCTTCCTACTCTTCAGAACACTCAACTGCCACTACAGGATAGGCTTAGTATACTGGGTATGGACATCTGTCGGGATCTCAATCCGCGTGATTACATCGAGAGCGTCACTAAGGCGGCCTCGCGGAAGCTCGGTGTGTTGAACAAGGTGAGACGGTTCTTCTCGCCCGAGCATCTGTGTCTTTTATATAAGACCCAGGTTCGCTCCTGCGTGGAGTACTGCTCTCATCTTTGGGATAGCTATGCGCAGTATCTGCTTGACGCTCTCGATCGGTTGCAGCGACGCGCAGTCCGTATTATAGACTGTCCTGAGGTCACCCAGTCTCTTGAGCCCCTGCAGTTGCGAAGAGATGTCGCCTCTATGGCAGTTCTCTATCGCCTACATCACGGGGAGTGTTCTGACGAGCTCTTCCAATTGGTCCCACCTTCTCCCTTCCTCTACAGGACTACACGTGCTGGCCTGAGGAGTCACCGTTTGCGAGTCGAAGATATACGATCCCGAACGAAACGGTTTGGCTCTTCTTTCCTGTGCCGATCAGTGAAAGCCTGGAATTTCCTAGCAGCGCACGTGTTTCCTTCCCAATTTGATCCCGGGTCTTTTAAGCGGGGCGTGAAAAAGCATCTCACCAGGCCGCCATAGTGTGGGTCACCATGCTGCATTGACTAGACATGCAATGAGGATGGTGACCACCACTCTTGGACTCCATTTATTGCTTACCATCAGGCAAAGTGGAGTCATTATGGTAGGCTTACGAATAAAAAAAAAATATATATATATATATACATATATGTATATATAGACATATATATGCGTATGTATTATTGTATATACTATATGTGTATTTGCATTCATTCAAATATGTATATTTATTTAGTTATATAAAATCTACAATATTGTATACCTCAGCTACCCACTCTCTCTTGACACTAAATCCATCCTAAGGTTGTCTGGTAGAGATCGCTTTTAGCGATAAGACCGCCCATTGTACGTTAATGTTTCTAACTAAGATGTATTGTAATTCCTAAAGTGTACAATAAAGAATATTCTATTCTAATCTAATCATAGTAATGTAATTTATAACAATATCCGATAAACCAAATTTATTCACTGAAGAACACTTAATGGCTCTCGCTGTAAGTGGTTAGCTAAATAAGGAAAGTAAAATAAACAAGGTTTTCTGGATAGGCTCGCTAAGTGTTCATAAACTATCGTTAAACTTGGATGGTTTATATTTAGTTTTGAGGTCTACATCAAAGAACTTTATTAGCAATTATCTGTACAGATCAAGCAATAGTTTACGTGGTCATCTAGCTACTACGCTGCTGCGCGGAGTGTTGTGTGTGTTGTGGGTTCGATCTCCACACTCTGTGTAATCCCCGAATGGTCTGATTCTGGGTGTAATCCGGTCGATACAGGATTTAATCCTCGTGCGGATTAATATGATAATATTATACAATTAGATAATAAAATGAACTTCCATTTCAGTAAAGGTAAATCTTTGTCTAAGAAGTAGGTTCACTTACGCTTAGGTAGAGTCTTACATAATCAAGATGTCAAATAATTCTTCCGTCCCGGATTCTACATAATGTGGTTTCAGTCGGTTCGTTTTCGACTCACGGTTCCCCCGATAATTTCCTCATGTTATCCGCTGAAGTGGTGGCCCGAGGGAGTTTCCAAAAGCATAAAAAAAAGCACAATTTTACTACGTGTGTGTGGGGCTCGAACCCCTAATGAAATTACTGAAACCCAGCTTAAAACTTTATGATAAGATTCACTGATTACCATACTGAATCTCTGTATTGATGGACCTTAATTTATTAAATAGGATGCATTCCAGTTTACGACCTCAAAAGCAAGATATATTTTATACTTAATGCTGATGCTCACATAATGCACTTTAGCTCGTGTGCCTAGTCATGTCAGTCTACATGGTTGGTTTGCTCAGCCTCAATGCGCCGCTACACATGACAGACAAACAGAGGAACGCACATCTCATTTATTCCTCTTGCCTCTAATACCACTGTTCTTTCCATTTATTTTGTTATATAAAGCCCCTCCTAATTTCTCTTTGATGGCATCTTAAAGGGTTGAGACGTACTTTAATCACTGCTCACCCGCTTATTGAGAAGGATGACGATATTATGCTGCGGCACGGCTTGCCTCCTATAATAAGTTTAGTGATTTAATTTCCGCCCCTTATACAAACTTATTTAATTTTCCTGCTGAGAAATTTTGTATTCTATTGCTGCGGGCTAAGGATGTGGAATATGCACAAACGTTTATGATTAAAATATATTGGATTCCTTTTTGACGCTTATTATTGTAGATTGTGCATCGAGATGGGTTATTTAGGTTGAAGATTTGAAGTTTCACAAAGTTTTGAATACTGCAGTTTATTTCCATAGCAGTCAGAGCTAGACGTTTAAAATCGTTTCACTTTAAAAACTTCTCGAAATCAATATGCTTCAGTGTTGTATAATGAACACCTTCAAAAAAAAAAAGACGAGAGGAATAAATTACGTTTGATATAAGTTTTTTGAAGTTTGCTTAATGATAATATGGTGCAGTAGACAGTTGTTGATTTATGGTGTGTTTGAATAAAATCAAATAAGAAACACTACCAATATACTTATATATCAATTTCATTGACAATTGGTATCCTTCTGTTTAACATTTAATCACTAATGCAAATTAAATAACAAAATTTAAAAACATCTTCCGGTTGAGCGAATGTGTAGTCACTGACGTGTTGTACGCTCTTTAGGCGCCCTCATATATTGGAAATCAATATTGGTATGATTGGCGTAATCAGACATTAAAGCGTTCCGAAACATGGCAGCAATGACACGCATTGCAATCAAACCATTCACCGAACACTGCATACTCAGTCATGCTTTTTATTACATCTTATTCAAGTACTTTCATGTAATCATATTATACATTTTTCAATTTGTTATATTAAAAAAAAAAATTAGAGTTCACTTAATGAGTATTACAAAAAAATATTAAATGAATCTCAATAGTGTGGTTCTCGATGGAGCAGAATACCTTAGCTCTTGTTCTCGGGCGTCATACAAGCGGCAGCGTAGTGTATATAGACAGTCATACGGTGCCCGGATGACAGCAACGGGTTTCCCCCTCAAGTAACTAGGACTAAATTATGGTTTGGCAAAGAGTGGGCGTTTGAGACGGCTCTGCCTACCCCAACAGGGATGTAAACGTTAATGTATGTTATGTAATCAAATCACATAATCAATTTACAGCAGTAGCGATCAAGGTATATTCTTCAATAAACGTCAGACGTTTGTCACGAAATTTTGGAGAATTGACATCATATGAAACCATAAATAAAAGAATAATGTAGTGTGCTTCGTTTGATATTCTATTGTAGATGTAGATGTCATACGGTTTTATTTGTTTGAATTGTTTTATCTTTTGCTTTATTTCGTCATAAATAAAGTGTTAATGTAACTCCCTCTATTACAATACCCATAAAAAGCTTTAATATAGTGGTTTTAATTTGTTGTCTATTTACCAATTCACAACATTGCACCTCTTCCATTTATGTGTTAATAAATTCACTGTAATATATCTAGTGATGTTACGATAGTCAATATATGTCGGTTTATTTTAAATTACGTCCTTTGATATGTTAGTTTTCAAAGTAGTCATACTTTCACATTCATTTATTTGCTTAGCTTAGAGTTCTTCCATAGACTTTTAAGACAATGCAAAAATGTAGAAGTTAGAACTAGTTAAAATAATATTTGAGAAGAGTTAAAATCCAGGGAGTGTTTTAATGAAACAGTAACAAGTAATTCTGATTGTCTCCAGTGTAGTTGAATCAATATCTAAATAGTAATCTAAATATTGTCTCCCGCTAGAAATTAGGATATCATCTACGACAGGTCTACACAGACTTATTGGTAGAATCTTCCGAAAAATACTCTGTGAACTAGAGATATATATGGCTTTAGTTCCGCTTCATGCGATATGTCTGCAATACTAGCAATACTTAATATTCATTCCAGTACCAATCATATTAATAAGCAACCCATTATACGACTATCATCAACAAAACTATATCACGATAAAAAAAAAAATGTCAGTCTTACAAGTTAGCTACCATTAGCGCAATATTACCAATTTTAGAGATTTTACTTGAAAGCATATTTATAACATGGTCATGAAGTTTCAATAGATTAAACGAATATCTTCACATTCTTCATAATCAGAAGGTAGAAAATTTGAAATGGGACGTTTGAGTTGACATCATGAGAGCCATGCTTAGGCGCGTCTGGCCCACACGCTCAAACAGAGTAATACCAAAACCATACAGAAAACTGGTTTTTAAGCAATATGAGATATGAGCACCTTTAAAGGGTGCAGGAAAGCACTTGCGGCTGTTGATTTGCACATGTCCATTGTCGGCGATAGTCACTTATCATCCTGGGACGCGTCTGCTCGTTGGCCCCTATGCCATTAAAAGCTGGGAAGGACATAACTTTTAGCCTCATTTGATATATATTTACAATTGCGTAAGGAGAGACACACAAACAAGTGAATATCTTATCCAGCAAACAAAACTTGCTACTAATATGGTCAGGTTTAAATTATTGTAAGATATACATTGCGGTTAGAACATTTTCAGTTAGCGAGTGCGATTGGAACATTGCCCGATATAGGCAATAAACTCGACCTCAATCACTTTACAACCTAATATTGTCATACCTTCTTACATTCCTTTTGGGACAGCGAGATGAAGTTTTGAAATAGTTGTTGAAAGAAGAAGAACTCAAGTGTGCGCTGCCAAGTTGTCATATAATCATTTTATAAGCGTCTCTGTTGAAACTAAGTGAGACAAAAATCTAACGCTTTAATTCTATTTGCTTTGAATGGTCCATTATAATCAATCTATGATATAGAAAACCATTAGTTTTCATCATAATCATTGACACATGTTTTTTTTTTATACTATAGCGGATAAACGAACAGAAGTATGACCTGGTGGTAAGTGACAACCGCCGTCCATGCACACTTGTAACTCAGAGTCGTAAGTGCGTTGCGCGCCTTTGAGGATGATGAGGGATAGTGGGATGTGGGGAGGGGAAAGAAGAGAAGTGGATGAGGAACTGGGCAAGAGGAGAGGGGGTTGAGGGGAGGGGGAGTTGGGTCTCCGGAAACCTCACTAATTCCGGGAAATACAACGCAAGCGGTACTTCCGAACTAGTTTTCTGTGATACCGCTAAGACGTCCCATTCGTGACTAAGCATGGCTCTACCACTGTTGTTATAACTATTACATCTGTGTACCAATGTCGTTGAAACCTTTAGCGTCTAATGACATCTACGATAAATACATATCCTTAAGTGTATACCTACCTACAAATACTTGGAGAATCAAAAGTTGTTAGTTATATAAAACGTCTTATTATTGGGCGAGTAACAAAAGTTTTCTATTGAAGATAGTCAGGTTTAAAATGACAGTTATGTAAAAAGTTAATTAATTTCTAACTCATTGTTTGAGACGCGCGGCTAACTGAAATAGATATGACTATCATTGGATATGGTATATGAGAACCGACGGTTCCTTAGATTATATGGAAACAGAAAATATCTACAGCCGCTTACATAACGCACACACACGAATAGGATTATTAATCATACACCTTTTATTTAGAATTTAATATTTGAAACTTAACTATAATAAGGGCACATACTTTAAAACCCAGCACGCGATTCAGGATTTCTGAGGAAAATTAAACCATCTTATGAGTATAAAGTTTATTATTATTTATGTTCTTTATTAATTTGAAAGTCAGACCTGTGTCGCTGATGCTATTTTAGACCATGCAAGCTTTACATCTTATGTGAACCTGTCACCTATAACTTTGTTTTATAGTTTTATCTTATCTGTTACATCTACAACGAGCGAGAAAAAATCCTTATCGGCTTTAACTAGTCTTACAAACACGTTTGTTTACTTATTTATACAGATTACTAAAGAGCCTGTGAAAGGCAGATAGTGCATATTTCAACAAATCACAATTTTTTGTCACTCATTCTCTTATACTAACTGCCAACTAGACGGCAACTAACAAGACCGGTCGTCGTGAGCTAACAGATCGGCTGGTGTAACAAAAACTGCCACAGCTTTACGGGCTTAGTTCGTCCCTGTTTAACGTACATTAGGTCTAAAAAACAACAGACTCAGAAAAAATTGCGAGTACTATGTATAAATCAATGTGATTGCAAGGTGATGGTTTCATTCCATCGCATCGTCGGCAGGAACAACAACAGTATAGTTAGCAACGCCATGGCCGCGCGTCTTGTTCTACAAACTTCTAACACCATCCCTATGCCACCCCCTACCACCCGTCAGTAGTTAGTCGTCGCCACCCCGCGCCAGGTGGCTACACTTAGAATATCCGAATCAAACCGTAATGTTTGGTAATCATGAAACAGTAATGGCTCGCACTTGGAACTTTGCCATATTGATATCATTTCATAGATTCTGAATTCACGCGAAGACGCGTTCTTGAATTACATTCAGTCAAATTATAGTATGTGTGACTTTTGGCTTAAGTGTAAACCTATCTAAAATCTATTCTTTTATCTACAGAGAGCTCTCATAATTTTATACGAATTCTATTCTTTAAATAAGTAAAATACATACTTCGGCGGCGCTGTGCCCGCGAATTACTAACTACCCTCAATTTAACAGAAATCGAACATTTACTTAAGTCCATATACATCGTTTTATAACGCATTAATATGAAGGAGTATTATTATTTACTAGCGAGGATAAACAAAGAATAAAATATAATAACATAGTCTATTAAATAGGTATATTATTTTGCAACAAGTGACTTCGCCTATAGAGCGGAATCTGATGTTGAAGGCGTGTATTGTTAAAATAAATAATTTTTCATTTCTACCTGCACGGTTTTAGTTTATGAAAAAAGTACTTACATTCAAAGTCCATTATCGTTCAAAATAAAAATATGTACATATATTTGATTTTTGGTTCCCACAACTATTAACGACAACAAACCTTTCGCACTTAACAGTAAAAATCCATTTCTAATACACATAAATCTGACCTCAAACCAAAAATCTATTTACATAATGTCGTGTCCGAGTCGGCACATTCAAACATGAGGATAATGACGTCAGTACATCACCTGGGCCACTGTTTGACGTCAACAGTGCGAGGGGCTTAGGGGGTTTGGTGAAAACCCCTAGCTCTGAAATGCGTATTCATAGTGGATTAACGACCGGCGATAGTGGGCCTTTCACACCATTAAAAGTGTTAAAAAGCGAGCGACTTCGATAATGGTATAGGTTGTCACTTGGCGCGTTTACTTATGTGTATGTAAAACTGTTCCACAAAGTATGCAAATACTTGTGCACAAATTACAAAATAATGTTACGAAAGAAAACGAGAATGATAATCTGTAAAAAACTCTAACTTTACACAACTCTAATTTTGCAGGCCACACTTTTTTTACTGTTTTAATTGGGAAATCAGAGAAATTATCCAGAAGTTTCAAGCACTGACCCATATTTGGTATTTTAATTTGTAGACACTTGGTTAACTACTTTTATATTTTAAACTACTAAACCCATGTTAATATATATATATATATATAAATGCCAATGTCACTGTCTGTCTGTTTGTTAAGCTTTCACGGCTGCCACATAAGGAGTCAAATGAAATACAACATAGTAATAGATGTTGGTAAGTATTTCTTTGTTATCATCATAAAAATGTACATACATTAACAGATTGCTTAAATAGATATTATGGCGTTTAAGTTTTAATGACAGTCCATTGCAATATTACACTCCATTTAATTAGTATTAAGAAATATAGCAAATTATAGTATCAATGACGATGTCGCGAACATGTATGGTATATTTTCTAGTGACACAAAAAGGACTGCAGACATTGACATGCGAAAATACAGATATAAATATCCCAGTTACGATATTATGAAGTTATGTACTTTACAGCTTAAAGACAGTGTAAGTGGTAATTCGTAACTTGTTATATTGTTAACCCCTTCGTACAACATATTCCTATTCTCTTATCTGGTTCTTGGTACGCTTGTGTCTTTTTAAGCTAATATATATGTGTTTTTCATATAAATTTCTATATTATAACGTATATTATATATACGAGTTGTTGTCACTGGCTAGTTAGTTTTAATGCCAGTAGTCATTAGACATAGCATCGCTCGTCGCTGAAACTGTCGCTGTACACCTCAAGCCCTATATTTTGTTCATCGGCACAATATATTACGAGGTATGTATATCGGCTTTAGAAACGGTAACGTTCACCTTTGCACAAATCGCCTTTCGCTCCACGCACGCAATAACAACCTAAATAGCCATCGCTTATTCTTGTTTAGGAGAAGTAGGTTTTTAGCTTTCTGCCATTTACTAACGATGATAAATGTAGCACGGCTTGTGGTATCTTTCTTGAAGCTTTATATGTTCTGGATTAAATTTAGTTATTAGTTACATATGATTTAAAAGTAGGTGGGTAAGAAATGGGTTTACTTGAGGGGAAATGGGAAATAACGTGGATCTCGAGATTGCCTTGAGATGCTTTGCGCAAGTCTTTGCACTGACTTGCTACATTAATTATTTGATTATTGTATTCAATCCTTTTTTTTTTTAAGTAACGACTATTTTCTCATGTTGGAGCCTGCCCATTTGAAAGTACTACAACACAGGCAATGCCGACTTTAACAACACTATATATATTTGGTATGCTTAATAAGTAATATCTTTGATCATTAGTCATAGTTGGGTGGTAAGTTTTTCAAGTTAGTAATTAAAACCATCGTTGTTTGTTCGCTTGTTCTTATCGTCTTCTTGATCTCTGACAATATCACACTCTTTTCTTATTGTGACTTATACAGATAACTATTGAAGCATGGATTTCTAGGTGAGCCTGTGCCAAGGTTACATAAGTAGTTAAGCGGGTCAACATGTCCTCGTGGTAACTCCTCATAACAAACAATGTCCGCAAGTGTGTACACAGGCTGTATCAATCATCATCTATCACTGCGATTTGTTTGGCACCCACTATCACAAGTGGTGAGTACGGAGATCGAGTAGCGATGTGGCCTGTTCTGTTTGTTGTGGGTACTTCGTAATCCCTTTATGTGATAACTTTGTTATACATTTTGGAACATGTTTGTGAATATCATGTCATCATATCATCATATTATTACTGACATGTAATTTAATATATTTACTCTGCAGTAACTTCTACAGCAATTAGAAAACTTTGAAAATGCTGTAAGGCGAAACTGGTCAGGTTTAATAAATAAAGATTGAAGCACTAGACTACTACAACGAGAACCACAAGCACTTTCTGGTAACAATTGGTCAGTAAAGTATACTCATCTGTCCTACGTTTCTTTGGTTGGTCGTATACTAAGCAGATCTAAGAATAGAATAGATCAGAGATCAGAATATTACTCTTGGCGTTAGCATAAAACATGCGCTTCTTCTGACAACGGAGCACAATGCTGAACTATAAAACTAATAATATTAGGTCTTCCGGTTAATTTTGAGAGATTTATTAAAAATATATATCAAAATATGCTCTATTACTAGCTACAACCTTTTGCCATTTTTCGGGCAACAAATGGATTCTATCTTAAAAAACTGATCACCTAATAAGCGATCCATTTTTTGATATATCGTAAGATTTGAAGTGCTGACCTGCAAGGCTGTGTTGCATAGATCGAAATAGGTGGTAATCAGAAGGAGCACAATCTGGTGAATATGCGGGTTGCGGTAACACTTCCCACTGAAGATCTGAAAGTGTATCTCTTACAGATTTTGCGATGTATGGGCGAGCATTGTCATGCAGTAAAATGACCTTTTATTTTCTATGTGCAATTCTTGGACATTTTTAGTTCCATGCATGACTCAATTCGATTAACAATTTCGTTTCGAAAGATTCGTTTTAACAATTCATAATAAATAACACCTTTCGTATCCCATGAAATGCGTAACGATACCTTATTTACGTGAATGTTACCCTTCGGAGTCGATGTGGACGGTTGACCAGGTCTACCCATGATTTAATACGTTTTGGATTATCTTAGTAGATCCATTTTTCATCGCCGGTTACGATTTGATACAAGAAAGATTTCTTTTTGTGACGAGACAGTAGTGAAGCACAAATAGTTACTCGAATTTGCATTGTTGCAAATTTTGCATTTTGCATTGTTACATGCAGAAATTCTTGATTTACATACATTCAATTCTTCAGCCAACTCTGGTAGTGTGCGGGCAGGATTTTTGTCTAATAACGCCTGCAGTTCACCGTCTTCAAACTTTTTTTGGTTTTCCACTACGTTCTTTATCCTCTTAATCAAAATCACCACTTTTAAATCGTCGAAACCAGTATTCGCATGTTTTACCAGATGGTGCATATTCATGATACGTGAATCATCTACAATAAGTCTGTGAGCTTCTGCTGCTGTTTTTCTTGAATCGAAAAAGCATAGTAGTAAATGACGAAAATGATATTTATATTTAATCAAACTAAAAACTTGCATGCGTTTACTGTAAGTGAGTTACTTCGAATATATAGTGCAAGCTAAAATACGCTGCATCGAATATCTAAGTAACTTGTACCGACGTAACGTGACAGCTACTTGACACGTTCTTTCGAAACTAACCGGAAGACCTAATATAGTGTACACGTCTCTGTACATCTTGTACCTTTACACGAGTGCAAAATAAGTATATTTTGGTACTCGTACCTATTATTAATATTATGGAAATAGTTTAGTACCTGCCATTCGCGTTTGAAATGTATTTTTTTTTTTTTTTTTTTTTTTATGCGATAGGGGGCAAACGAGCAGACGGGTCACCTGATGGTAAGTGACTACCGCCGCCCATGGACACCCGCAACTCAAGAGTCACAAGTGCGTTGCCGGCCTTTTAGGTAGAGGTACGCTCTCTTCTTGAAGGTTTGAAGGTCGTATCGGTTCGGAAATACGGCAGGCGACAATTTGTTCCATAAGCTGGTTGTGCGAGGCAAAAAGCTTCTGGAGAAGCGCACAGTGGTGGAGTGCCAATCGTCCAGGTGATGGGGATGGATATTTTGTCGCGTAGGACGATGGCGGAAACCAGCAGCCGGTATAAGTCCGAACAATTCCTCTGAACACTCCCCATGATACAAGCGATAGAGGATGCAGAGTGAAGCTACATCTCTACGCAACGCCAAGGTGTCAAGTCGATCAGAAATATCTTGGCAGTCGATGATGCGAGTCGATCTCCGTTGAATGCGGTCAAGAGGCAGAAGTTGGTACCGGGGTGCACCTGCATAGAGATGAGAACAGTATTCCATGTGCGGCCGAACCTGCGCCTTATAAAGTTGTAGGCGGTGGGCCGGAGTAAAATACTGTCTCGATCTGTTTAGCACACCAAGCTTCTTCGAGGCTAATATGGCCTTACTCTCTAAGTGACCGCGAAACTGGACTTCGCTTGATATATCGACGCCAAGGATTCCGATACTGGCTGATGCAGTTAGGGAAGTGCTCTCAAATTGAGGTGATACGACCAATGGCATCTTTTTAGCGGTGAACGCGCAAACCTGTGTCTTCGTGGGGTTAAATTGGACTAGGTTAAGTCGACCCCAATCTGAAACTTATGATAAAGAAGTTTCGATTTCAGACACAAGTTTGGATCGGCTTTCGATGACGTTTACCCGAGAAATGTTAGCGCGGCCGGTGTAAAGGGCATCACTCGTGCTATCGTCTGCATAGCAATGGATGCTGCTAATCTGCAGCATGTCGTTGATATGCAGAAGAAACAGCGTGGGTGATAGCACACAGCCTTGTGGGACACCAGAATTAACAGACTTCGAGTCGGAGCATGCACCGTCAACAACGACCTTGATGCTTCTGTCTGTAAGAAAACTGGTGAGCCAATTGCACAGTTTCTCGGGAAGCCCATAGGAAGGAAGCTTCGCAAGGAGCGCTTTGTGCCAGACCCGATCGAAGGCCTTCGCCACGTCCAAACTAACGGCCAACGCTTCCCCCTTGGTCTCGATCGCCTGTGCCCACCGGTGAGTCAAGTATACGAGAAGATCACCAGCTGAACGACCCTGACGGAAGCCGTATTGTCGATCATTGAGGAGCTGGTGGTCTTCTAAGTACCGGAGGAGCTGGCAGTTAACAATGGATTCCATTATCTTTGAGAACAAGGAGGTGATGGCTATGGGTCTGTAGTGGGACGGATCCGAGCGATCTCCTTTTTTAGGGATTGGGTGCACTAGAGCTGTCTTCCATGAGTTCGGGACTACGCCAAGAGAGTAGGAAAGCCGATAAAGGCGCGTTAAAACCGGTGCTAACTCTGGAGCACACGTCTTCAGCACGATAGGAGAGATTCTATCGGGCCCACTCGACTTATGAACGTCGAGGGAAAGAAGCGCTTTACGCACTGCCCTTTGTGTAAACCGGACTTCCGGCATGCGGGTCTCGCACTGCGGTATGGTCGGCGGTGCGTTTCCCCCGTCGTCCAGGGTCGAGTTGAACGCAAAGAGTTTGCCCAGAAGATCGGCTTTTTCTTTAGCGTCGTGGGCCAACGAATTATCTCCTATGCGCAGAGGTGGAAGGGATGGCTTACAAAAGTTCCCCTGGACAGCTTTAGCAAGAGACCAGAATGCACGAGTTCCGGAGGGGAGACTCACTAGTCTCTCGCCAATTCTGCCGATGTGAGCCGACTTCGCCCCAGCAATTACTCTTTAGAGGGACCTGGAGGCAAAGTTAAATTGCTTCTTTAATGTGCTGGTCTTTACATCCCGTGCTGTCGCTGCATTAGCCCATGCTTGGTAACATTCCTGCTTTCGGCGGGACGCCGCTTTGCAGGTTCGACCAAACCAAGGATGGGACTTGCCACCTTGCCACCAGGGAGAATGGAATAAAATGTTCCATACCCTGAAGCACAACATCCGCGACAGAGTCAGCAACGACATTGGGATCATCCGGCGAGAAGCAAACCTGCCTCCATGGGTAGGATGCAAAGAATGTTCTCATTCCATCCCAGTCTGCTGACCTATAGTGCCATACGCGGCGACTGCCTGTAACACGCGGCCGCAGCGAGTGAACGAGTGGCACCATACTCCTAATCAGGCAATGGTCCGAAGAGCCAAGAGGGGCCTCAACGGATACTTTGTAGCCGTCAGGATGTGAGGTTAGCAGAAGATCCAACAGTGAAGGCACGTGGCTTTCTGCATCTGGGATTCGCGTAGGCGTTGCTACCAGCTGCGTCAAGCCATATGCCAAGGCGAAATCGTAAACAGATCTTCCCGCATGATCGGTTTTGCGCGAACCAAGCCATTCGGCGTGATGGGCGTTAAAGTCGCCAAGAATCACGATCTCTGCGGATGGGACCTGCTGGAGCACTGAGTCTGTAGCCATTTGGACGTGGTCGATGAGTCGGTCCGTTTCGGCATCACCGTTATGGGACCTGTAGAGGCATATGTAGATGCGGGGATGGTCGTCGCAGTCTACACGTAGCCATAAGATGGAGAGGTCCCTACCTTCAAGATTGCCGAGGCGGCGAGAAGTGATATCATCTCTAACGTACACGCATACACCTTACAGCCTTACAGCCTTAGGAACAAAGGAGTGTTCCAGTCCGTACCCAGGGTAGCAGAGGTAGGATGTGTCCGCTGGAGATGATATCTGCGTCTCGGTTAAAAAGAGCAAGGCCGGCTTTGCTGTCTCAAGGTGGTGGTGGACAGTGTCGAGGTTCGAATGTAAGCCCCTAATGTTGCAAAAATCCACGGTAAACGTGACAGGGGGTGCCATGGTATGCCTTCTCTTGCCCCGAGCAGATTTTGAGAGCGCAGTTGAGCCCCCCCCCAGAGTACGAGGGGCAGCCTGGGCGTCCACGCTCAGGCATAATCTGTACTGAGGGTGGACGTCCAGGGGGGGATTCTCCAACGCTAGCGCTGGTACCCCCCTGGGGTATCCTTTTCGTTAACAGCGCTATCATTAGGGGGGGTGGGGGATTTTGGGCCTCCGGAGACCTCACTCATTTCGGGGAAATGCAACGCAAGCGTTACTTCACAACCGTTTTTCTGTGAGGCCGTGGTATCGCACCGGTCGAGCCGGCCCATTCGTGCTTAAGCAAGCATGGCTCTACCACTGTAAAATATAGTATTGTTAGTATAACTTAAAATTTGTATGAAGTCTATTTCTCAGTAAAAAGTTTTTCAAGTTATATTGACACAAGTTTTAGTTATATTTGCTCAAATAATTTTCATATATTATTTGACCTTGAATAGAAGCAACGAAGACGGTTAACTTTTCTGTCGTAGATGTTCGAGGTCATTGGTTTTTGACTAATGGAAATAATGTCTGACAGATTGAGGCTCTTTGCTTGTTGAGTAAATTTTAGAAAAAGTAAGATTTTCTATAAACCTGCATTTTTTACAGAACACTTGAGTTTTGTAATTTAAGCAGGAATATTACTATCGGACAAAGCCAACTGTGACTTTGAACTCCTCTATGGCTGTCCTGATGTCACCAGTTATGACCAGGCCTGAACCCTAATTGAAAAGGGCTTAATAGGTTGCACATTGTGATGGCTGTTTGTTGACATAGGTTTCAAGAACTTAAATCCGTCGTTAAACAATGGGTGACAGCATGTTCCACGCACACTCCACTACGGAGGACGGACGAAGCGAGGGGGATAATATTTTTTTTTTTAACCCCCTCAGAGACGGGGACCTGCACAGGTGGGTCAGCACTACGTGAGACGCGGACGAATGTGACTCCCGTATCCCCGGCAGAAGGTGCGAGATGGAGCTCAATGGTGGTTTTAGCCGTTAGGTGTCCCCACACCCCTATGCCACACCCCAGATGGAGTACAGTCCATGATGGATTCCCCAGTATAAAAAAAAAGGTCTCAAGCACTTTGGAACGGAAAGGAAGAATGGAAATTGGTCGTGAGTGATTCAAGTGGTAATGATTAGTTATCTTGGGGAGAGGAATGACAAAGGCGTTGAGCTACATGCTAGGAAAGATATTAGAGTCTAGTGAAAAATTCACTGTATGTGTTGTCAAAGGGAGAAAATGACCGAGAATAAAAATGACCTACGACGATTTCTAACTTTTTGACAGCACCTAATGCAACTGGAGAATTATTAAAAGTGTCAATACTGGGACCTGATATATATCAGCCAGATGTTTTAGCAGTAAGTAAGTAAGTACGACTCTTTATTAGATGATCAAACGATGGAAGAGAGGTGATATAGCGGTTAATGTCATACAGATCAAAAGTGGTAGAAAGGTTTATATTTCCAATTACTATACCCAAGGAACTTCCAGGTGTTTGAGGCAGAACTGTTTATTAATATTATTAATCACCATCTGATTGTATCTATTTCTTGTAGCTTTATCACTTTGGACACTTTATTCTAACTTCCTTATTGGTCAAAAAGTTTAATTAACATGTAGTTAAATATATTTACTCTTTTGTCGACTTTAGAAATTTCGAACGAAGGTGTCCAGCTTAATTTAGAGGCTGCTCAATTGATCCTCGTATATTCGACGTAGGAGAGGTAAATGAGGTTGTGGTGGAAAAAGGCAGGTGCAGGGTATTGACCATGACTGCCTAGTATAGTCACGTGTTAGTTCCATCGATATTGCGGTGAGTGGCTGATAATGGTAGGACATGCAGACTAGTTGAGTCGATGACTTAGGGAAGTTTAAGAGAACGGAGGGAATTTGGGACTCGGTACTGAAATCGCCCATTTGATGGAGAAATAAGGAGTGCTATTTCTTATTATCTGAATAAGAAAATAGCATTCCAAATAAGGAACGAGCACGTAAGTACTTCATGATATTTCTAAAATGAAGGATGTGACGTGAAAATACAGAATAGTTTAAGGACTTTTGACCGTAGTTTTTTGTTAATTGTGTTAATTAAATAAACTGTTTCAACAGGCTTAAAAATCCTGTAAACATAGTGTATGGTAGTAAATAAATAAATAAAATAAATAGTCCACACACATAATTTACACAAATAGAGATATTTTTTTTAAATATAAAATTAAAGCTTTTCAAAAATTCAAATTCAATAAATTTAAAATATTTTCGATGGCTAAACCTCGTCAGTAAAGACCAAGCATCTACCTAGTATAACTTTCTTTCTAATTAAATTCAACAACAAGAAAGTTCAAAAGAAGCTCTAGTATTTCATGCAGCCGTTGTGTAGAACATAATGATTTGATTTTATGAAAAAGTACCCACTCCTTACCGACGTACGGTTTTCTGCCTCAGTTATACGAGAGTATAAAAAAAAAACAGTTTCAAATGTCCTGATAACTCTAGAAACCTTATAGCGTAATAGTTTTAGGGATGGGCCCTGAGCGAAGAAATGACAATGCTCCCAAAGTTCTCAACAAAAAGAAACTTGAATTAAACAATGAATATTAGAGCAAATCACGCGCGTTAACACCGCTACCTTTAGTTAACGAAATATGTTTATTTGTGTTTGTAGACAACTCCCGAGCTGAACACCTCGAGAACTTACTAACACCACTTACAAATTACAGCTGCACCTATCCGCTTTAATTTTAAACCTTCCACTCTTAACGATAAAGGTTGTCATGAATGCAGAAATTTGTATGTTCGTTGGTAAATCGTAAAGCCCACTAGCGCAATAAATAAATAGTTGTAGGTCTAAAGTTGGCGTGAGAGAAAGTTTTGTTCTTACCGATTTTTCCTTCACCTCTTGAATTATTTACTATTTCCTTTGTTTAGATAGTTGGCAACTCTGCGCCTCGGAACGATATCGTTGGGTATTAGGTTATTGTATGATGTCTGCGGTCCCTGAAACAAAACCATAGTCTATTTGGTATTCGCCCCTGCAAGGACACGTAACTGCCATCAAGGGCACTTGTGTTTTATGGTAAATACTTTTGTATTTAGTTAGAAACATATTATGTACTACATGTATGAATGTTTGATGGTTTTAATGCACAATTTCTTTTAAAAGATGATCTTCTGTAGGGGAAAAATAATTATACATAAATTTGCACCACCCGTCATATGGTGTTATATTATTAGATTATTTCGCCGTTTTTTTCCCGTGGGAGAGCCATGCTTAGACACGAATGGGCAGGTTGGATCAGAGTAATACCACACCTTTACAGAAAACCGGTAGACAGTTCCTCTTTCCCTCCCCTTATCTATATATGTATATATCTTTTATAAATATTTTTTAGCAAGGAGCTTGTAAATAATGATGCGTCCTGTCAACAAAAATGAACATGATCTAAAAATTGAAAAGATAGAGAGAGTACGGAACCTCTTTCTTAATTTTCAAATCAGCTTGTAAATAATCCCGAAATGGTTCTGCAAATTCAACGCGTCGAATCTTGATCTAAATCCGATTTCAGATTGTAAGCGTTTGAATCGATTCCAACAAATCCGATATCAGAGGGTTGTCTTAGAGTCAGCCGTTGAGAGCTAATAATATTAATGAAACTGCTACTCCATTTACGTGAAGTTTAAATATTTTGGCAGATAACGAAACGAAAAAGTTTTTTGGCATCTACTTCCTGAAAGATAAATATTAGAGATTTTATTCTTTCCGCGAAACACATTTTTTAAGCGATACGTTCTGAATTTGATTGTTTTTTATGTTTTGAAAAAAAACTAACTCTTACCAAACAAATTTCTAATAAAGGTTTGATAAATTAAAAATGCTCCAGAGTTCTATAATGAATATGATATTAATAAGAATACTTAGAATATTAATTGTGACTCTCACTTATCAGAAACTTCTGCTGCTGAAATAATTTACTATTGTCGCTAAAGTATTAAAGTTTTGTCAACCACATTAGACCAGCCCGTATAAAAGTAAGGTTTTCAATTATATTGCTTATGTAATTATGTATTGTTATGTAATGTTTCAACCAGAATGTACCTAAGCTATTGATGCTCCGTTCAGCGATATCGGAGGTGGCACATCCCAAAATTCATCTGCAACACAATCAAGCTCGCATGATCTCGCCTTCCCTCGGGGCTCCGATAAATAACCAAAACATGTTTACGGCCATCGTCCTCAAGGCGTTCACAATGTAATTTTCTCGGCAATCTGTTCGGGAATATTACCAGCGGTATTTATTCCCGGGCTCATTATAGTCACGGGATCCAATCGCGGGAACCGAGTCCCGGCTTCGGGATCGCATTGGTCGCAGACTCCCCAGAGTCGAGTTGAGATTTGAGTCACCAATTTACTTTGAACCTTTATGTCGTAAGGTTTAAGTCGTGGGTCTCTGAAAGTGTAGGTCTTGTTATTTTGGCGTTGAGGTTATGATTCGATATTGCTATTATTGGGGGCGTCGTGGATACTCCCGTGTGATCGAGGTGTCACAAAATAGTTTTTCCGGTTCGTTTCGCAGGCGCGTCGTGTTTACGTCATATATGTATCGTCGCTATGCTCTTTTCATGAGATGGCGCGTGCCTCTCACTCGATGTGGCATTATTATTGACATTTATAAGGAAACCATTCTCCAAATGATATTATTAAATTAGCCGACTGCCAGCTTCAGGTAGGATGTTTCTTTTGTTGATATTTGTTTTATTAATATTTATGAGTGTATATCTAAAAGTCAATTTTACTTAATCTAAATACCTATATAATTTGCTGTGAAATTTAACGTGTCTAGTGTGTACATTTATGTGTGTGTTAACATTATTGAATTTCTTAATTTTGGTATATTACACACGTCGTATGTTTGTATTCTTTCACTTGATATTGATTATACGTGGTACTTTCAATTACTTGGCATGCCCTTTTCAAATGATAGTATTGTTGATTTGTCTTTGGATTAGAATTACTTTACATTTTTCTAACTTTCTTTAGACTTGTAAAATCTCTCTCTCACTTAAAACTTTATAAACACTGAAAACTCATATCAGTTGCAGACTTACAAAGACTTTTTTGAATTATTCAACATATCTTCAGATGCATTCTGAAAATATTGGACATTATTTAAGTTTACAAAGCTTTTATTCCAACAACTGTGTATTGTGTACATAGTTCCCACGAAACAACCCGGGTTGCCAACAGTGAGTCCATACATATATTTACTAAGGCCTTTATCTATTAATAATGGTTGGGCCTTGCTGGTTCTCATGTTTCTCTTTGGTATACTCATATGGACTCGGACTGAATTAAATGCCCTTGATAGAAGAGTCCGTATACTGTTAAAGGCATTTCGAATGCACTATCCACGTTCATAGATAATGAGGTTGTATATCTCTCGAAAGTTTGGACCTCGTGGTCTTTTAAATATTAAGACCCTACACAATCGCGAGATATGCTACCTTAGAGAATATTTTCTCCACCCCGATGTGGGATGCATCATAATGTAGTAGCAGTGGACTTACTTCCCTCGCTCGCTGTGGCTGGCTCCCTAAATAGATAGATAGACAGAAAACTCTTTATTTTTACACCATTATTACACTAAAATATAGTATATGTTTTACACGAATCAAATATAAAATGTACAAACAGAGAACTGGCGCAAATCTATAATACTTATGGTATGGTATGGAAGGGTGAAGAGCTCCATGGTCGGTTCTATCAGGCCCTAAATTGGCCCGATGTAGACTTAAAAGCTTCTACATCTAAGCTACGATTTGTTGATCTCTTTGGAGAAACCAAAAGTTTTGTCTTTGCAGTTATGGACGAAGTTTTTGTGACAAATAACTTTTGGAAATTTATTCTAAAAGACGGCACTGTCGACATATGTGGGCATCTCACCGTCCTGGTGCATCTATCAGGTATATTATTTCTGGTTGTTCTCGTCTTTCTAACAGTGAGTATAGTAGTGAGCATAGACAGCAATTTTATGAAATCACAGGTGCCATACTTGTAATATACCTGTAGGTATGTGCCCGAAAATGGTTCGAAACCCAGTTCTCGAAAATGGTTGTGCCACATTTTGTTTGAATCGATCTATCATTACCGATAGCACTATTGTTGTCAATAAGCCTGATATAGTGGCGTTAGACTGATTAGACCTCCGCGCAATGAATGTCAATGTTGCGGTTCCTAATTACGATAATCTAGTGAAAGTTGAAAAATAAAAACAATTAAAATATTTAGATTTGTCTCACGTGGAATATCTATTCGGCGATCATTGTTCCGATAGTCATATCTGCTCACGGATATGACTATCGGCCTCGACTATATCTAACTATCGACTATAGCCATGAGCCTCGACCAACACCTTAAGAGGTTCTAGCTTGTTCGAGGGACCGATACAGAAGGCAGGTCTCCTCGACACGGCCCGCATTGTCAAGAGGTTCCTATCTTTGGAGCCCTAACCACCGGTGTCATGGTCTCTGCAACTGATGACGGTGGTCTACTATTTTTGTAATGTATATGTATGCTTTAATTAAAATAAAGAGAATAATAATAATTATCGTTTGTTTCAGGCAGATGTATGTACACATACAGATGACAGAAAACAGTCCGATCGCTTAGTCGCTTTTAACAAGACCTATGAGAATAGAGAGTTAGCCATATTCTACCAAGAACCCAGCACAGTGAGTCACAAACAGTGTTCATAAACTCATCTCGAACAGGATCTGTATTTATTGAACACATTATTATTGGTGTTAATAACTGCATCTGAAGCATAAAGGTACATATGTTCCAATTAAATGTTTTAAAACCCATCAAATGCTTCAATCTTGTTAAGTAAGTGTATTTAAGGTCGGATGATTTTTAGGAAGCAAGGTATCCTTTACAAGTACTTTCAAAAACTAATTTGAATACGTTGCATGTCTGAAGGGAACCTAACATTCAAACTTTAGCAGTCTGCATTATCTAACATACTTTCCCCTCGTTTCTATACAAACTTTGATTTTTCACCTTTCTGACAGGGCCCCAAGTTTCACAGCTATCTATAAAAATAAAGTGTTTGGAAGGTGTGGGCAAAGTTGGGCAAGTTGTCGTTGCGAGCTTAGTGATGGCGACTACACGGGGCCGGGGCGAGGTGAGGCCGGGGTGACGTGGTCTCGGCGCTGCACGTGTCGACACCAACTCTGTAAGTTGGTTGGCGTGAGTCGAATACCGAATGTCTTAGATTGGAAGTTATGCAGCTGACGACATTTTTTGTTTATCTAGAACTGTTTCTACACCGACTTACGCGAGAATAGTAAACAGCTTTTGTATAAAACTTAAGTATTTTATACTTCAGTTAAACTTACTTATGTGGTCACTTTATTATTGGTTTTAATTGGTTAAAATTAATTCTTCAAAAGCCGCTATGACAGAAAAATAACAGTTTGAAATAAAGACACACAGATAAAAATGAAATCAATTCAAATATACGCAATATATTTCACACATTAACTTGTACAAGTTAATGTGTGAAATATATTGCGTTATTATTGTGTTATTATTGTGTTATTCTACTTGTACAATTACTCATTAATTCCCCATATTCTAGTGTTTCTATTTTTAAGCAAGTATTTTTTTCAGTAGATTTTCTTGCATAATGTAAATATTAGGATAACTATAACATTAAATATATTTTGATACAAAAATCAACTATGGTATAATTGTAATGTATAATTTTGTTTCTGTTACTATTATAAACTAACAACATCTGAATAATATTGAAATTCTGAAATAAGTTCAATAATATTCTACAAACAACTTTATGTCCGAGTACATGTCATAATGTTTATATGTATGTATGCAACCTAATAGAGCTCTGAGAAATATCAGAAGTGTAAGGCACGCACGGCAAAATATAAAGTTGATACATAATACAAGATAAAAAAGCATTCTTGCTTCAAAATAAAACGGGCATTTGAAAGCAATAGTACAAAAATACTTTTATGAGGTAGTTTGGAGGCAGGGCAGGTCTCGTGAAATAATGCTGTCACGGCCGAGGAGGTAATCTGGAGATAAAAGTATGGAAACGAGAGTCTGTACCGGGCCGCACAACTTTCACTGGGACCCGCCGCCGTACCACGCACTACGACACTTACACGGCGCGTATTTTTTAACTACTACTGTTGAATGACGGGTAAAGGTCATTCAATAACTCTATTTGTAAATGGTTGCGGTTTAAATAATTTAAAAGTAAAAACGGAATTTCAAAGATTTGTTTAAGAACATATGGAGAAACAGCAATTTTAAGGAAATATATTTGAGCTGGTATGCTTAGCTACAAATAATAATCTATAGAAATACAGAAATATTACTTTACAAAAACATTAACTCTATAATTCATTAGGTACATAGATAGTAGTGTTAGGTACACTCATAAGTATTAAATGTAAAAAATAAATCATATCGTAATATTACTTTGCTTTCAGAAATATTAATAATGTAATGAGAGTATATATTAATTGAATTGAATAATGATCAATGGGCGCTCCAACCTATCTCTGAAAATGTATATAATTAGACGCTTCAAAGCTCCTTAAGTTCTAGCTCAAATACAAAATTGTTTCATTCAATAATGTATATAATATGTAGCTTTGTGTGCTTTCTTTTAGTTTTATTACTTTATAAAGATTTAATATTGTAAAAACAAAATCAAGTTGCTGTTAGACATGCTTGTTTTTGAATGTTGATTACTTCTGTAACATCTGATATAATATACATACAGAAAATGTTATTTATTAGGTATCTAAGCCAAATTCCACACACACCAACTCAATATATGAACACACACCACAACCGCACACAAAAGCAAGCCCACGCATATACAAATTCTTATACGCTCACACACATTTTATAACATTTAAACATCATCAATCACTATAACAGCAGCAGCAGAACACTAACTCCTAATTTACATGAACACCTAGTTTGCGAGTTGCGTTTACTCTTTTTTGTGTATTATTTAAAAATAAAAAAAATCCTAACAAAAATATATCAAATAAACGGGTATATTTACATGAAATATATTGTACTGCTTGACATACGACATGTCTTTTAACTCACTACTCTTTTCTCAGTCATCATAACTATGTATGAAAAAAAGAAAAACAAGAAAACTTTCAAAGCAGTAATATGCTTGATTTATTTTTCGTTTCCTCTAAGGGATAGCGTTTTGCTGCCCGAGTGCGTGACACTGACCGCAACTCTAAACCTGTGTTGTGTGTACGTGAGCGGCATGGTTGTTCTTCGCGATAAATATAACCGTTTTAAACGAGTGCCTCACCGCCCGCGTTCAGACCGACGCGCGACGCTACCTACTTCTTAATTTGTTCGTGTTCCCACCGGCCCTGTCGTTTCACTCAGTTTACAGGTAAATCTTTCGTTTCAGCAAACAAACTGGACTTTCGCGTTCAAGTTTTGTAATTAATTTTAACTTATTCTTAATACTTGTTAAGAGTTTTGTTTAAACATCTTTATCTATTGGTTCACACAGACGCTGTCTTTGATTAAGTCGAACTGGTGAGGTAATTAATAATATTGATTGATTCAATTTAATAAATTGTACGATGAAATTATGTCTTTAAGTATCTCCTTACTGCTTTAATTTATATTTATTTTTAATTTTTTCACAAGTACTTAAGAAAATTTACTTAATAAAACAGAACACCCATCAATATTTGTATAGGATGTGAACATAAATATGACTAACTACAAAAATATAAAATTCAACAAATAAAAAAAACAAATAAAATTTTATACGATATATATTTTTTTTTATAATATAGGTGGACTGACGAATAGATGGGTCACCTGATGGGAAATAACAACCATCGTCTATAGACAACCTTTGAGGGAGATAATGGATGGGAATGCGGGCAGTGGAAAGAAGGGAGTTTGTATGTGGAGATGGGAAAGAGGAGAGGGAGAGTTGGGTCTCCGGAAACCTTCCTAATTTCGGGGAAAATGGAACGCAAGGGTTACTTCCCCACCGGCTCTCTGTGAGGCCGTGCCATCACACCGGTCGCAGCGGCCCATTCGTGCATGGCTCTACCACTGTTACAATACATACACTCACGCATACATCCCCGAAGGGTAGGCAGAAGTCGTCATTGGCACTCTATGACTGCCTGCCTGATAGATAACAGTCCAATCCCTTCGTCGCCTTTTACGACACGCACAAGAACAAATTGTGTGGCTCACCTAAAACCACACGGCTTCTCTCTGAGATTTATCAATATTTTATAGTAATGATTAAGTTCAATTAAAAAGAATGATATTGTTTTAATAACTTTATTTAACTGATCTTATTAACGTTAAAACTCAATCTCACGAAGTCTTTTTCTTTTAGTTATACATTATTCAGATTGTCACGAAGCACCAACCTAATCGCTTTTATTCCATTAATCTTGCTCTTTATTCTAGTGACATCAAAACAGAAAAGTGTTATTGAACCTTGAAGTTTACAAAGGCTATTGATAAATCTCAGGGCTTCAGAATATTTTATCTAACAGCAAAACATCGCGTAGACGAACATCGGAATTAAAATGTTATCTGTGGATGGGAAACAGCAGCTGTCCATAGTAAAGAAAATGAGGTTGAATGATCGAGTGCTGCATACAGATTTCAAAATAAATTATATATTGCTGATCATTTTGAACATCAACGAGCAATTTGGGTCGGCTTAACCAAAGTAGATAGCACGGAATTACAGAAAACAGATTGTGAATCAATGCTGCGTTGTGTTGCGCCGAGTAAGTGAGGTTAACGGTCAGCAACACACTTTTGCAAATGTCCATGGATGGCAGTAGTCACTTTCCATTTGGTGACCAGTTTGATATTTTGACCCCTATACAATAAAAATAAAATGTTTTTAGTATAATCAATGATCAAACCTAAATGACTACATAGCCTGACTAGTGTTTATATTTATATTTTTTGGGATAATGTAATAATGACTCCTTTAACTCGGAATATCTTCTACCTACTTAAATAGAATTTTAAATTCAAGGTATACATACATGGCACGTAACGAAATCATCTACAGGAAATTTATCGAAGTTAACAGGATTTTGTTGTAGCAAGAGAAGCGCTTTGAGACCCGTAGTTTGAATTAGAAGTCCTTAAAAAATTAATGTCACTGAAAACCGTTTATCATCTCGTAGGCAATATAATTATAATCACTGTCTATCAAATTAATATAACTAGAAATAATTTGACACATTGTCACATTAGGCAATATAACTTGAATAGAGCGACTCAATATCCGACAAGGAAAATAGCATTGTGTACATGTGTTAATAGTACAGTGGATAGGTATAAAAGTGCACGACAGATAATTACGCGCGGTGCGGGCTCGCCGCAGCCTGTGTCATGTGGCACAGCGGCTGTGTCACGCACCATCTGTGTTCTGTAGCTGGATGTAATGCAATTGTGCCCGCATCTGTTTCGTATACAGTCGAATGTCAACAATCACAACGGTTCTACTGACTTGTACTGACTTGGGACAGACGCTTTGAGAACGTTCAGTTTTAATAGGATGAAAATTATATAGCCACATTTAATATCTAACTTGAATTCTAATTACAATTGCTCTGCCCTGTCTCTCTCCGCAGATGTCATGAAATGCAACAAAGGCATAAGAATGGTCGAAAGGGTAGGCATATGTGTTTGAAACCTCCTCGATAGTCGTAGTACATTGAGTTAGCTATAAGAGTAGATGTACAAGTGACTACATGTATGTATGTATTAAAATTCTATTAAATATTCAATAACGACAGATTTCACTATAGAATAGATTTATTTGTTAAAACAAGTGTGGAGGTATAGAATAGATTTATTTGTTAAACTTTTATTTGTTAGGTACTCCAGTAAGATGTTACGATTTTCATCACAACTACATACAAACATACATACGACTTAATGCACTTTATACGATAAGCTGACTAATGATAGTGCTACTAAGTAAGAGTAAATATACGTGAATGTTTTATCTATATTTTGTTCTGTTTTAAATCATCATGTTTCACTTATTAACAAAATAAAATGATTAACTATTATAAATATAATATATTTATAATAGTTAATCAGTTGCTTATAAACAAATTAATATTTCGTTAATATAAGGTATACATTCGTACATGTGGCAGTACAGCGATACCATTTTTTCATATTTTATGAATTTTCTTTATGATGATTCTCCACTATCTGGTGAATTTCTTACAATATCAGAATATATATATGTACATATATATCACATCTCCTCTGTTAGTATTGTTTCTGTAAGAGATATAATATTATACAATAATCATGTAGAACCTGTTGTATGGGTAAAATTGCTTTGTGTGAGTTAATATTTATAAATTATTTTGATTTTATTCAGATTAAACATGATTTACACAAACTTTTGCAATATTATTATGAGTATTGTTGGGTATTAAAGTACTCTTTTAACTTTTATTGTGACAAGACGATGGCTCACTATCCGCGAATTTCACTCTAGGTGTGAGCATACTCGTAGTACCAGCGCTACCTCTTACGAAGTATCTGCTGATCTTACAGTTATTTTTGTCTCATACAGACGTATTTTCTTATACCAATTTTGCTATATCTGTTATTTGCGTTTATGTAAGTACAAAAGTAATATGTTTTTTTTTTGTTTCCTTGTTTACTCCAATTTCGATTTAGGTAGACGAAATTTAGTTTGAACTAATGTAGTTAGTATAAAATATGTGTAGAGCTTTCTGTTACAGACATGCCTTCATGACGTCTGAGTTATACCATGGCCTCAGAGAAAAGCGGTAGAAAAATAATGCCTACATTCTTTTTTCGTTCCTCCCCCCCCCCCCCGAATCACCTTCAAAGCGCACTTACGACTCTTAAGTTGCACCTGTAACTCACGAGTCGTAAGTGTGAAGTCCAAGACCGCATCTCTTTATTTCATTACTTTTATATAAGTTTGTGTATTATTTAATTTCAAATTAACACATAAATTTCGTATAATCAATCAAATATTTTAATCAATTGTCTGAATGAACGCAACAATCAATTCCTAATAGAAGTGACTGTACTGTAACAGTTCCTAGAGAGTTACTACCTAGGAACTGCCTAGGAACTTATAGACAATTTAAAGATTCATTCATTTCATTAAAATATTTTTATATGATTATCTTAATGATTATGTTAATTAAACCTGCCAAAAAACGTTCATTCTACAAACAAAATAGTCACAAGCTTTCTGAAACCGCTCACCGCAAAGTATTACGGATTCTAAAATAATTTCCTTTAATTTAAATGCTCGTAAATTTGCCCGCTGAGTTGGTAAAAGTTATGTGACAGGTGGGTCGGTGGGCGAGAAGTAACAAGTTCAATTCCCGCCAGTAAGCTGCTCTGTCGCGCCTAGCAGACCGCCCCGCGTCGCACGTGACCGACGATTTTGAATATTATTCCAATTATTACTCTGATATGTATTAATATGGATGGAATTAGTTCAACCATTTTAGTTATGATGTCAATTCCAATTGCAAAGCGAAGAATGACTTGAGTCAGAAGAACTCATAACTGAGATGAGAATAATAACCTAATTGTTTTACATTTACCGTATGACGGGCTGTTATATATATTTATATATAATGGTGATGTATAATTGTACAAGCGTTATGTTTAACAACAAAAAATAATTGGCAAAAAAAAAAACTTCTTCGGGAACACATGTCTTCCGTTTTTTTTTTAAATTTCTGATGTGGGTACATGTGTCGAAACAATAGAAAATAATTTTCTTGTCTCCTTCTAAGATTTTATTTTTTTAGTTTTTACACTCATTTACGGAGGTATTTGAATATGCCACTGACATCCTTGATATTAAATACCTAGTAGAACAGGGCCCCCCTACTCTTCCCGTGGGTGTCTTCAAAGGCGACTAACGGATTGTACTGTTATCTATCAGACGATTTATGTAGTCTTACAGTGCCCGGAGTATGGCAAAAATGTTACGAAATATTAGACTTATAGACAAATTATATATAAAGATCTACTGTCAGTTCCAACATAGGATTTCTGTATTTAAAACCACAAATTTTCTGAAAACTGTTAGCGATTTGCGTTATTCATGGGGTCAACTATACGACCCTAATATGACAACACCTTTCTGAAACATATTATATCTTTCTACAGCGGTTAATTGAATATATGTATGTTATTATGTTATTTTTCGCTATACTAGTCCCCAAGCGTACGAATGTTGTATCTCACATTCGCGATATCATTATAAGCAGCGGTGGCACCGCTAGCGGCCGAGGCAGTAGAGCCGCATTCTCCGACAAGATATAATCTAAACAATCTTAACTAACTTCGTGCTGCTACTCATGGGAACACGCTTCATGTACTCAAGTACAATATACTCAAGGCACTGGATCGAAGCGAGTGTGTGAAATTCTATATAAACATTAGCTAAATTACAATAACTGTCATATCTAAGAGATAGGATTACTATTTTCCGATTCAATATTTTGGGTACTACGATTACGAGTCTCCTATCAATGAAGCTTAAAGTCCTAATATAACGCGGCCAATATAATATATATATATATATATATATATATATATAATAAATATAAAAAATATAGATAATATCTATCTTTTTTCGAACATCGCCACCGTCGGTACGACAAATTCAACCGAAATGGCGGTTAAACAAAAAAGGTTTGTTGCTATATAAGATATCTACGAGTATATCGGGAACACTTATAATCACTTATTACATCTTATTTTATAATAATTAATATATATTTTATTGATAACGACAGTGCTTTAATAAAGACAAAACTTTTTAAAATAAAATTTGAATAGATATGTTATGATAGCAAATATAATTCATTTCTCTTGCCACTGGCACCAAGAAACTATTATGTGTTTCTATTGTTTTGGCAAACAAAAGCTTTCTATAGGCTATATAATAAAAAGAGTCGCTGATGCTTATGACTTCGTACTGGGTACGTCGACGTCTGAGGCAATAACCGAGCGCACCTGGACCCGCGGTAGAACTAGTGTTAAACAAGTATTATAAAGCTGAACTATGATCGCGTGGCGACGAACAGTTCGGTTTAAATCAACAGATGCTTATTCATATAATCATAATAAGTCTACATACACATATACATACACTCACGCCCGCATCCCCGAAGGCGCTGGCAGAAGCGTTTTTAACGCCGATACTTTGTCGTTTATAATTAAGACTCATTTACGTCATAAGACTAATTTACGCCATAGGGTTATTTACAGAAAGACTGGTGCCGGGTAGTCCAGGTCCTCTAAGTATACAAATATTTGAGGCAAAAATTTCGAACAATATAATAATTTATTAACGATAAGAAATATTGATAATTTTGCCAATCAGGAAAAGAAAAGCTCCACCGCACCGGTGTTGAGTGTTGGGTCCTAGTGTATACCCAGGTCTCTTGCAACATACCCACTTGTGACGGAACACCGTGTGGTTTTAGTCGGTTCGAGTGTGACATACCACTTCACCGTTAGCTCCGGGGAGGTGATGACCCGTGGAGGCCTCCACACAACAAAAAGAAAGACAGCAGTGTTGAGTGTTGATAATATTATTGTGTTCTCTGTTGATCTAGTCGTTAGTGATCCTGACAGCTGAGCCAGAGGTCAGAAGTTTGTGTGATTCATAAATAATTCAAATAATGCCTAATAGATAGAAAAAAAGTTTTAATTTTTATATTTCTATGATCATTAAAAACTGTCCCGAGTCCCAGCTGTCTTCGTGTCCGTTGTTTCTATATTTATAAAGTTCCCTCGACACAGGATTCAGTCCTATGGCGTAACTATCTGTGTTTTAAAAGAAATAATAATACATACATACATACGCTCACGTATACCCCAGTATCCCCTAAAAGGTAAGCAGAGGTGTATTTAAGACCCACATTTTGCCCATTAGAACTTGATCCCGATAACGTAATCGGGGGCAAGCTTATTGCTATCAATCGGGCACTATACATGTTTGTCTGTCTGATAGATAACAGTCCGATCCCTTAGTCGCCATTCACGACACCACCGGGAAGTGATCAGCTCGGACGTGAACCATACGGCTTCGGTTTAATAATAATAACTTAATATACGTGATTCACAATGAAAGTTTTTAGAATAGGCCAGTAAGAAGTGCAGCCGATGAAAAAATTATGTAAATTATGATTTAGTAACTTTTTGGGAATCTGTAGATATGTAATAAATTCATATGTCATTTGTTGACAAATTGGCGGCAATTTAAAAAGTGTCTATCGTGCTTCGAAATGGATACGACTTCATCATCACTCAATTACATATTTTTTTTATAACCTAGGGAGACAGAAGAACAGACGGGTCACCTGATGGTAAGTGACAACCGCCATCCATGGACACCTGCAACTCAAGAGACGTAGGTGCGCTGCCCTCCTTTGAGGGTGATGAGGGATGGGGGGTTGCCGGGAGGGGAAAGAAGGGTGGGTGGTTGAGGAGATGGGAAAGAGTAGAGTGGGGATGAGGGGAGAGAGGGAGTTGGGCCTCTGGAAACCTGACTCATTTCGGGGAAATGCATCGCAAGCGTTACTTCGTAACCAGTTTTCTGTGAGGCCGTGGTATCGCACCAGGTCGAGCCGGCCCATTCGTACCTAAGCATGGCTATACCATTTATTACAACTTTTGTTGCGGTCTCACTCAACATCAAAGTTACGATAGACTGTGATTAGCATTTCAAATTCTTTGATTAGTTGTCAAAGCAGTCACTGATTATTCTCGAGAAGCACGTTCTTCTATAGTGAATAGTGAAGATAACGTAAGTGCTATGAGGCTAATAACAGAAGCTGATAGCCACGGTGACAGCGACAGATTCGAGCAGCTTTAGGCATACATGAACATTTAGAAGTCAGAAAGCTTTGTACTCGATGGATACTTCATAGTTTGACAGCAGACGGTGTCGTTTGGATTGGTGCTTTTCAATGCATGAAAAGTATGAGGAAGGTGACTCGAATGCTGTATATGACATCGTCACAAGCGATGAACGCTGGTTATATTATTATGAACACAAAACCAAAACACAATCTGCCCAGTAGTCATTGTTTACCAGTCTTCACTCCACCAGACGAACTATCGAATATTTGTCTATCAAAGAGTGGCGATAGTGACTCAGCCTCCTTACATCCCTACCCGACACCTTAAAATTTATTTATTTCTAAAAACAAAAGAAAAACTGAGAGTATTTCGTTTTACGAGTATAAACCCTGACATGCCGTGGCTGCGTTTGAAAAAGGAGTGGAAGACATCCCTAAAGAAGAGTGGGGTCACTTCTGTCAATAGTTTCATCTCATGCGATGGTGCTTAAAATTGAAAGGAAATAACTTCGAAAAGCAATAAAAATATTAACAAATATTCTGTATATTTTTTTTTCACGGTCGTCAAAAACCTTAAACCCTTATAATGTTTTTTAAGAAAAGTGGTTTCAAATTCTACTCACATTATAATTAAATTTTTATATGTACTCCTTTTTTGACATTTGTAAAAATAATAAAAAATTATATATTTTTTTATTCTTTTATAAGTTCTAATTCGTTATATAAATTCATATTTATTTTAAATAATTTTATAAAAGTAATTCATGATACCTTTTTAATTATACTCTGAAACTGTTTGTAAACTTTTCGCTTATAGCAAATGACAACACAACCCACCAAATATTTTCCTGTTCAAGGTCAAGTCAAAAAAATTATAATAAGCATCATGTATGCTGAATACACCCAGAAGCTTGTCGTGCTAGTTAACTAGGCGTTGTGATGAGACGAGGTGGTGTAGCAACAAGGTGTCAAAGGATAAATCTAATATTGCCAGCGCAGTCTAGACGGTATCTCGCAGCCGGGATATGGCCTTGAATGTATTATCTGATCTTACAATTTGTGTAAAACTTAAAGTGAAAAGGGGAAAAAAATACAATTACAATTTAGAATTGGCAGTATTCGCAATATATACCATTATTATTATATGGGATGTAGGGCAAATGAGTAGATGGACACTTTCAACCCAAGAGTTGCATACAGTACGTACTGTACGTACAGTATTTTTTGTTTCTTTATCAATGTCTAGGACTCCGATGCTAGGACAATTAGGGAAGTACTCTTAAAGGGATGCAATACGACCAATGGTACTGTTTAGAGGCAAACGCGCAAAACCTGTGTCTCCCTGGGGTTAAGGTAAACTAGGTTAAGTCGAACGCACTCTGAAACTTATTCTGGAGAAGTTTTTATTTCAGACACAAGTTTAGATTGGCTTACGATGATGTTTTCCCGAGAATTGTTAGCGCGGCTGGTATAAATGGCAGAACTCGTGCTGCCGTCCGCATAGCAATGGACACTGTAATAATCTGCGTCATATCATTGATATGTAGAAGTAATAGCATGGGTGATAGCACAAAGCTTTGTTGGATACCAGCATTAATAGACTTGGAGTCTGAGCAGAGTGCACTCTGTGTATAAGAAAATCGGTGATCCAGTTGCATAATTTCTCGAGAAGCTCGTAGGAAGGAAACTTCGGGAGAGAGTAGGAAAGCCGACCGACCATCCGACTTATGAAAATCGAGAGAAAAAAGTGCTTTACGCACTGACTTCTATGTAAACCGGATTTCCGACATATAGCACTCGCACTATGGTATGGTCGGTATGGAAAATATAGGTCTTTTTCGTTTCAAAATCGAAAAATTCTAAAATTACAATGTTGAATTTTTTTTACAACTGTGCATATAAGGCTTTAAATGTTTTGTACCATTCATAATTACTCACATAAATCCTGACTGTGTCTAGTACAGAACTATTTTTCAGCATTTATCATTACACCTGATAAAAGAGGTGTCAGAATTATATAAAGTCGTTTAATCAAAAAGTTTTCTCCAAACCTGTACATTCAGTATATCTATTCATAACTTGAATCATAAAAAAATCTTCTGGCAGTATTTCCATCATTGGTATTTACACACACACTTTAAACTTATTTGACATGTCTGGTCTATAATTACTCACGAAAAAGATTTAGAACCAGGGATTTCTTGTCTTGTTCAGAAAAGAAACATCTTTTCTTTAGTTGTAGCTGACCATGATCCATAAGAAAGTTTGTATCATTGGGTGTATAATATCACTTCCATACAACGTATCCAGGCATGTAGTATAGAAACTCGGTATTGTAAACTTTCATCATTTTCAGGCCTGGCCGTCACTTTCGCCTTTCCGAGGAGTAGCTCAAATGTATATATGTATATCATTTGGAACTAGAAGATATATCTCTTAATACCTGCGCTTTGCCATCTATCGTTTTTAAAAAGATTTCCTGTTTTCCTTGTACTTCCTCCTCTTCTTTATTAATCAACTTTGAGCTCAAACTTATTTGACTACTTTTGCACTTGTGTGTATAATTTCTATCGCTAAAAACGGTGGATAGCAGGTTGGTTTAATCTTTAGTACTGTGCAATATGGTGGGAATATCCAACAGTTTAATCGTCTGTTCAAATGAACTAAAAACTAATAAACCCCTAAATATCGATGAATTTAATAGTAAATAACTCAATATACAGTAGTTTTCTGTTTTCCTACTATTTTTAATTTTTTACCCTTTGTACCCGGTATTGCAGACGTAGGAAGTGTCCGCTGGGAATGAGTAAAACCATGGTTGAGTGTATGGAATGAGATTAAATAATTAGTTTTATCAATATAAGTGAATTCCCATAACATGGATGATTGGCACTCCACCACTGTGCCCTTCTCCAGAAGCTTTTTGCCTCACACAACCAGCCCATGGAACAAATTGTTGCCTGCTGTATTTCCGGACCGATACGAACTTCAAACCTTTAAGAAAAGAGTGTACTCCTTCCTAAAAGGTCAGCAACGCACTTGTGACTCTTAAGTGGCGGGTGTCCATGGGTGGCGATAGTCACTTACCATCAGGTGACCCGTCTGCTCGTTTGCCCCCTATCGCAAAAAAATGTGTGTATAATTAAAGATGAGGTCTAGTAAATCTTTAAATGAGAATAATCAAATTTTATAATTGAGATAACATGATTTAAATAGAGCATAATTTATGAAATCAAAAAATAAAAAACTTTCTTCACCGAGTTCTTCCTCATTTTTCTTTCATCGTAGAACAAACTCTCAGTTTATCAGCGTTTTGCCACTTTTGGTTACTGATATCAATAATAATATGTATATAACTGACAATTATTAATTAAGAACTACAATAGAAGTCGATAGTGAAAGTTGTCAGTTACACTGAGCCAGGGGTTATGCGTTAGTGTACGCAAGGAGACGCGCCCTATATCACCGTGGGCAATTTAAACGTCCTGTCGCCTACCCGCCGCTCCTTGAATAAATTCAACAAAGTGTCAAACAAACGGATAACTTTCACACCTGGGCTCGTGGCCGCACTACGGACCGTAGGTCTAAAGTGCAAGCTTTAGCGCGTATTGAATATATTCTAGGAGTTATATAACTTTAATAATCTTAATTACAAAAGCATATAATAATAATTAATGATAATGCATAAAAGCTCATGCTCTAATAATCCGCCTTAGGGGTGGAATTTAATATTCTATTTTAAGCTTGCCAAACAGCAAAAATAATTCAATTCTGGCTGTTCACAAATAACATAGGTATAGTGTAACCATAGAAATAGAATATTATTTCAAACATAAATGGGAGTATACAGAAAGCATATTCTTCCAAATAAAATATACATTAGTTCATAAATGCGGGAATAAACATAAGAAAAAAAAACACTTAAGCTAAACACGAAAACTATCAAAAACTATTTAAAAAAAAATATTTATTCATAAGTTAACAGAGTAACATTCGAAACCTTACTAATACCACTTTTGGTGCCACTTTCACAATAAGGGAAACAGATTCTAAATTATTAAAAAAGGAGACAACCGATTTCAATGCGTCTATCATAGAATTTAAGACTTATATGGTTTTCTCACGGATGCCATTGTCAGAACCTCTCCACACTCTCATCTAACTACCCTTGAAGTACATTCTTTCCAATAAAAAAAAAAACATCGAAATCGGTTGGCGTGGTATTGAGTTATTCGTCCATTTGTCACGCACATTTTTATTGCAAGTTTAAGACTTATGTATATGGTTTTCTCATGGATGCCATTGGCAAAAGTGGGACGAGATGGGAAGCTCTAGCTTCCAAATAAAATAAAAATCATCAAAATAGGTTCACGCAGTCAAAAATTCTTAACAAATATAAACAAAAATAAAAAAATCTAATTGAGAACCTCCTCCTTTTTTAAGTTGGTTGAAAAACAATTGCTTAGTATTAACTAAATTTATATTACATAAGGCACGTGAATGCGAGGAGAAAACAAGTGGCTGTTTTTTTTGATGAACTCTTGAAAGAACAAATCAAATACAAACTTCCCATACCGCTACCTTTTATGCCTCAATTCTAAGGTCAGTCATTTAAAACACCTTAGCTGTATCGTGAACAAAAGACCCTTCTGCACGTGCGCTTCGGGACTGTACAAGGAAATTAACTTACAAATTACACTAAGCACTATTAGCCTAGTCTGGCCATAAATACTGTTACAAATAAAAGAACCTTTATCTTTACATTAGAATTTTAAATCTGTGCTTCTTACACGATTATTCGTTGTGAAAAATTATTTATGCCAATACAGTAAATACAAAAAATGTTATATTTAGTCATTTCTGTCTCCTTAGCACTAATCAAATTTCAGATCATACTGTTTACATTCTTTGTATTTTAACAAAATTGTGATAAACGATAGAGTAAGTATTTGATTTTTCAAACAAAAAAGTAAGTAGCAAAAGCTTTACATTCAATTAAAAGCAGATCAACTCCTACCCTCGCTAAGCTTTTAAACCAAGGATCGCGAACTAATAGGTCAGGCCCTTAATTGTACTATAGTTGAGAAGCTCATTTGAAATTTCTATTGAATAACTTTTTGAGCCGCAATTTTATTATTCATTTGGTCATTATTTTTTACGCTGAATATTCACAACAAGCTACGTGAGGTAGGCGAATTAACATACGGTGACTCCTTTATTTTTGTGAAACGGCACAAAGGTACCACCCCCATCACCTAGATGATTGGCACTACACCTTCAAACCTTCAAGAAGATGTTTACTCCCACCTAAAACCACCTCTTGCGACTCTAGAATTACAGGTGTCCATGGGTGGTACACTAAGTGTAAAAAAAACAATAACTAACAAAAATAACAGAGAGAAAAATAAACAACTGAAATTAAGTAAAAACAAAATAAAATTAACAGGTAATATATACATATATATATATATACACATACATAAATACATATACGAGTATTCATACATAAACATATGCATTGATTAAGCCCGTGGGATATCCTCTGGCAATGCATTCCAAATGCGTGCGGATTGCACTGTGAAGGATTTGTTAGAAAATATTGTAGAGTAAGTTGTTTTTTTTTTTTTTTTTTTATGCGATAGGGGCAAACGAGCAGACAGGTCACCTGATGGTAAATGACTACCGCCGCCCATGGACACCCGCAACTCAAGAGTCACAAGTGCGTTGCCGGCCTTTGATCCAACGTCAGATTTTCTGATGATCTCAAGCACCTATTGTGTGTGTCGTGTATGAATGAGAAACGTTCTTTAGGTAGATAGGGGTAGATGTTTAAAATGAGATATTATTATACATTAAAGAAAGGATATGAGTATTCCGGCTAAGGGGCATTGGAAGTCACTTGAGTTATGTGCGGAATTGTGGTATATGGTCATTTTTGCATAATCTGTATATGAATCTTATACAGAAATTCTGAAGTGTTTTAAGTTTATCAAGTTGGTTCACATTGAGATCTAGATAGCTAACGTTGAAGACGGGAAGAGAAACAGATTGCACGAGTTCAATTTTAGTAGATGTTGGAAGAAAAGCTAAAGAGGCAAATATTTTATATTTGCCTCTTTAGCTTATTGATATTTTTGATGTATATGTGTATATCCTAAGCTTTTTACGCTGTCGCTTACAGGAATGGTAACGCCTTCAAATGAGATAGTGTCGAGTTGTTAATCTTAGCAATATATCTTGGGCTACCGACAATTACTGGTTGAGTCTTCTTAGGGTTAACCTTGAGATGATAAAATTGGCTTGATAGTATATTTCCAAATCATCTGTATAAAGGTAGTAAGAAGAGAATAGATTGTTTGAGATTGTGTTAATAAATATTGAAAAAAGCAAAGAAGATAAAACACCACCCTTTGGCACCCCAGAAGTAGTGTCAGACCAGGTGGAGAAGTTATCATTCAGTCTGCCACGTTGCCGTGGAAATAGTATCTTACCTTCAGGTGACCTGTTTCTTTTTTTTATATTGATATAGGTGGATAAACGAACAAACGAGTCACCTGTTGGTAAAGGACAACTTCCGCCATGGACACCTACAACTCAAGGGCCATAAGGTAAGGTAGTCATTGATCGCAAAGTACCAATGGGAAAAACACTAATCTAAAATGGTAGGTGTTGGTAAATGAAACGGTAGAAGGACTCTTTTTAAACAGCGCTAACAATTTTCAACCCTCTGACGTAGCATTTCTACCAAGATTTTCGATATCGTAGCTGATACATTTTGAGCCTTTACAACAAAAATATTATTAAATTGTTAAGTGAGAAGTTACTCCAAATAGATAACGATAATTTTAGAGGCTTCTACTTAAAATTAATATTGCCAATAGGATCTACAATTAATTTACTAAGCGGTAAAAAACTCTGCTACTGATATTCCCAATCGGAATAATAACTACTCCTGTGACATTCATAGCGGTGGTTTTGTATGTTGAGAAATTGAGATGTAAAATAAATTTCTATGACAAAAATTTTAAAACTTTACTTTTGTCTCAACCCTGAACGGTTACCATAATTATATGAACAAGTAAATATATTTATATAAATATTATACATCATATTAACTGGCTAGAAATAGAATTCAGTCACCAATATTCCCTGTCATTGAGTATTACAGAACAAAAAGCACAACCTTTGCGCGACAGCCTTAATTGCTGACGGCACACGTCCGACGGACATTAACGAGCATTATATTGTACGAAATCCGTGACGTTTTTATAGGCGTCACTACTTTGGCATGTATCGCGAACTCATTGATAATATCCAAAGAGCTTTTGACAGTATTTTATGTAAGTACATGAAATTTGTTATTCGAATTCTAAAATTCAATAAGCGTTTGTTTTATTTCAAACAATGTGCGATACAAAGGATGCTTTTGTTTAGTGCAATTGAGTTTCCACTTGCAAACAAAGCTATGGTGAGTGGATTTTTTTTTTTCTTGTTCTACATTTAGATACTACTGAGTTAACACATGAGCTTATTTTCTACCTTCTCTGTTATAAGATGGCGAGAAGGATGTCATCGACGTCAAAGTGGATATAGGGTTAGTAATTTAAACCTATTTAACCTAGGTCATTTCCAGACCTTTTTTATAGGCTTTTTCTTTTGTCTCGATAACTATAAACTTTAAATAATACATCCTCAAACGGCATCATATCACATTCATACATTTTAACAACACGCATTATTTGACATATTATTAGATATACGTCGTATTTCATTTTATTATTTTCTGTTGAAAGCCAACTTCTGCACACTAGGAATGATACCTATGTCACGGGGGACTTAACAAACATGCAACCAAGGGACACAAAGAACAGCTAGACTCGGGACAAATATTTGTGGATTATACAAATGTTTGGCTCCCAATGGCAGTCAGGATCACTAACAACTAGAATATTGCTATATTAGCCTTTTTGTCATTCAATTGAGTAAATTAGCAAGTAGGTACATTATGGGAGAAATAAAGTTACACAGTCAAACAGAGAGTAGAACCCACAATTAAAAGGCATCGCATCGCGTTGTTGAGTTGTTCTTTCCTTCCACTTTGTGGTTTATTGCTTTTGTCTGTGTCCGAGTGATAACGAACTGATGCTCTGACTAAATAACAACTTAATACAATAACTCACGGTTACCATCAATGAAGGGCTATATTACTTTTAAATAATTAAGATGAACACTAATATGATGAATCTGAGTTCATTTTTTTTGTATGTTCGATTATTCGTTACGGTCCAGTGTAGTGTAGCTTAATGCGAAGGCTAAGTCAGGTATAAAAAAAAGATAGGTAGATCAAGGAGCCACGTCTTCCTTGGTTTGACTGTTTTTACTCTGACATAAGCATTCTTGATAGAGGGCGGCATCGTTTCATAATTAATGTCTAAAATAACTCACTTTTTTTCTCTAGTACAGTTACATTCAGGTATTTATTTAAACCGCAAACCACTTAACTCGCAAAGCAAATACTTAATAACATTAATTAGCAAAATTTTTCTTCTTAAAATGTAAAATACATCTCATTAAGTGTTTCCTCTAGAAATGGGGGCAAGTGTCCATGAAATTAATACGGTTCCCTCCTCGACCCTAAGGCTCTAGGCTATACAAAGATTACTGCACCCTTGCGCTGTGCTTAATCGAACATTATTCAAAATATTTTCGATGGCAACATTTTGAAGAGGAACGTAATAAAATCGAAAGAGGGTGTGCACGTTCGATTAAGCCGTAAGACGTTTATGAAAATTTTAACAGGGGGAATCTCAGCCAGCTCAACGTCATTTGAAATGTTTCGTATGTGACAAGTAGATTTAAATCCCATTCCGATTCGATTTTTTTATTTATTGTCACACTGGTGCGTGCACAACTACTAGTTATATATTATTTTACAGATGTTATACATAATATGTCACATGTTCCGTAAATATATATTATATATGTGTGTATGTATGTATATAGGTATATATATATATATATGTAGTATGTTTTTATGCATATCTACATATTAAACTGTTAAATGTTTATAGGTACGAATGATGTACCTACTTAAAGCTTCGCTTTTTTTTTTCTCTTCTTTTCATAATGTAATGGGTCAGACGAACAGATGATTTTAATTCTTCTCAACTGAAATGCTTTATCTCCTTAATATTATAATTTTATTTTACTTATTAGCTTCTGTATATCTTGTATGTTTTTGTGCATCATAAGGCCACCCTTTATACTTATTGTTTTGCTATATTACTATAAGCTTATTTTAATAGTGTATTATATAGTTTATTCTTTTAATTTATCCTATTTAATAATTATATTGAGCTCTTACAGACAAAGTAATAAAATATATAAATAAAACAAATAATATTGTAATTACGCGAGCATTTATAGCGTTATTACAATATTATTTGTAACACTTTATAAGGTAATATTATTAGTTGGCGTAATTATTATTATTGTACACTAGTAATTTAGTACATACATATGCTCACGCCTTATATACAGTCCAGGGGAGTCAGACAAGGTAGAAGGCAATTTGTCACGATCCTCACATAAATCTTACACCTCTTCCACATTCATCAATCCTTTCATGCTCTTCAGTTACTGGTACTTTAAATTTGGCTCTTCTTAAGTACGTTGAAGCTCAAAAGTACATACATAAAAAAACAAATAACTCAAAAATAGGAAAAGCCCCTTCATCTATTTACATGACAGAATATTGTAGATAAGAGGTCATAACTTTCACTATGAAGTTATTATCACAACAGCTACACGGAAGAGACACAGAAGACAGGTTGCCACCCCGTCATGCACGTGCTTATATCAAAATTACAAACGCCTTTCACATGAATACGTATGGATCTATCTCGTTCTGGGTAACGGAACCGTGTTGTTGTTTTTTATTATGTTTTGAAGTTGTTATAAAACTAACCACGCACTAGCTAGACTTTTCTTCACTCTGTGATATTTTCTTAGCTGCATAGAAAAAGAAGATAAACCCTTAACAATTTTTAATAATAATTTAAGTACTATCACCTTACAAAATAATGTGAAGAGCAATAAAGTATTGAGTGTCGAGGAGATTTAAAGTTTTACTAAAAACAAATTATTTTACATCATGACAGTGTCAATGATAATGAAAATATTGTTTGTTAAAATTTAATTGGATTTTAATTGGTCGTTTTGACACATGAAATGCCAGTGACATAAAAAAATTACAAAACTAAATTCACTACCTGTTACTATATGGGCCTTTGAGTAATTTAACAGCTATCTGTTGTTTTTTTTTGTGTAGATTTTACTAACAAGAAAATGATTGTTAATGTTTTTACTTTAAACTGCCCTGGTTTATTTATTTAATTTTACATTTATTTGTTTTAAAGTATTTGAGTTTTAGTTTTGTTTTCAGTACGTTCTTTCAAGGTTAGATGTAAATCCAAAATGACAGATCATGACAGACGTCAATACTAGGCAATCTTATATCGCATTCGCGACCAGACTTAAATGTGGTAATGATTCGACTGATCGACTGATTGCACTTCCTTCACTTACATTTTCAATTTGGTAATTTGAGTTTAAAAAAATTGTTAGTTAAGAAACCCGAATGTTTTAATCTATTCTAAATGATAAAATGTATGTTAGCTGCAGTAAAACGTCGTTGTGAAGGGAGGAGAATAAAACCGAGGATTAAGGCTGGAGGAAGCGACGGGGGATTAGGCACTAGTTATTAAATAAGTTGCCTACGTCCAGAAGTCCCAACCGGCGGACGTGCACAGAAACTTAATGAAAAGGATTGAAAGTGATTTTCGTTTTCATGTTGCTTTATTTTAAAGATGGATTTTCAGTTTAAATTTGAACACTTTAGAGGATTACACTAATTACCTTAATTGGTGTTTTTTCTACTTCTTCTGAATCAAGTCGATTGAAATTTTAATTAGAACCAAATAACTTTTCACAACATATAACTTTCATACCTATCTCTGTTTAATAATACCTCTAGCATTTTTAAGTGTGGAAACCCGTGGTATGTCGGAATACCTGTAGTCTAGTGTAACCGTCAGAACCAGAGGTCGTGGGTTCAATTATCACGCCTGAAAATAGTTGTCCAGAGACTGGGTATACTTTATGATCCTTATTTATATGTTTGGCAAGTCAACCGGAACACAGGAACGCTTCCCAGCGCAGGAGCTGTCTTAAAAAAAGTCTGTAGGTATGCATAAGATAGCAGACCTTACGCTGTTGCTAAATATGACTTGGGGTGACCCATGGAAATGTGACTTTAGGCAAATAGAATTGTGAAGACAAAACCAAAACAAAAAAAAACTTTTTATTTTACTGAAGTTCATGTGCAAATACAAAAAAAGAAACGCCAGGTTATACGGATATGAAAGTTCACAACAAAGAGAATGGACGAGAGACGCTTGCATGCCTAAAATGCGAGATGGGCGTGCGGTGTGGCTAGGATGGACAAGGTGAGAAATTTAAAAAGTGATGAGTTTAAGAAAGTATATTAGAGGGAGTCTGAAAGTGGAGCCAGTGGATGAAGAGTTGAGGAGCAATAGATTATCGTGGTATGGACATGTGATGTGAAGGGATGAACAAATGTCCTGATGACAGTTTTATGTGTAGAAGTTTACAGATAGACAAGTAGGGGAACCAAAGAAAAGATGGATGGACTTGCGCGTGAAAGAGGATATCCTCTTTCATGCAGTCCATATATTATTTTATCGTATCGTTATCATATCGTCATTACACTGCTCATTCCCTTTCTAGCTATATGGCTGGCATATACGATGACGACGATGATGATAGAGTATAATGGACTAAAACAACACATTGCACCGATCCCAAATAAAAAAATTGATAATGATAAGAAGAAGAAATAACGCTTGGTAATTATTATTTTTTAAAGTCAACTCTACTAAATATTAATTTTTGTCGCGGGGGACTTTACAAACATACAAACAATGGGCACAAGAACACCCAGATTTGAAACAACTATTTTTGCATTACAATAATTTGTGTCCCGTGCGGGAATCGAACCCACAACCTCTGACTCCCTAACCACTAGATCAACAAGCCGTCATAAGTGTTTTTAAAGCCCGTTTTAGTTAAATAATTGCATATTAACGTTTTGTCTTTTGTACAACCACTTTTTTTCAAATATCGTTGAACAGCTCGAATCGATACTTTGGATATAAAATAAAGTGTCACCTGTAATCCGGGAAGGTTCTGAGGTAGGTAGAGCTTGCTATCGTCGTCCACAAATCACGACGGCATTAAGTCGTGCAGCGGTTCCGATAGGGGGCGCCCATCGCCATTTATCTAACCGAACTCCTCGTTGAAGCCTTTAGAATAACATGGTGTAGTCAAAATGTTTCATAGATGAAAGATAGTTTGTAATATTCTGTTGAACCTCTTTAGAGTGCCCTGATGAGGTCGTATGTTTGTGTGTGACACATATTGACACTGTAATTTTGTGTTGCCACACATAAAAAGTATTTGTATACAACTTGTTTTTATGGGATTGGGGCTAACGAGCAGTCGGATCACCTCATGGTATGTGGCTACTGTCGCCCATGGACACCTGCAACTCAAGAGCTACAAGTGCGTTGGGGCCTTACCGAAGAGATTGGGTTTTCAGTGAGTGGCAATGAGGATAAGGAGAGATAGATTTTATTGTTGCTATCTATTTAATTTATTTACTGCGTTATTTAAAGCATTTTAGGAGGGTCTATTTTACTTTATTCTAACAGATTCATAGTTACATCATAAATTTCTTCTGCTGAATTCTTTATATAAATTTACGGATAGAAATACGAATATAATTAATAATTACAAGTGATAGTTTCAGCAGCCATATTGTTTAATTTTTAATAGCAGTCAGATTATGTAGACATTTCAACGATACCCTATATGTCCAAAATCTGTGATAGTACTCACATGCATAAATGCACACTTGAACACTAAAAATATAGCCGCTCTTTTGGTGTGTCATGTAATAAAACTAAAATCAATACCGTGTGCCTACTCAATACTACATAGGAGGGCATTTTGTTTTGTTTTCAAACTAAATACAGGTTGTACAGATCTATCTATCTCTAACAGCATATAAATGAGGTAATAAGATTACAAAGAAGAACAACAATTACAAATGATTCAAATCTAAATATAAAATTTATTGACGGATCTGTTGGTCTAGTGGTTATGGAACCTGACAGCTTCACTGGAGGTCGTGGGTTCGATTCCCACAGGAGACAAAAATTGTACTATATACGATTAGTTGTGCCGAGTCTGGTTGTTCTTTGTGTCCGTTGATTGAATATTTATAAAGCCCCCCTTTTTTTTTATCGTGTGGAAACCCCCCGGGTCATCCCCCTACTGGGACCAGTAGGGTGGTATGTTAGACTCGAACCGACTAAAACCACACGGTGTTCCGTCACATAGTCCTATTGCCGGGATCTCAGGTGTACCCTTGAAAGGAAATCCCTGTGCACCCCGCAGACTTGGTCGCCTATTGAACAACAGACGACTACGCTGTGGTGTAGCATCACTATTCATAGAGGCGTGCGCGGAACACGGCGCCGCCGTCTTGGGCCTGCTTCTGCTAGAGCGGCGGATAGCCCCATCCGTCGCCCTCAGGCTAGCGCTTATGGAGGCCGGAAATCAGTTTGCGCTGTCCGGCGTCTGGTGCGTCTTCTGCGGGATGGGAGAGCACTAGACCTCTCCCGTTCCCTTTCCGCCACCTCCTTGGCGAGCATCACCTCCTCGCAAAATGAGGCAGCAGAATTCCATGCACTCTCGCTAGAGACCATGGACATAATCATGGTCTCCAACGAGAGGCTACCCACACCTATGGCCGCCGCAAAGTCCACACGCTCCTGCATCCATGCAGGGCACTCCACTAGAGTGTGCAGTGCAGTGTCCTCGCGGCAGCCCCCGCAGTGATGGCCTGAAGCCAACTCTCTTTGGGAGATTGATCTAGTGTTGTTTTAACTGGAAATTTTATTGTACAAAGTAGAAAACTGAGGTAAAGGACAACACGAGTCTCGGATGTGGAAACGCGGGATTGAGATTGCAGTAGTCTACATAAGCCAGGTTCGCGTATTCGTGTGACCTGTACCTGTCACTGTAGATGGCAAATAGACTACAAAACAACTGGATAGTATTAAATACTTATAATATATATAAAAAAATGTGTAAACAAGTTAACTAGAATTCCCTCGAGTCTTAATAGTTTCAAGTCGTAGTTGTCACAACTTAATTATAAACCCGAAAGTGGTCCTTAAAACTCACACATTTCAATATAGACATACACATACGAGTAGAATAAATTCACCTTATCTCCTTCCTCTTGTGTCGCTAAGGTGACTCAGGGATCGGACTGTTATCTATCAGACAGAATGTATACAGTCATACAGTGTCCGGTTGACGGCAATAGGCTTGACTCGTATTACGTTAGTGGGACTAAATTGCTGCAAGTCAAAATGTGGGTGTTTAATATACCTTTGCCTACCCTTTCGGGGTTTACAGGCGTGAGTATATAGGTTTGTATTTTTTTATTTATAATTATTATTGAATGCTTCCAAAATTAACTTCACATATCAAATTGAATCACTTACACTTTTCACTATTACCAATAGAATTCTGTAAATCTCTTTACAATATTGATAGACATGTGTATAACGCATGGGTTGAAAAGTTTTTTTTTTTTTTTTTTTTTTTAATTCGTAAGCCTACCATAATGACTCCACTTTGCCTGATGGTAAGCAATAAATGGAGTCCAAGAGTGGTGGTCACCATCCTCATTGCATGTCTAGTCAATGCAGCATGGTGACCCACACTATGGCGGCCTGGTGAGATGCTTTTTCACGCCCCGCTTAAAAGACCCAGGATTAAATTGGGAAGGAAACACGTGCACTGGTAGAGAATTCCAGGCTTTTACCGATCGGCACAGGAAAGAAGAGCCAAACCGTTTAGTTCAGGTACATATATTTTCGACGCACAAACGGTGACTCCTCAGGCCAGCACGTGTAGTCCTGTAGAGGAAGGGAGAAGGTGGGACCAATTGGAAGAGCTCACCAGAACACTCCCCGAGATGTAGGCGATAGAGGACTGCCATAGAGGCGACATCCCTTCACACAGGACAGTCGATAATGCGGACTGCGCGCCGTTGCAACCGATCGAGAGCGTCAAGCAAATACTGCGCATAGCCGTCCCAGAGATGAGAGCAGTACTCCACGCAGGAGCGAACCTGGTAAAAGACACAGTTGCTCGGGCGAGAAGAACCGTCTCACCTTGTTCAAAACGCCGAGCTTTCGCGAGGCCGCCTTGGTGACACTCTCGATGTAATCGCGCGGATTGAGATCCCGGCAAATATCCATACCCAGGATACTAAGCCTATCCTGCAATGGCAGTTGAGTGCTCTGAAGAGTAGGAAGGGGAAGGAATGGAGACTTTTTGGTAGAGAACGCACACGCTTGTGTTTTCTTGGCACTGAACTCGACCAGATTCTCACAGCCCCATTGAGAAATGCGGCTCAAGACCCGGTCGAGCTCAGCAACAAGCTCCTGTCGTTTTCCCTCAACGTCTGCCAGCTTGGCTGCATGATGTCCAAAATATCACCCATGTACTGTGCTGTCGTCTGCATAACAATGTATATTGCCAAGAGCCAACATGTCATTGATATGCAGAAGAAATAGCGTAGGCGATAGGAAGGAGCCCTGAGGTACATCAGCGCTTACCTCCTGGAAGTCTGAGGCCGCACCGTTGCAGAGAACCCTAATGCGGCGCTTATGGAGTAAGGCAGCAACCCAGTTGCAGAGTTTGGGTGGCAGACCAAATGAAGGAAGTTTGGAGAGAAGCGAGCGGTGCCAGACCCTATCAAAGGCCTTGGCAATGTCGAGGCTGATGGCCAAGGTCTCCCCATGCCTATCCATAGCCTCACCCCAAAGGTGTGTGACGTACGCTAGAAGATCACCCGTGGATCGGTTCGGCCTAAAACCATATTGCCGATCATTTAACAAGGAGTGATCCTCTAGGTGGCGGATTAATTGGGTGTTGATGATCCACTCGAGCACCTTACAGAGTATGGAAGTGACGGCTATAGGTCAGTAATTGGCTGGATCAGAGCGGTCGTCTTTTTTAGGAATGGGTTGAATTCGCTTCTCTCCAGGCCTCCGGAACAATTCCTGAGGAATAGGACAGGCGATACAAGCGCGTCAGTACGGGAGACAACTCAGGTGCGCAGTTCTTAAGAACCACCGCCGGAATACCATCGGGTCCACTGGCTTTCCGGACATCGAGTGACCGAAGCTCCGCACGGACATCCCTCTGCCGGATGCGAATATCCCGCATTGCGGAGTCGCAGGACGCAATGGTGGGCGTGTGCGCGCAACGGTCATCGATTCGGGAGTTTTAAAGAGGTCAGCTAGTAGATTCGCTTTCTCTTGCGGCTCGTGGGCCAGTGATACGTCAAGGTGGTTCAACGGCGGGGGTGGAGACTTCACTGTAGGGGATATAGTACTCCATACCGACAGTGATTTCGTCAGTCACGGCAGACGCACTTTGCGACAGATCCCTTTCTATAAAACAGCGTTGAGCCCACGGAATGGATGCAAAATAATCCCGCATTCCATCCCAGTCTGCTGACGAGTAGTGCCATAACCGCAGCCTTGTTACCACGGGTCGTGGAGGGGTAACAAGAGGCACTGAGGTCGACACCAGGCAGTGGTCGGAGGATCCCAGAGGGGCGAGAACCGATACGCTGTACTGCGTTGGGTGATTCGTCAGCAATAGGTCCAGCAAAGAGGGCGCTTGACCCGTTATGTCTGGTATCCGCCAGACATAACGGGACATAACCTGCGCTTTATCCGCTGCTTGACTCAGGTGGTCAAAGAGTCGAGTTGTCTCGAAATCTCCGGAATGGGAGCGATAGAGGCACACGTAAATCCGGCTCGTAGAGCCAAAATCCACTTGGAGCCAAAGGATGGAAAAGGATGTGTCTTGTAGGCAGTGCAGATAGCGACAACAAACATCCGCCCTGACGAAAAGGCACACTCCATTCCTTGCGAGGAAGCAATTCTCGAGCACGTAGCCGGGATGGTGGAGGTATGTCGTGTCGGCAGGGCGGCGTATTTGTGTCTCCGTAAGAAAAAGCATGGCCGGCCGAGCCGTCTCGAGGTGTTGGTGTACGGTGCTGAGGTTTGCATGGAGTCCACGTATGTTAGTGAACTCCACCTCAAAAAGTGGGTTGGTGGGAGAGGAGGATGCCGCTGTAAGACCACTTTTCTTTTTTTGTGCTGCCATGATAGAAGAGGAAGGGGGCGTAAAAGGCATGACAGTCATCGTGGCAATGTAAACTGAGACTAAAAATGCTGTGTCATCATGTATCGGTGAAGCATGACGGTGACCGAACCGTACGGAAGGGCCCCCGTATCCTCCCGGAAGTGGTCGCCGGGTCCCACCATCCGGTCACCAACCGGCACGACGAGCCACTCCGTGGATTATGCGCGACCTGACGGGGCAGCCTCCCAGGGTGGTTGGCCGTGGTTGGGCCCCTCTCTATGCCGCGGGCGGCCAGCGGCACCACCGTTTCTACGGGTCTCCCTGGCCGACGGTTCGATCCACGCCACCCTCACAATGACTCTACAGCACTCCACTGCTCACACACATACCACGATAACTGTCACCACTGTATCGTTGGGCCTCCGGTCTCTCACTCACCAGCGAAAGGCGACACCACGAATGTTGTCACTTTAGGCTGGTTTTCTGTGAGAGGGTAGTACTGCCCCGGTCGAGCCGGCCCATTCCTGCTGAATAAGTCAGCGTGGCTCTACTACCTATGAAATTTATCCCGTATGGGAATCGAACAAACGACCTCCGGCTCAGCAGCCAAGCTCACTAACCACTAACCACTAGGCCAATAGCTACATATGCTATCATTTTAGACCATCTATAATTTTAGCAATAGACTATCTAATACCTAATTTAAAACATAATTTTACGTTATGAAGAGAAACAAGCAAAGTTTCTGAAGTACGCAACAATACCAACTCCAATTTCCACAGAATTTTCACTCATTGTAAAGTATAAGATTCATAAAAGAAAGTTGGGATGTTTTATGTCAATACAAAGTTTGAAAATAGCGATATGGAACAAAGCAATTGACGCGCACAAAGTTGCCGGGGTTATTACCAGCGCCGAATACTGCCGAACTCCACCTCAAAAAGTGGGTATACTGCCGAAAAGCGCATTCTAATATGTCTTGCAGATTCCGATATTTTATTTTATGACTAAGGAGTTGGAGGTTGACGGAATGACGTCAAAATATTTTCAGTCACTGGACACTTTCAATTTCTTTGGTGTTGCTTTGATTGGACACCCTCTTTGAATACATATCTGATCTGATAGAGGATCGTACTACTAGCCGGTAACTTTTGGGAATTAGATGGTAAAATTTTGAGTTTATTGACAGAGGAAGGGATAATAGAATGGTGAGTATAAACAATAGCTCAATCAAGTCAGCGTCGTAAACCTATACTCCAAATGGCTGGTGCTAATTATCGCGCGATCTAGTCTTAAATTATAATCGTATTCCTTATCAACAGCTCAAAAGTTACCTATCATCATCACATACCACTTTATAACAATTATATAACACATAAAGAAGTTGAGATAAGTATTACATGAGAAAGGCAACCACAGTTTGTATAAAACGTCATAAATATAGTGCGATACGTCGCCGAGAGATGGCGTGTAATACCCTGTTTCATCGAGCTTCCTTCCTACTCCATCAAAGTTAATACAAAACGAACGAACATCTAGTGTTATTAGTACTGACATAGCCAAATAGTAAAGACCTTATTACAGTAAGTAATTTTCACATATGTGCTTTGATTTCGACAAAAAGACATCGTCGACATCATGTGAAATTACTAAATTGTTGAGTTATTCTTATTATGTATTTTCAAATTAGAGAAAAGAACTGTCACATCATATGAAATGACATTCTCATTCTAGATTTAGCGTTTGTTGACACCGAGTTATTATATGAGCAGAAGTATTATAAACTGTGATATAGGTGTACTACCGAATAAGACAGGCATTTAATTGGGTATTATTTAATAGTATGTATCTGATTTTGCTTTGTATAGTGTTTATCTTACGACGCATTATAACTCTTACAATTTACTTGCTTTTTTATTTTATAAGGATAAAATAAAGCGGCAAACAAGAAACAAGTTCATGATTGATTTAGATCTACGCAATAACACTTCAGAAGTATCTGTTGAGATGGATAAAAAAATTAACAAAGAAAATATCAACAATTACCACACACTTTGTAATATATATGCGATGGTAAGAGTTAGTCTGTTTTTTTTTTTCAAATACGTACTTACAACATTTTAAGGTGTACGGAAAAAATCAATGAAAGCCAGAGAAAAAATAATATTTAAACTTTAAATCTATTAGTACTATCATTCCTAAAGTTATTCACTGCAAAAGAAAAACGAGTCTCTCGCGATTTTTATTTAACATTTAATCAAGAAAAAGTTCACGTTTGTAAACTCTTTTAAAAAAATACATTAAGCATTAATGATTGTGATATTCGTACTGTTATAAAAAAGTGAAGACGGATTATTACAGAATTATTAAAGATTATTTAAGATCTAAGAGATAAGCGCGGTCATCACAGTAGTTGATTATATAAAACAATAATTCAAAAATCATATCGGCTCCAAGGATGGAGGATCATTACTGTGTGAGTGAATCAAACTAGCAACCTTATGCTAATGGGGCAACGTATTCAAGAATCTTTAATAAAGAATTACACATAAGTTTTTTTTATGGCAAAGAAAGACAGCTGAAAACTTTGTGCAAGTTATGATAATACCGAAGGTAGTGCACAAGAAAGTATAAAGAGAAAATATTTAAAACTTCAATAAAAAAAATGTTTTGATAGACTATTTTCTTTCTTATATAACATAGCATTACTACCTACAAAGATGTTTCGTATAAAATTAATTTAAAAGAAAAATACAAATTATTAAGTAATAAAAGTGTTTTATTTCATAAAGTAGATGATAATTTTGTCTAAAAAAGTGACACATTAGAGGAATTGAAAAGTAAAAAGATAATTTTAAATTAAGAACTATTTTTAGAATTTAATTGCCATAAAAATGTAATAGAGCATAAACTATTCTTCTTAAAACAATCTTATCGGTGATATACTATACTCTCTCTGAAAAAAAAAATAGAGTTATAAGATATAAATCAGAATTTAGTAATTTCCCAAAAACTATTAGGTGTTGTGACGCTATCCTTGCCGATGTGCGGTTATATAGACGTACTTTATACTTTTGACCGCCACAGTCATGTATATGTCGTGGCCAGATTATAGGTTTGATCACCAAATTCAAGAATACTCCTGAGGTATTCCTAGGTAAAAGGTAATAAATAAAGCTTATACAAAAGTATTGTCTTTCTTATTTGCGTTGTTAATTATGTAGCTATTTATTTCATCCACATTAGCATAAGATTACAAAAGCGAGCACTACTTTTAAGGTTTGAAAAACAAAGTGCTCTCCACGCCACCAACGCGATTTCATGATACCTAGTGATATAGTTTGCATTCAATGTAGCACTTATATCGATCTCGATAGAAACGTAACTTATTTTTAAATTGCTTTAAATTATAATATAATAAATAAATTAAATATTATCTTCTATTTTTCAATATTGAACGCCAATATTTATCATAAATACTCATTTATGATAAATAATGGCGTAGAAAAATATAATACCAAACTATGAGTTCATTAAAAGTCAGTGTCATTCGATTATCGATAAATCACAATTACCGTAATGCCCATCACCATTACAATGAGAAACTACCTACGTCACAAGCGGCAAATTATAAAATAAAGCTGTTCCTCTCTTATTATTTCATATTAATAATAACAATCGATCACAATAATAAGAGCACTCAAGAGTTATTAAATATATTGCAAAGAATCGACAATTTCCCAAGTAAAACAATGCGGATGTCCTAGGGGACGAAGATTTGCGGTAAGTTTAATATAACTTTATGTGAAGGGAAGGGAATAGGGAAAGCCACTCAGAGAATCCCACCAAGCAAATATCATTATCATTGCATTATTTCGTCTATTCTAACAGGGGACAGCACAACTAGAAATTCCCATTACTATTACTATTACCCACTTAAAGGATAAATGGATAACATAAAAAAAATCCTATTACCTATCCTACTATAAAAAATTTTCGTCGTCAACACGTTACGATTTCAGCAGTTAGCGGTCGAAGACAAAATACATATTATAATTACATTATTATAATTCCTTCAAAGAAAGTTAGTCATAACATAATATATAACAGTGTTGAAACTGTATTTAAAGTAACAAACTATAAGTAGATAATACCTATTCATTATTTCGATGTTATTAATACATAAGTATAGGTTTCACATCTCTATGGCAGAAGCGAGAAATTTAAAAAAGTCGGTCTTATTTGTAGTTAAATTTAAAAAACTGCCTAAACGTGGCTTTGAATGCTTTAAATTATATTTCAAAGGACAGAGAGGGATAAAATAAAATTGTGGCATATAGACTGATTTTTACAAAGATAAACAGTTGGCCGTGTGCTTTATCGATGTTTTTCCGGCATTACTTTGTAGATATTAAAGGATGAAATCGTAGCCTGGCGCCGTATTTTTTTGTCGTGGCGGTCAAAAGGTTAATCTTGCAAATAAAAATATTTTGTTTCTTTTAATTAAGTGTAGTTAAATAATGGATTGTCTTTTTTTGGTTAGTGACATTTGACAGTAAGGGAGTTCTGAGTGCGCTTCTCGCCTTTGAGAGAGAGGGGGGGGGGAAGAGAAGAGAGTAATGATGTCTTTAAAGATTGCAGTAAGTTGCTAGACTATTATGTACAGAATGCTTTTAAATTTAAATCTCTTATTCATAGCGAACTCTCTTATTCATAAACTTTAAACGATCGTATTAAACGATTTTCGTTGTAAGGAGACCTAATTGAAAATATTTAAAATGTAATCCAAATGAAACAATGCCTTTAACACAAAGTAGAAACTATTTCATTAAGTTTGAGATATGTCGCAGCCACGGCCACCAGTATTCAATGGTCAAGTTATTAAATAAGTTTGCGGGAGTTTCGGAAGGCAGTACTTAGCAACTTCTCATTTATTTATAGGCGTTTTATACAGTAGCGGGAGGTAATGAGGACTACAGGGTACGTCGGTAATATATAGTATCTTGTTTTGGTGAAGGTTGATGTTATGAGTCCTGGAAGGACGGTAGGTAATGGCTGATACTAAAGAAATATTTACAAAATTATAATAATAACTTTATTTGTAGCTCAGTATATCAACAGAAGGTACTATGTGTCATACAGATGTGTTGAGATTTGTATTAATTTTCTTTTTTTTACATGTTTTTGAAAAACAACCTCTGCATTAGGAATAATTCTTGTGTCGCGGGGCTTAATAAACATACAAATAGTGGACACAACTGTAACCACTCTGTAGTAAGTTGAGATCTGTTTTAGGCAAGTTTTATCAGCTATACAAAGTGCTGAATACAGATACTATAACAAGGGGATACTTTGCCCTAGCAGACTCTTTGGTCAACTGTGCACAAAAATTGTGTGTGTGAACTTTTATCAGCTACTTAATAGAAATTGGAGACCCATTAATAAGATTGAAAATGTATTAGATAAGTAAGAAAGTTGTGCAACAAAGATTATGTAAAATTATTTCCTATACGTAAAGTATTACCAATTGAGATGAAAGTGAAGTATTTGGATTAATATTAATGTGCTGCTAAAAATTAATATAACAAACCGAGAGTGACAAATTAGTCAATGACTGCTGAACCGAAGGTCGTGAGTTCGATTCCCACACTGGATATAGATTTGTGTGATCCACAAATAGTTGTCCCAAGCATTGGCGTTCTTTGTGTCCGTTGATTGAATGCTTGTAAAACCCCCCGCCACACAGGAACTATCCCTCATCCCTCTTCTCCTCTTTCCACTCCCTCATCACCCTTAAAGGTGGGCAGTTCACTAACGACTCTTGAGTTGGAGGTGTCAATAGGCGGCGGTTGTCACTTACCATCAGCATTGTGTAACACCGGTTTTCTGTGAGGTCGTGGTAATACTCAGCCAAGATACTTCAAAGTACTAATTTCTTATGTGAAATGCCATCAATAAATTAAGATAAATTTCCATCGCTTATTATTCACCTTCACCCATCAGCACCATCTGTGTGCAACCCATCAAAATGCAACTTATCGAAGTTTCCATGTAAATATGCAGATTGGATCCGACGCTCGGTGTGGAAAGACGTACACTTAATTTAATTCGAAAAGTTTAAAGTTCAAGTTCTTCGTGTACAGAGATTGAGCAGGTCACAATCACGCTGCAACTTTTATTAGATCTTGAAAAGAATCAAGATAATGAAAGCATACTTCTAAAACTAAAAAATAAGTCTTTTATTTTTTATCTAAATAAGTTTTAACGTGACAATTAAAAGCGACCAAAGTCAAACAAAAAATTAATATTGAAAGGTGATACTCTAAGAATATACACGTGACGACAAATGTCATCAGATATGAGGTCTAAAAAGGAGAGCCAACGTTCAGCAAGCTTTCTATTAAATCGGACGACGAGCGATTAACGTTATCAGTATTGTATTCTAAATTTCTTTATATTATGTCTCTTTGTGTGGAACATTGCTGTTCTTATTTATTTAAAACTCTAGTTGATGTCTCTAATATTAATTAAGTTTGCTTTGGTTATATTTGGTATAGAAAACAAAGCATTATATATTCAGTTGTAATTTAAATCAAAACTAAGAAATAGTAAACATGCTTATCTGAGTTTAAATAAATATTATCAAATACCAAATAATCGCCCAGTGGTTGTGTGTAACTATAATATTGGTTTATATTTACAAGTAGAGTAGACTACTTAACAATTCCTGTAATTAATATTATTTTTTAGTATTATACTTAGTAGTTGTAGGTTAAAATGTGTTAACCAACAGCAATTACGTAATAAAACTCTTGGATTAACAAAATATATAAATACGGTTTGATAATTGAGAGGGTACGTTAAAAACAGACAATACGGGATACAAATCCTTCAGTACAGATGCTTGTTGTTACTGAATGCCAGGCAAGCGAAAATTCTACGCATAGTTGTTCTGTCGGAAAATAAATATGCATTAAATTAATTTGCACGGGGCACTTCAAAGAATTCCATATGCGGCATTACAGGAGTCGAATGCAGCGACAGGGGTTGCGGGTGTGATTTCGGTTAAGTACTAATATTTGTTTGCATTTATATGTCTATGCTTGTGGAATACTAAATTACAATAATTCCAGTGAATTGTAATTAATCTAGTGAGTCAGATATTACTGCTTTATATCTCAATGATAATTTGCTGAAGTCCGCTTTTCTGTTTGTTTGCATACTAAATTAAAAAAATATTTTAAGAAGTGTTAAATGCTAATAAAATTTGACTATACTAGAAAGAAAAACTCAAGTTACCCTCAATTTTTTTTACCAAAGACACTCGGTAACGAGGTAACGTTAAAAACTAATATATGTATATATAAGACAGTAAACACACTTCCTACATTCAACTTTTAGAGTCAACTTCGCGAATCATGCAAACTTTGTGGATGTTTTCCCGGGACCCTTTGAATAAATAATACCACGACAGGTAGGCGCACAATTACACCGTTATAATGACGTGTCGAGGCGAGGTGCAGGCCCTATGGCCCTACATATTGATAACTTTATCTTTTCCATTTCGTGCTCCATAAATCTGCTATCCGTTCCCGGAACTTTGCAATCTCTACCACATAAATGTATTATAATTCCTTAGAGTGTATCAAGCAGGATAGTCTGAATATTGAAAAATACGTCTTACTGAACAGATGAAGATCCTTTTTTTATAACATAGGGGGACAGACGAAAGATGAGTGGGGGAATTGGGCCTCAGGAAACCTCACAACCGGTTGCTTCACAACCATACCAACCATATTTTTTTAAAGCTTGTTTTCTATCATCAGGTTTAATTTACTGACTTCACAAAAATTCTAATAACTGACACAAAAAACACCCAGACTCAGAAAAGCAGTTTTAGTATTACACAAAGTGTTGTCCCGTGTGGAGTCCGAACCCACAATACTCAGCTGGTTCAGTCAAATTAAAGTCAAATTTCTTATATACATGATTAAAAATTTATTCGTAACTTTTATTTGTCAAAAGTTATTTTATAGCTATTTACAGTTAGTAAAAGTTATATATTTGTAAATATAAATTTACACACATACAACTTTAGTTATTAGAAAAACGTGAGTTGTTTTAATTGTTTTTTAGTTACATAGTAATATATGTTTGCGGTACTCTGTTATCCGTAAAATATATGTTGGTAGACAATCAAGTTATTAGTATGAACGTAAGCTAGATATTATGTTATATGTAAAGTTAGTATAGATATATAATTGTATTAATAAATCACGCCCGTATTCCGTTTCTTATCCACTATTTCGTTAATCGATGTCATAAGCCCCATGTAGACGTGTGAGGTGCGATATTCGTATCACGTGCGTATGTGGATTACGCACAGAATCAGGCTACGGAGGTGCGACGCTAGCCTTATGATTGCTTACAAACTTATTTAAAATGTTCTTAATAGCGCTAACTTCAAACTTTCCGCGAAAACTTTTAACCACTGTGTTTTAACAACATAAGAGGCAGCAATATTACATACATATGTACATACATAGGCAGGGGTAGGCAGATGTGTGTTAAACACGCAAATTGTACTGATTAGAATTTGTTCTCACCATCGTATAGGGGTAAACCTATTGACATCAACCGGGCTCTTCCGAAGGGAATGGACATTGGTTACATGGATGGACTGGCAAGTGTTAGCTATAGCTCTATGATTTCGGGCGAGAGGCTAAGCGGTAACTGGAACTGGTCGTTGAAGTGAGGTCCGAACATTCCAAAAAACCTAAGCACAGAAATAGCAAAGGGAGAAAGATGTACAGAAATACTAGTACTTTTCGCTAAATATTTCCGATTGAAAAAAAAAAAAAAGAAAAAGACCAGCGTTCCCCGAAGGAGTCCACATTCCTGTTAAAAAGTGGCAGGCGAGATGCGAGTCACGTGGTCCGACGGAAGGTATTCAATTAGAGGCGCCGCCGTCACGGCTCACCTTCCTACCTTTTTATATCTGGCTCGCTTAGACTTACTCATTAATTGGACGAAGCTCGGAGATGTTTCGTGAGTCTGCGCCGAGAAGGATGTTTTATCGGTGACGCTAAACGATTAATACATTCACGAACTCTTTCAATGTTTTTGTATTCATCAAAGATATATAGCAGACAGACAGACACATGTTTGCTTAATGCTATTCTACTGTTAGTATCATTAAGAAGGAGCTTAGTAGTACGAGTATATAGTTAGGTAGGTATTCTATTATCTGCTTTAAGTTAATTAAAACCATGAGTAATGACAAATATTGCTTTGCGATAAACAATAAATGTATATTCATACTGAAACTATGTCACGTAACTATTTTATTAGTTTTTTAATATTTCCAATTGATGGATGGCCAAGAAAAAATTTTACTATCCTGGTAATATTAGACACACGGTAGAATATGAATACCATAGAGTATGTATGATATGAATACCATAGAGTATGTATGATATGAATACCATAGAGTATTCACCATTTTACATATTTACATAAATTCAACAAAGAATTCTGTAAATAACATGCAAACCTTATACGATTCATGTAACTTCTCTTATTCAACCATATTATACAAAATATCCCTTAAAAAAATAAAATTTAAGTGAAAATCGTGTTAAACGACAAATGATGATGAATAAAAAAACAATATCGATCATTTTAATTATTGTTGTATTATTATATTTCAAGACATTCTATAAAAAATGATTATTTTTTTCATAATTATTTTTGTCTCTTTATTAAAGTTTATTAAGATTCATAAATATAATATAAGAATTACAAATGATTTACCATTTTAAATTTTTACTTTATTATCAAACTGTCTACAAATACATATATTAACCTCTACAGGCCGCGGTTTTTTTTATTGTGTGGAAACCCCCACGGGTCGTCACCTTACCGGGGCTAATGGGTAAGGTGGTATGTCGGACTCGAACCGACTAAAACCACAAAGTGTTCCGTCAACGGGTCTATAGGCCGGGGCCTCAGGGCAGACCTAGCCGCCTTTTAAGCAGGCGACCCCAATATGATGTGTGGGGGTTCTGTCCCCCCCCCCCATATTTAGTCAGGCGCGCGTCACGGGCCTGCTTCTGCTAGGGCGATAGATAGCCCAGTCTGTCGCCCTCAGGCCAGCGCTCATGGAGGCCGGAGGTCATTTTGCACTCTCCGGCGCTTGTGCGTCTTCTGCGGGACGGAAGAGTACTAACTCTCTCCCGTTCCCTTTCCGCCGCTTCTTTTGCAAGCATCACTGCCTCGCAGTACGAAGCGGCGGAAATGGCATGGCGGTGTTCCGGCTAGGAGACTCGCCGCTTCAAAAGAGACCGTGCGGTATCCTCTTATGACCCTGACGGCCATAACCCGCTGTGGACAGGCCGCGGTTGCAGTATAGAATAGAATTAAATTTTATTTTGCAAATAGATCAGCCATATTATACAAGTTAGATGCAAGATTTTTGTATTAAGCATATAAACATGGTTTTGAATGTTAAATCTTAACATTAGGTGTGAGCAAACGGGGTGAGCTAAATAAAACCGTTTAATAATAAAATCAATAGTGATATACACAACACAAGACATTGATATAATATATTCAATCATAACATTGAGATTATTTTTTCTATAATAAAATACAGTTACACTGCAGTCATCACAATAACCGCAACGTATACACACAACACTGCATTATTTAAAGCGGTATCTGACAGTCATCAGAACTCGACTTGCTATTTACAGACATAACTATCTATTTAATAACGTGGTGTACTATTATTGCAGCGAAAACTTTTAATTGGCGTCGAACTGACGACTGGGCGGTGGCGTATACTGTATTACTTTATGTACTTAGTTCTTTGTTTATACAAATGCATGTTTTAGTTAGTTACTAAAGCAACCACAGGCTTTACAGAGTATTTCCAGTGTAATTTAAAATAATTTTATGTATGCTTAAAGAAAAGGCAGGTCCAAAACCACATTGTATTGGGATCGATTTATCATCACTGACGTGATTATTGTTGCCAATAAGCCTGGTATAATGGTGATGGACCGATTACAGCGCCCTGCAATGCTGCAATGATTGTCAATTTTGCTGTTAATCATGACGATACTCTCGTAAAAGTTGAAAAAGATAAACAAATATAGTATTTGGATTTGTCTTACGAGATTGTCGAAATATGGAATATTGATTCAGCGAGCATTGGCCCAATAGTCATATCTGATCACGGATTAATAGCCAAGAGCATCGAGAGTAGATGGCTGGATCAAGGGACTGACGCAGAAGACAGTTTTCCTCGACACGACCTGCATTGTCAGGAGAGTTGCTACTAGAGCCCACAAGCGCGTACGTGTGTGCGTTTGTTGGGTGTGTGTGCTTGTGTAAATGTCTGTGCTTCTGTGAGTGCATATACATATATATGTATGTGTGTATATATATATATACATATATATGAGTGTGTATGTTTTGTCAATTGTTTCAAAGACTAAGCTCTAAGTTTCGTTATAGTTTTTGCCCTGTAAACACTTATGTACTGATTTTATACAGCTACTCCTATTCATTTCAACCACTTTTTTATTAAGGGTGTATAATTTGGTGTGTAGGTAGGGACCCATGAATTTAAAACCTCTACGTGAGATCGAAATGTAAATAAAATTATTATATTCCATTTTTATTTAACATAGAATAGACGATAACACCTGGATTTGCAAAACGTATTTGTGATTTATCTAACAAGAGATTAAAATGAAAAGCCCAAAAAGATTAAGCAGACAGTAATAGTAAAAGAAAAAAAAATCCGATCTCTTAATTATTTTATTGCATACTTTGATAGTGTATAAAATAACATAAAATTTAAGCCCACTTCGTAATCCAACATCCAGTAAAGTATGTGTTAAGACTGCTCCTTACTTATTGTGTAATTAAAATAGCTTTAGTCTAAAAGTATTAATCATATCAAAAATTAGTGTATATAGTTATAAGTCCCAACATTGTGTACAGTGTAATATACGAATTAAAAAAATCAATAAATAAAACTTCATGTAACAACAATTTTAAAAAGAGTACCGAAAACAGTATATTCTTTCATTTCATATGTGTATATATATAAGTACCAAAAGAAAGTGATAGTCAAAAAAAAAAAAAAAACAATTGAAATAAAACAAAATTGATCTATACACAAAAAAGGCGGGAGGGGTCTGTGGAACCCCCCTCTGTCTGAGCCCCGGTCAGAACGAAGTTTATACACGGCTGTAACTATAGCAAGAAGAGTCGGAAAAAACTTGCTTTAGAACTTCGTTCCAAGACTGACTTGTCCATTCAGTATTATTCATTCCAGACCAAATACATTTGAAAGTGACTAAATCTTTAAAGTGCAAGCAAACATAAAAATATACACAATTTAAAAGGTAGCACTAAAAACATATTTTATTATATTTAGAAACAGAAAAACAGCCCAATGATAGCTGTCGTCCTTTCTTTATTAAACTTAATATTCTTATTCTCATATGTGTTTACATGTGAGAAACCGTGCCAATTGTTTAAAACAATTATACAATTAATTATATTAAAATACAATTAACAGTTGTAGCGACTGGTTAGACATACACCATGACAAGATTCGTGATTTCTGTAAAATAATTATAAGTAACAATAACGTCTAGTCCATTCATAATTTAATGAAATCAAAATCAAATGTCTGATTATACCGTACAATTTAATTTTAATGTGTTTCAATTTTATTTAATTTATTTCTTTGTAAGTGTACCATAAATGTGTTGTACTGATTTGGTTAATGTCTTGTTATAATGTTCAGTACATTATAACAAGATTAATATTATTTAATAATGATTAAAATTATGTATAATTATTTTTTTATACAATTTCTATAATTAATTTGTTATTGCATGTTTTAAACTTATAATATCTATTACAAGAACAATAGTATTGATCTACCTACGCATGTTGTTAGATGTACACTTTTATATATGAGAAGCTGGAATATTACGTACGTCCAATTTAGGTAAATTGTTGGAACTCTAAATAAATAATACCATCTTATTATGTACCCAGTTTAGCAATAAGGTGCTATTACACTACCGTCCAAAAGTTTGGAAGCAACAAGATAAAATCAAATAAAATAAAAGTAAGCCATCTTAAATTTTTTTTATTGATACAGAATTAAAAAAATAGACAAAACACACTTCTACAACAATGAAATTAAATAAGTAATATAAAAATTAAATTAAATTTTAGCTTCATCGAAGTGTCCACCCCTCTCTTTAATTACCTTCTCGCATATTCTAGGCATCCTACTAATTAATTTCATAAAATACTGTTCATCTAACTTCTTCCATTCGCTCTGTAATAGTTGCCACAAATGTTCTGAGCTCGTAGGAGATTGATTTTTCACCCTTCTATCTAGTTCATCCCAAACAAGTTCAATGGGAGAAAGGTCAGGTGATTGAGACGGCCACTGCATGATTTTCACATCTTTTTTCTTCCTTAAAAAGTTCTGGCACAGTTTGGACGAATGTTTCGGGTCGTTATCTTGCTGAAAAACGAACCCAGGACCAATAAGATTCAGTCCACTGGGTATGGCGAAATCCTTAAGAATTTTCAAATAGCGTTCCTTGTTTAGTTTTTCGGTTATCCTCACAAGACTTCCGAGTTTATTGTTGCCGAAACACCCCCAAACCATGACATTACCACCACCATGTTTGATAGTAGGCACTGTACAAGCTTCTGAAGCTCTCTCTCCTTTAGATCGACGCACAAAAACACGTCTATTGGACCCGAAAATCTGAAACTTCGATTCGTCACTCCAAAGAACTTTTTTCCATTGGTTTATTGTCCAGTTTTTATGTTCCTTTGCCCATTCTAGTCTGTTTTTCTTATGCCGAATTGTTAGTTTTGGTTTTTTAACTGCAACCCAACCTCTTAGCCCCGCAGACAGTAGTCGTCTTTTAACTGTTGTTATTGACACGGGTGTTCCTCGCGTTTCATTCAGAGATGCGGTAATTTGTGGTGCAGTTAAGCGACGATTCCGTTTAGAAAGAACTCTGATGAAGTTATCCTCTTGACTTGTAGTGGATTTGGGCCTACCAGACCTTTTTCTATCTTCATTTTTGCCAGTTTCTTTTTTTCTAGCGAGGGTGTAGTGGACACCTTTACAAGAAATTCCGAGTTTTTTTGCGATTTGGCGTTCACTGTAGCCTTCCTCACGCAGAGTACAAATAGCGCTTCGCTGTTCAAGTGTGATTTGCTTGCGTTTTGCCATTTTCAATAAAAAAAAGACGGTCAAGGAAGTAGTCGAAATCTTTTGAATACAGACGATGTTAATATCACAACCTTCGCGTTCTAATGCTCAAGTGTGACTAAATAAGGTCCAAAAAAGATAAAACTACAAAATATTTTCAATAAAACCGCATCAATGCATGAAAGAAAGTCCCCGGCGGATGAAGTAATAAAACACGTGTTTCGTCAAAATCCAGGAATTTGTTAAAACTCAAGGAATATGCACTAGTAATCCTTTTGTTTTGTGTTAAAAAATCACAAAAGGTCATAAAACTTTATTTTATTGCTATTATTTACCGCAGGGAGTCGGCAATCTTTTGTTTTGTTTGAAATCAGGTGTGCTTCCAAACTTTTGGACGGTAGTGTATATTCTAAAATTACGTAATGAAAGCAAGCTTTTTTTTTTTCTTTTCTTTTTCGTGTGGGTACTCCATCCGGTCATCACCCCACCGGAGCTGACGGTGAGGTGGTATGTTGGACTCGAATCGAGTAAAACCACCCCGTGTTCCGTCACGAGAGCGTCTGTTGCTAGGGACCCGGGACACCTAGAGAAAGAATCATCCGGGAACCCCAGCAGACCTTGGCCACCTGATTAGCAAGTGACCACAATTTGGAGTATGGGTCTTACGCGAATTTAAATAGGCGCGCGTAGAACTAGTTCGTCACGCCACCGTCTCAGGCCTGCTTCAACTGGGGTAGCGGTTAGCCCAGCCCGTTACCTCCAGGCTAGCGCTCATAGCCAACTCTTTGGCCAACATCACTTTCTCGTAAAACGAATAGAATCCCATGCACTCTCACTTTGGACCATGGACAAAACCATCGTTGCTACCGAGAGGCTTCCCACATCAATAGCCATCGGAAGGTCGCTGTTTTGGCCACGCTGAGCACTCTAGTGTGGAGTGCAGTATCCTTGTGACAGCCTCCGCAGTGTGGCACGCAGACATTGGCTCCCGGCCTATGCGACACAAGTACTTACCGAAGCAGCCGCGACGGGTGAACACCTGTGGCAGCCGGTAGGAGAGGCTGCCATGTTGCCTTTCCAGCCAGAATGGATCTTATCGCTATCTATTTTAGGCGAGCCTAACAAAAATGAAAATAAACAAAAAATCTACACGCATTATAAAAATGATTGGAAAATTGAAATTTGAAATGCAAATCCCTCATCTTGAAGCAAATCCAACATTTCGTAATAATCTTTACAAACACAACCCTACCTATACGCACTCCAGCCTTATTGTACGCCTTCGCTACATCCTCTTGACATTTATTTTATGTCTTACATTTCTTAAAAGAGGTACACATGACTGGCGAACGCTCAATAATGTCTTGTACTAAAAATATTATGCATTTTAATTTATTGTACCAGTACTAGCTCATGAAAAAACACGAATGAAAATTTCCAACTTGATCTCCATAATTTATGTAAAACTATGTGTACATACACTAAAATCTACGCTACTTACAAGCTCATGTCACTGAAATGAAACACATTGAAATATATTTACATGTTGTGTACGAGTACACACAGTAATTGCGTGTACATCTTGCGACTTTTTTTGTAGTTACACTTTTTGATCTACCTCTTATTGTATTTCTTATTACTATTATGTATTTGTATATATTTATATGACATATGTATGTCGAACATTTATATAAACAAATTCTGTATTTGTATTTAACAATCAAAGATTTTATTATGAAATCGCACCTAAAAACTTGTTTGTTTTTGGACCCTGGAGCAAGCACATAAAATTTATATTTATCACGAGTGTTATAAGAGTGTATATCACTGTTTTTAATATACTGGTTCAAGTTTTCATAGATAAATACCTCTTCCATAGCATAAAGACAGACTCAATACCAGACATTTTAATCCAAACAATCATACCAAGAAACCAAGGGTGAGCTGTGAGTTTGTCCTTTTTAATTAATGTTAGTATCCTACGTACTCACAGATGGTGAATATGTGTGACTATGTCAAATTAAAATACCTTTTTCTCTTCGGCAGAAGCTTGTTTACTGTAAAACATTCCAGAACCAGACTACGCCACCAGCATCTGGTAAACCAAAAGTATTTGTTATTTAGAAAAAGAAACCATAGAACATATTCATATATTTAATATTAATCTATCTATGTATGCCTTTCTCCCACCGGGGTAAGTAGAGACAACAGCCCGCCAATAGCTTTTCCTTCCTCCTTCTCCTTAAATATGTCACGAGCTTCTTCTGCTACTATTAAACATTTCATACAAGCCTGTCGGTTTCAGGTACTTCTGACCTGTCCTTTTTTAAGAACATCATCGGTTTGATCGATGTATGTTCAGCGTTGTCTATCTATCTCCTTACAACGAAATTCAATTATTTCATTATTCTAACATATAAATATACAACAATGAAAGTTAGACAGATAAAAAAACTATATAGTACACCACATTATAATTAAAAAACAAAAAAAAAAATGAAATTAAATTAAATATCTTCATTTCATATAATTGCTCAACAATTATATGAAATCTTCGTATTTAAAAAAAATATTTAAATGTATAGATCAATACACACACCGTTACTGCGACTATAGGTTGCCTTGTCAAGTGTGCAATTAATATTAAAAATATAAGATAATTAAATACTTGTCTGTTTTGATCTATAACCGGCCGATTCCAAATGGGTGAGCCTTATCAGAAGACATAGCTCATTACCACTCTTTTAAATTACCAGATAGATATTACAGTGTTTCGTGTACAACATATACTATTCAATAAAACACTATTTTATCATGTGCTATCATGTTGCTTAAAGTAAGTAAACTAAAATTAGGCCTTTGACAGCAATGTAGTTAGACAGGAAAAAAATAAATTGAAAAGAAAAAGGAAAGAAATATAATGAATGAAGACAGACAGATTAGAATCAGTTGTTAAGAGGCGATAGGTACAATAGTCGTTTTTATCGCTGAGAGCGATGTCTTTCAGAAACCCTTTGTATGTAAACAGCAGATAAAAAAAACGGTTGATGGTTGTGTACTTTAAACGTTTAAAGGAGTGTTAGTAAAACCAAAAATCAATTACTCTATATACTTTTTTCAATAAAGAATACTATCAAAACAGGGTCCCAAATCCTTTGTCACAGTAGCCTGGAGCCACTGCCAAAGCCCATTACAAAAGTTGAAGTCACCGTGTGAAGTACCCTCGCACCGACTACATTTGTGGATATTTATTGAGCCCCCGCTTCATTTTATGTTATTACTTGTTATTGCGATAGTTTCAGTAAATGATTTTAGTTGTTTCACTGTGAAGGCCAGTAAACAGTCTTAAGTACTTCCCGCCGGTACTTGACGACATTGAACTTTTCTAAAGTGGGGGAATAGTGGGAGGCTGTTTGGCATCGATACACTGTATTATGATGATCTTGTATATAGTACATGTAGAGTATTATTTTCGCCTTCGCAGGAGCACCAATATTACAGCTAGACACTTTTGTCTCCGAACAAAGTGATCTATTTATTAGGATCTCCACGATCTAAGCTTGAAACGGTATAGCTTTACCTAAATTTAGTGATAGAAAGTCTTAAGTATATCTGAGGAAATGTTTAAATATGGGACCTACGTTATGGATAAGAGATTTAAAACAATCACCAGGTTTTGCATTTTTGGTCATATACAAGAATAACTTTAAAGTAACCCTGACTAAACTATTTTAATATTAAAAACTAAACAGATTTTTTTGAATTATAGTTAGAATAATTACGTTTGAGTTACTTTGAAACAAAAACTAATCGGAATAAAAGATAGGGGATTAAGAACATATTACATGCGATGTTACAATTTTGTATTTTCTAGAACTCCTAAAATTCTCCATACGTATGTATGTCTAATAATTGTTATAAAGGTAAAAAGGTCCCTTTGATATTTGACTGGTCTGTTGGTCTAGTGGTAAGTGATCCTGACTGCTAGGCCAGAGATCGTGGGTTTGATTCCCAGCCAGGACAAATGATTGTGTGATGAGTACCATCATTTGTTCTGTGTCTGTGTAATTTATCTATGTTAAATAGATATGTTTATCTGAGGGGAGGGGAAAAAAGAGAGCGGGGTGAGGAGATGGGATAGGGTTGGGGGGACAAGTGTGAGGAAGAAGGAGAGGGGGGGTTGGGCTTCCGGAATCCTCAGTCATTTCAGGGAAATGCAACGCAAGCTTGGCTTAATAACCGGTTTTCTGTAAGGCCGTGATATCGCACCGGTCTTTCGTGCCTAAGCATTGCACTACTACTGTTGAAACAGGTTATCATACGACTCTAGCGCAGAGACCTTAAAAAATATTTTTTAGAGTTTTGAGCTTAAGAACACATGGGCTCATTACTAAAATAGAAAATACTTTTTTGTGCAACAGAACAAAGTAATAATTTACTACAGACCAGAGAATACTTTTTGGTAATTCAAAAGTTCAGCTTCCATTGAGTATTAAATCATCTCGTCTCTATTCAGTAATTAGCATCATCAAGCCATTTGACTGAGTATAAAGACAAACGTTATTGAACACAAGCGGTCACCAGCGGCATCAAACCTGAAAGCCTAAAGTGAGCTTTAACAAACATGTGTATTTAGAACCATTTGTACTTCGCCTACAAATACAAATGGTTCTGTGGAATAATTTGAATTATTACTAGAGCTACATCTTACATACTGTTGCATCTACTAGTAGTAGGTCATATGTTCATTTAATGGAAAGTCTTTTACCTAATAAGATCTGTAATAAGAGCATCTCGTCGTCTTATAAATGCAAATCCCTCATCTTGAAGTCTTATAAATGTAACATGGACTAACATAAAACTATATATGTATATATATATATATTTTATGATAATATATTATTTATAATATTTTATATAATGATAATATTAGACATCCTCACTTACAAAAGATTAAGGACGGTTTATTACTAATATATCGTATGAGTATGTACTACTAATATATCCTAGAAGGTGTTCCTGTCATATATGTCTTTACAGTCACGGGAAGAAAAGGACTTGCGGGTACGCGACACTGGCTTTTGTGAGCTGCTGCTGTTACAATTCCGTCTTCTCATATGAAATTGGTGGTATCTCTTATTTCCAAAAAGGGTTGACGTCAGGCAAGCTGCCAATCTAAAAATAAACTAGCAAAATTCTCTTGCAATGTACACGTGCACCGAACCTAAATCGATTTGAGACATGGACAGGAAAATTATGATGATGATATGAGGTACTCAAATACTACAAAACATACTTATTTATATATTTATATATATACTATATCTACCTTGTTTTTCTCTGCATCGCCTAAAGGTAGACTGGGAGAAAATGCCTACGGTAAGTCCACCTTTGACACATATTGTGCATAAAGTATATATGTATATACATACATATATAATAAAATAATAAGTGTATATGTATAATCGCTTACAGTTATTATTGGACCATGTAGGTATTAGACTTTTTATGCTTCTTCATGGAAAAATCCTGATCCCATCCTAAATATTAGTTTTCAGAATTATTTTAGTAATTAAATAGAATATTTGATTTTTTAATTTAGTAATAGAAGAGTCAAAGAATATGGACATCATACGAAAACTAGTACATGCACAGATGATTGATGAAAAAATACATAAATGCAACGAACATTTAGGCCAAAAGAGGCATGTAGACACGTTACGAAAAGAGGCATGTAGAGACGTATGAAACGCCCATTTTTTGCCAACTCTCATTCAGTCCCACTGACGCAATAGGGGGCAAGTTTATTGCTGCCATCCGTCGTCACTATATAACTGTATGTATACTGTGAGATAGACAACAGTCCGATGGCTTAGTTGTCTCTTACGAACTTGGTCCCATCCTATTCTACTCCACCGACACCCACACGGCTGATCGATGAATCGGAAACAAAACTATTAGGTTGGCAACTAATAACGCTACTTTTTTCGATCAGTTTCCAAAACGCTATAGAACTATCTCTAATTTCTTGGAGTAGAATATAAATAAAGCAAGAGTTGTATGTCAGATCAGTTGACAACTGGATGTCGAATAGTAAAACTACAGTAAATTATGGATATTTCTCGTAGAGAACTTCAGCTGCTTTTACTTCACGAATTTCGCATAGGTCAAAAGTGACTGTGTGACAGGTTCAAAAGTGGCAGCACCAAAATCTGACACGAATAAAAAAGTTCTTTTAAGTGTGTGGTGGGGAATAAACGGAATTATATACTGGGAGCTGTTGCCGTCTAACACTACAATCACGGCCCAATATTTACTGTGACCAATTGGATAAAGTAGCAGCGAGATTACCGAAAAATCAAAATAAAGTATACTTTTTTTCACGATAATGCTCGACCACATGTAGCAAAAGCGACTCGTGAAACATTAACTTCGCTTGGCAAGGCTGTCCTTCCTCACCCGCCGTAATCTCCAGACATTATGCCCTCAGGTTATCATTTCCTTCTCTAGTTCACTACTTAGCAGACAAAAAATTAAAAATGAAGACTTACCACTTTTTTTAATCAAAAGTCTAAAAACTTCTATGAGGAAGGTATTATGTATCTGCCAGCGTGTTGGCAGGCGCAGGTGATAGAAAACGACGGTGCATATATAGTTGAGAAATAATTTAATTTTGTATACTTAAAAAATTAAATAAATTTGTGTACAAAGATGGCGGGTTTATTAGCTGCCAACCTAATAATATTATAAAGATCATGACATGTTCAGTACGCACACATTACTCCTAAGGAATTACTTATTAACGCTAGAACCACTGTTATTATAATCTTTAGTAGAAAAGACACTTTTTTTAATATTGTTTTTTTTTATGGTAATATTTATATCAATTTAAATTTATCAACAGAAGTGTATTTTTTTTACTGCGTGTATGGTGGCACGGACAGTGGTTTAAGTAGTTGCCTCACCAGTACGCTGCCGCGTCGAGTGTTGTGGATTCGATCACACACTGGATGATATTTTGTTTAATCCTCAAATCGTTGTTGATTGATTGATTGTTTATTGTACAGTCAGATACAATATTAGCTTATAAATACTTAACTAAAAATACGTACAATTGGCGGCCTTATCGCAATTAGCAATCTCTTCCAGGCAACCATTGGATGGAGAGAGAGATGTGATTGAAAGAGGGTCTGTATTGTACAATAAAGTCTTGTCTACCTACACATTTAATGGATACACATAAAATATATGTAAATACGCTTACACAGTCATACATAAATAAATGTATAAAAATAAATATAAACAATATAAATTGATACGGATATATACATATATAATAAAGATATACATAATACTACTAATTATGTCAAATAGAAGTATAGTGCTCTTTTACTAATTTATAAAAATTAGAAAAAGTTTGTGCTCGTTTGACGGTCAGTAGCAATTCATTCCACAGATGTTCGTCTGTGGAATTAATCGCCACTGAGCTTTCACTGTGAATGATGAATTTTTTTAAAGTCCCCTACGATACAAGAATTATTCCTAGTGTATATTAAACTCTCTTAAATGAAAAATAATATTTTAAATTCTTACGACGCAGTAATTCATTAATAAAAGTATTAATCCCAGTAGAAAAGTAAAATCAGGTTCAAATTTAAAGATAATCGCAAAGCCTTTGAAGACGTCGTCGTTTGTCAAATCGCTTGGGAAAACGTAAACACATTATTAAGCATTCATTCGCTTGAACTGTACTTAACGCGACCGAGCAGGAAAACAAAATAACACGCACAATACACACAAGCCCTCAATAAAAGCTATAAACTTTATATCTAACCTCGATATCAGTAGAGAGAATACATAATGAACATTAGGAACAAAGGCGTGTGAAAAGAGCCGATACCGAATTGGGTAGGTGAGAAATTGATACCACTGAACTTCAAACGAAATATCTACCTATTCATATGTGAGCAAAGTTTAATTTTGACCGGTTCAGCAGTTCACAAAATCAAACAAAGATGATGCAGCTGTGAATTGGCTTCAGTACTCCTTGTTATAGGGTATACTTTTGGGTGCAGAAGCATTATTATAGAAAAAGCAAGAATCGAAGATAAGTGAGGTGCCGCGGAGCTCGCTCTGAAATATTAGTGTTCTGAAGGTTTCTTTGAAATCCCGTGTTGGTGCAGCGGGCTCTTTTGTAGCTTCCCGTTTGAACATTTATATCAGCTATGGCGTAGATGTGCTTCGAAACTCTGCGAAGCTAATACTCTTCGATATGTAGCTTCCGCAATCGCCGGTTATTTTCCAATGAATCAATCTCAGATACTCTTTCGTTGATAGCGTTTATGAACTTTATTTTGTAAGCAATGTAGAAATCTTTAGAATGGTTAAAATAAATGTTATATTGAATTGTAACATTATTGAAATGAGCTTTATCTGCATGTTAAATACAAGTAGACATGTAGATTGTACATACACTTTGTAAGTGTGTACATTGTACATAAGTTTTACGTGTTATGTGGTAGCGAGAACTTTATTAAAAGCTGCCATTATTAGTAGTTCGTGTTTCGATCGTTATGTTTTTTTTTGCATAAAATGCGTTATAGAGGATGTCAAAATAATAATCAATATAAACCATATTATATTAGGTATATAGTAATGCAATCGAATAACATAATACAACATTTTAAAGTAAACAAACAGAAAATACAATCAGTTCAATTCAAATTGTCATAAATGTCATATTTCTTTAAAAAATCGTTAACTGACTAGAAGCTCTCTGCTATTCATTATGTTTGTAAACTAATACAGAAATGATGGTATGGTAGATTTACTATACATTCTTTCTGGTGCATATAAACACAACTCACTCAGCATTTCGACTCCAGGTACTGCCATTTTTAGGTGCGCCTGATCGTTGGGAATGCGATAACTTAATTAACTAATAATAAAAGAGTTATTGAGAAACTACAACGTATTTAGAAAATCTGGCTTTTTTCTCAAGGAAAAAGTTAGAAATCAATCATCTAGTACCCGTATGGGTGTGGTCATATGTTCAATATATTATTTGATATGTAATAATATACCATGCGCCTATTTAGTTTAACATAATCATCAGCCTATCTCCGTCGACTGCTGAACGCTGGCCTTGTGTGTGCGCACACATCTGGTTTTACAAAAAAATTATATAAACGTGTGATACAGAGCTAAGGGTATTTTGAGTTTGTCACCCCACCCCACAGTCTAAATCTACAATGTTCTAAATATTTTATTACAAAAATCTTTGGTTAGCTTTTCACAAGAAACCAATAATTTTGATGATTAATTAATTATATATAAAACAGGTTTTCCCGAAATCATATATGTATATATATTTTTTTATATATACATATGTATATATTGACTACGCAGCCTGATTGAAATCAATAAGGGGTCTAAGAGTATTAGTCACCATCCTCATCGCATGTGTAGTCAAGCAGCCTGGTGAGATGCTTTTTTCCGCCGCTCCTTTAGTTGAGAGCGTTTATTTCGTGCAAATATATATATATATGCTAGGTAGACAAGTTTACTTGTATATTTATCTGACCTCCATGTGGTTTATTCTTATAGTGACAGTTATACAAGGTTGAAAAACGTTTCATACCACTTTATCATATAGTGCTAAGCTCTCCTTAATTTTGATCAGACGGCTATTTGAGATGTCTGAAGTTATTATTATGTGAAATTATTTACTACATTTCTTACAAGATATCGAAATTTTAAATGATATTTCTAAATACAGATTGATAGATAAGTATTTATTGTACAAAAAAAACAGTTTTTATAATTTGGTATAATCTTATAAACTGAAACTTAGAAGCGTGAAACCATTTAAATAAAGAAGTTGTACTTATGGCGGCCATATCGCGATCTCTTCCAGACAACAACTGGATGGAGAGGGAGATTAAGAATAAGATAGAGAATTAAAGCTTACTGGTTGAAAATAAGATGCATTAAAATGGAGAAATAAGAGATAGGCAAAGACAAGATTGTGAATCGAACTGAAGACCTCTGCCTTGGTTTGTAGTGAGGATCACTACCCACGAGACTAAAAGGGTAATGATATACATTTTAAGTTCATACAAATATTTGTAATTTAGAATGTTTTTATACGTATATATCTTTTAGTGCTATAGACGGACAGACGAACTAAACGGTCACCAGATGATAAGTGACAGTGCGTTGTCTGCCTTTGACGATAATGGAGGGAATCAGGGGAGTGGTAAAGAAGAGATAGGAGACTGAGGGAGAGGACTCCGGTATCCTCGCTCAATCAACAGTACAATGGAAGCATTATTTGTCTACGAGTGTTCTGTGAGAACGTGGTATTACACCAGTCGAGCCGGCCCATTCGTGCCTTAGCATGGCTCTCCCATGGAAAAAAATATTACTAAAAGCACAAACGTTCGTCTATTTAGCTGAGCAAAAGAACATAGTTATTAATTGATATTACAACTCAATTATAACTCAATAGTATGACTTAGGAGATAAAAAATATGTCAGAAATTGTCATTTAATTAAGATGCGATTGCCAAGCCTGACATAAGAATGGCTTACTACTTACTTTGATTTGTAAATAGGCTGTTCTCGCCACTAGCGAGACGTCTGCAAAAACGAAACGTAAACGTAAAAGGGTCAAACAAGTGACGTTTGCGTGAGAGACTTGAAAAATTAAAAATAACGTGGACCGGCGCGCGCGCGCTATAAAGTTTAAATATATTCTGCTCAAGAAACGCGAGTGTGATCAAGAAACCCCGAATCAGCTCATTGCTTCCCGTGTCGTGATAAAACAAGAAGTGCCACGAGTGCCGAGAACCCCTGGCGCCTTCCACCAGCTCCTAATCATCACCAACCCGTGAGTACATTTCCACCACTTCCCCTTACCTCAGCTTACCTCACCGCTGTATGTATGCGTCGCACCAAGGCGCATATACTACATAGGCAAAGATCAAATGTTGCATCATCTGTTCCCGTAACTCCATTATTTTGATAATGACACTCCCAAAAGTAACGCCTTATTCAATAAATTATAAGTAGTAGCCCATTCTTTTCTTGAGTGACTCTTAGTGAAAATCTACTAAATTGCATTATTGCAAGTTTGAGAATTAAAGAATAAACAGAATGAAAACTTATCATATGTATACGTTTTAGAAATATATACATATGTACTAGCGGAGCCGACAGACGTTGTCCTGCATCATATTTCAAGCGATTAGGATCAATATAGATAAATAACCTAGATACCGACAGCATCTGCCGGGCTGATTTGTGAATCTAAACCATTCCCAGATCCCCTTGAACACACACAAAAAATTTCATCAAAATCCGTCCAGTCGTTTGAGAGTAGTTCAGTGACATACACACTCACAGAAGAATTATATATATAAAGATGTATGACACGTACTATCTTTTATAATAGATTTCAGAATATATTGCACGAAATGCTCTCATAAAAAAAAGTGGGCAATCAAATGATGGGCGGTACTGAACCCAATAATATTTAAGGGTATTAGTATTTAGTTATTATTATTTTTTTATAGCTGTAGAGCATCTTGTCCGCGTGGAGTTTTTTCTCTTTGAGAGGTCTTCCCTACAGATTGTCAGACCCGTAGTAACAAAATATCTTTCCGGTCATGAAACGTGTGACAATGAGGTATCATGAGCGAATACATACATCCACATATATAACTGAATATACTGATCCGAATCGTCACTGCAACTGTAGCGATGAAGGACGGCATTGAAACGAATATACATGTATATTCCGTTGAGTGGAGACAGTTCGCCAATGGGGTTACCCCAAGGTAGACCAAAGAGGAAGGATATAAGAATCCTCAGTGAAGCGAAATAATTTTATTATTCGATAATTTATATTTACATCACCGCAAGTAAATTAAATATATTGATGAAATAAATAACACCTAATATCCGAGAGAATTATTTTGTAAGTGAAGCTGTCAGCTGTCGATGTTCCAATGGCTATACAAATAATATGCCAATTAGACTATCTCTGATTTTCTCCGATTTCTTACTTATTTTCAAATTTCAATTGTTTTCTAAAGATTTTGGCTATACACTTGGACATTTAGTTTCTGATTTTTCTAACAATACGGCTTAGTCTACGATACTTTTCAATCAATTCTTCTGGCGACTGGGTTTGACTGGCTTTACGAAACATTAGGTGCATAAACTGTAATCTTGAAATGTACCGTTCACATCGTGTACTTATCGTTGTGTTGAAACAAGTTCCGAAAATGATTTCGATGACCACCGAATGGACTGCATTTAATATAGTTATTATTTTTGTATATTTATTATTTTAAAATGGGTAATGCATTGTCATATAATTAATTACATAACAAAAGATAAAAAAACAGGAGGCTCCAACATATTTAAATCCTTTGTCTTTAAGTTTTAAAGTGTTTTATTTATAAAGAAATTGTTTGCAACAACAACCACTCACACAAGAGAATTGTTAGCAGTCCACAGTTTTGGTTCTTCTAATAAACTATCTTTTTACTATTAGAATAAAAACATACGCGAATTAGATTCATATTTATTTAAATATACGGTTTTACTCACATGTGTAGTCTTCGGTGCCCAGAACACAAATCAACCGAGCTCTTAACATCTGTGACCCACAATATCTAGGCAACGAAATGAACTACTTACGGCATGCACTCGAGGCTAATGGATACCGGTGGCGGGACTGTACCCGGAAAGCAAGTGTGGTTGTCAACCGACGAACATCTGGTGCAGAGCGGAACCCCGTGTTTCTTCCATACATTCGCGGAGTAACTGATAAGATCGGGGGACATTAAGAACAAAGTTAAACATCAGAACAATCTTCTTCCCCCCTGGACGGCTAAGAGGACTACTACGCTCACCCAAGGACGTTGACCCGCTAGGGGCCCCCGGCGTCTACTCCCGTGTTACTGTGGTTTGTGCTGTGTGGGAGAGACTTAACGTAGCATCGCATCCATGCTTCAGAAGCACATACGTCGTGTGAAAAACATGGACAGTGAAAGGTCGGCCATCGCTGAACACCTATACAAGACGGACACGGCTCACTACATACGTTTTGACAAGACTTCCGTACTTTCAAAAGAAAAGTATTTAGTGCCGCGAAAAGAACTTGAAGCATTCGAAATAAGCCGTCGCCCGAACTTCAACATAGACAGTGGATGGTCACTGCCTTCCACCTGACGACCGGTACTGAAACTTGCTCCAAAAGAAACAGCTCCGATGCAAAGAACCGACATGGTCAGTAGTTTATGCACTACAGCGCCTGGTTTCAACAGTACCACAACATCAGCGAAACAGCAACGCAGCGGACGAAGACGGATGTCTGCGTCCGCAGGTCCGAAAGACATAAAAACAGCGTCGATTAATCAGTGCATCGTCCGATTTCGTCATCCCTCATCACCCTCTAAGGCGGGCAGCACACTTACGACTCTCGAGTTGCAGGTATCCATGCACGGGGGTTTTCGCTTACCATCAGGTGACCCGTCTGTTCGTCTGCCCCCTACAATATATATAAAAAAAAGTTTTTTTTTTAACTTGAGTATACCCTGAAAATAAATATGTTTAACTTCATAAAATCAAAACTGCAGCAATATTAATTACTTAGGAATATATTACATGCTGCCCCTAAATCACGCTTTATGGTTCTATCAGAAACTGGTATTGACTGACATGGGTTTACATGAAAGTACTAAACACTCTTATAGTGTTACCTATTTTATCTTTCACATATAAACAAAACAAATGTATTCTGTTTCAATTCTTGTATCTCTCCATGTAGTGACAGTTGGGTAAGTCGTTTGTAACTATTTATATCTTCGGAAAACAGTTCTAAAGTATTTTTTTTTTTCACTAATTAATTGCGGATAACAGATGGTGTTTAAAATCCCAGGAAGCAATATTGATAATTTTTAAAACGATTGTCGAGTTTATTAATGTTGCTAGTTCGCAGCACACACAAGTCCTCATGCGATGCTTACTTCGCCTAAACGTCAATTCAAGTTAGTACCTATCGGTATTACGAAATATATATATTTTTTTTTATGCGATAGGGGGCAGACGAGCAGACGGGTCACCTGATGGTAAATGACTACCGCCGCCCATGGACACCCGCAACTCAAGTGTCACAAGTGCGTTGCCCGCCTTTTAGGTAGGAGTACGCTCTTTTCTTGAAGGTTTGAAGGTCGTATCGGTTCGGAAATACGGCAGTATTCGAAAGCATTGCGACTTTGAGTTTGAGTTGACAGCTGTTTAATCTGTCACCGTCACTTTGAATAAACATCTTATCTTTTCTTTATAACATGCAGTTGATTTGATATTCCTCATTTTTTAGGTTGGAATATTTCAATTGTGCGGGGTTTAAAACAACTTCATATACATATATAAATGTGTTATTACATGAAGGTTATTACGATATTTGCAATTTTGAGTGGAGTTTGGAAGTGTTGGGATTTATTTAACATTTTGTACAAATCAATGTACGGAACTCGCCATAATTCTTTCTGCACTTTGCGTATTTTTTTTTGTTTATGTTATTGAACTTGATACTAACTGTAATATTTATCATAGTTTTGTCTTTCTGTGTTTAAATACATATTTCTACGACTATGTAAATTTATGCAATAAAAATTCAATTGAAAATTTACTATTTACCTTCGAAATAAAAAAATGCCATAATTTATGAACATTCTTTTGTGTTGTAGGTATGGACCATATAAACCCAATTCATGTTTGCTGCTGAGCAAAAAGTTCGAGTAAACAAACCGAAGCTTTGTTTTCGAAAAAACTCACGTCATAACGATCACAAGTTACAAAGTAAATAAAAGAATACATGGTGATAAGTTGCGTAAACGGCAAGAGGAGTGAAATAATGTATGATTATAAGCAAAGGCGCTTTGAACCCGCTTCGTTTGATGTTACAGTCTTTGCTGAAATGTGGAAAAAACTCAACTTCTCATCTACCCTCAACTTCGATACAATCTACATAATCTACGCTTATATCTGAAAATGAATAACACCGGTGAGTTTCAGACGCCTGTGCACGTGCCGAACGTAAATTATAGCAAATTACTCATTAGAGACCGATAAAAGTAAGATAACTAATAACTGAAAGACCAGCACTTAAGTTCTCAGGGGTGAGAGAACGACTATTGAAGCTCACTGACAGAGAAAGGTTTTCTTTCTGATGTGATTTTTTTGCCTACCGAATTGCAGCGAGGCGTACGAAGGTTCGTGGAGGGTGTGAGCGGTAGAGAAGGGGGATGGCCGGGCTCAGGCGTGCGCACCCGGCAGTATCTAGCCGGTTGGCGGAACGAATGCACGTTCGCACGGTGCGTCTGCACGCTCCGTCCCACGTTGGGCGCCATCACTCTGTCCCGCGATGTCGGCGTGTTGTCACTACACTACACACTAAATCTTATCAAATATACAACTGTGCTTTAGTGCTGAGTGACGGATCTTATGTTGATAAAAGTCCAGTGTTTGTGTTTATATAAAAAAAAAAAATAAGTAAATTTTAAAAACATAAATAATTGAAACAAACAAATAAGTGTATTTTAAAAGTAACGTTGTGTCAAGTTTTGTTAGTAAGTAACAATTACAGTGAAGTGGCACGGGATATTTTTTCAGTAAGGAAACTTCACTGAATCGGTAAGTAATTCTGTGTAAGTTTTCGATACATTGTAGATGATTGATAGAGCAAACTTTTAGGAGCAGTAGACCGAGCAAATGTTTATGAACAATAAATAAAGTTTTCTCCCTTTCTGAAAAAGGATCATGAGGGTAAGTGCGTAGTATAAATAAAATATGTATCCAGTTAGAGTTGACGGACAGCTTGTATCTATCAGTGTTAAATGAATCGTTGCGTAACTCAAATCAGTATCGGTTGAGTAAATGGGTCAAGTCCTGTATCTTGTGTTCAAATTCAGCCTCTTGAGTTGAGTGCCTGGCCTGGCATTGTATCTGTTTATTATATGTATTATATGAAATTATGTTAAACTTGGCAACAAATTAGACAGCAAAGCAAGTTGAGTGTCTCGGACCACTCGTACCATTATTATTTGCTTCCGAACTTAACAAACTTTTTTTCATATTCCCCAAGGAATTAATTAAGTAAGGATCACTTGGCGAACAAAGAGATTCGTATTTCTTCGGTTCATTATCTCTTTTAGAAAATAGCTTGTAATTTAATATTCCTTCTTGCTACAATCCTTGAGGGACTTCCATTCAAATTAAATTGTTTTACAAGATTTCCAGATTACAAGGTCAAGCTTTTAGTGTCAATTAACAAAAATATTTTGCCAATAACAGATTGCGTACTTAGTACAGATCAGCTTAAAGCATAAAGTTATATAAATAAATAATACGTTTTCCTTGTATCCAGTAGTAGACTGTAATAGCCTGAATGATGATGATAATCATGATGATGATGATGAACAAATTATGAAGTTTCTAAGGTCAATAATATTATTCATGTTATTTGGGGAAGACTACATTGCAATTAGAGTCAATATATCAAAATCTTTCAAAATGTACTTGTCATTATTAAAGAAACAAAAAGCAATTTTCGACGCTCCACGAAGCAATCTGTCACCGAGGCGAAGAGTCGAATAAGTCAACAAAATAAAAAAGTTGTCACCCGGAACACCGAACATGAGTCGTCTATAGATACGCTTTATTAATATTTAATCTAATTTAATATCATGGGATAGATCAAAGGTATAGTTTGTTTGCCTTATCTCCGCCATAGAAGAATGGGTCATTCACGTCAATGAATGCAGTCAAATATTGTAACATAAAAAGGATAAAAGCGAATCTATTATATTGACATGACGGTAAACAAAAATTGCTTATTATACTTGTATTGTTATCTGCATAACAGCAGAACTCAATGGCAATTTTCTGAATAGCTTTTTGTTTTATTTTTGCACAAACAAACGAACATTTGTATAATGCCACTTGTACGTCAAAAGTGGTATTTCTCCACCCCCAGAGCTCTAAAATGTGCAGCCTACCCTAACTTCAATCAGAAAACGGGGAACCTGAAGTGTCATCAAAATATAAAAAGAAAATGTAAGAAGCGAGAATGTACCTAATAAGAAAATAATTGCTTAAGTTTTTTTGAAAGTTCATTCGTATTAAGAAAATGACTACTTATAATGTTCATATTTTAAAAGTAAAGACTTCACAAAAGACTTGGATTATTTGTAAAGAAACGTATATCGTTTTTGTTTTAGATATAAGATGTAAACGGATAAACAAAATGTGATAAAAAAAATAGTTTTGTGTATGGAAATTGAAGGATAAAAGAAGAATAGAACATTGAAGAAGAAGATAGAACCAAAAAAGGATGGGTGGACTGCGTGAAAGAAAATCCCATCGAAGAACATACACATTTATATGAATGTTCTTCGATGGTTTGACGCGCCGTCCATTTCATGTCTAAGCATGGTTTTACCACGTCGGCTGGTTGATCGGGTGTGATCATCTCCGGACTGCTATTACTTAACATATACTTCGTAGTACCTAATTATTAGAATTCGTTTGTATTTTAGAATTATGTATGACATTCTTCTCACATTTTATTATACACTTATAAACTGTAACTAGAAAATTGTATAAATGAAATGTATAAATGAAAATATTTAAAATAGAGTGTCCTTGGAGTTTCTTGCCTGTTCTTCTCCATAGGATCTACGTATTGGAACAGATACGTCAGTCACGACGGATTTAGTCTGAACGACTTCTTCTCTTGACAATTCAGAAATACCTATGATTGGTTTAAATTTATATATAAATGATATATATATATATATATATATATAAATGATTTTGATTATGATTTGGTAACTGGTTTTATATGTTAATCTGAACTTATCTTACCTTTGCTTTACTTACTTTAAAAAAAGTAGTTTACTTAAACTGGAGGTTAGGTATGTTAATCAGTCCGTGATAATAATAATAATTTATTAATATTATATAATCTCATGGTATTTACATTTAATATTATTGTCTTGTACTGATAGTCGATTTCTTTTTTTATATTATATGACTAGACGACTAAGGCTGCAAGAATATATCTTATATCTTTAAACGAGCAATTCTTGTATATATATATATGTATATATATATATATATATATATATATATATACATATATATATATATGTATATATATATATATATATATATATATATAATCTGAATCTCGGAAACGGCTCCAACGATATTCATAAAATTTTGTATGCAGGGGATTTCGGGGCCGATAAATCTATCTAGCTAGGTTTCATTTTTAAAAAAACGTCGTTTTATCCGTGTTTTCAGGCAATGAAAAACTGCTACAATATCATTAGAATACTAAGGTAAATTTCGCCACCATCTACAAGGTCGTAATAGGTCAGGTGGGAAATGAGGCGGTCCCGTAACATGATTACCCCGTTCGAGTCCTCATGATTATTTTATTTTACTTTTTTTTTTGTTCTTTTAGACGATTTACCAAAAAATTAAATACCGAGCAAAGCTCGGTCATCCAGGTACTAAACTTTTAACATTGCACTTGAGGTCAGCGTTGACAACTGTAGGTACAATAGTATTAACTGCACGCGGCTCTCAAACATAGATGTGAAAATGGTTACCTATTAGCGACTTTATTTATGAGTTATGTTTTAATTAAATTTTTTATTCGCAATTTAAAAACTTAATGAGGGAAGATAAAATTTGGTGTTTTTATAGTTTATATTTAGAAAAAGTTAACCAATTTAAATAGTATGTGTAAAAGATTTAGAAATTACGTAAAAACAGCTACGTCAATCTTCAAGCGTCTAGTGTTATGCTGACCTATCATGTTACGAAAGCCTATTTATTGAAAGTTTCAGTTATGCTGGCCCGTGAAATTAATATCGGTGTAGTGAGACTTTTGATCAAGTGGTCCGAACCCCATTCAACGCACTACCACAGTGATCCCACCAGCATTTAGATTAGCTAGTTGGTTTTACAACAATACTAGTAATGTGTGACTCACGTTGCTAGTATTATAAAGTATAAGAAAAATATCGGTTCACAAAAATCTTGTTGGGATTTCTGTGCATGTCCGAGGGTTTCTGGTAATAAACGCAGCAAAGAATGCCTTAATATTATCACTCATTGCAATTTAAAAGTAAAGAATATATGGAAGTAAGGACAAAGATAAAGCCAGACTTCTTTAAAGTGGCAAAGACCGATTGAAGTAGATTGGTTCGCGATACAAAACTTTCTAACGAGAGTATTTTGGTAACTAATTTCGTAGAGATCTTATAAAGATAAGTATGCTGTAAATGTGTATTTGTTCTCCAAAATTTTATTCTATAACAAGTATAGCATCAAAGAATATCTGCACAATACCTTCACCGGTTGGGTGAGCCATGGTAAAGCTAATCGTAGCACGGCAACTTCGCAGACCTTTCATAAACAAGCGTATCTCACGCAGTTCGACTCAAAAAGACCCTTTTCAATAGGCTTTCTGTAACTGCGAGGGATTATTTGACGTTTTTATAAATGAGCCAATGGCCAAGATAAAATATCTATTGTGAAATCAAACCGAATTCAGAGAGGGCTGACTCGAAAAACGTAATTTGTCTCCGTTCAGATTTTATAGTACTCATTCATGGAGGTCAACAGCAAACAAGAGCGGAGAAAATTAAGCAAAATTGTTCATTAACCATAAACGAAGAGCTCTTTATATCAAATTTGTGTTATTGATATTGATTTATAAATAATGTGTATGTAAAATGGAGGAGTATGCGTAATTTATGGATGCGTGAGCAATACTATTTTATTTTACTATAGGAAGGTACTAGGGATATACACCATAATATTACTAATACTATAAATTAGAAAGTGTAGTTGGATGTGTGTTACTTAACCAATACAAAAAGGCTGAACAACGGATATGAATGAAATTTGGCATAGATATAGATAATACTTACTACAACTTATCCCAATCTTTCCATGTTAAAGCAATCGAAAACAACAGGTCTTTTAAATGTCTGTCTGTCCCTTTCATCACAACTAAGCGGCTGAACCTCTTATGATTAAATTTGTGGGGATAGGTCGTACAAGCAGAGGGCGAAAGCTATGTACATACACAAAAAGTAATTAGATTTTTTTAGAATTCTAAATAAGCTTCTTCTAAGCTTCTTTAGTGACCTAATGTTGAACAGTTACTAGCGATGTTTTGTTTTAGATTCAGTGACTTCTATAGTGATACATAATATTTTATACAATTAGTCAGTTGTATACTCGTCTAGTGTTTTTTTTAATGTAAAATTTGTTCATGTCATTTTATGGAACTTGACTTTTGACAAAAGATTTCGCATTTACGTATAAGAAAGTGGTAAATCCTTTTAAAGTTATAAAAGGATTTACCACTTTATTTATATATATATATATATATATATATATATAACTATAGATTTTATACGTGGGTTCTATATATATATATAGAACCCACGTATAAAATCTTATTATAGAATGTATTTAATTGCATCAAAATCAAAATCTTAAAAGAACGCTTTTATGAAAACACTATGAGGTTATAAGAAGCTAATTAGTTTCCTACCTTATGTAGTATTGAGCTCCAGTGAGATGTCCCTGCATTTTCGTTAGTCACTTTTTGTACCGTAATCGTTCAATAGTTTGTAAGAACAGTTACAGTGTATACATACGTCTATATATATATATGTTCTTCTCTGTCGTCGGACTGTGAATACATTATATATATATAGTATGTAGCAGGCAGATTTCCAGCTAGACCCGAATTTGTTAATAGATTTTATTTATTATTAGATACTAAATATATACAGCTTAAATAATAAAGAATTTAAATGAAATTATGCAGACAAAAAATATTTTTGTAGCTTTGCTTTTGTACGTTTATACTATGTAGTACTTTTATCTTCTATATTAATGTGTAACTTGAAGTGGCTGCCAATTCGCCAACGTAGACAGACACGAGCATTAACTACCCTATATTCTTTACTTTTCTCTCCAAGTCCTCCTACCTATCTAACTTCACAATTTCAATATTTAGGCACAAACCATACCCTAAATCTTAGATCTTCAAAGAACCGGCTTCTCCATTGTCCCACTCACCGCTCCGACTTCGTACACTCTACTTTTTTCGTTCAATCTGTCCTTCTATGGAACGCGCTTCCTCTCGAGATCAGGATGGCCAAAACTCGGAGAACTTTTAAATATATGTTACGGAAACATGCCTTATCAGATTCTTTTAAATCTTAAACTCTCCTCTATGAATTAATAATATATATTATATGTATATACATGTATTTATAAATATTTATGTATTATATGTACACGTGTATGTAAAATATTATATTATAATAAAGTATGTATATAATAAAGTACTCCTGGTACTTATACAATATTTTATTATAAAAACATATCTACTTGCTATACTACTACTACCTATACTTCTTAACCTCTGTGCACCTACCTTGTTTTGTCTCTGCATCGCCCTAAGGTCGGCTGGTAGAAAATGCCCACGGCATTAAGTCCACCTTTGTCACATATTGTGCATAAAGTATAAATAAAAAAAAAAAATGTGTTATTCTTAGTTTACATTTATAAATAATGTTATGTTGAAAAACTCTAAATCAAGCGGTCGCCTCAAACACAGGTTTACACCAGCTCAGGTAGGCAGCAATTAAAGGTTTTGAAAAATATATTATTATATACATTCATGAACACAGTAATGACATCTAGATAAAAGTTTTACTGTTTAAATAATTAATTCTTGGAAAGCTCATCTGAATTCCAACGCAGCAGTCTTCAGTGAAAATGTTATGTTTCCTTTTGCAGAAGTGGCAAATGCGAATAAATATGTTCTTTTTAATTTTCGTCTAATAACTGAAAATAAAAATACCATCTGGTTATAACTATGCTTTTTATGACCTTCATGACTGTGTATAATTACAAATATAATATATTAAGATAAATCATAACGATATTGTTCTATTTAATAGTAGATAACAATACTGTTGTTGCGTCTTTGACACTTCTACAAGTCGTTATTAATTTAAAGATAAATCTGCTTTTGTTCATTTATAAAACAAATATAAAACTAGTCCTCAAATTTTTAATCAACGGCGGCCAGCGATGTCCCGCTATTCGGGTTATTTAAATTTACGAGATACGAAGTATAATTTAGTAATGTAACGAAGAAATTTGTTCTGAATTTTCTTTGCAAAGTCATAATAAAAAATGAAGTTTATTCTTATTGGGTCCAACACCTAAGGCGCCTCGGCATTTTGAGCTTACTCCCCCTTTTACCGATAAATGGGCCTCACTCGGTTCATTTGCAAGACTATGTTATATGGGATGCCTAGAGAAATTATAATAATGGAATTCTAAAATCGAAATGAGGAAGTAAAATAAGCACGTTGTTTTATGGCTATTCCAAATGAATTAATTTGATGGACTGTATAGACTTTATTTTCTTAATCTTAGTGTGAATATTTTACTGAACCCGTAACGTATCCATTGAATTTTTTATTACAAATTCTAACATATTACGCTGATGCAGCCTTTAAGAAAATTCGGTCTTAATCGTCGTTAAGTTGTGTTGTAAATACTGTACGAGAAATTTTTAGATACCGAGTTATGAACCCTGTCTTTGTCATTCATCTGTGTCATAGTGGTATCTTAAAAAAAAACCGTGCGGTGTCCTGAGATACCAGGTAGGAACGAAGTTCCATATTAAAAGGAAATGTTCAAGTTTCCGTTGTTTGTAATAGTTTTACTAGATGGCAGTGTTACACCATGTTTTGTTTTAAAACAAAAATCCCTAAACTTCTTTGCAGTTCATAATAGAAACACTAGATGGCAGTCTTATCAATAAATAAAAAAATCTAACAATTTAACGTTACGGACGTTTTTTGCCGGCTAGGGTACCCCTCCGCTATGCCCCATAAGGAACTTCTTTCCACAAAAACGTGTAAACTTTGACAAGACAGAAGTGTGTCACTCTATCTTGTTTCATCATGTCGTTCTTCTCTCTATGCTAAACATATAAAAATATCTCATACAGTTTGTTTCTCGTATAACCATGCTATAGAACTAATATAGCCATTTAAAACCAGAAACACATGTTTATTCAGGCTATTTTATATAATTTATGATAAGTAATAATACAATATTTAAGCACAAATACCAAATCAATTTCAAATATACACAGTAATAGAGATTTAGATTACAAAAGTTCTCTGTGCCCTGTACATACATACATCTATACTAATAATAAAGTGCCGCGTAGTTCACGGTGGAGTAAAATAGGGCCACACGTTCTCTTCCTGGTGGTATTATAAAAGGTAAGTAAGGTAAATAATCTGACTGTTATCTATCAGACAGTATGTATAAATTCATAAAGTGCCCGTTTCACGACAATAGGGTCGCCACTATTATGTTAGTGGACCCAATTCTAATGGGAAAAATGTGGTTATTTAATACATATCTGGGGAAACAGGCGTGAGCGTATATATGTATGTAATAATAAAGCTGAAGAGTTTATTTGTTTGATTGTGTTAATCTCAGGAACTGCTGATTCGATTTAAATAATTACTTGTACTTAAGAAGGCTATGGGTTATAAAACATCACTCTTTGGAGGCGATTAGTGAATATAAAGGTACGTGAAACTACGGAGAACGCTAGTATAAAATCATCCTGAAAAGTGCTATACTTGTAATCTTTCAGAGACATTATTTGAACATTGCACAGAAAGTTATTACTCTAACGTTCTTACATCCTCTAACTAAATGAAATTCTTACCTCAGAGGACTTTTTCAACATACATATAGTATTTTCAAAGTAGATTAAAAACGAACCCCGCGTACTAAACTCTGCATAGTACAACAATGTCGATTAATATTCTCACAATTTTCATTCTGATAAAGTTTTTTGACGAGTTAAAAATATATAATATATAAAGGAAAGTTAGAGGGAACGGTGCTTTGATCAGTTTTCAAAGGATGCTTATGAATCCTATTATCGTCTAATTATACCTATAAATTATCATGTGTAAGTAGTATTTTAAGTTGATGATCAATTTTTTGGTGCTTTTCGCTCAACTTAAATCCTGCTAGTGACTGTAATAATTGTTATATGTTTATATGAACGTACGTATATTACTACATATTTATATTTATACTGCACTGGAAATTGCCTATAAATTAAATGCTGGTTGCTCGGATGAAGCACGTGTATCACTATATGCATGTACCTCTTAAGTGCAATGGAAATATGCGACTCAATCTACAGCTACTCACTTTCCTATTTCGTTGCAAACACGTTTATTTTCATATTCTGTGCTCAACTAAAGAAATATGGGCTTGACGGGCCTGTTGGTCTAGTGGTTAGCGACCCTGACTGCTGAACCGGAAGTCGTGGGTTCGATTTGTACAAATGATTTGTGCACGGGACAAAGATTTGTGTGATCCTCAAATAGCTGTCCCGAGTCGGGGTTTTCGTTACGTCCGCTGATTGAATGTTTGTAAAGCCCCCCGCGATACAGGAATCATTCCTAATGAGAGAGCTGTCTAATTAAATAAAAAAAAAATGAAGAGTATCACGGACTCACAGGAAACTGGTTGTGAAGCAACACTGAAGGATAATGGATAAGTAAGAGTACTAAAAAAAATATAATTAGATAACTCATTTGCTCGTTTGCACACCGTACCATAAAAAGACTACCTGCGTACCTATCTCACAAAAATCAAAGGTTATTTGAGCTTTGTTGAGACCGCATTTCTCTCAATAAGTACTCACATTGATTGAAGTAGTTGTACTGTCTCGATAAAATATTTGAGCTATTATATGATAACAGTGAACGAGCTCGCAGCCTCCACATCTCAGTTGGCTTATATTTGAAGCCGCTGCAATCGCGCTGCCCGCAATTTATTGGCCCGTTTGAGAATTGAGCGTCGTGTTCTATGATATATAGTCTCTCTGCCAACCAAGTAACGTGCGCTGGATTTTTGACATGCTGAAAAATTACAATCTACTTTTAAAAGTACCGTTTGAATTTGAACTTCTTTGTCCAATTCGTTGTGATGAAATTACACTTAAACTGCCTTATTACAAAAATTATACGAATAAAATACCTTTTATATCAGCAGTTCTCATAACTTTGCTACGGTTGGAAATGTATAATTTTATTGTATGTTGTTTGCGTAAATACTGTTTTTCAACAAAGGTTAACTAATGATTTAAATCTTTAGAAGTCCAGTTCAAGATTCGATATTTTTCGTAAAATTTTAAGGCGGGCAGCGTACATGTTTGCAATCATTGCCAACGAATAATATCTGATAATTCTGATATCGGTAGACATATAAACATTGTGGTTGGGGATTGAGGAAGCTTCGTTATTATTTTCTTACTTATTTTATTTCTAAAAATATGTCTAAGTATTTATGAAGTATGGCCATAACCAATCAGAAATGATTCAAATTCTATAAACTATCTTGCTCAGTTCTTTCTAGAGCTTTAATTGTCTGCGCACTGCACATTGTAGGTCAAACTTTTGTTAGTTCCTACAGATTCTTTTCCATGTCCAATATTTTTATTCTTATTTTGTTTGCGAAACTGGAACATCGCTGCTTCTTCGGTATTGTTACTGGCGAACTGAGCTGATGAACTTTGAGTGCAAGTTTTAAATTGGCACGAGTTAGTTCACTCCCACACCTGAAGAAGTATAGTATTCAGTAATATTTTGAGGTACTGATTACAGTGAAAGTGATGTTAATTTGAGATGGCAGGCGAAGAAATAGATCGCCACCTCAGAGTGCAACAATTGATTTCTCGGTACAAACACATAATTATGTTTACTCTGTTATTGCTCTGTTATAGATCTTCTTATCTTTCTTTTGAAAGACAACTCCCGCATTAATAATAATTCTTATGTCGCGGGGGACTTTACAAACATTCAACCAACTTGGGACAGCTATTTGTGGACCACACAAATTATTGTCCCGATTGAGAATCGAACGAGGTCACTAACCACTACACCAACGGGCCCGTCTAATAAATAATAATGAAAGTGTAATATTATAAATATTTGTAATTATACACTGCAGTGTATCTTAGTTATTGTAGGACTATCTATCAGACAATATGTAAAGAGGCATACAGTGCCCGGATGACTGAAATAAGCTTGCCCCCATTATTTAAAAAAGTGAGAGGAGGTATTCCTCTTGTCCTGTCACTTATATTTCTAAACACCTGTGCACTCACATGTCAGACTCAGCTCTGATTGTGTCAGTATTAGGCCTGATTAACAAATTCAATAAGGTCCTGTAATGTACACTTAATTTTGTATATATATTTGGTTTTGTCTTCTTCAATTAAATAAAACGGTTCATCATATATGTTTGTCTGTGCCATATATACCAAAGCCTAGTTTTTCAATCTCCATTTAAATGAAATATGTAGGTTTTAAATAAAAAAAAATCTGAGAGAGAGGTATGTGTAGGATTGCTTTAATAAAACAACCGAATGGCGACTGGGCGGATGATACATTTCTTTAAGTGGTCCCCTCGCCACTACACTGCCGTACCTAGTGTTGTCGGTTCGATTGTGCATACCTTAAACTGTTGTTCTGAGTCTGGGTGTTCTTTATGTCCATTATTTTAATGTTTGTAAGGCCCTCTGCGATAAAAGAATTATTGCTAATGCGGGAGTTGTCTTTAAAAAAAATACAAAAAAATGTGTATACTTTGAATTTACTATTTAATTAAAGTATTTCACGGTATTAAACAAAATACTTAATGTATCTTAATGTAACTTAATGTATTATATGTATATATGTCAGGTCACAAAGTAATTTACGGACCAACAAGATTACTAAATGCAATGTGTTATATATGCAGTGTGTCCATAAAAAAATATAGCATGCAGTGGCAAAAATAAAATGTAATAAAAACAATCGGGGTTAAAGTTACGGCCGTCTTAAATTCAGTATTATCACCACTGTTTCTTATAAATGCAGGTGGAATGTGTAAAGTTAAAGATTTTAAATCTCACGTGTATCTTACGTATATCTGTACTACTTTGTGTTTAGTTAGAGGAGTCAGCCTTCCCGGCACCAGCCAGTCCTTGTTACAGATACGCGACCCTGACTTGCTTGAGCTATTACTTATACTCCCCAATATACAAGCAATATCCCTTCCATTCCTTTTCTATCCTTCCTAATAATTTATTATTCTTAATAAATGTTAAATTATTCCATCTACATAATTTCCAAAAGTGCGTGGATAGGACTAAATTATGACCGCCAAAATGTGCCTACCCCTTCAGTGATAATGGGGTAAATGTATGTAAGCATCCAATCCGCTATTGAGAAAATCCATAAAAACTAACTTTTTAAACAATAAAACTTTTTATATTTCTTTCTATTCTTTTTTCAATAATTTTATTTTGCAGCTGCATGCCCGACATGTACATACATATATTTTCTGGGTCACGCTGTTTAGATATAAACTATAATAAATTCCTCCATTGTGATAACACATCCTCACAAAAAACCGGTTGTGAAGCAACGCTTCCTAGATTAGTGAGGTTTCCCCTCCTCTCATCCCGCCAACCCTCATTACCCTCAAAGGCGAGGAGCGCACTATACGACTCTAGAGTTGCAGGTGTCCATGGATGGTGGATGTCACTTACCATCAGGTGACCAGTTGTCGTCTGTCCCCCTGAATGATAAAAAAAATGAAACCATTTAGATATGACTAATAACTTTTGAAGAAAAACCAGGAGACTCAAAGGGGGTATACTCGTTGGGTATTTTTTTAATACGCACAATAAAGATCTCACAAGAATTATTCATTAATATGTTTACAAAACCCTTATAATTTATTCTAACCGTGTCTTGAACATAACTGTTACCAAAAACTACAATTTAAAAGCTAATGATAAAGTAACAATGAATTCATCAGAACGTTGACAAGGCTCGATAAGATCTGGGTACGGACGGTAAGCACGAGGCCGGTGTAGGGCGGCACAGGGCTCGTGCACTGCGGTCACGTTTGCCTGTCGATATTCTATCGCACGGCCCCCGTATAATTTATGAAGCCTCCGAGAGCCTTTATGATATATAGCCTCAGACTTGCCTTTACAACCCCGCGTTTATTTATAGAACGGAAAAAGTTAGAGGTCATTTCAAACTTCGAAGGTTCTACAATACAAAATTATGATCTTTTATAGGTATTATTGTATTTATAAATATAATTAGCGTGTAAGTGAAGATGGCAAACTGTTCATAGCTAGCTTTCATGATGCGAGTACATGTATGTTACAATATATATATTTTTTATTTAATACCAGCTGTTTCCCGCTGCTTCTATGCTGCCTGCTCCTCTTCTAAGGGTCACAACGTCATGGTTATATGGCAATAAACGGGCTATATAAGGAAAAAAGAGTTTTTAAATTCGATTAGTTGTTCATCAGATAAGCGCGTTCCAGAAACCAAACCGACATTCTCTGCCATTAAGGATATTAGTATAGAATATTTAAGCATTTATTTTTGGTTTTTCTTTCTAAATTTTCATTTTGCATAAGCAATCTTTTTAATTTTCTATTATAATATAAATCTCAGAGTAGGAGCTGGTTAAAGAAATCTCATATTTGTAACGAACAAAACAATAGAAAAGTGAAGAATTATATTGGAATCTACGAAATTATGAAATACCAATGAACTTACCAACATGAGAATCTATTTGCTATGTTGATGACTCAGAACTACTTAGCAACATAGTAAATAAACTTAATATTGAACTACACAGTACTCACATGTACAGTTTTAGAAATAAAACAAACATTCATACCCTACTCCCTACTCAACATAGTTTTAGAAATTAGGTTAATTTTTAATTAAAGTTGTATAATAGGGTAATATAATTTTATTAGTGGAGTCACTTTAAAGGTTTTTTTTAGGTTCGGTGTTTGAAATTTATCTAATTATGAGAAGTCAGGTACAGAGACACGAGATGAAATAGATAAAGATACGCTAAAGATAAGAACATCTTAAAATACTTAGCAATTACAATGATAGTGTAGCTTTAGTTACAGGCTTTAACAATATAACTAACGAGTCTGTTAAACATCAAAGAGCTGAGTTGACCTCTAGACATTAATTAAGACCCAGGGGCCGACCGCTGAGGCCCAGCGGTGGCCTGGCATGACTCGACCGCGGCCTCACTCTCAAATTAGTGGAGGCTCTGCTGCCTCAGTTATTACTTATATATAGAAAATCAGCGTAAAACTTTCCCATCTCGCCCGTTCTCACACATCAAACGAACAGTTATAACGTGATTATCTCTCAAATATAATTCAGTTTAGGGCAACTAGTTAGCTACTAATTGAAAATGCAATTAGTATTAATGCGCTAGTAGAGACTAAGATTTGATCTAGATATGACTTTATCTCATTCTTAGCAGATTAATTATTTAAGTATCCATTTATGTGTTATGCCGCTGCTACTCTTCTTTTTCACGTAAGGTAATGTATGGGATTTCCTTTCTAAAATCTAATGAAGTAGATTTGCGTATGATAACTGACTTGACTAACTAAACGAATGTTCGAGAAGCGCTATGAGAGAAGATTGTGAAACTTGCCACTATCCCTGAAGTGACGACGATGACCGCTCTGCCGAGAATGTAACGGTAAGGAAGAAAAAGTACCGTGGGAGCCCTCGGATAAAAAATGCAATTTATGAAAGACTTAACAACATTTCTAGTTAAGCGGGAATCGATTATATTCTTAAATCTTTAAGGTCACAAAAAAAAATCTTTTTAGTTTTCAAGTTAGGTAACTGTCAGTTTTAATTCATTATACATACTTAATCAAATTAGTAACTTAATTTCTATGAACATGTTTAAACATACATATGTATGTATAAACTTATTCTGTGTTGTATCTATGAGTGTATGTTCATGTACCTTTATATGGGATGGTATGTATATTTTGTGTATGTATATAAACATTAGAATAACTATTAGTTAGAATTTATTAAGAATTAGAATAACCTTCTTGTTCGTTTGTACATCTACAAACTGCCCCATGTACTAATACATTGCACTTGTCCGTTACAAAGGTTGTCTGGAAGAAATCGCAGTAAGACCGCCGAACTGGCCGAACTGGTACAATGTACCAGTTGCCTTTATATTATTATTTTTATATTATTGTTTTTATATTGTATTTTTATGTATTGTACAATAAAGAATATTGTATTGTATTGTATGTGTAAACATATATACATTTAGGGTATATCTTTATATAGCCAACAGAGCTTTATGAATATAGATGGGTCTTTCACTATTTGTTGAAGTCATTTTTTTTTTATTTATGGATGTTTTTTTTGTACAACAGCTTAGACGACTTGATGGATTTTGACATTTGGCGTATCATTTGAATCGCTTTGATAGTGAGTTAGAAAGGGATAACGATAATATAGATAGATTGCAGCGAAAAAAGTTGAGTACAATGCAGTCGGGTTTCATATTTGTTTGATTTTGATTAAAAGAAATACAGTGTCAAAAACGTTTTTGATACATTGATATTACTTTTGGATCGTACCCAATTTAAAAATCGTCTATACTGCTTTTGCCACAAGACAAAAGAATCGGTCTTTCTTCTTAGTCAAAGGTCAAGAAGTATATTGAAAAATAATAGATTTGACATTATTCAACATGGAGATGACGTTTACAAGTAAAAGCACAGGATTCCTAATAATATCGATTGTCACGTCATATCTCAGGATCAAATACAGTTTTTTTACTAAATAGAATAATTATTTCACTAAGTAATTTTATTTTATCGACTTCGTTCCCTTTTTCATTGACACACAGAAAATAATTTATACTGATTTCATTTATTTTTATTATTTCTTGTTTATTTTTTTATTTTAAGAAAATTCCATCTGCTTCGATGTGATTTTAAATGATCGCCGGTAAATTTCTTTTATCTTTCCAGACTTCGATCATATTCACATATGATCAATGTGAGATTATGTTTCAAGTGTTCAAATGACTTTGAAATCGAGGAGTATAAGTAAGAAAGAAAGCAAGAAAGAAAATATATTTATTTTGTACTCATGCAGGGCAAGGATAACAAATTCATCAGACGTTAGTGCTAACAAGTACCACTGTATGAGACAAAAATGGCCGTTTACTCAGCTTTGTGCTACCTCGTAAGAAGCAGCGCTGGTATTATGCTGACAGAGAGCCATCTTTTGGTATATATATATATATATATACGAGTGAGTGAGAGAGAAATGGTACCTACATAGAGTATACACAACCAACTTAATCAAGGCTTACTAAACTATATAGCTTTATAAACTATATATGTATAATTGTGTATATTTAAAATATACTAGTTATCCGAAAATTCATCGTGTCATGTCATTCCTATTTAATCTGTACTATTTTATGATAACTTTAATGTGTTAAATTGTAATAACAACACTATATCAAACAATAGTTTTATTAAGACAGGTATTTTGGAAGTGCTAGCGTAGCTTGCGTACCTGTCTTGGTCGGGTTTATCATTAGGGTGGATTCCAAAATATTGTCATGTTCCGACTTAAACTCGAACGAAGTCGGGGCACAGTTAGTTATCATATAAATACACATTTTTGTACATTTCAATTAATTAACCACCTAAAAACACAATTTGTATGACTGCAGGTTAGTTTGTAGCCAGCCACGTTCGCTCGTTATCCGCACTTATCAGCAGTTTCAGCTGATATCTTGGCTAATGAACGGTTTCCAGCTACATTACTGTAGACTTAACTAATGTTCTAACGTTGTAATTAGTACTAGCTGTGCTTGTTTTGGTCTTTCTTATAAGAGTTTTTGGTAACAAGCGTGATTATTTAACTACGTCAACCATTTTTTGACGTGCGTCAATCCAACAGTGAAGCAATATGTCGAACTCGAACCGACTAAAACTACACGGTGTTTTATCTCAAGTGTTTCTGTAAATCGTAGGAAGGAAGTTACGTAGAACCCCTGCAGAACTTGGTAGCCTGATGAGCTGACGTCCATGCCGATGTGAGCGGGTATGCCAATTTTAAAGAGTAAGCCCAATCCGAATAAAAAAATACACATACACATTTCATGTGTTCTAATAATAAAACGAATATACATACTAATCAAATCTTGTACATAAAATAATAAGTACGAATATGAACACAGTCAAGGCGATATCTTTCTATATTATGACATCAATTCTCACGGGACTTTGTGCGATCGACGGATCGTGCCCGTAGATCATCACGCTCCAGTACATACCCCTGGGATATAGCTTCCAACACACCTTCCACAAAATTCTTCACATAAATCTCGCTATAAAAATGTAAGTGTTCGCAAATAAACGAGAGTTAGTTTGCACTTTGGATGCTGGTTTGGTCTACTTCGTATCTTACTGTAGCAATAAGCTCAGTATGCAGGTGATTTATGATATTAATACCTTAATAGAACTCTTGCACTTTTCAAGTGAAATAAAAAAATTTGATTTGATTTTTGAGGTTCTATGTTTAACATTATTCGTACTCGTATCGATCGATCGATGTATCTCTTATATTTTCAAGTATGTTACTCGACTTCTCGGCCAATTGTCGACCGATTTTAATTTTTTTTATTCAATGGAGTATACTCGTTCAGTGGAACCATTTTAACTAAATCAGCATTTGATTATAGGATCCCAAGAAAAAATGAGTGAAACTCTCAAATTTTATAGGCACTAACCAGGTTTTTTCCTATACGTTCTAAAGGTACTAAGATATTTGGATCCCATGGTGCTGAGCTGATGATGGAAGGTACACCTCTTTAAAGGTAAGCAGTTTAAGGACAATTCTTTAAGTTACGTACATAAAGTAACGAATAAGTCTTTAATCTCTAAATTTTTTTTAAAAGAATACTAGCTACGTGGGTCACTCATTACTAGTTTTCTTTTGGAGCCCCCCAGCCAAGCGAAACGCTTGTGTTAGGGGTGGGTTTTACGACGGTAGTGTACTGGGCGGGAAAATCTCTCTTTAATCTTTAGTAAAAAAGATATAATAAATATACGTAGTCATCTTGTTCTTGAAAAGTCACAAATATGCGTAGCTTTTAATAGTCAATAATAATCAGATGAATCAGATGATGATGACAATGTTCTACAAGTTATGCTTTCCTGTAATTAAAATAAAAAAGACCTGTAAAGTATATAAATTGAATGGGGTAACAAAAGGACTAAAAATAAGCTGTAATGTCAAACAAAAATTCAGATTTCAATATCACAAAAGTAAATCAAAAGAACATAAAAAAATATTTCAAAAGTATTCAAAAATATTAAAAAATTGTATAAATACATCTCAGTCGTCCTGTAATCAAAACCACACAGCGAAAACCAGTAACAAAGGTAAAGCTACTGGGATGTCGTAAAAATTTACACTTGCAATGAATCGGATATTAACAAAATTGTTGACAGTAATGATAAAGCCAGTTCTGGATATGAACTTGCGAATATATTTAGTAAGTTTTTCAATGAAAATGTCGAAAATAACAAATTTAAGAATTACAAAAATACCTTAAATATAAGTAATAATTGTAATATAAATCATAGCATATTCTAAGAACCTACAAATGCAATAGAAATTCTCAATATTATAAAATCTCTGAGAAATATAAAAAAATCAGGCTACGACAACATCACCACGGAACTAATTAAACTAATATCAGTATATATAGCGCAATCACTAGCTTACATTATAAATTTATCATTAGAACAAGGTTGTTTTCCAGAGAACTTAAAATTATCCGTAGTAAAACCATTGTAAAAAAAGGGTTCCAAAACAGACAAAATAACTATAAACTCATATCGCTGACCCCTATACTATCCAAGGTCTTTGAAAAAGTCATGAATAAGAGAGTCTTAAGTTTTTTAGATACATATAAGGTATTGACTAAAGAACAGTTTGGATTTAGAAAAAATAAATCAACTCAACTTGCCAGATTTATATTAGTAAGATCTATAATTATTATAATTAACAAAAAACGCATACGTTTGTACTTTTTTTAGATCTAAGTAAAGCTTTCGATTTTGTAAATCATAATACACTTCTTGATAAATTAGACAAATGTTGTATTCGGGGAATAGCTCGGAAATGGCTTGAATCCTATTTAAGTGGCAGAAAGCAAATTTTAGAATTACTAAATTTAATGAAAGTACAAATAGCTTAGAAACCTTTGACTCCGAGCCTAGGTATAATTTCTAAGGAGTTCCGCAAGGGAGTATCTTGGGCCCCTTGCTATTCCTCATTTACACAAACGATTTACCTAAAGCTATTAATGATCATGATTGCGTTTGGTTTGCAGATAACACCACAATTATTGTTGAATCTGATAGTATGAACACTTGTGAAAGTAAAATAAAAAAAGCTTTACAAGATGTAGGGAAGTGGTTGCATGATAATAAATAAAAAATTAACATCACAAAAAAAAAAAAAAATTATACAATTTAAAAATTATATAAAATTATAAATTATACACTTTTGGTCGTCCATAGCCAAAGATATAGCGTTGAATATTAAGTATGATGAGGAAATAATCGAGAAAATATATAGCACAAAGTTTCTTGGCATTATCGTGGACGAACACCTAACATGGAAGGAACACATCGATAGTGTTGATAAACAAATTCGTTTTCGCTGTAAAAAAGTCAACGATGTTGCCTCTCGGCAAAAATTACTTATGGTATACCATGCCTACGTCTGCTCCGTAATTCGCTATGGTGGTGCTTTGACATATTGAGGGTCATCGTGGCACAAAAAAAATGTATTCACGCCATATTTAATATGAAATAGTCTGAACCCTGTAAGCCGATTTTTAAATTTGAAAATCTTTTGACCGTTCCTTGTATATTTATCTACAAAGCAGAAAAAATTGTAAAGTATAACAAGGAACTTTTTGAAATACAAAATAATGTAAATAAGCGTAAAGTTACTCAGACACATTTGAACATGCCAGTACCTAGACTTGAGATGTTTAGAGTGAGCTGTGTATATATGGCACCGCTTATACATATATACTGCACTGCCTCAAAATATAGTTTCCCTACCGTATCATAAATTCTGTCCAGCTTTACGGTAATAGTTGATAGAAGAGAGCTTTTATTCAGTAAATGAATTAAAAAAAAAACAATCGACACTCGCTCCTATAATTATAGAAAGGCATTATAATGTACTAATATTGAATGATTGTGATAAGAATGATTGTGTTTATTAGGCATATTGTGTATATTAGGCAAATCCATTAACAAATTCAACTTCATGGTATAATTTTCCATGTGTGTCAGTTTTAAGTTAACTCGTAATTGTATTTTCCATTTTTTTGTTAATATCGTGATGCACCTACCTAATATTTGCATGCCACTATGTATGGCTAAATATGTCTTATGCTCATAATTCATTTGTCATGTTTTACCATATTTTAAGCAAACAAAATATATTATTACTATTCTCTTTATTTACATTAATTAAATTAAATATAAAATACAACAAAATATATTTAAAAATAAAAAAAAATAGTCTCCCACCGCTATTGGGTACAGGGACCAAACTAGCGGTGGTAAGGGCTCCAGAGACAGGAACCTCCTCACAATACTTGCCATATCAAGAAGGACTGCTTGTAACGCTGCTTGCTGTGTAACGAGCCTCTGCAGATGTTGGTCGAGGCTCTTGGCAATCAACTCATGAGCTGATATGAGTATCGGCCCTATGATTGCAGAACTCACATCCCACATGTCGGCTACCTTATGAGCTAAATCCAAACATTTCATTTGTTTATCTTTTTCAGCCTTTATGAGATAGTCGTCATGTGGAATGGTAATGTCCACAGTCATTGCTCTGCGCTCTAGTCGCTCTATCACCACTATATCAGGTTTATTGGCAACAATAGTCCTGTCAGTGATGATAGATCGGACCCAATATAATGAACACGACTATTTTCAAGAACTGGGTCGGGCATATACTAGATGATCCTGGCCACTTGGTTATGTCTGTGCAAGTACTCACCATTGGCAAGACGAGAACATCCGGAAATTATATACCTGAGGATTTCACCGGGGCGATGATTCGCGCGTACAGGCGTACAGGCTCGTCGGTTAAAGGTACTTTTGACCTGGCCTTTGCTTAGATTGTCTTGACCATGGTCCAAAAACATTCGCCTAGGTCTTCCTTCCAATCGCACAACATTTAAAATCATTTTCAAATGACTTAATTGACACTTCTGACAGCCATTTCTATATCTAACCAATTCCCTTCCACGTCTTTTGCTACTGCCTTACTAAAATAAGCCGCTAGAGTACGGCACATATGAATAAGTTTGTGACCTGACCACAGAAAATGTTCTGTAATACATAACCATTTGTTTAGTTTGTGAAAGGTAATCTAGATAAATAGTTACCATCAGATTTTTTTATTAAGTCAGAAATATTTTGATGAAGTTCAAATAGATATTTGTTATTAACGAAAAAATATGAAATAATAATAATACTTTATTAAAATAGTATAGAATAGTACCGAGCTGTAACTGACTACTCTTACTGCATTTATTGTTTTATATTTGTATGTGTGTATTTCTTATTATATTTAGTTATAAATTGATTGAATGTAAGTAACTAATTTGTGTATTTTTTTTTTTTTATATTAGCCACAGCTCTGTTCTTAATTTTCCCTGTATATTTTGAAAACATATAATAGGAGGAACATAAGATTGTTAATGTAAAATGACATTACAATTGAGTTTGAAATTGAGACGACACAGATATAAATTTGTATGTGTAATTATTTTTTCTTACTCGTACATCATCATATCCATGTGACATCATGGACATAATGATGAAGTGGAATATCGCTGACATGTGGTTTCAACAGGCCGGTAGGACAGTGTCACATGTCACATAGTCAACGAAACGATCAATTTTTTGCAAACCAAATTTTCCGATCGCATAATTTCACGCAATTCAACTTTTTTTATTTTTATTTATTTATCAAAAAGAAATATATTTAACAATAATATAGTGTTATGTTATACCAATTTCTTACTATATAATCTACATCACACACAATATAAACAGAAACAAATCAAGAACTCCACAGTTACAATGAAAGCATAAAGACAATGTACTTAGATATATATGTATAACTAAACTATTAAATATAGTTTTATTTACTTTTTTAATTTTAATAAGCATTATCAACTTTATCTACACAATTTAATATAATAACTGCGAGAAGCATTTGCACCGCGAAACCGGTTTTGTCACTCCTCGCCCGTCGGACCATATAATAAAACTTTTTTTAGTAAGACTTAGCAATGTTAAATACAGGATGGCCGTTTTTTTAGATGCAGTTTTTTTAATTTAAATAGTGTTCTCTAATTTTAATGTTAATGTCAGTAAGATGTAGTACGATGTACGCCAGTTTTCTTTTACCATAGAGTTTGTTATAATGAGGTAAAATAATTTAGGGTTCAGCATGTTTCGTGTTGTGGTTGTTGTCTGAGAGAATTCGGGTTTACGTTTAAAGTTATCGTTAAAGAAATCCTGGGTAAGTACTGCTTGTTTTACTTTTTCAAGCATTGGCATAATATTACAAAATTTGAATAATTTAAAATAGTCATTGTCAAAATTTATATTTATATTATGTGGTACAATTTGTTTAAGAAGTCTCAACTGCAGTATGTAAATTTTGTCTAGGTTAGTTTTAGATGTCCTTCCGTAGCTAGACAAAGCATATTCTATAATGGATTCTGCTAATGATGTGTATAGTGTTAATAGCAATTTGTACGGAATCTTCCATTTTATTATGGAAAATTTAGCTCATATAGCTCTGAGCTTATCCGATACGTGATCAATGTGTTCTTTCTAGTTTAATCTATTATCAATAACAAGACCTAGATACATTTGTTTTTCAACCACATGCACAGAACCACAGCCGCAAGAGATCTGCGCGATTTTGGAGAGTTGGTTATGTAGACAGTCGTGTTCGTGAGCTATTAGTCTTGGCGTATAAGAGTAGAGACCACTTCACTACTTCATCAAAGTCCCTTTGTAACAATTTTTCAGCTATTACAGGGGTACTCGCTGCTGCTAAAAGACAGGTGTCATCGGCAAATTGATATATTGTGCTGTGCTTTATTAACCTTGACATGTTGTTGACATAAATAAGAAAATGAAGCGGCCCCAGCACAGAACACTGCGCTGTGCCGCTGTGTACCCTCTGTTACATCTACTTGATCACTGTCCGCACCGTTAATCCTGACCACAAACATTCAATCTTTTAGGTAGTTTTCACACCATTTTAGGATGTTTTCTCTGATACCGCTTTCATCTAATTTTTTTAATAATACTTCATGTCTTAACCTATCGAAAGCTTTACTATAGTCAATAAAAACTACCATAACATGTTGTTTTTCATCTAGGTATTTATAAATTAAGTCTGTAAAGGCTGAGAGGAGCTGCGTAGTGTTTTTGTGTGGTTGAAAGCCAAATTGTTTGTCCGATAACTAATAATTTCTCTTATAGAAGTCATGCATTTCTTCACTTACATATTTTTCCACTACTTTATCAATCTCGGGCAGTATTGTGATTGGCCTATAATTTTCGTATTCTTTTTTTGAGCCCTTTTTGTATATTGGTCTTACTATACCCATCTTTAATGATTGCGGGTAAGTTGTGGTCTTAATGCTGGTATTTATTATATTATATTATTTATTATATTGTATTTACCTCAGTATTTAAGCACTGGTATTTATGTTTTCGAATTAATTTATAAGCTTCATTTCTGGCTTTATTATAATCTTTTTTTTAGGTTTAGATTATAGGGATCCCTTATCCACTTATTGTATAGCTGATCTCTATACTCACAGGATTTAATTATTTTATTATGAAACCAGAGATTTTGACGCCGCGAGGATTTCTTTACGGTAATTGTATACTTAGAACGTGTATATATTTCATTAAATTTGTCCAGTATATAGTTGTTTATAAGCTGTGGACTCTGCATTTTATTTGTTTCTTCCTATTCAATATTATTTAATGACTCATTAATTTTATTACTATTCAGACAAGTTTTATATTTTGGCACATTCCATATAAGCATGCTTCCGATGCAAGCGAGGCACACAACGCGGTGATCCGCCAGTGTCGTTCCGATTGCTGCAGTGTCCTATACCATATACTATATCTTGTGGGATTGTGTATAAATGTGATCGATACATGTTTTACTTAAACGACCGCGTGATAATTCAATTCTAGTGTGATCGGTTATCCCGCACAGAAGGCCCATATTATGCATATTATTGTTATATCTATGTTTTATAGCATTATCCAAGTTTATGTCGATGTTTATGTAGCCTAATAGATAAAGATCAGTGTCCTTAGGTAGTTTGTTTAGTGTGGTTTGTAGTTCGTCTAAAAATAAGTGTTTATTATAACACTTATTTTTAGACGAACTGTTAAGTGGCCAGCCAGATCTTGTGATTGTGGCTATGTTAAGGACAGAGTCTATACGGAGCCAATCAAATCGATTGCAGCCTTAAAACTCAAAATCCATGACACGATTAACGAAATAGAACCGCCATTTTGCCAAAAAGTAATTAAAAATATTGATCTAAGAATCGACATCTGCCAGCGTGGTCATGATAAACATTTTCTTATTTGTTTTATTTTGTTTAAAAAAACAAAGTTTTTGTATATGTAATATTACGTTATCTAATCCTATTATTTCCATGATAGAAGAAAATATTTAATTACGACTGTAGGATACTGTACACCAACAAGTGGTTGCGCTACTCCTGGCTAGATGTCGCTATCAGCTATTTTGATTATGTAGTTGTACCATTTGCTACTGCTGGCGCCTCAAAGTTTATATATCAAAGAAAAAAAACCGCGAAAATATTACTAGTTTTGTAAAGATGTTAAGAAAAAATGAGAAAGGTAATAAATATGTAGCATATAGGAGTACATATTCGTTTCAAGGGGTTGATGCCATGCACCGCATGATTTGCTTTCTAATGACGAGGACCTTACAATAAACAAACTAAACTCAAAATGGAATGGAATGAAATGAATTTTGAAAGGACGTCGTGCGACATGGAATCAGACACCTCCAACAATAGATTTCAGCACAAAACCGACTTCACCGACCGGCAGGTCACCTCAAACTTCATAAATTCCAACTCGCAAAATTGGATTTAAAAGTGCTGAAAACTGGAAATTCGCCGACTAGCGGACTATGGATGGTATATTGGAAATTTGTTAGGTTCTCGGCAACGGTCCGTCGGTTTCTTCGAACCTCTTTGATATTTGGCTAAAAAATTGCTTATAGTTTTCTGAAAGGCGGTTTTCTAGCTTTGCTTTGCTTGTATCGGCTTGTGTGGCAGTTATTATTTATTATACCTATAATATACAGTATAGAAATTGTAAATAAGATCGTATTCTGTTCTGAAAACTAACAAAAAAGTTATTCCTAACTGTTGTAATTTTGAATTACAGAAGGCACTGTATAATTTGAATGTTTGTTTACCAAGTTCTCGTAGTAACCATAATAAGGATATGATAATGTACCGCAGAACTGAAAAAATATTTCCTTGGGGAGTCGACTGAATTACGGCGAAATTCGGCAATGTTTTGGACCGCTACGGTTATATTTCGTTTTTATTTCATTTTTATACAACAGCCGAGAATATGAGGTTATTATGTAATGTGATACTACGTTTTGTGCCGCATAAATCAATTATAGAGCGTAAAGAGTCGAATAAATCTTATTCCAGCCTCGCTCCAATAAGGTTGCTGCAAAGTCGTATCAATGAAAAGTCTTTATATAGTACATACATTTTATGTAAAGAAATCTCTGCCTTCGAAATTTTCAACGTTATTGACGTTTTATTAGTGATTGTAAAATATTTCGAAGATAAGATTGCACGAACAAGATTTAGTGACATTTTAAGATACAATGAGTCTACTTTTGTATTAAAAAAATATCCCGCACTCTGCTGTAGGTTCTAAGATCTTCGAACGTGACCACCGAAAACACTGAACATGATATTCAAATAAATAGATGCATTTAAAAAAAAAATTGCGAGAAAGAAACAAACAGCATGTGGAAATACTTAACCTTTATCTTCAGGTCTAAAGTAACAATTTTTGATTCTAATATTATGTATAGCATTCTACTTATAAGAGTTAACCATAGTTAAACTGGCGCCCTTGTTGGTAAATTAAATTTAATTATAGTTTTAGTTTATTAGCTGTCAGCCTTGTAATCAATATCTTGTTATGGGTATAAACATGGTATAAACCTAATATGGCTTCTCCTTCGAAGGGTGGTAAAAGGGAGAAGAGGAAAGAGCCCCTCTTTTACAACCAAATTACCTCCGCCAACATAACGGACTCTGTGAAAACTCGAACCGACCTATATGTGCCTAAACAAGGCTCTCTAATGTTCTTCTTACGTTTCCTGTCTCTTGTCCCTGCTCATGAGTTGGTTTTAGATAGTTAGTTTTTGTTATGCTGATTTAGGCACATAGGTCATTTGACAGAGTAATTCTAATACTAATATAAGCGCTGGCTAGTTTAAAACTGAAGCATTGAGCTATTAATTTATTAAGATGTCTTTCTAAAGTTCTTTTTATTTTTAACCTAATGCATATTTTTTAAAGAAACACGTCCTTTCAGCGTTAATAAATAATGAACCTACCAATTTACAAAATTACATTCAAACACAGGATTCGTTTTATAAGTATAATTACTCGTGAGCTGACGCTGAAGATTCTCTGGAGACGTTTGACTTGGAGGTTCAGTCAAACTTGACGCGTGACAGACAAGTGATTTAATTTACGACAGACTTGCTCTTTTCTTGTACAGATTATAAGAAGGAGTTTTATTTTGATGTGACGTTTATTACATCTAGTAACTTCGGAATAAGCATTTTGTACAAGTACTATAAAGTCTAATGAACATTTTAAATTAGTTACACTGAATGGACCACGTTTAATAATTATTTAGATATTTAGTATTATAATTTAGCGAAGTCGTTAGTTTTTCTGGCAATGAAGTTGTTTTTGGAAATTAAGTTTCGTTATTTTACTAAATAGTGCTTATATTTGCCTTTAAATAAAATACCTGTTCACTTAAACCAAATAACATTTACTATTATTACTTTGAAATGCTTTAACAGGGAGTAAGTACACTACAAACATTATTTGAAAAAGTGCTAATTTAGAATCGTCACGTTAATATATGACTAGTTCCTGCAATTAATATATAATAATAAGTATTTAAATAATAGTAGTGGAATATACCATGATTAACATTAACTAATATTGAATAAAAATCCCGAGGGCTTTTCGGTGCAAATTAGGATCAGGACTCTTAACGATACATGAACACAATTCTACTTCTTGGATCTGGGTTGCTAAGAATACCTGTTTTATTTTCTATAGTTCTTGATCAGATATATTTTTTTTTTTATTTCATGGGGGGACGAACGAGCAGACGGGTCACCTGATTGTTAGTAACTTACGCCGCCCATGAACACCTGCAACTCAAGAGTCATAGGAGCGCTGTCTGCCTTTTAGGGTAGGTGAAAGGTAGGAGGGAAAAGAGGTGAAGGGAAAGGGAAGGAGGGGAGTTAAAGGCGGGTGGGCCTCACTCACTCGATCACATAATCCAAGCATTGTTTAACAGCCGGTTTTCTGTGAGGCCGTTGTAATACTCCGGTCGAGCCGGCCCATATATACCAAAGCATGGCTCTCACACGTTAATAATAATATTTACAAGTAAGCTCGACTCATAGTTTGCTGTTCTTTCGAACTTCGTAATAATGCTTTTCTTCTGTATTAAAAACTAACTTTTTTCTTTTGTAGGAGTATTACAAAAGATTTTTAAGTTGAACTGTTGTAACATAATTTGCTTACAGCACATGTGTTGTACTGAAAAAAGTCAGTTAATGGATTTAGAGCTTTAAATATAAGCAGGCAACCAAGTTGCACACAAACCAATCAAGGAGCACATTTTAGATATATGGATTATCCATCTCTCTTTATAAAATAATTTGCTTAATACCTTTAAACTTATTTTTACTAGAGTTTCTTCGGCGTCCTTATCTATATAATTTGTAACTAAATCAATAACTTTCACTAATATCTGTTTATATTTGTTATTAACAACATCGTAAATGTCGACTATAAAATACAACAATCTCCGACCAACATTGCCTTATTCTAAAGCCTTTGTAGATTCAGCTGTGCTAATTAAGAAATTGGAACAGCGCTAGATGAATTACTGTGTTGAAAAGACAGGACTACATTTATTTATCTATCTGTAGGTGAGTACAGTGTTAAGCTGATTAGATTAATCTATTTCCACGATAATACTAAAACCATGAAACGAATTACGTAACAATATATAATATGTTTACACGTTGTAAGGAGCAAAGAGAGGGCGATAAGACTACTTTCACTAAGTAAAAAGTATAAAAAGAATTTTATTGTTTGTTGAAGAAGCTAAAATAGGTACACCATAATCAGTTTTAAGTGATATGGCTATATGGATCTCAGTTAACTTGAGCAATATACTGCCGCTTGTATCCCCCATAGTGTTGTAACCCCCTATAGGGCAAAAATTGGGCTTTTGGGACTTCAAACGTCCACTCCTGCCTATTGCTGTCAACCAGGCACTGTATATACTTATACTGTCTGCTAGATAACAGCTCGATCCTTTGTCGAAATTTACGACACTTACGGGCAGAGGTGTGATCTCCATCGAGAACCACTCAACAAATAAGTCTATTGTAATTAATTTTTAATAATAAGTAAAGTAAATTATATAAAAGTAATTAAATAATAACCGCGTTAAGCTAACGACAGGCAACGGCTTAAAATTGTTGTCAACATATTAACATTTAATCAATAAAATCTGTTTGTTTAAAATATTTTCTCAATATAGCCGAGGGTGTCACAAGTTAAATGATTGTGTTTCCGACCGGTTATCAACGAGATTTCTTCTGGTTTTCCTGCGCTGATACAGAGCATTAGGACTTATAACTCAGATATATGAACAGTGGTTTATCGACAGGAAAATCAATTCATTTCTGTAACAGTTCTGTGACATCTTTATCTTATTTCCGTAGCAACAGACCGTGTATAGGATTGTATCACTTCAAAAGAATGCTCGATAAAGCTCCTTATTAAAGACATAAGGTACGTTTTGGTCAAGTATATATCGAATGTATAAATCAAATATCGAAAGGAATGTCAGACTAGTTAAGGGTTTGACGGGGTCAAGCCCTTAACTGTCGATTTTGGAAATGAAATACTTTAAAAATTATGAATGAACTCACAATTTTTTTAATTAATCCATGTTAACGTACAGGGAAATCTATATCCAGCAGGTGATAGATACATTGATAGCACTCCAACATGGATAAATGTTATCATAATATAAGCTTCCTAACAATAACATTCAGTCACGTTGGCCGACGTGACGTGACGTCGTCATATCACGAAGTTCTCTACCCCAGTTCACTGATATAATTGGAAACGCTGCCAATAGACGTACCTCAAGTGTCAAATAACTATCGTTTCTCACCACAGCTTATACCTACATATAATATATGAAACAAGACATATTATATCTGGTAGGAGGTATCAGTTCACACATTTTGAGAGTATCTCAAAGGACAAAGACTACTGAATTTTGAGATACATCTTGAAATAGTGTAAATAGAAGCAACAAGATAAAGACAGACAACGTATGAAGTTATAAATAAAATAGATCAATGAATTGGCAGCCGATCTGTAAAAGCATTGCTGGTGTTTCTAAAATCCTGTTCATGGCAGCTTGTAGAAGGAGACTGCTCAATAGTGATCGTCCTGAGGCTAAGATGGTGAAATAAGGATGGTTTACTGTATTTCGAATGTATAAAACTTATAATAGAGATACTCAAGTATAGGCCGCAGTTTAAAATGTATAAGTTTATACCAAGATTCATAAATGAATTAACGATTTTAACGCAAGCGAAATATTTACAAAGTTTAAATAAAATGCATATAAAATGCATATAATTTTTTTGTGAACACTAAATGCATACAATTTATTTACAATTGGAGGTTTGGAAATGATTGTATTGGCTCTCGTGACTTTTGAATATAAATTATCGTCAGCCTTGGTTCCTGTACATGGTCCGGCTGTACCTGAACATTTATAATTATTTTTGTGAATTTATTTGTTTTTTTATGGGAGTATATTCAATGTTTTTTTTTATATAAGTATTTCAGAGCCGTATTTTATATTTTAGTAAACAAGAGCGGTTGCAACAGACTTTTATAAAAGTTTTAAATATTGGGACAAATAACAACATATGCTGTGTATGTTTTAGATCTCTTGGGAGTAGTAGATACTTGAATAACAAGAGAGGCTGTTATAGGTTTTGGTTTCATCATATTAAACCTATATTAAACCATTAGTGTAAAGATTGAAAAGATTGCAAATGTGAATCAATGAAAAAAGCAGTCAGCGAGAAGACAATAACTTAAGCTTTTAAGTGCACATGAATACTCTATTGAATCGTGTTAGGAAGACTGCAAATATAATGAATATTACTTCATTCTACTTCACCAAAAGATCTCTTCAGGACTGTATAGTATGCCTGAGTCAATCACTGATAACATAATGCATAGGTAGTTGGGGTTGCGCTGCAAAAACGGTTACGATACATACCACCAATTGAAAAGAGCCTAACGTACAGTACTGAAAACGATGTTCAAAAACACACAACTATATAAAGATTGCAAGCTACTTTGTGTGCGTCAGTTGTTTATATTACTAACATTTCTAATATTACACAAAATGTTATTTACTCTAAACACTATAAGCATCTCCTCAATCGCTGAGTATGTAGAATCATGGTACCTAGAGCTATTAAATCTTTTGCTAGACGTTTCAGCCCATACAAAGATATACAATAAGGTTGCCCTACAATAAGGTAGCAAAATATTATGATATTAAAGAGTGCACAGTAAAAGAAAGCAAAAATGTAGGTATCCAAATGACTTAGACAGCACCGAAATCTTTTGTTGCACATAAGTTAAGTATCTTTCACTTTATATATACTTAAATTATAATATAATATATAAAATATATATATATATATATATATATTTTAATGTTATATAATAATTAATATTTAATATGTATTCATATACTTAACCCGTGGTTTAATTAGATAGGTACATGATTTCTTTTCTTTTTTAACACCATACATTGTATTGTTTTCTGGTAATAAATATGTTTTAATCTTCTTTTTGTTTTGAACTTATTAAAACTACTATCTTCATTTGACACCATAAAAGTGAGACCCTTTTTTCTTATATAAGCCCCTTTTTTCTTTGACTTGACTTTACTTATGGTCTATTTAATGCAATATATTTTTCAAACACTAAATGACCTTAGACGCTTGAGGTTTAAGGAACCTATAAATTTAATCACTCACTAGATATACATATATTTTACACATAGAGGAAAAATTTCTTAGAAAACAGGTCAATGTGTACTTGGATGTAAAATTATACAAAGAATAGAAAACTCATAAGTATAGTAAAAAGGTCGGGGAAAATATTTCTTCTTATTTTATAAACAAATTCAAGACATTTTTTTTACAAAGATATATTTTGATTTTGTTTTATTTTGTTCAATAACTTGTTGCCATCTTGTAGGTAGGATATAGTCCAGTCCGAATCCGAATCGATTGTTTTGCCTGGCGGTAAAAGCTTATAATGAACGGTGTCTTTCCAATCCCACCATACACACAGCATCACCTTATTATGTATTAATCCAGGTTTCACTACAGTCTGTGGAGCTTGACTATCCTTTTACCATGACCTTCGCATTCTTATCGGTGATCCACTTTTCACCATTGATAATTCTTAACGTTTCAATTGAGATTCGCAAATGAGTACACGATAAATCATGTTTCTTTTAGTGAGATGAACCCAAAGATCTAACCTTAAGTGACAACCGCCGTCCATAGACACCTGCAACTCAAGAGTCGTAAGTTTGGTGCCTGTCTTTGTGGGCATAAGCGATAAGGGATACAGAGAAGAAAGAGGAGAGGGTGGATGAGGGGAGAGGCAAGAGGAAACGGCCTGCAGAAACCGCACGAAATTCGAGGCAATACAACCCATGCATTGTTTCACAATCGTGTTTCTGTGAGGTCGTGATATCACACCGATCGAGCAGACCCATTCGTGACTAAGCATGGCTTTACCACGAATATAGCCTAGACATAGCCAAGTATAATCAGACGATTGCAAATGGGTCAAAACTGTGTTGTCATTCGTCATCTATGTCGTAACTATGCTGATCGTGCACGACTTCTTCAAAAATGTCATCGACTTCATCCATATGAGGGCGAACAGAACGAGCTGCATCTTTGACATCAAAATTCCCGGACTGAAAGCTCTTGAACTAACTTTGTGCTAGTCATACTGACACTGCCTTAGGTCCATAAATGTCACATATTCTTTTGCGGCTTGGGTCGTTTTTATTACAAAAAAAAGAAAAACCCTCATTTGTAATAAAACTTTAGAATGTAAAGAATTTGATCACTCATTTTTACAGACAGAAAAACAATTGAAAAATGGCGGAAAAGTCTTTCTTAATTTTTATTCTTCTTTTTTTAATATCTTTCATTTATCGACATTGAAATCAGTCAGATACAAACTGTACAACCAAAGAAATTTATCTTTAATTGTATATATACATAAAAATACAAAAAGACTTTTTTTTATAGAAAACCAAGGAAAGAAGATGACTAGCTGCTTGCGTTTGAAGTGACGACTCCTTTTATAGTCAGTTTTTCTTTATTTTTTTCATCTCCGTTTGACTTGATTTGGCTATACATTCGTGATAATACGTTAACTAAACATTGTATAGTTTCTTGTGTTCTAACAGTGATATAATAGAATTTACTAGTGTATATAGCAAGTCGTTCCTTACGACAAAGCGGCTATTACTTCCATTATTTAAAGCCTCAATCCGCTCAGAGCTATTTGGACGGTGTACTAAATATTCGGCTTACAACTCTAAAGATATAAAGCTGCATTCTCACACGACGATTTGTTGGACCCGTTATGGAGTGTCTACTGTAATAAATGACGTTTGATTAACGACTGAATAGTTTTTAAATACATATAAACAATTATATAAATACGTTTATGGTTCATGGTTGGAAATACGTAAAAATATAGGAATTATATGCTATAAAAAATTCACCGTGAGAGAGCCATGCTTACTCGACCAGAGAAATATGACAGTAAACTGGTTGTCGAACAATACTTGCATTGTATTTGCCGAGTGAGTGAGGGTAACGGACGCTCTAACTTCCCCTCACCGCTTCCTCCTCCAAGTTGAAGGTGTCATACCATCCAGGAAGGAAGGAAGGTGTACCATCAACGGACCCGTCTACTTGTTTGCCCCCCTATGCTATAAAAAAGTTATTTGCCATGAAGTAAGGTATCTTCTTGCAGTTTTATTATTGTAATAATGTTGGTGATTACGTAATAAAATAATAAGAGACTGATAATGTTTCGTTATTAAAAATTGTAAACCACATAATAAAAATTGGATGACAACCCGCAAGATTGTTAAATACCTATTGAAAAACGGTTACCAAAATCTTCTCTTTACTTTTGACGCTCACTTGGATTCCTTTGAGGGTCTGCAGGAGGAGGTTGAGGTGCCAATATAAGCGGCAAGTAGTCTCTATCATCCCTCTTTTAGAGACGTTGTCCCGTTTTGCCCTACTTTTGCAGATGCTCTACAGCTTCTTAGCACTTGCAGTCCTTACACTATATCTATTCTTCGAGAGCGCATGCATAGGCTACCAGTATTTTTTCTTTTACGTTCTACCTCTAGCGCTGGATTGAATATAAAAGAAGAGTTTAAAATAAGTAAAGCTTAACTTAATACTCGCATGTAGCATCCGTCCATTATTTACGTTATATGATACTTATTATTATCATCCGACCAACATCTTTAAGGTAAACATTACCTTCCAATGCATAAGCCCCCTAAATTGCTCCTTAATCCAATAAAGAGTTAGCTTAAGTTCTAATTGTGAACCGTATCCTAATTTGTTACAGTTTGTATTACAACAATAGTAAGAACAAGACTACTGGCATCCATTAAAACTAAACTTGCACTAATAAAATAACCCGTGTGAGAGTCTAATGCGAAGTTAGTATGAGTTTAAACGCTTGTTAAGATGATCTTACATACATTTGCCTTATTCCCGTCCAGGCAGGTTAGGCAGATATAGTAGAACGCTATTTACCACGATCTTTTAAATGCCAAAAGTAGTTTTGTTCAAGCACGTGAGAGTGAGCAGACAATGGATTTTCTATGTATAGCTTTAGTCTAGCTTTTTTGTTTATTATATGGGGATAAAAGAATAGACAGGTCATCTGATGCTAAGTGACTTCCACCGCCCATGAACACTTGCAACTCAAGAGTCACAAGAGTGCTGTCCGCCTTTTAGGGTAGCGTACAAGAAGGAGAGCAATGAGGGGATGGGCAAATGGGGATTGACAGAGGGTAAAGAAGGGAAGAGAAAGGGGAAAGGGGGTTTGGCCTACGGGAACCTCAATCACTCGGTAACACAATGCAAGCATTATTTAACAGCCGGTCTGGGAGGCCGGGATAATACTCCGGTCGAGCCGGCTCATGTGTCATACACGCAGAAGCATGGCTCTCCCACTTTACGTCACGTTAGTCCAAGTGAAAAGTTGCTGTTGTTTAAACTCGACACAAAAGTTTGATTGAAGATCAAATGCTTATTCTTTGCAATATTCTGTATGGTGCAGAAATGCAAACGCTTTGTTTGAAAGACCGACGCGAAACAGATGAAGTTTTTTTTTATTTATCAAAAAAAAAAAATACAATATTCATAGCTCGTCTCTACAAATTTATTCGAATTTAACCCATACACCAGTGAGTCGATAGATGTTATACTAACTTGTTACTACATAATCTATATCACACACAATATAATAAAAAAAAAACAAATCAAGAACTCCACAATTGCAATGAAACCATAAACACAATGTACATATATACATAATTAAACTATTATATTAACATTATTAACTTTATCTGCACAATTTAATATAATAACTTTGCGAGAAGCATTTGCACCCGTCCGAGCATATAATAGAACTTGTTTTTGTTAGACTTAGCACTGTTAGATACAGGATGGCTGGAGCTGCTGTTTTTTTAATTTAAATAGTGTTGTTTGATTTTACGTTTGATGTTAATATCAGTAAGGGAGTTTGTGATATTTGAAGGTAACTGATTTATGAGATGTAGTACGATTTACTCCAGTTTTCTTTTACCATAAAGATTGTTATAATGAGGGTAAAGGGTAATATAGGGTTCAGCATGTTTCTGCATTTGTTTTTCAACCACATGCACAGAACTACAGTTGCAAGAGATATGCTCGCTTTGGGAGAGCTGGTTATGTAGACAGTATCGTTCGTGAGCTATTAGTCTTGGCGTTTAAGAGTATTTTTTATTGTGGCTAGTACTGACGTACATTAGGTTCGTTTTGTTGGCATTAAGCAGTGGTGGTACTGCATCAAAGTCCCTTTGTAACAAATTTTCAGCTATTTCTTGTGGCAGCAGCGAGTACCCCTACTCGCTGCTGCCACAAGACAGGTGTCATCGGCAAACTGATATACTGTGCTGTGTTTTATTAACCTTGACATGTCGTCGAGATAGATAAGAAAATGAAATGGCCACAACACAGAACCCTGAGCTGTACACTCTGTTAAATCTACTTAACCAATGTCCGCACCATTAATCCTGACCAGAAACTTTCAATTTTTTAGGTAATTTTCACACCATTTTAGGATGTTGCCTCTAATACCGCTTTCATACATTTTTTTTTAATAATACTTCATGTCTTAACCTATTATATCGAAAACTTTACTAAAAGTCAATAAAAACTACCATAACATGCTGTTTTTCATCTAGGTATTTATAAATTCTAACTCTAACTCTGTAAAGGCCGAGAGGAGCTGCGTAGTGTTTTTGTGTGGTTGAAAGCCAAATTCTTTGTGCCAATACGAATCCTTAAATCCTTCAGACATATTGTTTGAAATCAGAACTCCATAAAACGACTTGTTATCCAAGGACAAATGTAAGTGAAGTGCTCACATATTTGGTCACCTACTCATGAAATAAATCTGATAAAAGTGTGTCCTTGTCGGAGAGAACCACATCAAATGGAGCTGCATTATCCAAATAAGGGGATCATGTTTTCACCACGACCACTCCGGCAAGAGTGTACTGAATACTGACTTTCAATATTAACTCTTAAATTTTATAATAAAACTTAAAAGTACTAAGTATGTATGAAACCTCAATACAGCTCGAACACTGAGCTACTAAGAAGAACATTCAAACAATAGATTTCATGTTTTCTTCGAATACTGACAGTTCACCCTTGATATGATTGTGACCTCACTGCAGAGTACTAGTATACATATGTATATCCTGGACTCCCACCCACCAACTTACTCCCTGAAGGGGTTATTTATCAGAATGTGTCTCGTTTACGTAATCTGATATCCACCCCTATGTTAATGCAATGATGCAAGAAAAATGTTAATATATTTTTATGGTGGCATCTTATTACATTATCGCTTTTGTGTCATGAACTTAAATAGAAAATATGTAGTAACTGCTATTATACTGGAATATTAAATTCAATATTTTTTTTAGTTTTAATAACTCTCCTACAACATCTAAGTTCAAAAGCTAGTCTGTCTGTTTGTAGTTTAGCTATCAATAAAATGAAATAAAAAAACAAAAACCAAGGAATCTTCCGTCCTATAAATCCATCTTTAAAGAAAAATAAATTATTCACTATCTGTTCGAGACAGATCTGAAAAGTATGTTGTACATTTATTTAATAAATATCCTACATAGCGTCTCCATACAATCCTTTACTTCACATCTTGGTAGTCGCTTCGCTCACAAAGTCCCGTTACTTTAATTTCCGTTCTTTCGTACTCAATTTACTGAGCTCTCTGAGTACTCGTATGCAAGGCACACCCTCCATTATTAAGGTCACCTCTTTTCTCCTATGCCCTACAACTTTGTTCGAAAACAATTTTATGTAAAACAGACAATTTGATTATTTATGCTCGTCAACTTTTTGAAAGGATAGGCATAAGTGGTTATTGAATCATACTAGAGTTTTAAAAACAAAGTATTTTAGTGGACCTACCGAATTTCAAAATAGATTTAAGAATATTAAATATTATATATTATCACATAGAGATAGAGAGAGAGAAAAAACAACTGTACACAAGACTTACAATATACAGCGCTTCAATTTAAAAGTGAAAATCTTAAATGTAGCAATATTATAAGTAGGGTTTCACTACAAAATTATAATAACTAATATATCAAGTCATAGAGCAACAACACATACTAGTATAACAGAGATAAAAAGAAAAATATTGACAATTGTGGACATAACAGGCTAACACCAAGTAATGACTTGAAAGTATAGAAACCCTCATGGATATTATCTACCCGTGAACAAATAGTATTAAAGTAGTGGCACATTCTGAACTGTGGTTGGTTTTGAGAGACGTTATTAAAGCTAGATGAAATGCAGAATAATTCAGTTATACGGACAGATCGTGTTGGTATTTTGAAGCTTAATTTATTGACCAGAGTACTACCTAATGAACCAATCAATCACTATTTCATTCAACCATCACTTCCTCTCCAGAGTCATAATATTAAATTTATTATTTATTAGGAATTTCACGCCTTAAACCAAATTTTGGGCCCTTAAAGAAATAAATTGCTTCCTGCATTTGGATGTCGGTGACCACACACATGAACAATATTCAAATATGCTCCTTACCAAACAAAATTAGAAAAAAATTTAGATAATCAGTTCGAAGGAATGGCTTTGCATTACGCAGTACAAATGTAAGCATGCGGTTAGCCTTGGTGCAGATGTAATCGTAGTGGGGTCTGAAGGACGTTGCAGAATCAAAGTATACTCCCAAATCTAAGACCACTTTAACTCTCTATAATTGATTCTTTAATATGGTACTTAATTAATTGACTCTTTTTAGTGAATACTTTCGTGTAAAATATAATAATGCCTTCAGGGCTATGCTCAACCTGCCATGGCGGTGTAGCGCGTCTGGTATGTCTGCCGAGAACAGGGTAATCAACTTCTGTGAAAGTTTGAAAAGACTCAAAACATGTTTCTCATCAAGTATTGTTATATGTAACAATTCGATAGCAGCCATATTTATGTTTTTAGGTCGAGAATTAACTATTAATAACTGTTTTTTTCTTTGTTAATAAATTTGCTATTAAATACAATCTTAGTAAGTATATTTTAATTTAATGTAATTAATTATGTATTGACATTTGTATAATAGAGGAATAGACATTTAATGTAAAAATATTTATTATAATGCATATTTTATGGGTAATTTGCCTAAAATAAATGATTATTATTATTATAATTATTATATTATTATTATAACTTGACATATTTTGACATTTAAGGACACGAAGTACTTATCACATACCTGGGTCACACTGATAGTTTTTAGAATAGGCCGGTAAAAAGGCAGCCGATGATAAATGTATTTAAATTTTGAATTAGGAATTCTTTGGGAATCTGAAGATGTGTAATGAATTCATATGCCAATTGTTTTTACAAATGGACGGCAATTTAAAAAGTATCTGTCGTACATCGAAATTGCCTCAACTAAAGTTGTCCAACGTCGCGCGACCGTCCTGCGGGGTAGCAGATGATGGCGGAAACGAGGTACTCAAGATGTTAGTGGGTAGCGGGTGGTGCAGCGGGGAATTGAAATAAAATAATATTGCTCATTGTTCACGTGAGAACTTTAGAGAGACAATACGTAGGCTTGGTTTCAAATATTTAACGTGCCAGTCAAGAGAAAAACTATTAATTGAACGTCCCAACATAATCGACTACGATGGCTTTAAGTCAGACATATACAGGGTAAGTCAATAATTTTCCTGATTGGATCTTACGTGAATCAAAACCACGTGATACAAAAATGCTGGTCCAATACAGAACCCGGGGCTATGAAATATATCGGTAAACGATGTCGTATGATAATTGTACACACAGGCAGCCGCCATGGCTTTGTAAATAATACTTTACTGATGTTCAAATCTCCCTCGAGGACCTGTGATTATCATGGCGACATGAATGCCACTAATTCTCGAAAGTGGATAGATGAAAAACTTTTAGCAAACATTCTTCCGAGTTCTGTTATTGTTATGGACAACGCAGCTTACCATAGTACTCAAATCGATAAGAAACCTTCAATGAGTTACCTGAAAAGTGAAATTCAGCAATAGTTAGAACACCGAGGAGAGAGAGTACGATAGCGCTAGGCATAAATGTGATCTATTCAAAATAATTGATAAGCAAAACACGGAGAAACAATACAAAATTGACGAGATATTGAAAGAAAATAGCAGATTTACTAAGTTTCATACCTCTTTTTCTTGGACCACCCTTTGAGTACGGCTTATGAAGTAGTTTTGATTAACTAATTTATTAATTTTAAAATTATCAGTTAAATAATAACCAGTGTGTTAAAGGCTGCAAGTCTATAGTCATCTTTTAAAATACGAAACATGGTTCCAGGTGCTATATTAATTTCCAGAGATAAAATCATTTGCTTTCAGACGGGATTTCTTCGAATACTTTCTTTTATTTCATTATCTGATTTCTTCATTTTGAATTGGTAATACATAAAAAATACAATTCATAGAGTACTTCAACTTTGTCAACTATCTAACGATATTATAGGGACTACAATGTAGTATTTCATCAAAGCTAAAGCGCCACGTGCTCTTGATACGCCTCTCCTTCCTTCTTTTTGGTTATATACACTCAGTATGTGTATCAAATTTGGCAAAACATATCTTCTGTATGATCTGTATTAACCATTTAAAAACTTTGGTATTATAATATTCTAAAATGTTAATACATGTTCCCACATACTTATTGACTGTAGAACTAATAGATATATTATTAAAAGCGCTCAATATAAGTTGATTAAGCTTCAAACATTCTTGAAATCATTCCATTATCTGAAGAGTTTGTTCCTTTTCTTTCTCTTGTTCCCATTGTAAAGAGGATTCTGCTGCCCCTAGTCTGTATTAAGTCAGTTGAGATTATACAACTTTCTTACGTCAATCGCTGCTTACAAGGGCTTTATGAACATTTTCAATATAATCACTTTTGTTCATGATTGTTGGCTGAATGTTCTTTCTGTAAGTTTGATTACAATGATTTACTTCGGAGAATTACTCAATTTGCCTGTTAATGTTTATATATTTAGCATTTTATAGTATATCAAAGAATTCAATCGGTTGTTGAATTTAATATTGATACTGGAGTTAACATTCTTTGTGTTACTTATGCATGAAAGTAAATTTGATAATTTTATCACGCAGACGTAAGGACTTGAAGTGGTAAAAAAAACTTGCCGTATTGCTGTATCAAATTTTAGTGAAGGCATAATGAACGCCCTTACTATGTTAGTGTGTGTGTCTGTCTACGCGGTTATTTAAGTTCCTTCATGGTATCTAAAGTGTTTAAGTCCATTATGTTACACAAATGTATATGGCGTAAAGTAAATACAAAGCTCCACTTTTGTTTAAAAATATCTGTCAAGTCTTAAACAATGTCACATCTAATGTGAAGACTGTATTTAGAGTAAGTCACATCGAGCGACCATAAAGGCCACGGCCGGGATCGCTTAAGTCGTTACGAGAATCCGGCGACTGGGTCTTTAGGTGACTCTTAACAAATCCGAGGCCCTTTGCTTTCATGGGCCTCGGATGGGACCACCTAGGGGACCCAGCCTTACTGTGGGAGGTGTTCGCATTGGGATCGAGTCCTCGATGAGATAACTTGGACTCGTCCTCGACAGCCGATGGGACTTCGGACCTCTCTTCCGAAGTTTGGCTGCGCTTTCGCGGCTACTGCCCAACTTAGAGGGGCCCGATGCCTCCTGTAGGAGACTGTACGTTGGGATCGCGCGATCTATGGCTCTGTACGGAGCCCCAATCTGGGCGGAGACCCTGACGACCATCGCAGCGACCGAGCGCAGGGCACGCCACGATGGGGGCGGTAAGGCCCGCCATGGAGGATTGGCTGGAGAGGCGACATGGTGCCCTCTCCTAACGGTTGACGCAGGTGCTCACCGGACACGGATGTTTCGGAAAGTACCTGTGTCGTATAGGCCGGGAGCCAACATCTGAGTGCCATCACTGCGGGGGCTGCCGCAAGGACACAGCACTCCACACTTTGGTGGAGTGCTCTTCGTGGGTGCAGCAACGTGCCGACCTCGTGGCAGCTATCGGTGCGGGTAGCCTCTCGCTTGAGATCATGGTCATGGACACGATACGAGAGTGCTTAGGTTTCTGCCGCCTCGTACTGCTAGGCAGTGATCTACGCTAAAGAAGCGGTTGAACGGAAACGGGAGAGGTCAAGTTCTGTCCCGTCCCGCAGTAGACGCACCAGGCGCCAGAGAGCGCTGACTGATCTCCGGCCTCCATGAGGTCTCCCGAAGGCTTCCTTCGCAGTGTATCCCAGGTTCCCTGCAATAGACCCATTTGGACGGAACACCGTGTGTGTGGTTTTAGTCGGTTCGAATACGAAATACCAGCTCACCCTCAGCTCCGTGGGGTGACGACCCGTGGGGGTTTCCTCACGAAAAAAAAAGAGTAAGTACTTTCAAATAAAGTTTTAAGATTTAAGAACAATAGGTAATTCAGCCAACTGCAGTTGAAAATCTAAGCCTGTAAAAGTCAGTAATATAATTTAATTTAACAATATAAATATATCTGAAGTAGAAGCGGTTTGTCGGGAGCCAATCAGCTGGAGGACAAACTAAGTACATACTTACTTAATTTTAATGCATCGTTATAACTCAAACAGCTTCAAGTGAACGTAGTTTATTTTCCAGTTTAATGTTTTAATAAAGAATATTGTTTCTTAAATTTGTACTTAATAGTACTAAAATCTTGGGGATTTTATATACTAATGCCTATTAAGGTACATGTATAACTATTTTTATGCCTCTTATATTCACAAAGGCCAAAATGTAAGTCTTATTTTCTTAAAATTGAGATATATTCTAGAATTATTATAGAATATCAATACTGTTAAATATGATTTAGAATGATTTTTTTGAGTAATCTATCTATCATTAGAGTTTTAAATCGGTAACCCTTTATTTCTACTCTGCATTAGTACGGGTTTAGTGACAATAAATATCACATTCACATCTATCACACCTACAATCTTATTGAAATCACTTGGTAACACCTTGTGATACTTAGCTAAAATGGCTATTTAACAATTGGCTGTCGGTGCGACGATCAATCATGCAAGCGATTAACGTATGGGGTTCACTACAACTCACAAGAAAGCCGTTCGGTTAAGCTTAGGGGTTGCATTAAGAACGATCCACGATGACTCATGGGGCTCTGAACATAATTTAGTGAATAGGAAAAAATCAAAATAATTTAATAACACTTTTGCTGAGTTGAAAAATAGTCAAAGTAAGATTGTTTTTTTTTATGAATAAAAAGAAGTTAAATTTGTTTTGGTGATTTGTAATTATATTTATTTAAATATATGATTTTACTTACGTAGTATTTCGAGGATGCCGGACTAGTGTGACGCCTGGTACCGTTGCGGCTGGACGACTTACTTCTTGAAAAAGGTCTTCCGTCGAGACCTAAACTAGTCGGGCTTCCCCGAAAAAGACGCGTGAGTAAACCCGTTTTTTTAAATAAATGCGAATGAAACTCACGAAAGTTATTATTCTAAAATTTGTAATTCAGCTTAAACGTCAGAAATTACTGTCCAACTCAAACAACAACAATTAACAAATCGACAATCATTAAGCAGTTTATAATGAAGGCGATTGTGTATCAGTTTTAAGTGTAACGAGGCGCTCACCGGTTGTTGTTGACAAGCATTGTTCCACGATGTCAAAACGCTCGTTTTGTTCGGATAAATGTCCTGAGCTCACAACTAATTGATTTGATGACTACGTTTATGTGACGTTACTTTAAGTGAAACGAATAAAAATATTAAGTAAACTCGTAACATGATTATTCCGAATAAAACATTATTGTCTAAAATATTTAAAGAGGTTCTTAAAAAGATAAAATATTTTTATTTCCATATTAACACTTGTAATGTAAAGCTTAGACAGCTGGCCAACAAATTCTTAGCGTGGAACGATTGGCTGATTTTCAATAACTTTTCCCGAAGTTATGACCGACAATGTTCCCTTACGCAAACAACATTGTTCACGGTTGGCTTGATTTCATTCCGTAAACGTCTGTAACTTATAAACTAGTTGGCCTAAATATTGGCTAAAAAACATCCAACATGTTTACGTCGAAGCGAAGCCCTCATGCGCCAATAAGTCAAAACTTTTTTGTTATTTCGGCTACGGTGGTACTAGGGAGGTCGGGGTGTCGAAATCGGCACATTTGCTAAAGTGTTCCACTAACTTTCTCCATATGAACTTGAGTGTCGTCGAGTTAAGTTTTTATAACCCGTACTTCTGTATTGCCAGATTTGACAACTTTTACTTTGCCCCTACACCATATTTTAGTGGTACGGTTGCTTGGTTTTTCTGAATAACGCACGTTCCGTTCAATCATAGTTTGTTTTATATTCGTAGTTTTAGACACATTCCATTCCTTTCTCTTGTCTTTATTTTTTATAGCAGTTTTGGAACTACTTATAAATCAAGTTAACAAATAGCCAAATGTAAAAATAAAAAACGAGTTTATTTCTCAAATAGTAACTACTAAGGACACGGCTCAGGGTTCCATAATAAGACCTACCCAATACATTTAGTTACATGTGGACGATATGCCCAACGTTATCTATTCGAGTTCCGTATACAAATTCGCAGACGATACAGGTTTAATTATAACCAATAGTCATATATACATATGTACTCGTAGCTCAAAAAATTGTTGCAGGACAATTTTAACCAGGTGTGTAAGTAGGCATATGATGTGGGTTTAGTAATAAATGCAGAAAAACAAACATATGCCCATCACGTAATGAAACGCCCCTTGAACCTAAAATCGTGGTATACGAATATAGCTGCCTGCATAAACCGATCATTGCAAGACATTTGAAGTTGTAGAAAACTGTATGAACATAGGTCTCATGTTGGATAGCCGATTCGGATGGGGCCAACATATACATCACGTACGTAATAAATATAGGTCAATTTTAAGTAAATTTGGCGTATTAAGTATCAATTACCATTAAAAACAAAGCTACTGATGTTGTATATGGCACTAGGCGACTATGTAAAACACGCTCAAAAGAAAATACTAGGCATGCCTTTTAAGTTCTGTCGTTTCCATATTTCCCGGCAATTTTGAATTACGAACTTTTCTATATACGAATATGTTTAAATTTTGAATCTCAAACAGTTGAAAGTATTAGGATTAATGCTATTGTTTAGTCACATTGTCGATTGGAATCTGTCAGGTTACGTACGTAAATGAATCTTTCTAAGGAAAATGTTCGTGCAATAATTTTCTAGAACTTTAGAAGAGGCCTGACACGGCTTCAGTGTTTTGAAGAGCTGACATCTGTGTTTAGTGACGACGCCCCATGTCTGCGGACTGTCGAACGCTGGTATTTAGAATTCCAGCGTGGACATACTAGTGTTGTACGCCCAAAATCCGCCTTCACTGAAGATAACATAATTGCTGTGAGACAACTAATTCTCGAAGATCGTCATGTGATGTATCGAGAGATAAAGGCTCTAATAGGCATCTCAGGGACAACCATTCAGAAGATCTTGCATGAAGAAAGCTAGTTTGCCGTTGGATACCGCATCTGCTTTCCGACGATCATAAGGCGGCCCGCGTCAGATTGTTCGGTCTCGAAGCACTTCAAAGAAAATGGTGGCCACGTTCGTTGGAAAAACCGGCCGGTGGTTGCGAATATTGCACTTGAAGATCGTAGAACGATTAACGCAGAGTGGTATACCATAGTTTTTTTACCACAAGTCATCGCCGAACTTCGAAAATCTAACTCAAAGCGACGCATCATCCTGCACCACGCAACGCAAGCTCACACAGCGCTCGTCAAACGATTGAGTATTTAAAGCAGGAAAAAGTAGAAATTCTTGACCATCCTTCATATAGTCCTGACCTAAGCCCTTTACATTTCTTTCATTCAACGATTTCTTTACATTTCCTAAAATTAAGAAAAGTCTTCGTGGTCAAAGGTTCCAGTCCGGTGAAGAAGCAGTCGACGCTTTCAAGCCAGCCATTTTTAACACCCCCACTTTAGAGTGGAATAAATGTTATAATAACTGGTACGAGCGAATAGAAAAGTGTATTAAGCTACGTGGTAAACATTTTGAAAAACAATAAAAAGTACTATAAGGTTCTAGTTGTGTTTTTTTCTTCAAACGACAAAACTTAAAAAGCATGCTTCGTATTTAAATATTGCAATGTAATTAACGTATTTGAAAAAAATGAATTTAACATCCTTACTAAAAATAATATCTGAGAAAGGTTGATTACGCAAATTATACCGCGGCATATGAGAGCAATTGTACATAAAAATAAATATATATTACCTACAAGAATTAATTTTTGCGAGAAAAACTTTTAAAATTAACCTATTTAGATGACTTGCAACTGTTGTATAAAAGAAAATCTAAAATATTTAAATTTTACTTAAAAAGCATTACTTACAAGGTTTAGATTATAATAATCAAACTTTGGACAATCAACGTTAAGTTACTTCTATTAAGTAATATTTATATGAACATAATATATTCACTTACATATATTACTATATATATCATTGTAACGCCTCCCTTGTACACAGATAAATGAGCTGAGGTCTTCGGAGTACAAGTCTATGTGAATGTATGTATAATATTAGGTATGTAATAAATGTTCATTTTGTAAAAAAAAGTTTCCGTAGAAAATAATATTTATAAAGAACTTGATCTTCATCATATAATTGAACATACAAGGAAGACAAACAAAACATGCATCACAGACAGAGTAAAAATAACAGAATATCCGATTAAATGATTAAGATATTGTGGAATCCGTCATTACTGTATGTCATTTCCGTCATAGTTACATTTTGCATTGTAACTTCCGAAAGTAAATTAGCCGAGTTGCTTCTAAATTCCTTCCGATTTACCGTTAAACAATCAAAGCAGGCAGGCGTCGTGGAGTTTCACAAAATTTTCCACTTCTTACTAAACTCCAAATAACTTAACAAAAGACAGACGTTAATGAACCCTGTACTTGTTAATTTTACGTTAAACTTTGAGTTTACGCAGCTTCTAATCGATGAGTTGATGAAAATTGAATGTTTTACCCACCAAGCTGTCGGGGAATACTTTAAAAGTTTTTATTCAAATTAAATAATAATAGAGCGAAGAGCACTTAGTAAATAAACAAGGGCCGGCCTATTTAAAGTAATTGAAGCTGTTCCGAAATGGAATGGAGTTACGGATGTGAGCGTTGTACAGGATGTCGAGTAAGGTTTCGCCGGCAGCGCTCCGGGAACACCGCGACTGTTACATCACCGGTGCAGAATTTATAATAGCACCTACACTGAACTACCGATTGTAAGTATAATTAAGTATAGTCATATCTGAAGAAGCGAATGTTTCAAGTTCAAATGATTTTAAAGAATTCAATTCAATTTTATTATGGGAAAAGAAGATTATGATGTTATAAAGAATAATAATACATAAAGTGTGTAGTGTTAGATAAATAATAGGATTTTTTTTTTATACTCGCTTTATATGAGAAAACTGATTGAATTAATGATTTATATACTACCTTAGCTTTAAATCAGTGTTATCGAAAATTACAGTCATCAATATCCAAATCAACAAATACGAGTATTTTCATTCATTAGTTACGATTGTTATCTAGGATATTACCTAGGATTATGAGGCATGTTTATTTATATAGGACCACACAATATGTCTAACGCTATTAATAAAAAATCATTATTTGTTTATGACTAACGTTTATAGTAAATAATAAACAGTGGGTGTGAGACTTTAACCGGGCGGCGCGGGCGCGACAGTTGCTTGCGTGTCATCAATTCATTCCTACCCACTTTCATTCTCATTTCTCTTCCACTTAACTCCGACATTCTATTTCATTTCAACGCGGAACGAAATTTAAATTAGATTTTGTTTTTGTGTTGTTTGTTTTCCAGTTTTTTGTTGTAAGTGCTTACGCAAAATACGAGTTAGGAAATTTCTGAATTCAGATTCTGAAGTATTTTTTATGTAATTGTAGTAAATAAGAAATTTACACTTCTCTATTAGAAGATTTCTTATAGAACATTTTATCGGGGTGAAAAATAATGAGTTACGTAGTGTGTTTTAATCCAACTATGACTTATCTGCAATAAGTCATAGTTGGATTAAAACACACTACGTTCACAAATGCACATTACAGTTTAATTATTTATTATTATATTTATTTGTTGTTTTTTTTTATCCGATAGTTTTTTATCCTGATGGTAAGTGACCACCGCCGCCCATGGACACCCGCAACTCAAAGAGTCACAAGAAGTGCGTTGCTGGCCTTTTAGGTCTTTCTTTCTTTCTTCAATGTACTTTATATTTTTGGGTATGTATAATCTCTGATCTAAATGACTGAGTTAATTAAAACAACTTTTAACATATTCATTCGTCTTATTGCCTTTAACTTTTTTTTTTTTCTATTTCTGTCTGTAAGGTGTCAAATGTAAGATGAACGTGTTGTTTGAACGAACGTCAAAAACCAGAGATTTTTATTATTTATTAGTTTGTTTTGGTCAATTTATAAAAAAAAACTTTAGTAAAAAAATAGAGAATTTAAACTATTCTGGTAAGAATTTAACAAATTGACCTCTCAGCGCAGATCATTCGCATTAATTGTAGTCGTTTTATTACAACGTTCTTTGTTCTCTCAACGAGGTAGATTGCGGAAAGTATAGCATCTTAAACTCTCTTAATAAACGTAAATCCAGTACAAAGTAAACTGTATTTCGACTGTGGCTTACCAAAGATTTGTGACCGGCTCCAAAAATAAAACCAACAAATCGCAGAGCTGGGATACGCCCCGCCACGCCTTTCAGATAGTCTCTATTTAACATAGCAGTGTTATAGGTACTACAGTCGACGTTTAGCAGTTACTCAGAGCCTTTAAAAAGTTTGAAGTCATTTTGCCAGGAAGTAGGAAGAAGTAGTAATAGAGGATCAGCTTATCTCGATGCTTGACTAAGGAAAAATGAAGGAAGTGCAAAGGGAATTGGGTTACTGAATCCATGTAAGGAATTGAAATCCGCGTATCCATTCGTTTCGCTCGCTAAAGTCTTGATGTATAATTTATTGATCTAAGAAAATGTCTCAATACGTTGTGAAAACTGGCTATCGTGTTGGGAAATAAAATTAACTACAATGTTAGTAGTGTTCTTAAAGCAAATGGACTAACAAATAGAAATAAACTTTTATTAAAATGCTGCTGTGGAATAGTCTCTATTACATCATGTTAATTTGACGGTAACTCATAAGTGACTTATGAAGTCAAATTATATAAATACAGGTATAATAAACCCTTCCATAAAATATGAGACAGCCTTTGCTCTACATACAGGGTGTAACTAATGAAGTATCAGGTTGTGACGAGGCAATTTATAACGTCACGGAAAATCGATCACGTATATCCACGAACGATGGAAATACGTAGCTTAAAGTTATTGATAAGCATGCTCAAGAGGGAAATTTGACGTAAACCTTTTATTAATTAATGATCTCCTTATTACGTTATTTTTTATTGAAAATAACAAATTGTAACAAGAGCCACAATCAAAATTAGTGAAGTGTACAACATTAACTAAACGTATTTCCTTCTTCTTCTATAGAAAAGACAACTCCCGCTCTATGATTAATTCCTGTGTGGCGGGGGACCTTACATACATTCAAACAACGGACACAAAGAACACCAAGACTCAGAACAACAATTTGAAGATAACACAAAGTGTTGTCTCGTGCGGGGATCGAACCCATCCAACAATACTAGGCGCGGCAGCGTGGTGGCAAGGTGACCACTTAAACCGCTCCGCCGCTCGTGCAGTTAGTATTTGATTAATATCTATGAGGGTAGTCCTTAGCTAGAGACCATGGCTGTAAGGTCTAGAGCGAGAGCCCGTGGGTTAAGAAGTGATGTTGGCTAAAAAGTTTGCGAAGAGTCAAGATTTGCAGGGTTTCTGGAGGCTTTCTTCTTTCTTCTTCTTTCTTAGAAATTATCCGAGTATAGTGCAATCGATCCCAACATACGAGTATAACTCGAGTTAGCTCCGGTGAGTTGATGTCATTAATCCAATCGCATTCCAGCCAGTCACAGACGACACATTTGAAATATATACATAAGACGTTTGGACCGACCAAGAAGCGGGTAAAGCTCAGAATTTAGACAATTTCAAATGAGAAGAAGAGAAGTCGTGTCAACAGCGAATGCTATTTTTCCGTAAAGATGCAGTTCACTCTGTTTCTGTAGTATAAAAAGTAATTTTTACTAATATTACCCCATACAATGAGATAGAATAGATGAGATTAGCAGTAAATTATGAAGATAGGAGTAATGAAAACGTATTTATTTGACACATACTACCAGGAAAATTACAAAAAGAAAGACAAAACAAGAGAAATAACAACATACATACAATTAGGTAAATAAAACAAAACAAAGGATGCATTCTGGTCTAATGATATCTAAGGCTTAGCATATTAAATACTTGGGAATATATATAGATCAAAATCTTAATTGGCAAAACATGTCAATTTAATTGCGAATAGAACTCACAAATTAATTTATATCTTCAAAAAACTGCGAAATTCGGCAGATCCGGATACACTAAAAATCGTTTACTTTGGTTTGTGTCAGTCAGTGTTAAGCTATTGTATACAAGTTTTGGGTGGAGCCACAGAAACAGTCCTCACCCGGCTGGAGAGGGCACAGAGGGCAGTCCTAAAAGTTATGCATTCACGACCACTCAGATATTCTACGAATCTTCTTTATTCAGAGTGCAGTCTTTTGACTGTTAGACAGCTCTATGTTCTACATTGTGTGCTTCGTAAACACTCGTCTCGGCTCCCTATGGAGCCTGTCAGGAGACTTCATTAAATTTTTTTCCAATTGAGGCCCATCATTCTCTAAGTGACATTACCATATGAATAGTATATTGTTATATAACTACCTTAATAAAGTTCTTGGTATATATTTAAAGAATATATGCCATTGTAAAAATATACTAAAAGAATATCTACTTAAACTAGATTATAGTAACACCGAGGATCTTATACTAGGACGCATGAAATATTAACGCTTGTTATTGTATCAAAAGCCACGGAGGCAATGATTTCTAAGACACAGGTATTATATCTAGTTTAGGAATCAGTGTTATTAACCCATTACTTCCCAAGCATCGAAAACTTGGGATTTTTTTTATTAAATCTTGAAATTAAGTTCATAATACGCTAAGAAAAAATAATACTCCTTTTAATGCTGAGTTAGCCTGTCCTATAAATATGACAGTGGGGACATGTGATCAGAAATAAATAAAGTAAATAATTATAAGAATATAAGCTGTATTTGAAAATTTGACCATTAACAGTTTTAAACATAAAGTTCTATTAATTTTTGTTTTTGTATTTTAAGGTATAAAACAATCACTGCAGAGTGTTTTTTCACATTTAGAGCAAAAATTGAGAGGTTTTTTTTACAACCTTGTCCCTCTTCGTCGTATAATGACCAATATTGTCAAACCTGACAGGTTGTAAAAGGCGTTCTGATGTACCTGGTGTAGGTTTGCTTGCCTTGCCTTCCGATTTTTTCATCCAAGAATAACAACCAAGAATAATATTTTGAAAGATTACCACAAGTTTTTAAATTATGTTTTGTTTATTTTTTCATTTTTATATATTTGGTAAAGGTCTAAGAATCAGTTTTATGTAAATTATAGTTGGCAAGTTTTTTACATTATGGTATATAAAATATACCATGTTCTGTCTGTCATGTGTATATCATGCTTCTTTTTGAGGCAACAAAAATTATATTTTGAAAAAAATTACATTAAAATTACGGTTACACTTTTTGGATAAGTAAAACAATAAGTTAGTTTGATTTTCCACAATTTCTAAACTTTTTATTGCAAAAAATAAATAATGTATCATGCGTGTTCAATTGGGCTGGGGTTTGGTGATTAAGCAGACAGGAAGGATTGGCAGAACGTTGATGCGAGCATCGCCAAGAGGGTGTGTTACGACTCTAGCCATGTGTGGGACGTGTATTGTCTTGCAATAGTCGAAAGGAATCACGCAACTGGCTTTGCAAAGGGATGACGTCTGAAACAAGCCTCTCCGCATTAATTTGAGCATTGAAGTTGCCCCTGATCCAAATGACAAACTTTCTTTTACCGATCCAAGAACCGGCCCAAACCACTTTTGTACTCCTTATAAATAAAGTTCCCTACAAAATTTCAAACGTTCTTGACGACCAGAGTTCTTCCGAACTCGAGTCCGTCTTGTATATCCCGTCCCATACTGAAAAAACCTTTGTAGTTGCGCTGCAGAAATTGTAATTGTTTTGTAAAAACGCTATTACACGCTTTATAGGCATCCTGATTACCAGTTGATTTTCTAATTTTAATCAAAATTAAAAAAAAAGAAACTATATTCGAACAGTAAAGTCAAGAAGGATTCAAAAAAGTCAAAATAATAATCCTCAACTACGGCAATACTCTTAAACGTACTTGATCCCTAGACTCGAACACTTGATGTGTATATTTTGTGTTTCTCGTTACTGACTCACAAATAGTCATCAGTGTCGAGTGCGAGAACGGGACGAAAATTAAAGGAAATAATGACTTGTCTGTCGCTCTCGCAATAATCATATCAATGATACGATGGCTCGAATGCTGGTCACCTGAATTTCGTTTATCACCTCAAAATGTCATGGGTTGGATATTGCCATGGTGTAGTTAGGTTTTAAAGGATGAGATCTATTTTGACAATAGTACAAGCGACATAGGACAAATTCTCAAGTTAGCATAGATCTTTTCTTATTATATATTTCGGCTGTGCTTACACAACACTTATGTTTTCCTTTGGAGTAGGCATCGGCGAGCGTTGTAAATATTTCATTGACATCGATACGTGAAATCCCTTCATTATCTCTTAAAAGACCTTCATAGGACTAGGGATTTATAAATGTATACTTACTTAATTACAAAGTGATATCCTTATAACTAAAGAGAAAAAAACCTTATATCTACGAAAGAGGTCTTTGACATTGAAGAAATAAAATGCACTTCAAAACTTCAATTTAATCTTACATAGATTAAATTATATATACATCAATATTTATTCATTCTCAAAATACTGATTTTGTGCGATGCAAAGATGATGATTCAAGATTAAAATTATTGTTTTTTTACTTTATGCTCAAATACATATTTATTTAGATATACGGTTTTACTAACGTGTGTATTTCGGGGAGGCCCGACTAGTTTCGGTCTCGACAGGAGACCTTTTTTAAGGAGTAAGTCGTCCAGCCGCGACGGTACCGGACGATGCACTGAAATACATATGTATAAATTTGCGAAGTGACTACTCGAACAAGAAAATAAGTAAACGTATTTAAATTTACACACAAAGAACTTGGTGTTTACAAGTAATTTTGCACAAGTACTAAATAATTTGCATCCCATATTAGCAGTAGGGAATACATAATTATCCTAATTCCTCACGCATGTCCGACTCCTTTCTACATTTGTGACAAATTATATTTCCATAAAAAAGCCTTAATACAATTTAAAATACTTTTGGTATCAAGGCAGGGCAGGTGGCTAATACGACGTGGGAATGATTAATTTAGGGGTGGATAGCAACACGTGCAACGGTGGCTCTGCTGGGTAGCTGTGCCTGTGACCTTTGGGGTAATGTATGGGGAGCACGTGGTAGAACTGGTAGGTTAGCGATAAACATGGTTGGTACGCGTATGAGAAAATTATAGCTAAAAGAATCCTGTATAACGAACGAAATGAAATGAACGAAATTATCGTTATAGGTGAGTACAATTGTCGACCTAGTGATGAAACTTAGTAATTATATTAATATATGTATATTACACCTGAAGGTTAGTTAAAGTGTTGATAGATGCAAGATAAGGGAACATTAACTGAACTAAATTAATACCATTGAATACAACAATACAACATTGAATTTCTTTTGGAATTTATAAAAAAATTGCTTTAAATATTGGGTTAAGTAGTTTTTGTTTAATTTCATTTCGTTTCTAGACAACGTTCATTTTTCTACCATAGCAGACATCTAACTTTCTTCTCTTCTTTTTTGAGCCCGCTTCCCAAATGGACATAAGTTACCTGCGGCGTTACTTTCTGCAGCCAACCAAGCAACTTTTTAATAACGAATTTGACTACATTTAAGCATTCAAACAAAATCACACCAAACAAATGGTTGAAATACCCATATGTCTATCACCAATCACTGAAGAATAAAATGAATACTTATAATACTAGACTGCCTATACATTATACATACAGTTCTATTTGACGAAGTTCTTATTCCAGTTTCACTTATATTCAGATCCCCATTGAAACGTTTACAATTTTAATATTCTGTCCTATTCTGTGTCATTATTCCAAATTTAATTTTATAAAACAAATATGTTAGTTACTAATGAATGAATTCAAACGTTATTAGCACTTGTTAAACTAGTGCTGAGTTTCCAGAAGGTTGACGAGGGACTGTAATGTAGGCTGGCTACACACAATGACCGCGTAATCATTTGAGTGTCGCGTTTGGCGAGACAGTGACGGGCGTGTGTGTGACGAGCATAATATGCTCGTTCAGTGGGAAAATCGAACGAACTATCTATTGTGGAAAATAATGTACTGAACTGATTCCCTTATGTTTTATATAAGACGAACTGTTTTACGTGTTTACGTGTTTGAATTTTAATGTTTATTATTTATTTTTATACTGTTAAGTAATATTCCCTACCTATATTGTATCTTATTATATTTACCGCATGTAGGTAGATAGGTGGGCAGTTCTAGATTTCACGTTTACAGTTTATTTTGAAGAAATAATTTCTTAAGAGAAACAATTTTTTCTGTCAACTGTAGGTATTTAATCATGGCGAATGCCAAGATGTTATATTATTTATAGCTTTGCATTAAAATTAAAAATGTACATATTTGAAGCAATAGATTTTTATTTAATTTCCTGCTTTTGGTTTAGCCATGACCATGTTTAACTTTCAATTCAAAAGTTTTTGCAAAATTAGAGACACGACACGACACGAGAAATATAATAAAAACTATAGAAATAACCAAAAATGGTACAGATAATATCAGCTACAGTTAACCTATTTCAAACGCCCATAAAAGTTTTAGAAAGCTTTTTAAGACAAAAATAATACCTTGAACGGAGTTTTAGGAAATTTCATCTAAAGAGGTTGTATTTAAATAGGTTAGTAAATCAATATGGCTACCAAGTTACCAAGCCTCCATTAATGAAACATTAGTTTTTGCTGAGATATTCACAGTTCATGACTTTTTGCCAGCGCGTAATGATTTTCTCGAGCCTCTAACAATTTTTTGTTCAGGTTTCGGTCAGCAGATAACTTCATTAATCACTGCTGATGCCACCACTTTCTCACTCTCTCCTTTTATGCAACACTCGTACGAAAATTTACCAAATAAATTTGTTGGGTATTCCCTGCGCCTAATAAAGTATGTCTTTAGAGAAAATGTTTATAGGCCGTGTTTGATGTCAGCGTAGTTGTATGGTTGAAGTCGTGTTGTACTTTGACTTACAGAATGTCAGGAAAGTAGGTTAATCTTTCATAAGTTATGGTTTTAGTTTACTACTTTCAGACGTCGGACGCTTTGTTAGCAATAGCTTAAAAATATAGTACTTCAAGCGGTTTTGAGCAAAGTCCTATCATCAATAATGATGTCGGCGCCTAAAACTTTGTATTATTAAAGAGAAGCAACTAGTCTAACCTATCCGGTTCATTAAAGATTAACAAAGCGCCTCTCCACGCTCACATAATATATGTACTCTCCAGATGGTACACATTGAAGGTTGCTTGATGGTTTAAACTAAGCGATTAAGCGAAAAATGGACAGTTGATACATCTATAAATATATTTTAAATTTCCTCAAAATATATCTGTGAGATATTTTAAAAATTGGACAAGAAGCTCTTACTCAAATAAGTTATATTTGTTTTCACTTTGTGATTTTTTTATAATATAAGTAATAACTTTTAGTTTTATGAATCAACTGAATTAATTATTTAATAATAAAGATAAATCTTAATCTTACACCGATAAATTCATCATCCGATGTTTGTTTCGAGACACACAACTCTGTAGGTGATGTAACAAAATACATAACAGACAGTATTTTATGAATCACTCCTGTATTCCCGAAATGCTAAACAATTGAAGACAGACTCTAGCTCGCTATCTCTTATGACACAAGTCACCACCACATCCGGAGCCAAGGGGTTTAATTGACCCGAAGACGAGTTGCGTATGACCTCAATTTTCCGACCCTTGCTTCACTGATATACAATGTACTCTCGACTTTTTAGCTCCACTCGTGTGGACTCGACAGCGGCATCTGAACAAATCTAATGGGATAAATTACAGAACTATACATTAAACGGCGGAAATTATAGCCGACACGTAATTGATGTATGAAAGGCTGAGCCCCACGTAATGAAAGGCTTTTCATTATTGTCTCAAAGTTGAGTTTAACGTTGGTAATATATCAAAGCGAATCGATTGTACAGTGCCAATTATTGTGACCAAGAATTTTAAACATATTGTGTAAAATACGCTTCTTTTGTTTTAGGCCAGTATATAAAAGCTAGCATGTATATGTTAACAGAAACACGTGTTATCCGTCACTACCGAGTATATCAATTTCTAGGAAATGTATATTTGTATAATGCTTAAAATACAATAAATTGTATACTGTTTTCAAATGCTGTTTAGGAAATCAATGGAAATGGATTTTCACTACAAATCGGGAAAATATATATATATGTATATATATATACATATATTATATTTAATATAGAGAAACAGAGGCACAGACGGTTCACCTGTTCGTAAGTGACAACTGCCGACACCTGCAACTCAAGAAACATGAATGCCCGTCTTTGAGGGTGGGGGGAATGAAGATGGGTGGGGGATGCGGAGATTGGGAAGAAGAGAGGGGGTGTTGGGGTTAATCGGGGAAATGCAACGAAAACATTGTTACACAACCGATTTTCTGTGAGGCCGTGGTTTCGCACCGGTCGAACCGACGAACATGGCTCTACCATTCTAAAATATCAATTCACACTTGGGTTTTTCTGGATACCCAAAATTAATTTTACTTATGGTTTGTTTGTCTATATTTTTCTCTTAACTGTCAACTGTGTGCCACTAATTCTACACTAGGTACAATGTTACTTTTATACACTTACTCTCGAGTGTACGTATTTAATTTTGAATTTTCAGATTATTCCATACATTTCCTAAATAGGCCCTGAATTGTACAGGTACATTTCGTAGAATTACTAGCTTTAACATATTGTTATATGAAAATATTATGTTGGCAAGTACACAAGTACACTTACACGTATTAGACCAAATCCTGGACTTAACGATCGTGAGCTGTGGTAAGCTTGAACCTACTTATAACACGGGACCAACGAAACGTACTTAATTAAATATCAGCTGCCTTGAAATTCTGTGTTCGAAATAAATGTTTGTAGTGCATTATGGCCAAGTATATATACAACTGTTTCTATGGTGAGGAGGAGATGAGGTTGTTGAAGCGGGGAAGTTTTTTATTCATCCTGTCGACTCGTCAACTGAAGAGTAACGCCCTTCTTTTAAAGGTTTATCTGAGCTGCTGACCATAGGCTTTTGTGTTCAAATTAAAAATTCCAGCGGCCTTGGGTGTTGTTCCACAAATGTTTGCTAGGTAAGATTTAATCTTAACTTAACTAGTCGTGTCAATCTCTTTACACACATACGGTATCTCTCGTGTCTTGTGATTTTATAGAAGAATATACACGCATTTATTTGGTATCTGAGAATATCTGTAGTATATTAATCGTAGCCAAATGTAATCCGAGTAAATCCATAGGGGAAAACTTTCTCTCGTGTATTGCTACGCCATAATTTATGACATTCCGTCACATGCTCCATAAATCTTGCTGAGAGATAAATTGCAGGAAGTACAATACAGTTGTAGTAGTTGTAGCTATAATGAAATAACATAATATATATAATAACATGCTGTTATTGTCCCATATTACCTCTTAGACAGTAAAGGCAGTCGTAGGTAGTAGTAGGGTGACGACCCTTTAGCAACAGGAGAAAAGTAAACTCAAGTTCATCAAAGTAATCATTAAGTCAAAATTTTAGTAGCGTCTGATAAATTACATATATCAGACGCTAATAAAATTTATATAAAAGAAAATATTTCAATTTTGTAAAAACCCTTTTAATTTGTTAACAGAACTTAGTATGGGAAATGATTGTTTTTTATTTTTCAAATTCAAAATCTTTATTTCATGAATTAGCTCAAGAATTATTTGGAACCGTCCTTCTTTGCTTAAAATAATTGAAGGTCGATTCTTTTATATCAACATATAATATTATAGCACAATTGTTTGTTTATCAAAAGATAAAATGAAATAAAGTGGATAAGTAGTGAAATAGTGGATAAATAATATAATATTTGTCTGGGTTGATCCATAACCGCCTGTTTCCATATGGTTGAGACATGTTAAAAATAAACTCACGGCCACTATTTTAAAGTTAAAGTTAAGAAATATGTACAGAACTAGCGGGTGCGTTGTTAAATTATTATCAAATCTATGATGATGCATGCCCCTGTCACTTATAAAATACCAAACACCATATGTTTCAAGAGGATTCTTTGTTTCCAGGCTTCGTAGTAAAGTCTTAAGAGCGTAGTGCTCTGTTCAAATACACACACGTACTTCTAATAAAAATGTTAGTAATTTGAATACCCAAACAGGATTCAATTAAACTATGTACGTGGTATGTTTCAGTCTTATGTAATGGTTCCCTACTATGGCTGGTATCAGTACATAGTCAAAACTCACAGATCATTTGGCAATCGAACGGTCGCAAACTATCCTAATTGCCACACTCGGTTTTAGATATCTATGTGAAAAGCCAAGTCAGGTCGAAACAGGGTAATAACAATAGCGTTATAATTTTTATATTTGCATTTGAGTTTAAAGTGTTTCTCAAATTAATATAAAGTATGGAAGTGTAACTTATATTTTTGTATTTTCTGTCACGACTCAATATTGTTTTAATAATTAGAACAAGATTAAAAATATTCATTTGTAAATCATATACCGAAAGAAATCTAGTGTGTTCCGCCTGCAACTAATCTTTATATGGGTTTTTAATTTAGTCTTTTTGGTCATAACATAGTCTGTAAAACTCAAGTAGAATTTACTTTGTTTTACGTTTTATTTTTGTTCTCCATTCTCAAGCTTTTTCAATATTTTTCTTCCTTAGCATTCGAGTAATGCTATATTTGAGTAATTATTAAAATAATTATTAGAGTAAAGTAAGAAGCTTTTTTTCTCGTCCCTGACGTGATCAAAACCACTGCCTGTAAAAGTATGTCTTGTCTACTAGACTAAGTTGTTTGGTAGAAATCGCTCTTAGCGATAAGACCAGGAACAAAGTAAGATAAAAAATCTGTAAAGCATTCATTCCGCTCTGCTCACCACGTAGTGTTCGCCTTAAGCTTATCGCGTTCACATTTTCAGCACGGGCCGCACCTATATCACTAACGACTGAAACGCTCCATTATGCGATAACACCTACTTTATATACTTGTTAAGTGCTGTTATTTAGTTCCTATCTAACCCCACAACTTATTTGGCTTAATGTGTTCACTGTTTGAGGGTAATAGTTAATTTGACAGGTACTTTCTTGTTGTAAATGTATTAGGCCGAAGAAATTATAAGATGTTTATGTCCAATTCATTTGTGGGTAAGTTGATAGAAGTTACGGTACTGACCATGCGATAAGTTAAAAGTAACAGATCTCAGCAGGAATAATGAATATATTTGAAATTTTTGTTCAATATATGTATGTGGTAGTATATAATATAGCACACACATAAGGTAGTGGCTCCTCAGCCAATCGAACTGACCACCTGAAGTAAGTAACTGGTATACACTGAATGCGAAAGGCGTCCTACCTTCGTGCCTATGTCCAGCAGTGGACAGCGATAAGCTGAATTATGATGATGATGGTGATATGTATGTATGTACTTATGTGTATTTTATTATTTTTATTTATATTTCATTTAGTTGTAACTTAACTGAATTGTATTTTTTATATAATTCAATAAGGAATCAAATTGTAAAATCTATATGGTATTCAAAACTAATGTATTTTGTATTTAATAAATGTATACAAGCAAACAAACAGACTGAAAAACACTTTCTGAGCGACATCGTTGTGATCTTATAAAGACTAAGTGTTCAAATCAATATATGAACTCTAATTGATTTTTTTATTTGTATCGTAAATGATTATGTTAACAGTTTAAACAATCTAAGCTCACAATAATCAAAAATTAAGAAGACACTTATCGAAACCATTCACTTTCTCGTGCGTGGATCAAAAGATCTGGAAACCAAGGACGCCGTATAGGTTAGAAAACTCACTATTAAGCACCCTTCAAAGTATATAATGCTCCAAAACAACATTTTATATCACATAAAACCATTGACATTTATTACATAATTTGTCCATGCAGAACGTCTTTAAAGACAGGTCAGTTTCATAACACGCGCGGGGAACAAAGCGGCCAACGCTGTCACAGCACGACGTGCGACGCAGTAAAAAAATACCGGTGCCACATATATTTCTGCCTACCTACCAATAAATTAGAAAAGTTTGAACATTCTTTAAACTTCTGACTTACATTTTATTGTAACCATATTCGATTCTTATAGGATGAAAATAAAAAAATACTCAATTGTTGTGCCCATAAACGGCCCATATTCTTATTTTTCCAACGTCAATACTATAAGCCGAATTTGAAGAATAGTCGAGCCTCTTAAGAAAAAAAAAAAAACCGGGGAAATACTTACGCTAAATGAAAGAATGAATTTCAAAAACGAGATTTACTTTGTAATCAGTATATCAGTACGTTTATGTAATACTAAACTATGACTACAAATAAATTATTGTAACATTATTTAAGTGAGATCTCAACTTAAAAGGTCAGCTTTACTGTCTGTGTAGCTGTTGAATTTAAATATAATTGATTGAATGTAATTGTACAGCTTCATCTATAATGTAGGTCGATGGTAATCTGTTTCATTATTTTTGCTAAATATTGTAAGACAGTCAGCGTGTAGCCACATATTCTTCGCAAGTAACTGTTGAATGATGCTACAAAATGTCTGCTATTTTAGACCAGGGATCGCACATACATATATGTTTTATTATATCATACATATACATAGTTTTAAAATATTTTTAGAAATAGAATATTCCTAATGCCATATACTTAAAGCACATTCGCAAATGCTGAAGATAGTAATGAAGAATGGTTTTTGTTTGAATAAATATTATATGTTTTGTAAAAAGTCCCTCTTATAATTATGATGTTACGCGAATGAAAGGCACCCTTCTCTAATTCTTTAAGTACTATTCTTAGAATTGTGTCCTTAACTTAGTGTCATAATAAAGAGTTAACATGAACTTTCTTTCTTTTCAGGGTAAGCAATGATGACAGTATGCACTTCTAAAGATGGAAACAACAGATAACAGTATGTAGGTACATATGTATGGCTTCTTTAATTTCGAATTACAATCTGCTGTACATTTTAAGTCCAGTTAAATATAATTCATCACATAATGATAATTTACCCAATGTATTTAGCATATTTCATATAACTTAATCATTACTTGGACGATATCTATGGTATGTAGAGGACGTGCAAAGGTTGCCCTAAACAAAATAACTTTGAAAGTCGGCCATATTTAATTTTACTGTGTTGTTACCATTGACCTATATAATAAAAGTACGCAATATGAAGTCCAGCGTACTTGTAGTATAAAGTTCAGTGGTTGTTACATACTATGTATTTCAAATAAGAAAATAACTATCAAACCGCCATATTGCTTCTTAATTGTCATGCAACTTGACTAAAAAAGGTAAGCTCATAGAGAACATGTTTTATAATGACACGCGTGCATTAAGAATTCCTATGTCACACAAATTTATATCCCGTGAGAATCGAGCCCACGACCTGGCTCGGCAACCAAGATCAACAAGAACAGGACAGTTTAAGGTGGAGTAGAATAGGGTCACCCTATCTCTGCCGTGGTAAAAGGTGAGTCTGGGATCGGACACTTATATGTACAGTACATGGCGACCTAAGTGTGAGCAGAACTCTAATTAGCAAAATAGCAAAATATGGGTGTTTAATACACCTTAAGCGCTACAGCGTGAGTGTATGTATGTATGTATGTATACATATAATATGTTCAGCTAACAATAGTAAGACATTGTTTAAATGGGGGTTAGTGTTCTTACGTTACAATGAAAGTACGTCACAATAAAATAATAGTGTAATTTGTCACACCTTAATAAAGTTAATTAAGTGTAGTGAGTTCGTCACAGGTATAATTTTTATAAGGAAGGTCTAGAAAGTACGGTCACCTGAATGAATTATCCTATTCAAGAATCAATTAGCATATCATAGTTTTATTACGTTTTATTAAAATATTTGGAAGTGTAATTGTGAAAAATGGGGGGTTTTCTAGATTGGATTAGAATGTTTTCTAGGATTTTTAGGCAAGTTATTTAAAGATTTTAATGTAACCTCATTTACTGGTAACTTGGTGAAACCGTCGGTGTCCTATTTAATTTAACACATTTAACGGAAAGTACGTTATTCGTATGATAAAAATATACTTAAGTAGAAGCACGCGTTTTTCATTATTATTATTTGTGAAGTGTTCTGGTTTTTATGTATCCACATTTAAGCTTTATTTTTTTTTTTATATACTATAGGGGGACAGACGAACAGACGGGTCACCTGATGGTAAGTGAAAGCCGCCGTCCATGGACACCTGCAACTCAAGAGTCGTAAGTGCGCTGCCCACCTTTGAGGGTGATGAAAGATGGGGGGTGCGGGGAGGAGAAAAAAGAGAGGAGGAGTTAAGACAGAGGAGAGTGGCGATGGGTTAGAGGAAAGGGGAGAGGGGGAGTTGCACCTCCAGAAACGTCACTCATTTCGGGGAAATGCAACACAAGCGTTACTTCACAACCGGTTTTCTGTGAGGCCATGGTATCGCACCGGTCAAGCCGGCCCATTCGTGCCTAAGCATGGCTCCACCACTGTTAAATTTGTGATTGTTCTAAGATCCAGGTAGAGTTGGCAGACTGTTCCTACTGAACTTCGAGCTAACATAAATTATATAAAACACGCATTTTAATACGCGACAGGTGACCCAAATCTAGGGCCCTTAAAGTTGGACATGCCTTGTTTTCCAATGTTTTCAGGTAAAATTTTGTTGAGGTCACTCTCATTTGGACAAGTTTAAATTGTAAGATGTCAGTATGTGTATTCTATCAGTATCTACTTTATTTATAGATGAAGGTTTATTCTTTTTTATAAAGTGTTTGTGAAATATTGTATCGAATTGTGTTACTGGGCTCGGACCCCCCAGCTACAGCTCGTTAGAATCCTTTGGTACAAGTTTCACATTCCCTCTATTGTAATGAAACTGTTTTACACAAAATAAAACAGTTATTATGTGCCGAAAGAAAGACACAGCGTTGATGTGAAGAAGCTGCTTGTGATTTTCCTCTTTTTTCCAAGTACTTATACATTAAAACATACCTTTCTGTCCTTCTTTCGTATAATAGTTACTCCATCTCGTAGCAGGGGGCGCTTCAGTTCATTTGTTGTCTGTGCGCCCGATGACAGTTTGACATAGTGTCTTCACTCGCCAGCAAGGACCTTGCTCCAACGCTGTGTCTTTCTTTCGGCACATAATAACTGTTTTATTTTGTGTAAAACAGTTTCATTATATGCCTACCGGAAAGACACAGCGTTGATGTGAAGATTTGTTTGGTATCTGCTGGTGATGGTAACTATAAAAACGCTATGTGAAATAAAACCTTTACTATTATTATTGATACAAAATAATAATAATCTTTTAACAGCAACACATAAATAGAATCTTATATTTCTTGCCCTATAAGGAATCAACATGAGAAAACAACACAATAATAAAGCTTAAGTACTTAACAGTAAAAAAAAATACTTAAATTATAAAGAAAATAGAACTAGGAATGTCCTCTAGAAAATCAAATTGCACAATTAAAAAGAAAAAAAAAAAGAAAAAACTATATATGAAATAACAATTTTAAGTCTTAATTACTTAAGATCAATAAAAATCAACTAATAATAATTGTGGTTAAAACATAAAAATTATTCAGGTTCAGCACAAGAGAAATGTTGCTTTAATAAGTCTTCATTTCCTTTTTCTAGATTTCTGATTTCTTTACAGTAGAATTTTTTAAAAGTCTTTTCACTCTTCCAGTTACCCCTATTTAAAATCTCATCCACAGAGGCATTTTCAACCCAACCTTTAGATGCCACTGCTGCTCTAATGCTTCCTGGAGAAGCTTCAATTTTAACTTCTTTAAATATTGATTTGATCCAACCTCCAATAAGAGTCCTTGAGGCTGGTCCAACTACGCCCTTAAGTGTAATGAAAAGATTAGTGACATTGCTACCTGAGCGTCTGGGTTGTGAAATTTCTATAAGTTGCTGAATATGGTTTAAAGGACATATATGGATATCTTGATGTTTTAATAAAGACCACCCTGATTGCCTATATCTACATGAATCTGTTTTTGAACCAAATTTTGGCCACAAAACAAACTTATCGTTTTCTTTTGAAATGTTATCTTCAGAAATATCTAATAAGGTGAGATCATGCACTCGTCTACCGGATGCCAACAGCAGAATGACTGCAGTTCTTCTAGATATATCGAAAAGGGAGTTCGTGCAGGGGACTGCTCTTAGCCAGTTAAAAAGAATGTGGGTATCCCATACAGGGGATTTCACGGGTGGAGGTTTTGCTAAAGCAATCGCCTTTAAAACTTGTTGAATGAAAAAATTTTTGGAAAAATTATTTATATTGTCTGCGCAATAAGTTGAAACTGCAGATTTGTGCAACAAAATTGTGTTATATGCGAATTTATGTTTTAAATGAAGGTCTGCAAGGAATCTTGCAACATCTGTGCCTGCTGGATTTTTACTATTTAAACTATTGTATGTACAAAATTCAATCCACCTTTTAATAGGCGCCTTATAAGTATTGAGAGTAGTTGTCCGCCAACTATTGCTCAATAGGTCTACTTGGTCTCTGTTCCAATTAGTGATCTTATCTGCCCACCCCCAACTTTCCAAGCTTGAAGGGATAACTTGTCGACTTGAGGGGGAGGCATTCCCGTCGTCCGATCGATTAAGGACTTCCGCAGATCTCTTATCAGTATCGGATTTGTTAAGGCTCTCGATCTGAGATCGGCCAGCCAAAAACTTTGTTCCCAGTGAGGAACTATCAGGATGTATTTTCCCTTGGCATTGTTCAAGTGTGCCAGTACCCGTGGTATTAAGTTGGGTGGAGGAAACACCCATCCTAGTTGAAAGTTCCAATCTCGACTGAAGGCGTCGCAGAAAATTGCTGAGCCATCTCTTGAGTCCCATGTGACATACTGAGGGACTACTGCTGTTTCGTTTGACGCAAACAGGTCGATGTCGGGAACACCCCATTTTTGAAATATTATTGATGTGGCTTGAGGCAGAAGTTGCCACTCGGGTACAGGTTTTCCTCTTGAGAGGCGATCTGCAATCCCGTTGAACCTCCCCGGGAGATAAGTTGCCGACAGTGTTATATTGAACTGTTCGGTTAGTAGGAGAAGTTTGCTGCTCAGTTCTAAGAGAGTTAATGAACGAGTGCCCCCTTCGTTCCTTATGTGAGCTATTACAGTTCGGTTGTCTGACTGAACTAGTACATGACCCCCTTTTACACATGCAATTTGTCGATTCAATGCTGCATATACTGCAAACATTTCTTTCAAATTGGAATGCCATTTTAGTTGGTTCTGATTCCATCTCCCGGACATCATTATGTCGTTTAATTGAGCTCCCCAACCCGCGTCCGCCGCGTCTGTTGTCAGGAAATGAGTGACTTTTCTCTTGTGAATCACTTTTTGGCTGTAATCTACATTTCTGAGCCACCACTGAAATTCCTTTTTTACTAGAGGTGGTATCCTCAATCTTTCTCTTGGCCTGCCTTGTCTGAAACTTCTTAAGAAAATTTGTGCTCTGCGACAATGTAGACGACCGTTGACCATCGTGAAATTCGCAAAGTTTAAAATTCCTAGTAGTTTCTGTACCTCTCGGAGACAAGCTATGTTTTTTTCTAAAAGATTGGTAATCATCTCTCTTATGTTTATTATTTTTGTTGAAGGTAAAGACATCAGATTGGTCTTTGTGTTCCAAGTGATTCCCAGATAGTCTAATTCTTGACTTGGGGAGAGTTGAGATTTCTGAAAGTTTACCTGCCAGCCTAAAGTTAGCAAGGTGTTTATGACTATATCGGTTTGTTTTTGTAATATTGAACTGTTTTGATTCACTATTAAGAAATCGTCTAGATAAACTATTATTCTTATGCCCTGTTTCCGAAGGATTTCCGCAATCCAATTGGTTACAGTGGCGAAGGTATGAGGTGCTGAAGAGAGGCCAAACGGTAGAGCTGTTAACTGATAAATTTTGCATCCGTAAATGATGCGCAGGAATCTCCTGTGAGACTCCTTTATGGAAAGATGAAAATAAGCTTGGTGCAAATCTATTTTTGTCATCCAGTCCCCAGGCTGTAGGAACTGAATAACATCTACTCGGGAGATTAACTGGAAGTGCTGTGTTGATACATGTAAATTTAGTTTTTTCAGGTTGAAAATTGGACGTATACCCCCACTGGATTTCTTTATTAAAAACATCTTTGCATGGAATCCTGGAGATATCTTCTGGGGTTCCTCTAATATCCCTTTGTGTAACAGGTCGGTTATAACAAATGTCATATTTTTTGAAATTTTTGTTGCAAATTTTTTCTGAACATTCTGGTAAGGATAGTATAAAGGGGGCTTTGACTTGAAGGGTATGCGACCATTGGCTATGACATTTAAAATGTATTGACTGGCTCCTAATTTTTTCCAAGCCTGTATATGATTTCTCAGGCATCCCCCTTTGAATGTTGAGCTGTGATAGTCATTTTTCTTTGTTTCTATTCGATGGGTTATCTTGGGTGCTAGAATGGCGAAAGGGCTGCTTTTTTGAAATAAATTTGTTTGAGTTTGAATGATATCTATCAGTTTTCTTGTGTACCTTACGCGATATGACTTTATGAGATGGTTTTATATTCTTCTTGCTATTTACATAGTTGTTACTTGTGTGGGTTTTCCTATCCCTTAAGTAATTCGGTATATTTAACCATACCTGTGATCCTCCCAAGGAATCCACTAAAGGAATTAAATTCTCTCTATTAAACAAATGTTCAGCACTAGGAGGAATATTTTGTAAAGCGCTTTTAATATTCACATTACCTACCTCCTTAAGTATGCGATCACGTCTAACTTCTATGCATTCTGCCCGCTTCCCACATATAATTTGCATGCTTGTTTCTACATTTTTATAAGAGGGAGAGGATGGACCAAATGTTTCTAAAAGTTTATCATACAGAGTACTAGGATTAAGCTCTGATTGATTATTACAAGCCCAGTTAACTATTTCCTGTAAACCAGTCTTTAGGAGCTGTCTTCCTTCAAGAACATTGTGAGATAATCCTGCAAGCAACTGTTCTGTACCCGCAACATAATCAATACCCTTATTCAAATGACATAATTCTTCATTTAATTTTAGGCCTGTGAAACCTGGTGAAGCCAAACAAGTTTGAAGAGCTTTCTTGTAACGTATACCTTTCCATGCAGGTGAATTAAATTGTTGAAGGTTTACAATTTCAGCTAGTCTCTCAGGGTCCGCCCCAGGTACCAGCTTGTTCTCATCAAAATTAATTTTAATATTACCCAATGACATATGAGTGGATTGGGTTGGCTGATCTGGTTTATTTAAAAAAGGTACTTCAGAACCACGGCTGGTGTTATTATTATTTACTGCAGTACCTGACTGCTCTGGCTTATTTAAAAATTGAATTTGAGAATCTGGGCTACAATTAATGTTATTTGTTAATGCGTTCACGTACTGAGGAATTTGATTAACACAATTAGTAAGATAACTAACTTGACTAATCAATGTATCCATACGTGGATCTGAACATGTCGCGACATGTTTCGACCTGCGCTTTGGCCGTTTGTTGGGCGGCGGCGAGGCAAATCCTTCTTCATCCTCCGAAGATGAAGAAGAAATTTTATCTGAGCTTGTGGTACTCATGGTACTTCGCTCTCCCTCCGGAGCAGCGAAATGCGCCTCCTCGCTTTCCTCTACAGGACCCATAATAAGATAAGTATGTAAGGACTTACCCCTACTTAAGATTGTATTCCGCTTAAATCACTTTTTGATATAGTAATACGAGTTATCACTATTTAAAAATAACAAATGTAGTTTTAAAACACCATAAAATAACTTGAAAATTCGAAAGAAAAGTTTAAGCGAACTTTACGCGGCGAAAATCACAAACGCTATGTCAAACTGTCATCGGGCGCACAGACAACAAATGAACTGAAGCGCCCCCTGCTACGAGATGGAGTAACTATTATACGAAAGAAGGACAGAAAGGTATGTTTTAATGTATAAGTACTTGGAAAAAAGAGGAAAATCACAAGCAGCTTCTTCACATCAACGCTGTGTCTTTCCGGTAGGCATATAATCCCTCATTATTATCTTTCCCTTCCATTACACCCAATTTTCCCATATTTAATTCCTAAATATATAATAATATGTAAACAGAGCTAAATTAAAATTAAATTAATTAATATTTTTTATCATACGAATAACTTACTTACCGTTAAATGTGCACCTGACGGAAACTGGAGAAATTTTAAATTATAATCGGCAAAATGACTGCCTACCTCTTCATGTATAAAGGGGTGAATGTATGTATGTATGTATGGATGTATGTACGATGTCAAGATTAAAATAAACTTAAATACTGACGTTCTCAATCTTTGTAATAGTAATTCTTATTAGTTGATATGTTCGCTCTTTTTTTTTTCTTTTTTTTTATACTATAGGGGGACAGACGAACAGATGGGTCACCCGATGGTAAGTGACACCGACGTCCATGGACACTTGCAACTCAAGAGTCGCAAGTGCGCTGCCCGCCTTTTAGGGTGATGAGGGATGGGGGATGCAGGGAGCGGAGAGAAAAGGGGGGATGGGGAATTGGGCCTCCTTAAGCTTCACTCGATTCTTCTGTGAGGCCGTGATATCGCACCGATGATCGAGCCGGCCCATTCGTGCCTAAGCATGGCTCTACCACTGAAAATTATTGAACCTTTTTTTTTTTGTTGACGGGGTGAAAGATCCTTATGGATGTCCTTCCCACATAGGGTGGGGGAAGGAGGATGTCGTACTCTTACCGACTAAAAAGCACCCCGTTGTTCCTCTGCTTGCCTATGATCGAGGGAGTGAGAATCGCCGTTGCATTTTTGCACTGCCTCCGATCAGCAATGACCCGTCTCAACCAAGATGGGTCTCGTCACCCGCTGTATCTATCACCCTTTTGGTCACAGTCCTCTCGGAGTTTTATTGACCCTATCGGTACTAGAATTTATAATTTAATGTCAAACAATAACTTTTCAACTTTCAATGTACGCAGATTTCTGAACTAAAATAAATATAAATTTGATCTTTTACGTACCTTTACTTTCATATTTATTTTTTTATTAAAGGAGAACATTTGGATCTACTTCATACAAAACACATTCACACACACACAAAATAACACATTTATACATTACTGGCACTAATAATATTAAGTAAATATTAATCTTTAATACTGCTATAAAGCGTTCACGAATGATATACTATAGATAGTATTTTCAACATAAATTGTGTTGTACTATTTATTTTTAAAATAAATTCTAGACCAAGGAATAATACAAATTGTTTCTGTGAACATAATCTACTCAAACAATCCTATTATACGAATTCGTTTCATAAATAAATTTAATCTTATTTGACTTTTCGGACTCTGAGTTGGGAATTGTGTTCAAACAAATTGCTATCGCAAATAATGAGTAATTAATGTTTTCTTATTATATTATCAAGAAAATCTCTCAAAATTCTATATTAAAAATAAACAGTACGTTTAAAAATAAGTCTTCTGTGAACTGTTTCTTTAGTTATAGCAAAGGTCATAATAAAGAAAATGTTTTCGAAGTTTAATATGGTTTTGTACGGGTCTTAACATTATTTTATGTCGCATAATAGAAGAACATTTGACCAATTCATTCATTGTTGTGTATACCCGTTCCATATTACTTTAGCCCTCAATACCGTTTCACTGTCGTCTGTGTGGCAATTTGTGCCATTATCTTAGTCTATCAATTGACGGGCCTGTTGCTCTAATTGTTAGCGACTGACTGCTGAACCGGAGGTCGTGTATTCGACTCCCACACGGAATTCTGTGTCTGTTTGTAAAGCCTTTTGAAGCACGGGAATTATTCTTAATGCGGGTGTCTTATCTAAATGCTAAATATTTTTACGTATATTTATTTAAACATGTTTCACGAGCAGGCTTGTTTTATTTGTGTTTGAACGACAGTTGACTTAATGCGAGTCTCGTACGGCTACGTGACGGGGCCCATACGGGCATCAGACAAGAAGAGTTGCTTTATTTACTCTCCTTAAGACTTTTTGGCAAACGTTTATAGTTTCTAATTTTTTTATAATGACGCTTTGCTGACTTCAATAATATATTGAAATGTACATATGTGTACATGTGTGTTATTTACATTTATAAAGCAAAATATAAGCATCGTATTTCCCTAATACTTTTGCACGCTGTGCACAAGGTAATAAATATTTACGAACGATCATTGGATTGGACAAAAAACAGACCAAAGTACTACTCTTGAATATTAATAGAATCGAAAATGACTCCACTACGGAGCGTCACAGAAGGCATAACAAAATGTATCAGGATCGAGACGATATTTCCAGACAAGTCTTAGCTAAGAGTTTGTCCCTAGAGTTCTTTCTTGCTCTCGGCAACTGTGTCAAAGACTTCTAATAACTTCTTCATTCTAGACACGCAAAACATACATATATATCTAAAACATGTAATATAAATAAATTTGAAGTGTGTTAGCGTATACTATGTCAATCTGTCTTTTTGAGGCAAGCCGTTTTGAGGCTTGACTTTGATCATTTTAACTGACAGAACATCTTTATTCAAGTTATGTTACAAATTATATTCTTTGAGAATTTTTTACATCTATTTGCAAATAAGTACATATACATGCTCACGCCTAAGGGGTACGTAGAGGCGTATTAGAATTTGGTCATACTTACTGAATACGGGGCAAGCCTATTGCCATGCACCAGACACTGTGTGACTGAATAAATACTGCACGGTAGATAATAGTCTGATCCCTCAGTAAGAAAGAAAGAAACATTTATTTGAAGAGAATACAAGTGGTACAAGAATTAACAATGTTTTTTTTTTCTTTTTTTAGTTTTTTTTTTAAAGACAACTCCCGCACTAGGATTAATTTTTGACTTTACAAACATTTAAGCAACGGACACAAAGAACACCCAGACTCAGAACAACAATTTGGATAGGATTACACAAAGTGTTGTCCCGTGCGAGGCTCGAACCCACAACACTCGGCGCGGCAGCGTAGTGGCGAGGTGACCACTTAAACTGCTATGCCAACCGTTTAAACAATCTATATATATTCTGCCTGTATAAAGCATGCAAATACTTATGTTTAAATAAAAATATTAAAATAGTACTATATCACAATCAAAATGTCAATCTATATTATTATTTACATAATTATAATAATTGTTATTATTGTATAAAATTATATTTAATTTTACAAATAATCAGAATCAGATACATTAGTTTTATGTTCCATGAACTCTCCTGTTGTATAAAAGCACTTAGCTACTAGCTATTTTCTCAACTTAATTTTTAAACATTTAAGTGGAATTTCCCATAGAGTGAGGGAAGACTTCCAGAAGAGTTTCCCACATGTGAGAGACGCCTTTTACGACACCATCTAAAGAGATGGGGTGGCCCTATGCTACTCCACCGTGAACCACACGACATAATGCAAAATGCAACGCAAATTCTACAAAAACAACTTCTGTATTCCGTTACTTATACAGTGACACTAACTCCAGGCTATTACAATGTGCAACACACTGTATGAAATTCCAATCAATGTGGTGTCAGTCAAAAATGGGCCGGCTTGACCGGTGCAATACCACGGCCTCACAGAAAACCGGTTGTGAAGTAACGCTTGTGTTAAATTTCCCCGAATTGAGTGAGGTTTCCGGAGGCCCAACTCCCCCTCTCCCCTTTCCTCTCCCCTCATACTTCCCTACTCTTTCTTATATCCTCATCCTACCTCTGTTCTTTCCCCTCCCCGCATCCCCCTAGCACTCATCACCCTCAAAGGCGGGCATCGCACTTACCACTCTAGAGTTGGAGGTGTCCATGGACGGCGGTTGTCACTTACCAGCAGGTGACCCGTCTGTTCGTCTGTCCCCCTATAGTATAAAAAAAATGATTATCAAAAATCAAACATTACTGCTTGAGTTTTACTAAGAAATAAGCCGTCTGGCTACTTCACTGGTTCCGTGACATAAGTTAGCTAGTTTTCTTATCTTTTGATATTTAAGTTGTCTGGCCATATATCTAGGCTGATATATAGTCTTTTGTTTCTTCTGATTTTCTTGATTCTTAACAGTGAATCTTGCTTTGACTCCGTTAAAACATGAGAAGGATATAAAAAGTAACAAAAATGTCGTAGGACCAGAATATTGCCACTCTATCTCATACTGTGGGTGTTTTATAAAGTGACAAGGGATGGGACCATTGTCACAGAGTTTCCATAAATACAATTGTACAATCCCCAGTTAAGGGCAATTGCCCCTATAACGTGGTACTAGCGGTTGGCAGAATTAGGGTGTTTGATGGTCCCCTGCCTACCCTTTCTAAAAAAATAATTAGTACTACTGCAATTCAAAGACTAAGCCGTGAATATGTTAAACAGCGTTATATCATGTTTGCTAACACAAAAGAGCGGTATTACATGTTTTTGCAGTAATAAGCCATGCATTAAGAGTCGCTTGCTCAGCAAATCTTTACATTTCCTCTTATTTTAAATGTTTATTTTTATTGTGTGCTTTGTGCAAGCAATGTATGTTTAATTTACGTGGGAGTCCGCTTAGCGCGAGAATTATTACTGGTATAATTTTGTAGTGCACATTGCAACGAAGTGTCGTTAGTGTTAGTACTTATTTGTCTTCAACGATCTTTTTTTAGATTATAATTTGTTAGGTCTGGTATGGTATATAGTTAGGGATCTGCTTTTCTTACGACGAAAGAGAGTATTTAATGCGAGTAATAAAACATTTTCATGAACATGAATCATGGAAAAGCGACTAGGTAAACTGGCATACTAAGCTAATCCCATTTTGAAAGCTATAGCCAAAAATCTTTTAAATAATTCACGTACCCTGTTCAAGTCTTGGAGAGGTGTTAGGCCCGCCACCGACGGATCATCTGAGCTTACAACGCGGCCTCATGCTACCGTATTCAATTATTTAATTCGTTTGTGGCATTATATGAAAACAAAGTACACTGCCCTGCAACTGTAGCATATTTAACGTATTATTTTTTATTTATTTACATATATCACTGTATTGTTCACCAGGAAAATGTAATACAGACATGTTACGTTATACAGGTGTGACAATTGGCGGTCGTATCACTCATGGTGATCTTTTCCAGACAATTATTTTATTTGTATTTAATGAGCAAAAGAACTCGATATTCTAAAAATAAAGGACTAACAATAAAACAATTGTACGTACTGATAATACTAAATCCTATAATATTGAAATGAAGATGAATGAAATTTTAAATAAGTGTTTAAATTGCACGTTTTCATCAAAGATTCTACATGATTCTATAAAGAAATTAGAAAGGTGCGTAATTTTTTTTAAAGTCATTTTTCTTTATCATTATAACTTCAAATTAACTCATTAATGGTCAAAATAAAACTAAAATGATTTTTTTGTATTTTTTTTTAATAGAGGATACAAAAAAGTGTCTAAATGAAAAAAAAAAAACAAAAAAAATATGTTTTTCAGGAATTTCTTGCAGCCTCATCGGCTTCTATTATGGCAAATGACACAGCGTACTCGTTTTTAAAGCTTTTCAGGTACGTAATCTGCACCATCAAGTTGCAGACCCTCTGTTAGACGATGAAGGACGAGCAGAGTGTCTTTGAAATGATTACTTTAGATAGAATCTGGCTATGCTTCGTCGAAACAGTAGTTGATCCATGGGTTCTTCCCTAGACTGAACATGTAATCGCCAAGCATTTGCTATGGCCATATCAATCATGTAGGTAAACAATACCCACCACCACTTTTTGTCATGAACGCCGATTCTGTACAGTGTGTGAACTGTATATATATATATATATATATATATACATATATATATATATATATATATATATGGTAGTGCATTCTAGAGTAGTAGGACTGATTAGACAAAGAAGGAAGAGTTCACAAAGTCAGAGCTATGAGGGGGACACAAGAGAAGATTATTGTGAGTGGAACGAAGAATCTGCATTTAGTCGAAATAGCACACATCACCATAGTCGATTAAAGAAATGATAAGGGATTGCATTAGGATAGTTTTGGCCTTAGTGGGGAACGGCTAACACACAGCGAAAATTTAATCGCACATCCCTGTACACACGATTAATCATAAATAGAAATTTTGATTTAAAATTTATTTTTTATTTTGCATGGTAAAATATGCTTCAGTACCTACCAACACAAGATTAATAATTTTATATGAAAAGTAAAGATTACAATATTGCTTATATTCTTTTATGTGTATAATATATATGTAATGTTACCAGGTTCAAAATGTTGCTAATTTACAACCAAATTTATCAAAGGAAATCTCTGTAGAGGTCGGTAAGATGTTTGCGTATGGATGACGGCAATAGGCCTGCCCCTTATTACTTAAATGAGAATAAATTACAGTTAAGCAAGAATTGGGCGTTTGTCCCTTCGGGGGTATAGGCGTGAGTATATGGGAGAGCTAATACAGTTTTTAGTTAATGTGAAAATCGCTTACCTTCACTGCCAATACTGCCTTACCTTCAAAAATATAATAAACCTTAAAGTATTAGCATACTCACGCGTCCACGCTCAATGGAGTGTGGCCACGATGTAGGCGGCTCTATTACACGCGACATTACACCCTGTCCCGTACCCCCCCTGACCTCACCTCACTTCATATCCTCTCTTCTGTGTATGTGTGCATCAGTGCGTAGCTCTGCATCCATTTGGGGATTCAGTGAGTAATGGTTACTAGTGGCAGGAGATTTGTTCCCGGGTTTTGTTTATATGTCTATAAAAATATCGGTGTTGTTAGTGGAACTTATCTCAAAAGAGGATGAAAATGTTAAAATAAACACATAGCTAAACACATTTATGTTAATTGAATAACTATAACAAAATTATAACGAAAAATACTTATTTTGAATCATAAATTATTGTTTGAATATTTATTATTTATATGAATAGCCCATCTTGAACTATTACTTTTTATCTATCATATACATATATATATTACATATATATGTATACTGATCTATAAAATAAATGTGTCTATATATAAGTGATAGAAGAAGAAAGAAAGAAAGAAATAAATAAAGACAGAAAGAAAGAAAGAAAAGCATATTTTATTTCAAGAAACACGACAGCATTCACATACAAAAAGTAACATACATACATTTTTATAAATACATTTTTTTTTAAACACTAAGACCCTCCAAACTTATTAACGTAAGTAGTAACCCTGCGCTATTAATGCAACGTTTTAAATGTACCGTGTCATTGTGATGTGGCAACAGGTCTTGTCTCACTTTTCTATTTTGACCATTATTATAAAACAATAAATGTTGTTAGTGAAAGATACGTCGTGCTTAAGAAACTTGGAAGGACACTCATACACTGAGCATTGAGCACTAAGCATACACTGAGCATTGAGCACTGAGCATACACTGAGATAATGACCCACCCCAGTACTGATTTTCAGTGCAGACCTCGAGTGTCACTTGACGTCGTCGGGCGACATTAAGTACCTGATTTTAGATCTATCGACTTATCAACGAAAATAGTGAAATCAAAAACAGTAAAACTCACTGATAAAACCTAAAAGCAAAGACAGTACTAAGCTAAATAATAAACTTAGCCTGTGGAGCAAACCATCATGGTAACTTTTATTTTAGTAATGACATGAAGGTATACATACACTCATACAGACATGCACACATGCACGCCCATATTCCTAAAACAAATGATCTCTTAGATCGAAATATGGTTCCAATAACATGTAGTGAGATTTGAATTACAACCCACAGTATATAGAAAAAACGACACATAAAAACCCTGGGGCAGGTCAAGATCAAAAAAAAAAATTCGCTATGATCCTAGCCGTAAGTTCAACGAATTGTGAAACTAATATAAAATCAAATTCAAGGCATTTTCTTCTAAATGACCTAGAGTGATACTTACGAAGGTCATCAGTTACACAAAGTACATCCAAACAGCGGCAAAATCCCAGACTAAATGACTTTTGAATGAAAGCAATTTAATTTCGTTCAATTTCTTTCATATAGTTTTCTATTCAATAAAACCTGAATCCTTAACTTTGATGTCATTGTTAGATGACAAACATTGAACTAAAAAGAATTGTTTACTTTTAGGACCGTAAAATGGCTCTGAAAATCACACCTTACTTTATTTAGAACTTTAATTTCACAAGTAGAAATGTACGTGGCATTCAAGAATGCTGTATAATAGCGACAAATATCAGGTGCAATTATTTGTCAATATTTCAAATAACTGTTACATAAAACTAACAAATATACCCAGTCTTCCTATAAACGTTTTTTAGGCTAAAAATCTATTTTATCTATTGCATAATACATTTATTAATGTATCAGTTCATGCAATAATATAGTAGCAATAAAAATATGTGCAGAATATTCAAAAAAATATTGATTGTTACTGTCTTTTAAACGTTGAGATTAGATATCAATAGAAACACGCACTTTCTCAATAGGAAAATGCTTTACTACCAATATATTCTCTAAAACTGACCGTGAATCATAATCCAGCGGATTAATGACGGATGACGGCCAGTCTTCAGCTCTGTGGAAGTCAGAAACGTTTATTTCAAAAATAATAAAATATTATTTTTGAAATAAACGTTTAATAAAAATTTTCAGTGACTTTTTCTGCGTACTGCTTAAGACGTAGTTTTAATCTCACCACATTCATTAAGACATACTTAAATATTACATATTCTAAATAGTTAAGTCTTTTTTAATGAGTGAATGAATAAACTTGGATTCAATCAGAATACATATTCTGAATAGTTAAGTCTTTTTTAATGAGTGAATGAATAAACTTGGATTCGGCATCTGTCATTCTTATATGAATATTAATTGTTTTCATTATATTCAGGTATTTTTTTTTAATAGTATGTATGTTATATTCTACGTGAACTACATGTGAATGAGATATTTGTTTGATCAAAAAATTGTTGTTACAAGTCTAGGTGTTCTTTGTGTGCGTTGTTTGTGTGTTTGTAAAATTATCTCAACTCAGGAATACTTCCTTAGTTATCTTTTTTAACAAAGAAAAATACAAAAAGTTAGCTTATAATGAGGCTGGGACCATGAGCTATGCAAACTGGTCGAAATATCAGGTATTGATGTCTTTCTCTTGTGACTGATATTGATTGCTTAAGTCATAGCCGCTAAATTTTAGTTTTAATGAATACAACACCTAGGTGATACACCTATAAAATTTTCTATTCATCATCCTATATAAATATTACCAACATCTGCTTATGTTTCATGACATAATACATACGTTTAATTTCTTTACTTACTTAGCTTCTTTTTTTTAATTTAAACATCTCAGTATTCACTTTTATAGGAAATTTTAATGAATATGTAATGACAATATACACACGACCGGACAGTTGGACTCTGGCACTTAGGACCGTTGTTTTGATTTTTTTTATTAGTTTTTTTTTTCCTAATTAGAGAAGTATTATTATCATCTCCCTGCTAACAATATTTCGCTCACTTATAAAGTTTATAAAATGTAAATAATGTACAGCACTATTTGTTAAGCCAGTTGTAACAAAGAAAAACTACAGAAAGAGCAAGTCACAGCAAGAAAAATGAAAAGTACAGATATAGTCGTCTGGAAGACAATTAAAACTTCTTTAGTCGAGTTTTACTGAATGCTTACTGCACGCGTACGCTACGCTACGCTATCAATACATATTTTATACACAAAGGAGTAAAAATCAACCCAAATCTTACCTACGGGAATTAACCAATTACGGTGCAGTAGTTACTCCCGGTTTTAAATATAATAGCTTTCAAATTACATTCTATGGTCCTGTGGTCATCGATAGAGTACCATAGAACGACCCCTCTCTTCGCATTGGTTTCCTTAAAGGGGGCTTAGGGATCGGACTGTTATCTATCAGACAGTATGTATACAGTCCTATAGTTGACGGCAACAATCTTACTGCATTAGTGGCACTAAATTGTAGTCTGAAAAATGTGAGGTGTTTAAAACACGTTTGCTAACTCTTAGGGGATATAGTTGTCAGCGTATGTACGTGTATGTATCGAATTAGAAAACTAGTTCCAGAGAAAATCGCTGTTAAAAAGCGGGTTTATATGAAAGGTTTGATGACAGAATAGAGGTAGCTTGTGTTGTATAAGGATACAAAAGTAGAGAGTCGTTGTGTCTGCATTTCACATCGTAAAATCGTGTTCAAATTATCATAATACCTTTAACATAAGTTTTAAAAATAATAAACGAAAGACGAAAATATGTTAATATTATGACTATAGCCCATAAAGAAATATAATAAAAAAAGAACCACAATATTTTTAAACATTATAAACGACGCAGCAGCGAGTGACAATACATTATATAGTAATAAGCACTAAGTTAATAGTACCCTTCTATAGAATATCTTAGCAACAAATCAGCATTAGTGTTTAGTTATATAGCAAATCTCTTAATCTATCCGGCATTCGTACCATTACTCCTTATATGAGGACTCATCTATTCATACACTCTACTATCCTAGGTAATACGCGACTGATAATGAAATTTATCAATTACCGGACCTTCTTCAGGTCATTGTCCTTTAATTTGTGTTGAACTAACTAAAAGGTGTGCATAAGTTTTGTGTCTCTTATACAACAGATATCCTTATATATATAATTCTACTGTACGTGTGTATGTCACTGAACTCCTACTAAACGGCTGGACCGATTTGAATGATTTTTTTTGTATGCGTTTGAGTGGAGTCCTGGATGGTTTAGATTCACAAATCAGCCTGGCAGATGGCTGTCGGTATCTAGGATATTTATCCATACTGCACCTTCAGGAGAACGTCTGTCGGGTCCGTAATATATGTATATAGATAGATATCGTATTCTACAGAAATGTAACGTATAAAATTATTTGCTTGAGTGGTAGTTTTTTATATTAGGAATATCTGTGAAAAGATCAAGATTGTCCCATGTCAACTTTTGGACGTATTTAACCACTTCTAATGATCTGATTTGTCCGATCTGATTCAATCTTCGTTTATTTATTTTCTCAAGTTTCTCGATTTCATCATTTAAGCGTGGATACTGTGTAATGACTATGTTCGTATGTATGTATTTATAGTATTTCTTTAAATGTAAGCTTAATTCTTAGTAGTATTCAAATATTTCAGACAAAATATTTGAAAACCATAACAAGAATTATAGTGATTCCTACATCAATTCAAAAATATTTATTACCTTTACAGACTTGTTCAGTAACAAACAAACACATTTTTGAGAAATGTCAATAAAAACATCAGAAAGAAAACAAACAAAATATAAACTTTTCCAAGACTTCCTTTAATCAAAATTTGTAGAAGCCTTTAGAGCACTATAAAGTAAACGCCATTCGCAAGCGCTGGCCTACAACGGCGCGTCTCAAAGAGCCGAATCACTTCAATATTGCTTTATTCGTCCAAGAAGAACCTTTTACGAAACACAAAATGGATTCCAGAAATAAAATAAACTTCATCCCACGCCACTATTTACAATTATTAGTATAGCGTATAAATTTTCTACTGGCCAAGAACCCATTCGGTATACCCTTCAAATATTCCTTTTGTTGGGATTATTGAGTGGAAAGCGAAAAGGGAAAATCCTGCGGAACCTTATGTGGTGTAACCATTGTAAGTTTGTCTCCCTCGCTCCGGAATTCTCTTACGATCGTGGACCTTTACGGGGATGACAATGTGTAGTTATAAGTCTGTTTAGGTTGGTGGGCTTTTGTGTAGGTATTACAGTGGTAGAGCCATGCTTGCTTAAGCACGAATGGGCCGGCTCGACCGGTGCGATACCACGGCCTCACAGAAAAACGGTTGTGAAGTAACGCTTGCGTTGCATTTCCCCGAAATGAGTGAGGTCTCCGGAGGCCCAAAATCCCCCACCCCCCTAATGATAGCGCTGTTAACGAAAAGGATACCCCAGGGGGGTACCAGCGCTAGCGTTGGAGAATCCCCCCCTGGACGTCCACCCTCAGTACGGATTATGCCTGAGCGTGGACGCCCAGGCTGCCCCTCGTACTCTGGGGGGGGCTCAACTGCGCTCTCAAAATCTGCTCGGGGCAAGAGAAGGCATACCATGGCACCCCCTGTCACGTTTACCGTGGATTTTTGCAACATTAGGGGCTTACATTCGAACCTCGACACTGTCCACCACCACCTTGAGACAGCAAAGCCGGCCTTGCTCTTTTTAACCGAGACGCAGATATCATCTCCAGCGGACACATCCTACCTCTGCTACCCTGGGTACGGACTGGAACACTCCTTTGTTCCTAAGGCTGGTGTATGCGTGTACGTTAGAGATGATATCACTTCTCGCCGCCTCGGCAATCTTGAAGGTAGGGACCTCTCCATCTTATGGCTACGTGTAGACTGCGACGACCATCCCCGCATCTACATATGCCTCTACAGGTCCCATAGCGGTGATGCCGAAACGGACCGACTCATCGACCACGTCCAAATGGCTACAGACTCAGTGCTCCAGCAGGTCCCATCCGCAGAGATCGTGATTCTTGGCGACTTTAACGCCCATCACGCCGAATGGCTTGGTTCGCGCAAAACCGATCATGCGGGAAGATCTGTTTACGATTTCGCCTTGGCATATGGCTTGACGCAGCTGGTAGCAACGCCTACGCGAATCCCAGATGCAGAAAGCCACGTGCCTTCACTGTTGGATCTTCTGCTAACCTCACATCCTGACGGCTACAAAGTATCCGTTGAGGCCCCTCTTGGCTCTTCGGACCATTGCCTGATTAGGAGTATGGTGCCACTCGTTCACTCGCTGCGGCCGCGTGTTACAGGCAGTCGCCGCGTATGGCACTATAGGTCAGCAGACTGGGATGGAATGAGAACATTCTTTGCATCCTACCCATGGAGGCAGGTTTGCTTCTCGCCGGATGATCCCAATGTCGTTGCTGACTCTGTCGCGGATGTTGTGCTTCAGGGTATGGAACTTTTCATTCCATTCTCCCTGATTCCCACAGGTGGCAAGTCCCAGCCTTGGTTTGGTCGAACCTGCAAAGCGGCGTCCCGCCGAAAGCAGGAATGTTACCAAGCATGGGCTAATGCAGCGACAGCACGGGATGTAAAGACCAGCACATTAAAGAAGCAATTTAACTTTGCCTCCAGGTCCCTCAAAAGAGTAATTGCTGGGGCGAAGTCGGCTCACATCGGCAGAATTGGCGAGAGACTAGTGAGTCTCCCCTCCGGAACTCGTGCATTCTGGTCTCTTGCTAAAGCTGTCCAGGGGAACTTTTGTAAGCCATCCCTTCCACCTCTGCGCATAGGAGATAATTCGTTGGCCCACGACGCTAAAGAAAAAGCCGATCTTCTGGGCAAACTCTTTGCGTCCAACTCGACCCTGGACGACGGGGGAAACGCACCGCCGACCATACCGCAGTGCGAGACCCGCATGCCGGAAGTCCGGTTTACACAAAGGGCAGTGCGTAAAGCGCTTCTTTCCCTCGACGTTCATAAGTCGAGTGGGCCCGATAGAATCTCTCCTATCGTGCTGAAGACGTGTGCTCCAGAGTTAGCACCGGTTTTAACGCGCCTTTATCGGCTTTCCTACTCTCTTGGCGTAGTCCCGAACTCATGGAAGACAGCTCTAGTGCACCCAATCCCTAAAAAAGGAGATCGCTCGGATCCGTCCAACTACAGACCCATAGCCATCACCTCCTTGTTCTCCAAGATAATGGAATCCATTGTTAACTGCCAGCTCCTCCGGTACTTAGAAGACCACCAGCTCCTCAATGATCGACAATACGGCTTCCGTCAGGGTCGTTCAGCTGGTGATCTTCTCGTATACTTGACTCACCGGTGGGCACAGGCGATCGAGACCAAGGGGGAAGCGTTGGCCGTTAGTTTGGACGTGGCGAAGGCCTTCGATCGGGTCTGGCACAAAGCGCTCCTTGCGAAGCTTCCTTCCTATGGGCTTCCCGAGAAACTGTGCAATTGGCTCACCAGTTTTCTTACAGACAGAAGCATCAAGGTCGTTGTTGACGGTGCATGCTCCGACTCGAAGTCTGTTAATTCTGGTGTCCCACAAGGCTGTGTGCTATCACCCACGCTGTTTCTTCTGCATATCAACGACATGCTGCAGATTAGCAGCATCCATTGCTATGCAGACGATAGCACGAGTGATGCCCTTTACACCGGCCGCGCTAACATTTCTCGGGTAAACGTCATCGAAAGCCGATCCAAACTTGTGTCTGAAATCGAAACTTCTTTATCAAAAGTTTCAGATTGGGGTCGACTTAACCTAGTCCAATTTAACCCCACGAAGACACAGGTTTGCGCGTTCACCGCTAAAAAGATGCCATTGGTCGTATCACCTCAATTTGAGAGCACTTCCCTAACTGCATCAGCCAGTATCGGAATCCTTGGCGTCGATATATCAAACGAAGTCCAGTTTCGCGGTCACTTAGAGAGTAAGGCCATATTAGCCTCGAAGAAGCTTGGTGTGCTAAACAGATCGAGACAGTATTTTACTCCGGCCCACCGCCTACAACTTTATAAGGCGCAGGTTCGGCCGCACATGGAATACTGTTCTCATCTCTATGCAGGTGCACCCCGGTACCAACTTCTGCCTCTTGACCGCATTCAACGGAGAGCGACTCGCATCATCGACTGCCAAGATATTTCTGATCGACTTGACACCTTGGCGTTGCGTAGAGATGTAGCTTCACTCTGCATCCTCTATCGCTTGTATCATGGGGAGTGTTCAGAGGAATTGTTCGGACTTATACCGGCTGCTGGTTTCCGCCATCGTCCTACGCGACAAAATATCCATCCCCATCACCTGGACGATTGGCACTCCACCACTGTGCGCTTCTCCAGAAGCTTTTTGCCTCGCACAACCAGCTTATGGAACAAATTGTCGCCTGCCGTATTTCCGAACCGATACGACCTTCAAACCTTCAAGAAGAGAGCGTACCTCTACCTAAAAGGCCGGCAACGCACTTGTGACTCTTGAGTTGCGGGTGTCCATGGGCGGCGGTAGTCACTTACCATCAGGTGACCCGTCTGCTCGTTTGCCCCCTATCGCATAAAAAAAAAAAAAAAAAAAAAAAAGGTAGAAATCAGATGTGTTTAGCTGAAAGTCAAGTGCGGTCGGCGGACAGAAGCTTATGACATGGAGACGACTGTTCCTTCTTTGTTGTAATATTTGTAAATAGACAACGAACGACTGAGGGTCACTGAGTATAATTGACTTGGAGATATTCATATTCTTTATTTACATCTTGATTGAGACAGCTGTTATTTATTTATTTTCGGCTTTTATAATATGGATAAACCTATATTAAGGTTTTTTGTGTCGAGTGTCAGACAAGTGTCATATTTATATGTACACATTTACACCAAGGTAAACAAACAGCTTCTGAGGTAGCAGTCGCAAGCATTGTCATCTTGCTTCATACAGTATACATACAGAGTCTTAAAAACTATACCAATATATATTTCAAAATATGAGGATCTCCTATATATACATATACTAAGTTTTTAATTAACATTTGAGATCCATGCTCAGGCATAGGCAACTCGCTCGGAGTAATACCACGGCCTCAAAGAAAACCAGTTATGAACCAATGTTTGCTTTGTGTTTCACCCATTGAGTGAAACCTTCTGCCCCTTCCCCTCTCCTCCTTGAGATGGGCAGTACACTTGCGATTTTTGATTTGTAGGTGTCTATATTCACTGACCATCAGTTTTAATGGTGCAGTCGGACAAACAAGTAAATCGATCGTTCGTTTGTTTCCCCTTATGCCATAACAAAATGTTATGTAAAATTAACTAAATATTTTCTCATTTTAATATTAACAAACGATATCTCAAACATATCGACTACTGTATAAGTATAACTTCACAAACTATTCCAGCTCAGCCCGATAGTAATTTCTCAAATAATGTAAGCCATATTTTATAGCACCCGGCAATATCCATGGTGTTCGGATTGGCTTTAAGACATTTATATGTTGGTACGTGGTTCGTATATTACAGGGTCGACTTTCTCATTATTTACTGTATTCTTCCACTGACATAGATCTATATATTTGAATCCAGATTGTATGTAGACGAATGCAAGAAATCGTCGTTTCTATATAGTTTATTAGTAAAATCACTTCTAATAACTTATTTAATTTAAATTCAATAAAATATTCTAAATATTGATTAATAGTGATAGGTTAATCTACACGACTCGTTAATACTACTCAATTAGAAAAAGCAACTGCAGTATACTATCTAACTCCCGGCTCCACAATTAGATCAGATCCGAAATGAATTTGAATTTACTTTTAATTTACTTTTGTGTTAGGTTGGCTACTAATAAACCCACCACTTCTTTCGATCAGTTTCCAAAACTTTATAGAACTATCTCCAATTTCTTGGAGTAGTATATAAAGCAAGAGTTGTATGTCAGATCAGTTGACAACTGGATCTCGAATAGTAAAACTACACTAAATTATGGATATTTCTCGTAGAGAACTTCAGTTGCTTTTACTTCACGAATTTCGCTTAGATCGAAACGCGACTGAAGCAATTCGCAATATATGTGCAACGATGGGCGAAGGCGTGCTCTCTTGCGATACCACCAAACATTGGTTCACAAGATTTAAGGTTGGAAATTATGAACTATCTGATGAACCTCCAAAGCGACTTGTGAAAAATTACTTTCGCTTGGCTGGGCTGTCCTTCCTTACCCACCGTAGTCTCCAGACATTACGCCCTCAGATTATATATATTATTTCGTTCTCTAGCCCACTACTTAGCAGATAAAAAATAAAAAAATGAAGACCAGCTTTAAAGTGACCTTACCACCTTTTTTGATCAAAAGCCTAAAAACTTCTACGAGGAAGGCAGTATGTCTCTACCAGCGCGTTGGCGACAGGTGACAGAAAACGACGGTGCTTATATAGTTGAGAAATAATTTGATTTTGTATACTTGAAAAATTAAATAAATTTGTGTATAAAGATGGCGGGTTTATTAGTTGCCAACCTAACATTATAAGAATATATGTATATATGATTAGAGGCCTCGGACTTCTCGGCTCTAGCCAGTTCGAGTCATAGGTATGGGACTCTGACATTCTTGAGCTGTTGCTTATACTCCCCAATCCATCTGTATAAGCATAATCCCCTTTTCCTTTATATCGTAAAAGTGCCCGGATGCCATCAATAGATGTAAATAAAAGTCATTACAATTTGGGCTATAAGTACGCCTCTGCTTCTTCTGAGGGTACAGGCCAAATGTTCGTGTATATATCATATATATTTTTATCTTATTTATTCTATTTAAATCTATATGCACCTGTCATACACAGGCGGACTTAATGCCTAAGGCATTCTCTGCCAGTCAACCTTCTCTTGTTGCAGAGATAAGAGTAGTAGGTACAAAAACGCGTAAGTAAGTGAGGTAAATGGAGATATATATATATATGTAAAATTCCAAAGGTAATATTATAAGTAGGTGTACAATGATGTGATATGAATAATGAAAATATGATATACCAGTAAAATCACATACAAATATACAAATACGTATAAAAAAACACACACACACTTAATGATACAAATTCAATATAAGTATCAACATTCATTCATCGAATCATACGCTAACTTACGCTGCGACAATTCTGCCAATTCATTATGAAGAAAAACGATAATGGACATCCTGATTTCGAGTGGGAGAACATTCCAGAGAAGAACTGACTGCACATAGAACAAAGAGTTCACGAAGTCTGAGTAACGAGGGGGACATAAGCTATACTTCGTGTATGTAACTGAAAAAAATAATGAAAAGATATTTGATACAGAAGGATGTTAGACAGGTGTTAGTCAACAAAATATTTGGAAATCATTGCCGTAGCTAATAAATATGATGGAAAGGAACAGAAATACACATTTATTTTCTATACACATATTTTTGGTATAAAATTGATAATAATCATTGCTAAAGCTTTGTTACAGCTATTCAAATATGTGTATGAAGGTGGAGACATTAATAAAGAGTGATGGCTGGTTTCGATATCGTTTGCCGCCGATACAATCGTAGGCACAAAATAAAACATGCAACTAAAATGATTTTGATTTTGATTGAATTAAAAAAAAAACAGCCTTTCTGTGTGTGTGAAGGATAGCATACTATCATATCTGAACAATGGTAAGTAACAATAATCCATAAGCTGAAACTTTAAATGTTCAGTGTTCATATGTGTATGTATGTATGTTTGTATGCGAGTTTCTTTATAAATAATGTGTGGTATAAATGTATGGTGTCTGGTTAAATTTAAATTCAATTTCTTTATTATATAAAATTGCTCAATAAGTATCTAAAATCGTCCTGTTTTAGAAATATTTAAAATTATAGATCAATACACACAACGTTGCTGCAGTTATAGGTTCCTCTGTCAAATGTGAAATTCATATTAAAAAAGTAATATACTAAAGCACCTGCCTGTGTTGATCTAGAACCGCCCATTTTCAAATGGTTGGCTATAGTCAGAATTCTTACATTTTATTGAATTATACTGGCTATTATTTCTAAATAAATCGGCTGTGTATTGGCATGGTACGCAATTAGGAGTTTGGCCTGTTGGTAGTGTTATTACTTTTTAAATTATTTATTTATTTTCTTCTTAGGCTAACGCATGTAAACCGTTTACATAAGCTACCAATAAATACATCTGAAATTGTTCGCTATCGACACACAAAAAACGTAAAATAATAATAGCTCCTCAGTGAGGCAGCAGGGATTACCTTGGAGTGGGATGGACAGGAAAATAATTGATTCGCAATATTTATTTAAATTATAATAAATAAAAGTCGTTGTCAGATTTCCCTAACAATGTTTTCCTCAATTCACAAGATAGCGGTTGGCGTCCACTTAAATTGTTACCGCGATGAGTTGAGAAGAGCTTACATAAAACAGTTTTTACTCTAGTCAGAGAAATAATTGTATGTTTGTTGACTAAATCAAGAAGAATCAAAATTCTTATATCACTCCTATCTTCTTTTGCGTTTACATATCATTTACTTAAGTAATCGTGGCTGGCGACAAACTTCTACGTCTTCTAACTTAAGTATAATAAGTTATTGGCAAACACGACTCCCGCGCTTTTACCCGTACTTGTTACAAGCTTCATGTGTGTTCTTACTTCGGAAGGAACTCTTGCAGCGTATTGGTATATTTATTTTATAGTTGAATTTAGTAAGAATGTCTTACAAACGTGGTTAATGTAATTATGTTTTGCACTATCAATAATAATAAAAAGTGACTTGATTCACTTAAAAATTATCGATATTAGTGTACTGACTCATGTCTTGTTTTATAATAGGTATGCATTACAATGATTGCAATGTTAGTGCTGTGACCTGTGTCGTCTATTTTCCATCCCTGTTAATCTTACACATTATCGAAAGTAAATTATAATATTAGGTAATGTACATACATAGTCTCACGCCTATATAACCTAAGGGGTAGGCAGAGTTGTATTCGATTCCCCACATTTTGCTGTATACAAACTATCTTATAAATAACAGTCCGTCACCTTTTACTAGACCCAAGACAGGGGCTGGCCGAGAGTAGAATAGTACTCTAGCAAGAAAGTCACGGCTCTGCATTGCTAATGTGAAAATTGGCATCTATAATTATAATTATACACTTCATATTTAGTCATTTCCAGAAACGTGATTTTCTGTGCCTAGACACAGATTACTGCATTACTACAACAGTTATTTTGACCCAGTATTCGTTACAATGTAAGGGTACGCTATGCCTGTGTATGCTTCTGTAACAAACATAAGCGCCACACGCCTTTATTCATTCGGTAATGGGCGAACACTGATTGAATTGGTACTTCCAGTCATTGAGATCGGTACTTCCATTTACTTTTGCCTTATATAATAATATAATAGTAATAACACCGCACATCTCACATACGGCCGTCTAATACCAAACTAATCAGAGCTTGAACAATGGTAACCAGGACACTGGTAAACATAATTATATATTTCTAAATAGATACATATTATATGTCTATAAATTACACCCAGGCACATAGATGAGAAGGATTATATTTGATATATTTCTGTAGCTTCAGAGAATGTAAGCAAAGTTGTACTTTTGTATTAGTATACGTGATGGCAGCTACAATGTTTTACATAAAAGAAAACAAATATATAAACAATGGCCTACCCGCGAGTGGCGAGCGAGGTGCGACCTCACACCGATTGATTCGACCGTCCCGCACAAACGCACAGTTTATATCGCCGACCCCTTTCACCCCCTCTCACTTTTATCTCGCTTTTTCACCCCTCGCACCTGTAGCACCGCTCCCTTTTGTTTTAATCTCTATCGTTAAATATCTTTCGGAGTATAATCAAGTAAGTTATTCTGTTTGTGTTTACTGATTCGGTTATTTATGGATGACAATTATTTTATATAGTGTGAAAATTGATTGGATTTAATTTTATGCTATATATGTTTTGTGTTTCTGAGTAAACGATATCGGAGATGTTTTATGTTTAGGTTGTAAAATTAACAGAGAAATTTGTTTTCTGATGGATACGAGATATTTTTTGTAACGATATCGTGGGCTAAGCTGCATTATAATATGTCACAATTGTTAATTAGGGATTGGTACAGCCATTAATAGTTTGGGAAACGTACTTATATGTGTTTGTGTAGGCTCTTGCAACATATTTATTAATCAATGCTTTCCTTTCCTATTACTTGCAATGTTTGCTTAAAGGCAGAAAAAATCATTACGACTATGCTCTCTGGGACCGTTGCTGGCTACTACTGGTTCGGATACGAGCGTGTGTCCTCCATAGTAGTCATGCCATTAAGATTGTCTAAACATAGCCTATATGTTTCTTTCATAGTAATAAGCTAATAATTATCGCATCTTGATGCAAAAACAAATAAAATGTAATTATCGTTATTGGTCTGCTTTGATTGTCCTCCTCCGTTCTGATGTTCCTCTTGTCAACCTCCTATGTTTTGTTAGCTCCTCAATGAATTCAAGTTTAGTTAGCAGTTTATCTAGCTATATTCATGCAGCAGATTTTGACAACAATTTTCTGACGGCAGCTTTGAAAAGAAGTATTGAGTTTTGAAAAACTAGAAAACTGATACAATACCTTGGTCTTCGTGTGATTTGAAGCAAATTGGCAGTATCAGACGGACAGAATTCTGAGGTATCCGATATATTCGGAGTTATCGAACCCTAAAAACCCGTAAATAATACTAGGCATAAATAACAAAATTTACTTAGAAGTGGCATTTACACAAAGCATACTGCTCATTTAACCTAGTTTGAGTGCTCGATGTGTACGTATGTCAAAGTATGTTAGGATCTTTACAACTTAAATATCCCAAATGAAAGTTGTAATCTGTTTTAACACTCCTGAAATGTTTTGAGTAAGCTAAAAAGACAACGTCAATAAAATCAGTCAGAACTCTTATGTTAGTGTTTGTAACTTTTTTACAAGTCGACCTAAAACCCAGATCAGTAAATAATACATTTTATATGTTTTATCCAATTTTGCAGTTTACGCCACCGCTTCGTCTCATTGCGTGTAATATAATTTGATGGCGGCAGTAATGTGCTCTTTCTTTATACGTTGTTTCTGCCGATATTTGTTATGCAAATCAATCTTCCAAAATGGGGAAAGAAAATGTATTTGACACAAGCGAGGAGTGTGTTTATCTTTTACATGTTAAGGAAATTCCTATTTCGATGTTGTCTTCTTTCAAAGGTTAAAAAACTTTGTACCAAAGCATCTTTCGCAAGAGAGGGAATTGATTGAATATGGATTCGATAGCTATTAAGTATATTCCGATAGGAGTCCTAAAATTTAATAGAAAAGATAAATAGGTAACAAACAGTACCTAATAAATATGTACCTATAATTACATTGTGCGTTACTATCAGTGAAATCAATCTTTCATATTTTTTATATGGTAATAATTTTTGCAAACCGAGAACGCTCTTATGCACCGATACCGATACCTGCCTACATAAAGTCAGAGGTCGTTATGACCGTAGGTGCGTGTAGATGGAGACTAAATAGAGTACACAATGATTACAATCAAAATAATGGACCCATGCCTTTAGAACATTGAAAAAATGTCGGACTCAAATGGCTTTTCAACTTTGTTTAATATATTTAGATGGCACGAGTATATGAACGTCTTAGTGTAGTCTCATTTATTTTAAGAATAAGCTTTATATGTAGTTTAGCTCTTACTTGACACTTGTCGTAAACGTAAAAACCCTAAAGGCTTAAATAATACCTATTCCAGAATATAATCTATCTCTATGTCAAATTTCATTAAAACAAGTTCTGCCGTGCTGGATGCCGGAGTCGTATCTGACTATTCCTAGGGTAATTTGAAATACATGAATTAAATATTTTTTAGTTTAGTAGCAGTGTTTAGTGCCATTAAATCTTGGTACTGGTTAAAAATACGTTATACTCATGATATTCTGCAATGTCTCTTCCTAGTAATAACGTATTCAGTACAAATCAGTATTCAGGAATAGGATTGACCTTCACATCAAACGTGTTCCAAAACTGGGTCCAGGTCTCAAATACCTATACATAAAGCCTTCTAATCCCTTTCAAGAATTGTTGTTCAAATATCAGAGAATAGACCCCCTTCAATTACAATCGGGCGCTTAATTAGAAGGCAACCAGTGTTTATTAAGGTCCGCACGGGTCCAAATCAATGGCCCACTATTTATTGACTATGTAGGGTTTTGTCGTTCGCCGAATAATCTATGGAGCTGGTTATCAAAGAGTTTGTTTATTTTACTGATTATACTTGCTTTGTTATTTTGTGCTTGTTTTAAAGGTCACGGTCAGTTTTATGTTAATTGGTCGCTTCCAAATACGTTAGTATAGTTATCAGAAAGGCGAATACAATTTAATACAATGCATTTATTGATATTAGCAAAATTAGTGCAATGGCTATACTAATCACTTCGCCAACTGCCATCGAGTATTTGCCTTCGATCCCCATATCATAAAATATCATTTTTCGATTCACCGATGCTGCCTCCTTGTGAGTTCAGTGAGTGAGTGAGTGATGTTCTTTGTGTTAGTTATATCTCCTGAATTCATGAATGTAATCTTCAAACAATTAAGTATTTTTAAAACATCGTTGTCATCGAGAAGTTATAATCAATTATTAAAAATTCTTACTTGCAGCAATGGCCTTTTTGTACCACGTCGTTATTTCTTAACATTGAACATGTAATCAGCTTACTGAGAGTCTTTCGATATAAGTACTTAATTTTTTAATTATAACACAGCGCAAGACTAACCTTAAACTAATTAAGTCTGTTATATATTTAACACTAAATCGTATACCGACTGCCTATGTGTGTATGCAAGACGTTCAGACAACACTCACAAGACATATGTTCAAGAAAGCCGCCTCGCTAATGAGCCAATGTTACTTGAAACATAAATTAAATACATACATACGTTGTTCGTGCTTACTGAGAGATCCCTCTTACATAATTTATGTTTTACATAAATACATTTATTCTCGTCCTTATGCTACGACAACATAAACTTTTTGATTAACTGGCGAGATTCAAAATAATGGTTTCAACTTAAATATGTAAATATTTGATAGAAAGCTATAAAGATGGGTGCAAGGTTAATATTGTAGGGATTATTTTGGTATTAACACCACTATAATAATAGCCTTAGATAAATCTAAAAAGACATGTAGAAATTCATTATCTTGTACAATAATACTTCAAATAAAAATAAAAATTAAATCGAGGTATACGGACGAAAATACACAAAAATACGAAGCAAAGGAGGTGGGGCTTGCCTCCCCACTACATAGCATTCCACTTATCCGACAACTTATACAAATGGCAGTCGTACATACATATCTAATCCTATTCAGCGAAATTCGCGTGTTTGAATACGAACCAAACGTCCGCTTTATTCCATCTGTCCAGAATATAATTGTATGCTCCTATATTTTTTTCTTTATACTGGTTTAATGTATGTATATAATAACATACTTTATGTATGAATAAACCAGTTCCATTGCCCGGCTCTTCCCTTTAATGCCTAATAACGACGATATTTTATATGTAATTTTTTGCTCCTCTTGGCGTTAAAACAAATTTCGTGTGCTTCTGGACACAAATTACTTCACAAAACTTTATTGCGTACTTCTTCGGCAATCAGTGCGAGCACTTGCGTAAAAAAATAAATGATACCTCAAGACTTGGTATTATTTTCAGTTGTTTGCAGAGGAAATAAAAATTGCCGTAATTTTTATTTCCTCTTCTTTAACTTTTAACAACATACCTGAATAAAAACACCAACGATGGAGACGCTTAAATTTACTACAATCAATATACCAGAAACATTCCATTAGGATATCGATGGGGAAATAAAACCAGATAATATATAACAGTGGGGTAAATAACGCACGTAAATTTGAGTGCGCGATAAACCGTGGTCCAATATCGCGGGCTGAATCGGCGAGACAACAAATTTGTAGATCGAGCGATAAAGCGCCTGTCGGCGCAATATCGCGCGCGCCACTTACAAATAAACCAGCGTTTTGTACGAAGACCTGTTTGTTCCAAGCGTTTGAATTAAACAGCCATACGACACTGCGACGATGTGAGTTGTATACGTTTATGTGCACACTATGTGTATAGCACGTACGGCTTGCATACACATTTATGTATACAATTAAGTTATGATTAGAGAATTGAGACATCAAAATAGGATTTGCTTAACGGAAGACGATTATGAGATATTTAGAGATATCTCGATTACAGCAGATTACTAATTATTAATTCAGTTCGTAACACAGTTTGTAAACAGTTCAACTGGAAGTGGGTCGTCAAACCTGCGCGACTTACACTGTAATTGTTATAACAATATACGACAATAATGGTGTCCCAAAATTGATTAATTTTATATTTATGTGGATGAAATGTAACTTTTTATTTACATATTTTTTAAGGGGTAACGAATATTATTAGTGTAACAGAAAAATTTTTTATATTTAGAAATCAAAATTTACTATCAATCTGAAATTAAACCAATTTTATCAACCTACTTCAAAATAAATATTTTATTCTGAAAATAAGTTAATTAAAACAATTATTTTAATTAGGTGAGTACTTAATATTTTTAAATACATATAGCAACATAGTCGGACTTTAAAAAGTAGACAACCGTCTTCTATGCGTCTATCATAAAATTTAAGACTAATATGGTTTTCTCATAGATGCCATGGTCATAACTGAAACTTAATTAAAATGGGATCACACGGTAAGCAACAGCTTTAAAATAAAATCGTCGGTTCACGCAGTCGAAAGTTCTGAGGTAACAAACATATAAAAAATACATTCGAATTAGAAACAACTTCTTTTAAAAGTCGGTTGAAAACAAAAACAAAATATTTTATTATGAACACCTTTTTTTTTTACGGGTCTCCTGATAAGTATTCAATACTTTTGGTTTACTTGTAGGCACATAAACTCATAAACTCTAAATAAACTTAGTACCCCTACTTAAGATTATATAAGACATATATATATATATATATATATATTCGTCAACTAACATTACACAGAAAACAAAACTGTCCGCCTTGATTAGTAGGTAGTTAAAATTAGTAACGTCAATCGATGATAAAAATATATTACTTACTAATCTCATAATTGGTTATGAGTATCAGTAGTACTAGGTAATCCGATTATCACCAGAATTCATAATTGCCCGCCCCTAGATTTGATTATATAATTAGGTCTGACGCTGGTTTGACTAACTGAATAATAATTGTAGAGAATTCTAATAATAAGATCGACTAATGAGATTTTGAGTAATATGCGTGTCGTCTTTCTACTACTGTGTGCCATACATTTGTGTGTGACAAATATGATATACGTTGTATTAAACAAAATAAATAAAACTATGTGGTGCGATATTGTTACGTAGCTATAACAGCAATGGGTGCGTGTTTATAGTGGCCCCACTCGCATATCAATCATTTGTAATTTGACGCAGCTTCATAACGTCTTCACTGCCTCTGGATTAATACATTTAATACATTGATGATGGTGGTGGGAACTTAATTATCATTTGAGTTATTTTTAAAGTACTCGTACAATATGAATTTGGAAATATATAAAAAAAACTTGATTTTAATAACTGCTAAAGATAGATGAATATCTATGAGCATACATACGATCACGCTTAATTATACATATATTTATAGTATAGGCAGACACACGAACAGACGGCTATAAAGTCTCTGTTGAAGCCCCTGTTGGCTCTTCAGACCATTGCCTGATTAGATATATGGTGTCATTCGTTTACTCATCGCGGTGTCGACACAGGCGTTGTAAAAGTGTAATAATGGTTCAGTCAATACCAAACGAGCATCCTTAAAAACAAATGCAGGTATACCGTCCGGGCCCATGGAGCGCTTGGGTGGCGCATTTCATCGTCTCCGTTTTCAAAGAAGTCCCGTCCTGAAACAAATAAATTGAAAAAACGATTCAGACAAACGCCTTTCGAGGACTATCGTACTTCTGTCTTGTATAGTCTTCATCATTTTCACTACAAACTTGCCTTAATTCTCTGTCATTTAAGCATTACTTCTTATCTTGTTCATTGCTCTCATAACGTAATGGAGCGACACGCAATGTATGAAGGCGTTCATCATGATTTTTTTCAACAAGTGCTAACGATCAATAACATAATGTAATAACAATATTTATCTTGAAAAATAACGTTTTTGTTTTTTTGCAAATAACTCTTAACATATTTTTTTTTCTTCTATGAGTTGTACGTAAGCCATGACTAGTTAAAATGATTTTTCATGAAAATAGGTGTATTTTATAAGTATTTTAGATATTAAATCGTTAATTAGGCAGGTATGCAGCGAATGCTTCCTTGACTATCATAATTCCTTGATCTTTTGCCTTTGGACCCGCTATGGTCTCAACGACAAGCTCCAGCGCTAACTAAAAGGCGGTACCGCCCCTGTTGGGAATCTAAGCACTAAACCAACAGGTGAAACATGGTAATTGTCTTAATTAGTTAAAATAACGATAAACACGCTAAAGTTATATGAACATATAAAGGTTCATATAACTTTAGCGTGTTCTAAAAATGGAGTTGAATATAAAAATGTATAAAATATGACATAAATTAAATGTTATGCTAAACATTAGGAGATTAATATCTGTTCTAAATCATTTTCTTCAATGTATCTTCTGATAACGATAGCTTATTTTCAAAATGGTACAATTTAGCAACTCCGCCATTTTATACAAATATAAGAAAGTCTCCTTAAGATGAAGTTACAAAATTACGTTAAAGAAAACAGCAAAGCTGCCTAAAGTTAATTGAAAGTCAAAGTAAAGCAAAGGTTTTTTTGGGCATGAACAATCTTTTGTGTTTGAATTATATTAGGACTGGCTTCGAATATTTGTACTACTGATTAAAAAAACGAAGTACGATTGTTGTTTGATAAATATTGAGCCACATTTTCAATAGCAATTCTTTGAGATACTCCAAATACATTAATAGAACTCATCAATTTATTCGTTTTGTATCTGTTTTTCGAATATCAAATTAAATTTAAATTAAATGTCTTTAATTCATAAAATCGCTTAACAATTATTTGAAATCATTTGATTAAAAAAATATTTAAAAGTATAGATTAATACACACAGTGTCACCATAACTATATGTTGGTGTGTCAAAGGTGAAATTAATATTAAAAGATAAAGTAATTAAATACGTGCCGGTGTTCATCTATAACCGCCCGTTTCCAAGTGGTTGACCCTTATGAGAAAAATCTTGCAAACAAACTCATGGCCAGTCTTTGAAATCACCAACTAGGTATTACAAAATTTAGTGTACAACATATACATACTATACAATAAATCAATATTTTTATTTTATCGCATGTATATATTGAGCGACTTGGTGTATCAATATCAGTCGGTTCACGAATTTTTCTAACTGCGTATGCTGCAGAACTGAGTCTATTCGACAATTTGTATTTTAAATTGTTGTGAGGATTATCGTTATTATGGGGGGGGGGGTCATACTTGATTCAAAGTTTCAAAGCCAAATTGAAGCTTTGAATCAAGCGTTAAGCCTAAAAGTTTTGTGGTATCCAGTAGTTCCATTTCATATTCTTTAATAGTTATCGTACTTTTTACTTGTTTGACATTTGGAATAGTGAATGGTATACATCAGGTATTCCCTACATCGAGAAGTAAATTGTTAACGTTAAACCACTGAACCACTTGCAAAACAGCGAGGTTACATCATCAAAATTTGTAGTTATACGTATCAGTTTAAATAGAAATCAAGTGTCATCTGCAAAATAACACTATCTCGTGGCGGTTCTTGACAAGATGAGAAAGATCGTTAATATGAATTACTACTAAAAAGGTACACAAGTATAGAACCCTGCGAAGCTATCTTGTTAACCACAGAACCCAGAGATAGCTTACCATTAATATTGGCTTTCTGAATTCTGTTACTTAGATAAGGAATAAGAAAATCCACAACCGTGTCTCTAATACCTTGCGATATAATTTAATGATCAGAGTTTCATGAACAACACAATCAAAAGCTTAGGATAAATCGCAAAGTATCCCAGGCATCAATGATATGTTTTGCAAGATCTACATTTTCCTTCAAAATTGATTCTACAAGTGCTGCTGAGAAGTTTAAAGATTTAGTAGTCGACACAGGAATATTCGTGAAAAAGTTCTCAAAAGCAATAGCTACTTAGCTACTAGTAAGAACAGACATTGAATGTCTATTTTTAATGGTTTCTTATTCATATTCAATTTCAATTAATGATCAGAATTTTTCCGTTTTCCAATTTTGCTATTAATAATTGCTATTAATGTTTCATGTGGTCTTAATCTTGTCATCGCTACTTTTAATCGTTGAACTCAAAAATAGCACTCATTCTGAATATTCTTTGACATATGTGTATATGTGTTAAATTGTTGAGTAATGTTAAAGTTCTTTTTATCATAAATCTCACAGTTTCCTACGGCTCTTGTGTGAGCCTAAAGTAGCTTTTCACTAAATGTAGCAATACCTTTAACCACTATCGTTTTGGGAGATAAAACTGAAATAAATTTTAAACAAAAAGTATAAAAGAGTTAATAAAAGGAAAACTTTCAAAAATTTTTTTTAGTATCAAAACAACTTCTGTTTACTACTTTTAAAAACAGTATAATATATTGATTTCTTAAATGTAAAGTAATAGCTTCTTAAGTCTAACCCTAGGTACTGCATCAAACTAAGGTAGGCCAGTAGAGAATTCCAATGGCATTCGGTCCACTATTGTACTTTTTTTAAGCATAAAGTATTATTGACTTTTTTCGTGTGGAAACCACCAAGGGACATCACCTCACCAGACCAACGGTTTGACGCTATATTAAATCGAACTGAAATTACACAAATCAGTCTATTACAAAGGACTCGGGAATACCCTAAAGAAGGAACCCTCCCAAAACCTCTGCAGGCCTTCACCACCTCTTGAAAAACAGGCATCCATATCTAGGGGGATTACACGGAACACGTCACCTACAGAGCCTGTTACCCACGCAGAAGTGGGTTGGAGACAGTGATGTTATTGCCAGGTCATCGCTTTTAGAGGCGGCACAGCGTTTCGTGCTCTCCAGTGCCCGGTGTGACTTCTGCGGGACGGGAGAGTATCCGTTCTTTCCTGTACCGTTTCTGCCTCCTCTTAAGAAAACATCACCGCCTCACAAATTTATTACATTTTATTATTTACAGAACTATGGTATCCATCAAGAGGCTCAGCATATCGGTAGCAGCCACGGGAACGGCACGCTGAACTCACGCAAAGCACTCTGACTCTGATTTTGCCACTGAGAATTTGGTCCCACTAGCGTAGCGAAGCGCTACCGCATAGAAAGTAGGCCTATTGTCGTCAACCGGGTACTATGTACATGTGAAAACTTAAAAATATATGTATTATTATATTCAAGTAACATTTTAATTAAAATCTAATTCATTAAACATTGATGATTCGTTAAATAAATAATTTAATTCAATAACTTAAATAAATGTACGAGTAGTAATTAATCCATGTACAGATTACACTCACAACCACCATCACCATTTTAAAGGTTTTATTATCTTTATCACCTTAACGACCTACTTACAGTACTGGGAAAAAAATAATGCGGTAGAGAACGGTCGCATCCAGTTCAGAATATATATATAGAGAGTTGTTAACACCCCCAAATTTAAATGATTTAGAAGAAGAATATATTAGAATTGTACTATGGCATCTTTAGGAAAAAGAGGGAAGCCTTTACATAGTCAGTCCCGCGAAATTTTCTAAAAATCATGAAAATAAATACGTATGTAACTATTTTAGAAGGTACAAGAGCGAGTTGCAAATGCCAGTGGAATTTCAAGAACATTGAACAATATATTAAAGGAAGTCAGTACTGAAACAGATTCGACTTCGACTTCGACTGCAATTAAGATCAGTAGTACCCCGAAAAAAGGTAGACCAAAAAAACAATTTCGTTTAGGTATGGACGATTTTGGTTATGACACGAGTATTGTGCGAATAATGGTGTATGATTTTAACTTACTACTTAATGAACTGCCTACAGTACAAACATTAAAAGCTAAACTATCGGAGGCTATTAATTACAATGGATCTGAAAAGACGTTGAGAAAAATACTTCGTGAAATGGAATTTCAGTTCACTAACATGGAAGATAATAGAAAAGTTCTAATGGAAAAGCACTATGTAAGTCTCAAACGAATGGAATACCTTAATATATATCTTAAAAGAAAAAAAACATAATCTATATCTATGAGTCTTACATACATACTTCACACACTAAAAGAAAATCTTCGAATGATGAGATGATGATGAAAAAAAAAAAGACCCCTAATTCAAACACCATTAAACAGGAAATGATCAACTGGTTAAACAGGCATGAAATTCCAGTAGACCCAAAATTGGCAAAACCCCAGATTTACGGTATTATATGCATAAGGAGAGGTATAAAGACTTTTCCGTGGACAAAATACTTGCTGAACATGGGCACACTGTATTGCGATTGCCACCGTATCATCCTAATTTTAATCTAATTGAAAATATATGGTCTTAACTGAAAGGTTATGTAGCCTCTAGAAATGTGGGTATGAATTTAACTACAGTATAAACATTATTGGCAGAAAAAGTCAACATGATTGAGACTGACAAGTGATAAAAGGTTTGCGATCATGTAATTAAATGTGAGAATGAATATCGAAGATTTTAACACGGTCTAGATAATTACACTGATAGACTGGTAATAAATACGGCTTGATAGCGACAATGATATTGACTTCATTGAGAGCACTGATAGTGAATCGGAAGGAATCGAGGATTTATAATTGTTTTGTCAGAATGTATCACTTTTCGAAATAAATAAATCAATACGTAAACATAAATGTTTTATTTTTATTTTACTATAATCTAAGGACAACACTTATAGAAAAAAAAAAAAAAAGAATAACCAAAATTAGCAACTCACAATAATTGTTTTAACAGCTCTTAATAGATACCGGACTGTTAGTATTTCGTGCGAAAGGCACAACGCTCTACAAAGCCGAAATTAGCCGATTGTCTCCTAAAGATCGATGTGCATTATTTCTTGCCCAGTACTGTATATCATTAGTACACACAAAGGCTGAGCATATCACAAAAGTAATATTTGCTTATTGTATTAAGGTCAACTTATTTATGTGTATTATTTGTATTAAATGAGTATTGGACCTATTGGCTATCTTCCTACCTACCTTTCTCTCTTTTATGGCATCGGGGGCAAACGAGCAGACGAGTAATAATGGTATAGGACTATCGCCAAACCTGCACCTTAAGAAGCACAAGGGCGTTTCCGGCCTTTGAGAATGCTCCTCCGCCTCCTTTTGGGGACGGATGCCTTCGGTAATCCAATAACTTAGCAAAATTCAATACGAGGATCGTTTCACAACCGGTTTCCTGTGAGGGTGTGGTATTACATCGTTTTTCCCCTTATAAATGTATAAAGCAACATCTATGGCTTTGTACCGATATTAATGGGTATAAGTTGACTGATATAGACTCTAATATGCAAATGAAAAGTTCAACACAAACATCGACCTAATATTTTGACAACAACATACTAACAGTTGTTCCTTTGTAATATAAACCACTTGTTATGAAATGATGCACATTGTAGCGCCCATACACAAAAGCCTTATATACATATTTGTTAATACAACAAAAAACCTGAACAAATATTTTATAATTGTATTGAACCAACGTTATACTAGCTTTAGTAACCAGTTTTAAACAAAATTTCCTCAACATCTCACTTAAATCGCTCAAGGGCAAAATAGACATTACTGATATTACTTTAAGTGATATTTTGAAACGCAATCGTAAACCAATTATTTTCGCGCGAAGAGCGGAACAATTTGTTACTAACAATAGCTGTACATGCGAGTACGTTTAAAGAGATTGCCAATCAATCCTGTTAACCCTGGATTATGAAGCGTGAAAATTTAACGAGAATTAAGCACGGCCTGAGTGTAGTATTGTTTTTATTCCATTTAATTGTAAGTAAGTCTTTACCGGAGCTGCCAATCGTTTCTTCTACATCACTTCACAAAGAAATATTGACGAAATACAATCGATTTGCACTCTTTCTTTGATGTCGTTCCAATTTATTTAAAGAAATATCATTAATAAAATTTCTTGTAAAAAACTCTTGCAGTTACAACCAGGACTTTATTTAGCGCCAGATGCCAATAATAGAGTCACTAGAGAATAATTCTGTCCAACTAGAATAGTTATTTTGTGCTTAGATTTATGGTAGAGTTCTTGCAAGGGACACAGATTATACTATCACTTATTTCATACAGACCATAAAGTCCGGTATTCCCTGTAGAGACATAAAACAAAACCCATTAGAATCCCGTAAAGTTATGACCCTATAAAGAGTTCTCCGTCATTAAAACGAAAAGTTAATAATCATATGATAATTTATACGAAACACTTGTAGCATGCATTTTAATTATGTTGGTAAGTTCTCAAGTTTGTCCATTCCGAGTTGGCGGCTATCCGGCACAGAAATGATAAATAGTGCGCCCGCTAGTAAATCACACCTTTATATGAAAGCATCCGAATTACGCTTTCAGAAAAGCTATTCTTACGAGGGATTGTAGTGTCGCCATTTTATTAGAAAAAGTAATACAAAGGCGAATCATTATTATCTTAAGTTATACTGCTGTACTCGGGCAGATGCCTCTTATTTGTTTGTAACTAAAAAAAATACTTTTAGGAGCGCATTGAAACCATTATGAAAACGTACACGTACATATTTGAATTTAGACCATATTTAATGTTACATTCGTTTTGGGTACGTATTCAGAAAATAATGGTATGTTTTGATTTGATGATTTTACCATCTGACTATTATCACAAAAAACACGTTCATCAAGAACAATAAATACTAAAATATTTTTTTCAATACAATTTAAACATTAACTTTTAAATTTTTAACATTAAAAATCTTAATCTCAATATGTACATATGCATATTTATTATTTTCTTGATAGTCCTAACAAAAATACCTCGTTATAACAATAGCATTATTATTTAAACGAAATAAAAGACACGGTTTGTGGTGGTTTGAATTATTCAATCTTATTTGAAATGGCCATTGCAATGCAAGCAGTATTGACCATTTAAAGTAAGCTTTTTAAAAATTCCAATCACGCTCTTCTCAGAATCTAGACGATCTCTAAGGTTGCTATTTGAAAGCAACGCCAAAAACTAATTTTGAATGTTCAAAAGAGAGTAAAATATATAATATCTTATCTGAATATTTTAGGAGATAGCACAATGGATTTGATTGATGGTGTAAATTTTAAAGTTATTATTAGTTTAACAAGAGAGCTTAAGTTTAGCTTAGTAAATTTTTCTTAACTAATTTAAACGTTTTGTACTTTTGCATTGAGCTATATTCATTTTCCATTTAGGTTGGTTTCACGTACTGCTTATTTCTATTTAATAATATATACATACATTTGTAATATGTATCTAATATTTAGTATGTGTTTTTTTATTGTAAAAACTACTACCGCAATAGGGTAAACTCCTTTGCCGCGGGGGACTTTACAAACATATAAACAGCGGACACAAATAACACCCAGACTCCGAACAAGAATTTGGGGATTACACAAAGTGTTGTAGCGTGCGGGGATCGAACCCACAACATTCGGCGCGGCTTCGAGGTGACCACTTAAACCGCTACGCCGTCCGTGCAGTCCGTGTTTTATTGTATTAAAATGTAATGTTGTGTTTTTAGGTAGGAATAACATTTAGTGCTAATTTATTCGATTCGTTTAAAATATTCCGAAAACTGCTTATTCGGGTAATTTTTCTGACGACTTATTGTAACATAATGAGAAAAATATTACTTTTTATATGGATGTTATATTTTTAAAACATTACGTAGCTTTTACTTCATTCGAATACACGACCTATAATTTATTTTTGCAGTCCAGTTATTGTTTTAATGTACATCCACACATAACACTAAATAAAACTTACTACAGATATGCCTTTTTTTTTTGCTTTCAGTAGTTCGGCAGATAAGAGATTATCTGCCGAACTACAGCTTTGCTCAGAATACAGATGTAAGGATGTGGCCACATGACATGCACTGCAGGCACAACGTTTACTTTATATACATTACCTTGTACTCCTCCCAAATACTGCTCACACATGGGTTGTCAAATGTTTTTGTACGCTGCGCAACTACTGTGCACGTCCAAGTATGCTACTCGATTCACGCTATCGAATAAGTTACATCGGACATGTATTGAATTTTGCCTTAGTGAGTTGATTAAATGCTTAGACAATGTCGTACCCCAATAAATACACTGATACAAACATACGCTCACTCCTATATCCCCTAAGGGGTAGGCAGAGTATACCTCAATGTATTAAACACCCACATTATGCGAATTAGAATTTGATCCCACTAACGTAATAGGAGCAATCCTATTGCCTCGAACCGGGCACTATAAGAGTGTATGCATACTATACTAGCAAAGAGGCTGATTCCTTAGTCGCCTTGTACGACAGTCATGGAAATAAATGGGGAGGCCCTATTATACTCCATCGAAAACCACACGCTTAATAAATATTAATAAACATTTTATGTTTTATTATTTAATTCAATGCTGCCTAAATAAGCATAAACGACAAGAGAGCAATGACATATGAATATATGGACAAACATGTCACTTCTCCCACTCGTATTAAGTATGATGCCAAGATACTTATGGGGTTGTCTTCTTGATAGCTTTGAGAATTATCGTTCCACGTAACAAAGTGATTTAGTATCGGTTTAAAGATTTAAGTAGAGACATGTATATTGTTAACTGCAGAAACTACAGTTGTGTTTCAATTAGTTTCTTCAAATGGGGTAAGGAAAACAATACGTTACATAGTTGCTCCCGTTTGTGTTATAAAGTCTTAGGTTCAAATAGGGAAGTAATTTTTGTATTTATGATATATTGTGATTATATGAATTTAATATTGAGATCTAAAAGAGTTTGTGTTCCTTGAAATCTTCAAGCACAAGTTATAAATGAAGCCTACTAAATCAACAAGAGTCCTACACCTAACACCTCCGTGCCAACGACATTTATTTATATTTATTTATATCACTTTACGGTACACCAGAAAACGTAAATGTAATAGGTACATATTACACAGGTATGGTTTCAATTAAGTATTAGTGGTCTCATCACTCGCGGTGATTTATTCAGGACAAACAGTAAAAGAAACTTTGTCAGGTTATATTATTAAATAACTTGTTTCACTCCTAAATAATGAAATGTTACATAAAGATTTACAATTTTTTTAAAGGCATTTAATTTACAAATTTCGAAAGTCTTTAATAAAACACATATTTTGTTACGAAATAATGTTATAAATGTGTCAGCACAAAAACTACATTATTGAGAAGATCTTCAAAGAAAATAACTACTTAGAAAATCTGAAGAATCTTGAATGTAAGTCATGCAAAAAATTAAAACTTTCTTTAAGATAAGAAAATGAGATAGTATATACACTTAGATATTTTATACTTTACTGAATTAGAAAAAGAGAGAGAAATATGACTACATTTTGCTTCACTTTTGTAATACCGTGACCACTTTTGTCTTTACCAAAGCATGCATGCATGGTTATATTACCTCAATCAAACTTTGCTTACTGATGTAGTAGATGCATACATACATACATAGATACATACATACATACAGTCATGCAAAGGCTTTTTGCCAACCATTTTTTTTTGTTTATTATTTACGGGATGGAAGATCCTCATGAATGTCCTTCACCCATTGGGGAGAGCGAAGGGGTCTGTCGGACTCTTACCGACTAAAAACCACTCCGGTGTTAGAACCACAATTACATTCTTCCGCCACCTCCGACAGGCATTGACCCGTCTCACCCAAGACGGGTCTCATCACCGATCACCCTTCGGTCGCAGTCCTCCTAGAAGCACACCTTAATTTAGTCCAATTTAAGTAATAGGGTTCACGCCAATTGCCGTAATTCGTCCCTTATATAGTAAATAAATAATTCAAAATTACTGTATTTGTCAATAACAGAGCTTGGAATTGTATTCACACTAAGTGGCACATTGTAGACGGCATGTTGTGAACACAGTTTTAGCTAGCACAAGTACAAACAGAAGGATGACCGCAAGTCGTCGTGCGGTGTGCAACGTCTCTGCGTTGTTGCAAGTCTTGGGTCTAGGGCTGCCACAATATTGAATTTGTGCACGAAACATTGTGATAGTATTAATAGTTATTACTAAATGAATGTAAATAATTGACTTCAATAAGGACGTGGTTGTACACTCATGTAATGCCGACATGTAACGATAATATGTAATAGCAGTAGGAAGTATAAATGAATACGAATGTTTACTTTTTGCAAACTCTATTAAATATATTTATTTTGTCTACTACTGCTAGAATAGTATTAACATTATTGTGTTCTATTTCGTAAAGAAATTGATTTCTGTTCTTTCAATTGCTTACTGATGAATTTAAGCTTTGTTCAAATATAGGTAATATTGAAAACCTGTAACATCTCTAAGCCTTTCAGGGTATAAATATAATACGAATTTAAAGATTTCTAAAAATGAGTGAATTGTGAACTATTCAATGATTTCGTATACTTTGATTTTGCGGCACTCACATAAAACTAATTTTTTTTCTTAACCAAGTTGACAGAGATGTTATAACACTGTATTCGGAAATAAACGTGTAGTTTATACTTCATTTAAATTAATTAATATGACGGCAATTAGTAAGTTATTTCATTTATAGAAGTATGATTCAGTCATTATTAAAGTCGCATTAATTTATTTATTAAAATATTTTATTAAGTAATTGAATTTGAATAAATATTTATACTAGAAGATCCGAACCTAAATCGACCTTCAGCGAGCTTATAATAGAATAAAACTTATTTTATAATAAATTAAGTATATTAGAAAATATATAAAAAATGGGTTGCCAAAAAGCTCCTGGACAGAATATTTTTAGTTATTAAAAAAAATATATATTTCATTTAATGTTGCGACATCAAGATAATAAGAAATTTTCATACTGGACTTAAAGTATAAAACGTATAGAATGTGCGAACATAGATACAGAATAACACGTGTTAATCCCACCCACCGTACTCTCCTGACATTATGACCTCAGATCATCATCTATTTCGTTCTCTAGCCCACTACTTAGCAGATAAAAAATTAAAAAAAAAAGACCAGCTTAAACGTGACCTTACCACCTTTTTTGATCAAAAGCCTAAAAACTTCTACCAGGAAGGCATTATGTCTCTGCCAGCGCGTTGGCGACAGGTGTTAGAAAACGACGGTGTTTATATAGTTGAGAAATAATTTGATTTTATATACTCAAAAAAAAAAATTAATTTGTGAACAATGGTAACAATGGCGGGTTTATTAGTTGCCAACCTAATATAAAGTTGGTTTATGTTCGGATTTCAGGCTATTACTTTAATATCAATGCAGTATAGTATATATTACTCACTTTTGACAGATGCTTGCCCAATCTAATAGACAATAGAGATATAGAGCAATATAAATGTTAACCTGTAGTTTACATTTTGAAGCGAAACATAGACGGAATTATGTAGATACGGTGAGCTCCGACGACCGCAGAACTATCGTGCGGTGCACGGTTTCCCTTAACTGTGCAAACTACAAAGTGTCAGGGGTGGCGCAATATCTTAAGGCGATGTAGTATTACCTTACATATTATTATAATATCTTATATATAATAAATAGAGAGATGAATCATGTTGCCAGTATATTTAGGTTTTCGTTTCGAAAAACACATTACAAAGAACAATAAATTTTTGGGGCACGGGAATAATCATTAACTCAGTACGTAATCTGAATTATTAATTTATTTATTACTTATGATAAAGTAAAAAAAAAAACACTTTGTGATTTGACTTGCATCCTATTTTTTTTTATTTATTGTAGTGTCCAGGCTGTGTGTTTGTGAAATGCGTTATCACTTAATATTAGGAAATCAAAATCAAAATTCATAATTTCCACATTAAGATATGTATGATATGTATATATTTGTTACTTATATGTATGTATAATGCATATTATAGGTTTTTGATTGTGATATATTATGTGTATATGCGTTTAGTATTGGTATACTATAAGTAGATTATATGTATACAATATTTCTCTATAACTAAAGTTAACAAGCAATTATAGTTTTTCTACTACTACTATCCAGATATTTTTTATTCATCCTAAGATAACTTGGCAGAGATTGCATTAAACAATTGCATTAATAAATTGACAAATTTATTTATATTAAACTTTTCTTGTAATAGTGGTTTACAAATAAAGTGTTCTCTATCTATCTGTCCATCATCCTTTTGCTTCGTAATTGCTTCCATCTACCATATTGTCAGATGTTTGTATGCGAACCATTATAAACATTGTTTAATTATTTGCATTGTGTATCCTACTTTTCAAGGTATGTGCATGTATGCATGTTTAATTCATGTAGAGTCCATATTACATAAGAGATTCAAAATTGCAAGTGACCTTAGTCCTGTAGTATATTGATTAGCGATACTTTTTGGTGTAAAACACTAAAACTATTAGGTAATTGTAAATCAATACTAATATCCTGGTAGTCTGATACTTTTCGCTCCAAATAACGAAACTCGAACAATCATTTACAGTTATTTTAGGACAAATTTTGAGTAAAATTAAAATACAATAATTAATAAGTCAATAAACTTATATCATACATACACTCATGTCTATACCCTGAATAGGTAGGCAGAGGTATCACAAATTTACTGCGGGGGCTGCCGCGAGGATACCGCACCCCACACTCTGACGGAGTGCTCTGCGTGGGTGCAGCAGCGTGCCGATCTCGTGGCAGCTATCGGTGTGGGTAGCCTCTCGCTTGAGACCATGGTTCTGTCCATGGTCCAAAGCGAGAGGGCGTGGGATGCCGTCGCTTCATTTTGCGAGGAGGTGAGCGCCGAACGATCTCCGGCCTCCATGAGCGCTGGCCCGGGGGAGCTGTCCGTTACCTTAGCAGAAGCGGGTCTGAGACGGTGGCGCGACGTGTTCTGAGAGAGAGGTCTTCTTCAAGAGGGGGTCAGGCCCCCCTACACAGTGTGGCCACCTGTTGAAGTGACCAAGGTCTGCAGGGGTTCCCGGAGGTTTCCTTGTTAGGGTATTCAAGGGTCCCTTGCAATAGACTATTTGTGATGGAACACCGTGTGGTTTTAGTCGGTTCGAGTCCGACATACCACCTCTCCGTAAGCTCCGGTGAGGTGATGACCCGTGGGGGTTTCCACACGAAAAAAAAATCACAAATTCATACTTTCACAAACATAATTTATTCACACCTAAGCAAGTAAACAGGCGAACCTATTACTGTCATCCAAATACTTCTTGTATATGACTTGTATACACATATAACGCCTCTTCGCGATGACAACGTGACATTTCAATAACAACATGTTTACGGGAAGCCAAGTCTAATTATTCGTATATAATGAATTTGTTGAACTAACTAATGAGCGTTCTGAAAATAGTCATTTTCAAAAAAAAGAGGAAAATATGTCACTTTTTTATGAAAACATATGAAAAAATACTTGTATCATTTTGGCTTTTAAGATTGATGATTTTAAATTGTTTGTAAAGCAATGTGATAAGTTAAATAAAATTCATTAATAGAAACTGGATAATTGACCAGAGCTTATACTCTATTAACGAGTTCCTAAGAGAATTCATTTCTCGTACCTTTTATGTTAGAAATGCCATTGTTTTAACTTTATTCTTTAATGATGTCAATTTGTTTTCTTCAAGTAGCTCCAACAGCTTATTATGTGAATGCTTTGGCGAAATGTGTCATGCTCCTATTTATGTTTAATTTACCACTTTCATACCACATTTTATGCAATTCTTAATAATTCTTAATAATTATGTTAAAGGGAGCTGAACGACCCTACACATATGCCACCAGGCAGGACTTCTAGGTGAGCATGACATACTCAGAACTACTAGGCAACATAGAAAATAAATCTAAACAAGTGATAACACAGTTCTCACAAGTACAATTCAAAAATTTCTATATTCAACATATCATACAATACAAAAGACCTACAATCAAAACCCATTTTTTATTTCTTCTTCTTCTTTTTTCGTTGTGGCAACTGAGCCAACAAAAGAAAGCTCATACTACCAGCCTCCATTTTTAATTTATAAAAGTATATCAGTTTTGTATAAAAGGTAAATTTTGTATCAATGTCAGCAATAATAATAAAATGTAATCAGTAATAAGGTTGTATATCCCAAAAACGTTTAGAGGTCATGGTCTTTTAAAAGTTAAGACCCTGCACAATCGCGATATACAACCGTGGAGAATATTTTCTTCCCACTGATGTAGAAGTGCATCTTAATGTAGTAGCAGTGGACTGAAGAAGGTTTTGTCTTTGGTTGAAGGTTGGCTGAAGGTTGATGTTTTCTGAAAGACGGTACGGTATGCATATGACAGGTATGCCACCGGCCCGGTGAATCTATTGGGCATATTATTTCTGGTTGTTCTCGTCTTGTAAGCGGTGAGTATTTGCATAGATATAACCAAGTGGCCAGGATAGTACATCAACATATTGCTATTAATGTGTGTGTGAAGTTAGAGGTGCCATATTACAGGTATGTGCCGGATCCAGTATTTGAAAAGGTCGAGCTACATTGTATTGGGATCGATCTGCCATTACTGACATTACTATTGCTGCCAATAAGCCTGATATAGTGGTGATAGACCGATTGTGTTAATCATGAGGATAATCTCGTAAAAGTTGAAAAAGATAAACAAATGAAATATTTGGGTTTCTCTCGCGAGATTGTCGATATGTGAAATATCGATTCGGCGGCTCTTCGCTATTAATCTAAAAAGTATTTTTAGTTGATCTAGGGATCTACTTAAAACACGTTTTAAAACGTGATTTTACTTAGGAAACTTAATATTTAAGGTAATTTGGAAAACAGATTTTGGAATTAAAATTCTATTATATCACTTTTTTAGTTCTAACAATATTCACAAATAAGCAATTACAATAACTAATAAAATTACTTAACAAACTAAACAATTACAATAATTTTTTTGTGTATCTTAGTAAATGATGATCAAGGATGGCTTTCTCTTAAAGAATATTAACAATAATAAAACAAAAATTGAAAGTACACTTCACAAATATCAACATCCCACCAACTTCGTATATCGTCTGACATAACGTTTACGATAGAAAAAATAATATAGTTGACACCTACTTACATATACAAATATTCCATATTACCTGCAGTATTTCAAATATACTGAACTTCCCACTGCACGATGTACCGTGTCTTTGCATTGTATCGTGCTGCTAGTAATAATATTGCCGTATGTTGCAATTCTGGGTTTAGCAAATACTATTTCCATAACAGCGAATTGTACCCTTTCCTACGAAATTTGTGTGCAGTGTTCTGGTAGAACAATGCGATTACAAACTAAGTTTATTTGAAGGTGGCCCTGCTCGTACACACAGTACCGCTGAACAATGTTCTGGATAATTAACCATGTTTTCCTATAGTAGCGTAGTTTTACATTTATACTACAGTTTTACATGGTAGCTATCAGGTATTGAGAATATATTAAAATCTGATTACATGTAAAATATAAAGCTGACAGCTGACTAGCTTATAAGACCTGAAAATACATAGCTATATTCGCAAATGAATACATGACACTGTCTATTAATTTAATCCATAGGTTTTGAGTACTATTCCAATTCATTTGGCTGGAACATTAATGCTATAACAGTGTATTATAGGGAAAAATCGAGTTTCGATAAGGGTATGAAAAATCTTATCAAAATATTTATCTAATAATAATATTATTTTGTTTAATTCTCTCACACAAAGATAATACATATGATATTTTTTGCTGTATTTAGAATAAAAAATCTGCGGTCTACATTGTGAGAGCTGGTGCCCATTAATTATATTATGTCGCAGTGCATCATCCGAAAGTTGTACACTTTACATTTAACAAGATACCAGTAAAAAAGGAAAAAAAAATACATTTAATTGAAAAAGAAAATGAAAAAAATAATTGTTAATGACTTTATTTAACACAACGTTCTTGTAAAATACAGATAAGAGATTAGATTATACCAACATACTGGTATAATCTAATATTGACTATCAAAAAGGAAGATGAAGGATGTCTCAGCACTTCACTTGTAATATCATCGCGAAATATTGTGTCAAAAATTCATAATACAAAATGAGCCATTACGTATTTCTTTTGATAGCTGGCGCTAAGCCGAAAAATTAAATTTAAAATCACCACCCGAACGTTGGCTAGCTCTAAAATTTATTTAACAAGAGGCTTTAGGATATTCCTTGAATGGTCGACTTTTATACTTAAGATGAAAGATATCATAGTCCAAGTAGTAAGAGAAAGGATTTTACAATAAGTATCATTATTAATGAAAACTTTTTATATTTATTTTCGTTTATAGAAGTATGTCAATTGTCATAATCACTTTTACAGCCCTGTGTCGAAAGGTATGCTAAGCTAAAGTTATAACAAAATCTTGTAAATCAAAGGTTTTTGTTTTGGAGTTAAATAGTCGGATAAAAGATAAATAGAACACACAAATATAATTATTTACAGAAATAAGTACTACGGTCGGTTGTATTATAGAGTAGACAATAATTTAGAGAGCTGTGACGTAATCTATAATATTTCAATAATAAAATGGAAATCTTAGGATTTTTTTTTTATACTATAGGGGACAGATGAACAGACGGGTCACCTGATGGTAAGTGACAACCGCCATCCATGGACACTGCCCGCCTTTGTGGGTGACGAGAGATGGGGGATGCAGGGAGCGCAAAGAGGAGAGGAGGGGTGAGGAGATGGAAAAAAGGAGAAAGGAGATGAGGGGAGAGAAAAGGGGGGAGGGGTAATTGGGACTCCGGAAACCTCACTCAATTTGGGGAAATGCAACGCAAGCGTAACTTCACAACCGGTTTTCTGTGAGTCCATGGTATCGCACCGGTCGAGCCGGCCCATTCGTGCCTAAGCATGGCTCTACCACTGAAACTTATTACTGGCAGATATTACTAGCAATGCGTATAATACATTCGTCTTTCTTTCCACCCTGTCTTCAAACGCTCATGTTCATTACCACGGCTGTATTAAGTCGTAAATTAATTTCATGTTTATCCCACCCTGGCTCAGTTGTCCAGTAATGAAGTATACCCTACTGCTATTTACACATATTTCTTTACAAAACTCATCTGGATAAAACGCAAGAGAAAATGGCTTTCAGTAAAATTTAGCAGAATCTCTTTAATCCTGTTTTACAACAGGCCTTAGTTTATTTACAAACGGAACAGATAAACGCAATTTACATTCTAAATACTCGTTTTTTAGATGACCATGACGAAAATTGAATCTCCGATCCAAAAATGGAATATAGATAAATTTTATCGTAATAATATTGTGCTATATAATCACCGTAAATATTTATAATTACTTCTAAACTTCTTGGTAAATAAAAATGACGTACATACGTTAGGAAGAGGCATAAGTGACGCCCCTATTTCGATGACCAAAGTGTAGTCCCATCAATGTATTAAAGGCGTCGTCATTAGGGTCCTATGAAAACTTTTTTTTTTTAAAGACCTCACTAGGAATAATTTACAAACATTCAATCAACGGACACAAAGAACACAAGCGTGGGAATCGAACCCATGACCTCAGGGTTCCTCTGGAATCCAGTTCAGCAGTCAGGATCACTAACCACTAGACCAACAGGCCTGTCGTTTGTTGTCAGTCTTTGAGCATACTGAAAGGGTAAGGGAGGACAGATTGTAGAAATGGATTGGAGTGTGTAAGAAAGAGTTTTAGCATGTCAGGGTCCTATAACTATCACTCAACCTCCGAGAAGTTCCAGCCCTCTTACTAAAAATATATCAATGACTAGTACAATCCATGAATTATAAAGAAAATGCATTAAAAAAAATATTAGAATTGCCCAATCATAACGTTACAATTAATTGATACAGGCTAATTACCTGTGAAATCAAATAAAGGAAACGAGTTAAAAGGGTTAAAATCACATTAAAATCCAAAACGGCACCAACAAAAAAGGTTTTAACTCCAATTATTACCCATTCCGAATCTGTCTTACACGGGCCCGTGAGCAAAAAAGGGGCGAGAGGACAAAAAGAGCCAGCGATAATGGTCCCACGCACTACCGACAGCCTCAAGCAATTTTAGGGTTTAGTACAATGGAAACGCTTGAACGGTAATCGACGTTTTATAAGAAGCACTACAGAACGGTTACGTCACCGCGACCTTTTGCTGTACAACTTGATAGCCTTTGTGTTGGTCTCATTAGAGCCGCTTTAGATTCTCTTTCAGCGAGTGAGCTTCTATCGGATAATGCAGTTACAATAGATATGGCCTCTTTGAGTGACGTGAACAAATTCATACAGGTTCTTTACTTGTAAAAAAATACTTTACTTTCGAAACCGCGACTTAAACAAGTCAGTTACATAAAAAAGTCGTTTAAGATATTGTGTTACCAAGACGATGCCAAATACATAAAAGACGATGAAAATGGTTACCACACATCATCATTATTTGCTCCAAAACAGAACTTTCAGACTTGGAAGAGCAAATTTGATATCCAATCATATACACATACTTACACATCTTTACTATTTGAGGGCAGACACAGAAATTTGATAAGCAGCACTCAAAAAAAGCTTCGTTTTCATATTATAAGATAAAAATGTAGACATCCTCACGGTAACGGTACGGATATTCTAGAAAATTCTCTTTAGAAGTTGAATATTTGAGCACGACAGGGAAGCACTCATCGCAACGCTAATGGCATCGTTTTAAAAGGAAACGAAAATAATAAATTATTGACATCATCTTTTCTATCGCCTTAAAAATTATTTATTTTATCTCTCCAGCGTTAATGCTTGTCTGCATTTATTCGAAATATTGCTCTTTGCATCGGTCAATGAAATGGAAACAGATGTTAAATGTATGAAATGCTGGTGGAATTTCCAATATAACGGTGAGATTTATTTTGGATCTTTTGAGTATGTGTAAACGGATTATTATTGGCGTAAGCTATGTAGACCAATTCTCAATGCTCACATGAAATATGAAGCTAAAATATGTTCTTTGATGGATATTTGAAATAACATATTGTGACGCCATGCCTACGTCACCGCACAGACAAACAATGCATAGAAGTTTTTCGAAGGAAGATTGACAAGTCACGGTAGCTGAGCGGTAGTGGCTACGGCTGCGAGCCGAATGCCGTGAGTTCAAGCCCCGGAGGACTCTATGGGTTTTTGTTTGTGATTTCGGTGTTTTATAGAAAATTCTAGTAAATGGAGATGATTCTTTACAAAATTAGAATATAATGGAATGTACTAGATTAGGTTGTAGAAGACAATCGAAAAGAATAACGAAATGACAGTCGAAATTCAACAAATTACGATCTAAATTAGGGGTATATAAAGAGCTCCAGACGCGCCTACAGGGCAGTTCAGTGGAAAGTGCTCTCAAGTGAAGAATAAGAAGAAGAAGTGAAAAAGTAGTATTTTTTTTTTTTTTTTTTTTTTTTATGTGATAGGGGGCAAACGAGCAGACGGGTCACCTGATGGTAAGTGACTACCGCCGCCCATGGACACCCGCAACTCAAGAGTCACAAGTGCGTTGCCGGCCTTTTAGGTAGAGGTACGCTCTCTTCTTGAAGGTTTGAAGGTCGTATCGGTTCGGAAATACAGCAGGCGACAATTTGTTCCATAAGCTGGTTGTGCGAGGCAAAAAGCTTCTCGAGAAGCGCACAGTGGTTTAGTGCCAATCGTCCAGGTGATGGGGATGGATATTTTGTCGCGTAGGACGATGGCGGAAACCAGCAGCCGGTATAAGTCCGAACAATTCCTCTGAACACTCCCCATGATACAAGCGATGGAAGATGCAGAGTGAAGCTACATCTCTACGCAACGCCAAGGTGTCAAGTCGATCAGAAATATCTTGGCAGTCGATGATGCGAGTCGCTCTCCGTTGAATGCGGTCAAGAGGCAGAAGTTGGTACTGGGGTGCACCTGCATAGAGATGAGAACAGTATTCCATGTGCGGCCGAACCTGCGCCTTATAAAGTTGCAGGCGGTGGGCCGGAGTAAAATACTGTCTCGATCTGTTTAGCACACCAAGCTTCTTCGAGGCTAATATGGCCTTACTCTCTAAGTGACCGCGAAACTGGACTTCGCTTGATATATCGACGCCAAGGATTCCGATACTGGCTGATGCAGTTAGGGAAGTGCTCTCAAATTGAGGTGATACGACCAATGGCATCTTTTTAGCGGTGAACGCGCAAACCTGTGTCTTCGTGGGGTTAAATTGGACTAGGTTAAGTCGACCCCAATCTGAAACTTTTGATAAAGAAGTTTCGATTTCAGACACAAGTTTGGATCGGCTTTCGATGACGTTTACCCGAGAAATGTTAGCGCGGCCGGTGTAAAGGGCATCACTCGTGCTATCGTCTGCATAGCAATGGATGCTGCTAATCTGCAGCATGTCGTTGATATGCAGAAGAAACAGCGTGGGTGATAGCACACAGCCTTGTGGGACACCAGAATTAACAGACTTCGAGTCGGAGCATGCACCGTCAACAACGACCTTGATGCTTCTGTCTGTAAGAAAACTGGTGAGCCAATTGCACAGTGAAGTACAGTGAAGTTAAGTGAATAGTGAGTGGTGCAGTGCTACCGTTGGACTGAGTTAAGTGTAGTCCGCGGGGACAGTGTGGAACAGTGCTACGCGGTTCGTGCAGTACAACTCGTTCTGTGCTGTGAGCGTTACGCGTTCGGAATATTGTGAAACGCAAATAAATCGTTACTCTCGGCAGTGATATTAGTTTCCTTCCAATCCCTGTACCCACTTCCGTAACAATATTAATAAAATTTATTTTAGTTACCATGAGACGGTTTTAGTTATAATGAGATTAACAGTTTTGTATGAATGCTTAAAGAGTTTGCTCTAATAGTAGCCACACGTTTGTTCAATAATTTTTTAAGTAAAGAAGATTATGTCTGGATGGTTGCCAAATAAATGGGGTTGTCTACCAACAACACTATTGTAGCGATTGTATAGTTGCATTGTAGTAGTTAATTGCTACCCATTAGATAGTTCGTTTATTTGATGGCTTTTAGGCACACGTTACATTCGTTTATACTCACAAATTAAGAACAGTGACTTAAAAAGGTTACACAAATTTTAATATCATCTGCGTTTATATATCTATAAGTATTTTTTCATAAGAAGAGTTCTGGTATACAATTCAGGCAGATTAAACAATGAAAATAAAAAATACAAACAATAGACCCGGCCTGATAGATGAGCAAAAATCGTTTTTAATGCTTTATAAGACATAGTTAGTTTAGTTTAGTTTTTATTTCACTACAATACATATGATTCCAATTTTTAATTGTGTTTCAATTGTAACACAAAATTTGTCTCATAAGGTAACGGACAGCTCCCCGGTTACCCTCGGGACAGCGCTCATGGAGGCCGGAGATCGTTCGGCGCTCTCTGCGTGACGAGAGAGTACTCGTCCTCTCCCGTACCTTTCCGCCGCTTCTTTAGCCATCATCACCTGCTCTCAAAATGAAGCAACGCTATCCCCACGCACTTTCGCTTTGGACCAAGGACAGAACCATGGTCTCAAGCTAGAGGCTACCCACACCGATAGCCGCCACGAGATCTGCACGCACTCATCTGATCGTGCATGTGGTATATGTATATATATTCCCTGCTATGTGTTTTTACTTGGTGGGCAGTTCTTGTCTTGTGTTAGTTACTGTTGCGACCAATGAAATATGTTTAAAATAATGAAATCAAAACTATTTATATCAATGAAACCAATCATAGGTATTTTTGGATTATCAAGAGAAGAAGCCAGTCAGACTAATTCAATCGTGACACTAGTTACCTGTTCCAATACATATGTATTGGTCTATGGAGAAGAACAGGCAAGAAATTCTAAGGACACTCTTTTCAAATATTTTACACTAGCTATGACCCGCGGTTTCACCCGCGTAGTTCCTTGTAAGATCTTAATTGAAATTAACTGATTTGATGATTTCAAGGACAATTTTGTTCACAATGAAATACTCTTAATCAACAACACATTTATTTCGATAAAGATTAATATTATTATGTTGATAAAACTCTTTGGGAAATAACTCATTATTAGGTACCAATTCTTCGCGATTTTATACTCGTGATAATTTCTCAACGAAATGTCCGATTGGAATAAAACAAAAAGTATTTTACTTCTACATAAATACCCTTGATAACATAATGATTAATTTGGATAAGGATTGATATTACTATATGATTTTATGAACATAAAAGTGGTTATTGTGACTAAACTATGATAGTTAGATATGTGCTCTCGCAGATTTTTTTGTAGATCTAATAAGAACTGCAAACTCGTAGTACATCATTTTGTTCTATTGTCAATAGTTTTTGCAGCGCACGCATAAATAGGTTTTCGATTTTACACCTTGGGTTACAAAATCGCAATTTTCTTACGCATCCCCAATTTTTTCGCTAATAAAATATAGCCTATAACCTTTCTCGATAAATGGACTATCCAACACTGAAAGATTTTTTGAAATCCGACCAGTAGTTCCTGAGATTAGCGCGTTTAAACAAATAAACAAACAAACTCTGCAGCTTTATAATATTAGTATAAATGATTTTTTTGTTACAGTGTAGCAGTGCAGATATAACGAGAGGACGATATTAATGAAATAATAATAATAAAATTATTTTTATTTGTTATCATAATCTACTTATGCTACTTATGCTAAACAACTATGTAACAATTATAATTGTGAGAGATTGGTTCATGTTGTAGGTTTGTGCAATTACAAAACATGTATTTCGGATTACCAGAATCCTGCCACAGTATCATTTTTACAGTATATTTTAAGTAATTACATGATGGATGTAGACGACCTGTTTCGATCAACGGTTTGTTCACGAGCATGACGCACGCTCAAGCCATCGTCCATCTCAACTATTTAAAAATGAACTGGAGCCGAACAACCCGACACATGTGCCACTATTTTCAGGACTTCTTGGCGAGCATGACATACTCAGAACTGCCAGGCTACATAGAAAATAAATCTAATAAATGATAAATAAGGGATTACACAGTATACACACATAAAACTATCATATAATTATAAAATACCTACAATGTAAACACCTTGGAGTTCCATCTATCAAGCAGAATGTTGGTGTTCCGAAATTTATTTTATTATTTATTTATTTATACTTTATGCACAATATGTGTCAAAGGTGGACTTAATGCCGTAGACATTTACTCCCAGTCGATTCTTTTGGGTGATGCAGAGACAAAACAAGATGCACATTTATTTGGCATCACACTTCTTTTTCTTATTTAAACGAATTACGATACGAAATTTTTAAGGCAATTATTTAACATATTTTTTTTTTCATTATTCGTAAGCCTACCATAATGACTCCACTTTGCCTGATGGTAAGCAATAAATGGAGTCCAAGAGTGATGGTCACCATCCTCATTGCATGTCTAGTCAATGCAGCATGGTGACCCACACTATGGCGGCCTGGTGAGATGCTTTTTCACGCCCCGCTTAAAAGACCCGGGATCAAATTGGGAAGGAAACACGTGCGCTGGTAGGAATTTCCAGGCTTTCACTGATCGGCACAGGAAAGAAGAGCCAAACCGTTTCGTTCGGGATCGCATATCTTCGACTCGCAAACGGTGACTCCTCAGGCCAGCACGTGTAGTCCTGTAGAGGAAGGGAGAAGGTGGGACCAATTGGAAGAGCTCGTCAGAACACTCCCCGTGATGTAGGCGATAGAGAACTGCCATAGAGGTGACATCTCTTCGCAACTGCAGGGGCTCAAGAGACTGGGTGACCTCAGGACAGTCTATAATACGGACTGCGCGTCGCTGCAACCGATCGAGAGCGTCAAGCAGATACTGCGCATAGCTATCCCAAAGATGAGAGCAGTACTCCACGCAGGAGCGAACCTGGGTCTTATATAAAAGACACAGATGCTCGGGCGAGAAGAACCGTCTCACCTTGTTCAATACAGCTTCCGCGAGGCCGCCTTAGTGACGCTCTCGATGTAATCACGCGGATTGAGATCCCGACAGAGAGAGAGAAAAATTATAACACAGCATATAAAATGCCAAAAGAAAATTATTTCTTTGAATACTCTGCGGTATGACGTTTCTACATTTAATTTATTATGGATATGAAATTTACGCCTAAAGACAATTCTGACTTACAAAATTGTGACTTTTTAAGAGGGGGGAACGGGGTTTGACAAAATATTTTGGGAGAAATTAAGTTTATTCCTTCTACCATTTATATAAGTATGTAAATTATATTAAAAGTATTAATTTCAATAACAATAATAATAGAAGTAATAATAATAAACACTATCAGAGATATATTCTGAAGGACGGCACAATTGACATTTGTCGGGCATGTCATTGTCTTTGAGAAACCCTCAGGCATATAATTTACGATTGTTCTCGTCTTGCCAACGTTGAATTCTTGTATAGAAGTGGCAAAGATATTCCATCCGTTTCCTTATTATTTTTATAAGTAATTTACAGTATACATATATGTTTGTATTAATAAAGAAAATAATTATATTATTTAACCACTGGTAGCTTGGTCCGTGTACCCAATGCCGGTGGGCCACTATTCTTTATATTATTAAAATATTTTGTTTATTATTTTATATCTAAAATGCAATTAATAAGTTTGCTTCATTAAATAAGTAGAATAATAATATTAAAGTGGTAGCAGTTGATAACGGAATCACTCTACTTGGTCTTAGTAAAGAGAATTATGGCAAACCTGTAGTACTCAATATTACAGATCGTAAGGTTATAAGAAAGAGCAAAAAACTACATGGAAAGGTTGTGTCTATTATCATCTGTGTCCTGCTACGTTTCTGTGACCTCGTTAGAGAAACTGGAGGTTTTATCTGTGTAACTACAGCTTAAGTTTTTAGGACAAAACACTATCGGAGATATACTCTGAAGGACGGCAGAATCGATATTCGCCGGGCATGTCATAGTCCCGGCCAGTACTTGCATAGACATAACCAAGTGGCCGGGATAGTCTATCAGCAATTTTTTCTTTGATATACGACGATTGCTAATAAACCTCACATAGTGGTGATAAATCGATTAGAGCGACTAACAATGATTGTTTATATTACAATTCCTCATAACAACAATCTCATAAGGGCGGAAAAAGATAATCAACTAAAATATTTGGATTTGGCTCACGAGCTTGTCAACATGTGGGATGTGGATTCAGCAATCGTTGCATTGATAGTCATACCAGCTCATGGGTTGATCGCCAAGAGCCTCGACCAACACCTTCAGAGGCTTACATTAGGCAGCCTCGTGAAAGTCCTGATGTAGCAGATACGGCACATATTGTGATGAGGTTCCTGTCTCTGGAGCCCTAACCACCAGTAGCGAGGCCCCTATAACCGACACTTGTGGGACACAATTTTTTATTTTACAAATATATTTTCTTCGTTTTTTTTATATACTTAAAACAATATTATGTTATTATGTAATTTACATGTATTTTAAGAATAATACGAATTAAAAACTTCAATAAATAAGCACATATGTACATGGCATGTGGTGAAACTATAAAAATAAAAAAAAACCGAATGCCTTTGTGAAATTTCCTCATTTTTTCGCTGTTTGAAGAGTAATAGTGTGGGTGGTAAATAATTTTACATCTTATTTATTTTTGTGAATAACATTGATTATTTCATATACGTAAATTATATCGTTTAGATAAGTCAATAGATATTTTAAGTTCGACTTCATCAGCACTACATGTCTAAAAACTGCAACGACAAAGTGATACAGAACTCATTTTTTGGGATTTTTTCATTTAATATTTAACTTTCAATCTTTAAGAAAAAAAAAGAGAGAACAATATTTTAACACATAATTCATAAACTACCTATATAGAAAGCACAAAATCAAATCTATAAAGGACACAGTCGACGTACCACTGAACTTAGAAACTCTAAGCAGTTCAGTTAAACTTATTGAACAAAACACACAATGCGGCAACCGTGTGGCCCTAACGATCAGTGCAGGTGGAGCTTGGAACTAACAGGATACATGTAAGTATACAATACGGTCGCATAAAGGAGGCATCGTATGAGATAACAAGGGGGAGAAGTACCGGCCCCATTACGCCGCCTTGAGGTACTCCACCCTTTAATGAACGCTAGGACACCGCTGAAGTGAAGTGTTCTTGTTGCTTTAATGGTTTTATTCACACGTTTGATGTTGTCTTAAGGTACTTTATAATATTTAAAGATTATGTTTGTGATTTTAATAGACTGCAAAAAGGGAGGCTCTCGGTTGGCCTGTTTTGTTATTGGTATACTATTAGATGATACCCCCTTCAATATTCATTTTTCAATTTGAGTAATTCTTTAATTGTAATTGAAAGGATTATGGATTTATTGGATTATAGATATAATTTGGCTATTCAAATTTGACGGGCCTGTTGGTCTAGTGGTTAGTGACCCTGACTGCTGAACCGGAGGTCGCAGGTTCGATTCCCAAAGCGGACAAAAAATTATTTTCGTGTCCGTTGCTTGAATCTTTGTAAAGCCGAAGTTGTGTATTTGAAGATAATATTTCACATCTGTTTTGGGAAATAATCAAAAGTAAAAGTTAATAGAGGATACCAACAAGAGAGACTCAGCGTAACTATCTCGTGGCTCATGAATTACTTAAGATAAAGTGAATTATGTATATACATATTCTTCTAATTGGTTAAGTTATTGCTAAGTCTATTTGCTAAGTTATTGCCAACCACAACACTTATTCTTTTGTAGTATATATATATATATATGTATATTATTTTGACATTCCCTGATTAGTCTTATACGAGGTGTCATTATTCATTATATTGTACTTTAAGTAAGTACTATAACATGTTATCGGTTCGATGTTGTCAAACTACCTCTTTGAAATGTAGTATTATAACGATCCCCAGCATCACCTATAGGAAGACTATAGGTCTTGTGATGATGGTGATGCTTGGTAATTCTAAACATAGATTGTTGTATTTTAACAAAAAATTACAAAGCAGGTTCTTATATACAGTTCGGTACGGTTCTTATATAGGTGGTTTATAGGCATCCCCTCCTTCCCCTCCTGAGCCCCGCTACTTTTGTCATCAACTGATCCCCCTCTTTCCGCTCCCCGCATACCCCCATCCCTCATCACCCTCAAAGGTGGGTAGCGCACTAATGACTCTCGAGTTGCAGATGTCCATGGACGGCGGTTGTCACTTACCATCAGGTGGCCCATCTGTCCGTCGGCCTCCTTATAATATAAAAAAATGAAAAAAAAAAACGCTAAGGGTTAGGCAGAAGCGTAATCAACGCCAACATTTTGCCCACTACTATTCAATTCTATTAACATAGTGACACCAACTTCTTATTTTCAAAATGTGGGAGTTGAGCGTATGTATGTAAATTATGTGTTTGCAACAAGTTAGTGATGAAAACAAATTTATCGTTAGATTAGTGCCAAACTCACTCATGAATCGATTTAATCACGAGCCTCTTCAAACTAATGGGTGAGGCCCTCTTAATGTACAAATAGGCCGGTTGGATTGTAATCTGGATAGAGATTAGGCAGGGATTGAGAAGGTCATCGCACAGAACTAAGCAAGGGCCATCAATGTAGCTGTAACGTGGAATTGTGTTATTAGTTGGGTTCCAATCGCAATGACCTTTTTTAATTTGATACTTATATGTATTAGGGGTATTTTATTATACATACATGTATGTATGTATACATATTCCAAGTGTTACTAAAACTAATCTGACACATTTAATATAAGTTATGTTTTTACGTTTTAGTCTTGGGTTCAACAAATACACGCTGTTTATGATATTTAATCCATGCTAGTAATTGATTTAACTTTCTCGTAATACGTTTGATTTTTATTTCAGATGGTCTTGAATTTGATGCTTAATATTATATTTAATTCGTTTTCAATATGAAATATTTTTTTATATTATATTTATATTAAATATATATAATTAATTATATTAATATTTTTTTTATTTTTATAAAAGGAAATTGTTAAATATACACTCATAACTTTAAAATTAGAATTTAATCAGATAAGTACATAATAAGTTTTATTAAAATACGAGGAGTATTCAAAAGACCTGGAGGACATAGTTTACAAGACCGTAGAAACATATCTTTGAAAAGTTAGTCTTTTAGTGCCCGTTACACAATTTACGTTATCTATCATGAGACAATTCCCGCTTACAAGACGCTCCCACTGAATGTGAATTACGGATGAATTCTCAATTCATTATTAACTATATTAATATGAACTAGCCGCGTGATTCTCGGTAGAAAAGAATTGAGCCATCCAATCTCTTCCATTGGATGTCGTAAAATGCGTCCAAGGGACCATTTTCTATCACACAGTATGTATACAGTCATGTAGAACCCGGTAGACGGCAATAGGATTCAATCTATAGCTTTAGTGGGACCAAGTCCTGGTCGGCAAAGTGTGGGTGTTTGATACATCTCTGCCTACCCCTAGGTAATATAGGCGGCAGCGTATATGTATATGTATGTATGCTATATTAATTATTATGAAGGACGAGCGCAGTTCTCTAAAATGTCTTTTAAGTTCGACGTGATAAGGAATAAGGAGACGTTAAGTAGGTAGGTAACGTATTTATAGTTTTGAAATAAGGTATTACAGCATTAATATTAAACATAACATATTATTGGCAAGGCGCTGTGTTGTAGCGATAAAGTCGCGGAATTATTATTTAACTTTGGCATAAGAATTGGAGTTTTACCTTTTAAGTTAGTTGTCTATTATTTTGGTTTAAATGTTTTCTTGTTTGGGTTTTGATATCTTAATCGTTAACAGATTTTGACATACAAGCGATCATCTGGTGGCTGCTTTTCGAATTGAATTTCATTTTAATGTATCAATTTAATGACCAGTATAACTTTGATTATAATGGTAAGATTGATTGATATCAATACATATATCTACTACTTGGACCAATGTCGCTTAATCTAGGTAGTTGTTGACCAGCATTTTTATATTTTTAACATGTATTGTGTAAACTAGTAACTAACTAACTAATTATACTAAATATTATGTCCTCCGATGCTGCCATAAATATATGAACGTTCAAACTATTTTCTTCACGTATTAACGAAGAAAACGATAGGTTAGAACTGAATATGGCTAGCATACATTATGTTTATCTCGGTCACAGATAGAGTTATGGGATGCCCGATAAATAGACAAGTAAGCTTTATGAAGTTGTTCTTCATTATAATCGTATATATTTTACAAAGTTTCCTAAATTAACGGACAGGGTTAGCAAGCTAATTTGTTTGTTTTCTTATGAGAGCTACTCATAAATTGCAAGTCCTAATTGTTTTGACTGAAATGTTTGATAGTTTGAACCGTCTATTCTGTTCTAACATAAGATTTTAGAATAACTAATATAAGCGTTTTTAAATTCTAGCGAGTAACAAATGAGGTTTTCAAAGGTTTCTGTGAAAATTTTATTTTTAGGTTTTCGATTTGTTTGGTCCTCGGTGGAGTAAAATAGGGCACAACCAATCTCTTCTGTGGGCGTTGTAAAGACAGACGGACAGACAGACAGACGGTTCGGTGGATAGGATTTTTATCTATCAGACAGTATAGATTCAGTCATAAACCGGATGAAGGCAGCAGACTAGACTATTACGTAGATGAAATTAAATTATGGTACTACACTTTCTACAAGTGTTATAGAGCTAGCATCTCTTCAGAACACTAAAAGTATTCGTTTTGGTTGTTTGATTAGATATATTAATCTTTATGTATTACTTTACATAACAAAAGCTTCCTACAAGGCTGGAAAAGAAGCCCACTCTTTTTTTTATAGCAAAGTTGAACAAGACAAGCAAAATTGGAAACATTACGTAGCACGGTGCAAATTAAGTTCACTTTGTGAGTAAATATTCCATTGATCTACGAATTTTCACCCATTAAAATGTGAGATAAGAAGTTAATTTAGGTGCAAATTATTTTCATTTTCATATAAATATTAACATACACCCGCCTATATTCTTGAAGCGGGGACCAGAGAGTTCAACGTCCATACTTTGGCAACCATAATTCAGTTCCATTTACGTAATATAGGTTCTCAACATAAATATAAGATCAATATCTCTAGCTTTTTTACGCAAAGATTAGGCAAAGAGCACTAATTAACACCTATTTGACATAATTATTTTCTAGACACTATACATAATTTACAATGAACGCTTAAATTCTAAAACCGTTATAGAAAGCTTAAAAACACTGTTATAAGTAGAATCTTAAAGATAAATTGTAGTAACGTTTTACAATACCGTGGTTCGCGTTTACATGGCAATACTATGTCTACTAAACTCCCCTGGGGCAAATTTGACAAATAGAGATCTCGTGCACCGAATTTGGTTTGAAAAAATGTCTCGAAACGACCTCACGGAACCTATATCTAAAACCAAAAAGAATTGATCTACTTCTCCTCCCCTAACTTAAGTAACATTGGCTAGAGAAGGGTAATAATACCTCCGCTGACAGGTCACGAAGGACTGGCCGTGATACGAAGACTGCAATAAAGTAAATTGCGAGCATTTGCTATACGTATTTGGCGCAACGAGGATCTTTATGGCACAGATAATGTTATGGGCAGGTAATGTTCTGTTCAAATGTACAAATGAACGTTTCATTGCTTTACGATTGTCTTTGCGTTCTAAATATTATACCACATTCTGTAAATCGTCTTACGCTGTTATAGTACCACCCTGCTGATGTTCTAATGATTAGTAATTCTGTCTGCTGAGCCGGAGACCGCGAGTTCAAATCCCAGACGGAACAAAAAATTGTGTAACCTACAAATAGTTTTAGTGTTCTTCGAGTCCGGGGTTTCTATGTTTTTGAGGTCCCCAGCGACGCTGAAATTATTCCTAATGCGGTTGTTCCTAAAAAAACATAAAGTTTGAAAATTGTCATAGTATTAGATTTTAAAATAAACTTAATTCTTATAAACAGCTTTGATGGAGTTGTCAAGCAATTTTGCACAAAGAATTTTATTTTATGTACATAATAATATAAAGGTAGAATATTTATATTTGATTTAATAAAATCGATTGAGTTGTTTGGTTTTTAAATTAAATATCTTCAGGTTCTTAATTCAAAGTGTTACAAATACGAATACAAATGCTTTTTTTGCTTAACATAACAAAAAAAAAATATAAAAAAAAATTTAAACAAGTGATCGCATGCAAGATTTTTTTTCTTTTTAAATATATTTCTTCTTGTGTTGCTGAAAAAAATTCAAAAGGCATATTGAAAGAAATTAATACTTTTTTTAAAGTCAATTGTGTATTTAATTATGGTAAAAAAAGCATATGAGCATTGTTTCCGTTAGGGATTTGTCTTGAAGCCGACACGCCTTCTAAGAAACCGCATAATGCATCACCATATGTATATAGAACCTTTTTAATAAAGTAACGTTTTCCTCGGTACACTCTGTCGCTTTTGAGGATTGCTGGGAACCATCCATAACAAAACCAGGTCACCTTTCTATTAGAGTAGTTAATTAATTGATCTCTTTACTTTGTTTTAGTAAAATTGGATGTTCACAAAGGGGCGTAGTTTCCTTTATATCCAGCTTCTATTATTCTAGTGTAATAATTGGTAATTTCTGGGATGAGGTGCCAAACTAGTCCAACAGATAGTCTCACTGAGCCCCTTTTATTAAGTGAGGTGAGGTGATATTTGATTCATTGTAAGTTGTACTAATTCTGTTTAGAATATTTAGAACTTAATATGGAGGCTATTGTGGTCTGTGTTAATGAGTTATTTTATGCCAGGTAACCATAAGCAGCCGTTGGAGAGCCATGCTTAGGCACGAATGGGCCGGGTCAACCGGAGTAATACCACGGCCTCACTGAAAACCAAAAATGCTTGAATTGTATTGCCAAGTTAATGAGAGTACCGTAGGTCCAACTTATCCTTTCATCTGTTATTACTCTTTAGTTGCAGGTGTACATGTGCGTCTGTTGTCACTTACCATCAGGTGACGTGTCTGATTGCCTGTCCCCCCATATTACGTATGAAAAAAAATAAGTGTAAAAAGAAAGTAAAGTTATAGTATTATAGTAATAGTACTATGTGTTACTTCTATAAAAGACTTTATAAGTTAATATGACAACTCTTCACTACCAAGGGACTACTACTACTATGCTTAATTTAATTTGTTTTACTAGGCGAGCAATACGATTTTTAAAAATGGTTGACAATTGTCGTTCTGTTTGTGTGTAACATTCTTGAATTATTTTTCATTCATCAAATTATCAGTAAAAGGGAATGATTCGACAATATGTAGGCTTCACTTCACGCCTACGATTTCATACAAAAATGTAACAAACAAATCGTTTTGACGTTTACTTAAAACATGGTTATTTGACTTGACTGTGATATTGTGTAACTATTTTTTATATTATAAAAATTAACCATTATTTATATAAAATTTGTTCAAGGTGTAAGGTGTTTGTGTCATATTTTTAAATTTTAATAGAATCTTCTTGCACCTAAACTGAAATTAAAAACTTGAATACAGACGCAAGTTACCATCATCTCGCATACGATTTCAACACTACATTGAGTTTTTCCTTGTTCTAGCATTGACTGCAGCAATGTGAGCTGCTGGTTATAAAGGCAGAATGTACGGGTCGAAGGTCCATTGGGGACGATGAGTGCACGAGCATGAGGGTCCTCCGTGACGTCATCACCATCAAGATGCTGCTCTCTTTGGTGCTGCATTGCTTCTGTGTCGCCACTACAGCTTCAATACCCAGCGGAGGTAAGTGTAGACATGTAGATTTAACTGAAGGTATATTGAACAATCCATCTAAATTATCTTATCAATGCTGTCTTATCTCTTAATGTATAAACGTGAAAAGTTTGTTGTTATGGTTAACTTTGCTTATTTTTCGGTTGACTTTACTGCTAACTTCAACAAGGCCCCCAATTTCAACAGCATTTAGGGTCATAGCTCTGTTTCTAAAGGTCGTAGCGTGATGTTTAATAGGGGTTTGAATATAAAAGGTAAAGTCAACCGAAAGATAATAATAATAATTGACAACTGTTAAGAAATAGCGTGCTTTAAAGACAATATACTTAGAAAAGTAATTAAGCAAGACATACATATATCTATCTTAAGAGTTAAGGGGTCGCTTGATAAGCACGTCATGAGATAAGCTTCTTCTAGTTTTACGAAGGTTTGGTGTAGGCAGATCTAGGCATTTTGGAATCTTTTTGAGTGAGGAATATCGAAATATTTTTTTATTGTACAGGGACAAGCAGGAAGAAGGTAAGAATTGCTTTATGGCCTTTGAATTTTGTAATAAATTATATATTTTTTAAGAATTCTAACTCAAACATTCACTGATTAGTAAAACATAAATGACAAAATTCTTAAATAAAAATATTCACGAATATTCGAACCAAAATAATTGGTGTAATATGATATTACGCTCATAATATTACTATTTCTAATGTTGATCATTATTTTTCCTTCTACTCTCCGATCTAATGATATGGCGTCTATAAAACACAGACACAAATATCAGAAGCAAGGTGACTCAATACTAATTACATTTGGACTCTTCTAAGGGTTATTATTTTACTCATCTTTAGTTACACTAAGAAGCTAAAGTGAATAACCTACATAAAACTAATTTATATTACTAGATAAGAGAACTCAATGATAAATTTCGTATTTCTCGTATAATAAATATTTCAACTTCTGAAAGTTTAAACAAAAATATCTGCAAGTTTAAGAGATAAAGAAACTTGTGAAATTCACGAAGAGATCTCTCTAAAATATTCCTCAAAGCCGGGCCATAACTTATTCTATTCGGAAAATAAAACAAAGACCCCACTATTCGGAATGGAAATAATTCAAAAAAACACGTTTCATTGCGGGTTGAGAATGAGGTCAAAAAAGAAGATGCGCTCAGAAACAGAGGCTTAGCATAAAAGTTTTGCGAAGGAGAATATACCAGTTTTGTGGTAGAATCCTCATAAATTTCCGCTAATATAAGGCTTAAGGTTTAGACCAGGCAGTATCACACTCTGTTAATTATGCAGAGACAAGACGTACCTGTACCAAAACGATACTGAGTATGAATAATTTAAGAGTGTTGCTAAGTTTCGGGAAAATTTCGTTACACTAAGCTTTTGAAATTGTAAAACCATAAACTTTTACTATTACATTATTGTAAATACTTCTCATAAATTTTATAAAATGGGTCTAAATGTCGCTATGAATAATAAAACTAGAGCAAAGTAAAAAAAAAAAAGATAATATTGCACTTACATTAAGTGATAATCACCACATTACCGATGTCACACAATATTAGTTACCTTGTGGTACTTCGCGACAGCCACTCCTAACAGTTATTAAAGTAAAACAAATTCCTTTTTTTATAATATAGTAAATGAGCAGACGGGTCATCTGATAGTACGTGACTACCGGAGGCAATTTTTTTTTTATGCGATTGGGGGCAAACGAGCAGACGGGTCACTTGATGGTAAGTGACTACCGACGCCCATGGACACCCGCAACTCAAGGGTCACAAGTGTGTTGCCGGCCTTTTAGGTAGGAGTACGCTCTTTCCTTGAAGGTTTCAATGTCGTATCGGTTCGGAAATACGGCAGGTGACAATTTGTTCCATAAGCTGGTTGTACGAGACAAAAAGCTTCTGAAGAAGCGCACAGTGGTGGAGTGCCAATCGTCCAGGTGATGGGGATGGATATTTTGTCGCGTAGGACGATGGCGGAAACCAGCAGCCGGTATTAGTCCGAACAATTCCTCTGAACACTCCCTATGATACAAGCAATAGAGGATGCAGAGTGAAGCTACATCTCTACGCAACTCCAAGGTGTCAAGTCGATCAGAAATATCTTGGCAGTCGATGATGCGAGTCGCTCTCCGTTGAATGCGGTCAAGAGGGAGAAGTTGGTACTGGGGTGCACCTGCATAGAGATGAGAACAGTATTCCATGTGTGGCCGAACCTGCGCCTTCGCAATAGAGCTTGGAGAGGCAGAGAAAGAGGGCAGAGGAAGGGTAAGAGGACTGGAGGAAATACAAAGCAAGCATTGCCTAACCACCAGTATTCTAGGAGGCTGTGGTAATACTTCGGTCAAGCCAGCTTATACGTGCCTAAGAATGGCTCTCTCATGTTAAAAGTTAAGTTCTATACAAATAAATTGAACGTTGCTAAATGATTTCGTCATTTATTAGTAATTCTATTCTGAATGTAAAAATACATAAAGATATGCAGTTAGATGACTTCCTTTTACAGTATATAATCAAAACCTATATCATTATACATCTACATCTATCTATAAATTAAATGAAGTTTCTAGCATACAGTTCTGACATAGTACGTTCTTTTCATTAATTATTTGCCGTACTTAAAATACGTAAAATTATCAGCCTACAGAACCCTACAGAAACTATTATCATTAAAGGCTTATTATATATGGATATTAATCATCATCATCATCAGCCTATCGCAGTCCACTGCTGGACATAGGCCTCTCCCATTGCACTTGGGATATTAATAATATTTCTATACTACATACGACTAACATTTCACAAATTAAGAGCGACAGAGTAAAGAAAAAATAAACACACATTACTTAAAAGAAGCAAAAGGTTTATTGTCGACGTAGTATTCCGAACAAAATGTCCCCGGCACTGATTCAACGTATAAATGTCTTAGACAGCAAAATAAGTGACAAAACCCCAAAATCTTTGATTCTCGTTTCGCAACAAATCATTTCGATACATATCAATCATACGCATTCAACAGGATGAGCAAAAAATATTTCTTGACAGAGAGCAATATCAATCGAAGCGGATCAATGCCGACATTGGAGTGTCCCGTGGAATATCCGCACGAGTGAGTAGGTACGGGCTAGATACCATTCGTTCTTCATTCGGCACCAATCGACTGGAATGAGTCGAGTTAAACCTGTTCAAAGTTATTTTTATTGAGAATATGTTAACTGTGCGAGCTACATCGATTTTAATGTTGTATAAAAAATGTTTTTTTTTTTTTCATTAAATTCATGCGGTACTTAAAACAAAAAACACAAGAATGGATAACCTATTAAAAATGTAGACATTGAATACTAAAGAATAAAGTAAGCCATCTTGGTAGTCTTTGTAACTATCTTCACAAAAGTTGATATGCATAATCTTTGTCATCATTCATGCATTATTTTATGTGTGGGATATGTCATATTACTCATTTTAACTGGTAGTGGAATATCTACATAGTGAATGAACCATATTCACTATGTAGATATTCAACTACCAGTTATCTTGTAATCAGCTATGTCCCAATAGTCGCTCTTAACAATCGCCTCACTGGATTGTCGTCGTTTCTAGCGATTTATCTGACGGACAGACGGATAAAGACGCCTGCGCCTGATTTAACCTAAACTTATTTAAACTTCAGCTACTTGTCCAATAGCTTATATAAATATAGCACACAGTAATTTTACCTTATGGAGGGTGCCTCTTATATGTGACAACCAGTTATTTTAACTTTTTAACTCTAGGATAACAAATTGTTTCTAGGTATTTCATACGACTGTATGATTCTGAACTCTATATTTCATTTTGGCTATATGATATCATTGACAAAAAAGGAAACAATAAAAGATATGTTGATAGTAAAATATAATAGTATATATACATATATACACAGGCTGTTGGCAAGAGAGGCGCTTGGAGCTCTTACCTACCGGATGACACAGGTGCTTACCGGACACGGCTGCTGCGGGAAGTACCAGTGTCATCCGGTAGGTGAGAGCACCATGACTACGGGGGCTGCCACGAGGATACTGCACTCCGCCTTGGCAGAGGCTCAATTAACGGCCATATTTTCCGATCATAATTTAGCCCCACTAACGTAATAGAAGCAACTCAACTTTTGGGAATAAGATGGGAAAATTTATCTATTTTGCCGACGGTAACAATACAGGGTCTAGTTAGCCTCAGAAAAGATCAGACCAGACCTTCATACCTTTTGACTAATCGTGTGTATCTCTTTGAATTTCATTCTTCTTCTATTTTAGAAGCGAAAAATTATTTAGAATTAAATGTTTTTGCAAGTAAAAAAAGCAATATATTTTATTTGGAGAGATAAGTAGCAATTTTTGTATCATTTTAAAATCTTGCCTAGGGTAGTATAGTACATTATTTTAAATAAGGTTCAGAGTTAACATACAAATTGTTTTTAACCATGACTTAATAAATCTTCGTAATCGAAAGCCGATCCAAACTTGTGTCTGAAATCGAAACTTCTCTATCAAAAGTTTCACATTGGGGTCGACTTAACCTAGTCCATTTTAACCCCACGAAGACACAGATTTGCGCGTTCACCGCTAAAAAGATGCCATTGGTCGTACCACCTCAATTTGAGAGCACTTCCCTAACTGCATCAGCCAGTATCGGAATCCTTGGCGTCGATATATCAAGCGAAGTCCAGTTTCGCGGTCACTTAGAGAGTAAGGCCATATTAGCCTCGAAGAAGCTTGGTGTGCTAAACAGATCGAGACAGTATTTTATTCCGGCCCACCGCCTGCAACTTTATAAGGCGCAGGTTCGGCCGCACATGGAATACTGTTCTCATCTCTATTCAGGTGCACCCTAGTACCAACTTCTCCCTCTTGACCGCATTCAACGGAGAGCGACTCGCATCATCGACTGCCAAGATATTTCTGATCGACTTGACACCTTGGCGTTGCGTAGAGATGCAGCTTCACTCTGCATCCTCTATCGCTTATATCATGGGGAGTGTTCAGAGGAATTGTTCGGACTTATACCGGCTGCAGGTTTCCGCCATCGTCCTACGCGACAAAATATCCATCCCCACCACCTGGACGATTGGCACTCCACCACTGTGCGCTTCTCCAGAAGCTTTTTGCCTCGCACAACCAGCTTATGGAACAAATTGTCACCTACCGTATTACCGAACCGATACGACCTTCAAACCTTCAAGAAAAGAGCGTACTCCTACCTAAAAGGCCGGCAACGCACATAGCGGGCAAACAAGCAGACGGGTCACCTGATGGTAAGTGACTACTGCCGCCCATGGACACCCGCAACTCAAGAGTCACAAGTGCGTTGCCGTTCTTTTAGGAAGGAGTGCGCTCTTTTCTTGAAGGTTTGAAGGTCGTATCGGTTCGGAAATACGGCAGGCGACAATTTGTTCCATAAGCTGGTTGTGCGAGGCAAAAAGCTTCTGGAGAAGTCTAAAAGTCTAAGTGTAACCTAAAACAGGGTGCAATAATACTTTCATTTAATTATAATTTTTATAAAACCTTAATCAAAACCGCTTCCGTATCAGTAACACAATACTTCGCGCAGAGATTAAGAAGAAGAAATAATAACAAAAAAAAATGTATTCTCCGTTTTCAAAGCGTTGTAAATGTGTTTACTTACAAATTGCGATTCACCTGAAGGCTTTGTTGAAATTATGGCACGTGTTTATGATAAACAAGTGAGGTTGTAATTGTTTTAATTTTCCTTTTAAATATAAATAGAACATCTTCATTTTGTTAATTAGAATAACATTGCCTTAATGACATATGAGACACTTAAATTCTTGGTTCTCGAACATTCGTGGATATGATGGTGACGAGTGTTTTATAAGTAATATGTATAAATATTGAACATGTACAAATATATCCTTAAAAAGGGTTAAAGATATAAGAAAATTGCATGGAATGTGATTGGTACATTGTGCCTAGTAAGGTACAAGGTAAAAATCCATTTCTAAAGCTTGTCAAATACCTGGTACTCTAGACATCTATCGAATCTTTAAGCTCCATGTACATATTTCTACTTATACAAGTAATCATTTCTGTTTTAATGTATTGCTAGAAACTGTTTCTACTTTTTTGCTGCAGCTCATGATCGGAAAAGATTTTACAATAACACTACAATGGCTACATAGCCGTACATTGTAAGGTTCAAAGCGATGTCTTCTATAAATTAACATATATTTAGTGTGGATTCATATTTTTTACAAATATACGCCATGCTGTGTAGCTTATTTATACATATATATTATTATTAAAGTTGTTTGGGTATATAATAATTATTTAACTAAATAAACAAGAGTAGCAAACTGCTAACATGTAAGCACATTAACAAACAACTGTACATTGCTTTGAAGCTTTATAACAAAAGTCGAAATTTTTTGAAAATAGTTGTGCAACAGAAACATACATATATTATTTCAATAAAATCAGTGTTATATATTGACAAGTTTAATTTAAAGTATATTTACTATATTTCAGGAATTATACATATAGGGTACGGTTGTTTAGCTAGAGATATACCAGTATCATTTAAACAGTACAGAGAACAATAGCTGAACAGTACTACTGCCTACATTCACTACACGCAGTTTTCTTCTTTTTTTATATTTTCTATGCTTTATTAGCAAGATTGTAGAATATTTTGAATTAGTCGCCAATAAAGTTTCTCATAAGCTTCCTAAAAGAATTGTAACTTCGATTATAGTAGGTAGTTTGTGTGATCGTGTAGAGATACTCTGGTCTATTTATATAAACTACAAAGATATCAAATTTTTATTCGTACCAGACTAGTGGGAGTTTTAGGATGCTGTATGATTTATTTATGTACTGCTGTATTTAACAGTAAATTTTACTATTGATAATTTCCAAACATTCGACCGTTCCCTACACACTCCACTTCGTGAATAAATGTAAAACACAGAAAACCTGTTAGCGAATTTAACATTATGCTATTTCTTCTACAAATGAATTGAGTAGGCTCTTTGAGAGTGAGGAGATAGGGTTTGAAATTGCTGTTGAATTAAATAAAGTAAATAAACGATGAATGTTAACTTACCTAAAAAGTCACGATGTAAATCGATGTTAATATTTAGCTAATTAAATATTAAACCAATCAATGGACACATTTAAACTATATTTATTAATTATATAAAATATTCTTACATATGTATATATTTAGCTCTCAGTTTATATGTATTATTTGTTTATTACCTATAAACCTTACCCAATATGAACAAAATTTAAACAGATTTATTATTCGGTCACGTAAAACATTGGAAGTTAAAATGACCATGTTCAAGAAACGAGCACAGCTAAACGTGCTGAGACAAGGTCTTTCAACTGTGTCACTGGACAGTGTTTGAAAATTTCAACAAAAAATAACACAACATTAAATTATATATGTATACATAATGTTGAATGGATTTGTAGCAACGTGGTTCTCGGTAGAATAGATTGGGACCATCCCGTGATAGGCGACTAATACTAATCAGTATGTTTTTATCAGACGGTATATAAATAGCCCTATTGCGTAAGTGAGTCTAAATGATTGTTGGTAAAAAGTTGGCCTTTGAAACGTGTCTACCTACCCGTTCGGGGTGTAGGCGTGAGTGTTTGTATGGATTCAGGATTGAAATGTTCAGAAGTGAAAGTTAATTTGTCACAAGTGATTATGGCATTGGCTGGATGCGGATGGTGTTATGTCCAACATTGGAGGAGACCTATGTCCAGCAGTGGACTGCAGGAGGCTAGTTGATTGAATGAAGTGTACTTTTTAGATTTATCAAGATTAAGCATTTATTATAACGTAAAAAGTATAGATTTTGTTTTTGTCAACGGTTTTGTAGCACGATACGAATAACTTTTGGACAGTCACAATATTAACTTCGAACTATACAAAATGTTTCTCATTTTTATTTAGTTTTAACTGAATATAAATTAAATTAAACGTTGGCATGAAGTAAAGTCACTTAAATATTTTGTTTAAATATCTTTCATATAATTTAAGAATAACTGAAAATGTAATCAAGAAAAATGACAATTTTTAAAACCCTATCAAAATAAAATATCCGAAGATTGAGAGTGTATTTTCAGAAAAAAATCTATTAATTTTTGTTGTTCTTTTTATTCCTGTAAGGAGGTGGGTGTAGAAAATAAGATGATATCGTAAAAGTAAGCGGCTTGGGGCTGTCAGAGGGACGGGTCAGTGTATGATCAAAGGGAGCGGCTCTGTGTAGGTCGCGAGCGTTTGAGTTCATCTCAGTGTGTTATCAGTTTATTAATGAAACCCGGCTTCACTGCGGGGGACTGGGGTAGACAATATTTGTGCCGGAATAATCTGTCTCTTTGTCTGTAAGTGGCATATGTCTGTTATTTCATAAATTTATTTTGGTCGTGGTTCTTGAAAATACTGCTCATTATTGTTATCAAAACCAAATAATCACCCTCCAGTTTTGACGTATTCACTTCTTTATTACTATATACATATTTACTAGTAGAGAAAACTACGTAATAATAAATTAACTGTTAATTTTATAGTTATTTTAAGATCGCCTTGTTTATGGATATCGGCGGAGTGGTGTGACCAGCTAAAATCACCAAAGAGTGTTTTTCTCTCACCCCGTCGCGGGAACACGATATTTTTCCGCGACTAGCAGGTGACCGTCCGCTGAAGCGGACCCCGTCTCGTTTTAAAGGGGGGAAAGTATATCGCCTCTCCCCCCACCAACACTCCTTGGAGAAGGCGACGGAATACTACTATTATATATTGCGGTCTGCCCTCGGGTCCATTTACGGAGGCCGGAGTCGGGTATTGTCCTCGTCCGATGGCCCGTGCGTCACCTGCGGATAGAGAGCTCCTCCCTTTTCGCAGCCTTCTTCTCAGACATAATAGTCTCACAGAAGATGACCACTGTATCCCATTACCTCTCGCGCCCGACCATGGCGCCATGTGACGCGCGCAGTAGTCGCACCCAATTTTCTGTAACTTCTCCGTACACTCTATCCTCGCTCTGGCACCAGCCTCACTACCCTCTTCCCGCTACTGATTTAGTGACTCGAGAGCCTTCACTTGCAGGCCCTGGGGCAGTGATCTATAGCCAGTAAGTACACACCCTCACAGGATATCGTGCGGTATCCTTTCACGACTCTCATGGTGGCTGTAGTCAGATACAATAAGATCAGGTCATTTTGTAGGTTGAAATGTTAATCAGTTATTAACTCTTGGTGTCTGATTGACAGACTCTTGACTCTGATTAAATTTATAAATACGGTGGGAGCACTATTTGTGAGAAGATACCTTAAAATCCAGGTGGTAGGAAAAAAACCCTTGACTTGTTTATATGTATGTAAGTATGTAACAGTATACTTGTAACGTATGTAAATTAGTACCATGTAACTAAATAAACTTAAAACTAACGTACATCAAAAAAATAAATTTATTATATTTATACAAGGCTTATCTAACATATGAACAGCAGCCAAATTTCGATATATAAATATAAATATTATGACTGTATGTAATAATTTAATCTTGTGTGTAGTAAAATCGGCTGTAATTAAATGCGGCATATGTAAAGACTAGCAGAAATGGCATTAAAATCTTATCCACGTACACCAAAATAATATAATGTGTCTGTAATTATAAAGTAGTAATTACTTGAATATTCTGTGAAGGTATTTTTCAAGTCTATACATTATAATTTTTCATGCAATTAACCTTTAAGTGCTTTAATTTAATATAAGAACAATAAAATTACAAAACGAAATTTTACACACGGCTGGATAAGCAATGTTTCTGCTCAACATCAAAAGGTGCAAAATAATTAGCAAATTGATGTTTTACAGTTGAATCCCGCTGATATTAAAGTACATTTTAATTTTAATTACAATAATGCTCCTTTTAAAGTCAAGTTGTTTGGAAAATTTAATAAGTAGCCAAAAGAATCCTAACTCTAGACAACAATATGCGCACTAGACTAGTTAATAGTCTGATTGATTTTAAAAAACTTTGAAGACGTTACATAGTTTTGATTAGTGTATTGTCAACTTAAACATTTCTAGATTTTTTTGTTATAAAGAATAAAGTGCATTAATTTACGGAATGTTGATTGATGCCAAAAGTCGCATATTTTAAGCATAGTCTTTTATCTCCCGTCGGGGCTGATATTGTCCAATATTTCAAACTGTCCTCGATATTTCATGGCAAAGACAACTTAAATTACTAACTCATCATTATAATCATCAGCCTAACGCAGTCCACTGCTGGACATAGGTCTCTCCCATTGCACGCCATTTCAATCTATTTTTTGCTTCTCGCATTCAGCTCCTGCGAACCAACTAGCGCTACGTATGCTGATACGCGGTCTCCACTCAAGAACTTGTTTTCCCCAACGGTCGTCGGTTCTGCGGCTAATATGGCCAGCCCTACTGCCTACTTCAGCCTGATGATACGGTGGTGGATTACTCTAGTTTTCTGTGGGATCACCTTATTCCCGATGCGACCCCGTAAAAAACACCGAGCATAGCCCTTTCCATAGCACGCTGAGCAACTTTGAGCTTGTGGACCAGCCGTACCGTAAGTGTCCACGTTTCGGCTCCGTATGTTATGAAGGATAGCACACACCGATTGAGACTTTCTTCTTAAGGCACTGTGGGATTGACAATAAGAAGAAACGAACGCTGCCCACCCCAGCCGAATTCTTCTGTTCACCTCATCCTCGAAGTTGTTTCTACCAAAGTGCAATGTCTGTCCGAGATATACATACATATTTTTGAACAACTTCCAGAATGACCCCGTGTACCACAATAGGTTCCGGTAGTACATGTTTCTTGAATATGACCTTGGTTTTGTCTAAGTTCAATCCGTAGGCCGATGCGTACAGAAGAGTCAGCTAGGTCAGGTTCAGCATCTGCTGCAGGTCCTGCAGCGTCTCTGCCATGATGACGATGTTGTTTGTAAATTGCAAGTGCGAAATGTATTCGCCATTGATGTTGATGCCACGCCCTTTCCAGTGAAGTGTCTTGAACATGTCCTCCATCGCATTTGTGAACAATTTCGGGGACATAACATCCCCTTGTCTCACTCCTCGATGCAATGGTATAGGCCTTGTTTGTTGATTCTTTACTTGGACGGACATGGTAGCGGCTTCGTAGAGACATCTCATCACTTGGATATATCGCCAATCTACTTGGCATCTCTGCAGGGACTCCATAATAGCCCAGATCTCGATCGAGTCAAAGGCCTTCTTATAGTCCTCGAACGCTAAATTACTAACTAAATTATTCTTATTAACTTATCCTTAAAACACGAGCGATGTCATGTGAAATACTGGAATATAAAATACCTGGCAACACTATAGAATTAAAATAATGAGTAACGGTAAAGACAGAACTGTAGACTAGAACTAAACATGTAGACTTCCGCGTAGACCAATATTTTTTACAGTATATGAAGAACTAAGGCAGTCAATATTCAATAACTGCAATTGGTTTCTATAAAGATAATATTTTAAAAGTTAATCCTCTACTAGCTAAATCAGTAAGTCAACGCAGAAGGACTCTTGTACTTCAGTAAACTCATTGAAGAAACGTTGCCTTTTGAAGTCTTTGTTGTTGTAGTTTACTATATAATTTGTGGCAACTTCTACATACAGCAGATATAAACATCAACACCGTCTAAAACCTATATATGTAGAAACTACTATATTAGTCAGAGGGTCCCCCCTTATTATTAGAGAGACAAGATATTCGTTCTACAACAAATTGAACTAACAGTATATACATAAATTAAATTATGGAGTTTCTACATGAACAATTATAGGGATGGACTACCTGCCGGAAGATGACCCTTGTACCGTTGACTACTTAGGTTAACATGTGTTGTATGAAGATTTAGCAGCTTACAGGTTAATACTAAAATCAAATGGTGACTGTACTTTAGTCAAAGTTTCCACGTCATTAGTTATGTACTCTGCGATGAGTCAGCGAGCTTTAGGGTTTAAATTCACTCGGGCGTAACAAGTAACTTTAACACACATGTAGATGTTTTACGTTGTTGTTTTGTGTTAAAGATGACAAAAGACTTCTGACTTAGGTATCCAAATTTTGTTTTGTTTTATTTCTTTTAATTTGAAAACTACCTTTATTCACAATATACGTTTATTTTAACGTTATTGTATAATGAACTTTCGTTCTTGTTATTGGAGTGACCCAATAAATCATAAGTCATTATTAAATAAAGTAAAACAAAACTTGTGCACAGATACAAAATTTACAACTGATATAATATTGTTCTTTTTGGAACTCATGACGTGTTCGAAAGTAAAATATAGTAGTTTTATTCATATTTTAGAGCTTGATTGCGACAACAGAATTTGCTTACTATTATCTGTCTGTCTGTTATTAATAATACTTCCTCAAGTCTTCAGACTCTTTAAATATATTTATTTATTAAAAACATCTCTATGAGAACAATACAAATCACGAAAGTTGAAAATTATTTACCTCTGAGAACAATTTTTTGTTTTCGTTGCCAAAGTTTCTCATAAGTTAACTGCTGTGTACTTATCAAGGGTGACATTTACATTTTTTTTTCTTTTGTATCCTAGTGTCATTTGTGATCTTAAACTTTGAAGACACAATTATGAACTCATACCGAGAAAATTGCCGATTTTAATACACACGACAGTTGAGGACATCCTAGAATTGAATACGATTTTGTACTTAGCTAGTGATACTTAAAAAAAAATAGAAATTTATGTTGTATCATACTAACATAACATGCAGAATAGGAAAAAAAATAAAAAAAAACACAAAATCCATTCTCACTAAATTTTTTTTTTTTTAAATCAACAAAGTAAGCACCAGGCCCGGTGGAAAGAAGTTACCCAGTTTTATAAATACTGTGCGTTACTTCTATTTCTCCATCTCACAAATTCTATCTTCTCTTCTCTACTCCTATTTCAATTTACCTGTAGAAATCAGTATTATAGCAGTGTCAGTGTCGGTAAGTGTCATTTTTATCAAGCATAAAACACTTCTAAGAGACATTGACTTTGTAGTTTAACTTTAAATACATTCCGTATGTTTGTTGTATGTCTAAGAAATTGTTTAATAATCAATGAAGATTCTGGGTTTTTTAATTAATATGAAATATTTGACCATTTTATTGCATTGGCTCAATATTTATACAATTAGAGCTCCGCCAAGACTATTATTATCCATTACACTGCAGTGAACATCGTCTCTAATACCTGTTCTCGCACTAAACCGTTAACTAATCGATCGGGACACCAGGCCTGTTTGTTTGGGACCACACAGTGCTGAGTCATGTTTTCGATCTCATTTTCTATCCGGGCTATCCCACGGTTATACTCTCTCAAAACTTTTATCAGTGTTTGACTACACTTCATCAAGAATCTCATCATGTAAGGTTCGCTCTTGGAATGTAACTTCTATTGTGTTTCGAGTAGAAAGGATTTCTTTTAAATGTCAATTAGAATGTATGTTATCCTTAATAATTCTACGATAACATACGGGGTGGCCCTATCCTACACCACCAAGAACTCGGTTTTTATTCTCGGTTTGTATACTAACTTACTTTGTTAACATACACTTACACTCACGTACATGTGTATTTAATACAAAAATACGGGAAAGAAAAATATACATATATTACTAAGTCCCGATAAAAAGGTATTTACGTAGTTGCAAGGAAAAATCTTTTACATACATAAGTTAAGAATTATTCGATTAGAGGCAAGGGAGACAGTGTGTTAGAGTTAATCGAGTCGCACAGGAGCTAACTGCTTATTGGCTTACATTAACACTCTCTATATTGAATACATTATTCCACCGACAATGAGTTGACTAGACTTTTATACAGAAATCGACAGTAACCGAAGTGAAAATTAATGCAGAAGGTACTGGTATTAATTTTCGACGTATTCAATCACAGTCATAAAACCTTTTTAGATAAATTTATTTAGATTCAAATTGCATAAATTTGACCTCTATAGAACTGTATAACAATTGTTTGTTACAGCTCTTTATATGTTAATGGAGAGTAAAACTAGTGTAGTTCTGAGATACGCGTGATTGAACATCTTTATTGTATATCCCATGGTTAATAAGTGACTATTACGCAATAATTTTAGAATACTTTTAACTATATGTAAAATAAGCAGAAGAACGTTAACAATTGAATGCACGGTTGTCGCAGTGGTTTAAGTGGTCACCTCGCTACTATGTTGCCGCGCTGAGTGTTGTGGATTCTCTCTCCAACGCGCTGGCAGAGACATAATGCCTTCCTCGTAGAAGTTTTTAGGCTTTTGATCAAAAAAGGTGGTAAGGTTACTCTTAAGCTGGTCTTCATTTTTATTTTTCTTATCTGCTAAGCTAAGCCCACAGTCGCTTTTGCTACATGTGGTCGAGCATTATCGTAAGTAAGTAGTACAAAAAGTATACTTTAATTTGATTTTTTATTTGTAAAAGAGCACGCCTTCGCCCATCGCTGCACATACATTGCGCACTGCTTTAGTCGCTTTTCAACCTCAGCGAAATTTGTGAAGTAAAAGCAGCTGAAGTTCTCTACGAGAAATATCCATAATTTACTGTAGTTTTACTATTCGACATCCAGTTGTCAACTGATCTGACATACAACTCTTGCTTTATTTATGTACTACTCAGAAATGCGAGATAGTTCTATAACGTTTTAGAAAGTGATCGAAAAAAGTGGCGGGTTTATTAGTTGCCAACTCAATATTTATATATTTTCTGTCAATGTGACATTGTATCCCTTCAAAATCTCAATGGTTACTTAAAAATATCGTACGTAAATGATTCCCCAATTTGTCTGTATAAGCAATATGCTCTTCATTTTCCCTCGTTTCCTGTCAATATACAAGGAAATTCTCCGTCTATTTCCCAAAAGTGCACGGATGATAGCAATGACGAAAATTGGACTAAATTATAATGGGCAAAATTTGGGCGTTTCAGACTACCCCTTCGGAAATACAGGTGTTAATGTATCTGTATGTATTATTTATATTTACATATATACTTTTAAATACCTCAACCCTTTAAAGCTTTCGTTTACCTGATACCGTTAGCTAGAGTTAAATCTAGCTAACAGTATCAGGTAAACGAAAGTAAGTCAAATGTTATGTTGATTTTGACATTGTAGTGACAATTAAATCGTGTATATGAATATAGACTGACATACTTTTCAAATATTGTCGATGGCAAAATACAGAGAAAGTTATATTTTTGATTACATTTCTATTTTGTTTTCTTGCGTTTTATTTCTGTTTTGTTACTTGGCTCTTGTTTTAACTCAATTATAAAATAATCAAATCAAATGTCTAGATATTGCTTAATTACAAAAAACTAGATGCTCAAAGACTACATTTACAGAAGTAGTTTTGCTCGAGATAAAGTTTTTGTATATAGGCTCAGTGATTTTTTCCAAGCTATTTACTGTCCGATACGCAATTTAAAGACCCTTTTGTGATTCCGCTCTTGTAGATAAAACATCGTTTAACAATTATATCTCTAACAATCAAGTGTCAGTAAAATATTTGTCAAGGCAAAGGTCTCATGAAGATGAATTTTCAATTCGACTCGAAAATCACTTAACATATTTTCAGAGTAAACAAAGTTTACATTTATATATCAAAACAGGGTTTCCTACAACGACATGTGAAATTATGCGCATACACGGGCCACGAAATATTTGGCACAGCACTATAGGCTCGGAGATAGTGCGTCATATTTGCCAAATAATATTTAATATATAAACAATGTTAAACAACCAAAATTTACATATATAAACATATTTTAAATGATTACACTGCTGGTTTGTTGTCGTTATATATACATATGTGTATTAAAATTATTATATATTTGAACATAACAAGCCAACCAATTGCTATTGATGAATAATAATGCAACCAAATTAAACACGAGGATTTTAATAAATGTGAATCGTCGGCTTTATTCGACTTTATAGTTTTGTAAATTAAGCATTAACAAACATATTTGACATAGGTTTACATCCAATACACAATTGTGTTATGCATCAAAGCCCAATTGTTATTTTATTTTATTTACAATAGTATGTTTTACAAGCGATACCAACGTTTTAGCTCATAATAAAAATAAAACTTTCTTAACAAGTTATGCCTTCTTTTTTCTTAACAAGTTGTAATGGCATACAATCATAACTAAAGATTTTTAAGGGAACGTTTAAATAATTCATAAAGCATTTTAAACATCACCTTAATGCTATTAACGTTGTCGTATTCAGGACGTAAAAGTTTAAAAGTTATTATAACTGCCTTAAAACCAATAACTGGATTCAGTTTCATTAGGACAAAAAAAAAAAACAGTTCCTATAAAAAACTTTTAAAAGTTTTTCTTTATTTTTCATATCGAAATCATTACTTTTAGATTTAGATGACTAAGTATGGGATTATTCCATTAATCATTTTTGCTGTAACAAAAGTGACAAAGTTATATATTTGGTGGATAGGTTTACAATATTATATCAAAAAAGTGTTTAATCTACATTATTTTGTAAAAAATATGATTTATTGCCTTTTATTTTTTTTATACTATAGGGGGACAGACGAACAGACGGGTCACCTGATGGTAAGTGACAACCGCCGTCCATGGACACCCGCTTCTCAATAGTCGCAAGTGCGCTGCCCGCCTTTGAGAGGGATGGGGGATGCAGGTAGCGGAGAGAAGAGAGAGGGATGAGGAGAAAGGAGATGAAGGGAAAGGAAAGTGGAGAGGGGGAGTTGGGCCTCCGGAAACCTCACTCATTTCGGGGAAATGCAACGCACGCGTTACTTCAAAACCGGCTTTCTGTGAGGCCGTGGTATCGCACCGGTCGAGCCGGCCCATTCGTGCCTAAGCGTGGCTCTACCACTGTTCATCATGTCATCGAATGAATCTTTATACTCACAATACAGACAAGTTTAATGCACAAAAATAAATAATGACATTCCTAATAACCGAAAGCAGGACATATTTTGTACATAAGAATGTACAAAAGATATCGCCTATTTAAATAAAACCTAACATATAATATAATATATTTTATGAACAGAAAGTAAAATTTTACGAACAAAAAAGTTTGAGTAAGCTCCTGGTATATAGAAGGGTTTTTTTTCACTAAAAATATTCGACCAAAGGTCTACGCGAGAACAGTATCATTTAGAGGGTTCTTTTAACGAATGGACATAAAAATGTTCAAAGAGAGTAGCGAGCAATTTAGAAAAAATATTTTAATACAAGGTACTTATTTTTTGTTATAGTTTTGTAATTAGTTACCCAAATTCTCGTCCTCATTTAAGTCCGTGTTTCACAATTGCTATTAACTTTTATTCACTTGACGCTGTACAAAATATTTAAGTTTCATTATAAATTTAAACATAGTTTAGTATTGTAAGTTTCTCTAAATATAACATTTAATGGATTTGGGGTCTTGGGGTAACATTTGTACTGTGAATGGGATGAGTAAATTAAAGCACTATTTCACGCACATATTTTTTTTACATATGCTACTCTATCAGTTCCTATTCGCTTAGAAATTCATCAAATGACTGATAGGCTTTTAAGATACAAAACCGTTCCTTATGCCAAATTCATAATTAGTTTTCAGATTGCAATGTTGTGCAATACATAAGCGGCGCCATACATGGTACGTACGTATCAAGATCTGTAAATCTGTAGACATATCTGAAACACAACGGTACGCGTTAGTATGCATCCATTGCCAAGTCGTTGCAATACCGTAACGCTTAGGTGACAGATGACCTTGTTTGTGGCTGAATATTTAGGCTTGTGTGGGTAGATTTGTGTTATTTGTCTGTTAGTTGTGTTGATTGATCTATGTGTAGGAAAGGTATTTGTAAATTGGAAAGTGAAGTTGCCTAAGGTTTAATTAAATTTAAATTAACTCCCATGCTTGTTAGTAAATCTTTTTTCTTTTCTTTTCTATTTATTAACATGTTGATACACATCAAATTGTCAATAAGTATAAACATAATAAAAACACGATTACTAAATTATATATCTTTTTTTTTCCTCTATATTTTTTTCTTTTACATTTTTCTTAATATCCTATGTGTCTTTATTTTCCGGATATTACCATTACACATGAAATATTGGAAGAGCCATGCTTAGGACCATCGCACCGGTCCTAAGCATGGCTCTTCCAAACCCCCGGCTCAAAGGAAACCGGTTGTGAAGCAACGATTGCGTTGCATTTCCGGAGTACCAGATCCCCCCGCCCCTTCTTTCTCCTCCCCGTATTCCATCCCTCATCACCCTTAAAGGTGGGCAGCGTACTTACGACTCTCGAGTTGCAGGTGTCTATGGACTGCAGTTGTCACTTACCATCAGGTGACCCGTCTGTTTGTCTGTCCATCTATAATATATTAAAAAAAAAAAGGTACCACACCATGCAGTAAGTTTCCGAACAGAACAGCAAGAATGTTTAACATCCTCCCCTCTCCACGTAAATACGCGCTGAAGCGCATTATATTTGAAGCGACATTTTTTCAAAACTCCCCTTTGACGTTGCGAAGTATTTATAAAAAATTCAATATAACACAACCTCCAGCCAGTTGAAGAGGAACACCAACGAAATCACGTGGGTAAATTCATGAGCGGACTGGAAGCTTGCACTAAAGCAATTTAATAAAAAGCCGGGGCGGGCGGACGGTATCTCGTCGAGTGTGTTAGCGCCTTTACATCTTTGTAACCGATGTGTCCAAATGATGTAAACTTTTCCAGTATGGAAATTGTTTAGAAAGTATCAACGATTGCGCTCAACATTTTAATTAAAATTCTTATTTTTGAAAGTAGTCGTCAGGCGTGTTTTGCTTAGTAACATACATATATTGTTAAATTTATCTTGCAATATATAATTTTATTGAAAATAAAGATGTTTTCAAAGTACCTACTAACTAACTTTCATTTTTTCGTGTACAACTGCATTTGCTGCACACCAACCACGTAATATGCAAGCAAAACAATGAACTTCTTAATCTAATGCTGGTAAATTAAGTATACTACTTCCTATATTCTAGGTGGACTAGAATAGGGCGACAACGTTTCTTCTGTTATCCATCCAACAGTACTCATACTTCTACCCTTAAAACGTGAGTGGGACTAAATCCTGGTTGCCAAAATTGGACGTTTTAGACACTTTTTTATGTATATATGTATGTATGTACTTTGAACATTTCGAGTTAGTGATTTAACATATGAATGGTATGTAGAAGTCATTTATCCATAGAAAAGTATGCATATGACATACGGCGGTTACATAATACACTCCTGATGTCTTAAACATATTTCTTTAAACATAAATACATACATACAGTCACGCCTGTATCTCCGCAGGGCAAAGGCGTGGGAAACGCCCAAATTTTGCGAATTATAATTTAGGTCCATTTATGTTATAGAGGACAAGCCTATTGCTGTCATTCGGGCACTTTTGGGAATTAGGAAAATTTGCAGTATATTAATAGGAAAGGAATATGGATTATACAGGTGGATTTTGGGCTATAAGCTTAGGAGTATAAGCAATAGCTCCAGCAAGTCAGGGTCGCATACCTATCTCGGACTGGCTAGTGCCGAGAAGCCAGAGCCTAGAGACGTTATTATGCAATATATATTTTCCTTTAATTTCTACCTATCTCTTTCGATAATCCTCATCATCACTATTCAGCCTATCGTCCACTACTGGACCTACACCTCTCCCGATGTGTGACGTTGCATACTTCATACTGGTAATTTTTAAAGAGGCCGGTTGACGGCATAAGATTGCCAGAAATTACGAGACAGCTATTAATTTTTAGTTGATGTAAATGTGGGATTTTATAAGCCTCTGGGTAACCTTTCGAGGATACTGGCATGATTGTGTGTGACATATTACGTAGTAATCGAAGAAAAAACGTTGTTAATATAGATCATGATCATCGAAAATTTGTTATTTATTCGATTTGAGTTATAAATTGGTATTTAATTTAACTAAACACGAGGGAATATATAACGACATTATATAATAATATTTAGGCTTTACTGAAGTTCATATTTGAACCTATAATAGGGCCTTCCCCAGGGAAAAACTACAATAATCAAATTGACAACGCTTACGGCTGGCTGAACATTGAAATTATTTGTTGTAACAACAATTAAGTATTCCAAATAGAAGTTAGTAATTTTATAATCAGTATAAATTGTTCGTTTTTGCTGTCGCACTATATGGGTCTACGTGTGTAGGTGTACACACACAAACAATGCACAAACCGAACAAATGGTGACGTACATATGTGTTTGGGAATCTCTTCAATATGGTTGAAGTGGACGTTGGCTCAAGCTCGCGTCATGCCCGTGAACGAGTGCTGTTGATCGGGGCTGGTCATCTCCTGACTGCAATTACTTAAAATATACCCGGTAATAATTATTAGAATTTATGTATCAGAATTATGTGTTGCATTTTCCTCACATTTTATTATACACTTTTAAACTGTAATAAGAAAATTGTATAAAATATCTGAAAAATAGTGTCCATGGAGTTTCTTGCCTATTCTTCTCAATAGGATCTACGTATTGGAACAAGCAACCAGCTTCACGACTGATTTAGTCTGACCGACTTCTTCTCTTGACAGTTATAAAAATACCTATGATTAGTTTAATTAAAATAAATGTTTTTGATTATGATTATGATTTTGAAAAACACAATTGCTAAACTTGCTGTATGTTTAAGAAAATAACTACGTATTATTGTTTTTTTTTGTTTTTTATCTTTTTTCAAAGGCTAACATGTAAGCTATTTAATTTAACCAACTTTTAATGATGAAATAATACCCATGTGATTATTTTTAAGATTATTTAAAGTCCAAATGATTAATTTCATGAAGCCCGCTACTTTGCATACTTGCAATCAGTAGTTCTGGCTGTCTTTTTTAAATTTTATCAATATCTTTATTAAGTAACAAGTAATAAATATACATATGAATCTGATCAGACATTAGAAGTTTTAGAATAAAGATACCGGTTTAAATCAGTACATGAACCCTAAAGAAGTTTCTCTCGTTTCATTCTTAAATATTCAATTTTGCGTACATATATAATATATGTACATATATCAATGTCAGTAACAGTCATAAAAAATTGAATAAACATTTACTAGAAACCCGCACACATATATTGCACCTATCTCTTTCTAACCGGATACGTTCACAAATACCACTTATAGTAAATTTATATTGTAGGGCACACATAAATACACTGTCAAGGACTCGGGCAATTGAAAGTAACTGCTGGTAACGCCCTCATACGGATAAGTTTAACACGAGATCCTTTGTTGTGATTTCCGTTCGAGTGACTGATAGTAGGGGGTTATGTGGGAAATAGGGGGAAATTTGTGGAATCGCTTAATGAGACACATGATGGGTGGGGCGATAGGGAAATAGGGTTATAACCGTTGGAACGTCGTGTATAAATTTATAGGTCTGATGTGATAGTCTACTCATATTACAGAGATAAAAGTGACCTTGAATACATATTCCTTATTATGTAACGAATAAAACTACATTCTTTATTTATTCGTACGACTCTATAATCTATCGTGCCTAAAATTACATTAATTGACGAAAAACATCTATCAACAGCTTCGGACAGTTATATTGTCATGAATTTTATTCCCGTTCTAGATGATTTAACAATTTTAACTCTGCATAACCTTGATTAAAAAAAATATATAAATAAACTATTGATACCTAAAATTGGGTTCAGAAGTAGAATCCTTAACATGTGTCGGTAATTTATTATTATTATACAGCTGTATTCCTTCAAACCGGATATTTCCGTCACATTATAAAGTTATAATAATTCACTTCTAAATTGTTTTTATTTCTGGTATTATATTTGTGTGATTTTTGTTTAAAGAATAATTGAATATGCGTAGTACTTGTTCATATTTTTCTGATAAATAGGCACGCGTGTGATATACATACACATATATTAAATATACATACATCTTCTTCATTTAGCTTAGTCTTCTAGGTTCTAACCATCACAGAGATCTCCGCTCCACAAATAATTTCTTACTCCTATGCCCTACTCACACCTTTTCTCTCGTCCATTCTTCCTTTCCTATCTTCCCATCCATTCCATTTCATTCGATCACTTTTATTTTGGAATGCGCTCCCTCCTGAGACTAGGATGTCTACCAACCGCGACACGTTTAAAGTCCGTGAATTTTATTTGAGACAGTTGACCGAGATACCCCCATGACTAAAACTATAACTAAAGTTTGTTTCTATGTATTGTATTAGTGTACATACATACATACATATGTATGGCGAGAGGCTACCCCTCCGATAGTCGCTACGAGGTGGGCACGCTGCTGTACTCACGCAGAGTACTACACCAAAGTGTGGAGTGCTGTATCCTTGCGGCAGCCCTCGCAGTGATGGCGCACAGGCATTGGCTTTGCTCCCGGCCTACGCGACAAAATATCCATACCCATCACCTGAATAAATGGTACTCCACCACTGTGCACTTCTCCAGAAGCTTTTTGCCTCGCACAACCAGCCTGTGGAACAAATTATAGCAAAAACATTTTTACATTTCATTTGTAAAGAATGCTATAACAATCTACTACAAAAGCATAACTGTATCATTATCATTCAATAAAAATAAAACCGAATAGTATGTATTCCATTAAACATACGATGACAAATTGTACAAAGAACATTACTCATGTATTTAACAATGTTGTTGGCACGCAATGCTAAATTTAAATTTTATGTATTTGCTAATGCGTCCATGTTTAGAGTGCTTTAATATAGCTCTTTAATATCGTTTTAGTATATTAACTTTTGCTATATATATACATATTATGATATAGGGCTAAGATGAACGATAGTGTCCATGGGCACTGCCCACCACGTCTACGTCCACCTTTGAGGGTGATGAGAAGGGGAGGTATGTGAATACATAGATTTTAGGTTAATGAAAAGTGATGCCACATGCGAAATATCGCCACGTAATGATTTTATATATAGAAATAGAAATATTAGATATATCATGAAAAATATTAAAGCTGTCAACTTACTTTAATGTGTGTGATAAACATTATAACCAAAATATCAAATAAATTATAACAATGCAAAATGGGTCTTAATCCCCAGGCTCTCTTGAAATCTACTTCAACAATACCTAACTTTACTCTATTTACAAATACATACATAGGAGTGGTTGAAAAGTCAAAACTTGCACATGATGTGTTTCTTTTTTGAAAAACAACTCCCGCATTAAAACTGATTCCTGTATCGCGGGACTTTATAAAGAACGCTCCGACTCGGGACAACCATTTATAGATCACCTAAATTTTTGTCACATGTGGAAGTCGAACTACGATCTCTGGCTCAGCAGTCAGAGCTACTAACCACCAGACCAAGAGGATCATCACCTTGTTTTACTTTAAGTCTAAGAGTACAATTTATGTAAACAATAATACTCACTAATACGAGCATGACATCCTGTTATTGTTACGAGTACTATCACCCTCGTAGATAAAAGTTCATTATTACGTGCTCCCAGTGCTCAGTATAGTTGAACAATGAATGCTATGATGGTAGAGCTTAATTTGATTAAAATCCGTCCATTGCCAAGTGCTATAAAGAAGTTAAATGTTGCAATTATGCGCACTGAGGTGCCGCTACGTATAACATTATGTATTTGTCGGGTGGAATTTGCTGAAGTAGTTGTAGTATTGTCTTTTCTCTTGGGACAAATATGAGTGTACTTAAGTTTTGTGGTATTATTAGATGGCACTCTTTATTTTTGATTATAGAAGCTAAAAGTATGCATACAGTTTTGTTGGCATATATTTTTTGGATAGATGACTCTGACTTCCCAACACCAGCCATTTCGAGTTATAGGTATGTGACCCTTTTTTTTTGCGTGGGGAAATCCTCATGGACGGAGGATACCGCCGGAGTCATCGGGAGGCGCGAGGAACACTGGTCGCCTCCAACCTTGGACCCGCTAAGCGATTGGGCGGTAAACTCGATAAAGTCTAAAACTGTGACATGATCGTTTTACAGAAGGTGACCACTGCATCTCGCTCGCTCCCAACCATGGCGCGTACAAGCGCTGTGGGCAAGAGGTCTGCCCCTATTTCTCTTTGTAACGCACGGCGCGGCTCTTCCCAAGCAATACACCTTAAACCCCGTATATCGCACCGTGTCTTCCTTAGAATTGACGCAGGGGTGGCACCGGGCGGCCGGCTCCTGGTGGATGTCCCGCAGGTACTTCCCAAAACAATACTCCCCAATTCATTTGTATAAGGAATATCCCTTTACTTCCCTTTTTATCCTCCCTTTCCTTTGAATATACCCCAAATTTTACCATCTTATTCCCAAAAGGTGACGACAATAGGCTTGCCAACTATTACGTTAATGGGACTAAATTATCGGCAAAATGTGGGCGTTGATTACGCCTCTGCCTACATACGTCTGCAGAATACTGTTGCTAAAATCGGTTAACATGCCGTAACTTCAAGCGGTTGCGTTGGATTGACGTTTAATTGGTTTCCTTAATAATTAATTGTTGAAACAATTAATTTTGTTGTTTAATAAGTACCACTCTAATGATATATTATGACAACGTATATTAATATGACAAAGTAACATTGATTTATATAATTATTTGTTTCCACCACAATTATCTTATTTGATATTTATATATGAACTACTACTACTACATTACATTACATCCTATATTTCAAAATTGATGTGATTGATGATTTTGGAAAAAACTTATTCTTATTCATATTTATATTCTTTACTGTACACATTGAATACAGAAATTAGAAATTATACACAATAATTATAATAGTATGCACAAAGGCGAGCCTAACCCAAATTCAGTTTTCTTCCAGCAAACCTTAGGTGTCAAGAGAGAATAGTGATAAAGAGTCAAAGTGTGTACATAGTAGAATATACATACAACATCAACCTAAATATCTAAAGTAAGAATATATAAAGTATACCAACATATAAATACGTATATAATACATAATATAACAAATACATATTAAACAAATACACATACATACACACATTGCTGAGAGAGAAAATAATCCTTGATTCTTCTCTTAAAGAGGATAAGAGAAGTGCTATCACGGAATATAGGTCGTAGGATAGTATGAGGCAGGGAACTTCACTTCCGTACCCCATAAACAGTAAAGGTTTGTCGTAGCAAATAGAACTATGAGGTGGAATTTGTGGTAAAAGAGAAGATTAGGAGCGACAAGGTTTATTCCTGGGAATTTTAGTTGCTTTTGGATTTCGGAAACATAATCATATTACCTTAAACCGAAGATAAAACGGTTACAGAAATGATTTAACAGTGGTAGAACTATTCTTAGGCACAAATGGCTGGCGTGACCGGTGCGATACCACGGCCTCACAGAAAACCGGTTGTGAAGCAACGCTAATCTCCCTAAAATTAGTGAGGTTTAAGATGGCCCAAATCCCACTCTACTTTAACCTCTCCCATCTCTCCCTGCCCTAAGAAAGAAGGAGTACAATGAGGAGCTTGATGTGTTTCATATTTTTTTTTTTGTAAGCCTACCATAATGACTCCACTTTGCCTGATGGTAAGCAATAAATGGAGTCCAAGAGTGGTGGTCACAATCCTCATTGCAGGTCTAGTCAATGCAGCATGGTGTCCCACACTATGGCGGCCTGGTTAGATGCTTTTTCATTTATATGCATGTTGACTGATGAAACGAGAGATCGCAGTTTTATACATTTCGCATCGTTCCTGATTAGGCTCGTGTTAAAGTACCCAAGATAATAGTGTAATTGTTAAGAGGTAATGATTTTTCAGATAACTTTCGAGAGAGGAAAAACAAGGGACCGTAATAAGTGCCAACTAGAAATTTAGTTTAGTGGAGGTTAACTTCAATAATATCTTCTCTGAATGTGATGTCAGACAATGATAATGATAAATGATAAATGATCTTTATTTTGTAAATAGGTTACAACAACACTTTTACACGTCAATATATTATTTTTTTCTGTTAGTTTATGCTAGATGAGGCCGGTGTTTCCTAGCTGACTACCCTGAGAAGAAACACCGAAACAAACTCAGAGGTCAAAGTCTGTTTTAAAGTCCATACAGATGTAAAAACATATGAGAACCATGCACGCTAACGTCTGAGATGAGCTTTTGAAGAAAGCACCACGCTCATTTGAGTGGACCCGTCCAAACAGTGCAAGCATTTGTCAGTTATCGTGTAGCTCAACTTAGAACTTTAAGGAGCTCAACGGACCGACGAACAGTACCAAAGCAAGGACATTTGGGTAGGCCGCAAAAGTACTCAAACTGTCAGACATCGTTATAAAACAAACTACAGGAGAAAAGAGAAAAAAATAAATAAATAAATAACCTACATAGTCCTCACATTTACAATAATTAAATTTATAAATTAAAAAAAAGAAACAAATATATAATATATTATACTTAACAAAGTATTCATGTCAAAAGGTACAAAGATTAAACAATAAAAAAAAAACAATATAATACTTAACAAAGTAAGTATTCATGTCAAAAAGTAAAATATAAAATGTCAATGTGTATAAAAAAAAAAAATTATAAACGAAAAACAAAGGCTCATGTACATTAATGAAGCAGCTCATTCCCAAGCCTTTTTATCTTCAATGTAATCTTTAATTGTGTAAAAAGCTTTTTGACTTAGTTTTTTTTTTATAAATGATTTAAATTTATTATTGCTTAGTTCTTGTATTTGGCTAGGAAGCTTATTATAGAAATGTATACTTTGGCATCTAAACGAACCACCTATTTTCTTGAGCCTGGTTTTAGGAACAACAAATTTGTTTTTGTTCCTAGTATTTACACTATGGATATCACTGTATTTTAGACCTCAGGTAAATAGCAATTCTACCATATCCCGTAACTATTCTGTAATTACATATGAGCTGATACCCAGGTAATGCATATTTAGAGGATGGCAACGTAGGTTTGAGGAAGGTTTCAGAAATAAGGACGGCATGATTATAATTAGAACTAAAAGAAGACAAAAGATCTGGATAGTGAGCGTGAACACTTTGAGTGTAATGTGCTCGAACTTAAAAAATAAATTGGAAAGAACTGAGAACATCAAAAAGTTGTTTTCTTAAGTATTTTGAATTCCCATCATTGTCACCATCATCGCTAAATGCACTGGCGTAGTCTCCGGAGGCTGAAGAATCCGAAAAAGAAGTAAAACTACTGTCGCATTCAGACATAAATAAAATAATAAAATATAAGAGGTAAAATTAATGTGTAAATATGTTTACTAAAGAAAAAATACTTTTTTCGAGCATTCTCAATATACTGTAAAGGTTGCGACTATAATAACCTAGTAGAAACTAAACGCACTAACATGTTGCTAAACGGCATGTTTCAGACGTCAAAACTACATCTAATGTCATTTCACAGTAGTTCACAGTATAAAAGTTTAAGTCATTCTAAGATTTGTTTATACATTAATTGTTATATGCCTGATTGAAAGTTAGAGAGATAGACAGATAGTGAAGTACAATTAGAGAAAAGAAAATTCAACTGACCGCAAATTGACCGTATGTTATTAGGACTATTGTTATCGACGTCATAAAATAAGTCTAAGCAGTGTTTGGTTGTGTGCCGGTAAGCTCCAAGAGAAAAAAAAAGGATTAACACGGTAAGTGTTATGTTTTCTCTTTAATAATTTATTATATTCCAATCAACAATAATTAGTATTTTGTAACAATTAATTAACGCAGTCATAAAACTGCTTAGAGTTGATAGCATATTTACATTTTTCTTTAACTATTTGTACTTTCATTCAACATTTAATTGGATTATTAATTTTCTTTAAAGAATTTACTATATCTGTAAACGACATCAGCTACCAAGTTGGTAAGTGAATGTTTTATATAAAGAATCTACCATTAAAATATTAGGTATGCATTTCAAGACCCAGTAAAGCTCCAAGCCGCGGTCGTTTACCTACACTCGAGGCTTAACCCTTACCAACGCAAACTTCCCGATACAGTACCCTCGAAAAAATACCCACAAACATCCCCTTTTAACTGTCACGCAACTTAGATGGGGCCATTTCTCACTAACTGTCTCCTTTTTTATTCAAGTAGTGTGTTGGTTACGAGCACTGCTGCCTTTCTTATCTCACTACTAAACCACTAAAGAAATATAAAGTAAATAGAAATCTTTTAAATACAGAATTAAGCTAAGCATAAATGTATACGATACGTACACAGATATATAAGAAGTTATAATTATTAGGGTTTATTCTTTAAGGCAAACTACTGCTCGACTTGGGTGCTCGCTTAGAAATAGGTACCTAGATCATAACTACCTCCTTTCAACAAAAGAATCGCTTTTATTTTGTTGATAACTATAGTCACTAGAGCTACAGAAGATAGACAACACATAAATAATACACTGTAGCTGCAATTGCTCAGTAAAAAATAAAGCAGTGAACTATATATAAAAGATTTTAATGTACATATTACTAATTTAATGTACAAATTAAAATTTATGTGAATTATGATGCGCGTTACGTGCTTATGACAGCTGACTGATTATCGATGACACGCCCCGCAACTCTTATGATGAGTATCGCCGATCTCGAACCACTTGATTGAATGATTCAACAAGCATTGTTACATTACCTGTATATATTACACATAATAACACTAAAGTAAACAATTTATCGCTTCCTTTATTTATCAACAACAAATAAATAGCTTGTTAACTAAACTGAACAATCATTTGAAGTACCGAGTACCGCGAAGAGTTTTACCTGCTTAAATAAATAACGTTTGCCGCTTAGCCTCTGTGCCCTATATAACATTCTGTAGCTCTTGTGCCAAACCGCTAGGTACAGTAATTAAACTATTCGAGTAGTCTCTATTTAGTTTAAATTAATCCCAGGAATTCCTGCGGGAAATACCGACTATTACTCAAAGAGAATTTAAAAATAAACGTAATACTATATGAATAATATACGCAAACGAAAGCATTTCATGTATTTCATAGGATTAAAATATGATGGAAAAATTTAGAAGGCTTACACGTTCGTTTTGCTTCATCAGTAAAGATGATGAACATTTTATAGCAGGAGATACTATGAATATTTACGCTACAATTAAGTCAACGCAAGTTTATTTGCCAAAGTTGATTATAGAAACTATATGAGACGGTTATCGAAATCGATGAAAAATAGATCAAGATATATTTTTATATAACTTCAAATTAATGATTTATGTATTTTGAAGTTATTATAATTTGACGTTGACGTAAATTAAAGTTAATTTATGACTGCCATTCTTAGGCAACTATAGACTCGACCAGAGTACTACGACGGCCTGATAGAAAAATGTTTGTGATGCAATGCTTGCAATGTGTATTGCCGAGTGAGTTGAGTTGCGACTGTTGTAAGGACACTCTCTCGGTTTAGAACAACCGTCTTCTCATTTCCCGCTATAAAATAACAGTATGAAAATATAAAACGTGTTATATATTTAGGTATAAATTAACTGAGGCATTTAAAATATGGCGTGTTTTGAATCTACATAACACAAAGTAAGTCAAGTTGACCTGTTAACAGCGTAAGAGCTTATATCCAACTAAACATAACGTTAATGGTGTACGTTCATTCGGCGCTGTAGTGAACAATAAATTGCGTGTTATGGGCGCGGAGATAATTTGTGAGGTCATTAGCGAGAGCCACGTCATTATCTTGTGATGTAGGTCAATTGCTGATCATGGTGTGGATTCTGCGCACTGTGCAAGCTGTAAGAAATCTCTTCAACATCTTGACTTGATTTGAATTCGAGAATTTGTATGTTTGTATGGCGGGGACACGTTATTAGTTTCGAGTCTTTTATCAATCGTGTGATATGTAATATCAATATTCGTCAACAATTAATCTTAAGTTATAAGTTACTCAAATCACGATTTAAAAAAACACACATATAATGTAAATTAATTAGTGTAATTATACGACATATTAAACAAACCAATTAAGCCTAAATTCGAGGCATTTACTGGTTATCGCGTTCCACATTGTAACACATAGCTCCAGTATCGAAACAGCTCCAAAATGCCAAATGATTGTACTGTCATATAAAGTACGTATACGTACTAAGTTTCTTATTGATAAGACAGTTAGAAATAGACTAAAATTTACTTTCAATTTATTCATATAGTTTGTTCACTCAGTAGAGTTAAAAGCTTGATAAATAAACAAATTGCCCCTTGTGCTCGTAATTTGCTTTTAAAATGCCTTTGAAATGACTTAGTGACTGTTTCTAAAACTGTTTTAATTAAATTATAACCATACTGTTTATTTTTATTTCATGTAGATAATGATATATAGGTTGTGTTTCTTTAAATTCATTTTACATCTAAACATAACTTAGAACCTTTCACTCACAAACCATTAAATTACGACAGATATTATGTGTAATTATTTGAAGCTCATGGCTTACCGGCTGACTTGAGACAATTTTAATCAAATAATTTAAGTTAAGTAAAGAAATTTCCAGATAATTAAATTTGGACAGGCAATCTTATTGATGTAGACATCTTGTTCAAAAATTAAGCTTCAGAAACACTGATTCTTTGGTGAGAAGGGACGGCAATAATAGATAATCTAATTTAATAACAAAGTGTTAATTTTAATAAAATAACAGTTAAACTCGTTCAATTCGCATTAACGGTTATTGAGGTTCGCTATTGTAACTATGATGTTATAACCACGTTCGCCCACCATTGTACAATTAAAACTGTTATAAATTATGCGTAGCAATGGGCCCGATGGATATTATTCTCAAAACATTACGATAATTATAACATTTATTTCAATGTTTGAAAGATTTAATTAATGGATTACGGAAATTGGTGAAACGTTTATTTATGACAGGCATATGCTCTCTGAATGCTTTTAATGTTTTAATTTATGAACAATTACAATAGTTATCAGAAGTTAAAATGTAATCAGGGTACATCTCTAGGAAGTACTGCATCTTACTGAATTGTTACAACAATAAAAGTTCTTTAAAATCTTTTAGCAGCGCAACAATACTTTAAATAGTTTTCTAATCTATCTAATCGATCATTATTATCTATTATGAGCTTAAAAGTGCCTAAAATATTGTAAAATTAATTAATATTTTTGTAAACCAAATATGAGGTGTTATTATTTACCTATATGCTGAACGTCTTTTTCCGATAGTCGGCAGTACAAAACTGTATTCATCAGATTAAAGATTGAGGTGCAATTTTAAACTAAAAAATGGATTTGATGGTCAAACTTGTTCCATCATATTGACAACTTGTAACGGCCACAAAGTCAACACCCGACTTAAAATTGTATTTTCTTTACCTACAATGATGCGCTGTTTGCTTGTAAATTAGTACCTATTACATTAGTGAGATCAAATTCTTATTGGCTAAATGTGAGCGTTTTATACACCTCTGCTTACTATACATGTTTGTGTGTGACTTATATATGTATGTGACAGTCTTGCAAAGAGCTACTTAGAGAAAACAAAAATCTGCCTAGAAATTTGAGAAATTCAGGGAGAACTGGTAAGTGCGTCGTTCATGTAGCTATTGAAGTTTTTACTCGACAACGTCTGCCAGGTCAGCTAGTATGCTATAAATGTTTGTAACAGTTAGACCATCCTACATGTATGTAATGTCAAAATTAAAGCACTACGTGTATTTTGAAATTTTATTTAAGATTTGATATTAAGATCCCATTGAGCTTAAAAAACTTATTAGACTACGTATCAAACGATTTTATCACAAAAAAACTTCAATTAGAGACCAACTGGGTCACCTAATTTATTTTAACTCTGTGAAGTTAGTTTATTTCACGAAAGGTCAGTATCTGCTTTGGCCACGTTTTAATTGCCTTAGTAGAGCTAAGTCGATATCACTAATTCAGTTTCGAGGCAAAAGAGTTGCAGCAAAGTAGTAACGACCTCACACAGCTTTTAATACGTGATGATGGCGTTGACTAAGCTTATTATGGGTAATATTCTCATGATAACAATTTTAGAACAAACTTTTATTTTTAACTTTAGTAATAATAATAATTATTATTGACTTTCTGAAGCAGAAAGTTTATGCATGGGCCTACGTAGATTTAAAATCCGAGTAGACCAATATACTCAGAATCACGCTTTTCAAAGGGACGAGAGGTGGGATTATAGAAGATGGGAGCAACCTGACTTACTGAGCGATACACATCCCCCGGATGTTGAACCGGATGTTGTTATTTATTTATTCCTTATTATTGACACGGCTATTAACCAACAAGTTCGACGTAACTGTAAGGATTTTACGACTTGTTGGATAGATTATAAAAAAACCAACAACTGTGCCGCATACGTGGCTCCTAAGGGTGATGGAGTTGGACCTATCTGATGAACCTCATCCAGGACGACCTCCTTCAATATATGTAGATGAGTTAAAAAGACTCATAGAAATGGATCCCAGGTTCTGGTGTCTGGCAGAGCAGCTTTAGTGTTTTTAAAATGCAGTAGAGAAACAAATCCACGCTTCAGAAAAGACCTGGATATATTCAGTTTGGTTGCCACATGAGTTGACGCCGTTTCAACTTCAGAAGAGAGCTAACGTGTATATATATAGTTATCATCGTACCAATGAGTGGCTGAGGCACGTAATTACGGGGGATGAAAAGTGGGTTATATACATAAATTTGTCGCGTAAGCAAAAAGTTCTTTTAAGTGCGTGAAGGGGAATAAACGGAATTATATACTGGGAGCTGTTGCCATCTAACACTACAATTACGACCAATATTTATTGTGACCAACTGGATAAAGTAGCAGCGAGATTACCGAAAAATCAAAATAAAGTTTACTTTTTGCACGATAATGCTCGACCACATGTATCAAAAGCGACTCGTGAAACATTACTTTCGCTTGGCTGGGCTGTCCTTCCTTACCCACCGTACTCTCCAGATATTGTGACATTATTCATTTAATTCTCTAGCCCTAGTGGACTAAGTTTAGCAGATAAAACATTGAAAAATGAAGACCAGCTTAAAAGTGACCTTACCACCTTTTTTGATCAAAAGCCTTAAAACTTTTACGAGGGAGGCATCATGTATCTGCTACCGCGTTGGCAGGTGACAGGGGATAGAAAACAATAGTGCTTATATAGTTGAGAAATAATTTAATTTTGTATTCTTAAAAAAAACTCAAGAGTCACAAGTGTGCGTTGCCGGCCTTTTAGGTAGGAGTACGCTCTTTTCTTGAAGGTTTGAAGGTCGTATCGGTCCGGAAATACGGCAGGCCACAATTTTTTCCATAGGCTGGTTGTGCGAGGCAAAAAGCTTCTGGAGAAGCACGTAGTGGTGGAGTGCTAATCGTCCAAGTGATGGGGATGGATATTTTGTCGCGTGGGACAATGGCAGAAACCTGCAGCCGGTATAAGTCCGAACAATTCCTCTGAACACTCCCCATGATACAAGCGATAGAGGATGCAGAGTGAAGCTACATCTCGCCAAGGTGTCAAGTCGATCAGAAATATCTTGCGACTGCCAAGATATTTCTGATGATGCGAGTCTCTCTCCGTTGAATGCAGTCAAGAGGGAGAAGCTGGTACTGGGGTGCACCTGCATAGAGATGAGAAGAGTATTCCATGTCCGGCCGAACCTGCGTCTTATAAAGTTGCAGGCGGTGGGCCGGAGTAAAATACTGTCTCGATCTGTTTAGCACACCAAGCTTCTTCGAGGCTAATATGCCCTTATTTTCTAAGTGACCACGAAACTGGACTTCTCTTGATATATTGACGCCAAGGATTCCGATGTGGCTGATGCAGTTAGGGAAGTGCTCTCAAATTGAGGTGATACGACCAATGGCATCTTTTTAGTTGTGAACGTACGTGTGTCTTCGTGGGGTTAAACTGGACTAGGTTAAGTCGACCCCAATCTGAAACTTATGATAAAGAAGTTTTGATTTCAGACACAAGTTTGGACCGGCTTTCGATGACGTTTACCCGAGAAATGTTAAATGACGATGACGTTTACCCGAGAATGTGTAAAGGGCATCACTCTTGCTATCGTCCGCATAGCAATGGATGCTGCTAATCTGAAGCATGTCATTGATATGCAGAAGAAACAGCGTATGTGATAGCACACAGCCTTGTGGGACATCAGAATTAACAGACTTGGAGTTGGAGCATGCACCATCAACAACGACCTTGATGCTTCTGTCTGTAAGAAAACTGTTGAGCCAATTGCACAGTTTCTTGGGAAGCCCATAGGAAGGAAGCTTCGCAAGGAACGCTTTGTGATCGTATCGTCATTTTTTTCTCGACTACCGTTACCCAAGAATATATTTATAGGAACCTTATTCTTGTTTCTAGGGATTACTTGTTTTGGCTAGCGCCTTCGATCTTATAAGAGTTACAGATGATCAATTACATTATTAACATATAGTTAGTAATTCAAACCAATACATAAATTACACGTGCCCTGACGCAATAACATAAACAGCACATTGTTAATTATTTTTTGTGTATAATATACATACTGCACACGTTTTTAAACGTAATTTTTAAAATTTTGTTATTTTTTCAAACATGCATATTAAGTGTGTATACCATTATATATATTATATCTTGATCGCAAAAGTTTTATTAGCTAATCCTATCAAACAAACTTACTAATGAACATAATAAAAACTGAATACTCCTAAGCCGCATTAGTATAGCACTCCAGATTTCCTGGAATTTTGTTCAGAGCACCGTTACACAATCAATTTCGTTGCATGACTACCCTTGGCTGGATTATGGAGGTGAAATTCACTCGACTCATACGATTAAATTCCTTTCTGCTCGACGGTAAACTGATATCAATTGAAAATGTAATGAAATCCAATTTTGTGAGCAGTTGGATAGCTCATTATATATTTTGGGTTCTTCAAAACGGTCTCAGTGACTTGGGCTTAGACTTGTGGTTTGTGGAACTTTGAAAATGTTATTGGCATAAAGTCCGTTACCCGTCTGCTCATTTGCCCCTATAACGTAAAACAGTGGGTGTTTAATAAACCTCTGCCCTCCCCTAACAGATACAGGCTGCTATAAAGGCATGGTACTACGTTAAATACTTTGTATAAATAACTTTTGTCTGTTTATATATTTGAAATTTAAATAAATATGTTAAGGATAAAAAGGCGTAAGCTTTTTGCCTACATACTTCAAGAGTAAATTGAAACAAGCATAAAGCAGTCTAACCAAGAAAGTGGAATAGCAATATTAAAAAAAAAAGTTTATACATACACCAGTTTAGTCGTAAAGCTTGCGCGTGACATTCGTACTATGTGGAGATTTTACATAACGTCGAATGAATAATTAATACAAATATATATTAACGCAAATATATTTTTTTTTTCAGTTAAAAAAAATCATGCCTTATTAACTACCGAGCAGTTAAATACCCTCATTGCTGTAGAATCCGAGGATTGGGAGTGCAAGTCTTGTTCTAGCTAAACTAAACAAAGACGCATCTCAGCCATCCTTCCAGATGATTATAAAAATAATACTGATACTTAGACTGTAGGCTTGGCAACAATTTCGAATTTTACTAAGGACATCTATGTATATACTTAGAACAGGGCGGGAAAGTTTTATATTGTGCTCATTTGTGATATATATATTGATATCCTGAATTACTAACATAAAATTGCACTATATAATCACGTTACACGAGTTAGGTTCAATGAGCTGCATTAATTAATACACCTAAGTTTAAAATAAAAGTAACTTAGAAACAAAGTCATGCATAGACCACATATTAGTGCGAAAAGCTTAGCTGAAATAGCTACAATCTATTCTGCTGTACTAAATGAGTCTCTGGTAGATAACTGCGTAACAGCATGCACACTAGTGAATAACCGGACAATGTTAAAAACGCGTTATCCATTCCTACGATAGTGATTGACTGGTGGCTGAGCTATGCCGCGTGGATTGGAATGTATCATTTGTTGTGACTTGTCCAATGGTGTTTATAAACATATAAGCAATATATTTACAGACATAAGCGATGTAAGCAAAAATCAGGTTCAATAAATCGAACAGTTCCAACTGGGTAAACAAAAGAGTTATAGACATATGTAAGAAACGTAATGAGCTATTAAAATTGTGGAAAAGGGTAACAACTATGGAAAATAAAATAACTTGTAATAAACATAGAAACAAGACTGAAAAATACCCAAGCCAAAAATAAATTGTACCAGAACGAAATTATACAGAATTTTCATAATTCTAATATGCAGTGAAGTTTATTACTGAGTTCTTTGGGAATGTCGCTAACTTAGTTAACGAAACGATTCAAAACTATTTCTATGTCTGATTATGATGCGGCAAACAGATTTGCAGACAAGTTATAAAAAGAATTAGAAATGTTTTCTAACTCATGCAATATAAAAATATTAACTGAGTCAGTAGCTGACACCCAGAAGGATGCAAAAGATCCACTCTACCAAGAAATATTTGAAAATGTTAACAGACTGAATACTAATAAAAGCCCTTGATAACATGGAATTAGAGTAACAAACATAAACGTAAATATGAATAACGAAATAACAACTGTAATTACAAATAAAATGATCATTAGATGCATCCACACATCCAGTTACACAGTCGACTTAAACCTAGGTGTAGTGTGCCCTATTTATAAACAAGTTAATCACGATGACTTTAGTAATCAGCGTCCAATAAGTATACTATCCTGACCTGACAAGATAATTGAGAGGTGTCTAGGGAACCAGCTAAGCCAATTCTTACGTTTCGCAAAAAAAAAATTTTCATTAAACGATATGTTATTAAGTATATTATTATTAGAGTAAAGCGTTTGATATGCCGCAATATAATGTGTTGTATAATAGGTTGGAGCAGACTAGTATTCAAGAAAGCTGTTCCCCGATTCTTCCTTTTTAAGCGCAGTATAGCAGACGGTGTGGTTTTAGATGGTCCGATTCCGACACACTGTTCCACTGAAATGGAATTCCATCCCACTGAATATCCCGGTGGGATGAGGGCTGGATGGGGTTTCCACACCTTAAAAAGAAAGTGTTAGTGCTGTATTTTTAAACTATTAGAAACATAAGGCGAAACCATTCAGGTTTATTAAATAAATATTGTGGAACAGTACAAGTGACTTTACTCTAGCAAGTTCCATCAAGTGCCAATAATCAACAGTATAAAGAGTTTAATTTTCTGATTGCAAGAAGATCTAAATACGCTACGTATAATGAACAAGATATAGTACTGACACCAAGAAATTTTCTATTGCATCAATTAAATAGATAATCATAACAGTCATTCAAATAGCAGCTCCTTTACCACTCACATTGTTATTACATAAGCTGAATACTTATATGTTGTTTTCCATAAAAGAATATTTTGGACATAAAAAGCATAAATTTTCCATAAATATTTATATGGGGACAGATAATGTATCATTTTATATATTAATATTCATGCGAAACGGATTGTAACTGTCCCGTGGCTTAATGTATTGAGTTTCTGATAAAAATGTGACAGCTTTATTAAATTACATTAAACATACAAATATAACAAAATGTAATAACGTTTATTCAAATTGAACATTGCGAGCTGAGTCTTCTAACAACACTGGTCTACTGTGTTATTGTATAATTGACTGACTGACTGTATGAAAACTTAAAATAAAAATATATTCTTTGTCTCTTATATTTCTTTCTTTAGACAATGAATATTATCTTCAAATTTAAACGGGACCAGTCTATGACACTGTCAAAGAATGAAAAGAATAATTTTAATCTTCACTAATTGTGAATATCTCACGCAACGTAGACACAATTGAAAATGTCCTTTAATTTGAAGTTGGTAAAAAAGCGATTTATTTCATAACGAGCGTTAACAACATGTACCCGAGACCTTAATCACAGTAAAAGCGATTATCAAAACTCGACAAGCATATATGTACTTACAATGCACTAAAAGAAGTCACATCTTTCAATCAAATGACGAGAATATCTAAAGAGAGATTTGGACTTAGTTATCTGTGTAAATACGAGTACGTGTTTTGCTTATTACGTGTATATAGGTGGATGGAAATGTTAGAACAAAAACCTTTACTAGACAACAAATCTAAAGAGACTTTCCCCTGCCCTTCAGTTATTAAATTTTAATAGTATTCATACAAAGACTAACACCTAAATCTCCGAAGGGATAGGCAGTAGTTTTTTTACAAAAGCTTCACAATAACAACTGTCTTTTCTGTGCTTTTTGTGTTGGACTATCAATCAATTGACAACTCTGCCAGCGACACACTTGAAGCCTTTGCGGTTGCTCCGTGGAGGATCGCGTTTTATTTATCCCATTTTGTTTATCTCAATACACGTCACTATATCCTATTTCTAGTATTCGTTTATTGGTAGTGATAAAATTTGAATGTTATTGTTGTTCGTACCGTTAAATACCGAAATGGAAAATATTTTGGGTAACGATATTTATTGACTCCAATACTAGAGTGAATATTGGCTATTTTTTCAAATCAGAACACTACTTTTTGAAATTGGTGCATTCAAAAACACAAGTAAACAAACAAAATGCCTCTTTAAAATATTAGTAAAATTATAGTATATATGTTTTTATAAAAAATGAAATAAAAATACCCAAAAATAATCGACTCTAGAACTCTTAAAATTCAATTCCAATAAAAAAGGTCATTGTCGTGAAGAAAGAAAAAACTCAGCACTACAATAATTGGAATATTTATTTCTTAAGGCCATATTATGTATAAACAACTGATAAACTATTAGAAGTATACGTAGATAATCATATTATAATAGATATTTTTGCCACTAAGGAAATCTCATTTGCAGCAAATATATTGTATAAAAAAACAGGCTCAATTCATGCCCTCATATCACCTCCAGCATAAGTACTTAACGTAACTATGAAGTGCTACGACGTAGCCACGACGCCTACGATCGTAGCGCATGTATAAGCAAGTCGTTTCCTGGTTATACTTGAATTATTCGTGTAGTACTTCCTTCTCCTATGGATAAGTAACTAAGTATTGTATGTTGATTACATAGTAGGTTATATTACATGCAGATCATATGCGGTTATTATTAATAATTTACCATATTAAAATTTGTAAGAAGTCATCTTTAATATGCTTCGATCATATGGAGCCCATGATATCACGTGCACATGTTATGTGTTTGGAAAATATACGAAAACGATAAACAAATTCGTTTGTTATCGTCAAAAGTTTCCATATAATTCGAATTGTTAACTACGACTTTGCAAAAAGTATCATATATATTACAGCTCTGTAACAAAAGTGAAATAGCATTTTTTTTTTTAATAACTACGTAATGATATAGACAGAGCTGTTTTTTATGATTTGTTTAGTTAGGTTTGCTAAGTGACTACCGCCATCAATGAAAACCTGCAAGTCAAGAGTCGGAGTAGGAGGAATAAGAGGTGAGGGGGATGGGGGAGGGGAAAAGGGGGAGGAGAAGTTGGGCCTCCAGTATCCTTACTCATTCGGCAATACAGAAGCATTATTTGTCTACCAGTTTTCAATCTTCTCTCAAAGCTGTTAAAGAAATCCTAACAAATTTTATTTTTCAAGCTATCAGAGTCTCGGCCAATTAGCGTCGGCATCACTGAAGACAAAACTAATTTTTTTGATCTGAACTATAACGGAATTTACACTCAACATCTGTCAACTTGCTTTACGGATCCCTGAACATAAATTTCGTCTCATGACAACTGCATATGAAAATGCTACCCAATACAATGTGACTAGAGTTGATTTTAGCTTGTACAAATGTTTATAAATGTGAATAATTTGTATGCAGATCTGTACGTGCCAACAATGAGTGGGGCCGTATTCCGAAGAAGCCTTTTAGTGACGTTTAGTACATGTGTAAATTTAATACCCTTTCACTTTGATTGTTGGTGAATTAATGTATGACATGTTGGTTTAACAACATAACATGGCCTTTAGGACCTCTGATTTGTTTTTATGAATAATAAAGTAATCTTAGCTCTTAATGAGTTAAACGTACAAAAATAGCTTTACTAGATTTATGTAGTAAAGCGTCTACATTAGAAAGAAAATATGAAATTGATTCTTAAAACTGATTTACGAAGCCAATGTTTGTAAGATAGAGGGCTGGTATTAATGAAACTATAGGTATTTAGTAGGTACCAACGATGTTAATGAGATGTAAAGATTATAACAGGAAAAGTCTCACATAATAAAAAGTATTTTCCAAAGCTTTTTTGTTCCATAATCCTTTTTTTTTTTCAAGCTGATTCAACTATTTGTCGGTTACACATACGCTTCTAAAATTTGACCACACTTTTCTAAAACACACTGTATGACTACATTAAGGTCTTACAATACATATTTTAAGCAAAGTTCACGCTGTCACAACACATAAGTAATACTCAATATTTTTTTAGTTTGTACAATGTCTTTAATATCTATATAGGTGATAGACTAAAAATATTGCTAAAATGGATTTAAATAGAAAGTGTTTTTGTGTGCTTCGTGCCTTTGGCTCAATAGTTAAAATCACGAACCACTTGACCTACCCCACAAGTTAGTCTACTACTAATATAACTTTATTTTTGAAATAGACTATAGTTGACCACATCTCAAAAAAAAATCTGTAACGTAAAATCATATTGTAGTACACATGAAGAACTTAAAATATTGTAAATATTTATTAATATGGAAATACACTCATTACTCAATTAATAAGCTTCACGTTTACATAATTTGCATTAACAATTACACTAATTGGAACACGTTATATCTAATTAACAATGAAGTTAATATTAACATGCCAATCATTAGGTTTAAATAATTGTGATGATTATAGATTCTATAATATCCTAGACTTGTTGATAAGTTAGTCACAAATTGTTTTTTTTATACTAAAATTGAAACGTTTATCAATTTATAACGAGTCTGCCCATTCTCCTTTTCATCGTTTTGATGAAAAACTTTAAATTGTCGTGGTTTAAACAGATGGTTCACCTAATGATAAGAGATAACCGCCCATGTACACCTGCAACTCACTTTAACTCTACTCTCTCTCTGCCTGTCTTTGAAGGTGATTAGGTAGGTAGGATAGGCCAGGGGGATAATTAGAGGGAGATGAGAGGAGAAGGGGATTAGGGGAGGGAAAAAGGGGGGAGTGAGGGAAGATATTAAAGTTGCAGTTTTTAGAGCATGCAAGACATAATGTCAAATCGGCAACAGTTTGAGTTGTATCGCACAAGCAGCTCAAATCGGAACCGTCACTGAACCCTTACCTAAGTATGTAGTTTTCACTCGGACCTATCTATTCATTGGCATTCAATGTTTCTTCTTAAATATTCTTATAAGTACATGGTCACACAAGTAGTGGATTTAAAAGAGTGGCCATTAGTTTGTTTTCTCGATTTCTTAACGGCCAACATAGACAGGTACATAATAAATACAATGTTTTTTATACAGACTTTACATTCGACAAAGCAACCTATAGGTGTGTTGACATTGTGTGTATTTAATTTAATTTAATTTTTTAAAAAATACAACTCTGTGTCACGGGGGACTTTACAAACATTCAAACAACGGACACATAGAACACCCAGACTCAGAACAATTTGAAGATTACACAAAGTGTTGTCCCGTGTGGGGATCGAACACATAACACTAGGCGCGACAGCATAGTGTCATATTTATCATTCAATTTATGATTCGTCTCCATAAACTCGAGCTCAGAAACTATCCAACACCACTTGCACGAAAATTACAAACTCTATTACTTTTGAGTTAGTTATTCCGTTACGTGTAAAATTTACTGGTGGACTCATTAAAATTTGGCCTCAGTCCAGGACCGCGTTTTGTGGCCCGGCCCGAGCACATTTCAACTCATTACTTTTGTCCGAATCAATATTGAAACAATGTGAATAGTTCCAACTCTGGATTAATAAATGGTTTAGGCTCCAATTAGTTACAAGTTTTAGAAAATTGGAATTTGTTACTCTATCATATAATATGAAATTTCGTTACTTCATTGAAATGAAAATCAGAATCATATTGAAATAACGATTTTGCTATGGTTGAAAATAAATTGAAATTATTTTCAACCAGGTATTTTGTTTCGTTTACCTATTAATATTACGTGTATAACGCAAGCAGGCTTCACGATATCTCTATAAAATATAAAGTGGCATGTAGCCGTTTTACTTTATCCTTTATATGTATCTACATTATGATAATATATTCAATAGTTACCTTTCTTTAAAATACTGCTTATTTAGTTATATTAGACCATTCTTAAATCTCTATGTAACATAGATATGCTCACGCCTCATCACCATCCACTGCACAACACCTTTTACTACGATCTTAGCTTACAGCTCTCAGCTTTAGCATTCTTTACACATTTTATACAATCTCTCCAGTACACAGCCACATTCTTAAATGTTGAACCAAATGTAGTAGAACCTTTAAAAGATCTCAAAATGATATTTAGCCAATTTTAAATATTTCAGAATCCAACTGCCCTATTGTTAAAATTGACAAATGAGGAAGTTACTTTTGTAGTAAACTTTGTTCTATTATCCATTTTCCGTCTTGGAATATCTTATAGTGCATTCAAAGTTAGTGTGAATGACGGCGGTGTAAATTATAAGCTGCGAATTCCCTTGAAAGCGGTAATTGTCATCAAATGGAAGCCGTAGAACTAAGTGAAATCAAGCTTAGTGAATTTTGCGCTATCAGTGAAGTCTTTTTTAATATAATTTCAAAACTATACTTTGACAAAACTTTAAATACTTTACTATGTACTACAACCATTTTAGTGAAAGACATTTCAAATTATAAAGAAAGGAGTTATATATGTTTGGTTATTCTACTTATCTATTTCAGAATAATGTAAAAAATCAGTTAGCTGTGTTAGCTTAAGTAAAATGTATGGCGAGGAATAGAGAGTATTGTAGCGTAGGATGTACTCTAAACATTTTCATAAAACTTGAGTAAAAATCATTGGATGACTGTTGCTTAGTTATAAGTTATACTGACTGCTGAGCCAGATGATCTGGGTTCTATTCTTACCCGGGATACATAGTTTCGTGATGAACAAAGCCATTTGATCTATGTTCAAGTGTAATTTAAAAACACTATGACAGTGTGGGTATACGATTGACGGCTCAGACTTCCCGGCACCAGCCAGACTTGCCTCAGCCATTGTTTACACTCTCCGATCCATCTGTATAAGTAATATACCCTTTTTCCCTTTTCTATCCTAACTTTCCTCTCAATATACATTATATATTTTGACAGTGGTAGAGCCATGCTTAGGCACGAATGGGCCGGCTCGACCGGTGCGATTCCACGGCCTCACAGAAAACCGGTTGTGAAGTAACGCTTGCGTTGCATTTCCCCGAAATGAGTGAGGTTTCTCTCCCCCTCTCCTCTTTCTTCTCCCCTTTTCCCCCCTCTAATCTTTCCCATCTCCTCATCCCAACCCTTTTTTTTTCTCCACCCCTCATCCCCCTATCCCTCATTACCCTGAAGGCGGGCAGTGCACTTACGATCTTTGAGTTGCAGGTGTCGGACGGCGGTTGTCACTTATCATCAGGTGACCCGTCTGTTCGTCTGTTCCCCTAAAGTATAAAAAATATATACATATATGTATATATTCCAAATTTTCCAAAGGATAATTACATTACTAGGAATAATGCCCATAAATTCCCGGATGCCTCTATTGCTTAAATGGGACTAAATCATAATCGCCAAAATGTGGGCGTCAGTACACCTCTGCCTACCCCTTCAGGGACGAAGGTATGAGTGCAAGTATATACTATGTGTGTGTGTATTTTGAAATGTAAAAGGATATTTACTAGGAGTCTGATTATAAAAAAGTATTACAGAAAGAGCTGAGTTATGTGTCAAGTTATGTTACTATAAACTAACTTTTCCATTTTAATATATTCTCAATTTTCCCATCTTTAATTCCTAAAATGCCAAGTTGACGCAATAGGCTTACTCCTTTACGTTAGTGGGCCGCATTCCATTTGTCAAATGTGGGTGTTTTTCACCACAGCGTAACTCATCCGCAAACTCGAGAACTATATAGAATTAAAACAGATTGCAACCGAGTCCGATAACATAATGTCATACAGCGACAACTGTGTAAACTGGCTTACAAATGAAATGTTTTGTGATACTGATTAGTATCGGGCCGGGGGAATGTGGGTAATCCTGACATGCTTTGTTATACTCACTTTACCCAGTATTGGATCAACGACTCTGTCGAAAATGAGGTTTGCTCAAAAGCACTGACGGTTGTTAAAGGATAAATTTTTGGGTTGATGCGAGTCTGAATTCGAAGAGGCGTACATGATGAGGCTTGTGCTATGTAGTTTGTAATCATACCTTGATTTTTTTTTTCATGTAACGTATATAGGCTGGGTGTTTATTTATTTATTTTATAAAATAAAAGTCAACCAACACAAACATATTAACATTAACATAAACTTTTAATATTTTTGTGAGACCAACAACATTTTGCAAGGTTTTTTTTTGTCCAGTCACTTAAAGAATCTAAATACAATTTTTTCAGTGGTAGAGCCATGCTTAGGTACGAATGGGCGGGCTCGACCGCTGCGATACCACGGCCTCACAAAAAACCGGTTGTGAAGTAACGCTTCCGTTGCATTTCCCCGAATTGAGTGAGGTTTCCGGAGGCCCAATTCCCCCTCCCTCCTTTTCTCTCCCCTCATCTCCTTTCTCCTTTTTTCCATCTCCTCATCCCTCCTCTCTTCTTTCCGCTCCCCCATCCCTCATCACCCTCAAAGGGGGGCAGCGCATCCATGGACACTTGCAACTCAAGAGTCGCAAGTGTCCATGGACGGCGGTGTCACTTACCATCAGGTGACCCGTCTGTTCGTCTGTCTCCCTATGGTATAAAAAAAAAAAATACAAATTTTGAAATTGTACAGTCTTTGTGTTGCCTTTTGACTTTTAAATCTTTCTGAGAATATAGCGAACACGCCTCCTCTATAAATAATTATTAGTCAGGCGAAGTAGAGGCAAGACCAGTGTAAGTTGCGCGCTCATTATACGTTTTTATTAAAAGTGAACTCTAGTCTATTTCGTGTCTGCATGCGAGAGGTTCCATTGCCATCTGTTCTATAAATCCTTAACGTTAATATTACGATCGTGGAAATAACCAACATTATTATTATTATATAACTGAAGTCAGTGAACCACAAACCAAAATAAATTGCAAAATTTTAACATTATATTTAACTAGCTTTATTTTCGTTGGTTAGTCTACAATATCAAAATAAAGGCTGACTCTCGTATTTCACTTTCCTCATATAATCACAAAAAGTCACATACATACATACACGTACATAGCTCACACGAAGCACTACATTAGGTCTTACAAAGATCTAACGGTTTCGAGCGTCCAATAATCACAGCATCAAAAGCCTTCTATCAATGCTCCATCTAGTTCCGCCATCCAACTTTGTGACGACACGAACGCTTTGTACTCGCTCTAGTTTGCACCAGAGCCACGATACAACCTGTTTTTTACACCAGTTGGCGAGCCTATACAAATGTTTGCAACTTCTGATGACGTCTCAATGGATTTGTAGGGACGTTCTGATGTTGTAGTAGTAATGCAATCTCAAAGTTGAAAATTATTTTTTCATCTTATTTTAAAGCTTTGATGTTTGGTTTGTGTGTTCTGGGGACTCTAAAATAAATTGTTTTAATTTTCAAATTATACATGAAATAATTACATTAATTTTTACTATAAAAATATTGTTGTCCTACCTACAGTAAAATAGAAATTTACATTAATATATATTCAAATTAACAATTTCTCTAAATAACATAATTGTTAATTTGAAAATTTGGCTTCAGGAAACGACTATGCACGACTATATGACTATTACATTCTATCCAAATACTTCGCCAACACGTCACTTTGTATAAATCAAGGTGTTTAGACCCTACTTAGACCCCTGTATATAAAGGAAACATCTACCTTATGAAATATCTACGCATACTGAACTGAAAATATGTTAACAGAGAGACGACTCTCGATGTCATTAATCCCTGCTGCTGAGCACGAATAAAATAATGTCAGCCTTCACTCAACAACAAAACGATCAGACGTCATTCATGACATGATCTCTCGAATCCTGCCACGTCCAATGCAGCCATTATATCCCTGACATGCACTATTGTTTAAATTTCCCTGACTCAACTCAAAGCGTCAACCGAAAACCAACACAACTCTCTCATGTTAAAGCTGAAATTTGATTGGTCATAACCAATTAAACGATCGAGGTCGAAATGTAGGGACGTCATCAAAGCAAAGTCCGATATGTGATAGTTCGCTCCAAGTTGAGACTTGAAACATTTCACTTCGTAGGATTTGTTGAGCAAAGCTTCGACGGTTTGTAATGCAACTTCGATACATTAGTGACCGCACTGTTTTGATTTATGTACACATTATTAACTTGAGACTTTACTTTCAATTGTGCAAGATTTATTTTTGTTAAAGTTTTGATTTGATATGTATTTATTTACATTATGTTTAAACAAATATTTTCAAAACTTTACAGGGACAGTGCTGTCATGACAGTTTGTATATTTATTTTATTGTTTTTAAAGTTATATATTTACACACTTCCTTCCTGATGATAAGTGCATACGTTGTAAGGTAAAATAATACATATAAATATTTGAAACGAGATTTATCAAAACTTTTTTTTTATACCTTAGGGGCACAGACGAACAGACGGGTCACCTGATGGTAAGTAACAACCGCCGCCGCCATGGACACCTGCAACTCGAGTGTCGTAAGTGCGGGGAGGGGAAAGAAGAAAGGGGGGATCAGGAGATGAGGATAAGAGGAGAGGGGGAGTTGGGCCTCTGGAAGCTACACTCATTTCGGGGATTTCCCCCCAAAATATACTATTTTCTCAATTGGGTTGGTGACTTTATTGACGGTGCAGTTTTAAGTTATTTTTAGCTTTTTTTCATAAACGCGTAGCCCAACAAAAGCTATCTTTAGCTACAGCAGCTGTATCATTGGCATTTAGTTAGCGTCATGGTGCAGATTACTCAGCATTATCTACTCTCCTTAACAAATGTGTAAAATGGCACTTGTATGAAACGTCTTATATAAAATAAACTTAATTATTGGGTTAAACGTGAAACCCTCACTGAAATGCTTGCATTGTATTTTATCGAGTTATTGAGCACCCCCCCTCCTATTCCCCTTCGCCTATTTCCCCTCCCTTCTGCCCTATATCCCTCAACGGCGGGCAGCGCACTTGCGACTCTTGTGTTGCAGGTGTCCAAAGGCAGTGGTAGTCACTTACTGACATCAACCGAGGATCACAAACAACTAACAGCACATATAAATAAATTGACTTCAATCCAATCCATACATCTATTAATAATTTAGTTATATATTTATTATACTTCCTGCACTTAGAAGCGATAGGATTCTTCAAGGCGGATTTAATGCCGTAGGCATTTTCTGCCAGCCAACCTTCGGGTGATGCAGAGATGTTTGTGTCAGCTACTTTATATAATCTAAATAAAAAAAAGTGTGTGTTTATGTCATACATTTATATAACGCATATAAACTTAAAAGTACACACACATATAAATGAATACATATATATATATATATATATATATATATATATATATATATATATATATATATATATATATATATATATATATATACACTACCGTCCAAAAGTTTGGAAGCACACCTGATTTCAAACAAAACAAAAGATTGCCGACTCCCTGCGGTAAATAATAGCAATAAAATAAAGTTTTATGACCTTTTGTGATTTTTTAACACAAAACAAAAGGATTACTAGTGCATATTCCTTGAGTTTTAACAAATTCCTGGATTTTGACGAAACACGTGTTTTATTACTTCATCCGCCGGGGACTTTCTTTCATGCATTGATGCGGTTTTATTGAAAATATTTTGTAGTTTTATCTTTTTTGGACCTTATTTAGTCACACTTGAGCATTAGAACGCGAAGGTTGTGATATTAACATTGTCTGTATTCAAAAGATTTCGACTACTTCCTTGACCGTCTTTTTTTATTGAAAATGGCAAAACGCAAGCAAATCACACTTGAACAGCGAAGCGCTATTTGTACTCTGCGTGAGGAAGGCTACAGTGAACGCCAAATCGCAAAAAAACTCGGAATTTCTTGTAAAGGTGTCCACTACACCCTCGCTAGAAAAAAAGAAACTGGCAAAAATGAAGATAGAAAAAGGTCTGGTAGGCCCAAATCCACTACAAGTCAAGAGGATAACTTCATCAGAGTTCTTTCTAAACGGAATCGTCGCTTAACTGCACCACAAATTACCGCATCTCTGAATGAAACGCGAGGAACACCCGTGTCAATAACAACAGTTAAAAGACGACTACTGTCTGCGGGGCTAAGAGGTTGTGTTGCAGTTAAAAAACCAAAACTAACAATTCGGCATAAGAAAAACAGACTAGAATGGGCAAAGGAACATAAAAACTGGACAATAAACCAATGGAAAAAAGTTCTTTGGAGTGACGAATCGAAGTTTCAGATTTTCGGGTCCAATAGACGTGTTTTTGTGCGCCGATCTAAAGGAGAGAGAGCTTCAGAAGCTTGTACAGTGCCTACTATCAAACATGGTGGTGGTAATGTCATGGTTTGGGGGTGTTTCGGCAACAATAAACTCGGAAGTCTTGTGAGGATAACCGAAAAACAAGGAACGCTATTTGAAAATTCTTAAGGATTTCGCCAAACCCAGTGGACTGAATCTTATTGGTCCTGGGTTCGTTTTTCAGCAAGATAACGACCCGAAACATTCGTCCAAACTGTGCCAGAACTTTTTAAGGAAGAAAAAAGATGTGAAAATCATGCAGTGGCCGTCTCAATCACCTGACCTTTCTCCCATTGAACTTGTTTGGGATGAACTAGATAGAAGGGTGAAAAATCAATCTCCTACGAGCTCAGAACATTTGTGGCAACTATTACAGAGCGAATGGAAGAAGTTAGATGAACAGTATTTTATGAAATTAATTAGTAGGATGCCTAGAATATGCGAGAAGGTAATTAAAGAGAGGGGTGGACACTTCGATGAAGCTAAAATTTAATTTAATTTTTATATTACTTATTTAATTTCATTGTTGTAGAAGTGTGTTTTGTCTATTTTTTTAATTCTGTATCAATAAAAAAAAATTAAGATGGCTTACTCTTATTTTATTTGATTTTATCTTGTTGCTTCCAAACTTTTGGACGGTAGTGTATATATATATATATATATATATATATATATATATATATATATATATATTGACACACACGTTAAATAAGTAGATAATAGAGACACTTGCAGCCATTACTTGTACGGTATTATTCTGTTGATTCCACCAAACTCTTTCCGTAGATATTGCAAACTTTAATGTTGAAAGTTGAAACGGTTGGTATTATCTTAACATTCATTACATCGTAAACGTTTCGCAAACCAGAACACTCTTGAAGTAATACGATTACCTGCCGACTGCTATGATCTGTCCCGTGTCAGGCGAAGGCTATGACCACAAGCTCACAAGCCCTGGATTTACGCAGTTACGGCAGAGTTACCTCTCCTAATAGATTTGTACCTAATACCTAAAATGGTTAAATTGATAGTATTCTATGTAGTTTAGACGAGAATTTAGTCAGTCAGTTTTAGATATTTGTTTCCCTGTATTACTTTTTGAATATGTTCATTATTATTTTCAATTTTCATTTAATTTACTACTTTTTTATTATATAGGGGGTACAATTAAAAGGTCAGAACACAGTCTATAGAACTCTTTCACAAAATAAAACTATAATTACATAAATAAAATAAAAGATAAAATAATAATCTCTAAACGGAGGCAGCACTTCGCAAGATATCAAGGTGATAAACCACTGTTATTTTTGAAGTTGTGGTAATAATTTTTCAATGGTAAGCCAAAAGTGTTATTATGTATACGAATCAAGTCTACAACAGTTTGAAGTTAGTTTCCTATCTGGGATTCCGACACTGTGAATAATAAAGAAGTAGTTGTGCTTGCAAAAGCATTTCATTAACGAATTGTGACTTAATAATCGTTTATTCTTAAATACATTATGAGTTCATTTCACAACACAAAGCTACCCCTACGCTAGCATCTGATTGTGCTAAGCGGCTTATTGTCATTTGTGTACATATCTTCTGAGCAGCAGTAGGAATTAAAGTAGTAAAAAAATAGTTAAGTCGCATTCTTGTACAATTAAGTTTCAGATTCTTTTTTTTTAACATAACTTGTTATATGTATAAGACCTTACTATTTACAATTATATATTATTACTAGCTGCGCCCGACAGACGTTATCCTGAAGTTGCAGTATAGATAAATAAACTAGATACCGACTGTAGCGCCATTTGCCGGGCTGATTTGTGAATCTAAACCATTCCCAGATCCCCTTGAACACACACAAAAAATTTCATCAAAATCCGTCCAGTCGTTTGAGAGTAGTTCAGTGACATACACACTCACAGAAGAATTATATATATATAAAGATTAGTTATGATTGCCTGATGTCACTTTGATCGTACCTGATCACCCTTAGTCACTACGTTTCTTTAGAGTACTAATTAAACAATTTACTAATTTTAAATACTAAAAATCGTATCCATCACATCGTCATTAATCATATCCAGTGTAATTATAACTCATACATCGAAATCAGGTACTCTGAAGTCATGGTGGAATGAACGAAATTCATATACATATGTATATAGATATTTACTAGAACCCTTAAAATATTAGACTCTTTTGGCAGTCATGTACAAAGTTCGTCATCATCATCATTCACCCTTTGCAGTCCAGTGCAGGACATATACCTCTCCCGACGTACACCGTAGCATCCGGTTCATAAAATTTTTGCATCCAGTCTATCTCAGCTACCTTCCACAGGTAGTCAGTCCATCCAGCCAATTACCGACCTATAGCCGTATCTTCCATACTCTGTAAGGTGCTCGAGCGTATCATCAACACCCAATTAATCCGCCACCTAGAGGATCACTCCTTGTTAAATGATCGGCAATATGGTTTTAGGGTGATCTTCTAGCGTACGTCGCACACCTTTGGGGTGAGGCTATGGATAGGCATGGGGAGTCCTTGGCCATCAGCCTCGACATTGCCAAGGCCTTCGATAGGGTCTGGCACCGCTCGCTTCTCTCCAAACTTTCATTTGGTCTGCCACCCAAACTCTGCAACTGGGTTGCTGCCTTCCTCCATAAGCGCCGCATTAGGGTTCTCTGGTTCTCTGGGTTCGCTGGGGTATCTCAGGACTCCGTCCTATCGCCTACGCTGTTTCTTCTACATATCAATGACATGTTGGCTCTTGGCAATATGCATTATTATGCAGACGCACAGTTCATGGGCGATATTTTGGACATCATGCAGCCAAACTACACACGACTACAACGACTTTGAGGGAAAACGACAGGAGCTTGTCACTGAACTCGACCCCAATGGGGCTGTGAGAATCTGGTCGAGTTCAGCGCCAAGAAAACACAAGCGTGTGCGTTCTCTACCAAAAAGTCTAGATTCCTTCCCCTTCCTACTCTTCAGAGCACTCAACTGCCACTGCAGGATAGGCTTAGTATCCTGGGTATGGATATTTGCTGGGATCTCAATCCGCGCGATTACATCGAGAGTGTCACCAAGGGGGCCTCGCGAAAGCTCGGCGTTTAGAACAAGGTGAGATGGTTCTTCTCGCCCGAGCAACTGTGTCTTTTATACAAGACCCAGGTTCGCTCCTGCGTAGAGTACTGCTCTCAACTCTGGGACGGCTATGCGCAGTATTTGCTTGACGCTCTCGGGCGGTTGCAACGGCGCGCAGTCCGCATTATCGACTGTCCTGAGATCACCCAGTCTCTTGAGCCTCTGCAGTTGCGAAGAGATGTCGCCTCTATGGCAGTCCTCTATCGCCTACATCACGGGGAGTATTCTGATGAGCTCTTCCAATTGGTCCCACCTTCTCCCTTGGACTACACGTGCTGGCCTGAGGAGTCACCGTTTGAGCGTCGAAAATATACGTACCCGAACTAACCGGTTTGGCTCTTCCTTCCTGTGCCGATCGGTAAAAGCCTGGAATTCTCTACCAGCGCACGTGTTTCCTTCCCACTTTGATCCCAGGTCTTTTAAGCGGGGCATGAAAAAGCATCTCACCAGGCCGCCATAGTGTGGGTCACCATTCTGCATTGACTAGACATGCAATGAGGATGGTGACCACCACTCTTTGACTCCACCTATTGCTTTCCATCAGGCAAAATGGAGTCACTATGGTAGGCTAATATGAAAAATAAATAACTGGTTGGGATGCATATTATATTCATTTTAACCATTTCCATTTCATGAAAAGTTTTTATGTTTACCAAAGCATTTAAAAATTGTACACTATGTGATCTATTCACTATAGGCTAATTATGTGATAAAATTAATAAGTAAATCAAGTTGCCATAAAAACATTAATATTGTAGTGCTAACTTATTTATGGATCAACACTACTACTAGGTATATGCACGAAGTTAATACAATAAAATGTACACAATTGCTTAAATTAATTTACAAAGTCATTTAATAAGATTTCTAAAAATGGTTTAAATATTTTTTCTATTTTACTGTAACGTTTTTAATTATTTTTTATGATTTATTTTATTATAATTATATTAACACTAAATGATAAGACTATATATTTCATACAGAAATGTACCAAACCTGCCGTCTTAACGTTTACCAAAAATATGCTGATTGGACTTGACAGTCTACTGCTACACTACTAAATTTCTGATTTCAAGAAAATATCACAAACTGTTATATAGTTGCCGACATATATGTGCATACATAACTTAATAGCAGATTAGTACCATAATATAATTATTTTCATCGGCGGAATTAATTAGCTGACACCATGACAGATATATGTAAGTCGCTTAGTATATTATTGAAACAGAAAATGGAAAAGCAGTCTTTATAGTATATTGTATAAATTCCATTTAATAATAATAATATAATGGTCTATTATCAAAATGGATGTAGAAATGGGGCACGTGGCACTAAAGAGAGAGAGTGGTAGAAGACAGTGTACACTAAGGTTTTTAAATATCTAAGTTTCATATTTAAATATCTAGTTACTCTGAGTAGTAGTAAATTCCTACCATTTTGAAATGTAAAATATATTTTATAATTATATAGTATATAGTTTATAATATTGTTTATTTAGAAGGTAATCAGTTAACCTTACTTAAAAATTAAAAATGAAGCATAATCTTCCTCTTCCTTTATTCAAAAAGTATTTCATACTATCCGTAATTTTGTGCCCACTACTTAATTCGTATGAAATATTTGGAATACTAAATGTGTCTGAGATAAGAAGTCTAAGTCTATATTTCCTATTCCAGACTATAATCCATCTTATGATTTCATTAAAATCCGTTTAGCCGCTCTGGGTCCCTTCAAACCTTAATATTTATAAGTAGTAACATCTCAATCAAACAAACATATAGAAAATACAAGGGCACATAGATTGGTTCTAAGCGTCCACTTGCAATGTTCACGCGGGAAGTGTGCAGACTTTGTGTAAAGTTGTCGAACAATAGTGAGCATGCAGACAATAGAAACACCTGCCATCTTTTGTGTTATCTGTGTTTTTTTTTTTTTTAAGAAAAATATGATTTGAAACTGAAAATGATCGAAAGGTCAAAAATGCTTGTAATGGGAACTCTTTTTTACATATAACCTTTTCTTTTTTAGTAACTTTTGATTTAAAGGAGAAGAAATTTATAATAGTTTTTTCTTCCTCCTGGACAGATAACAATTATAACTATGATTATGATCATTTCGATCGTTGATCAAATACTTGTTTCTTTAATTTTCTAAAAGTAATGGAAGCACGTATGAGAGTAACACTACGGGCCCTATTTTCTTCTGTCTCCCCTCCTCTCGGCTCAAAAGCGGGAAACTCACTTGGCAAGTGTCCATGGGGTGCGATCGTCACTTACTATCACCCGTAACATACGTAACCCATCTTCAGGTCCCCCCCCCATAACATAAAAAGGATATTTATTATAGATTTGATCATGAGAATTACGAATTTAAATTTATACATATTATCGTTTGCCTTTGTCACTCTACTTTCGCCAAAGTATTTAATTCATTAAGTAACAGAGAAATATTCAAATCCAGTAATTTTCTTAGTCATGATATTTTAATAGCTGTACAAGTTTCAACAGTCATCAGAATCTAAACAACGTCGCAAGCTCGATTAATCATAAATCAACGACGTAATGTCGCGCACGCGTCACTGACACCGTGACATTGACGTCCTCTGCTACAAAACGACTTCGCGGCGACAATAACCCGTCAACCGCGTACTCGGAATACAATTAATATCCACGAAAACGACCTCAGTACATAATTATCGATGAAAAATCAACCTTCAGTGTTCAATTATAAGGTTGCTTGTAAAATGTTTTCCCTTTAGTTTTAAGGTTAAGTAAGGCACGTAATGATGAATAGACATATTAAAGATTAATTATGATAGCTTGTTGTCGTATTACTGAATAGATGTTTGTTTCAGTCATTTAATTATTAAGTGGATAATGCTTTCCTATTTCTTGATCATATCGTAACTGTGAGTTTTTATATAGCAACATGTAAAACTGTGATAGTATTTTTTGTTTATTGAGCGACCTACAATCACTTATTAAACATATTACATGATAAAACATTACATTATGTGATAAAATGAGTCAATAGACTACTATGACCAGTTATAACCTACACACTGCCATTGGTTGGCCTGATAAATGGTTTGGAATAGTGGGGCTATAAAAAAACCTTAGCTTTTAAAGTTTCATAACGGTCAGTTGAGTATGAATCGAGTTATGATCAACATAGCAGTTACTGCTCCTGAATGAATGTAGTAGCTTATAGCAGCAGATGCCTTACTTTATCAAGCTTGTTCCTTTTATATTATCTACTAAAAAAACAATTATACCTAATAGGTAGAGAAATTTATTTAGAAATTTTGATAAATATACACTGTAAAAAATACAAACAGTTGAACAGGGAACCCCCTGCTTTTTTTGAAGTTGGTAGCATTAATCTATAACGACGACAAAAAGACAAACAGTAGTTTAACGCCATAATTATCTTCCAGTCATAGTTATCTTCAGTTAAAATATAGAGATATTTAATTAAACCCTATAAATGCGAACGTTAATTTCACCATGGGATATCGAAGGAATGACAGGCACAATTTGGAAGTGTCACAAGCCTTGCGGGTGCAGAACATTGATGACAGCTGGCGGCTATCCCACCCTTCAGAATTCAGCTGACACGCAGTTTTGTTTAGCTTCGGAAACAGTGATATGTCAGAGATGAAAGGTCCAGATTGAAATAGAAGTAGATAGATATATATGTATATATCTTTATTTTTACACCATTGTTACAGTAAAATATAATACATTACATACATGCATCACACATATAATGTGTTATATGTGCCTATAGCTTAACGCAAATGAAGTATTGAGTTTTCAATTTTTAATATTTTGATGTCCGTATTTGTTACGCGTTTTAATATTAGATCAGTCGTAGTTTTCATATAAAGCTACATGCAATAAAACATTTTTTTATTAATTAAGCGATATAGTTGTTTTACTTGTTTATATAAACGTTTTAATCGCAGAACCTATTAGTCAGATCTAAATGATTATATATTGGATAGAGTATTCACTGAACGGAAAGTAAATATTGGTAAAACTACACACAGGTCATTTATGACATAAAACTCAAAAATAAGTAGTTGATAGAAGTCTAACTAATTTCATGAATGTCGTGAAAAGTATTCTTAATATTAAATTCTTCTAGCTCTCTACTTTCTTAAACAAACGGGAAAATTCTTATCGATTATTTCCAGCATCTATCTTGTAAGCATACGAACAAACTCTAATCGATGTTACCATTCGAACAAAGTTCACAAGACATTTGTCTCCTTCCTTTCAATTGAATTAATTCAATCACATATAACGATCATTCACTCTAGCACTTGTCATATAATTTTTCAACAAAACGGTTTTCATGTTGGACGAAATATATTCAACCCTTTGAATAGACAAAAAATATGGAGTGACAATACAATTCTCGGAAACAGGGTCTATAGGACCGAGCTCGGCGCGGGTTGTCCAGAGTGCCACCAAATACATCGGGCGGGTGTTTTATCGATTCGGTTACGCTCATGTGCGCACAAAAGTGATGTCACTAATGTAGAATTTCAGGAATAATTCAGAGTATAGTGCTTTTACTCCGTTGCTGAATAATTGTATAACTCCATTAAGGAATGGATATATATCTATAAGAAAACTAAATACGGAGTAGAGCACGATAATGAGACAGTGCTGTTGTAATTCCTAAACTTTTGTCTTTAGAACGGCTCTGCAACGATGACGCAATCAGTTGAAATGGAACTAGAATAGACTGTTACTACTACTACTGTTACTAGAATAGCTAGAGTAGAGTTGTATATAAATAAATATATATATGTATATCTAACCATTTTTTTAAGAATAAATAAACAGAAATATAGGCTATTTCTGTTTAATAAATTAGGATCAGAGTTTATTAGTATAAATGTTGTAATATTTAGTGTTGTTTATACATTTATTCACATTCAACTATTGTATCTGCTGAATAGAAAGATGTCTGTTGGAATAGTATCTTTTTTTTAATATTATAAAAATTGTAATAATTGTTAATTTTTACAAGCTGACAGAGTTTTTGAAAAAATGTTCTTCATTATTAAAATAATCAATATCTAATGTAATATATTATATATTGTAATGTAATATTTATATTGTTTTACTAGTTTCTGCCCGTGGCTACTCCCGAGACTAATGTCTTCAGAAAACAATAAAAATTAAATAAAAAAAAAAACACCACAAAATCAGTCAAATACATAGATTGTATAACAAAATATTTGTACCACAAATTATTTTGCTAGAACCATAAGACTGAACAATACAATTTAGAAATAGAACTATAGCCTTATATAGCCAGAAGGCTTAAAATGACGTTTATACTATTCCTAAACAAAAATACGTGGCAATTTATTCCTGGAGTAAGTGTACTTAGATAACAGATTTAATGTGTTCTGCGAATCTCTCTAAATTCGATATTGTACTAAATCAACTTTAATAACGTTAAAATACTCGATTCGAAGCTGCCTATTAAAGCCAAAGGAAATTAAACTATATGCCATGGTAATAAAAATAAATTTTGAGATGTCATGTCCTGGAGCTCTCAACACTTGCGATATTTTTATTTGCAGCAGAAACGCGTTCGGTTCGCTTCGAAATGCTAATAATGGGTTTTGCAACCTTTAGATACGTATAATATAAAAAAAAAATATATATCCAAGGACCTTGCTAGACTTCAATAAAAATTTTAGCTTACGCTTTCCTTAAATTGCTAGCGCGCATACTAAATAAGCTGTTTACATAAATGAAATAGTAAAAAAAGGAAGAGCATAGTATCAATAACCTCTAATGCCGTAGGAAGCGATGGCATCAGCCGTAACATGGTACTTCCTATCCTGGATGTAATCCTTCCCATAATTTGTCATATTTTTAATTATTCCATATCCAGCCATACATTTCCATCTGCATGGAAAATGGCCCAAATTATTCCTCTCCCAAAAAAACGCAATCCGTCCTCGATCTCTGATTATCGCCCCATATCAATCCTTCCTTTCTTCTCCAAAGTCCTCGAGCGTCTCATTTACTCTCAGCTTAGCTCATTTCTTAGGAGAAATTGTTTCCTTAATCCTTTCCAATCTGGTTTTCGTCCAGGTCATAGCACCACCACAGCTTTAGTCCACATTACGGATGATGTAAGGTCAGGTATGGACGAAGGTAAGTTAACGGTTTTCACTTTGCTGGACTTCAGCAATGCCTTTAACACCGTTGACTTTGATGTCTTACTAGGTATATTGTGTTCACTTAACATATCTCCATCGGCAATTGACTGGTTTCGTAGTTACCTGTACGGTCGCCAGCAGCGTGCTTGTATCGATTATGTTTACTCCTCTTGGCGTACAACATCTGCAGGTGTACCTCAGGGCGGCGTGCTATCACCGTTACTTTTTGCAATTTTTATTAACTCAATCACTAAACAATTACTTTCTTCCTACCATCTTTATGCAGATGATCTCCAAATTTACACACAAGCCACTCCGGACAGTATAACGCAGGCAGTGGATGTCATTAATAGAGATTTACAGCAGATATGCAACTGGAGCACGGAATATGGAATAAATGTAAACCCAAACAAAACACAAGTAATGATCGTGGGTAGCTCCAGGTTACTACGTACAATAGACTTTGAGCAGATACCAGATGTTTGTTGCAACGGCTCGGTCATTCCATATAGCGATAAAGTTAAAAACTTAGGGATCTATATGGATAGCTATCTATCCTGGGGCCCACAGATTGGGGAAGTTAGCCGTAAATTGTTTGCAGCAGCAGGATCTATGCGAAGGCTAAGGAATTTTCTTCCTATTAACACTAAAATTGCGCTTGCACAATCTCTTCTACTTCCTATCCTTGACTTTGCTGATGTCAGCTATCTGGATCTCACCGAAGACCAACTAAATAAACTTGAGCGACTTCAAAATCTCTGCATTAGATTCATATTTGGATTACGCAAGTATGATCATATTTCTGAATTTCGTTCCAAGCTCAGGTGGCTACCAATACGCTTTCGCCGGAATCTACATATTTTTTCTCTTCTATACAGTGTTCTGTTTTATCCTCACACACCTCTTTATCTCAAAGAACGTTTTCAGTTCTTAAAAAACACACATTGCAGGAATCTGAGGTCATCGGAGAATTTAATACTGAAAATGCCGAAACACTCAACTCAGTTTGCAGACAAGTCTTTCACTGTGCAAGCTGTAAGACTTTGGAACAACTTGCCTGAGACAATTCGACAAGCAAAAAATTTGCCCGTTTTTAAAAAGCTAGTGAAGGACCATTATTTGTCATTATGATATATTAAATGGATATATAGAAATATTATATCCTCTTTTTAGCATATTATAATATTTAGATTGTATATGTATTGTATGTATATAAATATAAATTGTATATATGTATATGTAGGGTATGAATATATATGTATGTATGTGTGTAATGTGAAAGTGAGTAGGTGCTATTTTTGTTTATAATTGTCTAATTGATATTTTAACCATTTACGTAGAGGATTAGGTGTGTTACTTGTATGTAAGCAACCCAAAAATTTTTGAATGCCGAAAATCCGTGTCATGGTTGTCTGGAAGAGATCGCCGTGAGCGATAAGACCGCCTATTGTAACATTTGCATATTTTGTAACTCATCCTTTGTTTTTCTCTTTTTAATTTTGTATGTATACAATAAAGATATAAATAAATAAATAAATAATTAATAACTGAACTATATCTCTTATTCTGCAGTTGATACAAATATTGCTTTTTAAAATACATATTATACTGGTATACATAGGTACTGAAAAACACGTTACATACATATCGTAGAAAATTAAAAACAACAATTAACGTTCTAAATAAACACATTGTATTACATTGTACAACTATATGTCTCACATAGTTATACAATTTAATGTTAGTGTATAATAAAACAAGTATATCTGTACAATTACATTCTTACATAAAAGTGTATTATATTTTTTTTTTATTTCAACCATCCTTCTTTATAAGTTAAAAAGAAAACCATCTGTAGGCTCGCAACTTTGAATGTTAAATAAATCAATGACATGCTGCAGATTAGCAGCATCCATTGCTAAGCAGACGATAGCACGAGTGATGCCCTTTACACCGGCCGCGCTAACATTTCTCGGGTAAACGTCATCGAAAGCCGATCCAAACTTGTGTCTGAAATCGAAACTTCTTTATCAAAAGTTTCAGATTGGGGTCGACTTAACCTAGTCCAGTTTAACCCCACGAAGACACAGGTTTGCGCGTTCACCGCTAAAAAGATGCCATTGGTCGTATCACCTCAATTTGAGAGGACCTTTGACCTTTCTGAGAGCGACTCGTATCATCGACTGCCAAGATATTTCTGATCGACTTGACACCTTGGCGTTGCATAGAGATCTATTCTGATCGAGAGCTTCACTCTACATCCTCTATCGCTTGTATCATGGGGAGTGTTCAGAGGAAATGTTCGGACTTATACCGGCTGCTGGTTTCCGCCATCGTCCTACGCGACAAAATATCCATACCCATCACCTGGACGATTGGCACTCCACCACTTTTTGCATCGCACAACCAGCTTATGGAACAAATTGTCGCCTGCCGTATTTCCGAACCGATACGACCTTCAAACCTTCAAGAAAAGAGCGTACTCCTTCCTAAAAGGCCGGCAAAGCACTTGTGACTCTGTGAGTCTCTCTCTCTTGTGTGAGTGGGGTAAAAATGTCACATCTTATATTTTACCCTATGATCAACTATAACACTTTTTTTTATAATATCTAATATACATTTGTGTCAAAATACTTCATTCGCATCACAGATGTCATGATATTTTACTTTTATTCAAAAGACACATTTTTTTGCATTAAATGCACCAATTTTGTTTGTATTAGATTACTTCAATTTCACCTTCTTCTTCCATTCTTTCATCACTCAATGGTTGACTGATGGATAATGACTTAGAAAAAACCTTAAAGAAAAGAGCTTTATCCTATCTAAAAGGCCGGGTGGGTAGCCATTTACCATCAGGTGACCCGTCTGCTAGTTTGCCCCCTATCGCATAAAAAAAAAATGTTTGAATGTCAAACGACGATTTACATGCATTTCTACAGCCTTATTAGAGAAACTACTTGATGCACACAAACCTTTCACAACTATTAGTTTTCTTTTTCATTTTTTTATTTATTCATTTACGAATATGGGTATACATTTGCTGATCTTATAAGCTAATACAATTGTTGTTCTTTCCCCATGTTCAACCATAAGGCAAAAGATAAAAAAGAGAAATATATGATTTACATTTAAATATAATGTCAGGCGATAATAATAAAATGATATAATGTCATTGTGATTATTGTGATCTTATGAAAGAAAAATCTTTAACTGTAATTTTAATATATTATGTAGCTATATTATATGTAAGCAAAAATAGAAGAAGTGGTGATTAAATTTGTTGTTTATCAAAATTATCAATTAGAAATTTATCAATTTAAAACAACTAATGAATGTTCTCTTTTTACCTGTCTGCTTAATTTTTTTTTATGTATGTATATACATGCAGAAATGTATGAATATCGGCGTGTGTATATTTGTATTGTTTCGACAATATCCCCATGTCTAATAAGGTGATAAATATTCACAAGGGTATTTGTGTAATAGTCGTGATGTTCGCAAGAACTATATACAAAAAGAACCATAAAATGGGTTTGATGGCAATCGGCTATCCGTCAAACCGGCAATAGGCTTGCCGTCAAAGTTAAAATTCAAATTGACAAAATGTGGGTATATTAAATACTCATATTTTACAGGTTCAGGCACAGCATGACATATGTATTTTTAAAACGAATTGATAACGTAACTATCATTAAATCCAGAAATATAGTTCATTTAATTTAATATTAAATTTCATTTAATACACAAACGCTTTCTATTTACAAAGAACATATTTTTATTAAAGCCTTGCTACAAACCTGTTTACACGTATTATGGATTTAAAGTACTGCTAGTGTTTGGTATTTGTTTTTGTGTACACATAATATATCCTTATATAAAAGTTGGAAATAAAATGGATAATTTAAAATGATATGATGATAACTTTACAACCAGGATTAGGAAGGCACTTCAGTTTATAAAATCAGAATGTTGACTCTACTGTATCCTCTAAGGAGACAATGTTTGTGGGAGACGAAAACTTTTTGCCTTGCAACCTTTAGAACAAATTGTCACCTAAACTTTTCGGACCACTACGATCTTCAAAGCTTCATTAGAAGAGTGTAAAATCAGCTTGTATTTCCCCTATCTTTTTAAAAATTTAGGGGACTTGACAACATTGGAGTTTTAAGTGTTTAAAGACACTGTTTACCAATTAACATAATCTGCCACTCATCAAGGGGAAACCTGTGCACATTCGACTTGTCAGTAAAGTTACAAGTTTAGATAAACAATATCTAAACTCTATTGACAAGTCGAGTTTGCCAACTACCTATTAAATACTACTAAACACATCTAGCCATTTACATAGCTACTTTAAACCTCTTCCGACTCGGGACATGTTTCGTGACAATTTTGTTACTCTATTTTTAGTGGAAAAATAAATCCATGTCATGTTTACTCAAAGCACGGGCTTAAAACTATCAATTCTCTTGTTGCGAGAACATTTTTCAACAAAACAAGCGGCCGTGCCATTGCAGTGGCAGTAACGATAATCGTTAGTGTAGTCAGGAGCTCCAACGTAATGGACAACGATGTAAAGTGCGACTGGAAGATGTCGGGAACAAATAACGATAATGTTTTTATTTAAACTGGTTATTGCACTAAAACTAGTCAAACACATGGCCCCTTATTTGCAAGATAGAGTGCTCCTGCACCGCGTCTGGATATCGCTTAATAGGTAATGATAGCATCTTAGTTTTTATTGTTATTCTTGTAATTAAAACTGTAGTACAACTATTTATGATACCTCTAGTCTAGTAAAGAGTCTTTGCACATTATTCGAGTTAACGTTTGTCAACATCTAATGAGCAGTGAGCAGTGGTTGGGTCATAGCATTATAATTTCTTTTTTATGATTTTATTAAAATGCACACATTACTTACATCCATATTCTCCATGGGATATGCAGAGGCGTCTTAAGCGACCACTTTTTACTAACCATGATTGAGAGTGGAAATAAAGACTATTCGAGCAACCCTAATTCCCCAAACAATCCCAGCCACTGCACCTTAACTCCCCCAAAATAACTGAACGCAGCTGTATCTTGTGAAGCCGGAGTAGTAGCTTCCGCAGACTTCATGGCATGCCTATACAGTACGAGTATTGTATTGAACTCTAGTACGTTTACTTACCAATCTTCTTATTTTTCCGACGGGAATAGACATTATCTGCTCTGGGATCACAGCGCATAGCTCCGATCCTCTCCATTACCTTTAGAGTCACTATGACCATTGATTTATTGCAGACCATTTGATGGAAGTGCATATCTCGTTTAGAATCTAGTGGCACTCGTAGGTTAGTCCTAAATTAATGACATCGAGGGCTTGTAATATTGCCATACTGTTGGATAGGATGTGAATCGATTAATATTTTACTTTCCTGGCGATGAATGTAGCTGCAGCCATAGAGATACCCAGACATTCGGCTTGGAATATTGTGCTGTGGGTACCTAGAGCAGCAGCTATTTTTATTCAAGGTCCTCTGAGAATACCCCAGAGCCAGTGCCATACCTTGTTTTAAGCGTGCCGTAAAGATTTTGAGTTTACGAGGATCCAAATCCTCGATGTGATGGTCCTAGTATTTCATATTTTTTGTGAAATACATACCGTTTCAGGACCCGGTTATTTATGGCCATCGCAATTAGAATGCCCTGTCCAAATAACACCGTATGTGCGCTCCCGTTGTCCTTTCACAGGTGCATTGTCCTTAGCCTTATACCAGTACTGCAGCAGTTAGTGCTGCTTCCTGCTGCATAAGTGCAGAGAATCCAGATCCACCATTACGTCCAAGGCCGCAGTCGGGATAGTTCTCATGCAACCCGCAATAGCCATGCATGTAGCCTTTGAAAGTTTTGTAGTTGATTCCCAGTGCTGGTCAGCCTTACTTGAGACCACCGAAAGACGGAACCGTGGGAGAAGACCGGGCAGATCAACTTGATTTACAAACATAGGACAATCTTAGGCCATAAGTCCCTGCGATTGCTAAACATTCTTATGTACTGCCAAAATATGATATTCACCTTTTCTATCTTGTTGTAACGTGACTGCTCCACTTCATTTTGCTGCAAAAATTACACCTAGGTACTTTACCTTTGGTAATACTGTTAGTTACGTTTTGATAAGAGTGAGTAGACGATAGTTACCCGGAATTCGCTTGAGAGTGAGCATAACCTGGTCGGTTTTGGATGGGTTAACCGACAAGTCATATCAATGCACCAACGCTCGTAGCTGAATGAGTTAACTCGCAGACCGACTAGTGACCTTACCTGACAGATTATCCGCATATGTGTAGTAGTGGTTTGGATTAGTTTCATGATGAGATCAATTATGACAATGTTTCACAGGAGCAGTGAAAGCACACAAACACACACAAAGATAATAGCCAAATTATAAATGTATGGTCACTATGTTCCGTTTTCTTATCGTTAAAGATTCATGCTTAGGCACGGATGGGCTTTCAGTCAAAATTAGTGAGGCTTCCGGAGGCCCAACTTCCTCTTTATCCTTCCCGCATCCTATAGCCATCACCCTCAAAGGCGGGCATCGCACTTACGACAGGTGAGTTGCAGGTGTCCATGAACGGCGGTTGTCACTTACCATAAGATGACCCATCTGTTCGTTTATAAAATAACCCCTATATTATAAAAAAAAAAATTGCTTTAATTAATTGGCTAATTGTTCAATAGCGTTAAACTACTCTATCAAAGCTATCTTTATTCAACTTAGAAGGAGGCCATATCCAGCAACCCTTCGTTAGGGGTTGGCACAGTCGCTGGCCAGTTATTTGTTACTGAGACATGGGCTACAGTCTCTACTGTTATTATTCCGACAATCACAATTTAAATTACGATGGCTAAAGCTTCCGACACATTGCAGATATTTAGTGAGAGTTCGAAAACTAATTAGAAAGTAAGAGGCTTACATATAGATTTCAAGACAAAAAAAAAAGAGCGTACTCCTACCTAAAAGGCCTGCAATGCACTTGTGACTTTTGAGTTTCGGGTGTCTATGGGCGGCGGTAGTCACTTACTATCAGGTGACATCCCATCTGCTCGTTTTTATTTTTCTTTTATGGCGCATAAAAGAACAAAAAATAGAGTATTCCGAAATCTGAATCTGAATAAAATAAGTCACGTTTATCATTGATGAGAGGCGAAATAAATAAGAAAACACATTGCGCCGGCCCCAAATATGTAAATATGGAAAATATGCAAGGCTATGAATATGTGTACAATGGAACTCGGAACAAAGTTAATTTTATTCTCTGTTTCCCCAGTTATAAAACTGGTGAGAAATAAATATTGTACATCATAGTGGTAAAAACTTCTCCATTAACTAACAGAGAAATCTAGCTTTCACGTTGCAGAGTTTCGTTTTTTATTTATTTTTAACTTTAAAACGTCAACTCCCGCAATATGAATTATTCTTGTGTCACAAGGAACTTATAAATAATGGAAAATAAATAAATCTTACAAGATTATAGTTAATAAAATATCTCCTTTTAAAACCCAACTTGAATCCGGTCTCATACTTTATATGAAGTTCGTAGATTTTTTTTCTTTTTATAAAAATACAAATTTATCCCTCAACTGCAATTCCACAATCTGAGAACAAATTCTCTTGGTAACATAATAGTGGACGTTACAGATAAGGCCGGGGCACACGACAGATACTTGCGGCAAACGGCCGCTCAGCAGTCATTACTGCATAATGGTGCGTTCACCTGCCACTAGAGAGTGCTGAAACTGTTGATAGAATGGTGTTTTGGTTTGATCCTAAAATCTGCCTAAATTTTCTACTTCATCTAAGACTTACACAGACTCATTATTATTTTGTTATTGATATTCTTCGGATGTATAATATTATAATCCTGAATAATATCATCAATTCCGTTCGACCCTGGCCTGCTTGAATATTATACTACCTCATTGGCTATTGCTCACACTACCCAATTTATCTGTTTTTCCCAAGTTTTCTGCCCTTTATTTCCACATTAACCTAACCTAGACATTTTTAATAACTTTCCCATTAAATATACAAAATTCACGAATCACGGCAAAAGGATTTGCCTGTATTACGTACTTATGAATAGTAGAAATGAATAGAAGTATATCACTGGGTACTACATTTAAGTCTTAAAATGTTGGCGTTTAAATAATGTATGTGTGTAAAGACATTCGTTCAATCATTCATCAATCATTTTATAAGTACGTTAATTAATTCACGGACTTGTACACGGTAACTTGTACAGGTCGCTATAAAGAATCTAAACAAAGCGTATTACCAGAATTGCCACCACCGGTTTGGTTAGACTTCACTTTACATTTCCATCCGTCCATAAAAATGTGCAATATAAAACGGTGCAGACGCAGTAATGTATTCAGATTCAATTGCGCACGCTGCACCAATGTACGGTGGTCGTTACGACACAGGATTTACAATTCAAGATTCTGTTTAAGTGGGACTTGTGCCTGTCTAATGGCACTTACGGTACAGCCGCGATTTTTCCTGGAGGAATAAAAATAGTAGTGTATTATTATTGCTATAAAGTTTCCATTTTTAGACGTGATAGCTGAATTATGTTTACTATATCTTTGTATAAATTAATTTAAATAATAAGTAACTAATGTTTTGGTTTATTTTTATAGATTGTAAAATACTCTTAATTGTAAGTTATGGCTACACAAGGAGCGTTACCTCACCGGGAATAATAAATAACTATTGAAAAAAAAATTATACAACTACAAGACTTTAGTAAAAAGATCATAAATTTCTCAATGTTTATTGTGATAAGCTCTTTTTTCAGGCCATAATGATCTACCTTAAAGGTGTTCTTTTTTTTAATAAAAATTATAAAAAAATGTTTTTGATTAAAAAAAAATTAAATATGTTCACAAATGCCCAAGATTTAATGCATAAATATAGGTATATACACCCAAGATAAAACGTCTAAACCTCCTAATCTTGAAGTCAATTATTAAACATTATCAGTTACGTGTAGGTTTCTCAATCTTTTTTATTTACAAGTGACGTTGTTTGACTTTATACTTGATTTGGTTATAATAAGACCACCGCAGAAGTATACAATTGAGGTCTACAATTGACTTAAATTATATATGAAAAAATATTCATACAGTCGAACATAGAACGTCCTCTTATATTGAAATCGATTAAAAATATATTCTCCCTAACTTTGTACTAAAAAATAAATTACGAATGATCTAGGTCATACCAAAACATAACTTGATTGAAAAAGGTTCACCGAGAATTGTTTTGCTAGTATCGAAAAAAAAATATTTTCTTTACAAAATTATATCAAAAGCATTTCACGCAAACTTGGTGCTTCTTCTGTAAAAAATGATTTATTTGTACAAAGAAAGTATTTTGTTGAGATATTTAGCGTATGAATATTATAAAAGGCCTCTTTTGTCCCTTGAAGATCACATGTAAACATCTGAGAAGTGACTTAAGAACGGAATTTTCTTATGAATATCGGAGAGTAAAAATAAATATCATTTTACTGGACGTAAATTCCTTTTTGAGAGTATGCTTTAATTGAAGTGCTTCCCTTTACCGAAATCTTCTTAATAGTATATTTGTATAATAAATGAACAATTTGAGATATAATGTGTAAATTTATTCCAAAATAAGACTTTTATTACATATTTACAAGAATACGCGAGAAAGTGGGCCATTGTTTTCGAGTGTATATCTGTATGTATATATTTATATTGAATCGTGAATCGTGTTACATGAGTCGTCTTAATAGTGGTAGGGATATAGGGTGGAACATTTTGAGGTACCGTCAGCAAAACAAGGACAGGAAATTAATGGGTATTTTACTTGTTTCATGTGATTATTATATATTACTAGCTGACCCGGCAAACGTTGTTTTGCAATATGTTCTGTATAGGGTCACCCTTATCATTTAGGGATATGAAAAATAGATGTTTGCCGATTCTCAGACCTACCTGATATGCATACAAAATTTCATATAAATCGGTCCAGCCGTTTCGGAGGAGTTTGGTAACAAACACCGCAACACGAAAAATTTATATATTAGAGATAATTTCCAACAGATAACATAATTACAGTTGTGTCTGTGTCATTGTACTATAGTAGTGATCTTAGTGTACTTATTAGTTCGATCTACACAAATTAGGGATTCGAGGCTTTTCATAGACCTGGTTTTAGAAAAAGAGCACCGGCATAACCTTGAAATTAATTGCAGTTCAATCAGTTTACAAACCAAATTGTATTAACAATGACTGAATGGAATGTCTGAATGAATTAGTTGGTTTTAGGTTGCCTGAGGACGTCGTATGTTACGTTTTTATCAATATCTATTGTTTACTTTAGGAAGCGTTTTGTTTTAGCGATTGGCAACACAGATGCAATTTATTTTTCTAACAATTTCGGTTAGTCAGTAGTTATTAGTAAATATAGTATTTAGTGCAAAGCATATACTTCGAAAATATTTTGTGTTTATTAAATGCGTTGTATATTTATATATGTTTGTATTTATTTATATATATATAGATATATATTAGTATTTGATATATAAAAGTAATATATGTACATAATTAGCTCATATTTTATAATAATTAAATTGGTAGCTCTCTTTTTCTATTTTTGCCACACCCCAAGGTTGACTGGGAGAGAATGCCTGAGGCATTAAGTCCGCCTTTTTACAATATGTGCAGTAAATCGAAATAAATAAATAAACACTTTTAAAACTCTATTCTACTAATCAACTGTATTTTGTATTTTGCTCCGAAACGCTATATTTGGAGCGAGAACCATGAAAACAAGGGCAGTGTGTATTAATAAATACAAAAAGTGAGAGATAGGTTACTTATGGATTATTGGCGTAGACGATTATTTTCCAAATCACCTGATGTGGACTGACGATAAAGATCAAGATGTTACACACTTATCCGAAAATCCGAAATCCAAGGATTCAAGGTCAGGGAATGTAAAAGGAACTATTACTACAAATATTAATTTTTTTTTTTTATTTAAGATAAACAATTGTGACTAAGCTCTAAGCTGGTTACTGGAAGCTTAGTTAGAGTGAAATGCCTGCACCGATGGCGTTGCGGTTTAAATGGTTACCTAGCCACCACGCTGTCGCACCGAGTGTTGTGGGTTCGATCCCCACACAGGCCATCACTTCGTAATCATCAAATTGTTGCTTCGAGTCTGGGTGTTCTTCGTGTCCATTGTATAAATGTTTGTGAAGTCCCCCGGGACACAGGTATTAATCCTAGTGCGGGAGGTGTCTTTAAAAAAAAAGTGCCAACAGTGTTGAAAGTATATAGATGTAGACACAATTAACTTCTTGGATTTTTAAGGAAGCTTTTACTACACTGCCTTGAGAAATATAGAGTATTACGTTCGCTTCTGTCTCAAACACAACGCTTAAACGCTTTCTTCGTCTGTATATAAGAATCATAAGAATGTGTATCATAAGAATCGACAAGCGATAAGTATCTAAGAGCTCGCTAAATAATATTGCCATATATTTTTTGTTCTCAAAGCAATACTCGATATCGCCGGCGGTGCTCTTGTTGAGTTTCAGCTCTTAATTTATTATACGATGGTGAAATTTTCGCTAATTTCATGAGAAACTTGTGAAAACCAACAACTTTAGCAATTAAACTGAATTCGATTTATTTTAGTAAACGCCTCTGAAAAGCTTCATGCCGTGTTCTTGTGGGATTTACAAAAATGACTTTTGAGATCCCCGATCAAGTTTTCGAATTACATTTTACAGCTTTTGCCGTCTTCGTGAATTATATAATGCCTAATATCAATTGGCTTTCTGAATTTATACTCACGAGTCAGACGATGTGAAGGGAATACACATTTTTTGATTTATGTAGCGTAGTGGTGGTAGCCAGTCATTAAAGTAACTATTGATTTCTTCAGTCTTCAGTCAACTAATCTGATAATAAATACTAACTGCGAGCCATAAAGCCTTCTTATTGCATATTTTTTAAATAGATCACCTTATGGATGATGAAAATATTCCAACGATACCCGACATCCAAATCCATTCGGGCATGTAGTAGTTACGGTAATAAAGCAACATACATACTTATATGTGAAAAAAAACATAAGACTTATTTTAGGGACAGTCGTGAAATGTAAAAAATTACGCCCTCGTTACTATTGCTAGCTTCTCTCTCGTTTATTTTATTATCTACGACTTCTATTTAAACATAGATTGGTATACTCCTTTGTAATCTGAAGTTTAGAGGCGTTTTAGTAAGCCCTGGATGAATATGGTGACGAGAATGAAATGAGGGCTCAAAGAATAATTAAATGGCCCAGTCAAAATCCTTACTGGGGGCTAATAACATACTAATAACCATGTTTACCATAGCTACTGCCATTAATTCAAAACCTGTCATCTTCAAGTTATATACTGGCTCATATTTTTTTATGACGTGTTTGATTGATGCAAATACGTGTTGTTAAAGATTGAAGATCGGTTCTGTTTGTATTTGACGCTATGTTTGTTTTGCGCAAAAAGAGGGTTCTTTTTATTTTAGACGGAGTATAAATAGCTATGTGTATAGTCTAGGTGAAACCCCGACTTTCCCGAACTATCGGTTGCCAGGTACCTTCTAGGTAGGGTCGGGAAAGTTGGTGGTTAAACAGAAAACTCAATTGTAATTGTAATTGTAAAAATATTAGAAATAATGTTTTAGGACTACATTGATTGTTGTTATGAAAATATTTGTAGTCTTTTATTACCAATTAATCTTAATAACTGGTGATTAAAATTTGTACAATCTTATTCGCCGTAATATACTTGATAATATTAAAAGTGAACTTCAAACTTGTCCGCCTTCATTACGCGGAGGGCTCTCGAACCTGAGTGGAGGTAGAACCAAAACGACAGACAAAACGAGACCCTCACGAGAAAGGACTCGTTAAAATTGTGGCTACGGATGGAACTTCGCAATACTCGTCCTATGTGATTGGACTCAAGGACGTAAAAAAAAATGAAAAGTCAATAGGCTTCACCTAATCTGATTTATATCAAGAACACAATGGAACCTATATTATACATATATAACTAGCTGTGCCCTCGACTTTGTTCGCGTTTATGTAAAAAAAAAAAAAAACTAAAATATATATTAAGGTTATAAAACAATAAGTTTGAAGCGTTGTTCAGGTAAGGAAAAAAGTTTGTCTAGTAGAAACAAAAAGTTTATAGTAATAGGTGCATAGATAGAAGACACAATAGTAAGTAAGAAGGAGAATAGAACGAGAGGACAGCACTAGAACATTTGCAGTAATTTAGTATAGCACATGAGTATCTAATATGTGGAATGCAATCTGCAAAGGCACGAAGGAGGTGCGATAGGGGTTGGTGCGGAAGCCCTCGGTCGACACGCGCAGCCCGAAACGGTACTGCATTCCTCATATTTTAACTAATGCGAAAACATTAAAGTAATTTATCTTTAGTTAATATATCTAAACTATATTTCTTTAATGTGTTACTTTCATTATCATATATTTTAGCTATTTACAAAACGTATTATATTATATGGTAGCTGTGCTAAATGTTCGAAAGGAATTTTTTATCTTGTACCTATTAAACAACCAGTTTGTATGTACCAAAATATTGCTTATACACGAAATAACGACAAACTTAGTTTTCTCTAAAGAGGCAAAAAGTTTTTCCGACCTGAACTCTCATTAAATTTTGCTTGCCTATAAACCGTCTGTTGAGAATGATACGTACATACTGAAAACGTTATGCCTTTAAAGGTTGACCCATTGACAGCTATTTAGCACACAACCCCGCAGGATTTATGCGAGTAGTGTAATAACTGGGCGATATCCAGATTCTCGCTGCATGGTAGGCTTAACTGCAACTCAAGAACATAAAACCCATGTCAGTACCCTCGACTCCTAGGAGGACCCTGTAAAGGTATTTCTTCCGGAATCATAAAAATACTCCCGATGTTTCCAAAATCTACTCTCAAAATCATCTCAAATTCTTTAATTAGTAGTTCATGAAGATACACCATAACAGGCAAAACTATGCAACTGTATAAGTATATTTACGTTTAGGCATCGTAACATCACCGAATGATATAACCCTTTTCGTACCGATTCATTTTATTAAGTAAGGGACAAAAATGTCGATTAAAAGATACTTTTGTATTTTTTCCATTGCTTTTAAGCAACATTTTATTGAGAGCATATTTTAGTGAAATTAATAAAAAATAAAAAGGGTGTTAGATTAATTGGAACAAAATGTGTTTTTTTTAGATGTACTTGGGTTTGTAGGCAACGTACGTTACGTCATCGTATCGTTTGAGAGCCACTGGTCAAGTTGATTGCGACCGCCGGTGGCGTGTCCTCTTTTTCGAATATTTTTTATTAAACTGATTTTTACACAGAGTCACATGATTTATACCTAACGGTATCCATTGATCAACAGTTTTGAATTCAAACTTATATCTGTAAAATATACTTAGCTTATCTAATATTACTTTTTCGGAATGAATAAACTACGTCCGTTTTTGTATCTCAAACACACACAATTTTGTGAGGAACTATTTAGTACATAAAAACGTAACAAACAAACATGTTTATAATTGTATAATACTTATAATACACACATACATACAATCACGCCTGGATACCCGAAGGTCGGTAAATTATAATAATGCCTACTTTTTCCACTCACAATTTAGTCCCAATTACGTAATAGGCAGCCTAGTGCCATAATCTGGGCACTGTATGACTGTACATTAACTGTCTAAAAGATAACAGTCCGATCTCTAAATTTACTTTCACTTATTATGAGTAAGTTAACGTAAAGTTAATTTAGTTCTTTCCTTTTAAGTCCATATTTCTTTCTATTTTTATTGCTTGCTTCCTTTATAGCAGTACTCGCCAACTTCCATACTTACACAACTGGTGTCCATGGGCTGCAGTTGTCACTTACCACCAGGTGACCCACCTGTTCGTCTGCCCTTCTATATTATAAAAAATACTGCCTGCCTTTATACCAGTTATATGATTTTATTTTTTAATTTTATGCTGCCAGCTTCAGCTACATAGTTATAGCTACATAGTCTTATGCATATTATATTATTTAACACCTATAAGTAAATCTTACTGGTTCTCTGCATAAAATGTTCCTGAAGTCAACAATGTATAGAAAGAGTTCGGTGAACATTGAGGTGATCAATTGAGCTCGGACCACACAGCTCCTCAAATGCATATTTTTAATATAACATTCAAAGTACATATATGAAAACAGCCTTCACAAAGTAATCACAAAAATTCTGAAGATTTCTGCATATAAATCTGACATATGAAAGATTGAGCAAGATAGAAGTTTTCTCTGTACAAAATAATAGTAACGTGTGAGTTAATATCACACTTAGAGTTTATATTCATGAATGTGTTTATAAACAGATAACTTTTGTCTGATAACTACAGTGTGTTGTGGGTTCGAATCCTGCACGGGACAACACTTTGTGTAGTCCTCAAACAATCCTAGTGCGTAGTTGCATTTGGAAAAATAACGTGCAGTCTTTGGGGACTGCCGATAGAAGTGAAAACTAAGTAACTTGTGAATTGTATCGTAGAGCGATTAGATTATACACAGTATACATAGCTCATGGATAGCGTTCAGTGACAAAAAGTGCTCAACTTGCCTAAAGAAGATTTCAATTCAAAAGTATATATAAATGCGAAAGTAGGAGTGTGAGTTGTTTGTTGTCATTTCAAGCAATAACTGCTTAAGTGATTAAATTAAATATATGTGTTGTCACGAGTTCAGAAAGGTTGCCTTTAATCCAGACATAAAGTGCTTCTGTTCCAGCTAGTAAAGGATTGAAAATGTTTATGTTGACGCGAGTGAAAGCACAAATAAAACATAATGGCCACTACGAGTATGTATGTTAAGAAGGAGGGTTGACATTAATGAAACTACGAGTATACCTAGGTAATTATTACGAAGGATGTAATATAATATCTAGATTTGCCGCACTATGTTTGCATGGAATAAAAATAATTAAAATTCACAAGAAAATTATCTTGTGGAAATATTCACAAACACCGAAAAATAAGTACATCTCGAGTACCTATCGGCTACCAAATAATGATTACAAAAATATATGTATATATAAAAAACATTTAGAAAATGGCTCCTAAAATTACAGCACTTCTTTGTATAACACGTTGTATAATAGATATAAATACACTCGAGGTCTCAGACCCTGCAGGAAAGGTCGCGTGCCGAGTCATTACCGATAGCTCTTAAGTGGCAATTTGCTTGGTCACCTCCGACTCCAAGCACTTGCAAGTCACTGATTCCGCATTCATTAACTTAGCTCCAATAGAGCTTTTAATATGATTGAATGTGCAAATATTTACATAGAAAAGTTAGCGATACTGATTTTTTTAAATATAAGCTATTAAATATACAGAACATAAAAATGTATCTACAATAATATTATAATGATGATATAATTAAATCTATACAATTAAAGAAGATGGTACCGTGGTGAAGAAGACTTTGGTACCATCTATATACCAACCAGAAAGGGTAACTATGTACACAGTAGAGATCCTGACGTCCCACAATGTCGCAATGTTACGACGCCCTTGCAATGTTACGACGCCCTCAACGGTTTATGGCTGTCAGGGTCATAAGAGGTGGGGAGTCTCTTAGCCGGAACTCCACCATGGGACCTGGAAGCGAAATACCTTGCGACACTGTACCAGTAAAAAGTAAAGAATGTGTCACTATTGTGGCTATAAGACCCATCATGGAGGATTGGCTAGAGGGGCAACATGGCGCTCACTCCTACTGGATGACGCAAGTACTCACCAGACATGGCTGCTTCGGAATGTACCTGTGTCGTATAGGCCGGAAGCTAACGTCTGCACTGCGGGGGCTGCCACGAGGATACCGCACTCTATATATTGGTGGAGTGCTCTGCGTGGTGCACTATCACTGTAAGTAGCCTCTCACTCCAGCGACTGTTATGCACATGGTCCACATGAAAAACCTGGATTGATGAGACTATCTACTTTAATGACATATTTTAGAAATACCTGCTAAACTTCCCAACGTTGCGTACATACATACTTTACCTTTTAAAGAGTTAAAAAAACCAATGAATATGATGCACTTAAAGTAGAAATAAAGTCTTTGTACAAGTTCACATGATAAAATGAAGGTGAGCTTAAGGTGTAACTAGCGCGAAGCAACAAATAAATTCCAATATCGCTGAAACACAAGAAATTATTCAGGTCACAGTATCCACACGTTCTCGCAACGCTGGACAAAGCCACGTTCATTAAAAATATTTCATTTTGACATTATTACGGTAGCCACGCATTGGGGATATCTCGGATATTTGATCTCAGAGGGGAAATGATGCAATATATTTAATTTTGTGTCCGGACATTATTTTATGTCAGCTTTTATAAGAACAGTTTGTAGTATTTTCTTTTACTATTTGTATTCGATGAATGTCATTTTCAACTTTTTGAATAGAAACAAACTTTCACCTAATTACATACCACGTGATTTTTTGTATGGATGCCTAACATCTGTCTATAGTTTAAACCATAGAAAGTAATTTTATAAATATATTCACGCTTATACCCCCTATGGGGTAGACAGAAGCGAATCACATGCCCACTTTTTGCCAACCATAATTTAGTACCACTTACGTTAGAGGGGGAAAATTGGAGGACTTTTTTATTTATTTTTTATACTATAGGGGGACAGACGAACAGACGGGTCACCCGATGGTAGGTTAGGTTACAATTCACACTCAAGAGTCGTAAGTGCGATGCCCTCTTTTAAAGGTGATGAGGGATAGGGGGATGCGAGGACGGTGAAAGAAGAGAGGGAGAATGAGGAGCCGGAAACCTCACTTATTTCGGGGAAATGCAACCGTTACTCCACAACCGGTTTTCTATGAGGCCGTGTATTCTATGAGGTATTAATGTAATTCTTGAACATAACCCAAATTGGTTTATGACCGTTAATTTTATGACAATTTGATTTTTACTGAATTACAGCTACTCATATAGTCTTCAAATATGCGTTCAAATATTTCATTAATTAATATTTTTTTTTTTTGATAATTGACTCATAAAAATCATAAACGAGAGAAAGAAAGTACTTCTAGATCTCGTTAATATTACAAAATATCTCTATTTCTTTAAAATAAGAACCAGAAATATCATGTTACGTGCATTTCTAAGGTCTTACTCACATATACATATACGAATTTGAAATAGTCGAGACTGTACATAAACATCTGTCTGGACTTAGGGTACCGTAATACAGACATACTCTAGAAACAACATAAGCTAGACCGAAATACGCTTCATCTAGAACGCTAAACAGGATTGCATGTTGTAGCCGTTGAAGTGAAGCTGGATTTTGGACCAAACCACCACCCCCTTGTAAGACTTACATCGTAATTTAATGACTTAATCGTGTTGCACTGAAGTGGTGAATGAGAAGATTTGAGTCATTTATATATAAATATAAAACGGAAGAGTTTTTTGTTAGTTTATTGGGAGAGTGGGAGAGCCATGCTTAGGCACAAATCGGTACGATACCATGACCTTTTTTGTTTTTGTTTATTTTTATATTATTGTGTGACAGACGAACCGACGGGTCAAGTCAAGTACGATATATGGTTACAGAAATTATATACTAACAGCCGGATAAGTCTTCTATTGACTGAAAAATAACTGGCTTCACTTTTTTTAAATAGGGGGACATATAACAGACGGGTCATCTGATGGTAAGTCACGACAAGTGATGGAGATAGTCAAATTGCAGTATAACGGATGGCACCGTGGTTGAAGTGGTCACTTCGCCACTACCATGTTGCGTCGATTGTTGTGGATTTGATCTCCACACGTGACAACACTTTGTAAACCTTCATTGTCGTTCTGAGTATATTTTTTCTGAGTATATATTTTGTTTGTAAAGTACCCCGCGAGATGGAATAAATAGTGCGGGATTACCTAAGAAAAATGGAATCTTAAGTGATAGTAATGGCAAATGATTGCTATCTTAAATGTTTTACCATCCGGTATTATGACATTTATTTATCATCTTAGCCGCATGTAAAATTTTTAGATATATATAATACTTTCATCACACAAAATGAAGTTTCATACAACATTTTTAACAAAGCGTCTGACTTATTACAATACTGAAACACTAGAACTTGCATCTTAAAATTTGTATATATAAAAAAATTGCAACATTTCTCTTTCAAAACATCTTGCTGACTTCAGATATTATATCCTCTCTAACCCGCTACCGTTTCGGCCAATTTACGCCAATTACGTACACAAAGTTCCTTGGAAAAAAATGAAAATATCGAATAAAAGCTGAGGCAAACGTCTGTATTCCCTCGCACCACGCTCGAGACGCTCAAATATTCAACCCCTGCCTTTTGACGATTCTTTGTATTACCTTTTACGTATTCATATCGATTCTCTTTAGAATAGCTTTTAAGTCTTTAAAAAATGAGACGTTGAGTTTCACGAGTAGCAGTGAAAACAGATCGAGTGATGATGAATGATTTTTAGCGGTTTTTGTTCCTATTATGTAATAGAAAAATAGAACTCTAATTTGTACAACAAAAAAGTTAAATACAGATTGTATAAATACAAATTCCTATAAAGTCGGAAAAAACGCGGTGAGGCCCCCATTGCACATAAATTTTCGGCCTTATCGTGGTTTGCCATCTCTTCCTGGCAACCATTACATGAAAAGAGAATAATCTCTCTTTTTATTTTGATTGTTTGATGTACATATACCTTTTTTTTACGTGTGGAAACCCCCACGGATCTTCACCTCACCGGAGCTAACGGTGAAGTGGTATGTCGGTCTCGAACCGACTAAAACCACACGGTGTTCCGTCATAAGTGGGTCTATTGCAAGTGACCTGGATTAGGACCTTAGGCACGAATGGGCTGGCTCGACTGGTGCGATACCACGGCCTCACAGGAAACCAGTTGTGAAGTAACGCTTGCGTTGCATTTCCCCGAATTGAGGTTTCCGGAAGCCCAACTTCCCCTTTCCCCTTTCCTCTCCCCTCATCTTCTTTCTCCTCTTTCCCATCTCCTCATCCCCCCTCTCTTCTTTCCTTTCCCTGCATCCCTGCTTAACCTAATATGTAAGTTCTGAAGTCGCTCAAGATTATTGAGTAAGATTAGGAGAACTGACATCTGCGTATTTGGGAATAGCAAGAAAGATAAATTTTGTAAGTGTAATATTTTTTAAAGATTTCATAACACTTTTACTGCACCAAAATTTAAATACACGACGCATAATGCTTTTTTCAATTTTTTGACAAGGAAATTATCAGTGAATAATATTACAGCCTCAGAATTGAGGTTTTTAATTTCCTAGTTAGGATTTTACAACATAAACTCAATCTCAAAAAAATGGTACAGAAACGGACAGAATATAATAGAATAATGTAATAGTAATAACGTGTATCTAGAAAAATGTGCTGAAAAGAAATAAAAATATATGTAACGAGAGTGAGGCCGCGGGAATAAAGCGGTGTAAAATGAAACAAAAATACTTAACTAAAATGAAGACCTGTGAAAGAAAAAAACTTTTAAACATGGGTGTTATGATTTTTACAAGTATTTAAATTACATTGTATTTATTTTCTCATATTATAATGTAGGTGGAAAGACGAACAGACGTTCGTCGAACGACGAACAGTGGTAAGTGACAACCACAGTCCATGGACAGCTGCAACTCAAGAATCGTAAGTACGCTGCCTGCCTTTGAGGGTGATGATTGATTATGGAATTTCGGAAGAGAAAAAAGGAGAGACGAGATGAGGAAATGGGAAAGAGTAGAGGGGTTGTTTAAAGCAAATATCTTTCAGGTATTGTCTTGTTCAATATTTCTTAAATTGGAATTTATGAAATATTCAATAACAGATTATATTAAATTATGTGTATTGGAATCTGAAATTAATTTCATCATAACATTCTTATCGATAAATTCCGTTGGAAAAACCAAAAATTTGTTTTAATTATTCGTCTAGGATATTATTCCAAAACACAATCACGTTTTCGCCAGAACTTGTCAAATTCATTTGAATTTATGTCTCTCTACGTTAGTGTTGTAAACCAAATGTTTTATAGAGCCGAGTTCGCACATGGCACAGTGTAAGATAAGATTAAGATAAAAAAAAAACTGGTCCATCGTTTTCTCTCAGCATACAGTTTTGAATAAAGGTAGTACCTGTTATAAACGAGAGTTAAATATATTTCATATGATGCTAAAGTCTAGCCACGTATGTATATATTACTATGGATAATAAAATATAATATATAATACAATATAATATAGTATAATGTTTTACTATGGGTATATAATACAATGTTTTACTATGGGTAATAAATGATAAACTTAATATACAACAAAGCATTGTATTGCTAGATAGATCTTTTTTTAAAAATAGGGGACAGACGAACAGGCGGGTCACCTGATGGTAAGTGACAACCTCCGTCCATACACATCTGTAACTCAAGAGACTTAAGTGCGCTGCCCGCCGGATGGAAGGGGAAAGAGGAGAGATATTGTGAGGAGGCGAGAAAAAAAAGAGGATGGATTAGGATAAAGGAGAGAGGGGGAGTTTTAGTAACAAATATACTTTTACTCCCACTTGTCAAAAAAAGCAATCAAAGATTTTCAATTAGTTTCCCGAAGTCCAATCAGAATCAAAAGAATTTTATGAACTGCAAACTCCGTACTTTTTCAACAGCTTAAAAGAAATAGGATTTGCGTACTTTAATCAAGAATAGATTTAACATACACATAATTAATGGTAATGATATTATAGCAATTGACGCATTGGTTTTAGAATTAACTGTACATACATTTGACGTTGCCAAACACTAATTAATTCTTATTAACGTAATCATATATTAGAGTGTGATCAAAGCTGTGTTAATTCTTTGTCTTGTTAGGAAACAAGCTTAAATCTCAATGGGATGGTGAAGCTCTTTGTGTTTCTTAATCTAAATGTATCCGTGCCATTCATAGCTTCTGAATAGATAAACCGATTTTGACTAAGATTTTTTTTTAAAGTGTCTTGATCAATAGTTTTTCTTTATTTTAAGTGAAACTACTCAGCTATTTAGAAATCGTCAGCTCTTTTCTAATCGTTGGTTGGCATTAATATAAATGTTATTAAAGTACTCGTAATGTGGTTTAAAATAAACATCTTGTAGATATATACTCGTAGATGCATAGATAGAGTATACTTTATTCCACACAAAATATAGACCACAGAAAATAATTCAAAAATTTAAAAAAAATCTTATCGCAATCTTTCACAGACAACCGTTGACAGATTATACTGTACGGCTATGAGTATCTTGAGGTGCACAAATAAACTTCAAACATTGTAGCGTTATTGTTGTTGAAACTAACATCTACGTGTTAATAGTTTTGTAGTACGTAGGTATATTTTCCTCAAACTATCTCTGCACGAATCTCCCACATCGCAACAACTACTTTAAAACCTCTTTCCCAAAGCATTTTTCTCTTAAGATTTTCACAAAAACTGGCTTGTAATATTTTATTGATGGCTCAACTATGGTCGCATGTTTTTGTTCCCGGCACAATCCCGGGCCTAGATAGTGCCCGGGGGACTCGTTGGAAGAACTATCACGTTGCGTCGTCGTTATGACGTCACACGTACTGTCAACTTTACACTTTGTTTATATGAAGTTATGTATGCGAGTGTGGCATTTGTCTGTAGTAGTGTATATTAGTTTGGGACTTGTGGTTTGTTTATTGTTTGATGATAGTGTTTGGAGCTTACTAAAATTGTTATTATGTATTTTAAGGACCCATTACTAATAATCCAGATATGGCAGCATATTATTGTTAGGGCTATACTGCGCAATTTTAAGATAAATGCTTTGTTAATGTTTATGACCATGTCAAGTAACAGAAACAAATGTTAACTGCCTTTGCAGCGCTATACGCAATTTATGTGCTTAATATAATAGTTTGGAGTTTTACCGGCTTCAAACGTACCCGTTCTAGTTTTATTGAGTACAGTAATTATATGAGTCAAACACTAATAATGTTTGGAGGTTTTTTGTGACATCAGATTGCATTGCGGTTTAAAATAATACTGTATTATAGCTAGATTACTGTGTTACATATTATAATAAAATTAAAGTCATAGATAAATACAAAAATACTCAAACTAACTTATATCTTCAACAGTGTAAGTAGAGGTGTCTGTAACGTTCACATTTTGTTTTATATACAGCCCATTTGTTTATATACTGTTCAATGGACAGTCCAATCCCTTTATCACCGTTTTCAAAACCTACGGGAAGAAATGGACAGGCGTTGTAACGTTCCAGTCGACCTAAATATATATTATATTTATATTTTTTAAACTTTGAGCGTCATCATAATTATTTAATTATAAAAAAATCTGCAAAGAATTTCAATAATGGGATCACTTATTTTAATAGCGGAATTAAAATCATATTTTCCGAAATGAAAATTCGATGATCGACCGCTATGAAACGAAACCGCAGCACACACCGGGGTAATTTGCAGCAGTAATTGAATTCCTATCCGGGGCGGTGAAATGGATCCGGGCATCTCTACCTGACCTTTACAAAATGTAGGTTGTTAGGAGAGTCAAGGTGACAAATATACATACGCTCACGCTTGTATCATCTAAGGGGTAAGCTAAGGTGTTTTTCATTTGTTATTGGAATATGCATTTTTTGTCTTCCAATTATTATTATTTTTAAAAGCCAACTCCCGCACTAAGATTAATTCCTGTCTCGCGGGGGACTTTACAAACATTCAAACAACGGACACAAAGAACACCCAGACTCAGAACAACAATTTGAGGATTACACAAAGTGTTGTCCCGTGCGGGGATCGAACCCACAACACTCGGCGCGGCAGCGTATTGGTGGGGTGACCACTTAAAACGCTACGCCATCAGTGCAGTAAAACTCAACCGATAGAAAGTGACGATAAAGACGAAGACGGTGCCAATCCAAGAGAAACCCATTATTCTCCTTACGTTTATTATAATATTTATAATTATTGTTATAATTTCAAATTATACATGTATATAATTATAATTTATGATATTACCTTGATTTCATGGACACTATAATTTAAATTTTTAACAAGATCGCGTCAAAAATGCGTTTCCCCGACCAAACGTACCCATTAGAGAGACCCTGCCGGCGTTTCCCCGTTGAATGCATATTGAGATGTTTTGGGTCAAATAGTGAACAGAGCGTAGGTCCCGCCCTCAACTCCGCAGTTCGCCCAAATCGGCAACGAAATTATAATTTATATTTATTATACACAATGTGATAATGAAAGGCTTAAATCTTAACTTATTATTTTTTTTTATAAATATTGCAAAGAATTTCAATAATGCGATCACAGATCACTTATTTTAATAGCGGAATTAAAATCATATTTTCCGAAATTTCGCAAATTCGATGATCGACCGCTATGAAACGAAACCGCAGCACACACCGGGGTAATTTGCAGCATATCATTTTTATGTTTTAATTAAGTCGAGTAACAATTTTCCTTCAATTATGCTTTGAGGCTTCACTTCTCTTTGAATATCACTATTCTAGCTCAAAATGCAGTAGAAACTAATGGTATTAATTCCTATTTATTTTTCATTTTACAAAAATACAACTCCCGCACTAGGAAATATTCTTGTTTTAAGGGGGAATTTACACAAACATGCATAACATGACAGACGTACAAACAATGGACAGAATATTTTTTAGGTGACTCTTCAAAATGGGTGATCTAATAGCTAACCGACTGGTACTTTATGCCATGTGTAAACATAACTTTGATTTGATTATGATAGGATTTTCTTAAATTACATTACAATCAACTCCTTAAACATCAATTTACATTCTAATCACTGACAACCGAATTAAAACAGATTTTACTTACCCTTAAATCTACTAAATAAGCTTCAAATTTGGATATCACGTTCCTAGTAGTTCTCAAAGATTCCAAAATGTCCATCAGAACTCAACATTAACACAACATAAACTCTAACAGATAATAACCTCAACGCCACCGTCGCTAGATGTTAATGCCCTTATAAATAGGCTTTTACTAAGCAATAGAGTACTAAAACGCCATTGGCTTGCAAATGTCGATCGATGTTATCACCAAATGGGCCTTAATCACCGGCTCCTGTAAATTTAACGTCCCTAACGAATAAATATTACTTTCATTTATTGGATGCTAGCCGTTAACTGCGGCTTTTCTTGCATGGAATAAAGAATTAACGGGTAAGGAAGAATAAATACCTTTCATTAAGATAATGTTCGAAAGGCAACACAGCGTTTCTGGAAAGTGTTGATTTCATTTAAAAAAAAACATTATTATATATCCTATCCATTCGCCATTGTCTTGTAATTCAACCGTACCTTTAATGTTATATATATAATACGTATGTTTAGTTGATAAATGTAGAATTTCCAGAGTACTATTAAATTTACTTCAAGAACTTCCAGGAAGTGGTATAGCATTCGCGGTCTGTCGGGACTTCACGGAATTAGATTTTTCAGTCTATTTTATAAGGAAAATACACTACGGGTTTAATAAATGTATGTAGTTTGAAGAAATGTGTACTATATTAGGTTAGTATTTACTGTATTTTGCCCGACTGCGCAATAAGAAGGGTTTTGTTTTTCGAGTTAATGTATGATGTTTCTATGTCACGTCCTGGAGGGTTGACGGCTTGATGGATTTAGACGGGTTATGTATCATTTGAATCGCGTATAAGTGACTTATGGTATATTATTTAGATATAAAGTCAGATAAACCAGTAAACATTCATAATGCAGTAAAATTTTATATTTTTATAACAATTTAACTTGTTACATTTCTTATCCAGCCTTTTACTTTCCTTACTAAGCTTGTTTATAAAACAAAAGAAATGAGACGACAATTACGAGCAATTCCAAGAAAATATGATACTCATAAAAGACGTGAGAATGTTGCCTGTCGTAAAAGTAAACACTCGTTGTTGACTTATTTCTTAAACAAGACTTAAATTAATTAAAACCAGCACAATTTCAAACTGGAACACACGTTTGAGCTGAATAGAGTTGATACGTCTGTGTGTCCTTCGAGACTGGTGAGCTACATAATTTACTTGAACTAGTATTGTCATTAAACATATACTTACATACTGGTATTGGCTGAAGTGTGTTTTAAAATGGTTGTAAAAATCGTATATAATTAAATTAGGAATATAAAACAGGAGAAACCACAAGACGTGAGACGCATCTGACTCGCTATAAAAGCTGAGTTTAAATCTAAAACTTTATAAAACAAATTACACTTAAGAATGCTATGTCCTAGTTATAGACGTTATGAATAGATCGTAAATCGTGATCAGATCGAAAAAAAATATCCTTCGGCACATAAAAGCAATAAAAAAGTATGAAACAATTTAAAATCCAACTGAATTTTATTAAGAAGATATACACTATTTCTCCTGTGGCGACAGTCTTCGCTAGATGGCGCTGAAATATGTCTTCTATGTGTGAAGGTCACCACACTCCCATTATTAAGAAGATGCAAATGATAACAAACGCGTTTCAAATCAAGATGAGATAAAATTAAAATCAAGAATCATAAAGAAACTATACCTGCCTACATATTACACATACATATACTCGAACAGGGTTGCGCCCTCTTTCTTGCGCAGTCAGGTGAGGAAGTTCTTGAGAACTTTATCATAAATGGTAGTAGACGTTTGAAATTGACAGACTTAACTTCTATCAGTAGTATCTACGTATATATATTCAACATGGTTTGTACCTTCAGAAACAATTTCGACATACACATTGTGATGCAAATTGCTTAATCATGTGCATTACAATGTGAAGCCTGTGAAGGTTAGAATGTATATTCAATATCTGTCTCTATTCACAGTTATATAATAAATTACGTAGAGAAATGATATACCTAGTTAATAAGATTACCCGGAAACCGTTTTCTTATACCTACATGTAATGCAATACATTCTTCTTTCTTCTTTCTTTCTTTCTTTCTTTCTTTCTTTCTTTCTTTCTTTCTTTCTTTCTTTCTTTCTTTCTTTCTTTCTTTCTTTCTTTCTTTCTTCTTTGACCAAAAGCGTCGACATATGGATTAGTTTTTGTTAGGATAGAAAAATCAACGTCTAGAATCATTAAAATTTTGCCGAAATCGCTTAACAGTTTACGATTACGTAAATTGAACTAAAGTATATAAAGGAATGGAATAAATAGTTAGAACTACATAACCGTAATTAGTGCAAAACGCTGAAAAAAGAAACTAACAAAAAATCTATACCAAAAGTTTGATAAAGTATTTGCGACAGTAATTTTCTGTTATCTGAATTAAAATCTGAGGATTTTATTTTGGTTCAAAAAGTTCATGACAATGCGATAATTGTGATGTGCAATAGCAGTAACTATTGTAACTAACAATAGCGAAATAGTATTTATGGCCGCGTAAAATGCGAGCACTATGAAGATTTTTACACTTCAATTGTGTTGTTCAATACGTTTTTTAAAGGCAATAAACGCTTTATAATTAATTTATTAGTAAAAGGCACTTAAATTGAGTTCACAACCGTTGAAATGTTTTTCATTATAAATATTATCATAAGTTAACAGATTTATAGTAACTGTAAAATTTTATGTAGAAAATATAATTGCTGAGCGTAGAATTTCGAAGAATAGATTCACTTTTAGCAAAATTACTAATAATAACGTGATCAACACCACGTGAAGAGCACTGCGTCGAGGAGAAAATTGTAATTTTAGTAAAACCATTTTTATTACGAGAAAATATATTTTTATTCAGTCAACAACTTGCGAAGAAGGTCGATGTCCTGATGCCAGACATTAATAATCACAATCTAATTCTTCGGACTTTGCCGGTATTGAAATATCAAACATCTTTGCTATGAATTTGGGTGTGTTTTATTAGAGCATGTTTAACCTTTCGCTAAAGTGATAGAAAAACCCACCCAAATCCTCTCTCCCCATACCCCTCCCCTCAACCCTCCTCTCATATCTACCATCTTCTAATCCCCGCATCCCCCCATCCCTCATCACCTTCAAGGGTGGGCAGCGCACTTGAAACTGGAGTTGCGGGTGTTTAAGCGATTGTAGCTTACTATCAGGTGATACATCTGTCCGTCTGCCCTTTATAAAAAATACTACTTATATAAAAAAATATATATAGGAAAACTCCTCTGTAAATCAGGTGATTCACAAAGATATACATTTATATCGATCGAATAAAGCTTTACTTATGTCTATCTTATTTGTCTTCTCGTAAAGTAAATAAAAGTTGCGATGTATTGAGTAAAGCGATGAATAAATAAAAACGAGGTGTGGATAGCATTGCAAAACGTAAAATGTATTCGGCCATTGTAAAAAGAATTCATGGCGTAGATAGACGGGCGTTTATATTGTAGCGTCGCATCGACTGAAATAAAACGGTCATTGAGACTATCCGGTGTCGGACGGCGCGGACGTTCCAAAAATGTTGTTACGTTCCAATACACAGCAAATGAACAGGGCTCTATTTTAGGAAGCCTTTTTGGCTATTGCTTGAAGTAACATTAAATTGAATTTGCCAATTTAGAAAGTAAATCAGGATTTGTTAACTTATATTGATGTCTTACTGATGCAAGAAAGAAAGTTAAAAAGAAACATATATTCTACCCGCAAAAATATACATAGATAATAAGATAAGAAAGATAGAAACGCACGCACCTGTTACTGTTACTAGTGGTAATCTATTCACCATGAATGGTAATTTAAAGTCTTCAGACAGATAGTCCAAACATATTTTGTTATATGAATGAAGACTTTAGGAAATAACATTCCCTTTTAGACACATACATACATACATATACATACATACTGACGCCTATATTCCTGAAGGCGTACGCAGAAACGCCTCTAACGCCTACTCTTTGGAAACCATAATTTAGTCCCACAAGCCTATTGCAGTATACATATACGTATTTATATATGAATACATCTAAATATAAATTGATATAGTACAAACATATATATTCTCACGAATATTGAAATAGTAGATTTGTTAATAGAGTACTGATAACATCGTAATAAAAATCATGAAAGGGTTGTACCACTCAAGATTTCGAGACAGTAGGTTTCCTTTAAAAGTCTTTTAGTCCCTGCAAGTTATCTTTTCTATCCTATCTATATGATAAAAAAGTGATCAGATGAGAAAACATATATATTTAAATATATTAGTATATTAAGGTGATCGGTTTTGATTCGAAAACTTAGAAATGATAATATTCCCAATCCCTTTTATGTAAAATTATTACTAACATTTAACTAAAAGGCATTTAGCACAAGCCTCGAGTATATGTTACATAATATACATATGTATTTGTATAATCATCCCGAACCATACTTACTCGAATTCGTCACAAATACACGAACTGTACCTATATTTATAATAAAGCTTTTGTCTAGCTAACAAAGAGTAGCGAGTAGCGATAACTATGCATTTATTTCCGTCGACATTTTTTACACTTCTGTTTGGAGATTTGTAACTTTTTCCTCTACGATCTATATCTCAAACAATTCATTTTTTTTAAATATAAAATAAGATGCTATACGATATGTGAAAGTAGTCGTGAAAAGTTGTCAAAATTTACTTTAATGAGTTATGGCTTACAATTTTTTTTGTTGCATGCCGAGATTTTTTTAGTAAACTACATACAGTGTTTACTAACTATTACATCACTTTGTATGTTCACCATCTACGTGAAAAATTCTGCTGATATTTTTACTTTGTTTTTAATGAACGGTAACAAATAAAAATCGCTTTAATGTTTGCGGTCACACACGGTCCTAGCCATCCATTAAAATCATTCACAATACATCTGAATCCCTTATTACACATCGGTTCACAATATCGTACCCAATTCAAATCACGTTGGTATTTACAAATCGTGGAAGCACGGATTCCTATGTATAAATATTCGAAACGTGAGAGTAATGCTGACATAGCATTGTGACGAGGTATCGTTAAAATTCAGTTTGGTAACAATATTCGGATCAGGGGTTTTTTTGGCCCTTCTAAGAACTTTGGATAATTCTTGAAGTGATTTTTTTAGTTTGCAAATGATTTGAATCATAAACATTTTGGGTATAACCATGCATTGTTGGTAAAAATGTACCGATAAATAAGACACTTTAATGAAATATACGAGTACTAAATAAAATTATATTATGAATAGAACGGTACATAGTGTAGGTATTTGCTGTGAATAACCACAGAAACTAAATGGCAATTAAAATAATCTGTAATATGTGCTAACATATTCGGTGGTTTAATAATTAACAGGTTGGTTTAACTGAAGATTTTCATTATTTTGTTTAAAGGTATACAAATATCTTTATATCAATAAATATATGCAAGTAGTCGTACCACTAAACCACTCTAGGTCTATCTGAGTGCTGTAAAAAATATTTTTATATGTTTGTTTGTTAAATTGATCAATAGATCCTGAAATAAGAGAATTACAGATTTTTTCAGAATGGACGTAAGTCAGAATTTCAGACTTCCATGTACATACATATTTAGTAGAAGCTAAAACAAAATGCTATTACATAGTCATTTAATATTTAAATAGCAAATATAACTATTAAGCTTTTCTAAAAAAAATATTCACAACAGCAATTCAAACAACAAACAAACACCTTCTCAATGACATTTTTTATGCTCAAATGTGATGATTTTTACGCAACAAAGAGGTGGAACAAGTTAACTAATTATTATCATGAAAACTTAGTTCATGTTAGTATGAAAATAAAGTTCAGAATCAAAAATTAAATAAATAAAAAGGAAGGACTCACTATTTGACTATAGTAAATATAGATAAATACAAAAAGCTATTTGCGAAGTGGGTCACATACTGGCCTAAACATTTGCATGAAAATGTAAGCTCGCTGAACACAAAGTCTCCTGGAGCAATTTAGTTAAACTACAATAATCAAATCTATCCGGTCAATTAGACCAACGTACATCTCATTACTTTCAAACAATCAACTCCAGTTTAAAATTTTGTATATTTCGATTAATTTGCACAAAAAACCAATCACAAAATAGCCATATTTAGGCAAGAAAGGGCCAGCTTGACGTGATTAATACCACGATCACATATAAAACCGGTGGTCAAATAATACTTGCGGTTTATTTACCGTGTGAGTGAGTTTACTGGAGGCCAAAACCTTCCTCTCCTCTTTCCGCACACCTCTTATATAATACCTAAAAGGTGGACAGTGCACTTGTAGTATATAAATTAGTAAGCGCGGTGTCATGTAACTGCTTTAAATTATACTTTCTTTATTACTTAAGAACCAAATAAACTATCATCGAGTAAACGTTGTTTCAATCAAGGAAACCTCGGCTCCCGGTAGTAACAACAATTACTAAATGAAAAAGTTCTGTCTCTCCGTACATGCTCGTGTTGTTCCCCTGTACCATGGAAGAAAACTTATTCAATGAGTTGTTCTCTTGTTAAATAATCCTAGACTGTAATAGGTTTTTAAATTAGTATACAAGCTTTTGTAATAATTTTCCTAATCTTAATCACGTATAAGATTAAACTTCAGGGTATGTGGTCGATCGATGTTGTGGTTTGATTTTACATATGATGAAAAAGAATGCAAGGATTTGGGAGACCACTGATGGAATAATACTAATAATAATAATCACGTTTATTTGGAACTAAAAACACATACAAAAACAAAAACAATATGGAAACGATGATAGCTGCAAAAGTATGAAACTGTGGCACAGCTACCAACGCCCCCCTCCTGGCAGGAAAGTAGGTTGTTCCAGAGAAACACTTAAATTAAAGAAAGTTTTTCAAAGCATATAACAAAAGTATTTAAAATAAAGAGGTTAAGTGTTTAATGAATGGATATGTGCTTGTGTGTATGTGAATATGTGGTTTGTATGGTTTGTTTTGTGTGTGTGTGTGTGTGTGTGTGTGTGTGTGTGTGTGTGTGTGTGTAAATGTTATACTTCCACAAGTTTTTCCGTAGCATCATAATCAAGGGATTTTAACCATGTTCCAAGTTTCTTTTTTACTTTATGACCATTAAGAGAATAAATATTAAGGGTTTTGTTGACTTTATTATAGACTTATGTGTCTAAAATGCCGACTTGCGGCTACGGTTTTACGCGACTTTATATCGCATACTCTATAAGAGCGGCGTCTTGAGCTGTAGATGTTTGGATCGTATGTTAGCTGACTATGCTTTCGAAGTACAGTACGAAGAATGAATAACTGTCTGACAGAGAGGACCTTGCAGATAGAGTAGACCATTTTTGTAGGAAATCGGATAGGCTTTCCTGCCAATACTTTGAGGATAGCTCGTTGTCCACGTTCTACGCGTATCAAAGTTGATTTAGGAGCTCCTCCCCAGACTAGACAATAACCCATTACCGACTGCACAAGTGCAAAATAGATGCATATTAAGCTATCAAAGTCCACCACAGCTTTAAGTTTCTTAAAGACATATATTAGTTTTCTTAAACGTGCTACTGTGTGACTACTATGTTGCTTCCATTTAAGGTTACTATCGATAATAATTCCAAGGTATCGGACAAACTCAGCACTGTCCAGTCTGGCACAGCTACAATTTATGTTATAGTCACTATATGAACAAGTGTGGGCACGAATTACAATGGGTGTTTGGGGTTGACTAGCTTTAGAGGGATAGACTGTAGCAAACTTGGTCTTACTGACATTGAGTGTAAGTAAATTTTCCGTTAACCACGCGATAACAGAGTTTAAAGCCAGTTCAGCATTGATACCAACATCGAACCAGTTTCTACCGTCAATTATAAGAGCTATGTCATCTGCATAAGTTATTATTTGGCAGTTAGGTAGGGATAACTGACACAGCTCATTCACGTATATAAGGAAAAGAGTCGGTCCGAGAACACTGCCCTGTGGGACTCCAAACATAACAGATTCTTCGTTACTTAGGTAGTTTTCCAGCTTAACACAGTGTTTTCTATCTGCGAGATAGCTCTTGAAAATGTCTAAGGTTATGCGTCGAATGCCAATTTTTTCTAACTTTGAAATAAGTATGGGGACAGAGACAGTGTCAAAAGCTTTGGAAAGGTCTAGAAATATAGCAAGTGTTTTCCTTCTCCTTTCAAAACTATCAATGATTGTATCTGTGAGCTCTATCACAGCATCCTCTGTGGATGTGCCATTTCTGAAACCAAATTGATTATTAGCTAAAATATTAAATTTTGTGAGATATTTAGTAAGTCTAGTGTTTATAATTTTTTCAAAGATTTTAGACAGTGCGGAAAGTACTGATATAAGGTCTATAGTTAGATACACTGTCTCTGTCTCCAGACTTGTAAATAGGATGAACTACCGGTATGTCAGAAAAGGTACCGGTAGCAAAACACAAGTTGAAAATGTAGACAAGAACTGGTGTAATCACATGTCTGGTAGCCTTCACAATGGAGTTACTTATGCCATCAAACCCTACAGCGCATTTATCTTTAAGACCCAAGATGATATTTTCAACCTCGATACCAACCACGCTATCCAGTACCATTGAATGTAGTGGAGTAGAACCTGAAGAATTTGGAATGATAGGCTTTGCATTTTGATAATGGTGAGATTGCTGAATTTTAGAGGCCAATAGTCTGCCCACATTAGCAAAATAATTATTTACTTTGTCTACTGACTGGGAGGGGTCCTCGCAGCATTTTAATAACTCTGAGGATGGTGTACTAATTTGTTCGAAATTACCAACCCGTTTGATTAATTTTCATGTAGCTTTAGGATTACCTCTAGCCCTCCGAAACTCGTCACTTTCGTATTCACGCTTGACCTTTTTCAAGAGATTATTACAAAAGTTGCGATACCGATAGAATATCAACTTGTTTGACTCCACGTTAGGATGTTTCTTAAGAGTTCTGTATAATTTGTCTCTGTGACGTATGCATCTCAGGAGGCCAGGAGTAATCCACGGCTTTATAAGGCGTTTTTTACTAGGAATACGCAAAGTATGGGAATGGGATTTAATAGCTGAGGACATTATGGACACAAGTGATTGGGCCGCTGCATTAGGGTTTAGGGATTGGAGTATTGAAGAAAAATCTGTATTACTAATACATTCAACGGTTGCTGGAATGTTTATCTTAATATTCGAGTGATTAGTAATGACTTTAAGTTTAATTTTTATATTACAAAAGATGATAATAGGAGCGTGGTCTGTAATAAGAGAATCCAGTAGTAGTGTAGTGGCAGTAGTTGGAGAGCGAAGCATTACATGATCGTGGCAGCTCGACAGTCTAGTCGGGAGACTGCAAGTGGGGAGCATTCCATAGGAGGCAGTAAGATTAAGGTAATCGTCTGCAAACGGATCACGACTGTCCTGAGAGATGTTTATATTAAGGTCTCCAATTATGGCAGCAGTTTCATAGTGGGAGAAATTTCTTAATAGATCATCAAGACCACTCAAGAACAAAAATAAGTCTCGTCTCTATATGATGGAGAGCGGTATAGAGCGATAAAAGCAGCTTTATCAGACATTTTTATAACCAAACAATTTGCGTCATTCAAATTAGGTACTTCTACGATGGCTTTTAGACTATCCTTAATATATGCAACTACCCCATCATTTTGATTTTTAGAAGACGATATGTATGAGTTGTATCCGTTTATAGAGGGGATAGTAGGACATTTGCTTAGCCAGCACTCGGTTAGTATAACGATATCAGGTAAGTACGTTAGTCGACTCATAAAAAGCACCAAATTATCAAAATTGTAGTTAAGGCTGCGAATGTTACTGTGCAGTATTTTCAGGTCATGGTAGGCCTCATTTAAATATTGTCCACTCGCTTCAGGTGAGTAAGAGTGGAACTTTGAAATAGAGACTTTTTCTATCTCATTGCTTATTATGCTAAGATCATCCATTAAATGATAAAATAACAACAGGGAAGTAAAAAAGATAATATATGGAGGGAAAAGCAAAACTAAATAATAAGTTCTGTGAAATCGGACTGGCGTTATAGACGTAGAGCGAGAGTTTACTATTAAAATTTATAAAGTATAAAAGACTTTGGCTGGATGCATGGAACTTACATATGTATAGTCAGATTGAGTTTATAGAGATATGATAATGTATGTGTGTGTGCAGTATACCGGTTACGTGTGAGAAAGTTACAATAACAGTTAAAAATGCAATAAAAAGGTTTAAGATTCAAAAATTTTCTAAAATGAACATGTAGAAAGCAACAAGGAACAATGGTAAGTATACAAAAATTGATGTCACCATAACTTATTAGTCACGAGTGATTCATTATATGTATGTGTAAGATCCCTTTCGTTCTTCACTTGAAAGTGTGGGGTGCCAGATTTTTCGCGAACAAATATCTGATCATGTGAGACCCAGCAAAACTCGAACTGATTTGACTTAGCAGCATCACGAGCCAGGCCAATAGTGAAGATATATATGTATAGGAATATAATAAAATATAATGATAGTGACATTTTGAATCTTTTTTTAATATAAGCAAGTCAGCGACCTCAAGTACTTGTAACCATATATTCCAATAACTCTTTTGTTCGACTCACTCAATTTGGCTTAAAACCTTCGTCAAAATAAAGGCTCCATAAGTGTGTAATACGCCTAAAAAAGCCTATTGATAAATGATGGCTTGACAAAATAAGGGGGAACACATAATGGAATCTGACACGTCATGAAAAGGACTACTTGACCCGTTTGGTGAACCACTTAGCAACTTGGATTAATTATCTTTTCGATTCTTGACTTGGGGTGGAAAAGTTTTTTTTTTTCTTGTTAAGTGGATGACGTTGACTGGGCTAACAGGCCGTACACATCGATCACCGATGTTAAACAGCCTTAACAACTTTATATGGGTTATCGATCATTTTTAAATGTGTTCCTTTAAGTAAAACATGAAAGTATACAGCGTTATGTATAGGATGTCACAAACACTTTTTAGACAAAAGTAATCTTTTAAATAACATGAATTTATATTAGTAGTCTGCGATAGGCTGATTGATGGTGATGAATCTGTATATACAGACATACACTCACGCCACACGAAGAGAGGGGATGACTCTATTCTTCTCTATCTTTTATCTTTTGTATAACAACTAAATAATTATTATTATTTCAGGAAGAATTTAGTAGTTTTTTGAAGTTGAATTCTAATGTTCAACTCTCTTATCACCACCATTGCTAACAAGATAGTTAAATGCATAAGTAAGCTTACAGAGATAAAGCCATTAATCAGTTTAAAATCTCTATGTATCCATCACTGAATAGATCTTAATGCAAATGCTAGAGAGTGATCTATCGCCCATCATTTGTAACTTAACTTATCCATTTGTCTTCGACTTAAAGCTCTGTAAAAATTTTCTTTATTCGCTCTGTATAGAACACCTTTTTTGGTGTGAAATAATTTAGTAGAAAATTTGTTTTATTTAAGCCGTTTGAGCAAATTACGTCTAGAAAAGATCTATCGCAACTGAGACTATGTATTCCCGTCATGAACATATTAGAACATTGTTAGTATAAACGCAATCATTGTCGTAATTTACTGTTAAAAGATAAGTGATTTTTTAATAACATTTCTCATGTCGACATATTTCACAATAACGTCTGATATAGACCTAGGTTAGATTCAACAGAAACGTTGAGTTTAAAGTTCTTAAAGCCCCAGACCGACATAAATTCAATATTTTTACCTTACTTTTCAGTCTTTCCAGCGCGTAGGCAGATATGTTAAAACAAGTCCATAATTAATGGACTATATTTTAGCTCCAACGCTATAGGAGAAAGTATATTGTCATACTATCTAGACATGCCATTACCAACAATTAAGAAAATCTCTAAAAAATTAAAGTTGTTTCAGTCACGATCCTTTTTTATAATATTAATAGCTATTATGTGTAATAAATACCTATATTATATACTCTCTTTGTAATTACTAAGCTCTACTACCGTCTTAGTTAAATCTCAGGCATATTGATAGAGTTTTAATAGGTATACATCACGTAGTCATATCTTTTTTTTACATCTTTCTTTATCAACTGAGTTTTATAGTAAATTTTTATATAGTATATGTCATTAACAATTAGTTATATTAGGTTAGGTTATATAAAGTTAATGAAGTGAAAATGGAGATTTATTCCAAAGATGATAGAATCAATACATACAAATGCAGCGCAATCTAAAACGCTTTAGAAGCAGCTATATGTAAGAAAAGCTTCATGTCCGATCCGGTTTTATGACTTTGGGATAGAAAAAGGATTGAATTGTGCTTGTGTATTCGATTGCTCGTCCAAGTCGTAAATCTTAATACTAGACGGTCGCATGTACTACGTACCTATGTACACAGCTTGTACTACTTGGGTATTATGCAGCGTGTCTTAGATATTTGAACACTTATATTGACTACTAAAAATATACATCTCTAGCAAAAAAATATTGTTACCAAAAAGCAACCCCTGTAAAAGCTATGACAGTTTTAATTTCCTTGTAGTGTCCCGTCCAATTGTCATAAATACAAGTGGAATGTGTAGGTAAGGTAAACGTTTTTATATCTATGTACATTTTGTTTGTTTTGCATTATTAAATGCGCCATCGAGAAAATCCATAAAAACTTATATTTAAACCATAAATATTTCTGAAGTTAGTTTAAGCCGCATGCGGTGCAGAATCCGATTTGTTAAGTACTACTGGAAAATTATATTTCTACCATAAAACATTATTGAAATCCCATTTCTACTAAATGTTATCAACCTTAATAACTGACCCTGGTAGACTAATTTGAGTCGGATTATATTCAATAAGCAAGGATGGATATACTCGAACTCAGGTACACTTACAGTAAACACAATTTGATAACACCTTATGATTTATTGAATATGATTTATTGATTGAAATATGCTGTTATCGATATTTATGATAAGAATGATAATAATCTATATGTATTCGTCGTGTTTCACCCAGTTATTACCCAAGGGTAACAACGAACTAGGCAGGTAGGTACCCCTATATTCCTATTCGTTTAGATTGCCATTTAATTATTAAGTTAAAAAAGTGTATGTTAAATTCTAATTTCAAATTAATTCAAATTAAATTTCTTTATTTTATAAAACTGTTTAACAATTATTTGAAACCATCCGTCCTGTTTTAAAAACTGTATAAAATTGGTGATCAGTACACACAGCATCATCGCAGCTATAAGTTACTTTGTCAAGTGTAAGATTAGTATTTAAAAGATAGTTAAACACTGCCTGTGTTGATCTATAGCCACCCGTTTCCTAATTTCAATTATACGTTATATATCTTATTCTTTTCACATCCGGTAATTTACATTGCTTTGCTAACCTCACCCAACTATTACTTTACTGAGCTAGTTAGTAATATAGCTGAATGAAGAATTTCAAGAAGAATCAGTTTATCATTATAATTTCAATTGGATTAATTACGTAATGAATGACATTTTTTAATTATATACATAATTATTTCTTAATTGTGAATCTTACTTATGTTTCACTGTTAAATTATCAGCTTAAGTATTTAATAATTTGATGATTTATAAAAAAATATTAAGTGTATGACTAATTATTTTTTAAATATTTTATCTAAATGATCTAAATGATGAATGATAAAAAAATCAAAATTATTAATGCCCTAAATACTGCAAAACAATATTTTTTATAGTATAATAAAAAACACTGTTTTTGATTTTACAATATAGGGCACACTGAAAGTTAAGCACTTCTGATTTCTCAGAACTGTTTGATTTTAAAATGTTTTTTTTTACATACGAGTCCTTAATAAAAAAAGAAAGCAGGCAAGAAATCATCTGTCATTTGTTTTTTATCACACTTTGAATGTCGTCATCGCAGTTAAAATGGAATTAACGCAACAAGATTTTAGAGCGATGATTTTTTTATTTTAAATGTGCTCTTTCTCTGCAAGATTGTGCCGTTCGCTAATTTAAGAAAACAGGCGCATCACCTATGAGATGATTTGGGGACATTTGGGGATTGGTACGAGTCAAATTCAAAAAATGTTATATGAAGAATTAAAAGTTAGAAAACTTTGTTGTCGTTAGATTCCCCATGAACTGACTTCAGAACAAAAACAACCTCGTGTGGATCGGTGTAAAAAGATGTTACTTAGGTACGACCATGGACATTCTAATGCTGTTTACGACATCATCACAGGCGATGAACCTTGGATTTAATATTTTGAACCAGAGAAAAAACAACAATCTTGACAAAATTTAAGCAGTAAAATCGAAACAAACATAATTACATTGTTTTTTCTCGCGCATGGGTTCCGTTGACACAGTCCCACTTGAAGATCAAAGAACTGTTAATGCCTAATGGTACACCACCATTTTTTTAAGCACCTATTCTAGAAAAAGTATGAGAAGCAAGACCGAGAAGCCACATCCTTTTGGACCATCAACCATCAATCAAATGTTGATCCTCGACATTGCGGCGGGCCGGCATTTTGTACCGGCTGAGCAATTAGCGAGCAGCGCCGAGCAGGTGACCGAGAGGCAAGGAAGAGGGCGGGCGCGGGCGCAAAAGCTTCCACTCCTTATAAAGCAACCATCGGCCATGATACGACACTCACTTTACGGACTCGATCGGGTACACCGCCTTATACAGTTGTACCTACTTGCAACAATATATACCAGCGTTAATAACAGTCTGCTTTTTATTTGGTCACCAACATCAAGACCTTAACACTCTTGCACCACGACAATGCTTCTTCGCACCCGACCAAGAAAATAAAAACATTTTTGGCCAAAAATGTCCATCCAGCACAAAGTCCGGACCTCGCACCCTGTGATTTCTTTGTTTTTCCTAAAATTAAAGATGTGATGAGAGGCTTCACTTTTACAAGCTCTGAAGAGGCAGTGACGGCGTTCAATCAGCACGTTGAAAACATGCCACCAGACCAATGGTGATATTGTTTTGAAAAATGGTATGAACCTATGAAAAAATGTTTAAAATGTAAAGGAGAATATTTCAAAAAACCATAAATATATTTATATGCTTTTAACTTGTTTAATTAATAAATTCCGCAAAACTTCCAGTGCGCCCTACGTAGATAATATAAGTCAATATAGGTTTAACAAATATTCAATATAAATATTACATACCGTAATAACATAGGTCTACGATGGAGAAACTTTTCATAATGTTTGTAACACCTTTGTAGGTACCCAGCTCCGCAAAAACAAAATTTAAATTGAGCACTATTTAGTAAAATATTAAAACTTGTGCTGTTGCACATCCAATCCAGTTAAACTGAAATTTTATTATCTGGGACAAAAATTATACTTTTTAATCCATATAATTAAGCTTTCGAAGTCTTTGTTCGCGTGCACACAGTGGTGTAAAAAACTGAAGCCATGTATATAATTGGAATAAAATAAAGTTTTGCAGCTGGTGGCCACCCCTGAGTATATTTTTTGAATAACGGCCGTCAAATTCGGGGCTGTCCTATTAAAAGTTACCAAGATTATGGACATTAGCTTCGAGGGAGAAATTCAACTTTTAAATAATATCTCATGAGGAACATCTTCTGTTTTAGGGTTCTCGGTTTATGAAATGTCTCGGTTATATCGGAAATGTTAATATTATAGCGAATTTTGATCATAATTAACTTTTGTAGATTATTGTTTACATATGAGGGGCCAGAAAAAGATCACGATGAAATCACGGCAAAATTCAAACAAAAATGTCTACAGGCGCAGATAAAATTTTAATAGTTTGCTAGACAATAAGAGATATTTAACTGCAAACCGATCAATAACTTTGCTTCAAATGTTTGGCAGTGCCTTATTAGAAATAAGTTATATGCTTGTTATTTTTTGTCTGATACGTTTTAAAATTACAGCCTAAGGTCAAATAATACAAACCATAAGTTGCTACAAGCAGTAAAAGTAAAAGCGAATAATACGGCTTCACAGAAAACCGGAAGACAAATAATGTTTGTTGTGTTTATACCTCATGGTAGGAGAGGGGGAGTTGGGCCTCATGAACCCTTCCTTATTGGTACAGTTTAATGACCACCACTCTTTGACTCCACTTATTGGTACAGTTTATTGACAACCACTCTTTGACTCCACTTATTTGTACAGTTTATTGAATACCACTCTTTGACTCCACTTATTGTGGAGTCAAAGAGTGGTGGTCAATAACTCTCCAATTATCAGGCAAAGTGGAGTCACTATGGTAGGCTAATATATAAAAACAAAAAAAATCACATCGAAGTGAAAAAAATCAGGAATTAAAACGACAGCTAAGTACATCTTTTTGTGATAGGCCATTTATTGGTAGTAGTAGTCTATCATATATCCTTTCTTAATTACGATGTTTGGGATGTTTGGTAGTCTACGTGAACAAAAGTATCCATTAGGTATAGTTTACATTAAAATCAATTTTAAATAAATAATCAGTAGCAGAAGTGTTATAACTTAATAGATTTACATAATAAGCCTTAATGGGTTTAGCAAGTATCTCCTCAGGCTTATTAAACTTTATTGTAAAGTGGATACCAAGTATCACAGCAAACAGTCTCAAAATTTCACCAACAGAACCCTACAAGCAAGTTGCCAAACAAACTTCACTCCATATACTCTCCAAGGGAAGCCCATCTCAACTTTAATGTTTTAATATTTCAAATGAACTGTGTTTTTCTTTGAATTTACACGATCGCCCTGTAGCTCCACAATATACAGCATTTTTAAAGGTTATGAACCTGTTCTTTATATTCTTTTTAGCTTGAAAATTCCTGTAAAGATTGTTCATAATGAATAAACCCTTTTTGCAATGGTTATTTATGTTTACGTCTAAAATTCCCATATATTTTGATTGACTTGAATTATTTAATGTATGAACCATTAAGAATATTACATCTTTTGTCTAATCCATCCACTATTCTGATTTTATTTCAAGATTCTAATTAATTCCGTTTCTATTTACTTATTCGTAGTTGTTGACTCCAAGAGTGGCTTACTCAGACTTACTCCCACTTCTGAGAAAATTTAGATTGGTAATTCCGTACTTCATTCTCCTACATGAACAGGTTTTATCAATATGAAAAGGAAATGTCATTTTATGTTTTTAATAGATAGTGATTATAAATAGCGATTCTCGGCAATAGATATTGACGTTTAGTATAAGAGTTGATTAATACTGTCTTTGTAACTGTAACTGTGACTGTCTTTGTAATACTATCTTTTAGTATACTATTTACAAAGTCAAAATGAATCTGTCTAATCTAGAATTACTTTGATAAAATATTTTCTATCAGCTATGCTAACAGCTATTTCAACCTGTATCCCTGAAGAGGTTTTATTAATACCTATATTTTGACGATTATGTAGTACTCTTTTACTGGTCTTCCTTATCTCAAGTATCATGAAGCTTTCACAAATTATTGATAACCTCATATCCCCCTCAGTTATGTCTTACATAAATATAGCTTAAAGTAAAGAACATTATATTCCCCATACTGAAGTGTTATAATTTTTATTATAATCGTATACCTTGTAAATCGTTTACAAGACGGCACTACACAATATTAAACCCTTTTATATAAAGAGTAAAAATATAAATCTGCAAATACAATAAACAATCCAAAGCGGCTCACTAACGTCGAACGAATAAAATAAATCAGTGGCTAAATAACACTGTTAACAATTTATACTGCCGAAAAACGGGGAATGGCCGTCGATGTTAGCAACACTTATATAATTTCGGCCTAGCTACGGAGTACATAATTTATGGAAGGCTGCCGGTTTTATTTATAGTTAGAGTTATAAAATAATGTAGTTTATTCATTTTGGTAACACTAAGGTAATAACTTAGTGACATATATTAACATTTGGATTTGTTAGCAATATTTCAAATGTTGATAAACGTCGCAGGTCCATAAATATGTAACAGACTGATGACAAGCTACATGATTAATGTCAACCCCTTTTGGAAGATTTGTTCGTAAATGCTACAATACAACACTCATTTTTGTACAACATTAAGGATAGTTCACAGTATTTCAAACAAACATATCATGGTACAAACGGCGGTTTATCGCTGCTTGCGATCTCTTACAGACAACCTTTAGATGGACAGATGAAAAGATTCATTGATTGGGCGGTTAAAAGGTGTACTTATAAGTTTAACTTAGAAACAATTTACATTTATTATCAAAAGGAAATAAAAAATAAATAAAAAGAAATAATATATACATATAAATATATATATGTATATATGTGTATATAAATATTATATATACATATATAGGCAGATACAAGATACACATATATTGATGGTTTTCCGATGATGTTAGGATCCTCGCATGGGTGTCATTAAGGAACTCGAAACGTTCTTTGAGATAAGAGGGAGTAGAGGGATTAAAGACAACTTGTAAAGTAAGGCAAGTATACGAGCATTTCGGTGAAGTCGTATAGGAAGACACTTGAGCTTAATACGAAATTCAGAAATATGGTAATATTTGCGTAAACCAAGTATACACCGGATGCAGACGTTATGAAGGCTCTCAAGTTTATTAAGTTGGTTCTCAGTGAGATCAAGATAGCTGGGGTAAGCGTCAGGTGTCGGCGTTTGTCTTTTACCATCAGATGACCCGTCTGTTTGTCTGTCCCCCTTTTTCTTTACGGAAATTCCAGTACAAATCGGGATAGTTGAAAAGCATCTTTATTCTCTTTGAATAAATTAATTTTAGTTATTTTAGTTTTAATTTTAGTTAATTAGATGAAATAATGAATTAAATTGCATAAATTAGAGATATATGTACATATATGTTGAATTTATCTAAGTGAACAAAATTACTATCTTGTTTTTCAAGAACAAATGATGGGGTAAAGCAACACAACAACTGTCACAATTATTTACACGAAACTCTGTGAAACGGAAATAATAAAATTATAATATGAAAACTTAGTCAATAAGCCTGTAATGTTCAGTAGAAGTGGCCATTGTCCCCCAAACGCATCAAATTATGGCCACTTTATTTGTGATGGGAGATATATTTCTAAGTTATGGCAACACCCTGTTTATTCTGTATTATGGACTGTTCATTATATAAGTTTTATAGTACAAGGTCAGAGTGCCGTTGATAGTTAGTTTACCATAAAATATGAGATACATTTAATGGCCAAGTGTGAGGGCCTTGAAATAGCCTGGATAATGTTATTTTGAAGGGATTCGGATAGCGTGTTTGTGGAACTGCAATTTATGGAGCAGTAAAGGGCTACTGTAGTTTCTTGTATTACATGTTTTTTGAACTAAAATCACTTCTTCACAATCGCAGTAACAATAAATGTTGTCTCACCGATGTCAATACTCATTCGAGGGAATGAGCTAGATACAGCTAAGCTAAGAAATTCATAAAGCAAAAATTCTCACGAGTAGAGGGCACGGATCTACCCGCTACAATTAATTACAGATAAGCGACCCAGCTTCTTTGAGTTGTTGCTTATACTTCGCATTTCATCCGTTTAGCTAAAATCCCTTTCCTTCTTTTAAATTCTATTCTATTCTATTGTTACCGTTCAATTTCATTTTGCCAGGTTGAATGCTATAAGGCTTGTCTTCATTACGGTACTGGAAGCAAATTTTAATTAATTAAAGGTGTGATTAATACACCTCTGCCTTTCCTGAGCTATATAGGCGTGACCTTTCGTATATATGTATATATTTTTTTTATAATATAATTAAAAACAGACGGGTCACCTGATGGCAAGTGCCAACCGCTGTCCATTTACACCTGCAACTCAAGAGGGGCAAGTGCACTGCCTGCCTTTAAGGGTGATGAGGGGAGGTTAAACAGGAGAGCCCTTTTTCCTCTTTCCTCTGAGAATTGGGCCTCCGGAAACCTCACTCCTATATTTACGTCTGCACGTCCGAAACAGCATTATGAATTTTTTGACATACATCATACATAATATCACGCCTCTTTCCCATAGGGGTAGGCAGAGACCCACTTCCTTCCATTTGCTACAATTCTTTCATACCGTTCCGCATACAGGCTAGTCGGTTAAAGGTACTTTTGATCTGGCCTTTGCTTAGATTGTCTTGAACTTGGTCATATAACATTCGCCTAGGTCTTCCTCTTCCGTCAACTCCATTTACCTCTGCCATAGCTTATACCTATTGTCAATCTCCTTTCACTCATCCTTTCGATATGACCGAACCAGTACAGCATAATTTTCAACCGACTTCAAAAAGGAGAAGGTTCTCAATTCGACTGTTTGTTTAAATGTTTGTTACCTCATAACATTCGAGTGGGTGAACCGATTCTGATATTTTTTTTTTTTTGGATTGGACCGTGTGGTCCCATTTCAATTAGGTCCAGTTCTGACTAGGGCAGCCATGAGAAAGCCGTATAAGTCTTAAATTTGCATTAAGCATGTACTTGACAAATTTTGCGAATAACTCAATATCACGAGCCAACCGATTTCGATATTTTTTTTTTCTATTAGAATATTTATTTTATAATTAGAATATTGATTTATTAACTACCCTTGAAGTACATCCTGTGCTTTAAGGGTAGTTAGATGAGAGTTTGGTAAGGTTCTGACAATGGCATAAATGAGAAACACATGTTACGCTTAAATTTTATGATAGACGCATATTGAAGTCGGTTGTCTACTTTTTTAAAGTGAATTATTTCTATTTTAGTCACTACATCTTTTTTCCCACCACACTGATCCCATATCACACTATTCCTCACTCTGTCACTTAATTTCACATTAGCTATACTCCGCAATGCTCTCATTTCTACCGCATTAATTCTACTTTCGTGCTTCTCTGCCATACCCAACTTTCAACACAAACCGATACGACCTTCAAACCTTTAAGAAAAGAGCATACTACGACCTAAAAGGCCAGCAACGCACTTGTGACTCTTGAGTTGCGGGTGTTTATGGGCGGCAGTAGTCACTTACCACCAGGTGACCCGAATGCTCGTTTGCCCCCTATCGCATAAAAAAAAAACTTATCTTAATTTCACAAAACGTTCTATTATTATCTCTTTCAAAAACCATAGTTTTCGTCTTGCTCAGATTAATTTTCATACCCATTCTTTCTAATGCCCCATGCAAGGTTGTTACCGTCTTCTGTAACTCTTCAGCTGATAACACAAGTATTACTTGGGCATCCGCAAATAGGCGACACTTGACGATTAAACCATTCATTCTCAAGCCACATTATTTCCCTTTCATTTCTTTCAGACAATCATCAATGAATAAGTTAAACAGCTATGAGACCTTTCTCAATCTTAAACCAATCAGTATAGGCGCCGTTCACCCTGACACAAGCATTGGAATTCTCGCATAGAGATTTTAGTGCTCGGATCAGTCGCTGTTCACTCCATTCACCGATAAAACTCTCCACAATTCATCCCTCTCCACTTGATTATAGCCTTCCTCAAAATCCACTAATATGCAGTGAACTTTTTGACGTTTCGTAAACTTTTCGGTTACGCCTCACAAGGAGAAAATCTCGTTCGAACATCCCATAACCCATTCCTTTTCTAAATCCTGCTTGGACATCCCATATCCTTTCATCAGTTTCTTTCATTAACCTTTCCATTTATACCTTTGCATGCAATTTTTCTATTACGCCTATGAGGCTGATACCCCGGCAGTTTTTGTAATCTTGCTGTGACCCTTTCCCCTTAAATAACGGCACGATTGCTGCCTTGCACCAATCACTTGGCACTCGGCCGTTCCTCCGACAAAGGTTGAAAAGGATGTACAGCTGGTTCACAAATACACCTTGTCCAGCTTTGAGCATCTCGGTTGTAATTCGATCACACCTCCTCAGAAACAAAAACCTCTCTAAACAAAAGCATCATTAATAGACATAGCCATATTTACGAAAATGTTGTTTCAATACTCATTAAAAGCAAGAAATTATTAAATATGGAAACTCACACGGTATACAGAATGGATAAACATTAATTTCAAATTTTAATGAGTTAGAGAACAAACAAAAGCTGGAAGCGGAGATGTAGTAAGTAATTAGTGCCAGATTAACTATTAGCAGGCAAAAAGTTGGACTCTGACTAATGGCTGTTTCATTGCATTAACACAACAAGTGTATAAGCAGGATTGCCAAATTTTACATCATAATATTTTGAAATAAAAAAAATACATAAACCTTAAAAAACTTCAATAGTGGATTGAGTAATGGTAAACCAAAAAAAAAAAATAGATTTTAAATATTGAACTTTATACATTCCTCTTGCATTTATTACAAAGGGAGGTAATAAAACTTGGAAATTTAAGTAGCCTACAAATTTTAAACGGGTAGTTCTTTATTCACAAATCCAAAGTAAATAAAAGGCTAAAAGCTAAAGGTAAATAAAAACGCTAATGTTTTACTGATCTGCTGTTTAATGTTATTATCAATTTTAAAAAAAGTGATGCAAAATTTATTAATAAAAAATCCTACTTTAACGTTTAAACGTTACAATTTATGTTCATTTCAAAACTAATCTTTCTCTGAGATATATTCACCCAAAATGACGCTCTAATTGATGTTACTATAACAAAATAATATGGTCGACCCAAATTCAAAATTGTATGTTTTATAACTCACAATTACAAAATTATCCAATAATTAATGACGCTTAAACGTGCGTGACAAGGAAATATTTTGAAACATGGTCACCCTAATGCTTCGTGATGCTCGGGAACTTGCAAGTGTTGCTCAGTGGTAATTATAAGCCGCCAGTAAAAACAGGGCCGTGATCGATCACCCACATTCTTAATATAGTTATTAGATTGAACTTTAAAAGGAAAAGAAAATGGTTAATGTGTGACCTATATATACACATGTACATGTTTGGTGCCAATTCTCTTTTAGAAAATGGTTTTAGGTACTACGTTATTTTCTCATGCTATTTTATTTCATTTAAACCTCATTAAGAAAGCTTTTAGCGACGGATATTACTTAAGGTAATTGTAACTGAATAATGTCTTTAATAGAGTTTCATTTTATTTGATATTTATTTGTTAGACGTAGATTACGATCAAACTCAAAGCAATAAGTAGGTTATACTTACGATGTTGCTAAAATATGTTTAGTCTTTCGGTTTCAGACTTCAAAACGTTATTTGATATAATCAAATTAAATCTTAATACATTACCCGTTTCTTAAATATAATTTACTATTACTATTATAATGGCGGTTCTATCTATGTGTATCGTAATTAATGTATATTCAGATTAATTAAACATTAAAAAGAAGAGACAGTCAGCTACCATAATCCTTCAATATTTAAATACTATTTCTTTACCAAGTTTCGGTTTGGTTTCAATAATTATCAACTTACTAATCCATACATTTCTGGGCATCACAGATCAATATAATATCGTGTTACATCTCCATAAAGACTAATTTTCTCGATAAGTGCAACCATTTATCAGTAATGGCACGAAAATTAAGTTATATTCAAGAATGGCGGCTTAATACAAAGTGGAGACGATGTTTTGCGTAAGTGTTTCTTTATGAAGTGACAATTCTTGAGTACATTGACGTTGATAGACTGATGTCTAGGCTTTTAAGCTTTTAGCAATTTTGTTGTCAAACATATTAATGATGCGATATTTAAATTTATTTTAAAAGGTCAGCTCGTGCTCAAAAATAAAATGAAAATGAAATGAAATAAACCTCGTTATCAAGATATCTCTGACATTAATAGAATATTTATTCATTATAGGGTACAAAATATATACAGACCATATTTCGAACCTCTTCTCAAATATGTCATAACACACATAAACAATTATGTTACTACTAGATTAGGATTACTTCAAACTAGAATCACGCATTTTTTTTTACCAAATTCGTTTTATAACCTTAGTTTTAACTTAATATTGCAGTTGCTGGTTGCACCTAGAGTGAATAATTCTGACCTTCTTGTTATTTCGGTAGATTCAAAAGTGCCTTGCAATACGTGAGAGTGTGATGTGAAACGGAATTGGAATTGGTTGTTTATTTACAATGTCGACAAAAAAGTAATACTTCAATGGATTCTATCCCACATTCAGATATAAGTAAATGACCACGTTGACCACAAGTTTCTTACTCCTGTTTTCGGATCGTCTAGGACTTACGACGGATTTATGTGTACGAAATTGGCAAGAATATTTTGATGACCACTCTTATAAAAATGGTACTTGGTATAAAACAATCCAGCCCCACCACACAAGATTCACTGAAGATTCAGTCCCATTCATCCACAGATAAATGGGACTGAATCTTCAAAATGTACTCGTTAATTGTGCCTCTACTCACCCTTTGGGAGCACAGGCATGAGCAATGCATACAGCATTAATGTAAGCTTTGAACGCCTAATTCTCGAATTTCTATTTTTTGATATAGTGAGTCACATTAATAATTAACACTATGTGAGAATACACTCAACACACCAAGCGAAGTGATCATTTTAACTAGTGCATCCATGTGAAAACCTAGAGTAACCATATTAAATAAAGAATAGGGACATTTTAATTAGGTCTCAAAAAGACGTACAACAAATACATGTAACTAAAAATTAAAGCGAATCGCACATAAACATCCTCCATCAATCTACGGCGGGAGATGTTCCTTTTAACTGATGACGTCACTCCCGAGCCTCCGATATAAAACTATTTAGCTTGTTTATTGCCCATAAAGATAGCTCTTATTTATAGGTTCAGATAAGGAAAGGTGTTGATTAAAATTGAGATTTGTTTGTTACTGTATTCGATGGATGAAATTACTATCCAATATTTCTTTCTGTACTGAAATATTGACGAAATATTTTTCACAATAAATGTAACTATTCACCTTCACATGTTAAAAGAGTTTATTTGTTTTTTACGATTTGACTCTACAAATAAAAATAAATGATACTCTTTCTCTTCTGTTTCTCAAGTGTTGTCAAAATATAGTCTTAGAAAGAATGGATTACTAAAGAAATACGTATAGCAATCCTAATTTGTAGTAACATACAAGTCTTCTGAGGGGCAGGCTGAGGTGTATTAAACACATACATTATTTAGTCACATTTTTCACACTTTTTTTGGAGCTACGCCATTATTTAACCAAAGATAATAAAGTCCCACTCCCGTAATAGGGGATGAGCCTGTTGCAGCCCACCGGGTCCTATATGACTGTCTATATACTGTCTGATAAATAGCAGTCCGATTCCTTAGTCACCTTTCACGATACCCACAGGAAGAGAAATTGTAGCCCCAAAAAGAAACACACCGCTGTTTTACTTGTTAATTGTAATGTTGATGGAGACTGCTGCATTACATACTTAGGTAACAGTTAATTTCACAGATTTCTCTCTCGCTCCTAGCCAATGTATTTTATAATTGAAACTATATTAATTAATTAATTGAAATATAGATTAATTTCAGTCTGAATGTTTTCAAGTAGCAGTTCGAGAGCAATTCACAACTTGCTGCTATTCATAGAAGTTTTCATGACTCCTGCTATATTGCAATTTATAAACTTATAAAGTTGAACAAATGCAAACTCCTTCAACTTTGTATAGTTTTAAATTGTTTACTGCGCAATTAAACTATTCATAATATTAGTGGAGCCAAACTACAAGCTCAGCATCTCCCATCCTATCTTTAGTTTATCCATTTTAATTAAGATTGATAGCAAGTGCTTATTTTGCAGAATATTGATACTAAAGTTGTAAGATTCCAGGATCATAGTTAAACAAAAAGCATCTGTTAGTTTAACTGATCAATAATAACGAATTCTAATTAATGTTATATCCAGAACTTGGGTAAGAAAAAGGACGTACATTAAATTGAAAATATAACAACACTTTTTCAACAGTGGTAGAGCCATGCTTAGGCATGAATGGGCCTGCTCGACCCGTGCAATACCACGGTCTCACAGAAAACCAGTGATAAAGTAGCGCTTAAATTGCATTTGACCGAAATGAGTGAGGTTTCCGGAGGTCCAACTCCCCCTCTCCCCTTTTCTCTCCTCTCATATCCCCTCTCCTCATCTCAACTCTATTCTTTCCTCTCTCCGCATCACCCTATCCCTCATCACTCTCAAAGACGGCAGTGCACTTACAACTCTTAAGTTGTAGGTTTCCATGGACGGAAGTTGTCACTTACCATCAGGTGACCCATCTATTCGTCTGTCCCCTATAATATATTTAAAAAAAAGTAGGAGAGCCATGGTGCCGCGTATTTGCTGGTGGTTGTACCAGAGTAAAACCACGGCCTCACAGAAAAGCGGTGTATACAGTTATAGATAAAATAATTTGTTCCTAAAACTACGCCCAAATGGTTACCTGGAAATTTCAGTTTTGAAAGCGCTGCATGATACTTAGATTACATAAGCTATTATTAATTAGAATAATATCACAAAACGTATTAAATAATTTATCGCATCGATATAAGACTCTAAGATTAAGCATGCTTATTTTCGTTCAGCACTAGCAACATATTTGCCAATTTAGCAGAAAAGTTTATGTATTAATATGCACCAACTATTGTAAAAAACAAGACTTTAAATATAAGGTTTTCAGTCTAAGAGTCCCAGTATTCACACACGATCATATATCTTAATATCCAAATATCAGCAAGACGCAGTACTCGGTGAAGGCTCTAGGCCATCTTTCATTTACACACTTGATTTATCCCCGGCTCTGTCGCCAAAGCTTCCATTGTCTGAGCCGCTCTACTTCTGCCGCTTCTTGAATCCCCAATAGCCTTGATGATTTAGATCTCTCTAAATAGAGTTTTGATTAAAATTAATATTTTTTTCACAATCAGGCTAGTTATGATAGTAGACTACTTAAGAATAACTTAAGTATTTTTTACATAAACTGGCTTGATGAACTAGTGGTAGGTGATCCTGACCGCGGAGCCAGAACCCTTGCTTTTGGGTAAAAATGTCACATCTTATATTTTACTCTATGATCAACTATAACACTTTTTTTTAATATCTAATATGCATTGTCATATAATATATATATATGTCACATAATATACATGTCCAAATACTTCATTCGCATCACAGATGTCATAATACTTTACTTTTATTCAAAGGATACATTTTTTTTGCACTAAATGCACCCATTTTGTTTGTATTAGATTTACTTCAATTTCACCTTCTTCTTCCATTCTTTTCATCACTCAATGGTTGACTGATGGATAATTACTTAGAAAAAACCTTAAAGAAAAGAGCTTTATCCTACCTAAAAGGCCCGGCCACGCACTTGTGACTCTTGAGTTGCGGGTGTCCATGGGCGGCGGTAGTCACTTACCATCAGGTGACCCGTCTACTCGTTTGCCCCCTATAGCATAAGTACCAAATGTGCATATAGATTATAATAAGACACTAAGTCCGCGTAAGTACTAAATGTGCATATAGATTATAATAAATAAAATAAATAAATATATAATCACATCCCATAATTATTTCAAATGAATTATTCAATATGTTATATAACTTAACTATAATTATTATTCATAAGATCGAAATAAATATGTTTATAGCTAAATATTATTATCATTTCACACAATTCTATATTTGTTTACACTCAAAGCGATATAATAAATTGAAGGAAGTGTACTAGTATTTCGAGAGCTTTAGAACTCCTACCAAAAACTAAGGGCATGGGTCACAGTTTATATACTATGCTATAGTGTGATATGTGATGAAATTGTTACTTTGTAGGAACGATAGTTAAATGTGTGTGTGTTATAACTACTGTCTAAAATTACAATACTGTCTCAATATTTACAAGTTTGTTTCAATTTTGTTATTTAATAATCAATGTTGACTAAACAACGTTACCCTTTAATATCAAGAAACGATCAAATATAACTTGACATTTATGTGGAAACTCCGTGGTGGTACGTAGAGCGACTACGAGTTTGCTACGATGCTACGGTGTAGGCACTAACTTACAATGTTGGTCTGATATCAAAACTTATTACATTCTCGTCAGTTTATGACCATAACATACAACTATTATATGGGGTTGAAAATTAATTTATATTGGGTTATAATATGTATCACAGCACTTAGAACATTGTGTGTTCTTCGATTTTTTAATGGTAGTTTAACAACAGACTTTCTGATAAGGAAGCTGTAAAGGTGCTTACACAAAAGTATTATCTAGTGCCAAGTATAGATTGTGATGTAAACATACCCTAAAATAGCACGTATCAGAGTAGGAAAGTGCCAAAAGTGCCAATCTGTTTCGTGGGTGTAATAAACGGTGGCAAAGGTATTGGATTATAATCTTTCAGACAATTAAACACATACGAGTATATTTATAATAATTAGCACTAAATTATGATCGGAAAAAGTGGGCGTTTGAGACGCCTCTACCTATCACTAGCTTAGCTTACCTTAATGGTATTTTGGGTGCAGTATGGTTTTAAAACCGTGTGGTTCTAGTTGGTTCGATTCCAACACACCGTTCCAACGAAAACCAATATGGGATGGCGATGCGGGGAAGTTTTCACATGTTAAAAAAAGTATCTTTTTTTAACGTGTGAAGCTTATCGGGGATATAGGTGTGATTTGATGTACGTATGTTTGCAGTTATGGTTTAACTATTATTAAAATTGATTTCGATGACATCATAAGTTTTCATTTTGTATATAAAAATGATAATCTTAATCTTTTTTTTCTGAAGAGAAAATTATAATAACGGAATTTTTAGTTTATTTTTAAATATTTATTTATACGTCTTCATAAATATTATCGCCTTCAAAATAGTCCCCGTAAGATATTGTGTCCTTCTCTCAGTGCTTCTTCCAATCCTTGAAACAATTTAGTCGATTACCATCAGTAACACGTCTGCTCGTTAGGCGCTATCCCAAAAAAAAGAGAACCGGGAACCACATTGTCTGCGTGTTTGAATTTTATTGTGATAAATCTGTTATATTATCATATATGTACAAACATGCGCTCTCGCCTGTAGCCCCGGAGGCAAAATGTATTACTATCAAATTGAACAAAAAATTCACAAAAAAAGTCCAGAGACATTTTTGAACCAAAATTTCCCAACAAAAACATATTTATGTTGCACCAACATTGAGAAATTAATTAAAAACATCATCTGGTACAGTCGAAGCGTTAAATAACAATACAAGCTATGAATATGTGATTACCTGCGTGATTAATCGAGGAGTAAGCGCCCGATGCGTTACTGATAAACGTTTATCGTGGAATTTATAGTGATACCTGCTTGTTTAATTATTACATTCTGGTTGCTTTGAACTCTTTGATTTATTGAACATTTGTATGTTTGTACATATTTCGCTTATAGGTAAAGTATCATTACTGGTTCTAATTGTTTGGGAAACTTCTTCCTTTTTTTAATGTTTCGTTTCTTGTAATTTTTCCTTTCCACATAAATAAGTTCTTATTATATTCGTTGTTTCAACTACAATAACTTGTCAGTTATAAAAATACTAAAATTATAAAATTATATTTTTTTATTATTGGTCTATTACACTCCATACATTTACACTCAACGTAATTTTTAAAACATAACTATTTTTAAAACAGCACAGTTATGTTTCAAAAATTATGTTCCCCAAAAACATTAGGTAAACAGTTGGTATTTCAAACTACTTTTTGCCTGCTTCTTCATACGCGTGGAATTAAAAATCTAGTATCTGTACTTGAACCTCTATTTTAAGTTAAACCTGTAGCAATATATTTTTGTGAAAACTGAATTTAATTCCATGATGTAGTTTCTGCGTAATGCGTGTACGAACATACAGACGTACGGACAGACAAAAATTCTAAAAGCTGCTGTTTTGGTTTTTGTTGCTCTAATAAAGTTCTCCTATACTAGTTATTGTGACCACCATCTAATTGCCCTGATACAATTTTATTATATTGTATATACGAGGATACTTCACTCTTAGTAATTTTCTTAAATGTTTATATTAAGTGCACTGTACGTTTTGCACGTGCTCTATAAATACAATCGAAAGTAAATAACCCTTTAAAAGTATTAACAAGGTCTTTTTTCCGTTGTATATGTATGTATAATATTACAAATTAGGTTATTATTGTATTATGAAGTATAATCAAAATTGGGTCCGTAACAAACTTTGAATAGTTTTTCAGTTTACTCACTATTACTATTAAACATACATTTCTCAAGACGAAAAAATCGAATAATACGACGGGTTGCAGTATTAAATTAAAGTCTCAAAATCTTCCATTTCCAACTTAATGAGAAATTCTCACCAGTAAAAGCAGGCATTATACGGCTCTAACACACACTCTATTTTTTAGAAAAAATCATTAGTGCCACTTACTGCTCTACCGCGAAATGTTCCCAGTTGCAGTTCAAAGGCCCACAAAGATCGGCTCTATATAAAGAGTATGCTCTATGAATTTAGTTTCCTTTGAAGGCCAGCGAAAGCAATAATCGTCGCCATGGTAACCTTTGATGTCTCGTCCGACTCTACCGTCTCCACGTAATGTATGCGTGTAGAGAGTGTGAGATTGATATATTTGTATGTTGGAAATATTATTCATGGAGAAACTATACTACTTATATTATAAACCGGGATGAGCATTGAATATACATACATACATAGAGATGTGAAAGGGAAATTAGGTATGTGATATATTTTATATTACATGAGTTGGAGTATAGTCAAAAAACTTCCTTCAAGAAAAAAACGTACTCCTATCTAAAAGGCCGGCAACGCACTTGTGACCATGGGTGGCGGTAGTCACTTCAGGTGACCCATCTGCTCGTTTGCCGTTTGCCCTCTATCCCATAAATAAAGTACAATTAAAAATCCTATTATGTAATTAAACGTGGGATTGAGATAGCAAATATTAATAAGCACTAGCAACTGCACAAAACAAACAATATAAAAGTAGTTTTTCTAAGCTGCTCACGGTGCAATCAATGGTTATTGTTACTCAAACTTTTTTAAGGTAAGTACATAGATCTCATCAGATTTTTTCTGTATCGAAATCATTGTTATTATTTAAAAAAAAATGCATGATTTATGATCAAGATTTTGTGTTTGTGTCTTCGTATCCAAATCAATTTTTACAACTTATAACCTAACCACTAAACATGGAAATCGTCGTATTTTTGGACCGATACGACCTTCAAATATTCAAATAAAGAGCGTGCCCATGAGGCCGACCAAGCGTTTATCCCTATCCCATAAAAAAAATATCGCTATCCAGCAATTAGGCGTATGTCCCCATAAACTAATGGCGACCCATACCCCAATATAAAAGGAACGAACTACGTGGCAGGAATATTTCAGTAGCTGCATATCGATACTATAATAAAAATCCCCCTCCCTCCGTTAAGTTTTTTACAAATTTTATTAGTTTTTATTTGCTCAATTTGTTTTTGAAAAAAAATAATAACGATTTCTAAATTAAAAAAAAACCAAAGCTTGTTCTGTTGCTGCTAGAGAGAAACATGTGAAGATATTTTACATATATTTGTATATTGAGGAATAGACCAATGTACTGTAATGTACACTAACTAAACTTTTCCTTCCAATTTTCACCCAGTTTCTCAATCTTTGATTCCTAATTATTCCTAACTAGGTTTGCTCCCTATTAAGTTATCGTTACTTAACACTATTTGACACAATGTGGTAATTTAATATATCTCTATCTAGCCTTTCAGGCACACAGGCACACTTTACAGGCGTGTGTGTATATATGTATGTATGTTGTATGTATTTACAATAAGCAGTGTTATAGGTTCTGGTAAATCCTGCGAATTTTTGTATTGTTGTCTATTGTCTATTCACTTACTCTGAGGACATCATCAAAGATTATTGTAATACATCTTCAGTTGAACTTAGTGTAAAAACTATAGAATAAACTAACTTTCATTACATAATTCCAACAATTTAAAGGGCCACCAAGCTTCTTTTATCGAACCCAGGTCCAAATATTGTATTTATGTATGTTGTTGTATATTTATGTAGGTTTTCACGACCGCTTTAAAACAATTGCTCCCGAAGTTATTAATTAGCAAAGTAAAAGGGAAAATGGAAATAATTTGAAATCTAAAACCTGACAAAATAAAGTTATTAATAATATGAATAATAAAGTGACAGTGGTAAAGCGGCGTGTGATTTATTATACTCGTCGTTGGTGTTAAGTGGAAACACAGTTCGTAAAATTAAATGAACTTGTACTGTATTTTAGTCGCAAGTGGAACTTTTAAATGGAGCTTTAGGTTATTAGTGTAATGGACTAAAGTTTACTTAATGGATTATTTTAATTATCTATTCTGTAGGTCCAATTGGACCTGGAATTTATTTGTGTTTTTTTTAGGTTTTTTTATTTCAAGTATTAGTTGTACTTATCAAATAGAATTAATAACAGCATTTATTTAATGCGTATTATTTCGATTTATAAAATGTTTTACATTACCCATATATATGTATATATTGAAATAAAAATAGTAATCAGACAGTGCTGGCACCCTGAACTCTAGTCGTAATTTATATTTTAAATTTTCTTCTAACAAGTTCTAACTAGTGGTTATCCATTTTATATATACACATGAAATATGAAGAATTGTACATTCGTTGATATAGTATGTTTCAGACACTGTTGCGTGGGATCTTACCTAAAACATAATAAATTATTTCTCTATAAATCGATATACTTGAAACATCAGACAAGGCTATTGATATTTAAATCAAAGATATAAAAAAATTCAAACATTTACATGGTGTAAGGATTTACATCTGTCTTAGTCAGGAAAATTGGAGCATATTCATCAAAATTTACAAAAATCTAACCAATAAACGCAAACCTAAAAACATACTCTAATAAGAAAATGTTTGAAATATGTTAAGCAAAGTTAATGCCAATTTCAATTGCCAATTTAAATAAAAAAAAAAACATTATTAATTGACCCCGCTGATAAAGGTCTGTCGCTCATTTTCCACATTTTATCGCCTGTTCTTCTCACTCGAGGGTTAGATTAATATTTTAATTATATTTTACGTATTTTTATTTAAATAAGGACATTGATCTTCATACCGTCACACCAATATCACATAATATACTACGAATTATAATCTTTAATATTTAGTCACGAATGTGACCTTGTGATGATCATCTTTGCTATTCTATGTGTACTAGTATGAATATTACAGCTTCTAAGTACTAATTTAGGCTTCACAAACCGTACAGTGGTATGCGATAACATTGGTATTTAAGCTGATGAAGGTATTTGAGTCATAACTAACTGACAAAATAGTTCAACCACGCTCAGAACAAAAATCTATAAACCATGTCACTCTTAAAAGAGGCAATTTTTTGCCTTTGTTGAAGTGAGTACTTCACCACTACGAAGGCCCTATTATATAAAAGTACACTTCTTAGGTAAGAAAGTATAAATACAAACTATTATGTATGGGTACATAAAATGTTAGCAATTAAATAATAATTTTCACTGAAATCTGAATACACTGACTTCTTGTTTGTCCCCCATTTCTCATAAAGTTTTTATAGTTTTTATATAATTTTATCAGATCTCGTACACTACTAGTGAGCGCCCTGTTAATATTCATTAGAGTAATTACGCCCACTTCGTTTCACCCCTCCGCTTCATGCCCTCTCCGTCCCTACCCCTGTTTGTACCCGTCATCTCTGAATTTGAGGCACTTTACAGCGTCAAGTGACATTATTTATGAACAGGGTGATATGAATTTTAGGTAAATAAATTCATGATCTTTTTAAAAGGCAGAATATCAGAAATATGTTTTATATTGAGATTTATTTACATGTTACAAAGTTTTGTAATATTTTCACATATTTCAAAAATGATGATCTGAACCAATTTCTGGTTCCTTTTTTTTTTTTTAAATCCGTAGTCTTTACTTATTATGTTATCTTCATTAAATATCTATAATTTTATAAATTTAGTCATTTGCATTACGTTGCAACCTTATTTCTTTTTTTATGGGATAGGGGCTGAAGTGCAAAAGGGTAGTCTGATAGTAAGTGACCACCTCCACCCATAGACATCCGCAACTCAAGAGTCACAAATTGCCAGCCTTTTAGATTTCTTTTTTTTTCACATTAAGACCAATATAACAATATAATAACGAAATGAAAATAAAAATTTGAGTAACAGGTTTACCATGTTTATATTTACATATCAAGATGAATATGGAATAATTATTTTACTAAAGTCTTTGTTTTTTTGAGATATCTTTTAATCTGAAGGTTTCTTTTAGGATAGTGTTATCCTTCTATGTATTTCTTATTCTGTTTGTTCCTCAAAAGAAACTGATTGGCCCAGGTACTTACATTCCTAAAACAATTATATGGTTTCTCTTTAAAAAAAAATCCAGTACTATTTGTCATCATTTTAGTTTTAGAGATATTCAAAGATAAGTATCAAAATAATACTATAACTTAATTACACAACACTACTAACTACTAGCGAAAAATAGGGTTCGCAATACTCAAAGGAGAGGAAAGGAAAGGAAGTTTCTTGTGCCCACTTGTAACACCAAGTGGTGTTACAAGTGGGCACAAGAAACTTTCCATAAAGCATATGCACTAGCAATAAATCTTGCACCAAGTTACTTGCACCAGCGACATCCGAAGTGTAAACGCTTGTGCAACTGGACTTTGAAAGTTTTAGTGAGTTCCATAACTTATTGCAAGTCTCACGTGTATACCGTTGATTTGAAATTTGACCTTTGTTTCATAATTATGTTAAATACAATATGGCTGGAAGCTTAAGGGCAAGTTGAAATGTTTTATATTGGAAATTTCTCAATAGATTACAGTAATTTCTGGATATACTTCTGATTGTACATGCAAAATTTTGAATAACTATATTTTCAACTTATACGAGAAAGAAGTATGGCTTCGTGTAAAAATGATAATGATGATGATCATATCAAGTATACTTATTATATGTTATATCCATCGGTTCTGTCTTAAATTCTAAAAAAACCAGAAGCCCGACTTAGCAAAAAAATATATTAATTTTGTGGCTGCATTATATTGTTAATTTTCTATTATTCGTGTTCATATAACTTCTTCTAGGCGTTTCTATCATATTGGATAGGTTCATCATATTAAATAGGTTTTATGTCCTTTGAGGGTTATATCAAACGATTTTGTATTCAATGTTTGTTTTTATTTGATACTAACTGATCGTTATATCAAATATAATTATAGATATATAAATATTAAAGATTTTGTAAACATATTATATATTACTTACCCAGACAGTGTAGTATATTATATTTATAGGATACAACAAGCAAATAATATAATAGCTAAAATAACTATGGAAACAAATATCCCTAAGTGAATTAATCACCTACATTTGACTCGTTAACAGAAATCAAATGAGCCAATGATAAATTTACTAGTATTAACCTATCCAATATTTATTTTTATGCTTTATCAACAGACCATTGTTACTAAGCCCAAGATATTAAGCTCGTCAAAACAAATCATATGAACCCAAATTTGGGGAGTTTAATAGCTGCCATTGAAGATTTCTATTCCCATCCTGACTCCAACATTTATCCATCCATCGTCATAAGTAGGTAAAAATTGACTTCTTATGTTTGTTTACATGTTTAGTTCTTAGTTAGAAGTGAAGCTCAAAAAGTGTGTTAAAAATAGCTTATATTTTCACTGCAGCTACGCATCTTGTTTGAAAGCACTTGTTCTTGTAATTTTCATGCAATTTCTGTAGAAACGATTTTGCAAGATCTTGGAAGTAGGTTACTTCTATGCACCCTTATGAAACCGACTTGCACATAGAAAAAATGTTGTCTGGGAAAACTAGTCGTAAATTGAATTCTACAAGAAATTGCGGAATCTTGTTAGTGAAGTGGACTCTTTGCTTGAGTCATTTTGTGTGGTCGCCAAGTTAGCTGTGTTCTTAATAACTATAACTTTCAATTTTGAAACATTTCCTGAAAAATGCCTCTCTAATCTTCAAACAATTTTTTTTCAGATTTACCTGAAACATAGCCAAAACACTCTCGAATACGTCAGCTTTCAAACACAAATAACAGATACACAAACACGTCAAACCTGGTATAGGATTGACGTGTTCCCTCTTTTTGGTCCGGGGTTAAAAAGAAAAACAAAATGATATTATAAGGTCTCTGAAACTACTTAATCTAAGGCGTCGGCTACAAAAGCGTAAAATTAAAAAGATATTCATGCAACGAATAAAGAACGGGATAGCGTGACACTTTTGAGGAAACAAATGTAAACACGACCTGTAATGGCTTCACCCTCAGTTCGTATTTCATTTAAATTAATCGCAACGTATTCATTTAGATGCTTAAATTAATGCCGTGGGGTTGAAAGGTACGAATAGAATTAACATGTTATTTAAATTACGTGTCGCTTTCTTCATATATGTTTATTAACTTGTGCCTCTAACTTCGTCTGGTTAGAATCAGTGCTTCTAGTGTTTCCTTTTTTAAATTTTATTGTCTTTGTTAGATTTCGTTGACGTTGAGTACTTTACTTAATATAACTGCTACCTGCTCACCAAATTGCGTGAATAAACCCTTTTATCAAATAATTTGACAAATGTTAGGTTTTCTATACTAAATTTCATAGCCCCAAGTGTCTCACTCGGAGGTATTTCTTTATTAAAAATAAAGTACTATGCGACCCTAACCAAATAAGCATACTGAAGTGGCAATAGGCTGGCCACATCTGCCGAAGAACTAATAGCGGTTAGAGCAGGTCCCAGAGGGGGAAAAGGAAGGTAAGGCGCCCGCCAGTCAGATGGACTGACGACTTGAGTAGGTAGATGCAATCAACTTCATGAGGAAGGCGGAGGACCAATTGCTGTAGCACGTTTTTTTTTTTTTTTCACACAAATGTCGACACTTCGGCATTCAAGTTTAGTTATAAATATTTAGTAAATAAATAACATAAATAGTTCACTATCAAACTAGTACAGAAGTTTTTTAGAAGAATTTAAAAACAATTCTTCTTAAAAACTTCTTTTACGATTTCATATTAATTTAGTATTTCATTTGTTCTCCAATCCCGTCAGTTTACAAAACATCTGTGTATAAAAATAATGAAAAATATATACAACAATATTTCGCCTACAAGACTACGATGTTTACATCGTAGTCTTGTAGGCGAAATATAATATAATATAATAAATATATAAAATAAATTTCAATTTCAAATTCAATTTCTTTACTTCGACCCTTTACGTGTAATATTAACCTATATTAACATATAATAATAATTTATGTTCACGTTCTTGATATCTAGAATTGAGAAAAAGCAGAGTTGACAATAGTTACTGCTACTGTTGCTGCTACTGTTACTAAAAATTATTGGTATCGAGGTCTACTACGCTTTCACAAATCCAATTCAACAATTTCAAACAAGTACTACTTCTGAAACATTTATTCTCCATATATATTTCTTAAAATCTGCAACCGATTCTAACAATGCAATACCAGTCTACGCCACAAACGCCATCAGTTTTCCCAATTCTGAAACAATTTCTGTATTTGCATCACCCAAATTGTTGAAAATAAATGACAGCGCTTGCATCGCGTGCAACACTGCTTTTAGAATTACATCGCATCGCGTGCAGCTAATACAAACCGTTTGCGTTCTCTAATACTATTACAATACCAACGCTCTAAACATGCAGTGTAGGGTTAAAATAAACGTTGTGATTGTGGGAAGGTTTTTGTGTTTTAATTGGCATCGACTTGGCATTAATTGGCTCTGAGTGTTATTTATTGACTGGACTTAGATATACTGATATTTGTTGTTAAATGTGATTTTGCAACAATTTTACTCTCGTCATAAGGTTTTAAATGAGATTAGGATTTGAGATTTATAATAGTCTGTCTTGTTATAATGTTGCAACTGAAATAACTTTTTTTTTTATATTGAGAATGTTTCATATACTATCCGAAACAAAAAGTAACGTAATCAACTTCAATTTAAAAATGTGTATGACTAGTATATATTATTGCGAAACTTTGATATCGTATAAAAAATATTACCTTTTATAAATTCGTGTTATTACTGGGTATTCGACCTTCCAGACACCGCCTTTGAGTATAATATGAAAAGTGTCATATAAGCTACTCTAGGCGGCATAGTTATTATACACGCTTATTAACTATTAATATTGGTTTTGGTATAGGGTTCTCTTTTGGTATTAAGACTCTCATACGGTTGATACAAAATCTAAATTATTTATTTAAATCAACCCAATTAGAGGCACTCTTAAATTGTCAGAAGTCTGTCAGCTAGTTGTCTGTCTGAATTTTCAAGGAAATCTAAGGACACATTTTGTCACTGCACCAGGTAGCCGTGGCGGAATGGAAGGAACGACTAGGGCGACCGAGCGCAGGGCACGTTACTATGGTGGCGATTAGACCCGTCATAGAGGATTGGCTGGATAGGCCGCACGACGTTCTTTCTTTTCGGCTGAATCAGCTGCTTTCGGGACATGGACGTTTCGGGAAGTACCTGTGTCGCATAGGCCGAGAGCGAACGCCTGCGTGCCACCATTGCGGAGGCTGCCGTGGGGACACTGCACTCCATACCTTGGTGGAGTGCCCAGCGATTGCTTATCAACGCCGTGATCTCGTGGTGGCTATCGGTGCCGGTAACCTCTCGCTAGAGACCATGGTACTGTCCATGGTCCAAAGTGAGCAAGGAGCAAGGAGGTCATGTTAGCTAAAGAGTCTAGTCTAGTCCACGTAAGCACAAAAACAGAAGCACAAAAAGAGGTGGCGGAAAGGGAAAGGGAGAGAAGGAGCACTCTCCCATCATCAGCGTTTAACGATCTCCGGCCTCCATGAGCGTTTTCCTACACAGAAGCGGGTTCAGCAGCACGAGCTGGACTGAAGCGAAGCCTCCTGACGTCTTGCCAGGAGGCAAAGCCTGTCGGGATTTGAGTGGTAATTTGCCTAGGGCATACCTTAACTCTATTATTATATAGTATATAGTATTAGTTGATTCATTATGCGTACAGACAGACTGACTAGTTGAGCTACCATAACTTTTACCAATTCTAACATACTTAGCAATTTAGCATTACTTGCTGCCTGTAAATACATTTAATCTGATTAAAACGTTATCACCAATTCACAACGAGTATCGCATACACTTTTTGTTATGAGTTTGGAATGTAATATCAGAAAACTGTTATTATCGATACATTTTAGCTTTCAGAGCATAGAGGGTTCCGCTTTAAATCTATTTAAAATATATCTCCTCAGGTAGCAGGGATTTTGAAACGAAGTGTAGCGTGTCGGAGTGGGGTGACAAAGGGGTGAAGAAGGCGGGGGTTGAACCGTGTCGCTGCAAATGTAGTGCAACGTTTTTTTTTTTTAATTTCTTTTTATAGCCTTATATGAAAAAAATATGAAAATTGCTGTTATATTCTAATCTAAGTAGTTTTTTTTTGTTTTTCTGATATCTGGGGTATTATTACGTGTAACTGTAGTTTGCATGTGCACCTATGAACTCAATGGTAAGTTGCAATATATAAATTATATAAGTTCTTAACTATAAAATAATAAAACACAACTACTCTGCATTATAACTTTATTTTTGGAGTATACAAAAAGATAGTGTCAATTAAATATATACAGAAAATTCTGTAGTCCGAAAAATCTATAATTACATTAAATAAAGTAACCGTCAAATAAAGATATAAATCATAATATATAAGCGCAAATAAAATAAAAGTTCTCACATTTTATTTTATTTGCGCTTATATATTATGTTACAACAAATTTGAAAGGACCGTCCATGGAGTTTCTTGTCTGTACTTCTTCATACGATCTACATATCGGAACAGGCAACTAGCTTCACGACTGACTTATACTAAGTCCTTCTTCTTTCAATAATTTCAAATAGCTATGATTGGTTTAATAGAATTTAATGATTTTGATTTGGTTAAAATTAAAAAATGGCATAGTAGGCTTTTGTTATTAAAATATAAATCTAAATTTCAACTTTAACTATAGAGGTATTTTCATACTAAAGATATTGAATCTGAAATATAATATTGCGATTGTGCCTCACAGATTATGTTACTAAGAACATGCTAATATATTATAGATATTTTAAATGCATTTATGAGAACTTTGAAATTCGTCAAAGAACACAGTTTAAAGTATTGCCATTAATATTTGTACAGAATTGTAAAGAATATTAAAACGTACTTAGTACAAGGTTGTCCAGTAAGTAGTGTGGTTGAAGGAAACAGTGCAAAGAAAGGAAAATCGGAGACAAGACGAGACAAAACAAAAGATTCACCTGGGTACATACACGTATAGAGTCACAAAAGAACTTCATCGTTGTCATTTCCATTTTCTCGGTGCACCGCAGACTTCAGAGTGGAGCCATGAAAGAGGCAGGTGTACTATGTTACTATATGAATCGAACTACTTAGTCTTACACTTGATGACCCACGACCACTCCAGTCGGGGTTCTGGTTTATCTGATAAGTTCGCTGCGGCGTCTGTGAGATTTCACCTTCCAACTCTCTTTTCATTTGTGTCGCTGCGTATGTATGAAAAATATACAATAATATTAACACCGCTCACAAAAACTTTCATTGAGGTCTTTTGTATACAGACTGCACAACTGATGGTAAATAGCATTCGAAAACAAGACACAACGATGCTTTAAAATGCAGATGTTGCCTTGTGTAAATATAATCCAAACATGATAACTGTAAAGCACTAACAATTTCAGTTTACTATTTATTACATTAATTTATTTAGGATTATGAAATCAAACAAATATCGACACGCACTGACTTAGTGGCCCGACCGCAACAGTGTGTGTTCTGTAGTGTTTCCTTTATAAGAGGGCGGGCAAAGGCTTCGTTCTTATTTCCGGTTCGGCGGGTGTGACGTCACGTGCCCGGAAAGGAATGCCGTTCACCGAAGCATTCCAATAACAAACTTGTTTTTGTTACACTAAAAATTATTCAGTTTTCAATATATTTGACAATAAAAAAATTTATATATTGCTTGTTACATGTTTAGTTATAATTTCATGTTTAACCAAAAGTTTAGCTTAAAATGTTGTAATATTAAAATATATTTGTGGAGGAACGGTTCCACACAAATGGAGAGTTATTCATCTATGGGAGGTGATGCTGCGGGCCTGCCGGTTAATGTTGGGAAGTTGTATTATATATATGTATATATATATTGCGCTACAGAATCGCACAACATCATTAGAGTATTGTACGTAGTTCAGCGTGTCTTACCTACATTCACATTTGATTCTCGATACCTTCATTGAAATATTCTTACGACCTGATACGGTCTTATTTTCTACTTAACTTACTTAAGAGTAATAAAGCATCTATACCTAGTTGTACATGAATAGTAACTTAAATAATCATGTGACGCTACTTATTTGTGTTCACGATATGCAATATAAACTTATCAGACCCGTACCTAAGCAAACAGATCCTGAATATTGAGTTGGCAGTAGGATGTGCAGGGGGCAATATTTGGTAAATGCTATTTCACGAAGTTATAGAGTACAGTTTATCAGTGATTAAATAATAAAACTCTTCAATATAATCTGTAGTTACATTGCCAAACTTTTTTTTTTTGGATTTAATTTATATTTAAATTTTTGACAAAAGTTTAACCACTGTAAGTATTTTAGATAAGTATTAGGTATTATATGCCAGACTTTTACAGTGGGAGAGCCATGCTTAGGTATCAATGGGCTGGCAAGTATCAATGGGAAGTAAAGGTACCGAGCCCCCACTCTCCCTTTCCTTGTTTACCTTGCCCTCATCCCCTCAAAGGAGGGCAGCGCACTCTTGAGTTGGAGGTGTCTATGGGCGGTGGTTACACTTACCGGGATCCGTCTGTTCGTCTGTCCCTCTATATAGTAACAAAAAAAGAAAACTTCTATAATTTCCGAAGATTTTAAATTTTTAATTACGAATAAAATTATGTAATATTTCATCTTTTGCCAGTCTTTACTTTTTTTTTACTATTTTTCTATATAATACTAATATAATGGGGGATGAAAATCAGCAAAAGCATAAGAACAGGTAATCCTTGTAGTGATTGATCCTGACACATTTTTTGTGTGTTGTTGTGTTCAGTCTTCTAACTCCTCCAACAGTTATTGTCTATTAATTTTGTAGAAAGCCATACTGGTACTTCGAGAATTTGCCCTTTTAAGCAAAGGAACGAAAAGCTCTTCAGCATCATTATGTTGGTATAGATATAGATAACTTCATTTAAAATAATGTTTAATACACTTGATAGTGTAATTGCTGAAGCAGTTTCCTATCGCATAAAAAAAAAAAGTTTCTTATCACACATGACACTATCTTAACAAAGTATGTAATTAGCTTTTTGTTGTGTTGTTCACAGGAGTAGGAGTCTTGACAGGAGTGAGCGGGCTCGACAGTTCCCGGATAGAGCGGCCTTACTTCGACGACGTATCTCCTCGGAATGTGACCGCTGTAGTGGGCCAGGTGGCTGTGTTAAGATGCAGAGCGAAGCATATAGGAAATAGAACCGTAAGTAGAACTAATAAAGTTGAGGTTACCTTATTTCTTAGACTGTAGAGATTTAATGACATATTTATTATTAAAAGTGACAGTATTGATTATGACTTGTGATCGAGTGATTGCTGTTCTAAACCCTAAGTTGTTTGCACAATACTAATCACATTTGTTATACATAGCTGAAGGTTTGACAAAGATATATCAGTAATCCTAGTTACTAGTGATTTTGATTTTATAAAACTTTTTTTGGAATCAGTATATGTTATGAAATTACTAAAACTGCTGGAAACGATGCCTATCCATCAATATTTTGCAAATTTTAATTGCACGGTACATGAAACCGCAACGGCTTGTAATCTATTTATAAACAGGCGACCACACCGAGGTGTACGGGCACCTGTCTAATTATGCCTAACAGATAAATCAAAGGCCTGATATAATATTGTTATTGTACAAATATATGTTATGAAAGTCAATGGCAGTAAATAACTAATAATACTTCGTAAGCTCGCACATTTACTCTTTACAATTAATCCTAAATATAAATCAACACTTGCTGTCTTCTCCATCATAACAGTTGGCTTTCAATCAACATAGTCCTGGACATAACTCACTATTTGCATTAGGACGACGCCCCACCGTCTACCCAGCCACCCAAGCGCGATATTAACCCCAGCGGCTATTATCTTAGCCATTAATACCTTGATTACTATGAACTATACATACAATCTATTAGGGAATCAAAGCGAGTGGTGTATCGTGCTGGAACTGATTAACAACTAGCGGTCAGTAATGTAATGGTTAGCTAATACGTAAATCTCTTAGGACATCTGGCCGTAGGCAGCATACGGTACATTTTGACCTTAGTATATATAAATTTTTTGTATACCACCACTCTTTGACTCCACTTATTGTCTTTTATCAGGCAAAGTGGAGTCACTATGGTAGGTTAATATATATATATATATATATATATATATATATATATATATATATGACACTCTCAGTAAATTCTGGCCGATGCTTAAACTTGTGGGATTCTCTAGACCAATATCTGTTAGTATTCAGAATTAAGTCAATTTTCTTCTCTCTATGTGATACCTCTTTCTCTTCTTTTTCGGGTGATTTGTGAGACCAAAATTTCAACTCTTTTTTAAAAGGCAACTGCCGCATTAGTATAATTCCTATGTCGCGAGGAACTTAACAAACAGACAATATTTTGTCCGCTCTGAAAATCAAACCAACACTATCTAGTGTTTAGTGATCCTGACAAGTATCTCAGCAGTCAGGATCACTAAAACAAAAGTTATATAATTATAATTAATCATTTAGTGCTATGTACTCTTTTAAACATCAGGCTTCTACTTATGACGTCTTAAACGGTCACATTAGTAAATTGTTATTTCAGTGCTATTTAAATAACTACATCTGTGTAACTTGAGTTATGATGTATAAGTAGGGGTCGGGCTTAAAATACCTTTACGTCAGTATCGAAAGCGATGACAAAGTTGTAATTTAACGATATTTACCTTAAATCGTGTTATGAAGGGTTCAAACTTTTGCCGTTTCTCAAACTTCTGAAGCCTTTAAGTAACAGTATCGTTGAAATGTTTCACCTTGGCTTTATTTCAAAGGATTTAATGTTACTTAGAAATGTTTTTAAGTTTATATAAGGTAATAGAATATTTCTGAATTTAAATTAACTGGAATTGATAAATTTAATCAATTAATATCTGAATAATGAGAAAGTTTTTGGATATAAATGGCTGATCACAGAAAAAACACCTTAAATAATCAACTTGTTTCTTTATTAGAACAAATAAACGTATACTATTACATGGGAAAGAATGCCAATTTTATTTAGAACTTATTCGCTATTTTATATTTCCATCCAATATATATTAGTATCATACAGATAAATTTCTAAAATGTTACCAAAACTCTTAGTGTTACGAAACATTTGTGAAATACAGTTATCGTGTTTTTTTTATTATATGAGCAACAAACAACACTAGATACATCATACATATATACACACCTGTCTTCACCAATCCAAATTAGTATACACAAAAACAAACATACAAAACACACACAAAAACAAACGTCACAATATCGTAGATAAACAAAAAAGTTTAAGAATCAAATATGTCAAAATGTGACTTAAAGCTATCATAATATAACAAACAAGGTCGCACATGCGAATAACCCTCAAGAACCAACGCTCTACACCACCTGGTAACTCGAATCATTTCTCAATGTCGATGTCGTCATTGGCCATCCCCTCAACCTCGCTCCGCTGACCGCCATATTAATGATGGAACCTCCAAACCCATTCGAGAAAATAAATAGTCTTGTGACGTGTGCCCCGATGCATTATAATATATCGCGGGGTATGGATTATCTAACGTCATTTTCTTGTAAAAGTCCTAAGGGTTATGATACCTTTTTCTGTTTTTATGCGAGTATGGTGGCGTTTTTGTGTTATGGATGGTCTTAATATATATATTATAACAGTTTATCTGATTCAGGACCTGAAATCATCGTATCAGACGGATACCAATCATGTATGCAAATAGTTTTTTTATTTTTTTTTATGTGGAAACCCCCACGGGTCCGTCACGTCCCACCATCACCTTACCGGGGCTAATGGGTAAGATGGTATGTTGGACTCGAACCGACTAAAACCACAGTGTTCCGTCAACGGGTCTTATGGCCGTGGCCTCAGGTGTACCCTAGAAAGGAAGTCCCTGTGTACCCTGGCAGATCTGGCCGCCTTTTGAGCAAGGCGACCCCAATATGATGTGTGGGGGTTCCGCCCCCCCCTCATGTTTAGTCAGGCGCGCGTCAGGTATGCAGATAGCGTTGCACATTTATACATATTTAATGAGGAATAGGAAAACGCAAATATAATATTTATGAAATTTTGTAATTAAAATGAGAACCCCCGTATTGATTTTCATGAAAAAATACGGGGTAAAATAACCTAAAACTAAACGTATTTCAGGGGTTTTCAAATTTTAGTTTAGTTATCCAGTGACGTCACTCGACTCATATAATATGTAAGTGGTTATACTCGTATATTATAATACTGTTACTATAATTTGGACATAGACTTTTTCCTAGGCTATATGCGGTGCTATCTCCTATAGCAGGAATTGTCTAAAAATTACTAAATATCGGAAATATATTGGTATATTATTATGTACGAGGAGTCGCAAATTAGTTTCGCCCGGGGTCCGTTTTAAGAAATGAAATGACCATCGCGGTCCGCACAACATTTAATAGAAAAAAAAAATATTAAACGAATGTAATTACAGAAATACCGAAGGTATTTTTCTTACATATCAATGAGAAGAATGTAATTTTTTATTGCGGTCTATCTGTCTGAAGTTTGAAGTAAAATTGGTGCAAGCTATTGACATTAAATCCTCGAGATGTTCATCAGTGAGTCGAGATCGAAATTTATTCTTATTGAAGTTCTTATTCGAAAATGCTGCTTCACAAATATATGTTGACCCACAAATAAACTAATAAGTTTCAAAGCAAATTTTTATAGTTCTGGTATTTATTACAACACACAAATTTTATACAGAACATATACTGGAAACTTCCGCATTTTTGTGTTTTAAAACTGTGATTTGTTGGAAATCGATCATTTCCATCTGCAGAGTAGCTTTATCACTCCTAAAAATAATTGCAGCTTCGTTGCTCCGTTCACCATCAATACGCAGAAAGGAAATGCTGCTGAGGAGTTTTACAATATTCTCAATTTTCTTAAAATCTGCTAACCTGTTTTTAAAATCCGATTTAAGATCTGTAGTGCAAGTTGTTGTGTTCTCGCGGTCCTCACAAAATGGCCTGGCGGTCCGGATGCGGACCGCGGTCTGCTATTTGCCGACCCCTTTCATATATCCTCGATATGAACCTAGTCTTTACAAAAATATTATTACAAAAAAAAAAAAAAAACTATTGCAAAAAACATTTATTACTGTAGTGCGTGTTAGTTCATACATTAATATAATTTCAGTAAAAATATATAAAGCTCACTTAAAAATGATCTCCATTGGCATTAATACAGTCCTTTAAACGTTGAGGCCAGTTATCAATAGAAACACGCACTCTCTCCATGGGAATATTCTTCACTGCCAATATTATGGATTGTTTCAGGGCTCCAAATTATCATGGCGTTTAGAGCATGCTCTCTTACACTGACCATAAATCATAATCCAGTGGATTAAGATAGGAACTAGGCGATGGCCAGTCTTTAGCGTGGATGAAATCAGATACTTTCGTTTCTACCCACGCTTAGGAAGATCGAGCTTTGTGACCAAGTGATGAGTCTTGCTGAAAGAACCATTTTGGTACCGATATTTCGACACCTTTTTTCACAAAAATATGGCTTAGTCACTCCTTGATAGCTAAGAACACACCAAATATATATTGGGGAGCTTCTATAAAGCTTTAAGTATAACCTCGACCGTTCTGCTTGTTAAAATATTGCTAAATAGTAAACATTTTCTCGTCAGTATTTTTTTTTTCTGTTATCTCCCTTTTGCGTACCGCTTAAGAAGTTGTTTCAATTTCACCACCCTACTCATTTTTAAATGATCAGTTAAATAATGGCCAGTAAGTCTGTAATGGGCTGAAAGTGCTTAGTCATATTTTAAAATGAGTGACATGGTTCTAGGTGCTTGCCATATTCATTTTCTCAGATGAAATATTTAGCATTCGGACAGGATTTCTTCAAATTCTTTCCATTATTGCTCTGATCGCCTTTTATGTACGAATACAACGTGCACGGCATGATATTTTTATGTCACAAACAGAGGTTTCATTGTATATATATATAGAGAGAGAGAAAGTTTCTAAAATTACATTTGAATCCATACCTATTTTGTGTAATGCTATCACAGCAATCCGTTTCTCTTTATCACCCCACTCCACTTTTATATCAAAAAAATTGTTATCACTGATTGACCCCAAAATGAGAAAACACAAAAAAATATCTTTTAAGAATGACAGATTCAAAATTTATATGACTGGCCTGTTGGTCTAATGGTTAGTGACCCTGTCTGCTGAACCGGAGGTCATGGGTTCGATTCCCACACGGAACGAAAATATGTTTGATCCACAATTAGTTATTCCGGATCTGGGTGTTATTTGTGATTGTTGTATGAATGTTTGTAAAGTTCCCCGCGTCACTGAAATTATTTAACTAAATATTGAATTAAAAATAAAGGAATGCACAGGAATAATATTAGTCTTCAGCAGATCCACAACAAAAACCGTGTATCCATTTATCTAACTCTTATATTTAATTCAAAATAATGGTTTGTTTTGTTTACGGTATTTAATTGAGGCGGATAGTTGAGAAGATAACTAGAGATTGCTAAAAACGCAAGACATAGTCGGCCGCAGCAAGCTTTATGTTCGTGTGTGAATATACCCAACGTACACATTTATTTACTTTATTTCTACAAATAAAATGTTATTTTTTTATTAATCTGCAATTATATTATTTACGCCCAGGGTAATGCTGGATTTGCTCGTAATTCATAAACTTTGGAATTTCCAGGCTTGCTTGTTTACGTTCATTCTTGATATATGTATCTATGTAAGGAATGTAAAAGGTATAGGATCTTCTTTTTTTACGCTACTTTAGCAATTAATTTACCTATTTTTAACTTTTATACTATAGTAGTACAACTAGGGTTCCAAGCCTTGCCAGCCCTATTTCAGAGTTGAGAAACATTTTATCATACTTATAAGTATAGATAACCTTCTTAGAAAAGCATAAGAATATTTATTTAATATTCACAATCACTGAAAATGCCACATTTAACTGAGTGAAAATCAATGTTTTAGCACCATTTGTAAAGAATCGATATTGACATAATGATCGGGCCCATTAAAATAACCTTAGTAGCTATTTGGCACAAATATACTCAATTTGGGTCAGCGATACCACAATTCACAAGATCCCTTAATGGGAGCTACGAGTTTGTCTCCGTCTCTCTCTAACTAATGGAGGTGGATATCTGTTACAAAGAGAAGCAAGAGCTTTAAGGTCTATTTAATATTTATCGTGATCTTGAGAATTTTAAAAATAATAGCTTTCGTTCTTGTATTTCATGACTTTGTGTGTGGGCCGTCTAAAGAACACTTCTTCTGAGGAAGACAGAAAACGTTATTGAACAAAACGGCTATACACAGTAACAACATGTTCATAAAATATAGGTACATAATATAGTACAAAACATGCGTTTATATGAGAGGGTAAAAATTTTTAGCTTTAATATATTTTCCTTTTATAAACTACTTAACTGAGAACAACATAAATCTTCCTTTCCCTTAAAGCGAATAATAAAATACAGGAATAGCGTACACACTACGGAAATAAAGGGATCGTCCTCTACAACGACCTACTCGAGCCAAACTTAATTCATCAAATTTCCGAGCTTCACAGAAATTTAAAAAAAGAAACGTTCCTCTGCTTAGCCGTTACTTAATTTTATTATTTTAAGGGCTGTAAACAGTCTGAGGACGTTCTATCTTGCTTAATTACAGACCAAGCTTACGCGGACTCACCCAGCTTACTCTAATTACGTAGAAAAACAAAAAACCCAACAAAAGGGAGTGAATTTATTTTCTAATTTCTCAGTGTAGAGGGCCCTCGAATTAAAAATATAATTCAAACGTTTATCGTCGGTGTAATTTTTATCAAAGGCCGCCGGGCTATCTCTTTGTGACGAAGGTAAGTTGAGAAAAAATAATCCGCCTTGAGCGTGTGCGGTATGAAACGTAATTATTTAGGTTTGGGATAACGCCTATGTAGATTATGCCTTGAAAACTTAATAATTGCTTGTAATTACAAGAGTTACACCTTGGAACGTTATGAAATTAGCGAGAAATTTAATTGAATTATTTTCTCCATTATATAAATGAGATTAAAACACGTTCTGACAAGAAAATTTGTCATACGATAGAATAAGTGCACTATATAACAAGTCAATGTCATACGGCGGATCTTTAGCTTGTAAGAAGACTTACTCAGAAGAGTAGTATAAAAATATACTCACTGCGTGTGGTGTTCGTTGGAGTAGAATAAGACCACCCGAACTCTTCCAGTAGGTGTCCTGAAAGGCGATTCACGCCATGAACTAAAGAAGCCTCTTTGTACCACTTTTATATATGTATCTAATAGATTATGGAACTATTTTATAGTTGCCAAAAAATGGGCGTTGAAGAAGCAGCTGTTTACCTCTTTGGGATTTATGCAAAAGTGGATTACCATCAGGTGACCGGGCTGTTAATCTGCTCTAAACCCCTTTAAAAAAAAACGTGTGTATGTATTTACTCCGTAAGGCTGCCTGATATCGACTTTTCAATTACAATTATTAATACATCGTAAGCTGATTAATGACAGCTGTCACACCATTAGAGAAAAATCAATTATATCGATATGAATTAGTCGTCTCACGATATCAGTTTTATTGCACGCAGTGTTAATTAGACACTTATTAGGCTGCGTAGAAGTTCAAAAACATTTTTTAAACAACTGACTTCCTTGCTCTTGACCATGTTTTTTCAGTCTTTTGCACGATATATATTTTTACGATAGCGATTTTAAATTTAATAACGTGCTCATTACTCACCTATTATTATGTTCTTTGTTTGAAACCTAAAGTGTACAATAACGAGTATCTATCTATCTATATCTATCTGATGTTTATCCACAGATTCTCTTTGATAAGGCAATGTTCATAGCAATAATTTCTTTATGGAATCAGATGATCTGACGATAGATTGACATCTTAAATAATAATTATTTGCCCTCCCTTCACGGTATCTAAATTGCAAACAAAACCCAAAAGATGATAATTATTGTTGCTGCCATCTCCTGGAGCAATTGATTACATTAGTACACCCTGGAGCTTCACACATGAGTTCACCAAATTCCATTAATATTAACAGAGGCAAATCAATATCTTAGAGTAATCAAAAAGGGACCAATCCAACCTTGGGAGCTATTGAATATTGATATAAACCAGTTCCTCACTAAATAAGTAGGAAAGGTACAGTATTGTGGAGTGGTTTGTAAAGGATATTTGTCAGGTAAAGTTCGACAGTCTCGGGCTAAATTTTGTGACAACTTATGACCAACTTGCTTGATTTTCGAGTCTCCTGAGACGTTAGTTTGTAATGCGGTTGGCGTTTGAAACGACATTTGACGTTGGTTAATTTTGTTAATATTGACGTCAGATACAGCATAAGATTTTTGAGAAATTATGAGTTGAGATTGAGATAATTGGTATTAATATTGTGAGTGTACTACCGTAAGTACTTCACTGTTCGATATCTAAGTGACCTACTATTTTAGGAATTTATTGTTTTTTTAATAGTCCATTTCCTGCAGTTTCACCAGCTATAATGATGTTTATGTACATGCTTCACTCTCATATAATGATGTTTTATAGCTCAAATTATATTACAGTTAATAGTCTATCAAACACAAATAGATTTTAAATCACTACTAAAAAACCTAACTTCTATAATATAAGTATAGGTATGTATATGTAAGATAACATGTAGATTGGACCACTACACATATTATATGTTTTTTTTATAATATATAGATGAACAGGCTGGTCAGTGGTGGTAAGTGACAACCACCGTCCATTGACACCTGCAACTCAAGTCTTACTACATTAGTAGTAAGACTTGAGTTGCACTCTGCCCACCTCTGAGGGTAATGAGCGATGGGGGAATGCGGAGAGGGGAAAGAGGAGAGGGGGAGTTGGGCCTCCGAAAACCTCAACAAAGTCTGGGAAATGCATCGCGAGCATTGCTGTACAACCGGTTTTCTGTGAGACCATGGTATCGTGCGTGGATTTTTATTCACACAGCAATATCAATACTTTACATACATATATGTATGTATGTTACGGTAATCCATGCGGACGTGCCAAAAGCACTTTAGGGAAATCGATTTCTACACGAAGGAATAAGTTCTGTAGTGTAGAGCGCTAGCCTTTTACAAGTAAAGAATTAAATATAAATGGTCTCTCTCGCCACATTTTATTGCAATAGATAATAATGGATCATTTGGAATACTCGTGTAACTGTTTAGTACTTTGATTGCATATTAATAGGAAAAGTGGTTATGCCACATACCTCACTTTCACATAAGATTTCAAAGTATTTTTATACTAGGTAACTGCCCCCCTAGTACTGTGCATCAATACTGTCAATATTTTAATATAATAACAGAACGTCAAACTGACAATATTTGGTCAAAATATTGAAGATCTTCCCCGCTGTCTTCTGTCAGTTTTCGAATGAATATCGATCAAATTAAATTTAATTCTTCTGATTTTGAAATGAAATTGATATATTTACATAATTAATTCCGGATTCCCTTCTATAAGTTCAGCTTCTTCCACCAATGGATCAAATTCGAAATTTCATACTTGTTTTTCTGTTAGAATTGGTCTATTACAATTGGATTAATTGTATAGGGAAGATTTTTCATTCGCATCTAATGATTCTTTCTTACTATCCCTGGATACCCAAGTGAATTTTGCAATCCATGGAGTTTATTATTGTTAAAATGGGCGCAGACACGATAAAAAGGGTCAGCCATGGTATTCTCTCGACCAGGTCGGTATATAACATCATAATTAAAGCACGATAGTCCTAAAAGCCATCTTTCATTTTTTTTTATTCATTTTTGATTTTGCTTGTATGGTATTGATTAAACATAAATGAGACAAATTGTTGATCAGTTATGAGGACAAAGTGTCTTTCTAACAAAAAGTGATGGCATTTGCGCAAAGCCTATACAATCGCTGCAGCCTGTTTTTCAATAGATGGATGTCTGCGTTCTGGATCTGTCAAAGATCGTGAAGAGAAGGCTACTCTTCTGCCGTTTTGTAATAATGTTGCAGCTAAACCATGGTCCTAAGCATCCATTTCTACTGTGAACACGACGACCTCTAGAATTGACGTAAGAAGTGCTTTTGAAATGTCTGATTTTAAATCTTCAAAGCATGTACTTGCACTGTCATTCATCGGAAATGTTGTGACTGTAGTTCCTCTTACTACACTTTAACTTTTCTGAAAAACTTTTAATCTATTTTGAATAGTGTGCAAACATTCCTAGAACTCTTTTTAAAGAAGATATATCCCTCGATACAGGGAGGTTCATCAATGGCTTTAAACGATCTTCCTTTAGTCTAATTGTATTGTTTGGTATTTTATAACCCAGAAGTTTGATTGATTCTTGGCCATATACACATTTGTTTTCCTTGAGTAGTAGTTTATATTTTTCTACAACCTGCTTAAACCTTTCTAAGCTTATATCATGATTTTGACTGATTTTTGTGACGTCATCAAGGTACGCATAAGTTCCAGTCAAGTTTTCTTTTGATATAATATATTGTAATGTCCTCTGAAATGCAGCGACTCCACTTCTGACACCAAATGGTATACGCGTAAATTAGTATAAATTACCATCAGCCTCAAAGGCTGTACATACTTTTTCGCTTTCCAGGATTGGCACTTGATGGTAAGCGCTGTTGAGATCAATTTGAATGAAAAAAATGTTTTTTGCTACTTTGGATACTAATGTTTCTCTGTATGTAATAGTATTTGTATATGTCTATATATGTATGTGTGTATCTATGTAGCTAAACTTAGTTATATATATATTCATACATAACTTGTATGAATATATATATAATGTATATTTCTATTTATTTATATTTTAAATTTCCCTTTTATAATTATGTTAATTGTTTATAACCTCAAGTTATAAGTACACCTATTAACTGCCCATCTACGAATCCATTGCATCTGTCCGTCTTAAGGTTGTCTGTAAGAGATCGCAACTAGTGATAAGACCGCCGTTTGTACCGTGATATGTTTGTCTGAAATACTGTGAAGGATCCTTAATGATATAAAATAAACATTTTTTTTTTATTTGTAAGCCTACCATAATGACTCCACTTTGCCTGATGGTAAGCAATAAATGGAGTCCAAGAGTGGTGGTCACCATCCTCATTGCATGTATAGTCAATCTAGTATGGTAACCCACACTATGGCGGCCTGGTGAGATGCTTTTTCACGCCCCGCTTAAAAGACCCAGGATCAAAGTGGGAAGGAAAAACGACGACTCTTCAGGCCAGCACGTGTAGTCCTGTAGAGGAAGGGAGAAGGTGGGACCAATTGGAAGAGCTCGTCAGAACACTCCCCGTGATGTAGGCTCTACAGAACTGCCATAGAGGCCTGTATTTTCTTGGCACTGAACTCGACCAGATTCTCACAACCCCATTGAGAGATGCGGCTCAAGACCCGGTCGAGCTCAGCAACAAGCTCCTGTCGTTTTCCCTCAACGTCTGCTAGCTTGGCAGCAGGATGTCCAAAGTATCGCCCGTGTACTGTGCTGTCGTCTGCATAACAATGTATGTTGCCAAGAGCCAACATATCATTGATATGCAGAAGGAACAGCGTGGGCGATAGGACGGAGCCCTGAGGTACACCAGCGCTAACCTCCTGGAAGCTGTTTGCATAGCTTAGATGGCAGACCAAATGCAGGAAGTTTGGAGAGAAGTGAGCGATGCCAGACCCTATCAAAGGCCTTGGCAATGTCGAGGCTGATGGCCAAGGACTCCCCATGCCTATCCATAGCCTCACCCCAAAGGTGTGTGACGTACGCTAGAAGATCACCCGTGGATCGGTTCGGCCTAAAACCATATTGCCGATCATTTAACAAATAAAATAAATATTTAAATATCAAGTGTTATAAAATTATCCATTGCCCCTCAAGCTGAGAAAGTTAGCAACACTTTGCTTTCAAGAGTCAAATAAATTAAGTCATCGCATACCTTAGGTATTGTCTCTTAGCTTTCAATTTTGTCTTTGTACAAATTACTACTTATTATAATAAAAGTTCACTTACTATTGCAGCACCAAGCCATGTTTTAATTTCTCTTATTTTCTATTCTACCAACAGGTTTCATGGATGAGGAAACGAGATCTCCACATTTTAACGTCCCACATCTTTACATACACGGGGGACGCGAGGTTTAGCGTACTTCACCCTGAGCCTTCAGACGACTGGGACTTGAAGATTGATTACGTGCAGCCCAGAGACGCTGGTGTCTACGAGTGCCAGATCAACACCGAACCCAAAATCAACATGGCCGTCGTACTAACGGTTGAAGGTGACTTTTTATTATTTAATTTTGATAATTTATTCTGATTTCTCCTTGTTAGAAACCATAGCTTAAACGTTAATTTTTTCTATAAATGGTACACGTTCGAACTTCTCATGATGCACATTAACGTTATCTATGATATTTTTTAAATAGATTAGAAGCTTCTGAATACTTGCAGTTTTTTGCTGGAATTAATTTGAAATGAAAAAAAAAATCTGTTGAGTTGGTATACTTATAATCACATTGTAGTTACTACTTCACTGGTGATGCTTTTATTTCTAACGTATTTTTTACTCATGTGCGTATTTTGAAGGCCTACAACTGGTTTTGTAACTGTCAGCAGTCTGTTTTCAATAGCTATTTGCCCTTTGATGCACATACATATTGAATTATTAAAAAAATACGTTTCTTTTTCATTCGGAGCTCGATAAACTTTTCATTCTTAAAAACCATTCGATCCAGGTTAGAATAAAATTATTTTACTTAACAAAGTTTAATATTATTTAATTCATATGATACTGTTTAATTGGATTATTATCATTTCCAGTGAATAAATTACACACAACTTGGTAAATAATTAAATGTTGAATTTTGTCAAAAAAAAAATATTAAAATTTATCCAAGTATTTGTAAAACCTTTAATCATTATATAACTAATTTATTTTTATATTAATTTCGCGGCTAATCGGTCTTTCGCCGCGGGCTTGTGAGATGGAACGAAGCAATTATTAATTTTAATTTGTTACACGATACACAGCTTCAAAAATAATTAAATTTAAGACATAATATAAACAATTTCTTTACTTTTTATTCTTAGTAGCACTTACCGAGAGCCGTGGCCCGTGACTTATCGTAAATAAAATAAATTTAATCCTAAGTAGTTTAGCGTTGTGTAGCGTTTAGTAATTATGTTGCCCTCTCAAAATCTAGCATAATATTATTAGATTGACAAGCCAGTTGGTCTAGTGGTTAGTAATCCTGACTGCTGAGCCAGATATAATGGTGTGAAAATTTATGTGATCCACAAATGGTTGTTTTTGTACCCGTTGTTTGTCTATGTCTTTTGTTATTTTTTTATTAGTAATTAGCGTAAGCGTTTCTTTCAGCTCACTTAATGTTAAGTAATGATGTAGACGAATGTGGTACATGCCTATACAAGAGAAATCTTATATAAATATGTTTATCAAGTCCCCACAATTCAGGAATCATTCTAAAGACTAATCTTTTTTACAAAATAAAACCACAACTTGATAGTTCTCGCGATACAAGTAAGCAAGTAAGCATTTAATCAGTAGTTTAACAGTGGTAGGGCCATGTGTGGGCACGAATGGGCCGGCGCGATACCACGACCTCACAGAAGACCAGTTGTGAAGTAACGCTTACATTGTATTTCCTCAAAGTGAGTGAGGTTTCCGGAGGCCCAACACCCCTAACCTCTTTCCCATCTCCTCATCCCCCTTCCTTCTTTCCCCTCCCCGCAGATCCTTATCCCACATCACCCTCAAAGGCAGCCGACTTACGACTCTTGAGTTGCAGGTGTTTATTGACGGCGGTTGTCACTTACCATCGGGTGACCCGTTTGATCGTCTGTCCAGCCTATAATATAAAAAAAAATGCTATAGGATTAAACAAGAATACTTATATTGATTGAAGTAATTTATTTGGGCCCTTTGATCTGTATAGCTCTTCGGAGTGTCAGACTCAGCGTGTGTATGTATTAAAATGACCAAATACGTTCAAGACCTACCACGTAAATACAAATCGAGCATTTTTTCATCAGAAAAGTACTTAGTACGTCACACAATACAAGTATTCTTAGAATAAAAACTTTCGTGAGTTACATTCTTGAACGCTTTTATTTGGTCATTTTAATACGTATACACGTTGAGTCCGACACCCTGAGAGCCAGACAGATCAAAGGGCCCATATTTTGCCAATCATAATTTACCTCATAAGGGGCAAGCCTATTGCTTATACTGTCTATAAAATAACAATCCAATAGTTTAGTTGCCTTTAACGACACCCACGGGAAGAAATATGGTGACACCATACAACTTAATATATACTTCAATAATAAACTTGACCTGAATACATGAACCTTAGCAATGATTACACTTTATATAATAAAAATAAAAACGGAGAAATTGTACATAAATATCTTAAGAAGTTACACAATACAATATGGTGCTCAAATTACAAATGAGGAAATATATTTTTCATAAAACCCTAAATAGAACGAGACAAGCTCAATAACAAGCCGAAAATTGACGGTCTCTAGATGAAATTATATATAACATTTAAGCTAGTTTCCAATTCGCGTTTTGTTAAATAAATTTAAGAAACAATTTTTATTATTCTGACGTTGTAATTGAGTTTTCTTTTGTAATATTACAATATATACGGGCCTGTTGGGCTAGTGGTTAGTGACGCTTATTGCTAAACCGAAGGTCGTAGGTTCGATTCCCACACGGGACACAAATTTGGGTAGTCATAAATAGTTTCCCCGAAACTGGTCGTTCTTTGTGTCCGTTGATTAAATCTTTGTAAATTCCCCGGCGACAGGAATTAATCCTAATGCGGGAGTTATCTTTTTAAAAGAAAAAGGGAAGAGAAAGAAAAAAAATATTCTTCGCTTACGATGTCGAGCAAGGAAAACCTTAAATCTCAGTTTCAGCAATCAGAGTTTTGTGATGCATTAAAGCACGCCAGACGGTCTCGAGCCATTGCTTACAATTTCCAATTGGGCACTAAATGACCTCACTCTTCCTACGAGTATGATCCAACAGCTATGGCCGTCGTGAGGTTTACACACTACTAGAGTTTAAAGTTCGCTATTTTTGCTTTAGCCCCGGCAGTCGTGTAAACAGTCGTTACAGGCGGCCTATTTGTCAGGTACTTTCCGAAACAGCCTTGTCCGGTAAGTACCTTCATCATAATCAGGCCTTAACTGCGATAATATTTACATTTATGCATCCTTTTGATCATGTTCAAAGGTTTTATGGTGTGGTATGTATAATTTCAAGTAAAAATATTACGTTTAGACAGCACTTATGCGTTCTATAATTATAATAATTACTATACAACTACATACATTCTTACATACACGCATTTACACATTCATATACTTAGACGATTATATTATTTTCCCCATAAAGGCCATATTCTCTCTAAAATAATAGAGGGTAAGTCGATTGCCTTCAACCGCTCACTTTGGGAACTAATTGGAAAAATTTGGGAAAATAGTATATTGAAAGAGCGTATATTTAAAGTTTATTGAATTCAATTGGGGAATTTATATATATATAATAACATAACGTTGTGTGATTTACACATTATTTTGTATTAAATTAACTTATAAAAACATGACGAATTGGGAAGAGCTGTACTCTTCTTCCTCAATTTCAGATCATTGGAATATTTTTTTAAATGAACAAAAAAACAGTGTAATTTAAAACCTTCTTCTTAATGACCGCGATTAAAAATGTACTTCTGCCTGTAGAATATGTGACCATTGCTATAGCCTTAAATGGTCGTCCCAGATAGAATCAATGGGGAACAGAATGCATTAATATAATACTTATATATCAACACTCACGACTATATACGAAGGGGAAGTCAGAGGTGTCTCAAACGCCCAGTTTAAGCCAATCATAATTTAGTATTCCACTTACTTATTTGCGTAATGTTCATCGGTTAAGGCTTCTGTTGCAAATCATTTATAACAAAGTTTAAAATGTAAAGGCAAGCAGACGATTCTGGAGAAATGCTCCGAAGATGTAGACGAGATGTCTGAATTTCTAGCTATAAAGGTAAAGTACAGTCACGAATGTGTACATTTCGTAACCTAATATTCGTCTCGGTAACAAACGGTACAAACGGTGCCAGGTATGCTATCCATAATATATTTCTTTATTGTTTCATCATGTTCCTATTTAAACATGTTCTGGCATTGAACTTTAACATGTAAATTACAGATATGATGTCACCGTTAATGTATATCGCTTATATATGTATAAATATGTATATTTATGTATAGTTCATTCGATTACTTACTCGTTTACATTACATACATATTATGTTTATCTGCATTCACAGTTAAAAATATTCTAGATGTAGACGTCTGAGAAAAATTAAATTATCCTAAAAATTAAAACCAAAATGCGGATGTCACAACTTTATGAAGGTGATATTAACTTATTACGTTTGAACTGTCTACAAAAGTACAGCATTAGTGTTTGCACTACAGTGTAATGGATCTGCTAATTTCTGTTAATGAACTAGGTTAATAAACCCTCTGTACTCAGATGGAGTATAGTGCATACGTTGTTATGTATATAAAAATATATTATTATACATATACTTAGGAGCTATAGAACCTTTGTGCTCCTAAGCTGTTGATTTACTACAAATATACATACAGATACATACATACACACATAGATATGCTCACGCTTATTTTTCACTAACGGGTAGGATGAGTTGTATAAAACACTGACATTGCCGTCAACCACATACTATTATTTATACATATGTGGATTTCAGCATTGTATGTTCTAACGCGAATACATCATTCTGTAGCATTATCTTGTTTTAAACAGATTAATTACCAATAATATAACGATGATCTAGGACTTTTTCAACACTGTAAAGTTTAGTTTCTGTAAGTTAAATTTTCATGAAAAAATCATGAAAATTTATCTATGTGAGGACCCTTGTACGGACAGATTTGAAGCAAAAAAAAAAGACTTAACAAGAATACTTAATGTGTGGATCCATATAACAAAAAGGTACGGAGGTCATGATCTCCAACAATATTAAGGTCGCAATCAAATTTTACCTCTAATAACCCCTCCTATCTCCGTTGTGTAGATGGAGTGCGTAGGCATCAGTACAACTTAATAATACTTCAGTCTTCGTGTCAAAGGAACTACGTATTTTGAGGAAACAATTTTTGTGCTTGTTGTTTCCACTCGCCTTGGTTTATAAATAATATATACTTTTTTCATAAACCTTATAAAGAGAGGATTACATTTTTTCTAAAGTCAACTACCGCATAAGGCATAAACGTACACATAATGTCATAAAGAACACTCAGACAATTTATATTTTTGTAGTTCGTATCAAGGCCCCAATTATATTATGATCTAGGCCCTGTCTGGCTAAAAAGTAATTTTAAATTAACTTTTTTTTATATTATAGGGGGCAGACGAACACACGGGTCACCTGATGGTAAGTGACAACCACTGTCCATGGACACCTGCAACTGGAGAATCGTAAGTGCGCTGCCCGCCTTTTTCGATGAGGGTATGCGGGGAGGGGGAAGAGGTGGGGATGACGAGATAGGAAAAGGGGTGGGAGGTCAGGGGAGAGGAATGAGGAGAGGGGAGTTGGGAATCCGGAAACCTCACTAATTTCGGGGAAATGCAACGCAAGTGTTGCTTCACAACCGGTTTTCTGTGAGGCCGTAGTATCGCACCGGTCGAGCCGTAAAAGCTCTAGCACGTAAAACTTAAATTGCTTGATATTACAATATTTAAGAAGTGTCTTTCAGAATATTTCTTATAGTCTTTATTATATATATATATGTTAAGTAAAGTATACAAACAACTGACACAAGGAAACTTCCAGACATGGGAAAACTATTTGTGGATAACACTAATTTTGTCCTGTGTAGGAATCGAACCCACCCTGGGGCTCAGCAGACAAGATCACTTACCACTAGATCAATAGGCAGTCAGTTACTCAGACCCCTTATTAATATACCTTTTAACTTACTGTATCGTTTTTGGTTAAGGATCCTGTAGAGACATTTACAATGGAAATGTTTTAAATAAATTAATAAAAAATAAAAGTTTTATGTACGATAACTTGTAAGTTTCGGAAGTAATTTCCGAGATATTTTATTTTATTGTTTGTGTATTTAAGTGTGGGTATTATCGTAGGAGAGTCATGTTTTGGCACAGAAAACTTGTGAAGCAACGCTTGCGTAGCAGTGAGGTTTCCGGAGGCCCAACTCCCCCTCTCCTCTATTCTCTCCCTCATCTTAACTCGCCCTATCCCCCTCTGTCCTCTTTCCCCTTCGAGCATCCTCAGCCCCTCGTCACCCTCAAAGGCGGGCAGCGCACTTACGACTCTTAAGTTGCAGGTGTCCATGGACAGCGGTTATCACTTACCATGAGGTGACCCGTCTGTTCGCCTGTCCCAATTTATTATAAAAAAAAGCTATACCTTAAGCTTATAACATATCTAATTTATCTATCTATCACAATCCTATCTGGCATTAAAAAGTAATTGTGGAATAAATAAACTGACATATGTACAGACTGAAAAGACTTACAGTCGTGTGTTTACACACCTTTTCTTACAGTCGTGTACGAAACTTGCAATTTAATAAAAATGAATTAGCTCTGGTATGAGATCAGTTCGGGGTTCAGGATTCTGTTGCAATGAACGATCAAAGGCGAAGGTATAGCATCAAATATAAATGGCCTACCCAGAATCGACCCCTACATAAATAAATTATCATTATCTTTAGCGTGAAATCGTTTCGTCATCAACTCAAAGGGAATTATTTACAAAATCAGTACACTTAAGCTTTCTAGAGACGTCCTTGTTCACTAGTGATCATCCAAACAGATTACCTCTAAGAAGAGGGATTATTCTATAATTAAATATAGATAACTTGATTGCAGGACTTCAGATGTAAACTGGTAAGCCAAAGGACAAGAGAATATCCAAATAATTTTAATATTGTTGTTAATTGAAGATCTCTTGGTAGTTGAAACTCAAATTACGCCAACGATTGCTTGAGCCGACTGCATAAGACCTGATATATATTTTGAGCTATGCTTTGAGTATATGTATGTACATACACATGCATGTGTAATATTTGTTTGTTACGCACTAGAGCCAGAAAGCTTGATGAGTTCGACATGTGAGGTGTCATTTGAATTGTATTGATACTTAATAGAAATAAGGTATAACAGTGGTAGAGCCATGCTTAGGCACGAATGGGGCATTCTCGACCGGTGCGATACCAAGGTCTCACAGAAAACCGCTTGTGAAGTAATGCTTGCGGTTCTTTTTCCCGAAATTAGTGAGGTCTCCAGACACCCAACTCCCACTCTCCTCTTTCCTCTCCCTTCATCATATTCCTCTCTTCTTTCCCATTCCCGCATTCTCCGATCCCTCATCACCTTCAAGGTGCGCAACGCACTTATGACTATTGAGTTGAAGGTGTCAATGGACGGCGGTTGTCACTTATTATCAAATGACGCATCTGTTCGTCTGTCCCCCTATATTATAAAAACAATAATAATAACATTATGAAAAAACGTAAGCGAAACTAATAATAATAATATTATTTATTTTCAGGCTGCATGGGCCCATAGTCCTTAACCTAAAAATACATATTCTAATAAAAATATAAAAACTCTTATCTAATCGAAGAACAATAACCTAATTAATAATGCTGTCCAGCACATGCCGAAACCTATTAAGCTTTATAAACTTTTTATATTTTTGTAATTAAATATTTAAATTGTGCATGGGAGCATTCGACTTTCGTAATTCAATATTCTCATTTAATTCAGTTAAACCGCATATATTCCATAATATAAATGGAATGTGACCGTTAACTCGTTCATTATTATTCAATATATTGAATCGTTATAGCGTCATATATGTATGTATAATAAAATAAACAACAACTAAAATTATTAAAACATAGTCTTTGTCACAATAAATAAATGAAATTTTCTCATCCCACATTGTAAGTATGACTTTATTACCACAGAACAAAATGGCCACGCCTTTGTTGAAACTTGGAGACAAAAAAGGTCAAGGGCTCGCTATTCACTCGGTTAATTAAACAAATTTTCTCGTTCAAAAGCACATCTTTCAAACACGCAATTTATTTTTAAAACGATATACGTTCATAAATAATTAAACAGATTTAAATATGTTATTTTTTTTATGAAAATAAATTTTCATGAACGAATTTCAAACCTATTGACAATTTTGGTTCAAATATAATATATGTTGAATACTTTAGATTTTCGTTCTTGTAGTAGAAGGTTTTAGGTGTGTTTCCGAAGACCGTAGAACTGAAGGGGGTAAGGCCCCGTATACCACAGTATTGCCACCTGTTTATAAAGAGACGTCCAAGGTCTCCAGGGGTACCCGTAGTCTTCCTCCTCAGTTACTTCCCGGGTCCCATGGAACAGACGCATTTGTGACAGAACACTGTATGGTGTTAGCCTATTCTATTACTAAACACTACCTCACCGTTAGCTCAAGTCAAACAACAATAAACACTCGATACTTGGTAATCAATATAAAACGTGAAACTGAACCGTGTTATGCCTTCTTTAATCATTATCCTGTTAAAGGTATGTGATATAAATTATGAATTGGTGATTAGAAATTTGTTTTTCGAATTTTCATTTAAATCTCACCCGTTTTATGTTGAGTTCCAACTCCCGATTGTTTATTGTTGTTTCATTTTATTCTGAAATTCATTACATCAATTTACAGTAGCCTTTTTCATACGGAAACGAGCACCGGAGTTTCACAACCACACAGTTTAGAAATAAATCATGTTCGGATACCAACCTACTTTAAGTTAACATTCCAAACATGTGAATGTTAATTTTATTTTCTTAACCGACTGCGAATAAAGAAGGGTTTGGTGGCCTTAGACAGCTTGATGGATTTCAACATGTGAGGTATAATTTGAATTGTCTTAAAAGTGGCAGTGTAGTACACCCAATGGCAGTGTAACACTGAAAGCGACAGCGAAAGAAGAGAAAAAATAAATATTGCGATCGGAAGTTTTGTACGTTGAATTTCAATTTTTTATGTTTATACTTATTTTGAGATATAATATGTAACATTTAAAACTGTGTCTTAAAAGTACATAATTATGTTTTATTATTAGTTGCTTTCTATTAACAGCTTAGGCTTTTAACAAAAAACAACGAAACAAACATGTACATACAATCTAAATTAATACTAGAAGGTACTGAAAAGCATGTGTCTCTGAAGTAAAGCCTTTCATAGGTTTAACTTACCGTCGTCATAATGGTCTTTTGAATTCCATATGCAATGCACAAGTGACACCATGGGTGATGGGCGTGTGCATAGGTACACTTAGTGGTCATTCATATATTCCGTACGGGGTTTAAAATAATTTTCATGACCTTATTCCCGAAGTTTAGCCAATAATCCTATACTATACTGCAGAGAAAGGTCTAAGATGTGCGTATATGTATAATTTTTTTTTTTTTAGCTTTGATATGTATATGTATGATATGTATATATGTAGTTTGATATGTATTTTGAAGATTGTGACAGTCGCACAATATTTATGCAGTTTGCAAGTTATAGATTATTTTTTATAAAGAGTTATTAAAAACACTAAAAGAGTACGAGAGTACGAGTTACGTGCACTGATGAAGTATCTGTGCCTTAAGAAAAATACCAATGTTTTTTTTAAACATTCAACAGACATTAGGAGTTAGTGCTTCATCCTACTCGGTCGCTTACTGGGTTACTGAATTCAAAAAAAGTAGATCGAGCTGTTAAGATAATCCGCGTTCATGGCAGCCTCATCTTCTTCACGAATGTTAACCAATGAAAATAACGACGCTTGGAATTTGCAACGACGATTTGAAATTTCTAAGAGGAATCTCGAAATGTTACAGCATGATCTTGATCAATTTTACCGAGGTATTGTCACCATGATTGATATCTATGAGGTTATGGGTCCACCAATTCAATTCCGAAACCAAGAGACAAAGCATGTCTTGGAAACGACTATACTTTCTGAAAAATAAATCTCGAGTTGGAAGTGCGGTGTGGAGCGTTTAGGGATAGTGAAAGAGTCCTTTTTATTGATTACATGTCGAAAGGACACTTTTACCGGACCCTATTTTGCAGATTTAATCTCAAAAGTTCGTGAAGCGATTAAAGAAAAAAGTTGTAATAAACTGTTATTGGGCCTGCTGTTTCTCCACGATAGCCATCCTGCTCATCGATCTGAAGTTCCGCTCAAGGTAATCCGCAGTGCTGGCTTCAATACCTTTGACCACTCAGAATGAGCTCCGGACTTAGCCCCAAGTGATTTTCACTTATTCACAAAATTAAATAAGCATATCTGTGAAACTAAATTGAAGGATGATAGCTGCCGTAGATGAGTATTTTTTACATTTTTATTCAAATGAACCACTTTTGATTCGGCCTATATCTATAAAGCTAAGTCTCTAACTATTTAAAACTGATAATTGAATACGCGTTGACAAAAAGGCGACTGAGCACTGCTGATAATAAAATTGTGTTTGTACTAACAACCATTTACAATATGATAAAAAAAGCCGTCATAAATCTATTCCAATCTCATTATCCTCAGTATCCAATCTGTATGTATATGACTATTCTAATATATTATAAATAAGATAAAAAACAAAAGATAAAAATATGTTTCTTGCTATTTTATTAAAGATATGTCTCAGTAGATTGTATAAAAGAAAAATCGAATTAATTTAAAACTTATTCTTGGTATAGTTTCAGCTGCCAAGAAACTTTCACCAACCCACAAGCTAACAATTAAATAATTCAGAACCAATTACTAACTCAGTTTGGTCGCGCCCCCAGGGTGGAATATAAAGAGACTTATCGCAGTTATTAGTAGAACTTCACCTTCTTATATGTCTGTAAGTAACATAATAGTATTGATAATGCTTTATTTATTTATTTATTCTTAAGGTTCGCCAACAGTTGTTACAGATATAATACAGATAAGAACATACAAGTAATTATGTCTTAAGTCTAACTGCACAATCAATTGGCGAACACCACATGCAAGGTGTTCATTGTATCAACAACTGTTATATAAATTTTAAGACTTATTTTTATCTACTTAAATTCTACTTAAATTCTATATAATATATTAAATACTAGGTAATTACTCTTTATCACATTTTATACATTTGACGTGTCTGACTAACGTTGATAATTAATCAGAGTGGAAGTCAACTAGGTCGCTTTATTCGTTTATAAGTTTGCACATGCAGGGTATAGGTGAATTAACACCAAACACTGTATGGAGGTGGAGCTAGGGGTGTTATAGGGTTGCTTTGAAAAAATATTTTGCGTTTATACTTAAAACATTGCCTAAGTTCTCGTATATACGCAGATTACATTTTTCAAGGTAGCATTATAATTAATACTACGTTACTTCGCGATTCAAAGTGACTGCGATTACTTGTGTGATCTTATGCGATGACATGACAATTGATGACAAATCAAAGCGATCGGATTGCGATGTGGCGGCTTTATGTCACCAGCGCATGACGGCGCTACCAAATGACCACAACAAACGACAGCGGCGAAGAAAAGAGAGTTGGCTTGCCCATCTCTACTCTCCATGTCAGTACTCTTCTCAAGTCCGATATGCGTGCGGAGCGCGCCTTGTGCCATGCCATACATTTTTATATATAGGCAATAGCAGCGGCATCGCGCAAATTATTGAACAGCCCTGACAGTTGAGTTGCGTCGTACTACACCGCACCGCATCGTTCATACTTTTGGTTACATAACGTTGGTGATTCAACAGATGTCAACTATTTGTTTTCATTGCGCCCCGTTATGCTGCATCGCAGTTTGATCCGCTAAACTATTCCAGGTGAAATTGGGTATACATAAAAACAAGATTGAGGAAAGAACATTAGCTTTTTACGCAGAAAATAAAACTTGAAGAATTTTTTTTTTTTTTTTTATTCGTAAGCCTACCATAATGACTCCACTTTGCCTGATGGTAAGCAATAAATGGAGTCCAAGAGTGGTGGTCACCATCCTCATTGCATGTCTAGTCAATGCAGCATGGTGACCCACACTATGGCGGCCTGGTGAGATGCTTTTTCACGCCCCGCTTAAAAGACCCGGGATCAAATTGGGAAGGAAACACGTGCGCTGGTAGGGAATTCCAGGCTTTCACTGATCGGCACAGGAAAGAAGAGCCAAACCGTTTCGTTCGGGATCGCATATCTTCGGTTCTTAAAGGATTATATTACGGAATATACATATTAAGGACCGCTTGTGAAGCAACGATGGCTTTACTTTTACCCGAAATTGGTGAGGTTTCCGGAGGCCCAACTCTCCCCCTCCTCTTTCCTCTCCTGTCATCTCCCCTCTCTTCATCCCCCTTCTCCTCTTTTCTTCCCCACAGTCAGTGCAACTACGACGCTTGAGTTGCAGATGTCCATGAATGGCGGTTGTCACTTACCATCAGGTGAACTGTCTGTTCATCTGTCCTTATATATTATTTAAAAAAAAGTTATCTCTATGAATTTCGGTACAGGAATATAATCTCATTAGTAAGCCAAGGTGCTGGTAAATGTTTCGTTTTTACTGGCCGTCTTGGTGCATGTATGTACATCATAGAGAGAATCTAAGTTAGTTGTTAAAATTTTCACCTTTTCGTCAACAGAACTGAAAAAGGGATCGCAGTCAATTTTATCTGCGTCTACAAGAAGTGTATCAACATTTTGCTAAAGCCTTGCTGCTAAAGTTTTGCTGCATCACGGGACGGGTTTTATAAGAAAGATAGATAATATAAGATAATATCTACATAATTGGTTGAGGCTTTCGCGGCCGATTGATGACTCGTTGGCTTTATGCTCCAGTATCGGAGATGGAAGGACCTCTGAAGAAGCTGGCCACTCGTGCTAGCGAAACGTTAGGAAGCAATTCCAACATACGACGGCCTTTAGACCCGAATAAAGCCAACGAGTCAATATCTACATAATAAAAGAAAATATCACCGCAACAGTGACTGTGTTTGGCTACATGACTGGTTGAGGAAAAAAAGATAAGATCTAGGATTAAAGGGGAGAATACAAAGGTTGCAGGTTTCTGCTACGTTACACAAATACAGCAGAACAAGTCTTTTTTTTTAACAGATATGTTTTAAAGTCTCCCATTATTATTGTGTGACTGTAGACTGAAGGGGTAAACTATTCCAAGAGGTGTTCAAAAGCCTAGATAAAGTCAACACTTGATGAATAACAACAGTACACGACTAGTAGAACTTTAGTGTGATGAAGTTACACTTCTAATAACAGATGTTCTCCCGCATTTGACGGTGGTGGCTGTGCAGCTTACAAAGATATATGGCAACTCATTTTTTATTAGGTGAAATTTCAGAAAAGAGTTAAAAAGGATAGCAGTACATCTGCGAGTGGACACTTGAGAAACTGTCGTTCAAAATATAAAAATATACTTTTTATTAACAGCAAATGATGCTGTTAAAAAAATATCCTCATCTTGTCTGTAATATCTGACATAGATATACGCAAAAATAAATATTAATAATATTAAAAAAAAAAACTTAATGAATAAATACTGAGTAAATAAAGGCGTTTACTCTCAAAGATTTACAGTCCTGCTCACTTACCAGTTGCGTGTTAAATTCTAGTTAAGTTTAAAAATAGAAGAACAATCTGCATTACAATAATATTATTACAAAAAAAAAAAAGCAAGAGATAAGAAGAAATGTAACTAATAAATAAACATTTGCTTATATTCAAGCATTTCATTATTTGAACATAAGCAACTAAATAGAATCTATATTACAAAATACGTAACGATGTTTTCAAAATTAAACACTAGAAGTATGCCTCTGGGTATGTTTAAATATAGTAATTAATGTCTAACTACTTGAACTGCGAAAGTTTATTAAACAAGACAAGTTTACTTCTATGAGTTCTTAATATATTAATTAAGATTTGTTAATCTTAACACGGCAAATATTTAACAAAAAGAAAATAAATTTAATGAAAAGACTTGAACTACCTAACAAAACATTTCATGCATATAATAATTAACTTATGTGTAATGGAACGTAATAGAAAGAATGTTAAAAAGTCGGTAGTCATATGAAAAAAGTAAAAATAATGAATTCACGAGTCGAGCGATGGTGTTAATAAACATAGTAAGAATATTTAATTACAAAAACTGTGAAAGGGATACAAGTAATACGTGTTTACAATGAAGTTGTACGTTGTGGTTATGAATTGACGCACGGTTAGGACTACTTTACAGCAGCACGTTTCGACCTTCCACTATGCGGCTTTGGAGCGCCAGTAGACATCTCGTGGTCTGAAATGGCATCCTCGGGAACCATAATGTTACTCAGCTCCAAAAGGGAAGTTGTTCGCTAAGAAAGCATCCAGCCCATGAACATGGATGTTTCCTTCTCGTGTCCAACATTTATCGAGTCCAAACCTGAAGGACACCACGCAGCCATGAAGGTGTCGTAAAATAAAAGCATTTTTCAGTATCATCGAATTCAATGGTATCATCTTCATTTGCCATTGTCTCCATTTGCCGTATAAGCAAATTCAAGGCTGTCACGGTGTAAATGGCTGCAAAATCTCGTTAAAAATTGCTTCCACCCGAAAAAGTGCTTGTGCTAACCTGGCCTCAATACTGGACATTTGTTCTCGGAGCATGGTATTCAAACTATTGAGAGACTCCTGCAGGTTGGATGCCATAGTGTTGGATTGTAGATTGATGCACAGTGATTTTGTCAGAGAGATAACACACAGACCGGTAGGTTACAGGTTAAAGATTTCAACCACTAGAGGGAAATTTAACGGTGTTAAATAATATTTTATTTAATTTGACAGAAGAGCAAATCTCAAATACTTGTTCCTGTCATAACAACCCACCTAAGGCCGTTGTTTTATTTTTTACAAGAAAAAATGTTTTCTATTCTATTGCTTAAAACATTTATTAATGTAATTTGTGTTAGTTGATACTTTAATATAATAGCGTTAAAAATATATGAACTAATTTAAATTGATTTTCATTAGCTTTAATAGAGTTCTTTAAATGTCGAGGCCAGTTATCAATAGAAACACCCACTCTCTCGATTGGAACATCCTTCACTGCGAATGTAATAGATTATTTTAGAGGCTCAAAATCATCGTGGCGTTTAGAGCATGTGATACTCTCTAAAACTAATAATAATAATAGCCTAGAAAAAGATTTATAGGCTATTATTATTATTACAATCTATGTTACGGCATTTCTAAGAAGAAATGCCGTAACATAGATTACAAACATTCGTGGTTGAGCGGCTTCACAGAAAACCGGTTGTGAAACAACGCTAATTTTCCCGAAATTAGAGAAGTTTCTGGAGGCCAAACTCCCCCTCTACTCATTCCCCTCCCCTAATCCCCCCTCTCTTCTTTCCTCTCTCCCCTCTGTATGGTGTATTTGTATGCGTCTAAAAGTACGAATGTTGAGATTAAATGCATGCATGCATGCATTGCCTACTGATGGGGCTGTAGTAATTCTTCTATTTGAATATTCTTGAGCATTTATAACTACATTTTTAATTTGGAATTGATTGTTTCATGATGGTTTAGGCCAGTTAATAATGAAAGTGTAGATAATTTCTTGTATACATGACAGCTTAAGATATAAAATTGGCTTTGTAAATCGCATTCCCTAAATATAATTGAGTAGTCATATCTAAAAGGTCTATAAAGTAAAATCTTAAGTACAGCTCTTTGTACTTGCTCTACTTTAAGGAACTTGGTTTTGGAAGCTTTACCCCAAATTGATGACAGGCTCACAGAGCATATGACTGCACTGATGGCGAAGCGGTTTAAGTGGTCACCTCGCCAATACGCTGCCGCACCAAGTGTTGTGGGTTCAATCCCCGCACGGGACAACACTTTGTGTAATCCTCAAATTGATGTTCTGATTCTGGGTATTCTTTGTGTCCGTTGTTTGAATGTTTGTAAAGACTCCGCAACACAGGAAATAAACCTAGTGCAGGAGTTGTCCTTTTAAAAGAAAGAAGAAAAGAGCCTTGAGAAATCTACCTGGACTTTGTTTATGTAATTTATCATAAAGGACACGTAGTTTGTTTTGGTCATATTTAGGGTCAGCAAATTAAGACATAGCCATTGTGAAATACTATTCATGGTTTCTTCTGTTATGTTCTTTACTTCACACCACGTGCTGCTATGAATTATAATTGCAGTGTCATCAGCATAGGTCTTTGATTTGTGTAGTGGTAACAGATATAGGTCGTTGATGGAGATTAGAAAGAGTGTAGGCTCAATCATCATTCGATGATACTGGCTTGTGGAACCCTGAAGGTGACTGTGTCGGAGATACATAATCCTTGTTTTAGAGATAATCCTTAATTAGGTCCAGAGGTTTACTACGAATACCTATGGACTCTAATGGGATCGACCTTTATGATGCGGTGCTGAGTCTTTCTTGGTTAAGAGTTTAAGAGGTTGAACTATGTTCTCAAAAATCGTATCTTGATACACTTGTGCCGATATTTGTCACGAAAATTAGGCTCAGTCATTCCATGATGATAAGAAAGTCGAATAACGTCACGTTGTACTCTGCTGGCTAATTGGGTCATTCTGCTTAATAAAATATTGCTCAATAGCAGACATTTTCTGTGACCTCATATGGCGAACCGCTTATCAAGTTGTTTTAATTTTACCACCCCATTCATTTTAAAATTAACAGTTAAATAATAACCAGTGTATTTTTTATAGGCTGCTAGTCCTGAGTTATCTTTTTAAATTCGCGACATAATTTAAGCGCTACACTCCTATCCTGAGATAAAATCTTTTGTTTCCTGGAAGCATCCCTTCTAGGGTACACCCAGGTCCCTTGCAATAGGCCCACTTGTGTCGGAACGGATGGCTATTTCTGATATTCCTCAATCTGTAAAAGTTATATCCCTTTCCTTCCCTTTCTATAGCCTCATTCCTGTCAACATACTCCAAATTTTCATAGCTCTTCGGGAATTAATAAATTTAATTTATTACACTTGCGTATTAGTGCAGTTTAAAATAAGACGTTTATCACCCGCGAGAAGTTATGTTCAATTGAAAGTCCTTTTTATTACTGAGGAGTTAGGATGTAAGTGTATAGCACTTATCAACTTAACGCAATGCCAAAAACTTTGCTGTTTATGTTAGAGTGCTTTGTTTTCGCCTTTGGACTCATAGCGGGTTTAGATAACGTTGACTAATTGAGTGAGGCCTTTCCCCAAATTTTCTTTGTTTTAAATATTCTTTAAGGAAGGCGGACAGTACTGTAATTGTTTCTTTAAAATACTTTCAATATTTTAGCTATAATGTAGGACTGTATGTTTTTTATTCTTTTGGAAATAGGAATAAAGTTATCACAGATCTTATCAATAACTGATATATATCACGAGGAGTACTAAGAATCATTCCAGTTAAATAATAATTGCTTAAATGTTTCAGTGGATATATCCAACGGTGCGTTCAAATCAATAATCTCACGGAACACCGACATAGAAGTAGCGTTCATGCAAATAATATTATACTCGTATGTATGTAAAAAATATGTAAATACGAGTATTTGTACCGAACCAAGACAAACTGATGGACTAAGAAATGGTTGTAATTGATCGTGAAGCGGAAAATGCGATACATTTATATTTATTGACGATCTTATTTGCGAGTATTGTATGATTTGCGAACCATGAAAGGGTCAGACAGAAATGCGCATAGATTACTTAAATTATCTTTATTGAACTAAATATGTTAGGTAAGTGTATTGCGTAAAACTTTTTAATATAATTGTAATACTTACACAAATAGTCATAGTTTTAACAACTTACTTAGCCACTTACATGGTAAGCGAACCTGATCTTGCTCAAGATTTTGATTACACTTCCCAATCGTCCATTTGAGTATTATTCTTTCCATTGAGTATGTTCTATATACTCAATATTACTTTCTATAGACTCAAAATTTTCACACATAATTAACAAATGCCTAGTTAATGGCACAGACTTGTCCTATTGTGACTGTTTAATCCGCTTCTGCATCTCTCATTTTGCAAAGGGTATGCTGATGTATGTGTTACTTTTAAAGAGCCAACGTAAGGAAAGACGATGTCTCTCATACACTAAAAATATTCCACCTTTTTTTCATAGAGTAATTATGTAAAATATATACTTAAAGATCGAGGTAGTAAGTAACATAGAGTATATAAACCTTCTCTAAAATCTCGGAATCATAAACACATGAATTGTACTTTGAGTTTGAAGTTGAAGAACTTGAAGTTTGTTTGAGTATAGTTATAAATTATTCATTTAGAGAATCATATTCTCATGTTTAGAGTTCCGTACTAGAATTCTGTCAGATTAAAATGTTTTGTTTTAAATTGGACATTAAAACTAAGTTGGCTTCATGTGGACATGAAATAAATTTTAACTTATGTCTCAAACACATATGACATAACACATACATATTGTTATGTGATCTCTATTTTTTCTAAATATCTTTTATAATACAAAAAAAAAATGCGTTATAATTTACTATATCTTTCCCACATGTAGGAATTGGTATCTATTGTTTCTTTCCCTCAAGCAAGAGCAACCATCGTTTTCTCTTGTAATATGTGCGGGAGTACATTCCTGAATAACATTATGTTGAAAGCGAATGTGTAAATCGGTTTTATCAAACCTCAGTTTTGACCCGAGCTTAAATTGAAATAAATATTTATTTTACTTTGAAAACTTTGGCCTGATAGATAGATTTCATAAAAATATTTTATGAGCTGCTACCATTGTTCATCATCATCTTTTCCGGAATGGCTGCTAACTTTGTTATAAAAAAATCTTATGCCAAATGTTATTTCTTATGCCAATCCTGGGGGGCGGCCTTTGTTCAGAAGTAGAACTCTTGTAGATGACAAGTCAGTCAGTCACCTTTGACTTTTAAGTTTTTAGATTGATCGAAGTAATAAACTTGAATTATTTCAATGGATTGGATTGTAAAAACCCTAAGCTAAGTTACAATTACGCAAGTGGCATTATATTCTGCACAAAATGTGAAACTCAAATAAAGGCTGCTCAAAAAGATAACATTGATCGGCACATCAAAGGACCAGAGCATCGAGCACTAAGATAACAATGTCAAGAAGAAATTTACTTCGAAATTATAGGATTTTTAATACTGTCCACTGTTTTGTAAGTCCACAGTTAAGCTGGCATATCAGTATTTCAAGGCATGATATATACAAGTAAAAGTACGATGTATATAATAATAATATGTTAATTGAAGAAATTTACTTTAAAATTCAATGTAATATATTTCAATCAATAAAAAAATATTTTCAATTGCAGTTAAGAAGTTGAATGAAAGTTAAGTTAAGTTTTTAAGTTAAAACCTTGCTTTTATTTAATATAATCAGGTGTATAAACAACGACCATTATTAACACATACATATACATCAAACCGATCGTAATAAGTTTAATCATAGAGAGGCAAACAGCCTCTAGCGTGAAATTAATAACCAGAAATAAAAGATATATACACGAAGTCGTGACCTCTCAAAGTGTTGCCCGGAAACCGCACAGAGGATCACTCAGTTACATTTTACACATTTAATAAACTTTACCAATTAAGCCTTTTAGTCGCGTAACCACATCAAACAGCAAAAACCCTGAAACCTTCCGTAATAGAGTAAAAACGGAATAAACAGAAAGTGGTTATAAAATCAGTAACGGCTGAAACATGATCCAGTTAAAATTTTACGTGCCTTCTCTTAATTTAACGACTAAATGAAAAGAGATTTCTTTTTTTATTTCTACTGAAGCTTTGGGCTTACTCTTACAGAAAATCAATAATAAAATAGAGACAATGAATTCAAATATATTGTTAATTCTATCTTCTGTTGTATAGTTACAAACACTGGAAAGAAAATATATCACTTCTTTTTGGTCTGAAATCGCAGCTGAAACATAAACATGGAATAGTTTACTAAACTGAAAATACTAAAGCATTGAATGTCAGTTTAGTTAACTCACAATATGTCACTTAAATATGATTATACCGTTATGTTACTTTCAAAGTCTTCAACAAAGTAAATCTATTTCTAATCCTACGCTACGCTTTGCAGCTTATGTTTTTTTTAGTTATAACTCTCGGATTAAGAGAGTTTACCCGAAATATTTTTAGTTTTAACCGTCTACTTTTACAAACCCTGCTGATGCTCAATGTTTTGAAGCAAAATATTTTGTCGCGTTATTTTTAGAAGCATAAATTTTCGTATAAATATAGCACACCACTTTTGGGTCCTGGGAACGTTTCAGATGCCGAACACCTGTGCACTCGCCATTAAAGTTGCAAGCATGGCCATAAATTCTCCCTCCAAAATCCACGGCTACCCTGGTTTTCTAATTCGTCTCCGGTTATCATAACCCAATATTAAGTAATAGTAGGAAAATAGGATTTTTGAGAATTTTTAGCCTTAAGCCTAATCTTTACTACTATTATATATTACTTATTAAGTACTTATAAGTTATTATCCCTCTAAAAATAGTCTGTAACATAAAATGTTGCAGACTACGACTAAACTTAGAACTTCATATCATACTACTGTTTGTATTCCTATAAGCTAATAGAATACCATTCCATATAAAGTTCAAATTATAAATTATTCCAAAATCATGTACAATTTTGTAGAAGGGATTTTACATTTATTTTTTACACAAAATGAAGTAAATAACACTTGCGCACCTGTCTTACTCTGTGAACGATTACTGTTAAGCGAAGAGGGATGTACTAAACATCGAAGAAGACTGTTATCCTCTTTTAGGATATCACTTTTATAACAAATGCAACAGTGATGGCTAAGCAAGAAAAATATCATCCATAAAGCCAGAGTCTAGTTTTCAAAGCCCATCCATTTATCGATTATAGTGACTTATGTGGCGGAACAAATCCGTTTCGTTGCGAAACCGCTGTAGTCTAAATGAGCACTATTTTTTACCGTCTCGTTTCATGCTAGCCATTTGTTAGAATACGCTCGGCTTGCAGACACATCATGCGAAACTCTCAAATTCTCGTTGAGGCCAATTATAGAGCTTGTTATAGCTGAAAAATGACCGGCAGTGCCTCGTCCATGGTTTTTGCTGTTATATTGTCAGGAGTAAAATATGTTTCACATCAAAATTAAATAATAAGACATATTTTGATGGGAAGTTGATATTTTACAAATTAAACTACTGTATAGGTATAGAAAGTCAGTCAAGTCGCAATTTTACAGTAAACATACTGAAAGTGAAACTTATTTAAGTTTATCTAAAATTTTCACTGTCGAACTGACTGTAAATACACCACAAGAGTGAGATTACATTAATCTGAAATCAGACCTACTGTCTGGAGAAGAGGTAAAAGTGACGGTTAACCTAGCGATTCATCCATTACTGTCTAGTGACATTTTCCTAATTGAGGAGTTCCTTGCATATCTGTTAAAGATCCGCACTTTATCCTAGGAAAAATCGTTCCCCATCTCTATACAACCACCAGACAGGCACCGAGGCAAAACATTATTTTAAGTAAAAATCTTATTTAAAAATTACCTTCATTAACATAATGTCTTTAATTAGGTATGACTTTAATCGGTTGCGCAATTTCTACTCTTACTGGATCCAAAGAAAAATATTTGTGTAATTACTTTTCTTTTAAAAATACTGTTAGGTTCAGTGATCCTTGACATAATAATAACAACATGATTCAATATTCAACACGACTTATAACTTTTAAATATCATTCTAAATATGTTTGATTTCACCCAACATATGTAAACATGTACATAAATGTATAGGTCCAAACGCCTAACCGTTCTGAATAACCCTCTGCTTGCGGCGGGTTCTAAGACACTTAACATAAAATAATAGAGAGTTGTATTCACCCGAGACATCGTCTTAATTCAATTACGTCAGTTCGGTATATCTCTCGTTTTCTATTCCCAGCGGTTATCTACAAATTATGATTTGAATAATAAATATTACATTACAGAGTTGTGTAATCAATTTAATAGTCAACCAATTTTACTATCTTTAAATTCACTTTCATCTCTTAATATTTATAATTTGTCGGAATATAATACTATGTTTCTCAACTCTTTGAATGCATCTCTGTTAGGGTCACACTCTGTTTTGTATTCCTAACCCTCTCCTAAGCTGTTGTCTTGTGAATTCCAGATGAGTCCCTCATCCCCGCGACCTCGGCCCCGCCCCGCTCCTCAGGTACCAGTTTCGTATCCTTCTCTTCATTTATAATTACATTTTTCATTTGTAAATTCATAACTACTTTATTATACTTTCATCTATTTGTAGCGGCTTAATTTACGTGTTTATGTTGACACAGCACGATATGTTATGTTTCGGTATTCATTAGATGGAGTTCCACTGGGCGAGCGTTATAGCGCTTTTTGAAATTGCATGTACGGGACAACAGTGAGGTCCCTTGTCCACTAGCATTCATTTTGTGTAGTACTTACGTGTCTTTGTTTGCTCTGCAACACTTATAAACATTATAAAAGATGCTGGTTGGTAATAAGGTCATATTTTATAAACGCTGTAGTGAAATAAACGAGAAGATATATTTTAGTAACAAGATTAACCCCCAAAAGTTTGTCGTCGAACAATTACTGTCAAAAACTGTCCCTCAGAAAGCAGTATGAAATTTTATTACCAACAGCCCAATCGGTGGGTTGCTATAATAAAAAAAATACGTTTACGTCATTACGTCAACCAGTGTTCGAAATCGAGTAAGTTATAAAAAGTCATAATGGTAAGTTGAAGAGTTTTTAAACTCGAATTAAGTTTAGTCGAATTAAATTGGTTCTGCATGGCTTTTAAACTGGCATCATCATTGTTGTCTTATTTTAATATGCTATTATATACAACAGTAGTAGTCAGTTTTATTAGTAAAATTTTGTAAGAGCCACATTTTAATTCATATGAACCATTAAAACACAAACTATAAATTTATTGTGACATGAAATATCATGTAAAATGTCTGCATATGTTAAATGTCCCCTAAACCCAAAACTCATGTAGCAAAACAAACTAGTTTCATTAAATCCGTGTTATAATACCTTGTCTATGGGTCCTGAATTGCTATTTGCATACGATTTGTAAATATGCAAGTATTTTCTTTGGCTTGTTCAGTGAATTGTGAACTTTATCTGGAGGAAACTTAAGTTCGTTTTTGTTTGTTACAGCGGCTGCGGCTACCATATGGGGCTCTCAGGATGTGTACGTGAAGAAAGGCAGCACAATATCACTGACGTGCTCAGTGAATGTGCACTCGTCGCCACCCTCCACAGCCTCAATTTTATGGTATATCTTGTTGTTCGTTACGTAACCTGGACATTTCTACGTTTGCATTTCTTTTTTTATTAGTAAAACAGTTTTTGTGTCGTAAAATGTTTTCTATTTGAAAGAGAACTTTGTTGTTTTTAAGTTTGTGAAATGTGAGTAGAAATACATTTATCTTTCATGGAGATTACGAAAAAAGTTGGTAAATAAATTATTACTTGTGACTTTTAAAAGTCGACCCACGGAAAAAGGTGTTCAGCGATATAAAACTCACACGTGATGAACAGAGTTTTTTATAAAGTTATGTAGTAAGCCACTTACAGATCTGCTTCCTTATGAATATAATTAAACCACCATTGCTCCAGTAGTCCGGCAGGAATTTTCTAGTTTTATTCGCCAATTTGAACCAGGCAACAGATTCTATTAATAACAATTCTCCAAAAATATATCCTTTTTCAAATACAATAGGTACCACGGCAACTCCGTTGTAGATTTTGACTCCCCCCGAGGAGGGATAAGCCTAGAGACAGAGAAGACAGAAGGTGGTACGACCAGCAAACTACTGGTCACTAAGGCTGCACTTACAGACTCCGGGAACTATACGTGCGTGCCCAACAACGCGCACCCAGCGTCTGTATCCGTTCATGTGCTAAACGGTAAGTAAAAAAGCGTTAGGGGTTGGTCCAAAGTCTAAAGAAGTCTTGGACACAACAGTTAATTTTATAATATTTTAATTCTATCTTTACGTAAAGGAGTTTGATTGTAAAATCGTCATAGAAAAAAACGTTGTAACTTAATTTAGACTTTTGAGTAAGTTGGAAACTTATATTATTTTATACGTATTATTTTAAATCTTAGTTCTCCACCGTTTACAGATAAGTTCAAATTTTACTTCAATACATTCATAATGAGGATAAATTTTCTTTTTATACAGAATAATATAATATTTACGAAGGAGTTTTAAATTTTGAAATATATTTTAATATCAATCAAGAAACTTCTTCCTTTCTCAAAACTGCTAGTAACGCTGGAGATACATCATTATTAACCTTATTAACACTCTCCAACTCTCTCTCCAAGTAAGGTAGGCGCTAATTTATCTGATATTGGATTAGTTACGACTTACACCCCTAACAACTTCATTATTACTTTTTAGTCACTTACACTTTTTTTCTTGTTGTAACGTTCTTTCATTCTCCAGGTGAGCATCCAGCAGCGATGCAAACGAGTAACCGAGCCTCATCTTACCTCACGTCACAGCTGAGCTGTGCGATCTTCACTTACCTGTTGTCATCAGTCGTCTGCAGATGATCGGCTTAAATCACCATCACCGATCGTTAGAGGGGCCCGGGGAATGTTGTATTTCCATCACTGAACTATCCAATACGTACCTGTGTGTTTAAATTAAGACGTTCATCAATTTAAATATGTTCATTAATCGTTATTTATTTTCTTGTAACAGTTATTATTTTTGATTACGTATTCAAATGTTTGAAATTTCTTAAATTTATTCGAAAAGCGTAATAATAGGTACAAATACTTTACTGTAAATACAATTCCAATGTTGAAACAGGAGTCGGAGTTTTCCGTATCGCTTTTACCATGTTCTTCCAAACATCAGTTTATAGACGGACGAATCGAGTTATTTTATTTACTCTGATGCTCAAACACTTATTTGGAAGATAGAACCCGTTCGGTTGTGAGTATAACAGTGATAACTTTCAAATAAAATAAAAGGATTTACTAAATAATAAAGGCTCCAGTCCCCTCTCAAGTTGTAACGTAAATAATAACTTTAAATAATAGTAATAATTTAGGAAATTGTTATAAAAGTAATTGTCATTTTCGAAAAAAATAACTTCGTGATTGTAATGTTATTCGGACAGTATTATTATTAGTGTTATTTTATGAGGAAAGAAATTAAATTTCTATTGCTTAAATTATTTTATTGATACTCGTTGGATTTGATATAAAAGAAGAAAAAATTGGTATAATCCAAGAGTTTTTAATTATTTTACAAATATTTCTTATTGTTTAATAACAACTGAATGTAAAACATTTTTGTAAATAAAGTAAAACAATACGTAATAAATTGTAGAATAAATGAAAGTTTATATCAAATCGCATTGTAAATATTTCGTATTGTTGTAAATACAAGATGAACGAGTTTAATATAAGATTAATATTATTGATAAAATTAGAGGTTCCACCATTCGAGTGGTGAAAAACTTATTTTGTTTTGTTCCTAGAACGAAGTATGGATTGATATTTCTTTAAAACTCTTTTTGTCAGAGTCGCTAGGCACCGCATTGAAATACGAGGTTGGAAATTTAATAAAAACGTTTACGTGAATATTTTCTAGAGAATAGAAAATATTTATCTGAAAATGTATATTGTTTTCATAATACTTCATAGTTTTGTTGTCCATTGAAAGAAGTGCTTCTTCTTCTGTGATGAAAGTGAAAATAAATATGGGATTTATTACAAATATATTAGTTACACAAATAGTTTAAATCGAATAACGACATGGACCACTGTGCACCAACAAGGGCAGAGCTAGATATCGTCGTAGATGGTGGCTTCATTATTCAGCCTTCCTCAGATCTGAAACTATTCAGCCTTCCTTGTAATACATACTTGATTAAAAACGTTAATTCACTTATACATTTTTGATGACAAGAGATGACAAGAGGCTTGAAACTGTAATTATTAGGGAATAACGACAAATAATTAATAAGAGTCTATTGACTGTTTTCCACTTAAAGTTTTATGTATATATAAAGTAAATTTGCATCGCAAGTAATGGAACTTAATTGAAATGTAAATCTAGGAGCGTATAGACTAAATTTACACTGCGTAAAACGAGACTTATTAAGTTTACTGTGAAGTAAAATTTGAAATTAGAGTGAGGTGTCTAATAGATTCAGCCGGGACTCGTTACGTGTAACGCGTAAATTGAGTCCTAGCATTACGTTGCGTAAATTCAGTCGAAATACCTCTAGATACGATGCCTCACACTGTTGACTTTTCCATCTTCTTGTATACTTGTAAAGTAGTTTAATACTGAAATATTATAATAGTATGGTAGCTGAAATATACCTAGCTATGTTCCTTTAAATAAAGTGTAGTATGATGTTAATAAATGTAATTGGACATTTGTTTGTGCGTTTGCGAGTGTGGGTCGCTTTTAACAGCGGCCAATCGCAACAATGTGCAACACTGATTACTGATGATGTTTTTCTGTTGGTTTCTTATTTTGTACATAAATTGTAATAAAAATGGAGGGGGTATTAATAAATATTATTAAAAAAAATGCATTTTATTTAACTGACATTTAAATAATTAATACTCGTTTATTATGTACTTGTTTGTAAACTCTTACGTTACCTGCTTTTGTTAAATAAATTATTCTACCTAGATGTTTTGTTTCACAAAATAATGTACTAAAAACCTACAAAGTTATTGCAACACAATGCAATAACTTTGTAGGTTTTTATCCTCGTCCCATGGTGTCCTGTAAGGGATTGCCATAAAGCGATAAGACAAAATTATTTAAACTGCATTCTTAAAAGAGATTTACTATTAATATTATCAAATTGTCTACAAAAATAGGCGTTTAATATACCTCTACCTATAGAACTTCAAGTGTATGTGTGTATTGTACAAATTAAAAACTTGATTCATTCACTAATGTATAAATATGTAAACGAAGAATGAAAGCAAATATTAGGATCACTCACGTAAACATCTTATTTGCGTTTTCATAATAAAATCGCATTAAAAGCAACTCAGGAAACCCGATTTAGTACAAGATAAGCAGAAACATATCTTTACTCTTTTGAAGTGGAGTGCCAATCTTGGGAAATTATATTTTTTTTCCCTTTCATAATCTCGCCAAGTATATTTTCTTCAGGAATAAAAACGTTGGCAGAATGAAGTGGAAGGTACCTTTTTAAGCCGCTGTTGCGATGTGATGACACACGCGCCGTATATTTAGGGCGGGATTACGCGACTGTACACCGCACTTTATATTACTTTGTTGAAATTTTTATAGGAGACCGGTAATCTCAGCGACGGGGATTTAAAATGGCGATTTATGGTATTTCGCTTTTCGTTTATTGAGCTCTACGCAGATGAACATAAAAGGATACGTTAGTCAAAATTTAAGAACATTTTTTGTACGAGTATTTTTGCAATCAGAAAGCTCAAGCGTTTGGTTGAACAAATTTTACATACATAAACTTACGCCTGTATAGCTGAAGAGCTACGCGGAGGCGTTTCAGGGCACACTTTTTGTCAATTATAATTTAGTTCAAATTACGTGGCAATATGTCACAAGTCTTTTGCAGTCACCCGGACACTGTATAACTGTTTATATACTATTGATGAATTTTAAGCTTTTGTAGAGTTTTTCAATGAAGGATAATTTCTAGACAAGATATAAACAAATTGGCAGTGTCTTATCACATGTCTACGTAAAACTATACTAATAATCATTTTGCCGCCGCGCGATGACTATCGCAACTATAGACTACAATAAAATTAACATTAATTACAATAATATAAATTACACACTTAACAATATATCTTGGTTTGAACTGTACAGGGCTATTAATATTAATCTTCCATCTGAATTAATAACTAAACATTAATAAACAGTGCGATTTTAAAAGTTTAAAAGTTCCCGAAAGAAACATAAAAAGAAACTTTGAAGCCTTGAATCACAAAAGTAGTGGTAAAATGTATACAGAAAATAAACCAACTATAGGGAAACAAGCCACCTAACGATATAGATAAACAGCAAAAGTACTGAAATAGAATAATTATGTATGCAAATATCGAGATATATAAAAATAAGAGCACCTTAAAAGAAACATGGCAGGTTATAAAAGAAATCTGTGATATTAATAGTAATAAATAACATCTCGATGACTTGCTAAGTATAGTCGACTCTCCAAAAACAGTTCTTATCAAGGAAAATAACTTCTTCACCTTAATCATAGGTAGTCTGGGCCTAGTATCTTACAAGCGACTTTAAAAAATCTGTGGTCTGCCCAATATATGTCTGGTGATAAAGTTGAACCATCACACAACCGACGAATTTCACTACTCTCCACATTAACTAAGATACTAGAAACGAGTGATAATAGAAGAGTAATAACATACTTAGATAAAAATGCACTACTTACTAGACATAAATTTTGATTTAGAGAAGGAAAATCGACGGAAGATGCAGCGTTACCACTAACAACCAATATATTATTGTATCTAACTAAAGGCGATATGTGTCTAGGATAAGTGTAGTATTTCTAGATCTCTTATAAGCATTTGCTACTGCCTCGATTTTAATACGCCTAGAGAACGTCGGCATAAAAGATGTATTTGTGTGTGCGAGTTGGTGTTAGATTACAAAGTAGCTATTTATATCAGTAATAAGTCTATCTACGAATTTGGCGTTTCACAAGGCAGTATCTTTGGTCCTATATTGTTTCTTATTTACATCAATGAGCTTGGTAACTGCGCTGCCATATTTAACATAGAAAATAGCTATTTCTAAAAAAAAATACATTCTCGAAGACACGATCTAACGTTTATCGGAACCAACTTTTCTAGAAGGCATCTTGTTCTCCCCAAAATGTATCAAGGACAAAATATGTAAGTTTTTGTAAAACGACCTTGAATAAACCCTCTTTAAATTGCAAAATATGTAGACATACATAGCAACTGTGACTGTGTAGCACTTACTAGGGTGATAAGAAAATACTAATACTAACTTATCAGGCACTCTTTCAATGTCTATATTATATCTGTGCATGGGGTGGTGCTCGAAAGAATAGTGCGTTGCCCGGTGACGCCTAAGAAAACATGCACTTTAATTATAATGCTCCAAAAATGTATAGTATAGTAGAGTAATAATAAATTTTAAATTATAATAGTTACGTAGCTGATTAAAAACTTTGGGATACGATGATTCAGAAAGGTTTTTAATAATTGATAAATATTAAATATTATAAACACACGCACATATTAGTATTTAAGATCGTCACAAGCAAAACATACTACTTGAATATTTAGCAAATATTTTGCACTTAAGTTTTTCTTTGGTATTTTATAAATTTTAATATTTAAAAGTAATAAATTCGAAAGGGCATATGAAAATGTTATGACTAATAAAGGGAGGACACTGGCTTCTGTAACATAGTTCTTACTAGTACAGGAAAATCAGTAAAATCTACCGGTTTGTAAATGATGTTTGTGCCCAATAAAGAGTTCCTATTCTCTTTATTCACATTAATAAACACACAAATTACATTTTTATATATAAAATAAAAACAAAATATATATAAAAATATAAAAATAGTGTCCCACCGGTATCGGGTACAGGGACCAAGCTACCGGAGGTTAGAGCTCCAGGGACAGGAACCTCCTCACGATACGTGCCGTATCAAGAAGGACTGCCTTCTGCATAAGGCTCTTAACCCAGCTGTGTAACGTGAGCCTCTGCAGATGTTGGTCAAGGCTCTTGGCAATATACCCATGAGCTGATTTGACTATCGGCACAATGATTGCCGAACTCACATCCCACATATCGACCACCTCATGGGCTAAATCCAAATATTTTATTTGTTTATCTTATAAATAACTAACTAACACACTTTGTCGTACAATCTGATCGATGACTGTCGCTCATACTGAGGGTGAATGAGATCTTAAACCTTCATGTGAGTCAATTAATACTATGGAGCCAGTATCTATATCAAGTAAATATATATCTTGTGCGGTTCGTTCGTTGCTACTCTGGAAATCAAAAGAACCGGAATAATTATATGTTTATTCATGTGAATAATATATTTATATTTCTAAATAAATACGTTCTCGATGACACCGATCTAACGTTGTGCCCAATAAAGAGCTACTATTATTATTATTGTAGAAGGAGTTGGTTTGTATGTTAATATTTTACTCTTCAACGTTCTTTTTTATATAGGGGTGCAGACGGGTCACCTGATGGTAAGTGACAACCTCCGTCCATGGACACCTGCAACTCGAGACTCGTAAGTGTGCTGACCGTCTTTGAGAGAGATGGAGGGGTGGGGAAAGAAGACAGGGGGATGAGGAGGTTGAATAAGGTGATGGCGAATTGGGAGTCCGGAAATCTCAATAAATTTCGGGGAAATGCAATGCAACCTTCACAACAGTTTTCTATAATGCCATGGTATCACACCGGTCGAGCCAGCCCATTTGTGCCTAAGTATGACCCTACCACTGTTATTAAGGCTCTACCACTGTATTTTAACCTGATCATCATGAAATCGTATTCAAAGGTATAGATAAGTACATATGAAAGAACATATATATTTTATACTTTAAATAATATCCCATTTTTTAAGTTACTTTTGGTGAATAAATTATTACATAGACAAGATGAGATTTTTACACGCAATAAGCTTACAATTTTGAACGATGACAGAATTTCACTCTAACGTTAGCTTAAAATATATACTAATAACGCTTTATCTCTAAAATAGTTTATCTATAGTGTCTATTGACATTGGTCTATCAAAATACAACAGATAAACACAAATAATTCCGCTCCACTCGACCAAATCCATGAAACTAACTGAAATTTTCATTCGAATAAACAAGCCTTGTTCGCATTAGATTGTACAAACTACGTGCCTACGTGCACTCTCCGGACACAAAGACTTCGACTAGGTGCAACGGGTATGCAGTCCAAGTCTACTTTTGCGATTAACGATTCCTTAGAAGCAAGCTTGACTCATTTACTGAGATTAAATTACTAGAATTAACTTACAATGTTGGTTACAGAATACGATAGTGTGGGTAGTTGTAGAAAGTTAACTCTTTTTTGAAACTTAAATATATTTACTCTAAATGTACTCTAGATGGTGTGCTCTGATGGATGAAACTTTAATATTTTTGAAAAGCAAGAATGTATTAATTTAATCACATAAATCAATCATTAATTTTTCCACTAAACCACCGGAAACTTACGCGTGTATTACCCAGGAGTAGGCAGAGGCGTATTAAATCCCCACATTTTTCAGACTATAATTTTAGTCCCACTCACGTAGCTAACAGGAATCTATTTTACAACTTTTTTTTATAGGGTCAACACCGTCCATGGACACCTGCAACTGGAGAGTCGTAAGTGCGCTGGGATATGGGGAGGATATGCGGGAGGGTAAAAAGACGGGGATGAGGAGATGGGAAAAGGGGTGGTATTTTAGGGGTGAGAAATGAAGAGAGGGGAGTTGGGCCTCCGGAAACCTCACTAATTTCGGGGAAATGCAACGCAAGTGTTGCATCATAATCGATTTTCTGTGAGGCCGTGGTATCGCATCGGTCGAGTCGGCCCATTCGTGCCTAAGCATTGCTCTACCCGTAAATAACTTGGGAATCAAATCGAAAAATTGGAAATACCTATATTTAGATGGAAAGTATGTAAAACGAAAGGCAGTGAAAGAAGAAAGGAAAAGAGGATTGTTTTTACTAACGAATTGGGGAATTGTGTCAACTTAAGTTGGGGTCTGGGGTCAGAGTCGCATATCTGTAACTCTAAACTGGGTGGCGCTAATAAGTCTAAGCCTTACGTTCTTATTAATTAATTTTAAAATACCAGGACCGTTAGTAAGAATAATTTAAATTTCAATTTACAAAAATAAAAACAATTTGCGTCTCATCGGGCCGCGCGTCGTAGTAAAACCGGAACCGCACCATGTACGGACGGGGCCACCACTCGCTCAGCAAAGTTCACCGCGTGAGCATAGCATATGTTCATTATATTACAGATAGTTAATTATATATACAGTTCAAGACTATATCTTTCATTACACGCATCTCTGTTCTCATCTCTATGCAGGTGCACCCCAGTACCAGGTGCTTGCATCATCGACATCCAAAATATTTCTGATCGGCTTGACACCTCGGCGTTGCATAAAGGTATAGCTGCACTCTGCATCCGCTATCACTTGTATCATGGGGAGTGTTTAGAAGAATTGTTCGGACTTATACCGGCCGCAGGTTTTCACCATCGTCCTACGTGACAAAATATCCATCCCTTTCACCTGCACTCCACTACTGTGCGTTTCTCCAGAAGCTTTTTGCGTCGCACAACCTGTTTATGGAAAAAATTGTCGCCAGCCGTATTTCCGTTGCGGGTGTCCATGGGCAGTGGTAGTCACTGACCATCAGGTAACCCGTCTGCTCTTTTGCATATTATAAATATTATTAAATAAATACGGTTCTGTATTATAGGTACATATTTAGTAAGCCACACTCTTATTATATACAATACTCGTATATGCTCTCACCTCCTTAACCAAAGCCTATATAAACAGAGTACTTAATCTAAAAGTTACCGAGAATATTTGCTCATAATGAAAATAATATCTTTCGCAAACGCCCGGCAGATTTTGTTGATGACGTGGCAATCGGGGAATGATTGTTGTTTGGGGAAAAATCAGAAACTCCTTAATATAAGATCCTTGTGAGGTGAAGATAAATTTGGTGATATTAAAAAGAAACGTGAAGGCTATTTCTATGATAAACTTTATTCATATATAGAGTACATCCAACTTTGACTAATTCTTGACTTATTTCTATTCAATTGGACGCTGTTTCTTATGAAAAACCCATCAAATAAATACAATTATTTTCAAATACATTACCGTATAGTAATGCATTAAAATTATGGGTATTATTTAATTATAACTTCATGCTATTCTTTTTAAATAATTTAAATTAAAACTCAAATATGAAATTGTTTTTCTACGAATAGTTCATTGGTTATCCACTCATTAAATTAATGATTTAATACAGGAACCGACAGAAACAATTACTAAATTAAACATATGTAGTTATACACCAGAACCCGACACCTACATTTTTTTTTTAAACCCCACATCTATGAATCCACTGCGTCTGTTCATCCAAAGGTTGTCTGTGAGAAATAAGACGCAACTAGCGATAAGACCGCCGTTTCTACCATGATATGTTTGTTTGAAATACTGTGAACTATCCTTAATGGTGTACAATAAAGAGTATTGTATTGTATTGTAAAATACAGTAATAATATATATTTCAAATTGTGTCATCGATAAAACGAAGCAAATATATACCATGACGTTAACTAGACACAAAAAGATATGTAATGAAAGGATCTTAAGAATACGATACTGCTCAGGTTGGTCCGTTCTGGTCGATTCGATAAAAAATAAGAGCTATCCACGTATCAGCGCCGATATTTAAAGCTTGATATCAGATGATTTGTTATGCCACTTACATAGTATATAATTGTCTGCGTTATACACACATAGACTCATGCCTATATCCGAGAAGAGTTGGACAGAGGCGTCTCAAAGCCATATTTAAGTATTATGGCAACACCATAATTTAGTAACACTTACGCAATATAGCAAGTGGGACAAAATTATATGTTGCCGTCATTCGGGCATTGCATGAATGTATATTTATTGTCTGATAGATAACAGTCCGAACTTGAACGAAATATAAATGCACGGAATGCTTAGCGGTTTAAGTGGTCACCTCGCCACCACGCTGCCACACCGAGTGTTGTGGGTTCAATTCCCGCACGGGACCACACTTTGTGTAATCCTCAAATTGTTGTTCTGAGTTTGGGTGTTCTTTGTGTCCGTTGTTTGAATGTTTGTTACAAGTTACCCCGCGACACAAGAATTAATCCTAGTACGAGAGTTGACTTTTTAAATTTAAAAAATAAATATAAAAATATATATATATTTTCTAAACAAGAAAATATTAGACATTATGTGAATATAACTGCTTGTTTAAATCACTAATACATTTTTTTTTTAATAAAATGTTTTTACTGTAGCCATAGAAAATGAAACTTTATCTATTTGAACAGCTGCTTATATAATTCCTAAATCCTACAGTCCTATGTATCCTACAGTGTATGTATATGTGCCCTAATTAGTTACCCAGTAAATAATCTGAGTACCTACTTTACTGTGCAATTTTTTTTTACTTTACCGAATCAATCACAAAGTTGGGCACGAAATATAAAGTAAAAAACAATATACACTCTTAATTGGGTTGATGCCTCAACATTTTTACGAAATGAATCATGCTTTGAGCAATTTTGTTTAATTTCATTACACTATGTTAGGCCTGTGACGGAGACTGAAAAGCTCCAATACAGAGGGTGTGTATTGCCTATTTTTAGATAAAACTTTATTTGGAACAAGAAGTTTGCCATAACAGGGCTTTTGGTTAGATTAACTTTTTGTGTGGGAAGGAACAATTGAGTTAATAAATGTCTTGTTTTGATATGAATTAGTTTTGTTTTAAAAACATTGCATAACTACAAAAGTTAAGGATTTTATGATTTTTTTTTTCATTAAACTGTTAGTCTAACTAGTTATTTATTTTCTCAGAAGAATTTTTGTTTTTTTAAGATATTTATTAGTTATGCTTGAAAATTACTATTAAAACTCATGTTATCAGAACTTTTTTATTAGTATATATTTTCATAGTCACGTTTTAACATGTGAAGTGTTATTTGAATCGTTTTAGTAGTGGCAGTAACGTGGGATCTAATATTTTGAGAAGTTGTCAGGGAAAAACAAATAGAGAAAAAAAAGGAATAAATTTTATTTCTTGTTGTTATATCAATAACGACACCCCAACTGGTTTCATGTCTCTAATGAACATTATTTGCATTGCACTACATTTATTGCACATCAGTGAATAAAAGGCTCTCAAGAGTTTTTTACAATTCGTTTTACTTTTAACTTTCTGAGATTTTCATATTTGATGATATGCATGCACTATTTGCTATAACGGTCAGCAAAAGCTTGGCAAGAATGGGTGTTTGAATTGCCTCTACCTAACCTTTCGAGGCTATAAGCTGAGTCTGGGTGTTCTTTGTGTCCGTTGTTTGAATGTTTGTAAAGTCCCCCGCGACACAGGAATTAATCCTAATGTGGGAGTTGTCTTTAAAAAACAAAAAAATATATGTACTTATGTACATATGTATATATGGCATAAATTACTTTAGAAGATATTATTTATGGTTTTTTAACAGAGCACAGTAGTTTATCGCCGGTGTCTTAATTGTCTACATACTCGTACATTTGATTTAAATTAGTCAATTTAAACAAATAGTGTTTTGTCACTAGATACTTCTTCAAGGATTCTAGAGTATATTATTTACAGTCCGAACAGCTAAGGAAAAGACCGTCGCTTTGAAGTGTTGTCAGGTATAGTATCGATGCTCAGTTATATCACATGAAGGGGGTTGAGGTAGGTACCATGAAACGTATGAGGGGTCCGGATGTCTTACTAAAGCTGTTCCCGGATTCCTCCTATTTTAAGCGTAGCATGGCACACCGTGTGGTTTTAGTCGATCCGATTCCGATACACCGTTCCACCGAAAACCCCGGTGGGATGACGGCCCGAAGGGGTTTCCACACGTTAAAAAAAAAAAAAAAGGTACCGTGAAACGTAAATAAACAAATGTCGTAATTGGTCTAAATTGTCACCTTATAAATATCTTCCTCATATTTGTTTATCTTAACTTTGATATCATACCATTATCGAACACCATATAACGCCTACAAGATAGCAGTGCTGCATATTGAACAGGGTGCGTGAATAAACAGATTATCTGATGATAAACACTGTATTTACATACAGATTGAAACGATGTGTATTTAGGAAGGTGATACTATTAAAATAAGATGCGGATATATCGGTAACGGTCTGGCACTAACACTTAAGATGTTGTTGTAATAGCTGTTTGAAAATTAGAATAATTTAAGACTGGTAGTGAGTGCGTAGGAAGTTACGCCATTTGACATTAAGCATTCAATTCAAGGTCGGATTTATTCCCTCAAGTTGTGTGAAGCTTAGGCAGTACTCAAGCACTTAAAAGAAGGTTTGAAGGTTTCAAACAATAACCCCTGGAACCACCTTAATCGTCAGAAGAATTAAGATATGCAGGTGGTATTTAGACTAAACTCTTCTTCCTAGTCTTATTATGCCCATGTCTATTAGGGTAGGCTTCTAGTCCAACCAGTTATTACCAGATTTTAGTTTTTCACTATGATTAATTCCTGCATCGCGGGACCTTTACAAAAATAAATAAATAAAATAAAAAAATATAAATTACAAAAAGTGTTCTCCCGTGCGGGGACCGAACCCACAACACCCAGCGCGATAGTATAGTGGCGAGGTGACCACTTAAACCGCTACGCCATCCATTATCAGTTTTCTGGCATCTGACCTCCGCAACCTTGAGGGCTAACTGATTTAAATAGTTGGATTATTTGTCAGGATATTTGAGGGCACTGACTTCTCAGTTTTTACTGTCATAGGTGTGCAAGATAACAGGGACGGACGACTTAATGTTATCTGTTAAGTCGGGTATGTAAAACCGCCAACATCAAATTTTTGGGCTATACAGAGAATTTGTTATCAGAAAAACCCAATAGTCTCGAGACCTCTTGATCGACAGTCGCATGGGCTAGCACTAGGCCGCTAGACCAACAAGGTTTAGGACTAAACTACTGTAGAACTAACTATTAACTAATAACTAACTCCTAGACCAACAAACTCAGTCTCACTCAAACAAAGTCACTTAGTCAAACTCAACAAACAAGGACTAGTAACTATTTCCAGACTGTACCTATATGAGAACCAAAACATTGAATGTTTAACAATAATATACATACATACATATGTTTGTGAGGAGAGTCGCCAGCACTATCTGCACTAATGTAAGAGGAAGAGCTTTTTTTGTTTCGTTAAACGTGCTCATCCACATCTAAAATATCACGCCGGAGAGCGTAACAGTGAACCTAAACAGAGGTTTTTTATTACATATAGCTTAACTAGGTATATTTTATCATATATATTATATCAATGTAATTTCTCATATATATTGGTATATCTACTACATCCTTCAATATGATACTTCCTTATGTTTCTGTAAATGAACATACTAAATATAATAAAACGGGTTTCGTTTATTTTTTTGTGGCACAAAAACCTCACAAAAATGAAGCTTACTCTGTTTTCTCACTGCGGCAGTGGAAAAAAGAAAAGATTTATCACACGAAAGCCTGACATGTTTCGACACGAATTTATCAACTTCAAAGGCTCATAATTCCCAAATAGATGTTAACTTCATATGACATTCACTAATAACGTTGGACTCTCAACGTAAAACGAAGTCTCAACTAACTGCGGAATTCGCAAAATTTGTAAAATTTTGATATAAACTCTCCCCACCCTTGTAGGTGATGGGGGTTAAAATAAAAAGCACAAAGCCGGAGCCGGATGCCGCGGCTTTGCAGCCCCGAATTGTACCCAGTAACAGAATACCAAACGAGAAAGTTGTAACTTTTTAGAGCCAAAAAAAAACATCAATGTAATTATTTTGGAGATGGATTTAATTTTGTGTTTAAGGTAAAATGTGTAAGCGGTTGAAATTTTAATGTCGGTGCAGAAATTAAATTTGAGGGTAATATATTAAAGTAGACAAGAGTGGGTGACGAGAATAAATTTACTATTTTACACGGGTTTTTTCACGCTTCAGAGAAAAACTCATCATCACTTTGTAGTTTGATTGATAGAAAAATATAGGAACGTAAGTTATAATTGTTCAATAATCATTATTTTATTTAAATTTTAAGCAAATGCTAATAACTTAATTCTAGTAGCTTTATACAATGTTGAACTAAATGATACTAAGAGGTGGTTACAACACAAATATTTTAGTACAAAACAAAGTACTTATAATTTGAAAAGCTACGATAAGGGTATCATTGAAAAATATGTGGGGGACTGATGAGATCTCTTAAGTTATTTGTTTTTTTAAATACTGACTCTTTCTGTAGGAGCTGATGTATATTATTAGTCTCGCTACAAAGAACGATTTATGTTTGTTCATTTCGTTTTTAGTATTGAGCCAAGAACTTATTTTCGCTCAAGAAAAAAACGTGTCATTAAAGGTCTTGCCCCAGAAGTTTATTTTTTAATTTAATTATGTGCACAAATAAGGAAAGTTATAACGACTGTTGAATAATAAAGTAAAACAAAACAGCGACAGGAAACCCAATCTGCGAGTCAAAGTTTGTGTTTTTCTATGAGTTGATATACTTAGTTGTCTTTATTATTCTAGTTAAAATCAATATTGTGGAAGTAGTACGTACTGTATATTTACACAAATTCTTAATAAATTTGTTCTTTTGTTTTTAAAGGCTGTGGTAGAATGTAGGCTACTGATAATACATAATGTTCTGATTAGAAATGTTTCTAAATTTGAAAAACAACTACAAATAATTATTATATATTTATTAATTTTTTTTGGGGCTTTTGACTATCGTGCTATGAATACCTAAAACAAGACTGCTTGTATTATCATCTAGAGTTAATATACTTGATTTCTGTACTACAATAATTAAGTTTGCTTTAACGCGGTCTTAGAAGTATCAGATTTGAATTATTATTTTGAATTAACCTCCTTGAACTCCTTTGTGTATGTATGTCCATCCTTTAGTAGTCGCAGGTATAAAAACATCATAGGCCTTCCTCGTCTTCTAGCGGAGTGCTCAGCGTGGGCGCAACAGCGCCACGACCTCGTGATGGGGAAGCCTCTCGCTAGAGGCCATGATTCTGTCCATGGTCCAAAGTGAGAGTGCATGGGGTTCTGCCGCCTCGTTTTGCGAGGAGGTGATGTAGGCCAAAGAGGCGGCGGAAAGGGAAAGGGAGAGGACAAGTACTCTCCCATCCCGCAAAAGACGCACCAGACGTCGGAGAGCAAACACTGATGTCCGACCTCCATAAGCGCTGGCCTGGGGGTATCGGGCTGGGCTGACCGTTACCCCAGCAGAAGCAGACCTGAGACGATGGCGTGACGTACGTGTGCCGTAAAAACCTTCTGTTACAGATGTACGGAACGGATGTTAAAGATGTACGGAAAAATGTGATTACATACATAAAAAATGATTCGTGAGTACCTAATATGTAGTCATAAGCCTAATTTGCTCACTTAATTTTTTACCCATACTTGACCTATACTAACACATACCTAACAATAAATCAAGTACAACTAAAATCAAGTACAAAGAACACGCAAGTTATTACAACATAACTGCAATATAAATAAAGGCAGCACTTGATACTACAAGCTCCACAGGTAGCGATTAGTCAGCCCAATAAAAAAAAATACAGTGGAGGCTATTAGTGCCGAAAATCACAAAACATTTGTGGAGCGTGCACATTACACTTGTATTGTAATTTTCAAAATTACCTAAAACACCCGTTGTTACGAACCGAAACTAGTATACAGGTGTTTCACATGACATAGTCCGGTTTTTTTTTTTTTTTCACAAAAATAAAGAGCATGTCCTATTGTCATAGAACCTTCATATGAGTTTTCACCCACAGAAACATAACCTTTTTTCTAGAAACTTAACCTTTAACCTTTTTCCTAGGGACAAAAAACACCTTTTTTGTCCCCAATAATCATGATGATGAATTTTGCATACGATTTCAGCATCGTGATGATTACTTAAGTAGTTTATGCCTTTAAACATAACAAAAAAAACTTATTATCACCTTCTCTAAACTATTCGTTTGAAATTATTAAAAAAGAAAATTAATTTAAATCTGAAATTTAAACTGCCGCCGCGGTGGTGTAAATTTTTGTGTGAAGAACCTTTATTCTTGTTCGCAATTGGCGTCGGAGCGTCGTCACGCGATCCGACCATCTCGTTCAGCCTTTGTTCTGCGCCTAATTATTGCTGACGCCCGACGACAGTAGCTCCTGACACCACCACTTACAGTTACAACCTACTTCTGGATTTCAAAAATCACTGGGGAACGTTTTGTTGTTCACCGTAACGTCAAAGATGTACTTTCAGGAACATCTTCGTGTCTTTTGGCATTATAGCATTTATTATCAATTTTTATTATGTATGCTAATCGATTTCAATCGATCAATTGAATAAAATCGAATAATTATAGATCAGCTTTCATTTTTTTTTAATCGCAATAGTATACCTACTCTTGTGTCCACACAGGGAAATTGAGGAAATACCTCAAATTTTATGGGGGCATTCACATTTTTTTTTTGAGCTGATCTCATGGTATAAAGTTTAACTATTTAACGTTTTTGAGTTACAGTATAATTCTACGTTTACGATTATCCATTACTGAAGTCAGTAATCTACTTTTTTTTTAATGAATTATTGACGTCGAAAATAAAACATGTCTTTTTAAAAGAGATTGGTTTTAATAATTTCGTTGCAAAGGGCGATAGTTATCACGCTGAACCTGGACATGCAATAACAGTGCCAGTCTGGATATGCTTTAACAGATCTCAGATCGGTGCAGTAAAGAAAATATTTTCAATGGGGATTCAGTGATAGTACCAATATGAGCTTCTTGTGCGGTACAAACCAAACAATAGCCCATCTGATATCATATCTTAACAGCTTCATGCAGAAAGATTCAATGTCTGCCACCGAAAATGCGTTAAAAGTCGCTAAGGGGACGCAACAAATTAAGTTTGTCAACGAACGGATAAGAAGAAAATCATCAAGGTTATCCAGCTAAGAAAAAACTGTTGAACGGTTATAATAACTGTAGGCTATTCTTGTCACTTCACTCAAGCGAAGGTTAATTATTTCTCAAATAATAATTAAAGGCATTTCGAACAATACTGTATGCTAGTCATGTGTAGGCTGCATTTACTGTAGTTATTAAAGGTAAAATGCCTTCTCAAATTTGTCTTAGCTCTAGTACATTAATCGTCTCAGTAGAGAGCACCTGGTTTGTTTACATAGAAAACTCTTAAGCGTATTTTTAGTGTGCAAGGCTAAAATTAACTAACCACATGTCAAATCTCTTGAATAGAATGATTAGGTACGTTGATTTGAATTATGTAGTTAAGAGATTAGATTTGTTAAATTATATGTCAAATTGTACTAAAAAATAATACGTCAATTTTTATAAGAATGTTTTGTAAAATTGACAATAGCGTAGTATTTAAAAAAAAACCTTTCTCTGAAGACAAAAACCTTGTTGACGACTCATTGTAACGACTAAGCAATCACAATAAATAATTTATAAACAAAAAAATTGATTCGTCGTAAACAACACACGACGCCTTAAAACAACAATAAAATGCATCGTTCACACCCCGGAAGACATAATCACAAGCGAAGCAATAACAGTAAATCAAATAGCACCCCTAAAGCTATATGCCATAAAGATTATTATGATGTATCCCAATATAATGCACCAATCACACTTTGTTTACTTTCTGATATGAATAGGGAATGGTTTTAAACATTTATTTAGTACCTTTCCGTCGAAAGTGACGGTTAAAGTGATTTCCGTGTATTATTGTTATTGTTACGAAAAATAAATCTTTTGAGTTTTACGTACGTGAAAATGAGTCCATATATTTTATTGTATGTATCATTGCCCTGTGAAATACCTTCAAGAGTCATACAAGTGGTACAGATTTTAGATAAAATTGTTTATACATACATATATACATAATATCACGCCTCTTTCCCATACGGGTAGGCAGAGACCACTTCCTTCCATTTGCTACGATTCTGACATACCTTTCTAGCGAGAAAGGTATGTCAGAATCATAGCACGGAATGAAAGTTGAAGAAGCGTCTTCAAGTTTCATTCCGTTCCGCATACAGGCTCGTCAGGTAAAAGTACTTTGACCTGGCCTTTGCTTAGATTTTCTTGGATTTGGTCCAAGAACATTCTCCTAGGTCTTCCTCTTCCGACAACTCCATTTACCTCTGCCATATAAATACCTTTTGTCAACCTTCATTCATTCATCCTTTCGATATGCCCGAACCAATAAAGCATACTTTTTTCTATTTTAGTCACTACATCCTCTTTCACACCACACTGATCCCTTATCACACTATTCCTCACTCTGTCACTCAGTTTCACATCAGCCATACTCCGCAATGCTCTCATTTCTACCGGATTAATTCTACTTTCGTGCTTCTTTTGCCATACCCAACTTTCGCTACCATACATAAGTGTTGGCACCAACACACTTCTATGCAGAGCCATGCGAGCCTTCATTGAGACTCTGTGGCTGGTCATAAAAGTATGCAATGCGTCATTGATCGCATTACCCGCACTCACTCTTCGTTCTATATCACCATCACACTTTCCGTCCCTAGTGAACTTTGATCCCAGATATAGAAATTCATCCACTTGTTCCACTTTTTGACCATCTATTATAATTTCACAAAACGTTCTATTTTGATCTCTTTCAAAAACCATCGTTTTCGTCTTGCTCACATTAATTTTCATACCCTTTCTTTCTAATGCCCCATGCAAGCTTGTTACCATCTCCTGTAACTCCTCAGCTGATGACGCAAGTATTACTTGGTCATCCGCATATAGTAGACATTTGACGAGTAATCCTTTCATTCTCAAACCACATTCTTTCCCTTTCATTTCCCTTAGACAATCATCAATGAATAAGTTAAATAGCCACGGCGAAGCTACACATCCCTGTCTAAGACTTTTCTCAATCTTAAACCATTTAGTGTAGGCTCCGGTCACCCTGACACAAGCACTGGAGTTCTCATATAGAGATTTCAGTGCTCGGACCAGCTCGCTGTTCACCCCATTCACCGATAAAACCCTCCACAATTCATTCCTTTCCACTCGATCGTATGCTTTCTCCAAATCCACGAATACGCAGTGAACTTTTTGACTTTTCGCCAAAAACTTTTCGGTTATGCCTCGCAAGGAGAAAACCTGGTCCGTACATCCCATTCCTTTTCTAAATCCTCCTTGCACATCCCATATCCTTTTATCAGTTTCCTACCGCGCTTAGGATGCTGAAACCCAGGTAGTTTTTGCAATCCTGCTGTGACCCTTTTCCCTTAAACAACGGCACGATTACAGCCTTGCACCAATCACTTGGCACTCGGCCGTTCCTCCAACAAAGGTTGAAAAGGCAGTACAGCTGGTTCATAATTACATCTTTTCCAGCTTTGAGCATCTCGGTTGTAATTCGGTCATACCCCGCAGCCTTCCCTACTTTCAAACTCTTCATTGCTTTCATTATTTCATCTACACTAATTTCGCTTTCACTCACATCGAGCTTAACTCCATTGCAATCAGCGTGCTGTCCTTTTCCATATAAAGTTTCAAAATATTCCTTCCATCTCTTTAGCACACTTCCTTCTTCATTCATCAAATCATCACTTTCACTCCTAATTTTGCCAAGTTCCGAGTTGGCTGACTTTCCACGAGCAGTTCTTATGGACTTCCAGAACAATTTTATATTAGACCTAAAGTTATCAGTTAACTTTCGATCCAACGCGTCTGACCATTCATTCTTCTTATTATTCACGACTATTTTCACTTTTCCTTTTAACTGCTTGTAAAGCTCTCTTTTATCCTGCACGCGTTACCTTTCCTATTCTCTTACTAGCTTTTGCTGCTAGCCAGTCCAACCATGTTTTTTTCTTTTCTGATACAACTTTACGTACTTCCTTATCAAACCATTCACTATTCTGCATTCTTCCTCTTCTTCTTTTGGATATACCACATATTTCAACAGCAACATTCACAACTTTATCCTTAAACGTATCCCACAAACCTTCCAATTCTTGTATCTCATCTATACCATCAAACCTATCATTCAACTTCATACGAAACTCTTCATGAACACTTTCATTTTGTAAGTTTTCTACTTTCACTCGCTCTAAGACAGACTGTTTGGATACTCGGTGTCGCCATCGATTAGAGAGTCCTCGTATTCGACTGATGACTAGATGGTGATCTGTGTCGGTACCAACACCCTGGTATACCCTGATATCCATAACTTTATTTCTTAGCCTTTCATCCACAATTACAAAATCTATCATACTTCTCGAACATCCTTCTTCTTTAGTGTACATATGAATCTCTTTGTGTTTAAACATTGTATTTGTCACAACAAGATTCCTGTTTACACAAATTTCTAACAAACTCTGCCCATTTCCATTCACTCTTTCGTCACCAAATTTGCCTAAAATATTTTCAAAACCGTCCCTCTCAATTCCTACCCAACCATTAAAATCTCCTAACATTACAACTCTCTCATTATACTTACACTCATTTAATATATCCCTCACCCTATCCCAAAAATCCTCCCTTTCTTTGCGCTCATTAAAGGACCCGCCCGAACGCACATCTGTTGGTGCATAAACACCCAAAATAAACATTCGGATGAGTCCCACTTTCATTCTTATCCACACAAGTCTGGGACTCATACTTTTAAACTCAGTCACACACTCACACACACCAGGTACACCAGCCCAGTATGCCATATAGGTTCCATGTTTCGTGGAGCCACATCCCTTCCGCTTCGTCTCGTTTATGCATCAAGTTGTTTTTCTTGCATCAACTGACATACATCAACCAATTTATCTTTAATTCCTCCTCTGACATTTATCGTAGCAAAGCGGCTCTCCGTGGGCCACTGTCCGCGTCTACTGGAAACGAGACGTGAAGGGTTGCGAACCACATCGCCGCCATATTTAAAATTTGTATTCTTTTGTAAAACCATAGCGTTCCCACGAGTAGCTAGGGAAGCTTTTGTCCATTTCAACAGAGCCCCGCATGCTGAGATAAGGATAGCCATAAATCTGGGTTCACCAGGTCCCAGGGCATATTCGGCACGCTTACAACTAGGCTCGCCCCTAGCCATGCATCCCTAGGCACGGCTTACCTATGGATTGGCGGATTAGGATAGGAAAAGGAAATGGAAGGAACAGGGATAATACAGATGGGATATTAGGGGAGGTGGGTAGGAAAAGGGGTACAGCATACTATCATCTCGGAAGGAACAGTATGAGACAGACATAATGGATAATCACATTGTTTAATAACCCTAAAGTGTTTAAACCACTAGAGTCCTCCATCTCATAAATTAGCAATGCTACACTCACTGCTACAGTTACATTTCAAGATAATAGCAGTTTCTTATTAGAAATTTGTTACGTATAAGAACGTTAAATCTTGTCCAACTTTTATTTTTTAAACTAAATTAATAAAAAATTATATCTTTAATGTTTACAATATGATACGAAGAAAATGACACATATTACATATAACATTTCTTGTGTATTTATACATATAATTCTTAATTTAATTCTTTATCAATTAAATCAGAAAGTGACTTAATTCCTGCTGTGGTAACATTTGAAGCAACATCAGCAAGTGTTGCCAGACAAAAAAAAAGTTATTTACATCAGATAAACAAATTACCTGTACGTAAATATAAGCTCGTTATTATCGCTTCAGACAAGGCGTTAGATAATAAAAGTAGTACCCATATATATATACATATATATATATATATATATATATATATATGTATATATATATATATATATATATACAGCTTTCACGAGATTATCGTCATGATCAATATCGTCAATATCGACAATCACTGCGCGTCGTTCTAATCGGTCTATCACTACTATTAGGCTTATTGGCAACAAGAGTCTTGTTAGTGATGATAGATCGATCCCAATACACGAGAACTAGTCGGGCACATACCTGTAATATGGCACCTCTAAATTCACAAGGTTGTATTTAAGGGCAAGTTGTTGATATACTATCCTGGCCACTTGGTTATATGGAGTAAGACCGTTGTCTACTGCTACAACTTTACGCACTTCTACATCGGTGTGAACAAAATATGCTCTGAAGTTGTATATCTCGCGATTATGTAGGGTATTTAAAAGACCACGTCACCACCTTCAAACTTATTACTTAAACAGAACGCTTAACTTAAACTTCAATGGGATTATAAACTGTTTCGAAAAACCAACACAGTGTTCTTAAACTTCTTTCTTGGCTGTAGGAAAATAACATACATGCGAATAATTATTGAATGAACTGTAATGTTCAGAGTCAAACATTCAGTGTTATATAAGCGCTGTAATCGAACAATATATAAACAATAAAAACGGAAAATAAGGCTCCAATATTATGTTAATACAGACAGAATCTCGTCACGGTATGACGAGACGAATATTTTGATTAAAACTTATGAAAAAGTCCCGCGATCCTTAAACCCCTGGGTCGAAATAACCCAAGGGAGAAGAGTCAGCGAACCGATATGAAAATATTATCAAAGTTATTGAAGGGTTGCTGATAGGACGTGGCGATTATTGTGATTGAATGAGCGTGTTTATGTATAAGTGTAGGGCGTAGGGGCTGTTTGGCCACCCTTTATCCCTTTTTACAATTTTAGGTTCATAAGTTAATATTGGAAAGTAAATATGGGCTGGACTATATTTAGTAATAGTGTGTATACATTGGCAATGTAAATTTTACTATTTTTAGAAGACAACTCCCGCATTTGAAGCTATTCCTGTATCGCACAAATTCGTTTCCCTTTAATTCGCATTCCGTTTTCCCGTGTGGGAAGCGAACCCATAATACTCGGCGCAACAGCGTAGTGGCAAGGTGAACACTTAAACCACGGTGCCAGCCTAGTAATGTCAAAGCAAATCAATGAATCAATTTTAATCCTTGAATCTAACAGCAAATTTGATTTTCTCACGCAAAATACAATATCTTTTGTGACGTATATCATCATCGACGACGTATGTCGTCATTATTTATGATAATATACACATGAGACTGAGTAAGAAATTAAAGTAATATTCCTACAGTCATATGCAACGAGTATAGCCAAGCGAAACTCTAGTATGTTTACATAACCTTTATGAATCGAAAGATTACAATATATGTATAAAAGTCAAAGTTCCGTCTCTCGGCATATACATAATCCGTTATTTGAACAGCGTAGATCTGGACGTAACTTGTTAAAAATTTATCAATTTAACTTTGCGGTTATACCATCGTGAAGTTTTACCGCTCTCTTTGATAGTCCCTTATAATTTCATATCGACTTCAATGAATAATATCTTATACAAGTAACTTATTCACAACATTTTGGGACAAGTAACGCTTTTAAAAAGGCTTTGATCATGCAAATTTGACTAGAGTTTCATTTTTACATTGTTATAAGTTTAATATACAAAGGTGAAGTATTACATAACTATATATAAAGTGATCAATTTCCACACGTTTTGTTTTGGATTTCGCTCGGATGAGTGAAGGATCTGATGACTACAACGTGAATTCACTATACTCTTTACTCTATGCTCGTATTTTAAATAAGTGACTTGACTTTCACTAATATTAAAACTTTTTTTTTATATTATGAATACTGATGTAGACTACCCTGATGTATATATCAGACCAGAACCAGCTTCTCCCTCTTGACCGCCGTCAACGGAGAGCGACTCGCATCATCGACTGCCAGGATATTTCTGATCGGCTTGACACCTTGGCATTGCGTAGAGATGTAACTTCACACTGCATTCGCCTGTATCATGGGGAGTGTTCAGAGAAATTGTTCGGACTTATACCAGCCGCTGGTTTCCGCCATTGTCCTACACGACAAAATATCCATCCCCTTCACCTGAATGATTGGCACTCCACCACTGTGCGCTTTTCCAGAAGCTTTTGGCCTCGCACAACCAGCCTGTGGAACAAATTGTCGCCTGCCATATTTACGGACCGATACGACCTTCAAACCTTCAAAAAAAGAGCGTACTCCTACATTAAAGGCCGGCAACGCACTTGTGATTCTTGAGTTGCGGATGTCCATGGGCGGTAATCACTTACCATCAGATGAACTGTCTGCTCGTTTGCCCCCTATCGCATTAAAAAAAGCCAAACAGGTTATATACAGGTATAGAACTAAAATAGGTCTTAATGCGCCTTCGACCAGAATGACCCAGGCATATAACCATCTCACTCAATTATAACAACTAGATATTTTTAGTGATAGTTAATTAAGACTTAAGAAGTAAATCAACAACTATATAGATCAAACATAGCATGTATACACATTGTATTTACTGTTGTTGTTAATATTTTTAACGGTGGAGTTGAAAATATTACAATATTAATAAAAAACAAGTTTGGTCTTCGTTAGACGTGTTTTCCTGTGACTAAAAGAGCACATGGCATATTATTGAAATTGCTTTTCTTTTAATAGATACCTATATCATTGGGTGGCGATCTAGCAAAAAAAAAATGTGTTTTCACAAGTAGTAATCCCTAGTCTGGTTGTTTTTCGTGTCCGTTATTTATATGTATTTAAATTTCCCTCCGACACAGAAATAATTCCTAGTTGGTGAGTTGTATTTTATAAGAAATAAAAAAAAAATAATACAGTTAAAAAATATGTGTTTCGTACAACTATAATAAAACTATAAGTAAGTTCTACTCACTTATTCGCTTCAGGCTCTGAATCTTCGAAAAACTTTTATTTATATAGGGGAAAAGATGAAAGTGCCTAAGCATGTCTCTCCCTCGGTAAAACTAAGCTTTTTGTCGTTAATTACTAATAATTCTAAATTTGAAAAATAAAAATGACTATACTACTTATAGTTTTCACATAAAATTATCCAAGTTGCTAAGAACATATCTCTCGTATATCTTTACTTTTGTTGCTTTCTTATCAAAGCGTGCAATCTTTTATCATAGCAAATTTTAGAAAATTAACATCATAATCTTCATCAGCTAACTTTTACATCTTATGACTTAGTTGAACATTTCCTCTTAAAATACAGATAATTATACTTGAGTTTTTAGTTGTTAAATATTGTATGGTACAAATATACCTACATATATATTTCTCTGTACTTGTGTTGAACCCACAATAAAATTGGGTACAGCCATGTTTAGTCACGAATGGGCCGGCTCGACCGGTGCGTTACCACGGCTCTACAGAAAACCGGTTGTGAAGTAACGCTAATGTTGCATTTCCCCGAAACGAGGAGGTTTTCATCTGTCCCCCTTTAGCATATAAAAAAAATGTATTATGTAAATAGTTAATGCAGTATACTACATAAATACTACGTAGATATTTCTGAGAGATTAAATTTTGAGATTCTGAGCCTTCCGCTACACGTTTTTTAGCACTAATAGCCAATGGCATAAACAAAATACACCTTTTAAGCTGCCTCCTTCGAGAACATAAATACATTCACATAAATCCAATAAGCGGATTACATCTAATAATATTAATGCTTTTCGTCCACAGAATATCTCAGCTTATATTAGCTTAATAAGAACAACACAGTGAAGACAACACAACACAGCCGAATGGAGCCTTCAGCTAATTCGATTAAGCACATACTGACGTAGCTATACACTTTATTAATGCAAGCTCCTATCAGACAGGTATTGACAGTAATTCTCTAACGTCAATCAATAGCGAGCAGGCGGAGCAACCGAAAGACATTACACAAATTTCGCAAGCCATCAGAGCTTTTGTGGGTCGCTGATATGGACTGTAATTGAATGGGTGTTAGGCATTACTTGCTAAGTTAGGGTTGCTATATAATCTTCATATATATAGTATGAAAGCAAATTGTGCTCAAATCGTTAATATTTTACAACCGATACGGTAAGGTTGTTCGTACATCGGTTGTTGTGTAGTAATAAACTATGAAGTTCTAACAGCAAATTACTAAGCTAGTTTTAATGATATTCTTAATATATTCACTAGCAGTATGGCTTGTTCCCCGTGCCCGATGCTGGTGGGACACAACATATTTTTTTTTAATTAAAAAATATTTAGTTTTTTCCTTTTATATTTAAAAATGTAATTTATATGTTTGTTAAGTTAAATGAAGAGAATAATAATAGTAATGCATTGTGGTTCACGGTGGAGTAGAGTAGGGCCTATCCACCTCTTACTAGTGGCGTCGTAAAAGGAAAAAGGATCTTATTGCTTTCTATCAGATAGTATGTATACAATCAAACAGTACCCGGTCGACGGCCATTGGCTTGCCATCTATTAGGTTAGTGGGACCAAATTCTAAGTGACAAAATATGGGTGTTTAATGTACCATAATTATAATAACACCACACATCTCGCATACGGCCGTCAGATCCCAAACTAAGCAGAGCTTCTACTATGATAACAAGACTGCTGATAAACTTATATATATATTATAGATGAATAACAACATGATCGTGCTCATCTCAAAAACATGAGTATTGGGTGGGAATACCCACGACTTCGGCTTAGAAGTGTTGATAGAAGACCACTTGACCAACAGGCTAGTCGAAGTAAATAAATATAAGTTAAATACATATGTTTGTAAAGGTTTTTATATATTTTTTTATATTATGAACAGACGAACAGACGGATCATCTGAGACCTGCAACTCAAGAGTCGTAAGTGCGCTGTCCGCCTTTGAGGGTGATAAGGGTTTTGAGGATGCGGGGAGAAGAAAGAAGAAAGGGGGGATAAGAGAGAGAAAGGAGAGGTGGGAGGAGTAGAGAGGAAAGAAAAGAAATTTCAGGCTACAATAGCTACTAAGCTATATAAATACTATGATTATAATTTTAACCGACTTGAAAAAGGAGAACTTTATTAATTAAACTGATTGTTTTTGGTGGACGTTACACGAGATCTACGCCGTTTGGGAACCAATTTCTATAACATTTATAATGTAATCGATTAAGCAAAAATGAGACAATTTAAGTATGTATGAATAATTCATTATGACCCTTATGGAAATTTATCGTAATTTACGCAATTTGATATTCGATTCGTCTTTGATATTATTTTTTATTAATAATTTGATTACAAGTAGAAAGTAATCGTATCTCTACGCTAATAAGGTGGCTTCTAAGACAAATGATTGCATGTATGTGTTTTGTCATTTACGAAATATCTTTACATAACTAATCTTTACTGTAACAGATACCACCTAACTGGTGAAAACCTTCAACGCAATATTAAGGACTTTGTATTAAATATGGCTATACCAGAGCTAAATGGCAAGTTGCCAAGGGAGCAATGATACAAAAATATCACGGTACAATACACTTTTTTTTTTGGAAAAGACCCGCACTAAGAATTATTATTATGTCGCGGGGGACTTGACAAACATTCAGACAAAGGACGCAAGAAACACCCAGACTCAGTTCTAGTTGAAATGGGTTTGGCTGTGTCTTGCGTCCGGTGTTGTATAATTTACAAAAATTAACTAAACACTAGACCAACAAACAAGTTAAAAAAAAAATCTAGTAAGAAAATTTAACTGAAGCAGGTACTTTCTTTTCAAAGTAATGATGACACATAACAAAAACTTAGAAAGTTAGTTAAAATAGTAGCCATCCCTTAAAATGCCGTCCCATGTGCAAAAGCCTTAAGTCACAACGTATACAAGGACATAGTTACAGTACATCAGTTCGTTTAATGACGTAACGAACGATAAAAAGATTGAGTTTTTATTGGCAGTACCGTTAGCGAGCGCCGGCACGGCAGGAAGTGTTAATGTACTCACAATTCAGCTATATTGCTTTACTTGGTAATGAAGGTTATTGGCAAGCTTTTAAAAGTCCTATTTGATACTTGTTAGCTAACCGGTAAGTCCTTATCAAAAACTTGTAGTATTCAAATCTGTATAAGATTCGAATTATACAATTAATTTGGAATATAATTAAGTGTATTTTTTTAAGTACGTACTTCCTCTTAAATTTAATAGTATTGCGACAACGTACTTGACGTAGTCGCTTCATTCCTCATGCCCCTTACCTTGCTTCTCGTCCTGCTTGACTAATTGGCATTACTTGACGACTTTCTGCCGTGAGTCAAAGGAGCGGCAATACGTCACGGGTAGTGTGGTGTGTAACCGCGTAGGTAACGTTCGCAACAACGCTAATAATAACGTGTACACATTGCAGACAGCCGGTAATTGGCAGGTTAACCGCAGTTTTAAAAGCAAGCAAAAATCCGTTGTATAGAACATCTTATTAATGTTCGTCAATATTTGGGTTATCATTGTAATTAGTATTGCACTCTTCTGCAAAATTTTATTTAATTACTTGAAGTAACTTAATATTGGCAGAATGATGATTTTAATCCTAATCATTGAGAAGAATTTGTGTATAATGAAAATTGCTTCATTGTGAAGACGGATAATTTAGGGACATTACATACAAAAGTATATAATGTCCCTAAATGTATGTACAGGTGTCCCTAAATGTCCCTAAATGTATGTAATGTACAGGTATCGGACAGATAGTGAAATGTGTTGTGAGTTTTAAGAGTTCCTAGGTTATTTCTTAGCCACGGACACAAGCATCTCTAGATTTAAAATAACTAGTAGTACTAATAACTAGTACTATAACTTCAACGATACTTTACAGAGTGCCTGATGAGGATCACCTCATCGGGCACTCTGTCATGGGTATCAACCCAAAAAGTAGTTAGTTACATGTAAGCAATTTACAGATGAACAGTTCTTCTTGTCTCTGGCTGTTAAATCACTATTTTTATTAACTCCATTTCCAAACAATTACGTTCATTCTACCATCTTTACGCAGATGATTTACAGATATATACACAAGCTCCACTTAACATGTTATCGGAAGCCATTAACATAGTCAATACCGACCTATCACACATTGTCCAATGAAGTCAACATTATGGACTCCAAGTTAATCCCTTAAAAACTCAGGTATGTGTTATTGGCAGTCCTATGTTGGTTTCAAGGATTGACTGGTCACAACTGCCCCAAATTAAGTTTAACGGCACAACTTTAAAAATCAGCAATACCGTCAAAAACTTAGGAATCTATATGGATAGTACCTTATCTTGGGATACACAGGGTTTTTGCTTCAGCAGGGTCTCTACGAAGGCTACGCAATTTTCTTCCAACTGCCACTAAGGTTGCACTTGCACAATCGCTTCTTCTTCCAATTATTGACTATGCCGATGTCAGCTATCTGAATCTCACTGAAGTACAACTTAATAAGCTTGAGCGACTTCAAAATGTTTGTATAAGATTTATATTTGGGCTACGAAAATATGATCACGTTTCTGAATTCCGTCAAAAGCTCAAGTGGCTTCCAATTCGTTTTCGCCGGAATACTCATATTCTAACTTTTCTTTATAACATCTTATTCAATCCTAAAGCCCCTTTTTATCTCAAAGAACGGTTCAAGTTCCTTCATGACACACATGACAAATATCTAAGGTCATCGGAAGATTTGAGACTGGAGAGGCCATTGCATTCCAAAAGGTTTTATGACAAATCTTTCACTGTTGAAGCTGAACGCTTGTGGAATGCGTTGCCAAAGAACATTAGGCTATCGGAATCATTGAATATTTTTAAGAAAATGGTTCATGACTATTATTTATCAATTTAGTTCTGTTATCCAGTATCTATTGTTTCCATATTAATGGTATGTATGTATGTATTGTTGTATAAATTTATATGCGTATGTATGTATTTTTATCTGTATGTATGTTAGTATGTATGTATGTTTATCTGTGTTTGTATTAGTATGTATGTTATATGTTGTACATAAATATGTTTAGTTTAAAATATAAGTTTCATATTTGAACATACATAAGTTAGTATAGTTTTCATTAAAATATTGAAGTGATCCTCCAACTACCTCTGTCTCTCCGAATGATTTTAATCCATTCTAAGGTTGCCTGGAAGAGATTGCATATAGCAATAAGGCCGCCATTTGTACATTATATAGTTCACACTTGTACTGTATGTATTGTATTTAACTGTAAGAATGGTGTACAAATAAAGAGTATTCTATTTATCTATCTATCTATATATAACTACACCTAATGGGAAGTGATAACCTCCGTCCATGGACCTGCAACTCAAGAGTCGCAAGTGTGGTGCCCGCCTTTAAGGATGGTCAGGGATGGGAGAGAGGGATGGGGAGCGAGAAAGAAGAAAAGGGGGAGGAGGGGAAAAAAGAGAGAGGGAGTTGGGGCCTTAGGGAAATCTCACTAATTTCGGGAAAATGTAACGAAAGCGTTGCTTCACAACCAGTTTTCTATGAGGCTGTGGTATCACACCGGTCAAGCCGCTCCATTCGTTCCTAAACATGGCTCTATTACTATTAAAGGCACATACAAAAAATTTTATAACTGGCTGTAGTTGTATTTCTGTATAATAGAGTGTCCACAAAGGAAGTGCAGTTTTTTCAATGATGTTGTATGTTTATTTATTCCACTATAAGTAAATGTCTGAACAGATTCAGATGTATTTCATAAATTTTCATGCGTGACACTCTCTTTAACTTTTTTTGAGAAACATTGAATATCAGAGCTGTGTATTTTATGGAAATTTGACGAAATTTTGTACCAAACGCTTGTTTAGCCGCAAATAACTACTAATTATTATTACACTGAACATCATTGACAATATCATGATTAAATGACGGACATAATCACTAATAGTATTTCAATTAATGAAATAGGGTGGACAAGCTTGTTTTTTGTTTGTTTAATAATAATCTAATTAATGTGTTAATTATTAACAGTACTGCCTTCTATTCCCTCAAGTCACAGAATACGGACGTATGCTTTGGAACTACGTAATAACTTCTAGTAATATTTTCAACAAGTAGCGTAAGTTATATATATACTCGTACTAATAACGATTTCACAGTAACAAAGCTCGACAATCTTAGTTACAACATAACTTCTAATTATTTTAACTGTAAGTAATGCTGACTGCTGAGCCAGAGGTCTCAGTCTTCTTGGGTGCGATTCCCACATTTAAGGGACAAAAAATTGTGGATCGCAAATAGGTATCCTCACAAATAGGTATCCCGACAGTGTTCAAGTGTTTGTGAAATCCCCAGAGACACATTAATTCCTAATACATACATTTTGAAGTCTTTTAAAAAGGAGAAGAACGAAGAAAACTAATAAACAACATGCCATATAATATATTTTTGTAGTATATATAAACATACGTATATTTTACGATAGATATCTTTGCCATTTTTAAATAGGCTTTCGTTTTTTTAATAGTATTTTTCTTAGCGGTGGTAAATGGTCCCACCATTTAAATTTGAATGAAATGTTCTACCTCTAAGATGGAAAGTTAATGTGGAAAAATAAGTCATTGACTTCAATAGTCCTGAAATGTGTGTATGCAGGCACATATATGCTGTTATGTTTTTTTGTCACCACCTAGAGCCTAAACCCCTTGATAGATTTTGGCATATGAGGTGTCATTTGAAACATCTTATAAATGTCATGACATAAGGTATAATATTTAGAGACAATGTCAACAAAATGAAAGATAATGTTAATAACGCTGTCTGTTTTTATATACATACATATATCGTGAACAAGGAACATAAATATCAAACTTCAAATCACACATATTCTCACATTTTCCCCATATCGAGATGACAACAGATAAATAGACAATCTGACAGTCAATCAATCAGAACGAACGATACACATTTTCATATCAATGGCTTTATCCGTTGTGTATTTACGCTCAATACACATTTTTTTCTTTTCTCTACCCTTTATTTCATTCATCTGAACTGGTGCAACGGATTTCTTTGAGAACATTTCTGAATGTTTCTATGCTATTGAGTCCCGTTAAGTCGTTTGTATGGTAAATATATATGTATATATATATATGTTCTGTGGTAACAAGAACTGGAACTTAAGTCCATTCTGGAACGTAGAAATGGATTCTGGGAGCCACTGTAGGCTCAGTCCCTTTTCTTCATCCGAGACTTGTGGCATCTCTTACGCCTAGTTGCTTTCTCTATTTATTTTAATTCCATAAATATACCTTTCTTCCTCCTTTCTGTTCCTAAAGCGACTACATTCATGAGGGGGGTTGGCGTCTGGCAGGCGGCCGGTCATAAAAAAAACTACCAAAACTCTCTTGCAATGTCAACATTTCATCAACCTTCTCATTATCTCTATTTTTGAATTTTTTAATTAATTAATTTAATTTTGAACTTGTTTTTTTTTTTGCTTATCATTTTAATTTTCTTTCAGCAACATATTAGTCCATGACAGAATAGTGTTTTGTTGTGTACTATGCGTTGTACATGAAATATTGTAAAATCTGGTTATATAAGAGACTGCCCATGAGTTTGTTTGCCCGATTTATTCTCATAAAACCCAACCATTTGGAAGCGGGCGGTTTTAGACCGACACAGGCAGGTATTTAACTATCATATCTTTTTAATATTAAACTACTCCAAGCGCCATCCCTACAGTTTTCTAGGTTATGTTCTAAACGGTACGCTGTTGGAGATCAGACAGTGTATATACAGTCCACAGTGCAAAGGTGACAGTAATAGGCTTGCCCCCATAACGTAAGTGGGACTAAATTATGTTTGGCATAAATTGGCCTATGAGATGCCTCTGCCTACCATCTAGACAGATATGTGTGAGTATATGTGTAAAAAGATCAATCACTTCAAAATATTGACACGAATCGATTTGCTACTATGAAGATCATTATTGACAATCCCAATCAACAATAAGCTGGACCTTGTCACAGAAAGACAAAATAATACAAAACATACGTCAGTTTCCTGAAAGATTCTTGAGCACAAAACGTTACAGACGAACATAAATCAAGCTTGCAATACATCACCGGCACAAAAGGAGACGCGTGCTAATGGCCCGGCGATATGGCGCAGTGGACACACGAGGTTTACGCTTTAAATGATCTGCTCATTTTGTTTATTTATTGGTGAAAGATTTTGTTTGTATAAATCATGATATATAAAGATATTTATTAGAGCGTACAATTTCAAAAAATACCGTTATTAATATTTTTATAAAATCTTTACTAAGATCTTGACAAACTCTTATATCAAGTGTCAAATCATAACACAATGGATTTACCGCGATCCCTCAATATCAAATTAAAAATTGATTTCTTTCAGCTAGTGCTGTCACTAAGTATCACTATCACTGTCACTATCTATCGTTTAAGGAATAACAATCGGCCACGGGTTCCGTACCATTATCTATTAAAAAGGCAAAAAAAATACCCTTGTTGTATGAGAGCCCTCCTTAAATATTATATATATAACTAAATAGTCTGCCTGTTGCCGTTATCAATATCGCGGTTCATGAGATACATCCTGGTATATACATTCAGACAGACAGACAGACTGACAAACAGCGGACTCTCGGTAATAGGGTCCCGATTTACCCTTTGGGTACGGAACCCTATAAAGCTATCAAAAACTCAATCCCATCTCAGTAATAGTTTCATAAGAAAATAATATTTTTTAAATAAACAGTTTAAATCTTATTTTAAACAGTAAAAAAATAAATCAAATTATATCTAATCAATATACATGACCGCACTAAAACGTGCAACCCTTGGGCGGTTGAATCTGCTATTAAAAACTGCACCTTTATTATCGCTACCTGACACAACACCTATAAAACTTTAGTATAACGCCATATTTACGTTACGAAAACAAAATATAATACGCTCACCTAGAAACACGTGAGGTGATCGGTGCTTAGGGATTTAAGCAATTTACTTAAGTACTTACGTTGAAGATGAGATGGTTATTTTATAATAAAATTTGTACTGATGTTATTATATTTATACCAATACAATTGAGTTGAATGTTTCTGTTGAAGGATTTTTTTTAGAAAAACAATCCGAATTTAAAAGGCTTGTATTTATCGCCTGTACGCCTAGTGGTTAGTGATCCCGACCATTGAGTCAGAAAATGTTGCTGTACAAAAATATGTCCTCCAGTATCAATTCAGGCTTTTCAACTATACAGTCCAAATATAAGAAACAGAGCAGTGAATATATTCAATAGATTACAGGTGGCTTTGAATTGATGGTAATAGATCAAAACAGTATTTTTCTCTTTCTCGCTTTTCTTACTTTGTTAAGTTAATGTGTTATCTGATAGCCTTTATATTCTACTACCAATGCGAATAGCAATGTCAAAGTTCAAAAAATCGTTACGCAAAGTATATGCTGTTTACTATTGCACCTTGCTTTATGACAATTCGAAGGTAAGTAAAATGTAATGTCATCCTTATTTACTTGTGTATGTGTTGTCAGAGTGATACTAGGCCTCACAGAAAACCGTTACACAAACAATGGTTGGATTGTATTGTCGAGTGAGTAAGGGTAGCGGAGGTTCAACTCCCCCTCTCCTCTTTCCCCTCCCTTTGTCACCCTCAGCTCCTTACGACTCTTGAGTTATAGGTGTCCATGGCGATCATGTGAATTCTATGTTCGTCTGTCCCCTATAATTATCATAAAAAAATTACTCATCATGCGTGGCAAATATATGTACAGTTATATTTCAACTATGTGAAGGAGTTCTTTTTATTGTATTACTGTATATATATATTATAATACCTAAGTAATATTGATACAGATAATTTAATTATCATGTATACCTCTAATATATATTTCCTACTCACATATAAACTTATACTTATATAAAATATTTTAGTAGTTTATAAATATAAAAGAAAATCAATTTATACGTTATTTTATGAACGATGAACGTCAGTCGGGAGCAGTCGGGGATCTTCGGTTTGGTTCGCCTGAGAATTATTTTTCTTTTTGAATATTTAATTATTTTTATTATAGAATTGAAAAGAGGCTCTAACAGTATATTAAGTTTTTCTGTTGCTTTTAGCAAAAAAAAATATTCGAAGCATTCTATACAATACACATGTTCGAACAAATACGTTACATTAAAGGTACTTAAAAGTTGTGTGAAAAAAAGGACACTATAGCTATCAACGTTATATAAATAATTTAAATTATTCGTAGGAATTCGCAGACATATAGTTAAACTACTAGGTAAACTCTCACTTGACCAGTTTTCTTTCAGTTGATGAATTTGTTACCCGGGTTAAATACATACATTATTACGCCTATCTCCCCAAAGGGGTAAGCCGATATTTATTCTAACTCTCTAACGTAATAGCTGCAAGCTGCTCAACGGGCGTAAAAGTAGTTTAATAGCTGGTGCACACAATTTAACTGAATTTAAAAAGCTAATATTTCTGTCAGCTTTTTATGTTTGTTTAAAACGTACCGCTAGTTTCAATTCCAAAATGTAGCAGTACAATAAGTACTTTCAATAAATGCAATGATAATTTTTGAACATGGAATAATATAAAAGTGCTCTCATTTTATAAGAGAAAGCACTACAAACATACAGATGATGTTATAAAGGAGTCAACTTTAAAACGCTTGCGTTCGCTGCTCCACCATTTCAAAAACTCAATTTGCAAACTTCTCATACACGATATAAAGAAATCAAAGGAATGCGGGAAATGTCACTACTTTAAGCAATTCTTGACAATGAACAAGTTGACTGTACGACATGTTCTGCTGGTGGAATCCCACTACTGGGACCTGAGACAGGCGGGGACAGGGCGATAACCATGTTCACGAAAACACACATTATGTGTTCTGTATAAAGTTGGGATTTCTTTGCTTATATCATATGTAGTAGCAAAATTACACGTCAAGGGAATTCAAACTGTATATTCATTACTCATAAGTCCCTTTTAAGTTTAAAAACGGCATTTATCTCAGAGGAGCGATTTAAACCATGTTCAGAAATGCTTGCGGTGAAAGCTTTCTTGGCAGAGCCTGCGAGCTGTTTTATTTTTAAAATCGCGATTTATGTTCGTGGAAATGTAAGGGTGAGGGTTGGATCTCGCGTTCTATGATATTATGTGTTTTGAGACGTTGAAAAATTAAATAAGTTTATGAGAGGGTAAAACAAGCCGCACGGTGTCTGGCGATTGTAGAGAAATTCTAAGTTCGATGAAATGTTAGAACAGATAGAATTGACTAATACCGATAGCCTGTGTAGGTTTATCTGTTGCACGTTTCAAGTACCATTAAAGCTTGTTCTACTAAGTTAATTGCTCTCACTAGGACTGGGTTTACGTCATTAGAGTAATGGATGGGCTTCTAAACCTTGATAGTCTAATTAGATTACGACTATATTGCTAACATAATCTGATTTGTACATATATATCATCATGTTCAAAGAATAAACAGTAAATAACAGTAAATAATTATAAATTGTTTTATATATGTCATATACTATCTAAAGTTATATTCTTTTATTTCTTGAGTATGGAACCGGTGCGAACTGTAAGTCAAGATTGTATCAAAATGCATGCTTACATTTCTACTTACCCTGGCCTACCCAACATGCATGTATATGTTTAATATATATTACTAACTTAGAGTAAAACAATTTTACTATACCCGTAATATCAAATACTGGTTCATACAAATACGTGTTCCATTCGGACATCAAAGCCACACTCGAAGAATGAGAGATGAGTATATAATCCATTGTTATGTGCGAACAATCTTGTTACATACATAAGTAACAGTTTGTGAGAACACCTTAGTGCGTACTGAGGCAGTCGGGCTTAAACAAAGTGATTCGTAACTAACTGAAGCCGTAACTGAGATTCTTACGTTCACCTTCGCCGTTTTACGAGCAAAGACGGACGATTTTATATGTCTTTACCCCAATTATGAACCACACTCGACTTTATTATCATCATTTTGATTTGATTGAAATGCTTACCCTGCGAAAAGATTAGGGATCGTAGTAAATTTTACGAGCCTCAGAAGATTTGTTCTGGAACTTAGAAGTAGGCAGTGCGTGTTTCTTACTGAGGGTAGAAGTTGTTACAGAAATGTAAGGATATAGTGAATTATGTTCCAGATGGCGAAGTAGTTGAAGCTTTCGCTGGCGATTGTGTTAACATAACTTACTTGGATTGGTTGAATAGAAGATTCTTTATGATTGATCCGTTATGAGTATAAGTGATTTTTTTATAAAGAATACTAGCAACGTGGGCATTATTATTGTATTTTTTCTTTTTTTTTTTTTGTTAAACTCTAGGTTAGTATAAATAGGTAGTGCACTGGGTGGGGTTTGAACCTATAACCACTTGATCGTAAGTCCAACTCCCTAGCTACTGCGCTTTCACTTTTGTTATTAGTTGAATTGGTAATTACTGGAGTCACTGAAGATCACTGCTTCTTCTATATTTTTGAAAAAAAAAATGTCTAGTTAGTAAGTTCTTGAAATAATTAACTTTTGAAAAACTCAATGTCACATTACTAACAAGGAAAAAATATTTAACTGAGTTTAATGCGGTTATTATAAGTTATAATTCAGTTAAAAATATAACGACCAATATATTATACGTCAAAAATATAATATTACATCACGACGAATTACGTTTTCCTATAACTTTCTGTATTTCCTTCTGAAACCCTTTTGTGACGTCAGCGATACGTCATGTAAACTCCGTCCTCGCTCTTTGTACCCTGAACGCTATGAGGTAGCCATCACTAAGATAGAACAGACTCGGCTTGAATACACAATGTGTTTGCTTTATAATAGAGGGATGTATGCACACACTGCGTAGAGAAAGGCCAACTGTTTACTTTTTCATGAGGATTTCTGTGAATAAAATTTGTATCAATAATGAAAAGAACACTTTCTATTTATTTGCTCACATTTTATTTGTATTTTGTTATTTACTCACAATTTTACAAGTCTTGTAAGACATCTGGAAAATTTTATCTGTCTATTCCTGGTTAGAGAGCCTGGACTTTCTACTCGTTCGAGCTACATTTTTCAATTATCTCCTGTGACAGTCACTCACACGAACTCAGTCGATGATTGTGGAAGTGTGCAATCTTCTCTAACTTCGTACTCCATAGAATCTACGAATCTAAAGAGAAGAAATAGGTTATATAGGTATTAATTTAGGTTCAGCCTTATGAGAAGAAATCGGGTAAACAAAGTCAAGGCTTTTTAATCACTAGATAGATATTACAAAATTTAATGTACTACAAATAGTATTTGATACCAAACTATTGTTTCGAGTGCTATTATGTCATTAAAAAGTAAATAAATTAAAATTAGGCCATTAAAATAAAGTAACTAAAAATCAGGAAAAGAGAATTTAAAAAAAGAGAAGAAAGAGAAATAATACGATTAGATGGAAAATAAAAAATATCAATGCCTTCTATGAGTATCGAATTATGTACTCTGTAAGGCTTTTTCTTTTTATATGCAAATGAAATATAAGTTCGTCGATAAGATGCATTCATATGGGTTAAAGCGATCGAACTGGTCTATGTTAGCTTCAAAGACCAGTTATTAATAGATCCAAATTTAATTTGAACCTTGGCCTCCATCTTCAGTAACTAATAAACGAAATTAAATCCATCGACACTAATATTCTTTGATTCACCAACTGGTACAAGTTTATTTACATGAATTAATCTAGTATTTCATCTATAAACAAAAATGACCTTAAGGAATAACATAAACTATAGCATGTGTGGAGACCGTTCCTTTTTGTGTATTGTCTTTTTTTTTTAATATAACTTATTTTTTTTTCATAAATCCCTAAAAAAGATTAGAAGATCATCAAACGGCTTAGATTTTTTAGAACCATAGCTAAGAACACTCCTGATTAAAAATTCGTTTAGGAGCTACGATGTTACAGATAGACTAACAGAAAACTAAAGAACGGCTGAATCATTTCGTATTTTTAATTGTTTGTAGAAGTCAGAGGAGTTAAATAATGAAAAAAAATTGTAAAACTTTTTTTATAGAACCACCTAGTGTTTTGACAGCACGACGTCTGACGGGTTTGTAGGCATTAAATGGAAATACAAAACATGACTAATTATTTTTAGATGAATTCATGAACATAAAAACGGACGGACACAGAATGTGCATGTTGGACGTAAAGCGGAAATATATTTTTGTGTAATTTGATTGAATTTTTTGGTAAAATTTCATCAATTTTCTATATTGGTTTACAGCGCTTTGCCATGCAGTGCTAGTAAACTTTTAAAAATAGTTTATACCTAAACATTGATCTTACGTCTGTATTCCCATTGTAAATGGCTCAGACTGCCGGCACCAGCCAGTTCGAGTTATAGGCATGCGACCCTTACTTGTTTGAGCTATTGTTTTTTTATATTACCATCTAATCCATCTGTATCGTCAATATTGCTTTACTTCACATTTTTTCCTCCATTTCCTGTAAATATACTCATTTATTTTTTAGCCAAGTCCAGAGTCCAGGTGACGGCAATATGCTTGCCATCTATTACGTGAATTGACTAAATTATAAATAAATATAGGCGTTAATTATGAATCTCCTAACCCTTCGAGAATACAAGCGAGAGTGTATGTACCGCGAACATATCAGACCAGAGAAATGAAGCTGCTCTTCTAATCTTAATGCAACACGTATCATTTTTCTAATTTTTTCTGTTCAATACGTTAGCTGCTGAAGTACCAAAGCTTAATACTCACCAGTATGAAGATCAGGTGCAAGATAACCAAATCAAACAACTCTCTCTCTGTCTCTCTCTCTTTGAGTTATAATTGCGTTTCATGTCTAATGTGGGTTAATATTAGTCAATGAACCTTGATTGTGAGCAAATATATATATATATAAATTTATATATTTATTAATTTGATATATTTATTTTCAATACACCTATATATTGGAATTGTTGAGATCATTATAGAACAGAAGATATTAATGAAATAAATTAAAAAATAACTTTAGTTTCACTACGGGCAAGATAAGCTATTCCTTTACCCGTTTTTTTTTTAAAAACAACACGGTTTATATAAAAAATAAAAACTTAAAATAAAAACTTTTTGATACCAGATTATATTTTTACAATTACATCTTTAGAACTTAGTGCCCGAAAATTTCAGTAAATAATGTATTTAAAGTCTACCACTAGTGACCAATATTTTAAAATCATTATATAAACATATATAATATATATAAACCATAGAAATAAGATTCGCAGTAAACACCTTTATATACATAACATATTGGTACACGAACATTGCACGTCAGACATACTGAGAGGAAAACGCTTAGAGTAACTGATAAATGTGAAACTCGCTCTCTGAAAACCACAGCCAGCGATTTCTCTCATTGCTAACGAACTTGTAATAAGCTGCCAATTCATTTCTCCTATCTTCAATGAGTTACGCTAAATGACTTTAAATATCTTAACTAGAAATATCTTATAAATTCTGAAAGTGTTATTTATTTTGTAAAAGTTGATGTTATTTAAAGAAAACAGCTTCCAATTTAATACATATTCCTATTTTGTTTTTTGAATCTCTGCGTGTTCAATTATGTTTATGCTGTGATATGAATTAAGATAATATTATTGTACGTATACATAATGCTCTGATGGTGAGCTTATATTATATTTATAAATACTAGATTTTTTTTTTAATTAACAGTTAGATATAAATGGCTATGTTTAAACTTTCACAGACATGTTAACATAACATTTTAGTTGGAGGGCTCAGACTTCCCGGCATCAGCCAGTTAGAGTTATAGGTATGCGACCCTGACTTACTTGAGCTATTGCTTATACTCCCCAATCCATCTATATAAGCATTAACACTTATCTTCGTTTTCCTATGAAACTAATTAAAAAAAGTAATAATAATAATTTTTCCTACGCTGCCCCCTATTAAGTAAATGATAATAAATTATATTCGGCAAATTGTGGGCGTTAATTTCACCTCTGCCTACCCGTTTGGGGATACAACCGTGAGTGTATGTATGTATTTAAATATAAATGTCCAGAACGCTTGTCCTTTTTTACAACACCATCACTGTAACCAACAATTGAAATCATCGCTAATACTTAATATGAGTTCTCCTCTGGAAAGTTGACTTAAACCAAGTGAGTTGATTTTGTTGACATGTGTTATCCAAACCAAGTAAATCGCCCAACGGTTGTGCCGTATCGCCTTTGTCATTAATATATATTTATTTACAAGTACAGAAGATATTTTTTTGTGTTATAGTGTAACATTACAAAACAAACATTTTAATCAACGATTGTAGACAATTGACGTGCCCCACGGTTTTATTTTGAATGGACATTTAAACGGTCGACCCCCCCCAGAGGTCCAATAAAGGGGCAAGGCTATGTACAACAAGATGCGCCTGAGTCTTGAGGGGAAAACGCTAACGACATATCATTTTTATCCACCCTAATGCCATACAGTTCTCGGCGCGTTTTAACCTTTCACCTTAACTTGGGTGGTGTACCGCTAACGACGTATCATTTTTAGCCACCCTAACGCCACACAGTCCTCAACACTATACAAAATCTTGACTTGGGTGGTGGATTCAGGCTGGATTATTTAGATACCTAAATTACAGATTCAATTTCTAAATTGAAATCTTATTATTATACGCCATTTGGTGGCTGCGCCCATCTTAAATATTGAGGTTGTATAGTGCACTGTATTCTTCTTGTCAAGCCCTTTTATTTGATACCCATATTGGTGGGATTGATAAAAAATTGTTATCAGCCATTTGGTAGCGGCGGCCATCTTAGATTTCAATTTTGCATAGTAAATTGTATTCTACTTGTTGAGACCTTTCATTTGATACCCATGTTGATGGGATTGATAAAACCTAAGTTATCCGCCATTTTGTAGAGGCCGCCATCTTGGATTTTAATTTTATATAGTACATTGTATTCTGCTTGTTGAGCCCTTTCATTTGATACCCATATTGATGGGATTAATAAAACATAAATTATCCGCCATTTTGTAGCGGCGGCCATCTTGAATTTATAATGATAATGAATAAACATAATTGTATTGTCACCAAAATCCAAAGTGTATACAAAATTTCAGATTAATCGGTTGACAGGAAGAGGGTGAAATTTGAATTACTAAATTTGACCCAAGAATAATAAATAAAACAAACGGGGTGAGCTAAATAAAACCGTTTAATAAAAACAAGAATACGGCAGGACCCGAATCAGTATGTTCTGGTGAAGAACTAAGGTCATTCAACAGGAAAATATACACACTGACGACATTTGAGAGGGTATGTTAAATTCATTTGTATTTTAACATACACTCACGATAAAAAAAAATACTTGAGTGTTATTGTACCGCAATTCAATGGTTTCAAAAGTGGGATCGTACTGGAAATATCTGACATAGGTATTTAATATGACTATGTTTTTTCTACACATTTTACCTATTACCAGAAAAATTACCATCCACACTAAAAAAAAAAAAGAGAACCACCCAAGAGTCACATAAGTTTTGTCCGCCTTTTAGGGTAGGGTAAAAGGAGGAGGGAAAGACGGGATGAGCAAATGAGGAAGAGAAAGGGGTTTGGGTCTCCGGTTTAGCGGAAGAATATTTTGTGCGAGGCCGTGGTATTTCTCAGGTCGAGCAAGTCATTATTTGCCGTCAATATGTTAGATTTTATAAAAAAAAAACGATGAAATGAAATGTTCCTCATGAAAACTGTATGAACATCCATTCAGTAGGTGTAATAGGTATTTTAGCTTATCTCGCTCAGAGAGATAGATAGAAAAAATAAACAGACGTAACTGGGCACTTTGTGTTATACTATGAGTCTTAAGTACTTATAAGATTAGTTTGTAATTAATGAAAGGTCCTTCTAATGGCTTCTAACAATAAAATCATAACTGTTCAACGAAAGACCTTCCCAAAATCGATAAACTTATATTATAAAAAAAAAAAAAAGAAACTGGTTGTGATTTAAATTTATTCTGTTCCGGCGTAGTTATTTTTGGCTGGATTTTACGACATGTTGTTATTCAAATATCTTGGCAAGACAGTATAACACTTGAACGGTAATAAAAGTTTGACAAGGGAATGATGGCTCGTAAATTTTATGCTAATTTTATTTACTTGCAACTAGAGATGTACTGTCTAGGGAATGAGGTTCTGGTACACAGTTTGTCGATTTAATCCAGACTGACTTGTGGCATTATTTCAACAAAAAAGATATATTTTATATCGAGGCACTGTAAAGAAATTTAACTACACTATCAATCAGTAAAGCCCCCAAACTGAACGCAATTTCTTGAGGTACTATAGAAAGTGACAATGAAATAGAATATAATCAATAAAATATAATTGGCGGGAGAGTAATGACAACATGTATTGATTATATATATTGAGTGACTTTAAAGTACTATAAATAAATGTGTAGTATCTTATATACAAAATTCAAATTAATCTAAATATTCCGAGTTCTTTAATTGTATTGAAGGTTCCTTAATATCATTGCCATGATTTTTTTTTCGTAACGCGTGGAAACCCTACCCTTGTCATCAACCACACCTTAACCAACAACAACGTGATATGGTGGTCGAATTAACTAAAAATACACGGTGTTGCACCTCCAATGGGTCTTTTGCAGGGGATCCGGATACACCAGAATTTAATTATTGCAAAATACATAATACGAACTGAACTGAACAACTTTACAATTAAATTTTACAAATAACAGATGGGCACTTAAAAATAGCTAAGAAATGAAATCTTTATAATTTATTACATTAAGCAGTTTGAAAGTACCTTGTAACAGTCAAAGTTTAACTCGCCCATCAAACTAAACTGCTGACTGTGCAAGAATTCCTAAATGTTTCTTTACTTTTAATGATGAGAAGAAATAAAAGTTTTTAACTGAGCAAAGAGCGCTCAAGAGTTGCTGCTGGCACAAATTACGACTCCTTAAAACCAATTGAGAAGAAATATTTTAAATTAACTAAAAAGAATTATACACAGACGTCGTATTTAATAAACATTCATATATTTATATTATATTTTACTTGTTAACTATTATATATATATGTATATAACTATTGAAAAATAAAAATATATTCTCGTATGCGTGATTCAATAGATAGAGGACAACAACAACAACAACAGCCAGTTCGAGTTGCAGTTATGGACCCAAGTGTCCTCAAGCTACACTTGAAAATATATCCTCACAAACAATAATATATTAATTCCATTACGTTTGTATTTGCTCGCCCTGCCATTGAAAATCACCAATTAAAAATACCTACATATGCATTCCACAAATCTCCTTTATAATTTTTTTACAATACATGCATCTCGCGTCAGGACAGCATTGACTGATTTTGTTAAACGTGCTTATTCTCTTCCAATTTGTTGAAAATCTGAAAACTGATAACTATGTATAATGTCATAGTAATATTTATCTTTTTGCAATAATGGATATTTGTACATTAGTCTGGTACTAAATAACAAAAATAAATAATAAAAACAAATACAAAAATATGTAATATTACATTTGAATTTTGAATCTGTAATTCTTATAGGTTTGGAATATTCATTCATTTTTACAAAGCAGATATGGCATCCAATGCTATTTTCGTAACTCTCCATCCGCTTCGTATTAGTTGAATGTTTGCGTACCGGGTTATCGATATGTACAATGAAACATCCTGTTTGTGACAGAAAAAGATCGGGCCACCCTCGTATAATTCGTACGAAAGAGGCGATCGAAGCAGTGAAGGAGAGAATTCGAAGAAATCCTGTCTGAAAACAAAAGATTTTATCTCGGGAAATGAATATAACACCTAAAACCATGTAGTTTATTTTAGAACATTAATTAGGACCCGCAGCCTATAACAGATGCAGTGGTAATATTCTAACTAATAATTTAGAAATAGTGAAAAAGAGAACTTCATAAGTAGTACGCAAAGGAAGGTCACAGATTTTTTTTTATTTACTGACGAGAATTTGTTTACTATTGAGAAACAATGAGAATGGCTGACAGTATGCTCAAAACTCTATAAAAGCTTCTCAATTGGTCAGCAGAGTACAACGTTTGTATTATCCGACTTCAGTAATGGTTCGGTGACCATGATAATGAGCCATATTTTTGTATAAAAGTTGTTAAAACATCGGTACAAATGTAGCAAGATATGATTTTTGAGAAGGTGGTTAAGCCTCCTAACAATATCATGTTGCATAACCAAGAATGGTATGGTTCAGTAAGATTGCACCGTGTCATTAACCCAGATCTACCCAAGTGTGTTTGGAAACGAACGTACTGACTTCATCAGAGCTGAAGACGGGCCGTCATCTAACCCCATCTTAATCCGCTGGATTACTATTTATGGTCAGTTTTACAAAGTATAGCCAAACTCTAAACGCAATTGGCAGTGAAGAATTCTCCAATGGAGAGAGTGTGTGTTTCTATTGATAACTGGCTTAAATATTTAGGTATAGGTAAGGTCTGTATAGATATTTATAAACATACACTTTTTCCTTTTAAAATCATATACGTATTTGTTTCTAGTGTGTTAAGTGCCTAATATAAGAATCCATTGGCATCTGTCGATCTGTAGGTTTCCGTAAGATATCACAACTATCGATAAGACCGCAAGGGCAGGCAATAAGGCAAAAAGGCAAAAAGCAAGGGAATGGAATAAAAAAGAAATTTTGTAAGGATAAATTGTATAATGTTTTTTTATATTATAGGGGGACTGACGATCAGGCGGGTCACCTGAGAGTAAGTGACAACCGCCATTCATGGACAACTACAACTCAAGAGTCCTAAGTGCGCTGCCCAAATTGAAGGTGATGAGGGAAGGGGGATGCGGCTAGGAGAAAGAAGAGAGAGGGGAATGGGAAATAGGAAGGAAAGGAGGAATGAGAGGAGAGGAAAGAGGAGAGGGGGAGTTGGGCCTCCGGGAACCTCACTAATCTCGGGGAGGCCGTGGTATCGCACCGGTCGAGCCTGGCCCACTTGTGCCTAAGCATGTCTCTACCACTGTTAAGAGTGTTAGTTAATATTTATACTCGTACCATAATTCGAACTTGCCGTTGCCAGGAGGTCCAATACCTACCTTGTTTAAATAGTGATATGTAAATTAGGTGTTAGGCTTAAGTTACTATTATTGACTTTTAAAAGAGTACATAACCGACTTCAAAACTGCCAGTGAAATCTTTAACGTACACAAAAAAGAAACATGCAGTCAAACATAGAACCTCTTCCTCTTCTGAAGTCGGTTTAAGCGAAAAAGACGAGAAATTACGTAAGAATTGTGATAATTCTAATATAGGTACTACGGAGCTGGTATTGCCGTGATTTCTGGGTGGCGGAATGGCGGTCTGCATTCACTTTTATGGGCAGCTAATAAAGTTTTCGCGGTTCCCACGGGAAATGTTATTAAATTGGAGACTGTGAGACGTTGACGGAACGCTCGTGTCGGCAAACTAGCCAAGAGGCTAGATCGAGAGTGTGGATGCGATTTTGTGATCTTTGTCTAAGTGACTTTAATAAACATGAAATCTTTATTTAAATTACGATATTTTATTCATGAATTTAAAATAATTTTGTCAATCGCCATAGTGTGCTGTCGGTGACAGAAGTTCCTATGTGTCCTGTTTGGTATAAAACCCAACTATTTTTCTCATCTCATTCTTGTTTCTCAGTTTTAAACAGAGCTGATAGAATAAAGCATTCGAAGTAAATGCAATAATACACCATTCGGACATGCTACTAAACTATACAGGTAGCATATTTATTACCTGTTTCTATAATCTTAATAAATAAAACAGTTTAAAATATAACATTTATGAAAAAAACTATTTGCACAATATTCATATGTGATATGGGGAGAGCTTATTGTAGATATGAGAAAATAATTTTGGCATTTAGTATTCGGGTTTTCGTAATTTATTATTTACTTAACCTTTTTGATGATTTTTTTTTGCTGGTGGCCCATCACCTCAGCGGACCTGACGCTGAAGTGGTATTATGTAAACTGGTTATTGAATGCTCTATGTTTTATTTTCTTTACACCGAGGAAACACTAGATAAATATATATCAATGGTTCCCAGCTCCCGTTCTACAAGTGTTCTCGGCTGGCTCTCATCCAGGCGTCGAGACGATGTTAGGTTGCATTAGGTACAGCGTCTTGTGACGTCAACGTGACGTTTGAAGTCGCATTTAAAGCTCCCATCTTTTAGCACCTAACTTCAGTAAATGTTCAGAAAAATTAGAAAGCAGTTAATTTCTTGAAATGAACAGACTTCAAAAATTAGATGTATCTTTTTCTTTATGTAGGATGTCGTTGTTTTTTGTTTTATAAGTAAGTGTTAAGCGATTTTTATTAGAGACAGTATGCTCCTGATGTAGTTCCATCGTAATAAAATCAGGATTTGATCATGAAATTCCAAAGAAATTACAAATAAGTTTTATAATGCACGTTTTTACTTTTTACAGTATTAAACACAGTACATTGAAGACGGTTATTAGCTTTTTGAAAAGTTAATTATTGTTATACATCTAAAAATATAAAATGAAAGACCTATAGTTGCGATGACGCCGTGATGTTTACGGGTATTCATACAAATAGCAACAATAGACTGCTATGTCAAATTTGACATTAATGTTATAAATATAAGACAATTAAATACCTGCATGTGTTGATCTGTCGTTTCCAAATGTTGACTTATGACAAGAAATCGGGCAAACAAACTTATTGCAACTATTTAAATCACATCTTTTTCTTTTTATATTTTTTGCAATATGTATTTTATATATAATCACGTTTATTCTTCACATCATATAAGCAACAGTACAGGAAAAAAACCTATGTATGTACGTATATATGTAAATGATTTATGAAGGTCCATGAATCGCTCACGCCTGTTTCCTATATTAACATGAATTAATAACAGTCTATACAGAGAAAAAATATATCCTTTTGTCACAAAAATAGTTAAACATGCAGTAGTCAAATATGCCAACGGCGTACAATTTATAAAAATATTTTTTGTCACAACTATCACTCCTGTGCTTCGCGTGTCGAATTTTAAACCGAATTATATGCCTGCAAAAAGTTCTTTAAACTGGTTCGTAAAAAATTTCGTTCCAATACCCATCCGTTCTGCGTAGCGCTTCTCCGACCGCGTTTCCACGCGGTTTCTGTTCAAAAAGTTTATTTGGACTGCGCGAAATTCGTTTGGTGAACAAATATTCATTTTTTTTCGTACGTACACTTTGCATTGTTTTTTAAGCGGATGTCCTGTTTACTTTTGTCGGAGCCACGGCCGCGGTTTTATGGCCGTGTTTATTATGTCTCGTGTGTGCCCCGCTTTATGTCGGCTTTTGGCTCCACTCGTCTCTGTTACTGTTTGAAAGATTTATTATAATTTTAATTGCTACCGAAAATGGGTATGTTAACATTTTCGGTGGCCAGCGCTAATAGAACCTTAGCTTTGTATTCAGCCATGTCACTGTGTCATATTCATATTTCAATAAAAGTTAGATTTTGAGAAAAATATTTTTTTATATAAAAACTACCTAAATTATAAATTTAAACAGCAAAGACTATGGAAAGTTATATAAAAAGACAAGGTGTTGTTACAATAACATACTTGAATTCAAGAGAGAGAAAAAGAACAGAGTTCCATTCACTAATAGAACAGTTGTCACCTACAACTGTCTTATTAGTGGGATAAATCTAAAAAGTGCATGGATTATTATCACATTTTCAAATTTCATTCCTAATGAATAGTTCACCCTACGGAATCTGTATGCAAGACTGTATGTAATAGTTTAACGTCTAATTAAATTTAATTAATTAATTAAAGTCTAGTCTAACGTCTTTTAGAGCTTATATTGACACATGTATGTACATTATTACATACATGTATGTACGTTAGTATTTCAAGTACTTCGGATCTTTCGCCAGCTTTCCTTATATATCATCTTTCTTCCCGCAGTTGCGTCATCCTCTCTTCTATAATTTTGTAAAGTCATTGAAATGTTATTCTAACTCATTGTAAGCAGTTACTGACAATACCAAAGAATGTAATGCAAACTTGGTCTTCCTAGTAATTTCTTATAAGTTCAACAAACTATATCTAAAACATACAAAGTGGTACCTTTCTTGTAAACAAAGAGACATTTATTTGTCATGTCGATTCCCGTTATTTGATGACTTTGTTTATTCTAAATGTAAAGACGTTTATTCTAACGATTTCGGGACGCCTTCCAAGTGTCTTGCACTTAAAATAGATGACTCTAAATGGATTCCCATGGGCTGTTGTAATGAGCGAATAATCATGAAAGGAATGACTTTTAATATATTATATTCTTTTGTACAGTTATGTAAGTAACTACAAAATATTTAGCACTATTAAATTTATATTGACATTAATATAATCACCGCTGCTTTTGGAAAGTTTCAGAGTTATCCTTAAAGAAAACTAAGCACTAGAAGAATTTCTTTAAATTTTGTCAAACAAGTTATAGTTTTCTGCCTTAAATTATGAAGTTAAAGCTATTTTATGTTCCTTCCTGATCTATGTACACGTTTGACGTTTTAAATTTGAAATATGATTATGATTCTGTATAAAATTTATAATTTTAAACCAAACTTGCCAAAAATACACAAAACAAACTTTATTGCATTTTCATACATTCATCCCTTCACGCCTATATTCTCAGTCTCAGGCCTAATGTCTTTCTTGGCCGGCTTCCCTCAATACGTTATTCTTCAATGTTTAATTCAACATTTACAAATATCGATATTATTCCATTTTCATTTTGGAACAATACTTACCGTTCGTTCTGTATTTTGCATTCCGATGTTCCACCTTATGCTAAGTTTATTTTTTAAATAAACAGTGTCTAGGATTTACTTGTGCACTTCTGGCACAAGTAAATCCTAGACAAGCTCTAGTTGTATGTAAACAAGATACCTGTATTTGTCTGTACCCGTGAGCTCGATACGGATAAACATGAATAAAATATTTTTAGATGTACATTAGATTTGTTATTGATGACAAACACGTCTACTGAAAGTCACGTTATTATGATAAAGGTTAATGCGGCAGATAAACTATACTTTAACAGTGATTTCGTTTTATATTTCATGTTTATTTAAGGATTTTGAATCATTGTTTGTAACACAGATTTGGTATGAATATTTTCTAGTCATGTAACTGCGGGGAGTTTCACTTGTTTTTGCGGTCAATGCGCACCTAAAGCTGTTATTGTTAGTGTGATATTTAATGTATTATCAAGATCATTGGAGAGCCATGCTTCGGCAATACCGGAGTATTCCACGACCTCACAGAAAACCAAATGTTAAACCATTCTTGCATTAGAAAAAGAACTAAAAAAAAATCTTGAATTGTGTGACCGTGTGAATAATACCGGTGGCCCATTCCGTACCCTTTTTCCCCTTTCCCTCTACTCTTGTGACTCTTATGTTGCAAGTGTTCATGGGCGACGGAAGTCACCCACCAACAGGTGACCCGTCTGTTCAGTTGTCCCCTATACCATAAAAAAAAACTTACTTAACAATAAATACTCCTTCACAATTAGACCTCTTATAAAAAAAAACTCTTTTGTTGTTGTTTGTTGCCTTTAACTGTATTAACAGTAAAACAATTATTTATATTGCAAAACATTTTAAAGTAGTACACCAAGACTTCCTTATATACCATTAGATAAGAGAAGGAAGGATGTAGCAGGCATCGAGTCTCTTACCATCCGAGGACCCGTCTGTTCGTCTGTTTCCCTATATTTTATATAGAAATAATAATTACAAAATTAATAAGACACTAAATATATACAACTGACATAAATAAAAAAATGATGGTTTCATCAGAATACATTTTTTTTTACACTATAAGGGGACAGACGAATAGACGGATCACCTGATGGTAAGTGACACCGCCGTCCATGGACACTTGCAACTCAAGAGTCGCAAGTGCGCTGCCCGCCTTTGAGGGTGATGAGTGATGGGGTATACAGGGAGCGGAAAGAAGAGAGGAGGGATAAGGAGATAGAAAAAAGGAGAAAGGAGATGAGGGGAGAGAAAAGGGGGGAGAGGGAATTGGGCCTCCGGAAACCTCACTCAATTCGGGGAAATGCAACGCAAGCGTTACTTCACAACCTGTTTTCTATGAGGTCGTGGTATCGCACCGGTCGAGCCGGCCCAATCGTGCCTAAGCATGGCTCTACCACTAAAAAATTTAGGTTACATATCTTATATATTTTCAGTCTGTATAATTTTCTGCACACTCAGAATCTTCTTCATTAATCTGTTATTTATATTTTACATTATCTGTTTAAAACTTCTAAGCGGAGCGATCGCCTAAAACACAGGTTTATCCTAGCTTAGGCAGGCATCAATTAAGTTTTTGAACTAAATTTATAATTTACCTAGATGTGTTAAAAATCTGTATTAAATTAGAATAGGCATTATGCGTTCAATAATTTTCCTGTGTACACATACTATTTACGTTAACGACAAACCTCTTTGTTTATTTCTTAACTAGACAACTCCTGCACTAGGAATTATTCCTGTGTCGCCCCCAAACAACAAACATACAATCAACACAAAGAACACCCAGACTCTGAAATAGTTGTCTATTTGTAAATCACACAAATTTTTACGCCGTGTGGTAATCGAACCCACGACCTCATCAGTCAGAGTCACTAATCACTAAACTACCAAGCCAGTCAAACTACACGTACTATTTACGATACACCATTGTTCTTTTTATATTAATGCTTTTACGATTGAAATGTGTTTTGTGCACTGTACTAAAATAATAATCATATTTTCAATCTGTTAACATGAGACAAAGTTTTTATGTGTTGCATACACACAAATATGTATATAAATATTATTTTGGAACTGAGCTTGTCAGTTACAGGCAGTTAAGTATGATTTCCAAACACAATAAGAATTAGCATATGGTTTTACCGTAGGAGAGCCATGTTTAGACACGAATTGACCGTTTCGGTCGGAGTAATACCACGGCCTAACAGAAAACCGGTAGACACGGTATTGCAGAATGGGCGACGGTACCGGAGGCCTGACTTCACCTTTCCACTTTCCCTCCCCTCACGCTATCCCCTTCGCGGGTAGCGCACTTACGACTCTTAAATTCACAGGTGTCCGCGGGCAACGCTTGTCAATTACCATTATGTTAATATATATTTGTATATATTTTTATAACATGTCAAATTAAACAAAAGCTAACATTAAATACCTGCAAGGAGAAATTGAATCCATGAGGACAAAAATATTCCTATTTCATTTTTAATTAATATAGCGCAGTAATTCCAGACATTAACTTGGATCCCAAAACCCATCAATTTGTCTCAAGATTACATACGACACGACATGCCGCAACAACACTTTGTTCTTCAACTACTGATCATGTACCTGGCCATTAGCAAGAGAAATGTGGGTCATTAAGTCGAATATGCTACAGTACTGAGAGGGCTTTAGCCTTCGTTTACGACATACGCACTATTAAGGGCCTCAAATAACGCGTGTCTCGTAGGGCCGTACTTAAAGTTCAGTTTAGGCAGCGTCTAAGTTATGTATTTTGTTTTATTGACGGTGAAACTCGTACCCTTTCGCACTAGGTTTATGGATGGCCTTGTAGGAAGGGCGTGTATAAATTAATATAATAAAGAGACGCCGAAATTAATTAGCTCGAAGTTGACTGTTAGTCGGGTGATATATCTGAGAGGAGGAATACTGTGATAAACAATCGGACGTATAATTCACATGTTGAGGTTTTTTTTTTATGCGATAATTTACTTTTTTTGATTGTGCGGTCATCTCCGGATTGATAATAATTAACATATATAAATAAATTCGACTGTGTATATTTCAGAATAATGAATTACATATTACATATTTTGATTGCGCTTTTAAACTATGTGCTATATATATAATATAACACATGAGAGACCGGCTCGACCGGTGTGATACCACAGCTACACAGAAAACCGGTTGTGAAGCAACGCTTGCGTTGCACATCCTCGAAATTAGTTATTTTTAACGAGGCCCAGCTCCCCCTCTCCTTGTTCCTTACCCTTGTCCCCCCTCCGCTTTTCCCATCTCCTCGTGACCCTCTCTTTCCCCTCCTCTCATCAATCATCACCCGAGTTGCAGGTGTCCTTGGAAGGTGGTTGTCACTTGCAATCAGGTGACCCAACTGTTCGTCTGTCCCCCTGCAATATAAAAAAAAATTATAACAAGGAAATTGTGAAACACACACAGCACCTCAAAATGAGTGTTCTTGTAATTTCTTGCCATTTCTTCTTCATAGGATTACGTATTAGATTTACGTATTGGAACAGACACTTCACGGCTGACTTATTCCGTTGGCAATCCATTCCAAAACGCCTCTCATTGATTAAATATAAGATTGAATATATTATTTTGATTCAATTTGATGTATTAATGTTTCCGATCAAGCAATAAATTTAATGCACTTCAAGGCATAACTTATCAAATTACTGCATACTACATCCATAACTTAAATTACCTAAACTATACTTATACTGTCTAGTAATTGCAGAGTACACAGTAAAATCAACAACAAACTTTAGTATTCAATTAACAATAAACCCTGTTTGGAGGGAATTTAAACAACATCTAAGTTGAACTCATGTTACACCGACACTTGAGATGTTATCTAACAAAAGAGTGTTCTGTAAGAATCGTAAGCATTATATATGAGCTTGTCATAAACGACTGCTTAACAAGTAATTTTTTTTTTTTAAGAGAATACTAGCAACGTGGGTTCAGTGTTACATGAATTAATAAGAACTATTCTATGTAATTTTACGGTAGAAAATGCGATTGCAATATACATATCTGTATTCATCAACGTGTAAAACAAATTTTCAAATAAATATTTTTTTTTTGCTACTTTAATTAGGAAATTATAAAGATAATTCTAAAATTTCATCAGTAATCACTTATGTCAGTATTAATTTTTTTTTATAACTTTTCTTACGAATTTCTTGAAATATGACTGCTAACATATCTTATACAATATATACTTCATATTTTAAAAGATATGTTATAAAAAGAAAATAAGTATATTTAAAAATGATACAAAAATGGCCTAACAATTTGATATAATGTTCTTAATTTTAGGGATTTACATCGATTTCAAGTTCTTTATAAAAAAAAAAGTTTCATCTTCTCAAGTAAACCTTTCGTAACGATACACCCACGGGACATTATCCAAAACGTTAACAGCTACTATGAATAATATCTGCTGAATATAATTTAATATTCTGAGAAAATAATACAGCTTCCCACGATTCCATAAGTCAAGTAAAAGCATAGAGAAGTAACTCTGAGAATATTTCTAATATGCTCTAAGTACCGTAAACAAACACGGTTAACATGGGGAAAAATTGTAAATGTCTAATCTCTATTGTTATATAATATTATTAGAAAAAAAAAATATAATAACAAAGCCTTACGAAGAAGGGTGTCCTCAACCGACTTCATAGTACATCTCAGTTTTACACCAATTGACATAGAGTTCTGATTTTGTCTGAGGATAGGCAATAAATCTACATGACACTACCAGGTTTTCATCTAAAAAATCAGAACCGAAGTCAAACCAAAGACGAGGAGGTGCTCATAGCTCATCGAGGACACTGTATGTAATTTGTATTTTGTTTGGATTATTCAAAAATTACTAAAAGATTCATTGCACGTTGTCGGGGTAACTGGCAACTCGCAGATCTTGTGGACCAATTAGCCTACTGCTATAGTCTTCTGGCGGATAAAGGACTCTCCAAACATGCACCATAGCACCTGGTCGTCTATCCCAGCTATCTTTTTACAGATTAACTCCGCCAAATTATCTGATATATATTAATGTGATTTTAAATAAAAAATGATAATTTGTTAGCACATATTAGCAGGTCAAAGGTGTACGATGTTTTAGACTTTGTTGGAAAAAATCTTTATGATTTTTTGACTTTCTATTTTTGAAACGCGAATGAAACTGTGAATGTAAAAAGCGATTATATATATATATATATACATATTATGGTTAACAAGGGCCTGTTGGTCTAGTGGATAGTAATGTGGGTGAACATACTATTTTTAACTTTTTTCAAAAATAATTTACCCTAATTAATGTTTACAGCCTCACTAGCACTAGATATATATCTACCTTCCTAACAATAATAGGACATAAATAGGCTGTTTCTACACTGTACTCAGGGCACATCGTAAACCACATCAATGTTTCTCTGCCTTCCATTATCCCGCGCGTATTTATTGCCCACTGCCCATAATTTCACCTTACTTTAACATTTACGATGTGCCGAGTTAAAATAAAACCACGCTCAATCTGGAAACGAAATACGAAAGCATCTAAGCTACTCTCCAATATTCAATTTATTTTCTAACAACTACACTCACTACTCGTACAGAGCTATATACCCAAGACCACAGTTTTAAAATAGTATATCCCCACAGCGCCGGACACAGCCAGTCTTTGAAAAATTGTAGGTCGTCTGTTTAGGCTGTGGTCCTCGCAGTGACTTGCACCACAAATATACGCATGAATTCTCAAAGGACGTCCACTGATTGAAAAAGAAAACAGCTTCCCCACTGTCCGATTGATTCTTTGTGCCCTCGTTGTGTATATCTTGTCTTAGGTAGACCGAGAGCGTGGGACAGTTTCTACCATTACAAAAAATGACAAAAAAGAAACATTTTAATACTTCGAACACTTAGCTTTAGACTAGGTACAGCAAATTACTGTAACTTTCAGTTACTTTATTAGTAGTAAGTTTCTGTAGCTCCATAAATATGTAATAAAATATAAATAACTTTGATTGTAGACTGGCCTGTTGGTCTAGTGGTTAGTGACCCTGATTGCTTATCCAGTTGTCGTGGGTTCAATTAACACCATGGACAAATATTTGTGTGATGAGCATGATCATTTGTTCTGTATCTGGGTGTAATTTATATACAATATGTATGTATTAAGAAGTATATATGTATGTTTATCAGCTGTCTGGTTACCACAGTACAAGCTATGCTTAGTTTAGGATCAGAAGGCTATGTGTGAGATGCGAAAAAAAAATACAGTAAACTTAATGTGACTAGAAAAATTTCAGGTAAATATGTACAAACAACAAAAACAACAAACGAAAGATGGCCTTAAGGAATCACAACGCGTATTTCAAAGATATATACATAATTTAATAACAAGATAATGGACTTCTAGAAAATTAACTGCCTCCAATGCACTTTTCTAATTCTTTTGCGCAATGCTTCAAATGGTAAAAGGTGCAATTACATAAAAAAAAATTACATACAGTCGATCATAGAACCTCTTTCTTTTTTGAAGTCAGTTAAAAATAATTATGATCGTTTTTAGATTTCATATTTAGGTTGTCGCTATACAAACTTGCTTATATGCTGAATGATTATAGAGTTACTCTGTTCTTTTTATATGATTCCAGCTTGTACCCGCAGCTTATCTCGCGTGAATACAGCTGTTAAATTACTATTATTTTTTTCTGCTTTTAAATCAGCAAACCCTGTGGATACTACAATTTTTTTTATTCAAATCTTTCATGACGTTATTGAGTTTTACTGAGGCTGTTTTGTATATATGTATATATTTTTTTTATAATTTTGGAAAATTAAAGTATTGATATTAATATAAATAATTTATTGAAATAATGTGACCTTTTGTTATATTAATTTAATTTTATTTAGAATATGATTATAATTATCTTGTGGATACATAAAAATTTAATTCCAGTTAGAGGGTTTCAAATCCAAATTTTATTCTATTAGCTATATTTATACAATCTGCAGTCTTAATATAAACCTCATTACCATTTCAAATCTTTTTACCAACAAGTATATAATAATAATACATTACATATAAGTTCTGATTTTACGGCCAGCTCCTGGCCTACGTCGCTCAATAGCTCTAACAAACAGTGTCCGTTCCGGTCTGTTCGTTACGTGCGGCCCGTGCCACTTATATATGTACGTCACTCGTTAGTTGTATGCAAAATAAAGTTTATTTGAACAAACCAAACTGGAAATACGAAACTGCTGTAGAAATATTGGGGTTTATTCGCAGGTACGTGTAGAATGGCTTTCTAGACATGGAATTAGATCTAAGACGTTATAAAATGTTGGAGTTCTGGCCCCGAGACATTTTACAAGTTTATTTATTATAAACAAATCGTGTAGGTCTAGTGGCTTGATTTCCACAAAGAAAAAAATATTTTTTGATGAGTGAGATCATTTGTTCTGTGCCTGAGTGTGATTTCTCTAGAATATGTATGTCTTTAAAATATGTAAGTATGTCTATCAGCACGTCTGATAGCCATAGTACAACCTCTACTTTGGTAGGGATTAAAATGCCGTGTGTCAGATATCATAAAAGAAGAAAAAGAAAATGAGTTTTTTGAACAATTTGTAAATTTTACTTGGCAAATTCATTTTATGCATTCTTTGAACCTATTGGTTCTTCTTATTTTTATTCTTATTGAAAATCTGAAAATTATTTTGGTGTAACAACAAAATGAGCAAACAATTACCTCTTTTTTTTTCTACATTTAGAGCCATTATTACGCTTTTTGTTTTTTTTTTCCGGTTGCCGCGAGAGAGTCATGCTTAGCCACGAACCGGCTGGCTTATCCGAAGTAATACCACGGCTTCGCAAATGCCGTTTATTATGATCTACGCCATAAATATTTTTTTATATATCATCCTACCATATATATCATAGTCTCTAGCGAAACAGTGAAACAAAGATACATATATACAGTCACGCCTTCTTCCCTAAAGGGGTAAAACGCCTACATTTTGCCAACCATAATAATTTAGTCCCATTTCAGTAATAAGGGTCAAGTCTATTGCCGTCAATGGGGCATTGTATGATATGTATACATTCTACCTGATAGATATCAGTCCAAGCCCCATAGTGATATGGGGAAGAGCCTAGCCTCGGGAAGAGATAGGCTGGCCCTATTCTACTCCAACGAGAATCACACGACATCTACAAACTATTAAATCTAAAGCCCAATTACGAGGTAATGGAAAATAAGTTATTTGATTAATTCGCAGATCAATTAAAGATTAACATAATGTAACACATATTTGGGTGTTGGATTATATTCAGATCAGAAATTTCATTTAACTTTAGGAACATTTCTCATATCTGAACTAGTTATATTCACGCGCTAAAATATCGTAATTATCGTATTTTACTGGCTGTTCTTACTTAAACATTACAAATTCATACTATTATTGCAGACTTATTAGTTAAGTACAATATTTTTATTAAAGTCATGTTAAGCAGCGTGTAAATGTTCCACCAATGTCCAATATAAACGAATAATCTTGGGTTCAAGTGTGCCAACCATATCACCTTCCTGTGCCTTCAGCGTGACCCAAATACTGACGGTATAAGCTCGATGCAAAAACATATTGAAATTAAATTCCACCAGAATGACTACGGGAAATGTCAGTCACAATGGTGAATGTTTTTGGAAGGCTGCGAGGATCGGCATAGTCTTGTTTTTGGCAGTATGAATTAGGTTCAAATATAACAATTAATTCCCGTGTATAATTTAGTTAGTACTCAAACGTTACCACCGTGAGCCTACTTAAAAACTGAATCACATCACTAGTGCGGTAAATCGCAATCTTTGGACGGCAGGACGGAAGACGGAGGTGCGACCTAAATGTAGTGTTCCATATCTCTTGCAAATAACTACTCGGCGAGGATATAAAATCGAAAATAAATGTGATAAGTTTTAATTTAAGAACCAAAGCTTTAAACAATACTTATAGAAGCATTCATATTATTTGCATCCAATGCCTTAACCCATTACTTCCCAAGCATCGAAAACTTGGATTTTTTTTATCAAATCTTGAAACTAAGTTCATAATACGCTAAGAAAAAATAATACGAACAAAAAAAAACTTTTAATGCTGAGTCAGCCTGTCCTATAAATATGACAGTGGGGACATGTGATCAGATATAATAAAAGGAAACAATTATAAGAATATTAGCTGTATTTGAAAATTTGACTTTCTGATGTACCTGGTCTAGGTTTGCTTGCCTTGCCTTCCGATTGTTTCATAAAAGAATAACAACCAAGAATAATATTTGAAAGATTACCACAAGTTTTTAAATTATGTTTTTTTTTTTTTTATATACAATAGGGGGACAAACGAATAGATGGGTCACCTGATGGTAAGTGACACCGCCGTCCATGGACACTTGCAACTCAAGAGTCGCAAGTGCGCTGCCCGCCTTTGATGAGGGATAGGGGATGCACGGAGTGGAAAGAAGAGAGGAGGGATGAGGAGATGGAAAAAAGGAGAAAGGAGATGAGGGGAGAGAAAAGGGGGGGCGGGGGAATTGGGCCTCCATTCGGGGAAATGCAACGCAAGCGTTACTTCACAACCGGTTTGGCCGTGTGTAGAGGTGTGGTATCGCACCGGTCGAGCCGGCCCATTCGTGCCTAAGCATGGCTCTACCACTGAATTTTGTTTATGTTTTCATTTTTTATATATTTGTTATAGGTCTAAGAATCAGTTTTATATAAATTGGAGGTGGCAAGTTTTTTACATTATGGTATATAAAATCAGAATATGATGCTTCTTATTGAGGCAACAAAAATTATATTTTGAAAAATTTACATTAAAATTACGGATACACTTTTTGCAGAAAAAAAAAATGTTTTACTAGAAAAACAGTGCAAGAATACGAATTTTGTCAGAAACAATAAAAATAAACGACCTAACATGTAAAAAAAAAATGTTGAATATGGTGTCCAAAAATAGGTCAGTGGGGAGGAATGGGTTAAAATACCGACACGACTCGGTTTTACTGTATAATAATCATCAATGACAAGGGAAAGATGAAGTAATTATAAATTTCAATAGTGGATTGAATATGAAGTGCCGCTTATATTGTACACGTATCACTTGCACTGGAAAAATTAAGAGAAGAAAGTTTTATGCAGGAATATTGTGTGTAGTCTAATATTATATGCAGGAATAGTGTCATGTAACGTTTATGATTACTTCAATCTCGTTTTATCTCGTATCTCTTATCTCTCGTATCCTTAGAAAAACAATTTTTTTTATAGTCAGTATACAAAATCGGACACCTGGAGGTCTTCGGATGAGATATTCGTTAGTCTTACTAAAAATCAATAAACAATTGTAAATTTTATTGTAACGTTAACTGTATGTATATTTAATCGAATAAAGACATTGTTTCTTTTTCGTCAACAACAGTTTCAGAGCACTGGTCTTGACTTCGGCAGTAGCTTAACATTCTCAGGGAACATTACGGGAATATTTTTGTTGGTGGTATATGCAAGAGGTTAAGCTCGGTTCTCATTGCTCAACTCCAGCTTTTGAAAATATTTAGAGGTCATGAATCCCAACAAAAGTAACAGTCTATCCATTACTGGTGTTTGTGTCAGGCGTGATCGACGGATTTACGTGCTCGTCGAGGTATGGAGCGGATTGTGTCAATGTTGCTTAGTGGCACTGATCACTTGATCCGAGAGATCGGAACTCTGTCAGAGAACCTTCTTGCGACATATATCTGAAATTTAAATCTTGAAATTGTAGGTAAAATGTCCATCATTGATATCTAGTTTCGTAAAGACATTTTTGAAAGTATTGAACTAAAATGTGTTGTATTGAATTAAAATGTAGGGAATAAATAAATCTATTTCCACCATTAATGATACTCGGATACTTTTATAAAACTTAAAAATAAAGATAACTATATTAAATCGGACATATGTTTTCATAGTATGAATTGAACCCAGTAGTACATGCTATTTCAATCTGTTTAATCGATGCGGTGACTATTTTTATTTCAACTGTCTATCCTCTATCAAATATACCTTTAAGTTAACAGGATAAAGAAAAATACAAGACCAAAACAAGAGAGAAACAAAAAACTGTAAACGTTTCATTGAAATACGTAAAGGCCCACATCAAAATTCACTTTGCTCGCGGGAGGCGCAATAAAAGTCGCAGAGCGGGCACTGACGTTCGCTGAGCTAGTGATAAATAAAATAAATGCCTGTCAATCTGATCAAAGCAACCTTTACCAAGACACCAAAAAGTACACTGTGACCATTTGTAATTCCATTGCTGTTTTGCAACTGTAACAAAAATTCATCGGTAAACAAGGTATGAAATGGAATGAGAAAGGAAGTGCTTCATCGGGTACTGAGTGTTGTACTGGAGTATTTGGATAGGGCGGCGAAGGTCTGGTTACGTCACAGCATTTTAAGAATCTTGAGTAAGCTTCGTGTAGCAGAGTTAATAAACGGTATTTACTTTACAGCAAACAATGAGTTAAAGTGCGGATACTTGAAAAATCAAAAGATATAAAATGTCTTGAATATGAACATAATTGACTAACGTTTTCATATTCTACCATTGGCATTATATGTGAGTGTATATGAGACACCTAGAGTTTAGAATTAGAGCTCTTTTTAATTATACTACAGGGGGACAGACGAACAGACGGGTCACCTGATGGTAAGTAACAACCACCGTCCATAGACACCTCCAAACTTAGAGGGTGATGATAGACAAGGGGATGCGGGGAGGGGAAAGAAGAGAGGTGGATGAGATTGGAGAGAGGAGAGGGGGTGATGGGAGAGGAAAAGGGGAGGGGGAGTTAGGCCTCCAGATATCTCACTCAATTCGGGTAAATGCAACGTAAACATTACTTCACAACCAGTTTTTTGTGAGCCTGTTGTTCAGTAATAATTACAAATACTATCGATAAGTGGTAAGTACTATCGTATGAATCTCGATGGTATCGTAAAAAGCTACTAAGTTTTGGATTGTTATCTATCAGACAGTTTATATACAGTCATGCAGTGCCCGAATGACGGCAAAAGGCTTTCCCCTATTATAGTAATAACATATGTGGAGCTAAATTATGGTTGGCGAATAGGGGGTTTTCGAGACGCTTCCGCCTACCCCTATGTATATAAGTGTAAGAATATGTATGTACTATTGATATGACTATCATAAATTTTAGTAGTTTTACATTATGTATACTGTTTGTATAGGTAAATAAAAATCGTGAGTCAAGACAACGTCAATTATCTATTCTCATAATACTTAGACTTTTATTTCACAAATACTATATACAGTGATCAATATCAGTGTGTAAGTTATATTAATTACATGTTAAAGAGAGAGATATGTTCACGTTGATGTCATGTCATGTTTAAGAGTTAGAACAAATTTCAATCCGTGTAAGATATTGTACATCAAATTTAAACAAACACCAATTCCGATCATGAATAATACATAAAGTAGGTCCTTCGATCCTTTCACTGCCTATCGATATACGCAGGCTGTAGACTGCAAAATTCATTATTGCCTCTATTTAGAACTTTAGCTCTATGATATAAAATTCATTTTTCAAAGTCATGAACTCGCCTTTTGGTGGTTACATTTGAAGATACAAGAATTTTATTGCGTTCGATATAAATCTTATGACTTCGAAATAAAGATCAACTTGTCGGAGTTTATTTTCATTTTTATTTTTGCTCATCTTTTCCCTAAGGACGACTTCAGTGTTAGGTTTATGATAATTTTTAGACCTCATCCGGTTATTATTGGTGGCTATTAAATTTCGAACTGAGATGTGTCTATAAGGAGCTTTTGCTTCTACTCTGATATCAATTTTCAATAAAAAATGAATTTGGGTTATTATTTGTCGAGGAATATCTTGCTTAATTTTCTTAAATTTAAATAATGATATAACAGGCACGCCTGTAATTCACTGAAGGAGCCTCTCGTGATAAAGCTTGAAATTGATTTATATTAAATTGGGTCAAGACAAAATATTTTACTGTAATTTATAATTTCTAAATTTGTAAATTAATAAATGAATGAATTTACGGTATTCAGTGTAATATAAGAAAAAAAAACTTTTTTAACTGTAGTGTTCTAAATATGAGGGGTGGGGAGCCTACACTCACCAAACTGGGGTCAATGTCAATTGTAGGGGTATACAGGGACTTCCTTTCTAGAGTACACATGAGGCCCCAGCCGTAAGACCCGATGACGAAGTATTGAGTGGTATTAGTCCTTTTAACTCTGCTATACCACCTTACCCATTAGCCCCGGTAAGGTGATGACCCGAGAGGGTTTCCACACTAAAAAAAGTAGATAATAGGATATAAGATGACCTAATCATTTAACAGGAAAGCTTTGAAAGAAAGGCTAATGACATCTATAATGGTGCTCCGGGCAATCGTGCCATTGCGGGCCGTGCCAAATCCTGTAGAATATCAAAATGTACATAACATTAAAGTCAATTAACATTAGACTAACTAAACATATAACTCTCCTGTAATGTGTATGTGGTTTATCTGTGTCTACATACTAGTCGTTCCTCGAAGTTTCATCTCTGTTCCTAGGGGTTTTATAGTGTATATTAATCCTATGACAGTAGAGGAAGCTCTTTATGTATTTAAGGACAAGCAGGTGGCGGTCTGTTGTCTCTGCTTACCCCCATGGGAGAAATGTATGTAGAAACTATTATTAGGTTGGCAACTAATAAACCCGCCACTTTTTCGATCAGTTTCTAAAACGTTATAGAACAATCTCGAATTTCTTACAGTAGTATATAAATAAAGCAAGAGTGGTATGTCAAATCGGTTGACAACTGGATCTCGGATAGTAAAACTACAGTAAACTATGGATATTTCTCGTAGAGACTTTCAGCTGCTTTTACTTCACGAATTTCGCTTAGGTCAAAAGTGACTGAAGCAGTGCGCAATATATGTGCAACGATGGGCCAAGGCATGCTCTCTTACGATACCACCAAACATATACCATCGTACCAATGAATGGCTGAGGGGTGTAATTACGGGAGATGAAAAGTGGGTTATGTACATAAATTTTTCGCGTAAGCGCCAGTGGCTTGGACCAGGAGAAGCAGGAGTACCGACGCCAAAATCTGACACGAATAAAAAAGTTCTTTTAAGTGTGTGATGGTAAATAAACGGAATTATATACTGGGAGCTGACGCTCTAACGGCAAATATTTATTGTGACCAACTGGATAAAGTAGCAGCGAGATTACCGAAATGTCAAATAAAGTATACTTTTTGCACGATAATGCTCGACCATATGTAGCAAAAACGACTCGTGAAACATTACTTTCACTTGGCTCAGATTATCATCTATTTAGTTCTATAGCCCACTACTTAAAAGACAAAAAAAAAAAAAAAAACGAAAACCAGCTTAAAAGTGACCTAACCACCTTTTTTGATCAAAAGCTTAAAAACTTCTACGAGGAAGGCGTTATGTCTCTGCCAGCGCGTTAACGACAGGTGATAGAAAACGACGGTGCTTATGCAGATGAGAAATAATTTGATTTTATATACTTAAAAAATGAAATAATTTTTTATACAAAAATAATATTTATAAATATTTAATCCAATAAAAATATTCTTCGAATCCGACTATCTTACCCTACAACTTTATTGTATTATTTTAGATAAATCACCTCGTATGAAGATCAAACCATGCTACAAAATTTCTGTCACCTAAATGGGCTCGGTAATATCTTGTCTTGCGAAGGTTTTTAAGGAACCAGGTATGCACCTTTTTTCCATAAACCTGTTTCTTAACAACTAAATCTTGGCAACTAAAAACTTTGAGTTACCGTAGTTTTCAGAATATTAAACTAAGTATAAAATGTGAAGTGTACTTTAAAAGATTACCTAAAGAAGGTTAGCGTGTTCTTTAGCCATAGTTTACGAGATCATAATCTTTACATGCATTATGTGCAACTACTAACATAAGTCTGTCAGTCTACCTTTTTAGTTATATAAAGGAAATAAGCTTTTAAGAGATTAAAGTGTTATATTTCTCGAGTCAAGAATATCATTTCAGATTTAGTAGATTTTTTATGTTTAGCCTGACATGTTAGTACATGGCTGACGTATTACTAAATTTAAAAAGGTATAAGATTTAACGGGTTCTATTTTTAAACATTTTTTTCGCAACTGCTTGCGAGATATAAATATGTATATATTAAGTGGTTAAAATAAATGTGCGATATTAACTGACAGGCTATAGATAAGATCACTAAAATGGAAGAGCTTCATCATTGAACTTGAAATTATGGTAATTAAATAAAAAACACTAAGTTGTAACTAATATTATTAGTATTTCAGTGATCAATCTATACCTTTATCAGATTTCAATCATCTTTTTACTAATACAGTATTCAACAACATTTTTAACAGAAACTTTTCCTAGTTACAGAGAAGGATATGTAGATATAGGCAAGATACAATTGCTGTTTTTAGTGTCTATCATGCATCCAGCACACAGTGTTCGCCAGTATCATAATGAGCAGCGATAAGCTCAGTGTTATGTGATAACATCAATGAACAATGAACGCAACACTGTTGGGTACTAAGTTAAAACGCTACAGAATTTATAGTTAGCCATTTTAGCAACACAATTGTGTACACCAGGCATGCTAATCAGTATATTAGCTAGTTTTGTTGATCTAGATAACTGATAGATTGATCAACGAATACAACAAGAATATCATTTGATTTTCCACTGAAATATAGTCGGGCTTTGAAAAAGTTGAAAACCGAGTACAATGCGTCTATCATAAAATTTAAAACTAATATGGTTATCTCTGGATGCCATTGTTACAACTGGACCAAACTCTTATCTAACTACCCTTGAAGTACATCCTTTCCAATGAAAAAGAATCATCGAAATCGGTTGTCGTGATATTGAATTATTCGTCCATTTATCGCACACATGCTTAAAGCAAATTTAAGACTTATGTGGTTTTCTCATGGATGCCATTGTCAGAACTAGCCCAATTAAAAATGGGACCACACGGGAAGCACTAGCTTTCAAATAAAAAAAATCATCGAAATCGGTTCACACAGTCGAAAGTTATGAGGTAACAAACATAAAAAAAAACAGTATAATACATATGTTTGTAAAGTCCCCCGCGGTAGAGGAATATTTCCTCTACTTTACAAACAAATAAATGATACAAAGGACACCCGGACTCAGGACGACTATTTGTGAGTAGCACAATGTTTGTCACGTAGGAAAATCGAATCCAGAACCTCTGGCTCAACAGTCAGGGTCTCTAACCACTATAACTAAAGGCCATCGCAATATTAATAAAGCATGAAAACATACCCTTACTTATGACCTGATTCCCCCGACAAGGCTTTTACTAGACATTTATTTCATCTACTATAATATTTAACACCTAACCATTCCAGCTGAAAGGATTTCCGAATCTAGAGTATTAATAAGACATTTTAGAGTTTGGTTTTAGCTTATTAAGAATTAGCCATATGGTCTTAGTCACCATCTAAAGTCGTCTAAAGGACCAGTGGAGCTGGAGCTGGAGCCAAAGTGCCCGGATGACAGCAATAGGCTTGCCGCCTTTTTTTTTTTTTTTTTTTTTTTTGATATTAGCCTACCATAGTGACTCCACTTTGCCTGATGGAAAGCAATAGGTGGAGTCAAAGAGTGGTGGTCACCATCCTCATTGCATGTCTAGTCAATGCAGCATGGTGACCCACACTATGGCGGCCTGGTGAGATGCTTTTTCACGCCCCGCTTAAAAGACCCGGGATCAAAGTGGGAAGGAAACACGTGCGCTGGTAGAGAATTCCAGGCTTTTACCGATCGGCACAGGAAAGAAGAGCCAAACCGTTTAGTTCAGGTACGTATATTTTCGACGCACAAACGGTGACTCCTGAAGAAGGTGGGACCAATTGCAAGACTCATCAGAACACTCTCCGTGATGTAGGCGATAGAGGACTGCCATAAGGGCGACATCTCTTCGCAACGGCAGAGGCTCATGAGACTGGGTGATCTCAGGACAGTCGATAATGCGGACTGCGCGCCGTTGCAACCGATCGAGAGCGTCAAGCAAATACTGCGCATAGCCGTCCCAGAGATGAGAGCAGTACTCCACGCAGGAGCGAACCTGGGTCTTGTATAAAAGACACAGTTGCCCGGGCGAGAAGAACCGTCTCACCTTGTTCAAAACGCCGAGCTTTCGCGAGGCCGCCTTAGTGACACTCTCGATGTAATTGCGCGAATTGAGATCCCGGCAAATATCCATACCCAGGATACTAAGCCTATCCTGCAGTGGCAGTTGAGTGCTCTGAAGAGTAGGAATTGGAAGGAATGGAGACTTTTTGGTAGAGAACGCACACGCTTGTATTTTCTTGGCACTGAACTCGACCAGATTCTCACAGCCCCATTGGGAAATGCGGCTCCGCGACAAGTTCCTGTCGTTTTCCCTCAACGTCTGCCAGCTTGGCAGCATGATATCCAAAATATCGCCCATGTACTGTGCTGTCGTCTGCATAACAATGTATATTGCCAAGAGCCAACATGTCACTGATATGCAGAAGGAACAGCGTAGGCGATAGGACGGAGCCCTGAGGTACCCCAGCTCTAACGTAAGTTGGACCAAATTATGGTTGGCTAAAAGAGTATACCCCTTCCGGGATTACAGGCGTGAATGTATGTATGTATGTATGTATGAAATAATTTATTTTTGTTGAACAGCATCACTGATATAGGGTATTGAGGTTAAAGTCATGCGTAACCATTTGTTGTCTGCTATGAAATTATTAAGGTTACAGAATAAGCCTCAAGGTACATTTTAAAAGTTTAATTTTGCAGGTCAGTTTGTATTCGGAGGTTAAAGAATCAAAATTATTACTAACGAAAACTCTACTCTGTAATTTTACCTAAAACTACAATAGTTTGAATACAAATTTTGTACATCAAATCGTTGCAAAGGAAATTGCTTCTGTCAAAGAGATGAATGCTAGGCATATTCCCTCTACCAATTGTGGCCCGAAATATTATCTGTGAAATGGTTATCGAGCTATATTTTAATGTAAAACTAAAATATATATATATATATATATATATTAATGTAAAGCGTACTGTAAAGTAAAAAAATAAAGCGGTTGGGTATATCAAATATTATGAGGTAAATTAAGCATATACTCCTATTTACAATCATGGCTACTTCCCCTAGGGATTGGCAGAGGCACATCAAAAGCTAACATTATGCCTATTGTAATATTGCAATCAATACTCTGATAGTTAACAGTCCAATCCCTTAGTCACCTTTTACAACAGCCGTCGTAAGACATAGTGTGGCCCCACTCTAATCGACCGAGAACCCTAAATTTAAATGTTATCGTTGCATAGCACACAAGGTGCAAAGCCTTTTGGTTATTTGTGTCCCAGTGATATCCATACTATAAAAATTACAGACAGATGCAGGGATCAGGGAGTTGTACTGGTTAGTTTTTAACCTTTTTTCAAATGCCTTAAAATCTAATGTAACGCAAGAGGAAAAATTTAATTTTAAAATCTTCTTAATATTTAAAATTTTTCTTACGTAAACTATGCACATTAATTATTTTAGCATAAAAACCGTACAGCCCCACTAAAGCAGCAAAAGGATACTATTTGTCAAATTTTAGACGTAAACAGCGTAAACAATTTTAATTCAAAATAGTATTATTAAACAAATAATAAATAAATCATATTATTAAAATAAAACATATTTAAAAAAATACTAAAACGTTAAAAAAATACATACTAAGTTTACATGTATTAATATGTTCACTTCTAGTATGGATTTTTGTCAAGCGTTGTAATTAAAACAAATATAAAAAATAGATACCATTAGATTCAACTGTATACATACTTATACATTTTTTTTTTGCAACATTATTAAACAACTCGGACAAAAGCGAATAAAGTTCGCACATCGGCGATGGAGTGTGTTTAAATGGCCACAGTTCAGCTAATGTTACATACATATATGTACTATCTGTAACGGTGTTTGGCAGCTAGAGAAACCAGGAGCGGGAGGATGGGTACTCCAACCCATACTGCATACGCCAAAGTTCAAGTGGCTTTTTCAGCAGCAGCTTGATCTTCATTGATACCAGTCATCGACCTATTCCTATAATAGGCTTCATTTTTTTTTTCTTTCATGTGGATACCCCATGGTTAATCAGTTCAGCGGACCAGCTAACGGTAAGATGGTATGTTGAAATGGAACCAACTACAAAACCACGCTGTTTCGTTCCCAGTGGGTCTGTTGCAATAGATATGATTTTAGGATATGTATGCAATAGATATGATTTTAGGATATGTATGCAATATATACCCTAAAAGGAAGCCTTCGGGTATCTCTGCATTATCCGCCAACCCCTGCATTCAACGGGCACATATGCAGAATAAATGCTTTTTTATTTGTTGTAGACCCTGGATAGGATGGCGTTACAACAGAGCTACTAAAGGCTGGAGGTAAACCTGTATTAAATGAGCTCCAAAAGCTCATCAACGCTGTCCTGTTTGAAGGGAGAACTCCGGAGGCGTGGAGTAGGAGTGTGGTCGTCTTGTTCTTCAAAAAGAGTGACAAGACAATGTTGAAAGACTATCGACCAATTTCCCTTCTAAGCCTCGTTTACAAGCTGTTTTCAAGAATAATCACGAACCCTCGAACGAAGCGCGAACACTCGACGAATTCCAACCACCGGAGCAGGCTGGGTTTCGGAGAGGATATGGCACCATAGACCACATCCACACAGTGCGGCAGATTATACAGAAGACCGAAGAATATAATCAGCCCCTCTGTATAGCATTCTTGGACTATGAGAAGGCCTTTGACTCGATCGAGATCTGGGCTGTTATCGTGTCCCTGCAACGTTGCCAAGTAGATTGGCGATATATCCAAGTGATGAGATGTCTCTACGAAGCCGACCCTATGTCCGTCCAAGTACAGAGCCAAGACCAAACAAGGCCAATACCATTGCATCGAGGAGTGAGACAAGGGGATGTTATCTCCCCGAAATTGTTCACAAATGCAATGGAGGGCATGTTCACGACGCTGCACTGGAAAGGGCGTGGCATCAACATCAATGGCGAATACATTTTTCATTTGCGATTTGCAGACGATATCGGCATCATGGCAGAGACGCTGCAGGACCTACAGCAGATGCTGAATGACCTAGCTGACTCTTCTGTACGCATCGGCCTACGAATGAACTTGGATAAAACCAAGATCATGTTCAATAAACATGTACTACCGGAACCGATCATACAGAGCCGAACGTGGACACTTACAGTACGGCTGGTCCACAAGCGCAAAGTTGCTCAGCGTGCTATGGATATGGACAGAAACATAAGTTCTTTAAGGGATTGCATCAGGAATTAGGTGATCCGGCAGAAAACCAGAGTAATTGACATATCCCACCGAATCAGCAGGCTGAAGTGGCAATGGGCTGGCCATATTAGCCGCAAAACCGATGACCGTTGGGGAAAACGAGTTCCTGAGTGGAGACAGCGTCTCAGCAAACATAGCGTAGGACACCCACAGGCCAGGTGGAGTGACGATTTGCGCAAGATGGCTGGCAGGAGCTGGATGCGAGAAGCCGAAAATAGATCGAAGTGGCGTGCAATGGGAGAAGCCTTTGTCCAGCAGTGGACTGCGATAAGCTGATGATAATGATGATGATGATGATGTCTTACGTTCATACTAAGAAATTCTTGTGTAAAATTAGTATTTTTTTTATCAACCTTTACATTTTAAATGACGTTCTTATCGCCGTGTATAGAAAACCGACGAAACTGCTTAGTTACCTCATCCAGACGATTCTAGTCTCGCAATGATTAGTATATATTAACAGCTTCAAGTATAATACCATGTCTAAAGTATATTTTCATATCAATCCAAATTATATCTAAATTTACTTTTATACTAGTTTTAGTTACGATCACATAGGGTTAATATAGCAGGTGTGTTTGCGCGAGTCGTAAACCGGTCAACTCCGTGATTGTTTGCACATTGACTATAAAATAAAGTGCTTAGCGTGTCTGACAGTAGGCACTGTGTTTGTAGATAATTATTTTGGTCCTCAGTGAGTAAATTCAAAGCATAAAAGAAGTGATATTTATTTATTTTAACACTTTGTGTATAAAAAGTACAACGGATGATTTAATACCGTAGGCAAGGGTGGTATAGAAAAGGTGAATAGATGTACTATATGAGGCATTTTAAAACAAGTGAATGTAAGTACATATATAAAAAGAAAAGTAATGTATATAAATATATGAATACACATACATACAGATACTAAATAATAATATTGATATTCTTTGTATAACTGAACATTGGCTTAAAAGCCATCAGTTTATGTTTAACTATAGTAATCACCAGGTTGGTAGTTCATTCAGCAGAGTAAATGCTATACATGGTGGCTCACTAATTTTAATAAATAATCAACTTAAGTTTAAGGACCGCAAGGATATTGGGAACCTCTCTTTTGAACGGACAATTGAAATGGCCTGTATTGGATTTCACAGTGGTAGAGCCATGCTTAGGCACGAATGGGCCGGCTCGACCGGTGCGATACCACGGCCTCACAGAAAACCGGTTGTGAAGTAACGCTTGCGTTGCATTTCCCCGAAATGAGTGAAGTCTCCGGAGGCCCAATTCCCCCTCCCCCCTTTTCTCTCCACTCGTCTCCTTTCTCCTTTTTTTTTTATCTCCTCATCCCTCCTCTCTTCTTTCCGCTCCCTGCATCCCCCATCCCTCATCACCCTCAAAGGCGGGCAGCGCACTTGCGACTCTTGAGTTGCAAGTGTCCATGGACGGCGGTGTCACTTACCATCAGGTGACCCGTCTGTTCGTCTGTCCCCCTATAGTATAAAAAAAAAAAAAAAAAAAAGAGCAGCTTGTTATATTAAATGTGTACAGGCCACCTTCAGGATTGTATAATTGTTTTGAAAAAGTAATGGATGAAGTATTACACAAAATTTGTAACTCAAGCAAGTCCATCATTGTTTGTGGTGACTTTAATGTTAATTTGTTAGAAACTTCTAGCTTAAGCACTAAAATTATTAGTTTGTTTCAGTCCTACAATCTTGCAAATTTATTTATGGAGCCTACTAGAATAACCCCCACTAGTGCATCATGTCTTGATAATATTTATACTGATATTTTACCTACCCACAAAAAAAATATTCATTTAATAGACTGATCACTGCGGACAATTGATCACTGTACCAAATATAAAGAAAAATAAATTGAAAAAAGATATCACTGTTAACCCAAAGTCTGAATATCGCTTGGAAACATTTAAAACTAAACTTGCAAATAAAATCCAACTTTTGTCAACTAATGATGACCCTAATCAACATTATAATGATTTTTTCAAAATGTATTGCTCGCAATTTGATACTACATTCATTCCTAAGTCAATTTCGGTAAATAGCAACACTTCCTTCAGTGACTGGGCCACCATTGGTATTTATAAAAGTAGAAAACGGCTTTATGAACTGTATGAAGAACGGCCTTATATTAACACTGTGGAATATAATTTATATGTAAAGAATTATTCTAAATGATTTAAAAAAGTTTGTTATTTGGCGAAATCTCGCTACTGAAGTTAAAAAATTAACAATAGCAGTAATATAATTAAAATGACTTGGAATATTATTAATAGCGAAACGGGAAGGTCTTGCAACCGAACTTGTGATTACAGCCTTGCTGTTGATGACAGTATAATTAAATCAGATTCGAAAGTAGCCGCGGCATTTAAAAAATTCTTTGCAGAGATTCCCGTATCGACTACAAAATGTCTAAATTCATCACCAACTGTTGCAGAAACAATACTTAAAGAAAACGTTCCAGTTTGTGAATTCCAGTTTTATTTCCAATATGTAACTTGTAATGATATAATAAAAACTTTTAAAACTTTAAATATTAAAAAGACTGCAGATCTATGGGGTAATTCTGTTGACGTTGCTAAGTCTATTATAAACATTGTAGCACCAAATTTAACAGTAATCTTTAATAATTGTATAGATTGTGGTGAGTTTCCTGATCTAATGAAATATAGTAAAATAATACCATTGTTTAAATCGGGTAGTACATCAGACCCTTCTAATTATAGACCTATATCAGTGCTACCTACTTTTAGTAAAATTTTTGAGAAACTTATTTTAGATCAAATGCAAAGATATTTTACTAAACATAAATTATTACATAGCAAACAGTTTGGTTTCACAAAGGGTCGTTCAACAAGTGATGCTGGTGTTGAACTTTTAGGGCACATTTATAATGCATGGGAAGATAAATGCGATGCGTTAGGCATTTTTTGCGATTTGTCTTAGGCTTTTGATTGCGTTCTCCATGATACATAGATCAGGAAGCTGCGCTACTATGGAATCATATTTAAGTAATAGGATTCAGAGAGTTGATGTGAACGGTAAAAGATCCGGATCCCGGATCTGTAGTCAGAATGGGGGTTCCTCAATTTATAATTTATATTAATGACCTGCCGTACCTCATAAAAGATAAACATGATATAGTATTGTTTGCAGACGACACTTCACTTGTATTTAAACTCAAACGTCAGCAGGTGGTTATTGATGATGTAAATAGTGCCCTTTCAACAGTAGTGAACTGGTTTATTATCAATAATCTTCTCCTTAACAAGAAAAAAAACGAAATGTATAAAGTTTACATTGCCTAATGTAACACAGGTGAACACTAGTGTGTCAATAAAGGGCGAAGTGTTAAAACCCGAAGATTCCACAGTGTTCTTAGGCTTAACTTTGGATGCAAAGCTTCAGTGGAGCCCTCATATAGATAAACTGTCTAAAAAGCTTAGTTCTGCAGCGTACGCCGTTAGGAAAATTCGTGGTTTAACTGATTTAGAGACAGCCCGTTTAGTATACTTTAGCTATTTTCATAGTGTAATGTCGTACGGTATTCTGTTGTGGGGAAATGCCGCCGATATTCAGAGATAAATTTAAAGAGATTAATATTATGACTGTATATTTATGAAAATCTTATGTACGCACATAAAAATATTAATCTGTTTAAAAAATGCAGTGATATCCATAGCGTAAATATTAGGAACAAAAACAAATTTGTTGTTCCTAAAACCAGACTCAAGAAAATAGGTGGTTCGTTTAGATAGATACATTTATATAAGAAGCTTCCTAGCCAAATTGTTTTTCGTTTATACTTTTTGCTTTTTTTTATACACATTGACATTTTATATTTTATTTTTTGACATGAATACTTACTTTGTTTTGTTTTTTGTTGTGTTTGTATTGTTTTTTTTTTTTATTGTTTTAATCTTTGTCCTTTTTGACATGAATACTTTGTTAAGTATAATATATATTTGTTTTTTTTTATGTAAAAATTTAATTATTGTAAATGTGAGGACTATGTAGGTTATTTCCTTTTTTTTTTCTCCTTTTTTCCAGTAAGTTTGTTTTTTAACGATGTCTGACTGTCTGAGTACTTTTGCGGCCTACCCAAATATCCTTGCTTTGGTACTGATCGTCGGTTCGTTGAGCTCCTTAAAGTTCTAAGTTGAGCTACACGATAACTAACAAATGCTTGCACTGTTTGGACGGGTCCACTCAAATGAGCGTGAGCTTTCTTCAAAAGCTCATCTCAGACGTTAGCGTGCATGGTTCTCATATGTTTTTGACCAGAACATCTGTATGGACTTTAAAACAGACTTTGACCTCTGAGTTTGTTTCGGTGTTTCTTCTCAGGGTAGTAGCTAGGAAACACCGGCCTCATCTAGCATAAACTGACAGAAAAAATATATATTGACGTGTAAGTGTTGTTATAACCTATTTACAAAATAAAGATCATTTATCATTTATCAAAGGTTAACTGTTATGATGATGTTGCTAGATTATGTATCAGGTGTTCACGTACCTTCATCTTGAACAAAAGACGATTGGGTGCTTAAACTCGGTGCTGGGTAAAAAAAGTAGATTATTTGTAGAGCGGAATGTTCTGTTATGGTTTTACCATTTGCCCGCCGCTTCTATCAATTAAACGTTATTCTTCTTAACAATATTTATTTTCGGATTTAGTTCTCTGTTTAATTTATACCCCTCTAGGCAATTGGATACTTTCATGATGTATAATCAGTTCAGTAATCAAGACATAGAAACGCAACAAACAAACAATGTAACTCACAATCGCATTTATAATATTGTAGTTCATATATTCGGAACACCTGACAAATTATTGAATTATGTTTGTTTTATAATTATATTCTTTTAGTGTCAATCTTTATTTTAAGCTGTCTACTATACATTTTATGTTAATTTAAAACTAATTATATCATTTTAAAATACAAAAATCAAAATAAAACCAAATAATAACCTAGACAAAATATAGAGCTATGATTATATACATTATTTTTATAATTTTCTGTGGTAAGTTTTGGATTGAAATATTATAAAATTACGATATCATTCAGAAATATGTATAACAAGCAAAGTAAATCAGATAATATGACCCTCTGAACTAAAAAAATAATCTTTGTCCACTTTAGCGAGATTCACTAACGATGACGTCACTAGTCACGAACAAACACCGCGCTGTCTACCGCAGGCTATTACCACCATTTTGTTCGTGTGCACCGATCCTAACAGGCACTGTCACCGCAAATCAGTGGTCTACGGATGTTTTGGGATTTTTATGAGCATTTTGTATGCGTAACTTTTAGATAATTTTTAAAAGGATTTTCTAGATAAATATTATTTATATAAGGTACTTTTATGGGAATGATGAACAAATAATAACTACGTGTTGCTCTGTAAAACAAAGAAACGACGCCCCTTCCCCTTATTTCTAACTTTGCCAGTCACCAATTTTTTTAACGCGTTCTCTGTTTTCTAAAAATATTTATCGTAATGCTTACAGCACCATCTATGTCAAACCATGCTCAAAACAATTGTCAGCAGACTCTGAAATCAATCCCCACTGTCAAGCAATTGCCAATAGATGACGCTGTAAACACACAACTAATTAAAGAAAATATATTTTCTTTACATTTATATAAACATTACCTCCGTATTTATTAATTCATAGCTAATCTATGAATTAAAAAAATGTTTATATAAATAATAATTACCTTCAATTGCTAAAGTGCCTGGTAGTTGATATTTTAGATGCTCTTTCCTTATTTTAATTCAAGTTAAAGATCAAATTTCAAACTTGTGTCTGAAATCGAAACTTCTTTATCAAAAGTTTCAGATTGGGGTCGTCTTAACCTAGTCCAATTTAACCCCACGAGGACGCAGGTTTGCGCGTTCACCGCTAAAAAAGATGCCATTGGTCGTATCACCTCAATTTGAGAGCACTTCCCTAACTGCATCAGCCAGTAGCGGAATCATTGGCGTCGATATATCAAGCGTAGTCCAGTTTCGCGGTCACTTACAAAGTAAGGCCATATTAGCCTCGAAGAAGCTTGGTGTGCTCAACAGATTGAGACAGTATTTTACTCCGGCCCACCGCCTTTAACTTTATAAGGCGCAGGTTCGGCCGCACATGGAATACTGTTCTCATCTCTATGCAGGTGCACCCCAGTACCAGCTACTCCCTGTTGACCGCATTCAACGGAGATCGACTCGCATCATCGACTTCCAAGATATTTCTGATCGACTTGACACCTTGGCGTTGCGTAGAGATGTAGCTTCACTCTGCATCCTCTATCGCTTGTATCATGGGGAGTGTTCAGAATAATTGTTCGGACTTATACCAGCTGCAGGTTTCCGCCATCATCCTACGCGACAAAATATCCATCCCCATCACCTGGACGATTGGCACTCCACCACTGTGCGCCTCTCTCTCTCTCGTATTTCGGAACCGATACGACCTTCAAACCTTCAGGAAAAGAGCGTACTCCTACCTAAAAGGCCGGCAACTCACTTGTGACTCTTGAGTTGCGGGTGTCCATGGGCGGCGGTAGTCACTTACCATCAGGTGACTCGTCTGCTCGTTTGCCCCTGTCGCATAAAAAAAGGCAAGCTTTATTTTTATAAAATGTACATACATACATGCAAACATACCTTGTATCTACTGAGGTGTAATTAAAGCCCACATTTTGCTGATAATAGTTTAGTCCCCTTTACGTAATAGGGGAAAAGCCTATTACCGTCTTCCGGGCACTTTTGGGGTTTGTTTGGGGGAAGGATAATTTGGGGTATATTGGGGGACGGGTAATTTGGGGTATATTGGGAAGGGGTAATTTAGGGTATATTTATAGGAAAGGGATGGTAGAAAGGGACAGGGACAGGACACAGGGACTTCCTTTCTAGGGTATACCTGAGGCCCCGACCATAAGACCCGTTGACGGAACGCTGTGTGGTTTTAGTCGGTTCGAGTCCGACATACCATCTTACCCATTAGCCCCGGTAAGGTGATGACCGGTGGGGGTTTCCACACAAAAAAAAATGGGAGAAAAGGATGAAAAAAAGGATATTTCTTAAATTTATGGATGTAGGCGGAATTGTTAATCTAACTATATAAATTGTCTGCCTATAATTGAATTGAATAGAATGAGCACAAGATATTCGTTATTTTTATTAATATTAAAATAACATAAATACTTTAGAATTTTATTCTTTGTTTCTTTCTTATTTTATGTTTAACATTCGCATATGAGGTACATAAATCTCAGACATCTGAGGTGTTCCGTACGAAGCGTGGGCTGGTTGAGTAATGTACTCGGTGTTATCAGACCTACCCTACGCCCTTGCGCAAGTAACGACTGTAATTAATACGGGAAAGTTGGAAATATATACGGTTTATTTTTAGCCTTTAAAAAATGGCATCTAGACCCTCAAAATTTGTCAAATACTAGAGTTTCGTAGCATCAGTGCTGCAAAACTCCAGTGTTTGATAACTTTAATAAATTTGGTTAAAATTTAATGGAATAATAGCTGTTCCAGTTAAATGCACATAACTCAAAAATTGCTAAATTATACGGTATCAGGTGACTCTCTTCCTATACCCCTAATCTCAAAAAAAAAGGAAATTATGTAATTGCTTATGCTTACCCAGAATTTACATTGAACAGCTTCCATAGAAAACTCTATTTCTTATATTAAAAAACTGAATATACTTTAAAATAATTACTTAAAGCCATGTATTTCAAGGCAGTCTGACATAGCATCTCAGTTAACTGATTAAATTGTTATCTCACTGACGTAGTTATACAATAAAATGATAAATCATCAGTTTCTTGTTGGTGATTTGAGTAACCAGCCTCATATCTACTTAGAAAACAGTGACTTGTATAAGCATAAAAAAATGCTATCCATGAGATTAAGTTATTATATTGTAATACCCTCTTTCTGAATTGTTGTAAGGTGAAAACTCTTCGTTAATCTCGCATATCGCACATCTTGTTCTAAGGCTAGCATGGCAGAAGTAGAGTGGTTTAAGTCAGTTCGACAGAACCGCGATAAAGTTCACTTGATGAAGTGGTGGTAGTGTTGGGGTCTCCGTACTAAAAAAAGTATATATTCCTCCTTCTTAAGAACATTGTTTAATGTTGAAGCATATTTATCTTCAACTGAATACCATCCGATATCGGCTCCTCGACCACGTACATCTTATCTTTTTACTTACAAACCCTTGCGTAATTACAACTACTCATTAAAATTTTGAACCTTAATCATTTAAGTAATGAGATGTAAGATGTTCCAACGAAATAAGATTTATTGAGCTGTTGATGTAAATAGAAATCCTTTTGAGATTAGAGTAAAAGGGTTTTTGGCCCGAACCCAAAGTAGCCAAATATTTTCGTGTGACACACCTTGAAGAATAACTTTTCATTACATTAAAAAACACTGATTCTTTTTTGCAATGAAAAAATACTTCACAATAATTCTAAAAAAATTGAAGAAGCTTGAAAGAAAACTTGGCTTTATTTCTTCAATATTATGCTTATCTTCTATAGTCGTGTACTGTAGTGGGGCTAGGTAAAAAGGTAACTAACTAAATGATAGGCAGCCCATAATTTCTCAAGTAGCTGGCTACCAAGTTGCTGCAATGAATGCAGTGGCCACACCCCGGTTAACCATGTTGGCTAAACCCGGTGAAGGGGACCGACTAGCACCGGTTTTGCGGATACCTCCTGCTCTGGGTGTACAATCTGTACCGGCGAAGATAGCACATTACTGCTGCTAAGCAACCTGTGGTGGCGGCTTCGGCGGGGCAGTGAAGTCTTGTGGAACGCTTGCCATGACAGAGGTCAAAGTGCTCGTCAGCCATTTACTACATCCAAACCGTTCTTCATTCGTAGCGGCTCTCCGTTTTACTAGGCGTATAAGGAGGAAAACGAGAGAGTGCGTCTGTGCCAGCGCAAGAACTTGCGCACTTAAATATGTCACGCGCACCTGCCTGCTTCTGATTACCGCACCCTGATAAAGACCTATGGCGATGGACTAAGGAAGAGAGGTTGGGTTATGGTATGTCTGATGCCTTCACGAATGGAGATTGGTCGTTTCTGCACTGCAATTGTGATAACAGTGTGGATTGGGTAGCATCTTAGGTGGCGAAACAGCCCTGTTTAGGGAGGCACTGCTTACCCTGCTCAGCCAGGGAGGGGGATAGAAAAGGAGCCCTAAAAATGCTTGTTCCCACACATTAAGGAAGTAGCAACCGCGGCTGATGACATTCGGTGCACGGAACGTGCGCACATTAATGGAAAATGACGAAAACCTTTGCCAGGAGCGTAAAACTGCTGTCGTGGCACTGGAACTTCGTCGCTACAATATAGATGTTGCTGCGTTAAGCGAAACACGTCTAGCTGACAAAGGCGAGCTTGAGGAAATTGGCGATAGGTATACATTGTTCTGCAAATTATCGATGGTCTTAAGGCAAAACCATCAGCGGCCATCTTTTATAACTATGTCGGCGTTGTCCTTGCGTGCAGCCAATCTTCGCGCACGTTTACTCACAGTACTGTAGCCATCATAGGGCACATATGAGAGCTGATTATCCTAGCTCCTCTGCTACTAATTAGTAGCTGAAAATTGGTTTATTTAAAAAGAACGATACCGGTCCCCCTGGGCGTAACCAAGTGCGGTGCAATTCAATCAAATATGTCTATCCCCTTCAAGTCCCGATTAAAACAAATACAAGTTGTCAAAGATTAATAACAGCCAACATTATTTATAATCTTAACAAATATAACTCTCATGAATAAAAATTATACGAAAATAATCCAAACAGAAAGGTCCGAACTCAAATAATTTTATTACTAGCTTGGCCTTTGGCCTCGATGTACACAGCATATAATTGACTCCGAAATCCGATTTGATCTTGCAGGAAAATTGGTTTTCCATAAAGAAGATGCTATCAGTCCTTTCGTTTATCAGTTTACAATTTATTTTCAGAGAATCCTGAAATTAATAATGTAAATTTCGTTTTGATAATTATGGTTTGTATGGTAACGTGAAGATTAATAATAAAATAAATGGAGATTTTAATTCACTGTGATTTAAAAATCATAATGATTTTATTGTATTTTATATATTTTACTTTCGTATGATAATAAAACCAACCTTTGAGACTAGAATTGCTTGGTGCACAGAGTGTACTGAGACTTTTTACCTCCTTTTATTAAAATTTACACTACAAGGTAGACTGAACTTACATATGTAACAAAATATCCATACCATTAGTAAAGTATTTGGGATTTATTGTGCGTATTTGGGATCCATTTATTTTGTAAAATAATACCTTTCTTGTTGTCATAGGAAACAATATAAAAAAAAAATACGCACAATAAAGATTTTATTATTAATATTGTTAATAGATGTTCTTCTGAACAAGTCATCCTTCCTTTTCGTTGCGATCTCCAATGGCAAACATATTCATGAGTGAGTACAGTATCATCATGGCACATTTTCTACAAAACGTTATGGCATATATAAGTTGTTATATATTTTGTAATTTACTTTGTTTGTCACTGACATAAGAAAAATATCTGAAGAAGCTTTTGAGCCTTTGTCAGGGAGGGTGACAGAAAAGTTGAAACAAACAAAGGTTCATTATTCATTAACTCTTAAAATAACAAAACAGTTCTCGAGACGTTGTCGAGTGACACATTTTACTCCAAGTCTTTTATACTTAACGTCAAAAAGTGGGTTTGAGTAGGAGGGGATGTTTATTTTATATCTCAATTAATTAACGTAGCTCGTTGCCAGTTTAATCCCGTATTCATGACGCCGACTTAATAAGTGAGTTGATTCAAATTGCAAAACTGCTAACTCAACAGGCGACTGTTTTGATAGCGGTGTTCCTGCAAGTACACTTCTTTTGCGAAGACGAATTTTGCACATTTATTTTCACATTATTTTGCAGCAACGGTTTATGCAGACATTATAATTGACAATTTCTTAACAATAATAATTAGAGTGGTTCTCGATAGAGTAGAATGGAGTCACCCCATTCACCCAACCCGATCTCCCCGTGGGTCTTGTAAAAGGCGACTGAAGGGTCGGACTGCTAACTATCAGACCTTTTGTATACAATAGGCATGTCCCCTATTATGTTAGTGGTATTAAATTCCTGTTGGCAAATAGTGGGTGTTTTATAACACCTCCGCCTACCCTTTAGGGGATACAGGCTTGAAGTTTATGTGTAAGTGTGTAATAATTGTTTTACATGTCTCTTTAATTTCACTTATTGATTTGAAACTTAGTTTTATTATTATTTAATAATGAATATAATATACATATACTCGTATATATGTATATACACTCACCTTTCTATTCCCGATTGGGTAGGCAGAGGCGTCTAAAACACCCACTTGTTGCGTTAAATAAATTAGTCCCACTTACGTGATACGTATGAATATTTGCGTCATGGGGCACTGTTGGAATATATATATTTCGTCTGATAGATAACAGTCCGATCTTGATAATAAACGTTTTCGTATATAATATGAAATCACGACTTGTATGAACATCTTAATTTGGATTGTATATTGAAAACGTTTCGAATAATTTGAGAAATGATAGGGAAATGTCGTTGCCTCTGAATGAAATATGAACAGAAGATACAGAGCCATGTAGACAAATCCGCAAAATGTGGGAGTTTTATACAAAGCTGCCTACCCCTTAGGGATACGGGTGTGAGCCTGTATACAAGGTAGGCGGCACGCTCACGCGTGTCTACGTATGTATGTAGGTTATTATTAAAAACGTCTTAAAAATTGTGTGCATTGTTACAAATTTCTAGGAAATTACATTTTGGAGAAACATTGTGCATGTTGTTTATTGAGACAGTAGTTACACTGTCAAGTTTGTTTCTCTGTCAAATACAGATTTATGAATAACTAAGAGCACAGAGAATAGGTGTCGGTGGCTTTGTGGTAATATCACACTCACAAAGGAACGCGAAGGTAAAACAAACTACTGAACAGGACGTCCCCTAGTTTTTGCGTAACAAAGCCCAGGTTTATACTGCCAGCTTAATTTCCGAATATCCCACATATTCGTATGTATGACGACGTTTGTATTCTGGCTACGTTTTTGACTTTTGAAATGCAATCTCCGATAGTTGCGAACTTGTGTGTGGCTTCATAATAATTTCAAAACAGGAAAGAGATTTGATTTATTTAGTGACCATTTTCGGGCAATTTTAAAAGGATCACTTAGATTGTCACTCGTTTAGTATTTCCTAGCTGTTTTACCTGACTGCGCAAGGCGAAAGGAGTGTAAATATTTACTTATGTACATACTTACTACTTAGGAGGTTTCTTGGTGACGCCGGCTTGATTGATTTCGACATGTGAGTTATCATTAAAATCGTCTTAAGAGTGGGTGTGTCATATGGTGTAACAATTCTGGATAACGTTAAAAAAAATAACTAAAACCTTTTTTTAAGTTCAACAACTTCAATTGTTGCAATAGTTATTTAAATGTATATGTCTTGTACAAAAGCTCTTTCAAAATGACCGTGTTTAAAGACAATTTTTCATTTTTAAATCTCGCCCGGCCTGTTAGTCTAGGGATTAGTGATCCCTGACTGCTAAACGGAGGTCGCGGGATCGATCCCCACATGGGATAAAAATTTAAGTGATTTACAAATAGCTGTCCCAAGTCTGGGTGTTCTTTGTACCCGTTGATTGAAGGGTTTTAATGCCTAATTGTCTTTAAAAAAGGGGTTTGCACATATATACATACAAACATTAAAAGTAATAAATCTCATAAATGGTTGTACATTTAGAATAAGTATAATATAAGTATAGTGTTGGCGCTGTTTGGTTCACAGCGGTAGGTGACCTAGAGCACCTATCTAGCGTATATCTAAACCCAGTGATATCAAGCCGAAGCAAACAAGTGGCTCGGAAACGGGACTAGAATGGGAGGACTTATCAGACAGAAGCACATCCACGAACCCACTTCTTTAGAATTCGCTTGGGTCCAGACGTGAGTCGCACACAGCACAGACAGGGAATCACACTCCACACGCAATATACAAAGTTTAAAATTAAAAAATCAGTCTTTTTTCACGGCTTTTAATTAGTTTTAGTTTTTAAGCCATATGAGAGACCTAGTGCGAGGATTTAATTTGCTTCACGTGCATAAGGGAAGTGAAAGTATGGATTTTGGAAATGACATTTGAATCTAAAATTTAAGGTAAAGGTATAATAGGACTGTTTCCAAGCCGCAACATACAGTGTGTATATGTTTAAGTGCATGAAAGTACATAAAAAGTAACGAGTGCCAGCAAAACAAATAAATAAATACATTTTAATTATTCCTCAATAGAAACTAGACTTTTGTTGTCAATTTCAACTTCAGAAAAAGATATCTAAAATTTCCATAGGCTAAAATAAAAAATGTCTGTCTCTACTAATAGTGTTCGCCTCCATCCAAATCTTGGCGATGCGTGTCTACAGAAAAGTGTGCTCACCTTCCGTTAAATTTGCTTCGACAATAAGGCCTTCGGGAATCCGGCCCGCGAACACCGTATCGTATTATCTCGTAGTGACCACAGACTCTCGATCTATGTAAACGTTGGTCTAAAGAGAACATTTTTATATATATTTTACATAAGTTTTGTATTTGCTTATTAAGAACAATAGCTTGGCACAATATTATAGCAATGTAAAGAAAAAACCTTTAATATAAAAATGTAGCATGAACTTTTTACCCGACTCGCAAGAAGGAATATAATGTTTCTTTTGTCAAGCCTAGAGCCTAGACGTCTTGAATTTTTTTCTATGGTACAGGGAGACAGACGGAAAGACGGATGATGGTAAGTGATAACCCGTACTTGGGCTTCCAGTATCCTCCCTCACTCAGCAATACAATTCAATCATTGTTTGTGTACCCGTTTTCTGTAAAGCCACTTATATATTACTCCCGTTGAGTTGGCCTATTCGTGCCTAAGAATAATTCTTCCACGGATTATGATTTCGACATGTAAGGTATGCTTTCAATTGCTTTAATGGGAGTGCATAACTGTATATAGAATTAACATAAAAAAAAAATATCCGCCGATAGAATTTTAAAAATAATTAATGTTTAAACTATAGAACGATTTGCAGATAAGGGGTTCGCTGAAAGCTCCACTGAGCGAATTAACCTTTATCGATAGACAGTATTGCAGAAAGTACTATAATATCGAAGCTAAACAGTGGTAATTCCATAAAATACGGCACAGCGTCTTAATAGATGGAGTGACATGGGAAACATTTCAAGATTCAGGAGTAATTTTGCACTTATTTTTAACAGTCTGTCTTATATTTTTAGTAGTCACTTTTTTTTTACTTTTTGATATTTGTATTTTATTTATGTATTTATAATAAACTGTAAACAATAAAGTATTAAATATGAGTTAAGAGAGAATGAAGTTTGAATATCAACCGATATCGTCTCAAGTTAACACGTGACTTTTTATGCCATTAATGCTGTGGTAACCATTCATAATCAATGAATAGAAATATAGCAACAACAAAATCAACGTTCTCAATATTTATATTTTTTTTTCATTATGATCCTGACTCCTAAGCCAGAGGACGTTAGTTCGATTCCCACCAGGGACTGTGTGCAATGTGTATTTAGAAACATATAAGTATGTTTATCAGCAGTGTGGTCACCAAAGTATAAGCTCTGCTTAGTTTGTTATCAGACAGTCGTTTGAGAGATGTCTGAAGTTATTATTATTATTTTTATTCGTAGTTGCTTTGTTGGGATACAAAAATATAGGGTACAATAATATAACAGTGAACAAGTACATATATTTATCTACGTAATCTCGAGGCTGACACGACGACTTTGATTTTACATCATTTTATAAGAGTGCAGTATATCCAGCATTTTGTGTTTGTATTGCGTTTCGTTTGACTTGGACCACTCTAACGTTTTCTGATTAGCATCAGATGTTGCCCTTTGGCTTACCTTTTGACGTTCGATCATACTGACCGTCAATTGGTTCGTACCTTTTTCTACATCCATTGCTAGTAGATATAAAATATATTGAATGTTGTATTAATTTATTGGTAAATAAAAAACTCTGCATTGCATTTTTAATCCCCTATAAATCATGTCAATTTTAGTATCAATTTTTGAGAATTATTATACAATACTGCAAGGCTGTTGAAATGCCTTCAATGGCGGGCGGAGCACTTACGACTTTTGAGTTGTAAGTGTCTATGGGTGGCAGTTGTCACATAAGCTGCTATTATAAATGGACCTTAGTTAGTCCATCACGCCAGAGCAGCCGAACGAATCTGCCTGAAATTTGGCAGACTAAATGTAGATTATATTCTAGAATAGCATAAAGGTTACACATACAGACGTAGATACATACATGCGCTCACGTCTGTACCCCTAAGGGGTAGGCAGAGGTGTATAAAAACCCATTTTATGCCTATGGGAATTTGGTTCCACTAACGTAATAGGGGCAATCAGCCATACCATAAATGGGCCACTTTAATAGGGTAATCTAATTGCAATTTAGTAATTTACAGACAATTTACATTTACGAACAACATAAATTCATCAAGGTTACTACATTATTTAAAAAAAAAATAACAGATAGAAATGTTTATTTAAATATAAGTTTTTACTCACGTGTGTATTTCGGGGATGCCCGACTAGTATAACCGTACATGAATCTAATTTACGAAAGTTTTTATTCTAAGATAGAAATGTGTTTAGTCCTTTTACCTAATTCATAATTATACATAATTTTAAATTAGCTAGTTACTTTTCAAGGAAAGATAGAAATTATGGCGGTGTGTGCATCCTGATTGACCACTGTTCAAAATGTAAACCATCACCAGTACGTAGCCGTTTGTCTACTGAAAAGTCATTTGAATGTTGTGGAGTTGATATACCTTCACTTGAGTGTATTATTAAGTCTCTAAAGAATCGAACCCAAAACACGGCGCGGCAGCGTAGTGGCGAGGTGACCCCGTAAACCACTATGCCATCCGTGCAGTCATTTGCATGTGCAGAAATTATGAATGAATATAATTTATGGAGACTTTAATGTAAAATTAACTTAAAAGTTGTAATGCATCATCTAAACTCAATGACTCTCTGCTAAATCATAACCTCGAATCAAACATCACTCAACCGACCTGGATGCAAAATTGTATAAATTATATTGACAGCAACACGAAAACACGCTGTAAGAGAAATACATTACCTTTATATATCTGACTTAAAAACGGGTCAAACTTTAGTCTTTGCTGAAAAGCATGAGAAACTTAATAAGCCTCTCAATACGTATATTCAAAGACGATTATATTATTTGTTTCAAAAAAATGTCTTTCAAGTCTATCGTGGTCGGACGTATTAAACGAAATCGGTTGTACCTCAAGTTTTTCTATTGTTTATGTGACCGATAAGTCAATTTTTTCAGTCAGTCAGTTAAGATGCAGTCCAAGAATCCCAGGTATGGATATGACCGTATATCGGCACCTTTTTGCATCTATTTAACATATTTTTACTTAGCTAATCAATATGTTTACTTAGTAAATATTATAGTTCAATAATTTTACATTGCAACACCACGATAGGTTTACGTAGTGATCCTATGTACATATGTAACTTATACATTATTTAGTTTTACTACTGGTTGTATAATAAAGGATGTGTAATAAAACTACATATCGATTGAACTATACATGAATTCACCCATCCAAAAAGAGAAGTGTTCCTTACTGCGGTCCGAAGCGACCCATTACAAAATGTTCTAGGGCGATGTGCACTACGATGCGAACCGCTCGCGGTACCGTACGACTCTGAGGAAATGGCTCAGTGAGGATTATTTTTACCTAGAAGATTTTATGACCGCTAAAATAGGTACAAGGTTAGATTAAAAATTATTTCTTATTAATCCAGATATTGTTTGCATTGTATTAATATTTTTTGTTGTGTTTTTAAATTCATACATTTAATTATTTTCAGATATTCATTTATTATTTTTGACTTACTTCTTTTGTAATAATTAAATCATTATTACTTCTATTTTTAATTTAATTGTATAATTTTAATGTAGTTATATTGCATGCATATAACATGAAATATATTATATTATGTAAAACGTTGTACAGTGGCTGCGGTGAAACGTGCTGCACTTTATGCAATTGAAATTTAACTTCCTAAAGAAAGGTTTCTTGCAAATAAAGATTCTTCTTAATATTCTCAAAAACAAAGAAGACTAAAAAAGAAAGCTTAGCTTATTGTGTTTTACATAAACTAATTGAACGTTCATTAAAAGTGCAGGTGACTCTTCTCACCCTGAAGCTCCCTGACAGATATGCAAATAGCTCAAACACAAAGGAGCAGCAGCTTCTTTCATTTTGTACACAATAATTTAAGCTAATTTTCCCCATTGCGTCTTAATCGAGGACGGTCTTCTTGTTTACTTTAGATATAATTAAAAATTAACTGTTGTCAGGTTACGCGTTATAATAATGTCGGTTAATAATATATGTATACACATATATGCCATTGCAGGAATATGATTACAATGCAGTTATCAATATGTATAATTAAGAAATGTGCCGTCAAATATTAACTTTACATTATTATTACATTAAAATTAGTAAGAAGTTTTCAAAAATCATGATATTTTATGTAAAATATAAGGCTATGTTACAGTATAATATAAAAATACAAGTAAGTTTTGAAAAACATCGTGTTTAAATTTTGAAGTGAGCCCCTTATTAATTAAGAGAAGGCTGTAAAGATCGGCAACATTTGGGTTTAATACGCTTCTGCCTCCCCCTTCCGGGAATTTAAGCGTAACTGTATGTATGTAGAAAAATTTATTTGAATGTGTCATTTAAATTTTTAAAAGTAATTTAATTAATCTAGTAATTCATTTGTTGATGGCAATTGTCGAATATAGGAATAAGGTAGAAGACAAAGTTTTTATACTATATTTTTCCTGAAAATACAAATCTACGAATAAAGAGACGACTCGCCTAAATAACCATTACTTTTAAAAAAGAAAAAAGAAACTCAAATCTTTTGCCTGTTGTTCTTTTTATGATTATATTGTACCTACTCACAATCTCAATTATAATAACTGCACGGTTTATATATATCTATGAACATTCAAAAAGGAATTTTCATATTACTTACACAATTTCCATACGAAAAAGGTATGCTATTTTACCCGTACATCAGTAACATCTGGCTCAATTATCATTCGGTCTCAAGTTTTCCAACGCACCTGTACAATTTCATCAACTACACAATTAGGACGTTTCGGTAGCCCAGAATCAGGGCTGCCACCTGCCGAAATCTAAAAACAAAATTAAAAGGACCACGGCTCGCTCCCAGTACGGGTATGCATTATTCATGACAGAGTTACGCACGCCCGCGTATGAATGGAAACGAGACGCCGAGACGTTGGCCTTTTATGGCTCCAATGTAAATATGAACACTATCCATTTCCAATGGATTTGATTTTTCAATGACATATTTTATTTTAAAATCGAAAAAAGATTAAATAAATTGTTTTGTTTGCTTTGTCCGATTTCTGTATTATATCAATAGTGCAAATTCATGATTTAAGTGAGTAATATGTTAATTATGCTTGTATATAATATGTTTGTAACATGAACATGTACAGGAAATTTTGTTGCTACCGCCATACCCATCAGAAACACACTACTACTACTACTACTATTCTAAATTACGATATGAAAGCTCTAGCAAAGATTAGTATATTTATATACAACTACCGAACATAAACTGATCGGGCATGATCAGTTTGCCTAATTGGAGGATCCTTCTTTGTGTTAGATGGACATAACAACCATTCCTCTACACTTTAAATCGTGTAAATCTTTGAATCACATCACCTGTGGCTAGTTGCCTATTGACAGAATTTTTCTTAAATAGAAAGAAAAAAAGGTGGTACTTTTAATTAACCTTATAATTTTGGATTAAACAGTGGTAGAGCTATGCTTAGGTACGAAAAGGCCGGCTTGACTGATGCGATAACACGGCCTCACAGAAAACCGGTTGAGAAGCAACTCTTGCGTTACATTTCCCCGATATTAGTGAGGTTTCTGGAAGCCCAACTCCCCCTTACCCCTTTCCTCCCCCATGTCTCCCCTTTCCTCTTTCCCTTCTCCGCACCACCCTTCTTTTCTTTTCCCTCCCCGCATCCCCCTATCCCTCATCAAAGTCAAAGGCGGGCAGCTAATTTTCGACTTTTGGGTTGCAGTTGTCCATGGATGGCGGTTGTCACTTACCATCAGGTGACCCATCTCCTTGTTTGTCTCCCTATAGTACAAAAAAAGAAGAATAATTACAATATCATAATACAGTACAAAAATATGAACTGCTATTAAAATATTTGTAATTTGTGTAACGCAAGAATAAAAAGTATAAATAAAAGCAATGAAACGGGACGCTTGAGAGAGTCCTGAAGTATTAGTGTCTGAGTATATGTATACCTAACCCTAACAGCGATCTAACAAGAAGAAAAAAAAAACTGTCATTACTTACCGAAATACAAGTTATAATAAACTCATCCATTTACATAATGAACTAGACCATGTTGTGAAGCTAACGATAACTCATACATTTGAAAACTTTAGCCTCTATAATTTGAAGCTGTGTTTGTTTAATATTTTCCCAAATTAAATAAGCGCCGTATGTTCCTGCGACCCGCGTCAAAGGGACCTAATGTATCTATCGTCGTCCTATGAACAAGTTTCAGGATTTCCTACTTCAAACAACATAACCCTCACAGCTATTATTAACTTTTTGACAACCCTAATTTCAATATTGAACAAAAATTTGAAAGTAAATTATAGAACACAAATGCCTATCCATTTAAGATCCATTTAAATTATTTATTCGAGTAGTTTATCCACGGTATTTTTTTTTATAGTATAACAGGACAAACGAGCATACGGGTTACCTGATAGTAAGTCACTTCTGCCGCCCATGAACGATTGCAACTCGAGAGTCACAAGAGTAATGTCCGCCTTTTAGGGTAGGGGAAAGGGAGGAGGGGAAAGAGGGGAAGGTAAACGGGGTCGGGCTTCCGTTAACCTCACTCAGTCTGTTATACAATGCAAACCTTGTTTAACAGCCGGTTTACTGTGAGTCTGTGGTAATACCACGGCCCCACAGAATACTGGTTGACAAATAATGCTTGTGGTGTATCGATAAAGTAATAGTACCGGAAGCCCAAAATCCCCTACTCTCCACTTACCCGAACTTACAACTCTTGAGTTGGAGATGTCGATGGGTGACGGTTATCACTTACCATCAGATGATCTATCTGCTCGTTTGACCCTATGCCATAAAAAAGTAGATGTACCCACAACCTGACCCTACATATACAAATCATATTAAGTGATTTCAATTTTAAAAATCTTTGAGAGGCACCTTTACCCCCTACAAAACGAGATGGGGTCCGCTCCGGACGGTCACCTGCTGGCCGCGGAAGAATATCGCGTTCCGGCGGCCCTCGGCAGCAGGTGCGAGGAAGGAACACCGTGGTGGTTTTAGCCGGTTAAGTCCAGCACACCCCTCCGCTGATGCCCCCGAAGGATAGTCCATGAGGATTTCCCCACGTAAAAAAAGGGGTAGGGCAAACCTGAATGGGAATGCCGACAGGAATCGACCACGCATACATACACAAACCAAATTGGTAATGTTCATAACAAAGGACAGATTAGAATTACCCGAAACCGATGGGCTTGTGTGAACGTTTTAATGATAGTAGAGAAAGCTCTTTATGTTTCCAAGATGAATATTAGTTGACAGGCACAAAGGCACAAGTTGTATATCACGATCGTGGTAAACGGCGTTCTACCGTCTCTGGTCGGGAAAAGGTATTAAGGTATAAAGGAAAGGTAAGGTCGTAAGGAAAGGTCGGAAAAGGTATAAAGGTATTTAGAGATAGCGAGCAACCTGGCAACACAAACAAGGTAGGTACTAACAAATTATATCAACATCCTTATATCCATACTTACTGAATACATCGATGATCCAATAATTTCATATTGTTAGAAGTAAGCAAAACTAAAATACAAACTTACCAAAGATGACGATGCAACAGGGTAAGCACCGAGTTATACAGTTAGTAATGCAAAACTGTGATGTGAACAAAATGTACGATTACGTCTATGTATTTTACCGGTAGAACAAATCAAATCAACAACAGAAAATCAGTCAAATGGTATCTCAGGTTCATTGTTGAACCTTCTGTACTATTAAGAAATGGGAAAACAATTTGCTGTGCGGTTGTCCTCTTTGTCATGTTGCCACGAGCTTGATGATGAAGATCATGATGATAAAGAAAGGACAGTCAGTAGAAAAGTAGACAGCACAATGAACCTGTTAATAAGTAATCAGATGTATGTATGCATACATTAAATTAACTTGGAACGTCATACTCAAAATATATTATGCAGTTGTTTTACTAAAAACAAAATAATATTGTAACAGTGGTTGTTAAATTCTCTTGATAAGAATTCACAAAAAAATGTAAGCTAAAACCACAAAACATTGAATGTAAAAATGAAAATGTTCTCTACATTTCTCTACTTGATGTTAATGTAGACATGAAATAAACTAAAATGTCTGTTGGAAATTTCTGAATAACTTCCTTCAAGGAATGCATATTATATTTGTTCGTTTCACTTTAAACAATATTTTATGTTTCTTTGGAGATCTAGAGATTAAAGAAAAGTTGTTCTAGATGATTTATTTTTCAAATGTTTGAATATTCTTTTATTGTAGATATGGGCAACTAATAAAAGCTATGATTTTGAGAGTACATTTTTGTACTCACATTAAGTACCTATTTAATAAAAACGTAGTAATGTCAATGTTTTAAATTTAAATCAACTAAATGTTAAATCTGATTGCGTATATAACACTGTTCCCAGAGAGGTATGTGTCACCAAAATTAAAATCACTTGTAATTTCTTATGAAGTTACAAGTGACCAGTTAATTAAGGTACTTATGAAGTTGTAGAATCTACAACAATTTTTATGTTTTACAAGTAATGTCACAGGTCTTACATGGTCACAAGTGCCACAAGTGAGGGATTGTCAATCCCAACGATATCTGTACTTAAATCGTCCCACAAAATATACACACTATTGTATAATCATCAGCCTATTGTACAGCTATGTCTAATTATAATAATATTATAATATTAATTATAATAATATTATAATATTAAGATTTGTATATTTTATTTAATATAACTCTTCACATATAACAAAAATTAATATGCCGTGGCCACCTCAACTCAGATAAAGTTAAGCGAAAAAATTGCTTCATAAAATTATCATCTATGTGTTTAACACGTCAACAAAAACCTTTTTCGACGCGACGGTATGTTAAAAAATTCAATTAAAAACCTCATTTGTGTTTTTCATCAAGTTAAAAACTCTAGTCGCGTCTGTTCGAGACCGAAATATTACCGTGTGGTGTAATTACAGGCAAACGGCGTTGTTATTGCTGCAATAATCCTGTTGTATTTGCATAGAATTAATATTTATTCTTTATATGTTACATAATCTCTATATCATATTCCATCTTTTATTATTTAAAAAATAATACCATACGAATGGTCGCGAGGCTACCCCAGTATTGCGCCTTCGCTGAGAACTCTTAAATTAAGTAAACACATAGTTATTGACACACTACACATATGTCACGGGAATGGTCACCATACTCGTCTCATAATGGTATTGCTAAAACAGTCCAATTTGGTGGCCAATTTTGCTTTTGTAGCCAATCTTTCAAGAATCCAATGCTGCCTAGTATTTACAAGTATTTTATGGCACTCGGTTTTCCGTAAGCAGGTGGAATTAGAAATACAGTTGTTTTCATGCTCAGAGGATGATAGGTAGCTAAAATCATCAGTTAACTATACACTTTTGGCATGTTCTTGTGACTTATTCGCCTTTGAATCAGACCAGGACGCGGAACGAAGCAAAACTCTACTCTTTGACTTCGAAACAAATAGTTAATTACCTAGAGAGCTCGTTAGGCGTGGATTGTAGCAAACTTGGCTTCTTTGCTTTTTCTACAACCAACTCGTGCCTTAAGTTGGAAGGATTTTAAACGGGGCGCCGAAGAATGAGCTACTTACACAGTTTTTTTAGACCCCGTTGTAGCACTGAATGAAAATGCTTGAGAAATGAAGGTGACTAGGGGAACTTAGTTTGGGAGTCTTTTTTTATTTGAATTTTGTAGTTGAGAGCTGAGATTTATTTTTATTCGCTTGGCTTTAAATCTTTTAAAAGGTCAAGTCTAATGTTTGGATTACGAAGAATATTTCGTAAATGGAGTACAATTAACTTGTAGAGATAAAAATGTTGATTGCAAAGGTTCTTAAGTATTTATTACCTATTAATAGATAGGTATGAATACCGTAGAACAATATCTACTATGTACACGTATACGTGAGCGCTGTAAACTGCCAACATATGGTTTCAATGTTTTATTTAACTACACCTAATTACTTATCAGACACAAATGTTGCAAGACGTTAATAAAAGCAAATAAATTAGAATCACAATTTTTTTTAATATTTTTATTTTATATTCGTCGTTTTCGTACATTTATAATAAAAGCGATTGTATTATAAATATACGAAATACACTCAAAGTTTTTTCTTTGTCATAATTTTCAAAGAACTATTCTAGAAGCTACTGTTACGGAATTCTCTTATTATACATTTTTCGAGCGATACAGTTGACTAATATTATGTGACAGTTATTTTTATTAAACATCCTCTGAACGCTTACGAAAAAATTCCCAGTACTGTGTGATTGGAATTCTGAAGTAAATTGGCGAACATTTTCGTTTACAATATTTGTTAGTAAAATTACATGTCTGTATTAATAAAAATATTTACAGCTTTTAGAGAGACTCAATAAAGACATATTTCCACTTTTGCTACCTAACTTTGAATAATTTGACAACTAATAAAAATGAAATCAATTTTAATTGCCAGTGTCGTTCTCGGTGTAGTAGAAATAGAGCCTCTAAATCTCTTCCCGTGGGTGTCGTAAAGAGCGACTTAGGGGTTGGATTTTTATCTATCCGACAGTTGTATACAGCTTTTACAGTGCCCCGTTGACGGCAAAAGGCTTGCCTCTTATTATGAAATGACTAAGTTATAATATGGTTGGCAAATTGTGGGCGTTTGATGCGCTTAAAGGTAAAGTACGCTTTTTACGTTGTAGAGCCATGCTTAGGCACAAATGGGCCGGCTCGACCGGTGCGATACCACGGCCTCACATAAAACCATTTGTGAAGCAACACTTGCGTTGCATTTCTCTGAAATTAGTTAGGTTTTCGGGGGACATACTTCCCATCTCCTTTTTCCTCTTCCCTCACCCCCGCCCCTTTTCCCATCTCATCATCCCCTCTTTCCCCTCCCCGCATACCCTTATTCTTCGTTACCCTCAAAAGTGGGCAGCTCACTCTCTTGTTGCAGGTGTCCATGGACGGCGGTTGTCACTAACCATCAGGTGACCCGTCTGTTCATTTGTCCCCCTATAATAAAAAAAAAAAATGCAGCTTTGTATGAAATATCGAGAATCAGAAAAATTTTTGTATGTAGTGGAGATTATTTTTGGTCTCATAATTAAATTACAAATAATTTTGCTTAATGATTAGTAAATGCGTTCTTTTGTGGGACAGATTTTTTTCATTAGTGAGGCACTTCCAAACTATTGCGCTCTATGTATTTACCTTGACATCCTACCTTTGAAACTAATTTCAAGAGAATATGTTCTTATATCTGACAGCCATTCAAACATACTAACACTCACGTTGGTTTCCCCGAAGGGGTAGACAGAAGAGTAATGAACGCTTACAATTTGCCGATTATAATTTAGTTCCATTTACGTAATAGAGAGCCTATTGCCCTTTTCCAGACCCTTTAGAGAATTAGATGACTTTTTTACAGTATAGGGGGACAAACGAGTTGACGGGTCACCTAGTGGTAAGTGACTTCCAACGTTCATGAACACTTGCACCTCAAGAGTCACAAGAGTGCTGTCCGCCTTTTAGGGAAGGGGATAGGTAGGAGGGGAAAGAGTGGAAGAGAAAGGGGGTAGGGCCTTCAGTAACCTCACTCACTCGGTCATACAATATAAGCATTGTTTAACAATCTTAAGTACCACAACACTAAATTAAAAATATATTTATTGTATATTTTGTTTGTTGATCACAAGCACCAGTTTTCAACCAAATAAATGTCTACAAAAAAAAAATAGATTTAAAACATCAAATCCTGGATCCTATAAACAGAGCATGAAAAAGATTCTGGGAGACAACGTATATAAACACATTTGGGAACAGCAATAAAGAGGAAATCGCGGGAATGTATTCAGATTGAGGCAAGCGTGCGTAGCACTGCCTCACTATGAATAATATAATAGTGATTCTTTATACACCATTCATAAAACTCATATAGCTCTAAACGCTAAGCTTTTATATTTCATATGAGCTCTTAGTACACTGTTCTTTCTAAAAAGTCACTTAAAATTTAAAGTGACGAAATCATTGTAACGATTTCTTACCATAATTTAACTCGGAAATGATTTGATTTCTATTCGGTCTTTAGATATGAATCAATAAGTAATAAGTTTAAGAAGTAAAATTGTTGCAACTAATATTATGAACCTGAGCTGGTCAGTCTGGAGCAATCTGGGTCAGTCTAAGTGATGGTTAAAGATTAATTAAACTTGATACTAAAACGCTAACTTTGTAGATTTTTGTCATTTTCATTTTGTTTCATTTTAGCATTTCGGGAATATCAGGCTATTGTTCCTTTATTATTGATAACTTTCTTAAACTGTCATAAAATTATGCCGTTACGAAGGGTAACCACTAACGTAATTTCTGTCATAAGTGTTATACATAGGATCATGTAATAGTTTATCTTTGATGTTTAGGACCGTCAAGTTTCTTTTGGTGCTAAAACGCCGACCGGAATATTTTGTATAGAAATGGGGAAAATCATAGGTAATTCAAAACTAAATGAATATGAAATGTATCCAATATACGTATGTATCAAAAATACAGTAGCATCACTCTTTTAAAATGTCAACTTGATTGAATTTTAAGTTTAAATCACAAACCGTTTAAACCACAAACAGAACATTTTTCTGCCAGTCCTAACTTTTACTATCAACATTTTTAAACCTTTCAATGATTACAGTAATTTAAAGAAATACTTGAAAATGTTCCAATCTCCAAAGCGTTATAAGACTCCACTTTCGATATACACGACGCCTCGACTGCATTGTGGCGGATGTGTACTAGGCAACCGATGCCTTCAATATCTTTATACAAAAAATATTTATATGACAAACAAGTGCTTCGCACCTATTCCTTTCTCAAAATCTTTTAATTTGTGTTACTCACACTGACATTAAAAATGTTGTGTATACCATTATTATGACCCTGCAAGAATTTTATACAAAGGGACGTAACTGTATGAGATTTTTCAAGTGCATAGTTTAAATAATTTAATTTAATCCGCTAACATTTCCGTAAGTAGCAGGCAGCTAAGTTTCTATTCTGGTGTCCTCCCCAGTCACAAGCCATTAAGGTCATTCAGGTGTGCGGCCCTGGCTTATGGGATTACTGCAAACGCAGTCGTTTCTTGATCCGAGACTTGCGGTACCCATTCTCCTTCAACAAATTTCCTTTTCGTACTTCTTTTCTGTATAAAAACGACTATATTCGCAAGTGATGATCGACACTGTTCTTCGTGTGTAGTAGCGTTAGTTCTTGTACTTGAATTTTTTACCGCAATGCTCGCAATAGTAGAATTCAGACATATAAAAGTATTGGGTTACGTCGTACAACCTAATGAACTGAACGACTAATTGTGGTAGCAATGCTGGCGTATCCCGGCCCCTCATCTTGATCTGTCCGGTATAGGGACGAGGACAACGTCTTAGAATATTATTAACATCAAACATAAAGTATAGTTTCAATAATCGCAATCTCCATTAAGTACTCTGTGTTTCTGTTGTGTACCGTGGCCGGCATAGTGTTTAAAAAAAAAACTTTATTAGGTATTAAATTCTTTTTATAGTTTTTCAACAGTAAATATCGCCGTTATATTTTATAAAAATACCACACATACCACAGTATTATCTTTATATATTATTATAATAGAGAATATCGTATAGAAGTACAAGGGTCGCAGTAAAACATAAATATACCGAAATGAAACACATTTAGCCCATATGCGATGTAATAAAACCACTAAGACATACACGCACCCTACTTGTGCCCTTGTTTGCTGTAATGCGATTTAAAATACAGCCAGTAAAACATAACCTTTTTGTGTAACTGTTGTTCCACTGTGTATGTACATGTAAATATCAATAATATACCTTTCAGTGAGACTACTTTTGTAGTGAATATGATTGATACATTTCTAGAAGTGGGTAAGCCAGCCAAACTTCCCTCTGCCTGGCAGGTACCCTCAAAGCTTTTCAACGCACTTGCAACTATTACGGAAAAAAAAACAATGAAGTATTTTCTCATTAATTGGAGGGTCGTCATAAATTTATGTGACACCAGCTTTGCTTGATATTGTCGTGATATTTTAAATGCGTCTGTTCTCGCGCATCAGACCAGCGCTTTAATGTTTTGCTTAAGTTGTGGCTGAGGACATTCCACGTCACCAATTAGCTTTATAAAAGTATAATAAAAACCGTAGAGAGTGATATAAACTACTATTTAGGACCATCAAACAAATTTTACAGTGTCAAACACATGTGGTGTCTTTTACTACCTACACGGAGAGCGTAGTCTCCAAAGCTGCTGATCTTCTATGAATGTGGATGGTAAAGTCTGTCTTGCTGTTATTGCGAGCTGTGTACAAAAACTTGAACAATCAATAAAATTGGTTAAAAATTACAAAGTAAACATTATATTTTAAAGAGGCAGCCGCAGAACTGACCGTCTAATGCAAACATATAATAATATAATTATGTTTATTAGATAACCCATTTATTAACAAAGACTACAGGCTACCAAATATTATTCTGCGACCTTCTAGAGCGAGGCAGTCATCATTAACGTAGATGAAGCTGCGGGGAATGGCTAGTACGATCATAATGATGCTTTTGATACTGAGATTTGTCAAAGTTACGTGTTTCTTCGTTTTGTGGCCGAGACTCTGAACAGCGTTTAAATATTGCATTTATTCGTTATAAAAATATAATGTATTGCATTTTAATATCTTGAGATCATAACCTAAAAATTTAAACCTTTCGACTAAGCTATTAGCTATTTACTGTTTTAGAAGTGAGATAACACTTTTTATGTGTAACATTTCGATTAAGTGTCCCAAGCCTAAGGCATTAAGCTATTAACTTACTTTTTATGTTAATAATAACATAAAAAGTAAGTTAATGTAATAATAACTTTGCACCAACATACATACATATATATGTATATATATAAAGGAACACATATATACAATATACATAAATATGTATTCTTTTATACGACAATAGTCATAAGGTTTTGGTCCGATTGATTTTTGTACGAAGTATATGATGATGGTTTGATGATTATAGTATATTTAATACCTATCAGTGAAGAGTTTAAAACATACGAATTAAAAAGAATGCGTGTGTGTGTGTAAATAATTATATGTTAATATGTAATACCTAATTAATTTATCCACATCTATTTTTATCAGGGCTATAGAATTTAGTGAACGCATTTGAAAGAAAAACATTTATATGTAATATGCGTATGGCATATTGATTTTAAAATTAATTATTATCCATATAATTATTTAAAATAATATCTATAGGTATTATTGCTACTTGAAAAATTTATAAGATAAGTTCGACGATCGCTTATAAATATTATATCTATTGCATTTGTTTGTTGCGTTTCTGGGTTCCGTTAGCGAGAGGTTGTACACCAGGGTCGATAATTTTTGAAACTAAGACTCACCTCACCTCACTACAAAACTCACCCCTTCCACTTCCCGAACTCAGGTAGCCTGTAAAATATTTTTCCTTTCATTTTTATTATATTCTCTTTCTTTTCCAATGAGTTTCTACCTACTATTATTATATATTATTTTTTTCACTTTTTACCATTTTCAAAGGCTTCAGCCCTGGTCTATTAAGGCGTTATGAAAAATTCGTTTTAGAGTCTTGGAAAGAGGTGTCGTTCATCATACGCACCAACAACACTATTTTTTTAAATTAAACAAATAATTCATTTATTTTGTAAATGTTTTGCCACCAACCGTATTTTTTAATTTACGGTAAAATAAATTTGCTGAATAGTCCTCACTGCTATGATGTTTCCAAAGATATATATGTATATATTTACTTTAAGGAAATCTTTAGTACTTTGTATATTTCTTCAAATATGATGTCCGATTTTTTTATGAAAAGAAGATTGCTACACAACTTGTTTTCTATCACACATTTCTTCTCACACGACAGTATGTGTCAAGTACAATATTTAAGTAAAATATATATATTTTTTTAATTTATATGTGTACTTAGCCTGTCCATGAATACTGATAAATGAAAAAAAAATAGCATTACATTTGAATTTGGAATTTGTTATTCTTAGATGAATATTCATTGTGATTTCTTATTTTCGCGCCAATCGGTGTTTTTGTGATAAAATGGACAGTATTAGTGGAATGTATCTGTGCCGGGCTATTAATAAGTAAATACAACCGTTCGTATGAAAAAGTCGCTCAAAGCAAGGAAGGGAAGAATTCAAAGATATACTGTCCGAGAGCAAATGATTTTATCTCGGGAAATGAATACAGCACATTTCTTTTTTAAAAAGACAACTCCGCATAAGAATTAATTCCTGTGACGCGGTGGACTTTACAAACATTTAAACAACTGACACAAAGAATACCCAGACTCAGAATAACAATTTGAGGATTACACAAAGTATTGTCCCGTGTGGGGATCGAACCCACAACACTAGGCTCGGAAGCGTGGTGGCAAGGTGACCACTTAAACCGCTACGCCATCAGTGCAGTTATACATTTACTATGTAGAACAATGGCGTGTATTTTAAAATATTACTTAGGACTTGCAGCTATAAGAGATAGCTATAAGAGACACTAGTCACTATTTTACTGATAATTTAATAGGGCTGTCAAATAAAATCAATGTTTAGAGCGGTACGCAAAGAGACCTCACTGATATTTTTATTCTGATTTTTTTATTTACTGTCGATATTTTAATTATTGAGCTATATTTTACCAAGCAGAATGAAAGAGTTGAAAATCAAAGCTCTATAAACAATTCCCAATTAATGGTGTTAACTATTTAGAAGTGTCCGAGACATATGTTTGTGAAAAATGTGTTAAAATATCGGCACAAGTGTATCAAGATACGACTCTTGAGAATGTAGTTAAGCTTCTCAACAACACTATTTTCAATAACTGAGAATGGTTCTTTTAACAAGACTCAACACCAGGTCATGAAGCTCGATCTACCCAACCGTGGTTGGAAACTAACGTTTATGACTTCATCAGAGCTTAAGACTGGTCTTCATCTAGTACCGATAGTAATCCGATGGATTATGATTAATAGTCAATTTTTGACAGTATATTTAAGTATTTAAATACTATGATAATTTGGAGTGCTTAAAGCAATAAATAGAATTGGCAGTGAAAAAATGTTTACAGGGAGAGGGTACGTGTTTCTTGTAGAAACTGTAAGATCGTTTTGAACGAGCACAGATTTTTAATGTTTTATATTAATGTATAAACGAACACATATTACAGTAATAACTGTTGTATGCAGTAGAAAATTGAATTGTTCCTTGTAATCAATTTCCTTAGAACCGCTTTATGACCTGATAATTATCAGAACTATATTTTTTTAATTATATATGAATATGACGGCAACTTAGTCAATAAAAGATGTTTTTGACTTGTCAGAGGTGGGAGTCAGTCACACTAAGTCAGTCGAGAAGCTATTTGCCTGTTTTAATACATCTGATCAATGTAAAAAACGAACAAGAAACTCCACAGACACTTGCGACATGATTTTACACAATTTTCTTGTTTCATTGTTTATCATTGCTTCAAATTAATAAGAAGACAGTGAAACGTTTATTCTTAAACATAAATTAATTTAATATGTAATTTATATGTTTGTTAAAGATAATATACATTACGTACATTATACACACTGGTTTTTCACGAAGAAAAAGTTAAGTTCCTTCATAAAATAGAAACAATCTCCTACTGCCCAATAACAGCAATATACATTTCAACTGGAGCACTTAAACGTCCTTTAGAATCAGCTAGCAATCGATAACCATTGCATACACAATAAAACTTAAATACAGTACCTCCTTCTGCAGCCGGAAATCTATTCGTTGGGGCCCGAGCACTAATTTCCTGTTAACCCTTAACGCTCACAATCTGAGTCTAAACTATCTAAGCAGTTATTATCAAAGCAGATGAAACTGATTAATCATAAAGATAATTTTAAAACATCTGTGTTCTTATTCGATACTGAGAATTTAATTTATTCAGACATAATATATTAAAGTTAGTTTTATCTTTGTTTACAGAATGATTTATAGAATTTAAACAAAGCATTATTAAGGGGATTACACATTAGTAAAGAAGAATTAGAATGTGTTATATTTCTACAGAAAACCAGCCTAAAGCGACAATATTCGTGATGTCGTCTTTCGTTGGTGAGTGAGTGCGCCGGAGGCCCAATGATGCAGGGGTGACAGTTATCGTGGTATGTGTGTGAGCAGTGGAGTGCTCGTAGAATCATTGTGAGGTTGGCGTGGATCGAACCGTCGGCCAGGGAGACCCGTAGAAACGGTGGTGCCGCTGGCCGCCCGCGGCATAGAGAGGGGCCCAACCACGGCTAACCACCCTGGGAGGCTGCCCCGTCAGGTCGCGCATAATCAACGGAGTGGCTCGTCGTGCCGGTTGGTGACCGGACGGTGGGACCCGGCGTCCATTTCCGGGAGGGTACGGGGGCCCTTCCGTCCGGCGGTTCGGTCTCCGCCATGCCTCACCGCTACATGATGACACAGTATTTTCAGTCTCAGTTTACACAGTCACGATGACTGTCATGCCTTTTACGCCCCCTTTCCCAACTCTTATCATGGCAGTACAAAGATAGAAAAATGGTCCAACAGCGGCATCCTCCTCTCCCACCAACCCGCTTTTTGAGGTGGAGTTCACTAACATACGTGGACTCCATGTAAACCTCAGCGGCGTACACCAGTACTTTGAGACGGCTCGGCCGGCCATGCTTTTTCTTACGGAGACACAAATACGCCGCCCTGCAGATACGGCATATCTCTACTATCCCGGCCACGTTCTAGAGGAGTGCTTCCTCGCAAGGGCTGGGGTATGTCTTTTCGTCAGGGCGGATGTTTGTTGTCACCGTCTGCACTGCCTAGAAGACGCATCCTTCTCCATCCTTTGGGCTTCACGTGGATTTTGGCTCTATGAGCCAGATCTACGTTTGCCTTTATCGGTCCCATTCCGGAGACTCCGAGACAACTCCACTCTTTGACTACATGAGTCACGTAACGGACAAAGCGCAGGAGCAGTTCCCGACCGCCGAACTGATGTTTTTTGAGAGACTTTATTGCCCACCATGACTTCTGGCTGGGATCTTCCAGAACGGACCACGGTGGTCGAACTGCCCACGCATTCGCTCTCACGCATGGCCTTACCCAACTGGTACTCCAGCCCACCAGGATAAAAGACATATCGGGTCAAGCGCCCTCTTTGCTAGACCTTCTGCTGACGAGTCACCCAGCGCAGTACAGTGTAACGGTTAACGCCCCTCTGGGATCCTCCGACCACTGCCTGGTGTCCACCTCGGTGCCTCTTGTTGCCTCACCACGGCCTGTGGTAACAAGGCGATGGTTATGGCACTACTCGTCAGCAGACTAGGATGGAATGCGGGATTATTTTGCATCCATCCCGTGGGCTCAACGCTGCTTTAAAGACAGGGATCTGTCACAAAGTGCGTCTGCCGTGGCTGACGAAATCACTGTCGGTATGGAGTACTATATCCCCTACAGTGAAGTCGCCAGCACAAAGACCCGTCCCTGGTTCAATCGCGAATGCACCCGTGCTGTCGCTCAAAAGCAGTCAGCCTACCGCGCATGGATCAGGGCCCGCGCTCATTGTGCTCGATCGCCCAAAAGCAGCGTTTAACAAAGCCACTAAGGAATGCAAGAGGGCTTACATCAGAGCTGATGCCCAGCGCATTGCACGGTTTGGTCAAGAACTCGTCGCATACCCTACGGGTAGCCGTAAGTTTTGGCGATTGGCCAAAGCCGTGCAGTCCAACTACTGCCAGCCTTCGCTGCCACCGCTGAAGTACCCTGACGGATCACTGGCCCACGAGCCGCAAGAGAAAGCGAAACTACTTGCTGACCTCTTTGCGGCTAACTACCGAATCGACGACCGTGGCGCTCACCCGCCCACCATTGCATCTTGCGACTCCGCAATACGGGATATTCGCATCCGGCAGAGGGATGTCCGTGCGGAGCTTCGGTCACTCGATGTTCGGAAAGCCAGTGGACCCCAAAAACTGTGCACCAGCGTTGTCTCCTGTACTGACGCGCTTGTATCGCCTGTCCTATTCCTCGGGAATTGTTCTAGAGGCCTGGAGAGAGGCGAACGACCAACCCATTTCCAAAAAAGGCGACCGCTCCGATCCAGCTAATTACCGTCCTATAGCGGTCACCTCCATACTCTGTAAGGTGCTCGAGCGGATAATCAACACCCAATTAATCCGCCATCTAGAGGATCACTCCTTGTTAAATGATCGGCAATATGGTTTTAGGCCGAACCGATCCACGGGTGATCTTCTAGCGTACGTCACACACCTTTGGAATGAGGCTATGGATAGGCACTGGGAGTCCTTGGCCATCAGCTTCGACATTGCCAAGGCCTTCGATAGGGTCTGGCATCGCTCGCTTCTCTCCAAACTTCCTGCATTTGGTCTGCCATCTAAGCTATGCAACTGGGTTGCTGCCTTCCTCCACAAGCGCCGCATTAGGGTTCTCTGTGACGGCGCGGCCTCAGACTTCCAGGAGGTTAGCGCTGGTGTACCTCAGGCCTCCGTCCTATCGCCCACGCTGTTCCTTCTGCATATCAATGATATGTTGGCTCTTGGCAACATACATTGTTATGCAGACGACAGCACAGTACACGGGCGATACTTTGGACATCCTGCTGCCAAGCTAGCAGACGTTGAGGGAAAACGACAGGAGTTTGTCGCTGAGCTCGACCGGGTCTTGAGCCGCATCTTTCAATGGGGTTGTGAGAATCTGGTCGAGTTCAGCGCCAAGAAAACACAGGCGTGCGCGTTTTCAAACAAAAAGTCTCCATTCCTTCCCTTTCCTACTCTTCAGAACACTCAACTGCCACTACAGGATAGGCTCAGTATGCTGGGTATGGACATCTGTCGGGATCTCAATCCGCGTGATTACATCGAGAGCGTCACTAAGGCGGCCTCGCGGAAGCTCGGTGTATTGAACAAGGTGAGACGGTTCTTCTCGCCCGAGCATTTGTGTCTTTTATATAAGACCCAGGTTCGCTCCTGCGTGGAGTACTGCTCTCATCTTTGGGATGGCTATGCGCAGTATCTGCTTGACGCTCTCGATCGGTTGCAGCGACGCGCAGTCCGTATTATAGACTGTCCTGAGGTCACCCAGTCTCTTGAGACCCTGCAGTTGCGAAGAGATGTCGCCTCTATGGCAGTTCTCTATCGCCTACATCACGGGGAGTGTTCTGACGAGCTCTTCCAATTGGTCCCACCTTCTCCCTTCCTCTACAGGACTAACCGTGCTGGCCTCAGGAGTCACCGTTTGCGAGTCGAAGATATGCGATCCCGAACGAAACGGAAAGCATCTCACCAGGCCGCCATAGTGTGGGTCACCATGCTGCATTGACTAGACATGCAATGAGGATGGTGACCACCACTCTTGGACTCCATTTATTGCTTACCATCAGGCAAAGTGGAGTCATTATGGTAGGCTTACAAATAAAAATATATATATATATATATATATATATATATATATATATATATAAATGTAATTGTATGTAATCTAATGTTGGGATCTCCTTCCCAAGATATTATAATAGAAACGCTTTATAGTTAAAAATTTAAACATTTCGACTAAGCAATACTGTTTCAGAAGTAAAATACATATTTAATGTGAAACATTCCCAGGCAAAAAGAACAGCTCTGTAAAAACCTAATTTTTACGTCCATTAACAACTTTGTACCTACATACGTATAAAACAAAATATTTAACGCAAACAATGAGATATTTTGGTTCCATGAAAGGCCCCGATGGATTTATAATATTTCGTTAAAATTATATTTTATTTGAGTATAAAGTAGCCTGTTATGTATGACGGTTTGATGATTATAGTTACATTTGTCGATGTTGTTAGTCGACACATATATTTATGTGTTTTTAATCGCATCACCTTACGGTACCTACTAATAGGTATTACTACCTATTAGTAGGTACCGAGCTCAAGATATATTGGAATTGAAAAGAACTTTTTAAGTATAAATTATTACCTATATGTTAATAGAATAGAATACACTTTATTGCACACCAGAACATAGGACACAGACAACCGTTAATGAACTATACAGTGACGGGTAACTTGAGGTGCACAGTTAAGTTTTAAACATTGTAACGTTATTCTTATTACAACTGTTAAATAAATTATATATATATATATATATATATAGATATATACATAAATACATACAATCATTACAGGGATATGTAGTAATCTTTGACTAGTTTCTAAATATTAAGTGATTTTTTCGCGGATAATAAAGGCAAGCAAGTCATTCCACAGACGTGCAGCTTGCACCGTGAAAGATTTATCGGTAAAAGTTGTGGTGTATGTGTATGTTACCTACTTAATTGTATACCTATATATTTATTTTAATTAGGGCTTGAAAAAGCGAGAGAGGACTGTTCGTCTTTCCCCCTTTATTAAAAAAAAAACGTAAATAAAAGGAAAATAATTTAATGTAATATGCGTATTGCGTTTTTATTTTATAGGACACTTCAATTAAAACAACTTTAACAGCGCAAGCATTATAAAGCCTGTTATCAATTATAAACTAAAAGTAAAATAACATAGGTGTTATTTGCTACTAAAAATTCGTCATAAAAGTTTGGTGCTTCAAAATACATTTTTGACGCAAATAACAAAAAAATCTTTGCGAGCCACAGATTTTAATGCAAGCGATGAACAGAAATAAATTCATGAAGATTTTTCAGTGAACGCGGCTAGACTGCGTAATTTGTTTGTTGCGTTTCTGGGTTCCGTAAGGTGGGAGATTTAAGTGTTATGTAAGGTTCATTTATATGTTTCAAAAAGTCTAGCACTGAAGTACACTTGGAAAGAAGTGTCGTTATCATAATATTTTACAGTAGGACATGAAATACGTACCAACAACATTATTTTATTTTCATTTTAATTGTAATATGAAATGAATGAATTGTATACACACAATACTTGCATTGTTCTGCAGAGTCGGCGAGGGTACCGGAGGCCTAACTAAACTTTACTATATCACTATCAAAAGCGGGCAGCGCGCTTATTACAACTCTTGAGTTGCAGACCATGGACAGTCATCAACAATCCAGTCACATACCATCGGGTGACCCCTCTATTCGTCTGTCTCTCTATATAAAAAAAGGCCTTTATATTACTCTGATCGAACCGGTAGACACGAGTTCTCTCACGACAGAATGAGTCAAGTTGAACATTTTGGTAACATATATAGTTTTATATGTATACTACAATATATAGCCTTATTCAAATAGTAGGGAATCATTGTACACTATTTTAGGAATCCCATGAAATATAGGGTCCGTCTCCCTTGGCCTCAAATCGAGATATGCCAGCTATTTTCATTATTTACTGGAACATCTCATTTTTTTGCCTCAAACAATTTTCATCTGAATTTTGTTTCGGCAGATCAGTAGATATAAGTGTTTTATTTTGTCGTATTATATCATATATAACTAAAAATGTATTAATTAATTGGTGCAACAATTTAATAATTTTCTGAATTAGCATACAAGTACTGAAATGATTAATAAAATTCATTTTAAAGTTTCCTTAAGTTTAAATAATACATATTTCAGTAAATCAAAATGAATCTCTTTAACAATACATTTTCCGGTTTCGAGCATTTGCAACATTATGAAGAGTTAATTCTATAAGTACTTCCGTGGTTAAGACTAGCAAATGATTCTGATAGTTTTTTTTTTATGCGATAGGGGGCAAACGAGCAGACGGGTCACCTGATGGTAAGTAACTACCGCCGCCCATGGACACCCGCAACTCAAGAGTCACAAGTGCGTTGCCGGCTAAGCTAAATAATAATAATACTAAACTACAGCGAATTAAAAGCTTGAATGTCACGTTGTAGTAATTTTATTAATAACATGGAACGCGATAATTTAAAAGTTTGTACTTTGCCGATAATTATTGGGTCCCATTTACGTAATAACGGGCAGGCCTATTTGCGTCATATTCATTTAACATTACTCGCAAAAAATAGTTAATAAATTAAATGACGTAAAAAAAAAAACATTAGCATCAAACTTATATCTGAACTTGGAATATCAGTTAAACAAAAAGGTTGATAGTGAAACAAACTCTTTATTAGAACAAATTTGAGGTGTAGTTTAGTCAAAATAATAATTGAAAATTATTCAAAGGTTGGCATTATTATACTTTGGAAAGGTATTTATATGTTAATTTTACATATAATTACGAATATATTCGATTTACACATAAAGGTGTAGTCTTGATAATACTTACAGTTTCTGAACCGGCCACTGTCACTAACTCTTGTAATGCTCTGACTGATAAAGCCTGTAAACATAACATAATTATGTCAATAAATATATATACATACGATAAATATATTAATCAAGTATTGTAGGTTGAAAGATTTGTTTTGGATCACAAAGGCATCAAGCCAAGACGGTTCGAATATTCGACTCTGACCTGCTCGAGCTAGGAGTAGCTATACTTTCTAATCCATCTGTATGAGCAATATTCCTTTCCTATTGCCTTCCCTTCATACACACCTTTCCCTTCTAATAACCTTTGCATTTTTAATTCCCATAGATCCTTGTCCACTGCTATAGGTTGGACTTTTATTACGTGAGTACGCCCAAATTATTGTACGTATATTTAAATAAAATATGAAAAAAAGTATCAAAATCAACTGCATTATTAACTTGTTCTTTATCTCTCTTTCTGTATCTTTTTTTGTTGACTTTACCTCAAAATATACAACTTTGTGTAACTTTACTATAAAGACGATTCAAATGACACCTCACAAGTCGCAATCTGCCAAGCTCAAGCGATAGATATTGTTACATGGAAAAATCTCCTTTTTTTCTATTGCATAAAACATTTATTACTGTAATGTACGTTACTTTATACATTAATATTATACTATTAAAAATGTATGAAGCCTATTCAAAACGATCTTCATTGGCTTAAGTACAGTCCTTTAAACGTTGAGGCCAGTTACGCACTCTCTCCATGGGAAAATTCTTCACTGCCGATCTTATGCAAGTCTTATGAAAGTTTTGGGTTACATAATAATTAAATAAGTTATAGGCATAAAAATATATTCATTGTTTTTCGAAGTAACGTTTTAAACGTTTACGTTTTAAACATTTTATCATAAAAACAAAGCAGCCGGTATAAGTCCGAACAATTCCTCTGAACACTCCCCATGATACAAGCGATAGAGGATGCAGAGTGAAGCTACATATCTACGCAACGCCAAGGTGTCAAGTCGATCAGAAATATCTTGGCAGTCGATGATGCGAGTCGCTCTCCGTTGAATGCGGTCAAGAGGCAGAAGTTGGTACTGGGGTGCACCTGCATAGAGATGAGAACAGTATTCCATGTGCGGCCGAACCTGCGCCTTATAAAGTTGCAGGCGGTGGGCCGGAGTAAAATACTGTCTCGATCTGTTTAGCACACCAAGCTTCTTCGAGGCTAATATGGCCTTACTCTCTAAGTGACCGTGAAACTGGACTTCGCTTGATATGTCGACGCCAAGGATTCCGATACTGGCTGATGCAGTTAGGGAAGTGCTCTCAAATTGAGGTGATACGACCAATGGCATCTTTTTAGCGGTGAACGCGCAAACCTGTGTCTTCGTGGGGTTAAATTGGACTAGGTTAAGTCGACCCCAATCTGAAACTTTTGATAAAGAAGTTTCGATTTCAGACACAAGTTTGGATCGGCTTTCGATGACGTTTACCCGAGAAATGTTAGCGCGGCCGGTGTAAAGGGCATCACTCGTGCTATCGTCTGCATAGCAATGGATGCTGCTAATCTGCAGCATGTCGTTGATATGCAGAAGAAACAGCGTGGGTGATAGCACACAGCCTTGTGGGACATCAGAATTAACAGACTTCGAGTCGGAGCATGCACCGTCAACAACGACCTTGATGCTTCTGTCTGTAAGAAAACTGGTGAGCCAATTGCACAGTTTCTCGGGAAGCCCATAGGAAGGAAGCTTCGCAAGGAGCGCTTTGTGCCAGACCCGATCGAAGGCCTTCGCCACGTCCAAACTAACGGCCAACGCTTCCCCCTTGGTCTCGATCGCCTGTGCCCACCGGTGAGTCAAGTATACGAGAAGATCACCAGCTGAACGACCCTGACGGAAGCCGTATTGTAATCATTGAGGAGCTGGTGGTCTTCTATGTACCGGAGGAGCTGGCAGTTAACAATGGATTCCATTATCTTGGAGAACAAGGAGGTGATGGCTATAGGTCTGTAGTTGGACGGATCCGAGCGATCTCCTTTTTTAGGGATTGGGTGCACTAGAGCTGTCTTCCATGAGTTCGGGACTACGCCAAGAGAGTAGGAAAGCCGATAAAGGCGCGTTAAAACCGGTGCTAACTCTGGAGCACACGTCTTCAGCACGATAGGAGAGATTCTATCGGGACCACTCGACTTATGAACGTCGAGGGAAAGAAGCGCTTTACGCACTGCCCTTTGTGTAAACCGGACTTTCGGCATGCGGGTCTCGCACTGCGGTATGGTCGGCGGTGCGTTTCCCCCGTCGTCCAGGGTCGAGTTGGACGCAAAGAGTTTGCCCAGAAGATCGGCTTTTTCTTTATCGTCGTGGGCCAACGAATTATCTCCTATGCGCAGAGGTGGAAGGGATGGCTTACAAAAGTTCCCCTGGACAGCTTTGGCAAGAGACCAGAATGCACGAGTTCCGGAGGGGAGACTAACTAGTCTCTCGCCAATTCTGCCGATGTGAGCCGACTTCGCCCCAGCAATTACTCTATTGAGGGACCTGGAGGCAAAGTTAAATTGCTTCTTTAATGTGCTGGTCTTTACATCTCGTGCTGTCGCTGCATTAGCCCATGCTTGGTAACATTCCTGCTTTCGGCGGGACGCCGCTTTGCAGGTTCGACCAAACCAAGGCTGGGACTTGCCACCTGTGGGAATCAGGGAGAATGGAATGAAAAGTTCCATACCCTGAAGCACAACATCCGCGACAGAGTCAGCAACGACATTGGGATCATCCGGCGAGAAGCAAACCTGCCTCCATGGGTAGGAAGCAAAGAATGTTCTCATTCCATCCCAGTCTGCTGACCTATAGTGCCATACGCGGCGACTGCCTGTAACTCGCGGCCGCAGCGAGTGAACGAGTGGCACCATACTCCTAATCAGGCAATGGTCCGAAGAGCCAAGAGGGGCCTAAACGGATACTTTGTAGCCGTCAGGATGTGAGGTCAGCAGAAGATCCAACAGTGAAGGCACGTGGCTTTCTGCATCTGGGATTCGCGTAGGCATTGCTACCAGCTGCGTCAAGCCATATGCCAAGGTGAAATCGTGAACAGATCTTCCCGCATGATCGGTTTTGCGCGAACCAAGCCATTCGGCGTGATGGGCGTTAAAGTCACCAAGAATCACGATCTCTGCGGATGGGACCTGCTGGAGCACTGAGTCTGTAGCCATTTGGACGTGGTCGATGAGTCGGTCCGTTTCGGCATCACCGCTATGGGACCTGTAGAGGCATAGGTAGATGCGGGGATGGTCGTCGCAGTCTACACGTAGCCATAAGATGGAGAGGTCCCTACCTTCAAGATTGCCGAGGCGGCGAGAAGTGATATCATCTCTAACGTACACGCATACACCAGCCTTAGGAACAAAGGAGTGTTCCAGTCCGTACCCAGGGTAGCAGAGGTAGGATGTGTCCGCTGGAGATGATATCTGCGTCTCGGTTAAAAAGAGCAAGGCCGGCTTTGTTGTCTCAAGGTGGTGGTGGACAGTGTCGAGGTTCGAATGTAAGCCCCTGATGTTACAAAAATCCACGGTAAACGTGACAGGGGGTGCCATGGTATGCCTTCTCTTGCCCCGAGCAGATTTTGAGAGCGCAGTTGAGCCCCCCCCCAGAGTACGAGGGGCACCCTGGGCGTCCACGCTCAGGCATAATCCGTACTGAGGGTGGACGTCCAGGGGGTGATTCTCCAACGCTAGCGCTGGTACCCCCCTGGGGTATCCTTTTCGTTAACAGCGCTATCATTAGGGGGGTGGGGGATTTTGGGCCTCCGGAGACCTCACTCATTTCGGGGAAATGCAACGCAAGCGTTACTTCACAACCGGTTTTCTGTGAGGCCGTGGTATCGCACCGGTCGAGCCGGCCCATTCGTGCTTAAGCATGGCTCTACCCCTATTAAACTACAGGGCTGTACATGTAAATGAACATACATCTAATACACTATGTACAATTTGTGCAAAGAAATAACTTAGTTCCTTCTCAACATACCAACGTTCTCCCAATGTTTAATAACACGATATAAATCCCAACTAGTTCACTTAAATGTCCGCTAGAATCGGCCATCAACAACCATTGCTTACACAATAAAACTTAAAGACAGCCTCCTATTGCAGACGGAAATCCATTCGTTGGAGCCCGAGCACTAATTTCCTGCTAAGCCTTAACGTTCACAATGTGAGTTCTAACTTTTCTAACTTTATGCAATGATTTCTCGTAGAACCATGATGCAGGAAATGAGGCATACGGTTATAGAGTAAATATGGTCTGAAGGCGATAAAGTTATTTTAGATATATATAGGTAATCTTTTAGAGTTTCGATCACAACAAGCCGTTGTATTTAGAAATAAACGTTGTTTTAGTAGTTGTTGTCTTACGTGTTAACACCCCTATCGGTCATCACGTCACTTGGTATGTCGGACTCGAACTGACTAAAACCGCACGGTGACCCGTCACAAGTGGGTGTGCTGCAGCCAATACCAATACCAATACCTCCGGAAACCCTACTATCTGATAATTATCATATCCTCTTCTACCTTCCTACTCCTTTGGGGATATGTGCGTGAGTGGATGCATGTATGTTAATTTGTGTTCTAAAACCCATATTTCAAATTTTTTAGTAATACAAATTCAATAAGTTCGTAATGTCTCTCTATAATATTCGAATTTTTATAAGTACTTAAATATGGCTCCTATATTGTTTTCCTAATAAAATGATACAATTATACTTTAACTTAATGAAATTCTTGGCTTCCAATAAAACAATCTTTCAATATTATATGAGCTTTGTCTATCACTTATTAATGTGTTTTTTTTCCTAAATATGTCACGCCTCATGTGCCTGGCAGTTCTAAATAAGTCATGCTTGCCTATTAGTCCTGCCAATGGTGACGTATTTGTCGTGAACGAGTGCCGTTGATTGGGGCTGTTCATCTCCGGACTGGTATTACTTAAATATAGCTGGTAATCATTATTAGAATTTATGTCTCAGAATGATGTATTGCATTGTCAAATTTTATTTTACACTTATGTCCGGCAACAACAAAATTGAACAACACATTTGAAAGGGAGTGTCCTAGGAGTGCTTTGCATGTTCTTCTAAAAAGGATCTAAGTCCGTAATATGCGATATGCAGGATATTATAACTTAGTAATGTAATTTCCAAAAAAAGAAAAAAGCTATGAGAAGAAGAAATAAGCTGATGGTAAGTAACTACCGCCGCCCATGGACACCCGCAACTCAAGGGTCACGAGTGCGTTGCCGGCCTTTTAGGTAGGAGTACGCTCTTTTCTTGATTAAACGTCATGATATTTTTGGTTGTATTGTTGTTATTGTTTCTACTCCGGTATATTACTACACTATCAACTCCGAAGACCCGTGTTCGTTTCCACACGAAAAAATATTGCAAACGTTACACCATACTGTTTACAATATCTTTTTTTTTTTAATTACTCGTTTTACAAAGAAAAAGAAAACCTTATTACTTTAGAAACATTAACCTCAATCATCATCGCCGTCTACTGCTGGACGAGGGCCACCTTTAAGGAGCGCCAACGTTGCCGGTCGTGGGCAGTACATTACAATAAAGAATATTTCTTTCATTAATTTTTTTTTTATACTCGAATTAGGAAAAATCCTGTATCACAACCATTATTGAATGGTTGTGATACAGGATTTTTCCATTTAATTTGTATCCATTGATTGCAATGGACACAAAGAACACCGTTTTATCGTGGTAGAGCCAGGCTTCAGTATGAAAGGGCCGGCTCGACCGGTGTGATACCACGGCCTCACAGAAGACCGGTTGTGAAGCAAAGCGATACATTTCCCCGACATTCGTGAGGTTTTTGAAGACCTCTCCTCTCCTCTTTCCCCTCCCCGCATCACTAACCACTCTCTCTCAATAAAGGAACAAATATCCTAAGCTAAGTAATGAACTTTATCAAGAGGTTTATTTACATGTACCACTCCAGTACAAGATACAAAGAGCCTATTAATTATTTACGAACTTCGAGCAAGCTTTTAATGATTTTTGGTCGACGTAAATTACGATAATAAAGACTGTCTTATGTTAATTGCTTGTTTGTACGAAGATTTTAGTAGATTATAATGATGTATAGGTTTACAATTTTATTACATTCGTTTTTATCAATATTATATACGAGTGTCGAAAGTGCCAAAAGGGCTTATAAAAACACATAAATAAAAGCCCTTTTGGCACCAAAGCTACGTTAGGTTCACTACTCTTCATACACAGGCCTGCCTTGCTTCATATTTGCCTGTTAGAATTGGCTGTAAGCCATTGTGCAATTGCTTGCAATTTTTTTTTATGTGGAAACCCCTACGGATCAGAACCTTACCGGGGCTAATGGGTGAGGTTATATGTTGGACTCGAACCGACTTAAAAAACACAGTGTTTGTTTTTCAGTTCATAATACAGAGTATTTATTATAATTTATTATTTATTTATTTATCAACTCTTTATTGTGCACCATACAAGTAATGAAAAAAATATATATAGACATGATTGCATGTATTACGGTATAACAACTGGCGGTATTATCACTCACGGTGATTTCTTACAGACAACCTTTATACGAATTTATAGATTCAGATTATAGAGACTGAGAACAAAAATCAGAACAGAAATGTTGAGCTACCCCAAGCAACACAAACTTCTACCATATGTCGTCACCGTGTCCTCCACAATAATTGGTATTTTCTTTAATATTTTAAAGTCTGAAGGCACGCATAAAATTTTTAGAAAATTAATTTTTACTAAAAATATGTTAAGCGTTTCAACATTCCCGTAACTCTGACAAAAGTAGTTAAATTTAAAACCCCTGAAAATCACAACCTAACCATTATCTTATGGAGCAAAAAAAAGCAAAAAAAATATATATTTTAACAAAGTAACAAAAAGCCCTCGTAGACTTTTCTTGAACCGGAAATTAGTATCTTCAGGCGATTCTCCTGAAAGGGCCCAGAGCGGGGCCGGAAGTGACGAATTTCCCGAAACCCAAGTGGGCAATGGTAATACTACCAAATTAAATGGTACCCTGAGCGAGCTTTACTACCTGAAATGACTTCTAGTATATATGCATTTCTTATTAGATTTTACATATATGTGCGTGAGTACTTGAATGGGATAGTTACATTTTACTGGACTAATTTAACGCTTTACACTTGTGAAGAAGTTCTTAGCAAACTCATTCCATTACATTGGGATTAGAAAAATAAAATAAAATTTACTAGTTTTACAGACAATACTGATGCTTGCTTTAGAACTTTTTTATGCAAAATAATAATGCACACTGCTTCGATGTAGAGTAACCATCGCCAAATACTGATTTACACCAACAAATTTTCTTTGTAGATATATTTACGTTTAGTAGAAAATACCACGTTGTTGCAAAACTGTCATTAAACTCCATTATTCCAAATACCAATACCAATTTTCAAAACTCCCGGAAAACTTTCCAGATGACCTCTTTTTTCGAACCAAATGACTGCACTACTTAGTCTGGACATATTTACTTTTACAATTAAAAAAAAAACATAATATGACATTTGAATTTTGAATCGGTCATTCTTATTTAAATATTCATCGAGATTTCTCATTTTCGTGCCAATCAGTGTTGATTTTTTTTTGTGAAATTAAAATGAAGTGGGATGATAAAGAGAATCGAATGGCTGTGACAGCATTGCAGAAAGTAGGTGTGGAGCCAAATGCAATTTTTTACCGTGCTATTGATAGGTATAATGAAACGTCCTCTGTTTGTAACGGAAAAAGATCCGGCCGTCCACGTAGAATTTGTATGAAAAATTCGATCAAAGCAATGAAGGAAAGAATTCCAAGAAATCCTGTCCGAAAGCAAAAGATTTTATCTCGGGAAATGAATACAGCACATAAAACCATGTCGCGTATTTTAAATGATTACTGAGGACTTGCCTATAAGAGACGCACTGGTCATTACTTTACTGATAATTTAAAAGTGTATGGGGTAGCAAAATCTAAACAACTTCTTATGCAGCACAAGGTAAGAAAGGGTGAGTTACTTAATTGTACGGGGTCTGTTTAGAATCTTAATGTCATCCCGAGTGTCATTGGATATAAATTTATTCAAAAACATTAAATGTGGCAATTGTATTTTGCGTAATTAGTTTTTATAACAGTAGATTTTTCTTTTAGTTACTTAAGTTAGTCGTTTTTAATTGTTCTTTTATATAAACTAACTTCATTTTGAGCTGAAACCTGGAAAACCTGGTGTGAGGTCATATTTTCGGAGTACGATATTTTTTATTAAACAATCGTAATACAACACTGTAAGCAAACTAAATAGTACTAGTAACTCCAGAAATAAAATACGTCTCCAAAGGATGTCAGTGTCTTAAGAAGTTTTCACAATGGCCCTGTGTCTGTCGGTCTAATTATTTAATAATACGAGCTATAATCATTTACGTCATTGTACGAGTTAAGTAAAGAGCTGCTTACACTAAATTGTTTTGGACTACGGAAACGTTTTCGTGGAATATTAGCTTAGGTGGAAATGGCTCTAGAAGTTTTTTTTTTATGCTATAGGGGGCAAACGAGCAGATGGGTCACCTGATGGTAAGTGCCGCTACCGCCGCCCATGGACACCCGCAACTAAGAGACACAAGTGCGTTGCCGGCCTTTTAGGTAGGTTTAAAGGTCGTATCGGTTCGGAAATACGGCAGGCGACAATTTGTAATTTAAGTAGATTTTGTAAGCTTACCAAAGTTTAAAAGATCAATGATTTTGTTTTTCTATTACTACAAAAGTGTATTATGATTATATTGGTCATAATTATGTTTAATGATTACATTTTTTTTATAACATTTGGTGATGTTATTTAATGTACTGATTTTAGAAAACGGTTAAGAAAAAGTGTATGAAAGAGCAACAACAATAACATTCCATTTCACCCGTCAAAACGAGCCTTGCAACTGGTTCCATGCCTTTAACATACAAGGCAAAATATTGTTATATTAGTCACAAAAATCTCTGTTGTTAGCGAGAGTAACTAAATACTGTATCCCAGATCTGGCCCAGGAATAACTTTACCATGCACCAGCTATTGCTGGTAAACTGTTCGGACTTGCCGTAACATGTATTTGTCACTTTGTTCTTTTCGGGTACTACGCATAAAAGATGTTTATATTTTTTGTTTATAATGTAACATGTATGTATGTTTTTATTTTTTATTACGCCCTAGAGACTACGCAGCTTAATGGACATGTGAGGTATCATATGAATTGCCTAGTAGTAGGTGTTACAGAATATAAGATATTATTATAAAATTAGCAAAAAAAAAAGTTTATATGTAATGCAAAAGTATAAGTATCTCTCTTGCTCCTCGCAGTTTTCCAATAATCTTTCTTCTTCTTACCACCTTTATGCAGATTTATACTTAAGCTGCTCTAGAAGAACTGCCCAGTGCTTTAGGTGTAATTAACATTGACTTAGAGGAGATCTGTGTCTGGAGCAACCAGCACGGTTTAAAAATGAATCCTGTTAAAACTCAAGCAATCGTTCCAAGATGAGATCGAAAATATATTGGTCCAATCGACCTTAAATTTATTGTAATCGTATCATGAGGATGGGAAATCTCTGAATATATATAAATATAGACCTATCCTGGGCTTGCGGGAAGTTAGTAGGAAACTTTTTGGGCTTCTGCAAGGTCTCTTAGAAAACTGCGTGACTTGTTTCAAGCAAAATCCCTTCTTTTTTCCTTCCTTAATTATACGTACTCCAGCTATCTCACGATCTCACTGATGACCAAATGTACACTAAATAGTTAATCAATTAATAATCAATGAATCAAGTTCATAATGGAGTTGGATATTTTATATATTTGTATAATTCCTTAATTCAACAGTAGTCCAAGTTAGAATAAAGTGATGATTATGTCAAACATCAATTTTTCATTTCTATTTTCCATAAATATTACATCAAAATTGTTGATTGTGATATTAATTTAAACATTTTTTGTATTTTTAATAAGACAACTTCCGCACTAGGATTAATTCCTGTGTCGCGCGGGACTTTACAAACATTCAAGAAACGGACACAAAGAACACCCAGACTCAGAACAACAATTTGAGGATTACACAAAGTGTTGTCCCGTGCGGGGATCGAACTCACAACACTCGGCGCGGCAGTGTAGTGACGAGGTGACCACTCAAACCACTACGCTATCCGTGCAGTCTATATTATTTACGTGTATAACTTATGAAAGAACATAACAAAAGGTTTTAAAAAAAAGGCTCCTACAAAAGAAAATTAACAGAATTTCAATAAAGAGCTTGCGCTTCCTAGCAAAGTTAGTTCGAGATACAGGTATGCAACCCTGACCGGTTCAAACTCTTGCTTACTCCCCATTCCCATTTTTTACGAAAAAAACCCTTTTTAACCTAATTTCGTAAATGGGACTTAATTATATAATTAATCATTGCAATCATTTAAACTTAGCAATATAACATAACTTAGTTATAAATGAAACCCAGCTCGAGGGGTTTATTACCCCTGTAACTTTGATGTGGAATTGCCTGAATTCTCAGTGTCCAAGAAGGCGTAATATAACTAGATACGAATATATATCCTAATTGTGTTCAATTTGACGCTTTTGTTGAAGAATTTTTCAAATTTTAAGTATCTACATTTTGTCACTCACTCACTCACCGATTATTTTTCAAAACTCGTAAAATAAATTGTTCTAAATGACAGTAAACTCTAGGGGTTTATTAGTAGCCAATAAGGAATGTGAATATCGTCTGTATTGAATGTATTGTCTTCCGAACGACATATAAATGGTATAGGTTAGCCTATAGGTTGCCTTGTCAAGTGTCGAATGATATTAAAAAAAAGTTAAATACCTGCCTGATTTTATTCGTTTCTTCAGTTTCAAGGCTGTTACTCATCTAATGATACTAAATTATCTAATCTGTATTAAAAAATAAACCTCTTTCTTGAAACAGTTTTTGTGTACAGTTTTATACTTTTTTTAGTAAAACAAACAATAGCTTGGAAAATTTAGCTTCAACGCGCAACAGTTCCATACATCACTTGAAACCATTGCACCGGGTGTATATGTATGTACCTACAGCTTATATCCTAGAAACCCGCAGTGGAACGTGCTGCATGCGATAAATCGGTTTTTGTATTTTGTCGCATTTCTTGCAATGTTTTAAAATAACAGTTTACAACTATTTTTGCACAATATTCACATAAATTCTTTTACGATATTTTTGTACAGCATTATTTTGGATGATTAAAGTAATGAAAATAATTTTGATTTACGATCCGTTACGTGCAAGTTGCTTCAAGTGCGATTGAAATTAATTTATTGCTATACCTATCGGTATCTACCTAACTTTATATCTTTTTTGTATCAAAATGTTAAAGAATCGTTCTGGATCTTTTTAACCGAATTAAAAGGGAGGAATTTCTGAATTACACTGAAAGTTCTTTTTGTGTGTATGTTAAAGTGTAGTGCTCAAGGTGTATCTTATTTTAATTTGAAGAAAATATTCATTCTCTAAAGTGGAAAATTAGGGGATAAAAAATACAGCTCATTGCAGTTTTAATCAAAATAATATTATAATTGTTTATAATTTATGTTTTGCAGGCGGGTTTATACATTTTTCAAAAGGTAAGTATCGAAATAAATATCCAGTGTCAATAACAAATAACAATAGTTAAGAAAAAAAATAGTTTATGCAACTCTAGCTGAATATAGTGAAATATCTCGTGCACTCATTGTGTCATATAAAATGTTTTTTTTTCCACATTTTTATGCAAATAAATTTAGTAACTTTATTAAAAAATAAGAAAAAAATATTTATGAATGCAGGTTTGAAACTTTTTTTTGCTATTGTACTTTTTATTATTTCTTTTTGATGACGTATTACTTCTTAATATTTTAACAGAAAAATAGTGAAGAGTGGTGAGAGTTTACTTCATACCTATATAAAGATTACATTTGCGCTTGGGCTTGGTAATGAAAAACTTAAGTAATTTAGGGGATATGTGCGAAACTAGTCGCGCATCTCCAACACACATGTGAGAGGAACCGTACGTGTTAATAAATATAAATACCACTTACGAGTTTTTATTCCATGGCAAAAGTACTGAGATATATTTTTTGTTAAACCGATAACAATGCAATTAAAATAACACAGCAGACAGGAAGTACGAAGTTATTAATATAATGGCGGTACTGTCATCATCATACAACGATCATGATAATATGCAATGATCGAGTTTACTGGAGACCTATGGAGAGTACTATGAAGCACCTGTAACACACTTGTGACTTCTGATTAGCAGGTGTCTATGGCGGTATTGTGACCACGTCTGACCTGTCTCCTCGTCTGCAGCTTAAGATATAAAAAAAAGTTCTAAATATTTGAGTACTTTTAGAAATAGAACATAGTGAACGTAAACGTCGCTTTATTATTCTATACACCCTGTGGATGGTCGAAGCTATAATAGCAACTAGGATTTTTAACTAGTATATTCTTATTTCTCGGAACACAAGTTTAATTTCACGCTCTCCACAATCTATCCTCGTCGCTTTTATTTATTTCCTATTGCGAAGTAATTTTGCCTTTGCAGCTGTATAGCAGTGAATTTGCAACACATTCATTATATGCTGATAACAGAATCGTTATTATATTGCGAATGAAGAAAGTTTTGCGTTGCAATTATTCGACAGACTCAGCCAGAGTGCTTTATCTATGTAGGTATATTCGATTAGATAAATTACGGAGACGTTAAAATGTATCTCAAATGATTCTGTAAAGCTTGAATGCAGGAGATAGATAATCTAGACTCAAACTAAGCATAGTTTGTGTCCAGAAATCAAGGTGTAGTGGTTAGTGACCTTGGCTGCTGAGCCCAAAGGGTTCGATTCCCATTTACAAAATATTTTATGGCCCATAATTAGTAGTCCCGAGTCTGGGTTTTCTTTGTTGTTTGTAAAGATTCTCGCGACAGAAAAATAATTAATAATACGACAGTTGTAAATATCAAAATTATTGCATCAGGAATCTAATCTGTGATCCACATTGGAATAATCAAGTTTTTCCTTTCTCGGTAAAGATTACCGCCAGTTCATTTAAAATTCCAGTCCATTCTAAGGTTGCCCTGCATTACATTTAGCGAAAAGGATCCTTTTTGTGCATAATTTACGCCATACATTTCCTTCTTCATACTCGCTGTAAAACCATATTTTACAAATAAAGTATAATATAATGTATCTATCTAAACATCGATAAAAAAAACGTGATGAAAATTTTACTTCTTACATTTTTAATCAGATTATACAAAATCGTAGAGGATTTTACACGAGCTCATTACCAAAATCCGTATACCACAGAAAATTTATCGTCCACGTTGTAATTTTATACAAACGCTGCAAAGTTTACCAGTATCTTAAATCACAATTACAATTTCATTAGCTAATCGGTAGTAGCCAACTGGCACACAGCAAGGGCCGAGAACACCATCAACTGAAGGGATCAACTTGATTAAACTCCGTACCACGCTATGCGAGTATATACCTACATTCATACTAAAGTACGTGATATTGCTCGGGTAGGTCAACATTTTAAAGCTGAAGGTAGCGATACATTTCGAGTAATACTGACTCGTATTTTTGGGCGTTAATATGAAATGGAAATGTAATTATGGCAATAATTATTATCATAATTTCTAATTAATGAGTTTATAGACCTCTTACTTTTTTTATTGACTTTGTTAAACACGGAAGTCTATTGATTGACATAGGTCCATGTAGATATGGTCTTCAATGTGCACCACAGCTCCCGACCCCCTGAAAAAAATCATTCACAAAAAATTTCACTCTGAGAGCTCTCAATAGCAATGAAGGAATAAAACATTTTTCTTTTTAAAACAATCACGTAATATCTTACGTTTTATAAATCCGACTTTCCCGTTCCTTAATATTTCTTAATCTATAGCCAAAAAGTTTTGTTACATATCAAATTACGATTTTCTTATCCTTATAGAAAAACTACTGCAAAAGCAACGTCTATACAGACCTAGTTAACCATGAGCATACACTAGATATTAGTTGATAATAATTGATAATACTATTTTGCCTACTGCCTTTTTATTTATTATTTATCACTGCAGATTATGCCATGATAAATAATAAACTAATACATTTTTAGTGTGTATATTTGTGTATCTGTCTGTGCTCGCATCGGTCCTGAACAGATAAACTTATTGTAATTTAAAGCTTCAAGTAAATTTACACAATCTCTGGTAGATCATCAGCTGTTTTCTAACCCCTAGACGTTCAAGTCAAGTTAACTTTAAATTAAAATTATAAATACAATAAGGATGAACTAAAAAATAATTTTATTATATATTAACAGCAGCATATTTTATAGGTCACCTTTGTCTTTTAATGTTAGTATCAAAAAAAATATAACATCATTAAGCAATTTATAGGCAAAAAAGAAAAACATCTAAGCCCTAAAAAAACTGTCTATAAGCTCACCCAATTACAAGTATTACGAGATAGGTCCGTCGTTTAAACGCTAAAAAATACCTCCTTTAGAAAAAATAAAATCAAGTACTCTTTTACGTTTCACAAATTTAGCATTTTAATTTTATTAGGTAATCGGTGCGTGGCAACAATAAGGTACATTCTACGTCCTGCCGAATAAATGGTCTAGGGGCCACAATCCACTGTAGGAATAAGCTTGATTAAAGACTTTGTGTACATAGTCCGCATGTGGTATTTGGCTCCAAATAAACATTTGCGTTTATAGCTTTAATTTTATGGTAAAGAGATTTGTTAAGACTAAATTTTAATCATATATTTTTACATATAGTCACGCCTACACCCGAGAAGAGGTAAGCAGAGATATCTATTATTCCTTTTGCCTATTGACGTCATCCGTCCACTGTATCATGTATCATCAGAAATATATATATATATAAGTAGTCAAATGTTGTAACGATCATCCATCTGTTAAAATTTATAATAAATCTTTAAGTCATCATAGCATAGCATAGAGAAAAACATTACTAAATTTAAAACTGGATTTAACGTCATTTATAAAAAAGACAAATAGAAAAGGGCCTAAAATTGAGCCTCAAGGCTTGCGTGCAATACCACAGCCTCACAGAAAACCGGTTGTGAAGTAACGCTTGCTTTGCATTTCTTCGAAATGAGTGAGGTTTCCGAAGGCCCATATCCCCTCTCTTCTTTACCCTCCCCGCATCCCCCATCTCTCATCCCCCTTAAAGGCGGGCAGCGCACTAACGACAAGTGTTGCAAGTGTCCACGGACGGTGGTTGTCGCTTGACATCGGGTGACCGGTCTGTTCGTCTGGTCGTCGGGTGACCCCTATAGTATATATATATACATATATATATATGTTACCGCGTATCCATTAAAAGCTTAAGAAGCTTTTCTTTAGGTGTGCTTAAGATCCACCCTGTCAAAATGCCTTTCGAAAATCAGTATAAATGCCGTAACTATAGTCTTCATAGTTATAGTCTTCATATTCATAGTTAACTTAAACAAAAAGAATCTAATTCAATATTTTTTAAAGATAGATAGATTGATAACTCTTAGATAGATAGATAACTCTTTGTTGTTCAACAAACCAAAAAAAAACATAATAATAGAACAGTTTGTACACATTGCTATTAGTCTTATGTTAGTGTTAGAAACGTGAAATAAATAAAATAATATATAAAAGTTGAACAATTGGCGGCCTTATCGCGATTAGCGATCTCTTCCAGGCAACCACTGGATGGAAAGGGACATTGACATCAAGACCATCACATTTCCAGACAAACTTAAATATTCTATAGTAAAGTTGCTTTACAATTGTGGAGATAAAAGTAACATTACTAACTACAGGCCCATTACGCTTGTACCAGTCTTGTCCAAACTATTTGATAACGTCTTGCATGAAAAAAAAAAAACATTTACGAGTATAACATAATTTAATTGTGGACTCTCTCTATTCTCTCAGTAGAACCATGTTTAGGCACGAATGGGTCGGTTGTTAAGCAAAGCTTGCGTTGCATTTTCCCAAAATTAGTGAGCTCTCCGGAGTTGGACACTCCACTTTCCTCTCCACGCCTCCCTCCATCTCCCATCACCCTCAAAGGCGAACAGTGCAGTTCAGACTCTTGAGTTGCAGGTGTCCATGGACGGCGGTTATCACTTGCCGTCAGGTGCCCCGTCTGTTCATATGTCCCTATTATAAAAAAAAAAATAATTTGGCTAATTAATAGTAATTTACAAATGAACTCGTAAAGACAAATTAAATAATATTTAATAATATTAAGAATACACAATTAAATATAAATAACAATAGACAACCCTTGGTTGGGTAGTTGACATTTCATGGTTTAATTATGGGGAATCAAGAATTTCTCTATTTTTGTGAGTAGAGTGATTGTAGAAATTTCTATGTATTTTAATAGTATGATATTTGTAATTTTAAGTTAACATAGTTATACTATATAATTATTATTTCATCATTAGAATTATAATCTGTTTACTTAATAATATCATAATTTAATTTATAAATGTGATGATTATGAAATTAATTATCTATAAAAAACATTTTCCATCACTTAATGGATAAAATTCTTTTAATTTATGGATAGATGAATAAATATTAACATGTACTAACCTTTTAAAGGACTTTGTAAGAGTTGACAAGATTGATATAGAGCGATAGTCTTCTATGCCGGATTTATCTCCATCTTTGAAAACTGGCGGTTTGAGAAGTAGCTTTCCAGAATATTGGTGGTATGTTGTCCACTCCAGGCCCCTTTAAAAATGTCTAGATTTTTTATTTCAAGATGTACAGCATCACTAGACAGCTCAATATCACTAAAGAAAATACCAGATGCAGGGTTGCAATCTGGCATATTATTTACATCGAGATTATGTATTACATCTGAGGGTTTAAAAACTGATTCGAAAAATGACGATATAGCATTTTAAGATGTCATCATACATGGAATATCCGTTTAACTTCTCCTATTTTTAACGAATGTTCAATCTTATCTCAAGGACACTTGCTACTGTAAGAGAGAGGAAAGAGAGGAGGGGCAAGTGGGAAGAGGCAAGAGAGGATTGGGAAAAGGGGAATGACCTGAATCCATGATTGGGCCTCTGGTAACCTTACTCACGCGGTGAATCACAGCGCAAGCAGAGAGATATATGCACAGAGTCTGTGATAATCTCCGGTCAAACCACCCAAACGTGCTAAGTTTGGCTCTGTCACATGAAATCAGCTTAAGTATTGAGGAAAATTCCATACTAAATCACTGCACGGATGGAGCAGTGGTTTCAGTAGTCACCTGGCCACTACGATGACACACCGAGGGTTCTGGGTTCGATCCTCACACGGGACAACACATAATCCTTGAATTGTTGTTCTGAGTCTTTTTTTTTTGTTTTCGGCTTGGTAGATCCTCATGGATGTCTGAAGGGATGGATGAAGGGGTCTGTCGGACTCTTACTGACTAAAAACCACCCGGTGTTCCTATTCTTGCCAATGATGGGGTTCGCACGGAACACTGCGTGCTGCCTCTTAGGTCTGTAACTGATCGGACGACGAATTCCACAGAATCGTCGCCCGCAGTTCACTTTCTAGGGTGGCCGGAGATCGACGAATGCCCTCCAGCGCCCGGTGCCCCTTCTGCGGGCAGAGAGAGCTGATTGAGCCATGCGTTCTCTCACCCGTTCCGCCGCTTCCTTTGAGGATATCACCTCCTCACAGAAGGAAGGGACGGCGCTCCATGCGCTCTCGCTCCGAACCATGGACAGAACCAAGGTTGGAAGCGAGGGACTACCCGCAGAACCAATTGCCGCGACAAGATCACGACGCTGGCTGGCCCAAGCTGGGCATTCCGACAGCGTGTGAAGCGCCGTGTCGTCGGGGCAATTATCACAGAGATGGCACCGTGACGTCGGCTCCCGGCCGATCCGACACAGGTACTTGCCGAAGCAAACGTGTCCGGAAAGTACCTGCGTCATCCGGAAGGTGAGGACTACGTGTTTCCTCTCCAGACACTCTCGTAGGATGGGTCTTGCCGCTGATATGGTAGCGTTGTTCTGAGTCAGGGTGTTCTTTGTGTCCGTTATTTTAATTTTTGTAAAGTTGGGCGCAAAACAAGAATTAATCCTAGTGCGGGAGTTTTTTTTTTTAAATAAATTAATATTAACATCTAAATATTTTACTCGACTTTGATAAGCACGTCATAAATATTTATTCACTTGATTGTCGGGCATTACTTGATTCCGCACACGTAGGTAGCGTTAAACTTTACTATGGAAACAATTTGATGTGTCAAGCGTAAGCTTAACCTCTTCATTTACATAGCAGCGAGATAGCAATTGGGATGAAATAAAGTTTTATTTTGTTTCCTTAAAAGAAATGTATCATCTGAAACTTAGCAACCACAGCACTTACATTCTAGAAAATAAAAGCGAAACGGACTTAACATTTTGTATAAATCTGAACCCTCAAGAACAATACAACCAATTTTTTATTTACATACCCATGACTTTTGGAATTTTGATGAATAAAAAATTCGAAATGAAATCATTCTACAGATAAGTCGAATAACTGACATAGAAATTGTACGATGAAGTAGAAGTGGGTCGATCACGTCTCCAGGCGGAGTAATGGTCGCTGGAGGCCGCGATTAGGCAAACGTAGTAGTTAGGCGCCTAGCGGCACGATGAACTAACAACTTGTATAAGGTGTCTACCAGCGCGTGAATGCGATCTACCCTAGACGGGGACAGTTCAGGGGAACGTTGAACGTGGACGGTAACACGCTGGTCATGAACTCCAACCATTTAAAATGATTTTTACGTTTATGTTAAAAGAATTAAACCTTCATTTTTAGTAATAAATCAAAGCACCACAATGAAATTCATAAAGCGAGATCAACCACAGTATAATAATTCTTCGAAAAATACTCAAAGCATTTGTGAAAAAGAACGCGTCCCGTATTCGTGTGTAATAAAAATATACATATATAAAACATAACAGTGAAGGTTTCAGATATCTGATTATAGTATTGGGTCCCCATCACATTATGATAATGGATACTTGGGCGACGCCTGGTTATAGAAATAGATTGATTTCCAATTTTTTCCCGTAGCCCGTGGCTCCAGCGAGGCGAGGACTGATTGATTTTTAGGATATTGCGTTGGATATTACTATAGGTTTTCGATAATTATACGATAATGTGCCATCGGGCCCTTCTGCTCCGCGCCTTTATTGAGGACAGATATTATCTGTGTGCGTTGATAGTAATAATTGTATTTTATTGATAATATTTTGTGATTGTATTAAACGCAAATACGTAGGTATAATTATAATACACATTTCTTTCTTCTTTAAAAAAAAGACAACTCCCGCATTAGGATTAATTACTGTGTCGCGGGGGACTTTACAAACATTCAAGCAACGGACACAAAGAACACCCAGACTCAGAACAACAATTTAAGGATTACACAAAGTGTTTTCCCGTGCGGGGATTGAACCCACAACACTAGGCGCGGCTGCTTGGTGGCGAGGTGACCACTTAAACCGCTACGCCATCAGTGCAGTCCAATCCAAAAAACGTCCTAGTTTATGTAGGTAACAATTTTATTCTTACTGAGCGCCAAAAACTTTTAATGCTATAATGCTATTTAAAATGTCTTTAAAGGCTTTCTAATACAAATATAATACGCTCACGACTATGTTCCTAAGGGGTAGGCAGAAGTGTATTACACACCCACATTTTGCCAATTAGCATTTGGTCCTACTAACCGAGCTCTGTATGACGGTGTACAGACTGTCTGATAGAAACAGTCCAATCCCTTAGTCACCTTTACCAAGAACCACACGGCTAGGATTTGTACGCTTCTGTGAACTCCTTCAGTATAATGTATATATGTACATAAATATTCCTTATTGTAAATATTGGTGATGTAAATAAGTAGTCGTGAGTTTTAGTTTTTAATTTTGTAATATTGTGTTTTTGACGTATTGATTAGAAGGACTTTAAAAATACATTTGTTCAAGGCAGTGTTTAATATTAAATAGTGCACCTCGTTACTGATCCCGTGATGTTATTTGTCATAAAGCAGTTAACGTCAGAATTGTAAACAGAAGCTCTTTAAGGATTCTCACTATACAGAATTTAAGAAGAATTACATTAGAACAAAATAAAATTAAAATACCATTACGAGATGCTCCACTGAGGATATTTTTGTCTGAGACATATTTTAACAAGAAGAAGGTACGTAATCCAGAAGCATGATCACAACAGTAAGACTTTATTTATTATAAGTATATATATGTATATGTGTTTATATACTATACTTTATATACTTTTCCTCTTTACTTATGCATGTATTATCATTCACTTGTTGTAAAGTATTTAGTCCACCTATTTACCTGCTTCATTCGCACACCACCCTAAGGTTTGGTTATAGGTTGTATATTTTTGTGCTTAAAGTGTTCAAATGAAATAAAATAAATAATATTATTATATGAGAATAGAGTAGGAAACAAGCAGTCGGGTCACCTGTTGGTAAGTGCCTACAGCCGCCCAGAGACACCTCCAACTCAAGAGACTTTTGAAAGGAGGGGAAAAACGGGAAGGAGGAAATAAAGAAAAGAAATAGGGTAGGGGTTGGTCTCCATCTTTTTTCTAAGAAATGCTTGCGTTGTGTTTCATCGAGTCAATGAAACCTCTTTCACTCGATGAAACACAACGCAAGCATTTCTTATCAACCGGTTTTCTGTGAGTCTGTGATACATGCGCATACCAGCCTGAACATGGTTCTCTCATGTCAATCTGAATTCCATCCACCTAAAAAAAAAAAACCTATACAGATCATGACGAATCTTAAGTAGCTCGTTGTTGTAGTATTCTCAGTAATAAGACTATTGAAGGTTCGAATTGCATCTTGACTATCAACTTTAAATTTTTGTCTCAATTTACCGTAGTATGTACTTGATGACTTTCTACGTGGTCCATAGTTTGAAATCTTATCACGTAGCTTTCAATTAATAATAATTTTAACATCTACCGTTATTGAAAAACTAATTTTACTAAATGTTATAATATCTATTTCTAATCGTTATTTTATTTCCCAGACAACCACTAATAAATCTTTCAAGACACGCTCATGCTAATATACTGCTTTGAATTAAACTTGCGAGACATGTTCGTCAATAGGTGAAAATTAAAAGCTGCTACGCTTGTTGTCAGTTCACAAAGTCCTTCTACAATATTCTTTCTATACACAACTACATTAGTATTATAAGGAGGCAAAGATGTTTTGTTTGTTTATTTGAACCCTTTATAAATATATTTTTGCTTTAAATATTCCGTTTATTGAGGAAGACATTACATAATAATTATATTATAATACTAAAAACATTACGCAACGACATTTTGGAGTGCCGCAGTGATCATAAACATAGGTCACACTTTGTTTTGTAGATAAAGTAAAACTTCTTAAAATTGTAACTTCTTAAAAAAAAATTGTTAACGTGAAAAACAAACTACATTTTTTTTTTGTTTTGGCAAATGGGTCAAACGAGCAGACGGGTCATCTGATGGTAAGTGGCAAGCACCGCACTTTTGAGAGTGCACGCTTTGAGAGTGCAATGCTTGACAATCAGTTTTCTGTGAGGCCGAGGTATAACTCCGCTAAAGTCGGCCCATTAGTGCCTTAACATGGCTCTCACAGTATCAATAAAGGCAAAAAAACGGTGGTGTTCTTCTAGCTATGTGCCTACCCATTGTCACTACAATTTGCTGGTCCTTTAGCCCGTGTCAGTGACTTTCATTTATCTGCGTATCTCAGAATTTCTTCAAAAACTTTTTTCTTCTCTTCCTATCAAGCTCTTAGTGACAGACCACATTTCAAATCCATATGACATCACTGGTAACACACACCGGTTGAAAACTTGTTTTCAAGCACTGAGGTATTTTGAGGTATTTCATTATTAAATTGATAAAATTTATAACACTATTAAGAACAAAACACAAGACTGGTCTTTATTACATAATGAACACACCACAGATTCACCACATAAACAGAAATGGTCACGGCAGGGACTATAAAAAATACCTAATTCTCCCATAGAAAGTTTTGTGATTGTAAATCATTTTCCTGCCCTACGGAGGGGTTTTTGCTATTATATAATGAACAAGACTCTCTCTATACACGGACATTTAGACTTTCAGTTTCCTCAGTTCGGTTTTGTTAAAAATATTTTACTTAAATTAAAACTTATTTTAACATTTGTGTTTAAAATGAGTTAAACAATTTTTACATGAAAATATGTACGGTTTCTTTAAAAATACATTTGTAAAGCCTAATCGTTGTTGTGTATGTTTAACGATTTTAAAAAGGTTTTTATTATATTTTTTAGTGTTTCGTACCCAAAGGGTAAAACGGGACCCTATTACTAAGATTCCGTTGTCCGTCTGTCACCAGGCTGTATCTTATGAACCGTGATAGTTAGGCAGTCGAAATTTTCATAGATGATATACTGCTGTTGCCACTATAACAACAAATACAAAAAAATGGAATAAAACAAATAATTAATGGGCTTCCATACAACAAACGTGATTTTTGCTCATTTTTGGTCGATATTGATAACGGAAATAGGTAGACGCTTGAAATATTTACAGAATATTTAATTATATATTCACTTTAAAAATCAATAATTAAATTGAAATTTAAGAAATATTTATTGGGCCTCCCATACAACAAAAGTGATTTTTTGCCGTTTTTATAGATAATGGTACGGAACCCTTCGTGCGTGAGTCCGACTCGTACTTAGCCGGTTTTTTATAATATATGTATTATTTTCGTTTCCATATAATGTGTAATTTTAAATCGCATATAAGTTTTTTGGGTCTCTCGTATTTCAATACCAAATTATATTAAACGAACAGCTTATGAATTTAAAAAAGTAAGATGTTACAATTAATTCACAATTTAATATTAAAATTATAACATAAATATATACATACGTTGACAAGCTTATTACCATAGGGATAGGCAGATGTGTACTATAACCAACATTTTGTCAGTTAGAATTTGCTCCAACTAACGTAAAAGAGGCAAGCCTGCTGCACTTTAAGAATTAAAAATGAGAAAATATTGAGTATACTTAAGGGGAAAGGTATTAAATATAATGGGCAATGGAGATTGAGAAGCATAAACCATAGCCGGGGGTCGCATACCTGCAACTTGAACAGGCTGTAGCTGGGAGGTCCAAGCCCCCCCCCCCCCCCCAATATAATAGTATCGTCATAAATATCAGTTCTCAAATGAATTCATCAATAATAACATATTTCTAAAAAATATAACGTCTCCTTAATCGTCACGTCACATCGTCCCGATGCTACTAAATGTGTCATACGGAGTAGTGGAGCGAGCTTTTACAAGTAATTGCTCTGGTTTTAATTAAAGGGCTTGATTTGAGAGCTGTCTCTTACACTAGCTCGCAAATATACAAGTGGATTAAAATATATGTCAGATAAAAATGTTTTATATTTAATTACATTAGTTCGGCGAACATGTGTGAGTAATTATTTTAAAAGGTATATCGATAGGAAACATTTGTTATTCTTATAAATGGGAATAGATTTTATTAGTAAACAAATAAATAAATTAATGATACATTAACAGTTTTATTCAGATTCATTTTCGTTTGTGCTCACAGCTCTTTTCTTAAGGGTCGTAGCGTGATGTTCGATATATATGTTTATTCTTAAATAATTCATATTTTAAGCTAATTAGTGTTGCTAGATTGCCCGCTTAAACAAAACAACCAAAAGAACCGCTCATATTTATTATACTCGTATAACGTAGATATGGGCACCTATCTTTTGAGTTTAGTTAGATTGCTCGAACTTCCCGTAACCAACCTTGAAAATATCCGTGTTTCCATTGTCCATTTTCTATCCATTGTCCATTTTCTATCCTCTGTTTCATGACAGAGTACTCTACATTTTCACATTTAATTCCCAAAAGTGTCCGAATGACTGCTAAAGTCCTGATTCACTTTACGTAAATGGAACTGAATTACAATATGCAAAATGTGATACATAATTATCAAGGCTCTGCCTACCGCTTCAGTTAAATAGGCGTGAGTGTATTTAACACTATTTATTTAATATTTTTGTACTACGCTTTTTCACTTTAAGTGTTTTTTTTTTGTATATAAGCCTACCATAATGACTCAACTCTGCCTGATGGAAAGAAACAAGTGGAGTCTAAGAGCGGTGGTCAGGCTTTAATCGATCGGCACAGGAAGGAAGAGAAAACTGACTAAATGAAAACATTTAACAAAATATGTACGTAAATTGTGAAGTTCATATCGTGTGTCCGCTGCTGGACAGAGGCGTCTTCCAACCTACGCCACTCAGCTCGATCTATAAACTGTATAACAATTGTAAAAATTAATGGTTATAATTAATAAAAAATATTTTGTCCATTATATGTTCTCTAGTTCTAAATTCATTAGCTGCTAATATAATAATTGCTTACCAATATTTTCATTCTTTATTTTAAATATAAAAATGTATTAAGTTTTTCAGGCAAACGTATACTAACGCAATAAGTATTAATCAATTTCGAAATACTTTTACCTTCAGAAGTTAGTAAATTATTATAAACACTAATTGAAAATAGCGCACATTATAGTAACATTTTAATTTCTTTAATATGGCTAGACTTACGGACTTGTAACAATATTTCAGGTAAAATATCAAGAAATAGTATTATCAAAATTATGTTTCTAAGCTCATACTCAATAAAGTATATATAAATAAGCAACAACAGAGCTTTTTGAAATATATAACAAAGTAATTAAGCTTAATGAAGGCTCTAGGCCATTTCATTCACATGTCACTCAACGAAGCTCAGACGGTTTTCACCAAACATTTCTCTCAGAACACTGCGAGCCTTTGAAACTTATTATTAATTGAAAATACATAACAGGAATTATGTGCACACACACCATCAATAATCTGAGCAACTTAAGTTTGTATTTAGATAGAAATTATTGATTATTCATACGTATATTGCACTCACATCTGTATGCTTCCATTGCTCATTAGTTAGTCCCACGTAATAAAGGAAAAGTATTTTATTGGATATGCATATATCAGTAAATTAAGAACTTTAAAATGTGTTGTTTTTTTTTTGTGGGATAGGGATCTAAGATATTTTACGTCTGTAGTCATATTTAGAGACTCGTATGTAATAAAACATAGCCAAGGTCGGTTAAAAGAAGTTAACTGTATTCGAAAAAATAGTCTTTAAAATTCAAATCTTGTGTTTGTGTTTACGTATAATACGTTTACGTATTCATTAGATTTTCTTGATAAGTGACTACTTACTGACCTGATGTAATAGGTAGCGTCTAATCTCCAGGCCTGGGCACTCGTATTGTATCTCTGAGTCCTTCTTTTATCCAACGATTATATGTAACTTAAATTATAATAGTCCAATATGTAATGATTATTTAGTTCACAACATAAATTTTCGAAAAAAAGTTATTTTAAAACGTGGATTGGTATCCAGTCACTTGCAGTACTGGCCAATAATAAATGCCAGAGGTCAATGCCACGAAACAAAAAAAATACCAATTTTTTTTTAATAAAATCGACTACCCGAGAAAAGAGTCAATACCTGTGCAATAGTTTTTTATAATTTTCTACTAAAGTCTCGACACAGCAAATACAAACAAATAGACACGTACAGGTACCCTTAAACGACAGTTCGATAGCTGCAACGCACTTATTTATTTATTTAAGAAGTACTGCCACATCATAAACATTTAAAATTGAAAATAACTTAAACTATTTAATTTATGGCCTGATGCATGTGACAATAATGGCGTACATAACATTGGCAATTCATCTGCAAGAGGATGGAATACAATAATTTATTAAAAAAAAAAGAACACCTAATGAAAACATAATTTGAAATTCAACTTTAACAAATAATCAACGCACTCTGTGGAACACATCGAAAAACTTCAAAAACACTTTCAAAGATTTGGCCTAACCTCTTAACCCTCGCGGTGGACGTGGATCGGCAACCCTTCAGCAATTACGGTCGAACAGGCCCCATCTGACTGTAATTTTCCACACCACTTGGCCTAATTAGGTAAAATGGCCGTCCCTCGGGTTGGACACGGTTAAGATGAAGCTGATGGTTTAAACTCTGCCTAATGTATGTTTGGGTGTGTGTGTGTGTATGTTGAAGTAATATGGTGTCTTGTTGGAAAATGTGTATGTAATCTTTAGTAAAAAGAGAAGGTTCTATGAGGTCAGTTTCTTTTAACGCATGTTAAGAGATTTCTCCGATTTGCAAATATTTATTTTAGTTTGGAAAAGTAGACTTCTCCTTTGGTCCCATTGTAACCAAGTCATCATTAGATAATGGGATCCCAGGGTAATCAAGAGAAAACCCTTTCATTATATAGTCACTAGTATGTTTTAATATAAAGCTGTAAAGTCGTTCGTTCAGTGTTGAAACATCACGCATCTGGAATGCACTACCACTCTTTATTAGAAGAGCTCAAACATTATTCGTTATTTTATGTGTTATGTTTATATGTATACCTACGTATGGTTATATATCTATGTATGGACGTACACAAGTACTAATTATTATATTTTATACGTTTGAGATACGAATATATTCACTTTAATACGCTTACTAATGAACTTCTTTGTATTTAACCACCGACATTAACCAATACACACCTGTACATCCAAAGGTTGCCTGGAAGAAATTGCGGTTAGCAATAAGGCCGCCCATTGTGCATTTTCAAGATTATGTATACTTGTTCCGTGTATATTCTTTTTTTTTGTGCATAATAAAAGTATTTATTTATTATTATTATTAAAGATATTTGCGTTGCATGTTGTTGAGCTGACAGTGGAAGGTACAACTCCTAAAGGGTACGGTTGGGAGAGAGGAGATATCTCTAGTAACATTACGAATGAGTTTGATTTGCACGTTTTATCATGAGAAGCGCATTGAAGGCAGTTTTCTACTAATTTAAAAGTAATAATTGTATTTTAAATAAGAAGATAACCGCCTGCTGGTGATTCAGTCTTGCGACCTGACATTTTACTACTTTTGGTAGAAAAAGTAAAAGCTTATCAAGCCCAATTTGAGTAGTAGGCTTTCTATTATTGTCTTAATAGCCCCTTAAATTCACAAAACAACGTGTTATAACACGTAATTTAGCAGCAGTTGTAAAAAAATTGAAGCATTAAATAATATCAAACTAATATTATAAAGTTTTTTTGTTTGTTACTTCTTCACGCTCAAAAAGCCATTACCAATTTTGATAAAATTTTGTGTGGAGGTAGCTGAATTAATTCATAGGCTACTCTTTATTCCAAAAATGTAGTGTTCCAGCAAGACACACCACAGGACGCGTCTAGTATCAAATATATCCTACGTCCTATGTCTAAATGAGTAAACTGCCATCCCATTACATTCAACCCATTTAATCCACTAAACGCACCGACTAGAGCCAAGAACACTAAGCGTATTCTTGCCCGGCCTTGCATGTCAAATCCATAATTCGGCTATGCAAATGTGGACTCAAAGGCATCCACTAGTATTTAACACCACGGGTTGTAATTCACGCGATAAATAACACATTTCATTCGTATTTGCATTCGTCGCTAAGGCGGAAATTGCTTGCAAAATCTCAACCTAGACGTATAACGGTATTAACGAGCTTCCGTTTTGTGGATGCGGTATTTAATTTATTTATGTAGGCATACAATATGTTACAGTTGTTTTTCAAGCTATATTCGTTTGGCATTTTGTCGGCGTCGGCGTATAATGTTAACTATGGAGTTTAAGTTCTTGATATACATATATATGTAGTTCATAATAGTTACGAAACAACAAAAAAAATAAAGCAAAAAGAACTAGGAACATTTAAAGTATAAAATTTTAGTCAATAATACATTAATATTATTAGTGTTAAATCATTTTTCTTGTCATCTAGATGAGGATAATAACGAAACATTATGTAAACTGTTGGACAAGAATTTAAACTTTAGTTAACAGTTGAAAATAAATACATACATATTACATAATCTCACGCTTGTATTTCTATAGAGGTGTATTAGACACCCAGATTTTCATATTTGTACTTTGGTCCAAATCACGTTTTATTTAGCAAAGTTAATACCGTAAACAGTTTACTTTGGGAATTAAATAAGAGGTAATTGGAAGTACATATATTCAATTTAGAAGGTTAAAAGGGAAGTTCTATTACCGCATCCATCGTTTATTCACCTTATAGTTGGAGTGGTTGCATTCCAAATGAGATGCAAATGCTAGGAGCGGCTGCGGCCGGGGAGGCGCTGCCGTAGAAATTTGCGGAGCAGTGTTTGTCGAAATTTCTCTGTACAGTGCAGGTAACTGTGTCGGTGAAACGAGTCAGATCGATGTGGACATACGGCTTAATGTGTACGGTGCTAATGAAAACACAGAAATCTCTATAGCATGTTGTACATTTTATCAGATTGAATTAAAAGGAAACTTATTATTAATTGTATAATTGTATAACTTTAGTTGGAAGGCTCGGATTTCCTGGCAGCAGCCATTTTTAGTTATAGTCGAATTATAGCTTATACTCCTGATCCATGTGTATAAACAATATTCCTTTCCTTGCCTTTCCATCCTCAGTTTCCTGTCAATATAAACTAAATTTTCCCATCAAATTCCCAAAAGTGCCCGGATGGCTGCAATAAGCTTATCTCGCTATTACGTAAACGGGTCTTAATTATAATTGCCACTTCATCTATTAAACCTCTGTCTAGTTCTTCAGGGAAACATACGTGAGTAGATAATGTTGTAATGTAGTAAGTGACAACAACCATCCATGGACACCTACAACTCTATGCCTCACCTTTGTGGGTGGTGAAGGGTAGAAGTTGCAGAGAGGGGAAAGAAGGGAGGGAGCATAAGGAGATGGGAAAGAGAAGAGGTAGGATGAGGGGAATGGAAATAGGAAAGGAGGAGTTGGGCCTCCAGATACCTCACTAACTCCCTCCTTCCCTTCTCACTTGATTGCTATAGCGTATTAAAAATCAACTTATAATCCCTGTATCAGTCTCATTCATGACATACCTGTGCTATCAGTCTCGACGATGAAATAAACATATATAAGTAGCGACAGAAAGCAGATAATAGCTGTAAGAAAAGATTTACATAAAAATGCTTCAAATATTTAACATTAGTGCAGACAAGGTGAAAGGTCATTGTATTTAGATATTAATCAAGTAAATGACGCTGATCGAGCTCAATTTTCTAAGTCATTACTAAGTATTCTATCAATAGCCTCAGAATTTTTATTAAACATATTATTGTTCAATAAAAGCTTTATTATTTCAGTTTGTAGTCGTATTTCATTATTAATAAATATTTTGATACTTATGAGAATGTTTTAAATACCCTTTATTTGTATATTTGAAATAATACAAATTGCAATTTGAAGAACTCATTTTTGTAAAAGTCTTTCTAATATTTTAAATGTAACCATGCGACTCATAACGATTCCTTCATACTTTATGTCATTATGTTTAAACCACTGAAGTGAATACGAATACAACAATTTGAAATCTTTCGATCTTTTAAACCGATACTTCTCATGTGTAACAGCTGAGCCATCAATCGGAGCAAAACAGTTGTACTTGGTAAGCCTGACTGAATTTAAGAACTTTTTCTGTTTTATACTTTCCTAGAAACAGACTTTTTGTTACTCTGGACATAACATTAACAATGACATTACAAGGATATTTATTATTTAAGCAATTGAGAAAAGAAAATCCAACATTCAATAACAGCGATTTCCGTTCAACATGCAAGAAGTAAAAAATCAAGGCGTAATAGATTTATTAATTTATATTTACAGTCCAGTGAACTAACGAAAAATAACTATAATTGTTTCAAATTCAAGCTGGCGTACTCTGAAGTGGACATTTAACTAAACTTTATATCCGTTGGCAGCCAAATCTAAACACGGAGCTTGTATCCGAATCTATTATAAAACCCATTCCATTGAATGTTCTGGGACTTCTTTGGATCATGATCCGTAATTAAAATACTAAACACGGCTATTATGGGACATTGTTGGAATGTTAACTGAAAGTAAATTACTATGATGCAAGAACAAGTTAGACCTTTGTGAACAGCTTACCTCACTAATTGGCAATTCTGTCTACAGGAGTATAACTTATACCAGCAATAGAAAGAATATCTCTTATACTGGGTAAGAACGAGCTATGACTGCTAATTAAAATCACTAACCACTACACTAGATCATTAGGTGTTACAGAAAACAACTAAGAAATTTTAGTTCTTGTATAAAATCTAACCATAAATTATGAATTTATATTAGACAAGTAAATGGCCTGATTTTAAGCCAAACAAATACACACATAGGTGTGTTCTTCGATATATTAATCACTCGCCTTTATTGCGTTTACCAGCGAGTCGACACTCAATTTACATACACACAATTGTACAAGACATCGATGATATACAGCAGCAGTTTTCTTTAACACAAATGTTTTAGTATTTTAATGGTGACGCGTTAGTCTTCAGCGCCTCTGTCAATAAAAATAGCTCCTATTTATATTTATAGAATATATAATATATCCTTGAAGGGGTAGGCAGGAGCGTTTCAAAAGCCCGTTCATTCAGTGTTGGAATGACGGCATTAAGCTTATTACGTACATAAGTTCGACAAGTTAGGGTTTGCAAAAAGTGCTTTTGAGGTCGCTTCTGCCTACCTCTGCGGGGTCATAGGTGTGGTTGTATGATTGTATGTATGTATGTATATATACTGTCTTATAGTATATATACTATCTAATTACATGACTTACTAATTAACAAATGCTTTTTGTCACTACTTGAAAACAGTAGGTACAACATATTTCTGTGTTCAAACTATTTCTCAACGGTCCACGTTTTAATCCAAACCGTAAACATATTACTTAAATGCATCGTTAGATTAAAAAGGCTCTGTGCTCGCTTGTAAAAATAAAGGCTTTGCCGTCATTACTCGGATAACAAAGTAAATAGGTTAACAGGAACGCCAGAAAGAAGGAACATAAAGCCAGGAGTATAATGGATTTAAACTTACCTGACCAAAAATTATTGGTTATATGTATAATAGTAGTGGAACAGTTTCTTTATTGTAACAATCGCATTTCCAGAACTAACGGTCTGCTTGAAATGATTCTTTTTGTATCGAACGCCGTCGACTGCAGATAGACCGCCCTCTAGAAGCTGATTAGTGAGCATAAATTAAGGTGAAACTGCGGGAACAGTTACAGAACATACATACATACATATATATATTTTTATGATATAAGTGGACATACGAATAGACGGGTCAGCTCAAAGAGTCGTAAGTGCGCTGTCCACCGTTGAGGGTGATGGGGGGGGGCACGAGAAGCGGGATTATGGGACGAGAAAGAAAAGAAAGATTGTATGATAGATAGGAAATAAGACAGGTGGGATTGGGGAGGGAAAAGAGGAGAGAGAGAGAGAGTTGGGTCTCTTTCTGAAAGGCCGTTTTAATAATCTGTTCCAACCGGCCCATTCGTACCTAAGCATGGTACTCGTAAATAAAGCTAACTTCCTATTGAGGGCATAATTTTATGACTAATTGGGTAACTTGTAACAAAATTAACCGGTTTGACTATGACAACGACGTGGTGATTATAGTGATTATCGCCAGAATGAGACAGTGGGATAAGCTAAAAATGATGAGCGTGGGTAAAATGATGGTAGAATTTGGTAGGCTTTGATTGACATGGTACAGGAGTTTTATGTAAGTAGTCACGAGAACTTAACTACATAAAAATAGAGTTCTTTTGTCGGAACTGGAAGAACTATAAATAAGTAGTGCTGTTTTCTGAAAGAACTAGTCCATTTTGAGGTTGTAGTAATTCCAATCTGCTGTTAATCTTAATCTTATATAATTTAGATTGATTACTTTGTTAGTGTTGATCTGAATAAGACCTTATTTATTAGTGAATACTGCTGGTTAATAAAAGTAAAGTTAAAAAAAATCTTTTGTTTAAGCGAATCTTTTGTGGACATATATATGTACTACACCACTATTGCTATAATTCATTAAATTTACTTAATATAAATATCAAAGCCGCATAGCCTCTTTTTTGCTCTACCATTACTTGTCATTGATCGGGTTCACTAATGGCATGCTCCTTCTGCTGTAACTGGTCATAATAATGTCTTGTGACCCAGTGTATTAAACAATTCAAAACTTTTTACATTTTACCATTATTTTAAATGGAATATATACGAGTTTTGGATTTGCCAATAACAAAAATATGAAAAATACAGTTTATAATAAAATACATTACTTGAAAACAATTACGACAAATAAAAAGGATAATTGAATAAATAGTCAATGACAGACAATTTCTTCTTAGATTTTCATTTGTAAGATCTGTTAAAGAAAAAAGCTAAATATGGAAACTTTGAAATTACTCACGATAATCGCTGAAATTCAAAAGACAAGACATTCAACGGTCATTTATTTAACTTTTCCTGTGTAACAGTGGGCCTACGTCTTTACAATACCCGAGAGGATTTCATTTGGGCAATTACTGGGGCCCACTAATTGCCAACCATCTCAGAAATGGCGTTCGCCAGAGAAATTGTTTTTAATGAAAAATTCACGTTACGCCCGCGTTGAAGTTTTACTTTTTTCGCTCAGTATAATGCCATTATCATAATTATAATTTTTGAAGCTGTTCTGAGTAATGTGCGGGATGCATTTTATTACAAACTAGTTGGTGAGTTCGCTCGTTGTGTTAATATATGCATTTATTTTTCTCTTGTTAAGTCCCTAAGCAGGTTGGTGTAGGTAGAGGAATTAATTCCATAAGAAATTCGCTACAAAAGTGTTTTGTTGTTGCTTTATTGCATCAAAATGCATTGGGATCGTCTGAAAGTTTAATATAAGTCCTATCTGATGTTACAAATAATGTCTGTTTTTATAAAAAAAAAAAATTAACGCTTTAAATGGGCGGCGTTAGTCGCTTATCATTACGTGAACTATGCATTTCATAAAAAAAAAACGGAATAATTTAACTTATTATCAAGACTTTTAATTTTGCCATTGAACTTACCAGAAGCTTAATAAAAAATACATAGTTGAGGAGAAGAATATATATATATCTATTTAAGATTCCCATGTTCTGTTAATTTACTTTAGAAGCCAACTGATTAGACTACGCTATAATTGATTGATGATTAATGAAAGAGAATGAAGAGAAAAGTAGATACTTTATTTTAAAAATAACAACACAGTGGTAGAGCCATGCTTAAGCGCGAATGGCCAGGCTCGACCGGTGCGATACCACGGCCTCACAGAATATCGGTGGTGAAGTAACTCTTGCGTTGCATTTCCCAGGTTTGAGGAGGCTACCCCCCTCTCCCTTCATCTCCCCTCTCCTCACCCCCTCTCTTTATTGCCATCTCTTCACCCCCCTTTTCTTTCTCTCCCGGCATCCCCCTAATCCTTATCACCCTCAAAGGCGGGCAGCGCACTTACGACTCTTAAGTTGCAGTTGTCCATGGACGGCAGTTGTCACTTACCATCAGATGACCCGTTTTTTCGTCTGTCTCCCTCTATTATAAAAAAAAATCTATGATGTTTGAAATTATATTTGGCCATGTTAAATTTACCTTAGAGTCGAAATTTCAACACGATAGATGTCCCCTAAAACTAAGATCCAATTCTTTAAATACCCGAGATAAACGTTAATCGTAGTTAAAAATATTCTCATTAACATACATTTTTGCTGTAAGCTCGAAACAAATTCGCTTTCACTAATGTTACAGCTATATTCTTTATCGCCGTTTCTTTCAGTATTGATAAAAAAATTCAATTTTCCACGGCCTAACCCTGTGTCTGACACAGAATCCCGACCTCAACCTATCAATATTGCCTCTCTGATTGACTCTGACGTAAGCTATTGATCCCACGCCTCTCACGAATATTATGAATGTGTCTGATATTGCTCAACTGTTGCTTTGTCACATGAATGAATTAAGTTCACCTCTTATATATCATGCATCTTTGACGTCTGCGCTACTCGGCATGTGTAAGTAAATTTACTAAAACAGATGTGTCAGTGACTTGTTAAACTTCTATACCACTAGAAATATCTATAAATATATACATGTCGAGCACGGTCAATTGTACGGGAGCTGATTTGACAACGAGGCGCAAGTGGTGAAACGTCATCGCTTCGGCAGGGTCTAGATAAGCGTTCGTGCGGGCCGAGCGGAGCACACTTAATAACAAGTCTAGGAACTACCTTACGGCTCGTTGTTCCTACTTTAAGTTACCTACTACTTAATAAAAACTATTTGCTTGTACCTACTTTGTTTTCTGCTCGAGAGACACCACACGGCCCACAAAATATGTATTCGGGTGAAGGCAACCGCCCGGAGAAACACCTTTGGCCGACATACATACCTATGCCTATATAAAGCAATAGTTTCTCTGTATAGTCGTGTATATAGTCAGTATTTATTACGTAATAGAGGACAAATCTATTGCCGTCCTTTGACCACGATATGATTGTACATTCATATATGGTCAGATCCCTTAGGCGCCTTTTAAGCGGGCCGTTAAAAAGCATCCCACCAGGCTGTCATAGTGTGGGTCACCATGCTGCATTGACTAGACATGCAATGAGGATGATGACCATCACTTTTGGACTCCACTTGTTGCTTTCCATCAGGCAAAGTGGAGTCACTATGGTAAGCTAATATAAAAAAAACCCACAGGAAAAAATTGGGATTTATGGAAATTTATACTTCTCCGAGAACCACTTACCTATAGAGATATTATTATACTAAACAATATCACTACAAAAAAAAAACAAAATATATTTGTAATGGAATAAAAATCCACTGTTCCCTATCAACAGAAACATAATTTTCCCTGCTCAACTCAAACCGAACCATTCATTAACCTATCATGTTTATCTATGTAAAAGAATCTCTGAAGTACATTGTTCTATTTATTCTCCTAACTTCATAGAATAGTTCAACAGAGAATCTTAACGTGCTGCTTAAACAAGAACTTATCTTTTACCCGAACTAACACAGACTGAACCAGAAACATGGAAACTACAAAGAACAACAGAACATTACTTGAACAAAATTACTACAAGCAAGAAGGATAACACGTAACGTTTACATAATGACTCCGGAAAGACTGCAGCAAACAAGTTCTCGACTTAAGAGACTTAAGTACGACATAAGTACCACACGATTCTCTACAGACGAGTTTAGATAGAAATCAGGTGTAAAGATTTCAAATCACAGGTTTTTATGCGTATAAAAAGTATTTTAAAGAATACAATGGGGGTAGTAAATAAAGGAATACGAGTTTTATAGACTTGTTGATAAATATGTTACGTAAAAGTACCAGTAGTTGACACTGTCCTATATATATGCACACTCGCATCTGTATCCCCGAAGGGGTAGGCAGAGCTTATGCTTCAGTTCGATTTATGTTACAGGGGACAAGTTTATTGCCGTCATCGTTTTAGAAATTGAATGGGAGTATATGACTTGACTTGACTAGAAAGAAAGAATCAAAGGGGAAGACAGGGATATTACTTAATCAAATGGATTAGGGGGGACTAGAACTGGTGCCGGGAACGAGTCGAGGTCGAGCGCTCTAACTAGTTGGTATATTTTACTTCAAAACTCCACCTTCTAATACTTCTTTCTTCGTCATTCTGTGTCAAAAGTCGACGATGTCAGAAAGTTATTCTTAACAAATTTATTAAGAACTTGAGACTTTTCCGACTACATTACTCAGAGCAAAAGCTCTTTAAATTATAAGGTTTTGGTATAAATTAATATTACATTCATCTTTTGTTTCTTTTCTCTGTTTTGTGATTTATATATAGTAATATATGAGTATCAATAATTGCGATCAAAATGCTACTTTTCGAGAAAACATGTTAAATTTTATGACAGATATATGAGAAAAATATATGATGTAATGAAAACTGTGACTGAAATGATTTTGGACCAAAATTTTATTTGCCCTAAAGCACTGTTTAAATTAGAATGAGAGGTGAATAGAAAGAGTCAATAGAAAATGGCCCTATTCACTATCAGTTCATGTTACAACCATTTCAAATTAATGCATAATAGAAACATTTATGATATAAGTTCTATATAAGTTTAATGTAACTAAGGAATATATTTAAGAATTAAACCAACATGCATGAATAATATAGAATAAAATAATGCATATATAAATATAACTTTCACTCCAAAGGGAAAAATAACTCTCAGAACTCTTTTACATTCCAATATTACATTCAGTAGTGGTAGAGCCATGCTTGCTTAAGCACGAATGGGCCGGCTCGACCGGTGCGATACCACGGCCTCACAGAAAACCGGTTGTGAAGTAACGCTTGCGTTGCATTTCCCCGAAATGAGTGAGGTCTCCGGAGGCCCAAAATCCCCCACCCCCCTAATGATAGCGCTGTTAACGAAAAGGATACCCCAGGGGGGTACCAGCGCTAGCGTTGGAGAATCCCCCCCTGGACGTCCACCCTCAGTACGGATTATGCCTGAGCGTGGACGCCCAGGCTGCCCCTCGTACTCTGGGGGGGGCTCAACTGCGCTCTCAAAATCTGCTCGGGGCAAGAGAAGGCATACTATGGCACCCCCTGTCACGTTTACCGTGGATTTTTGCAACATTAGGGGCTTACATTCGAACCTCGACACTGTCCACCACCACCTTGAGACAGCAAAGCCGGCCTTGCTCTTTTTAACCGAGACGCAGATATCATCTCCCTCGGACACATCCTACCTCTGCTACCCTGGGTACGGACTGGAACACTCCTTTGTTCCTAAGGCTGGTGTATGCGTGTACGTTAGAGATGATATCACTTCTCGCCGCCTCGGCAATCTTGAAGGTAGGGACCTCTCAATCTTATGGCTACGTGTAGACTGCGACGACCATCCCCGCATCTACCTATGCCTCTACAGGTCCCATAGCGGTGATGCCGAAACGGACCGACTCATCGACCACGTCCAAATGGCTACAGACTCAGTGCTCCAGCAGGTCCCATCCGCAGAGATCGTGATTCTTGGCGACTTTAACGCCCATCACGCCGAATGGCTTGTTTCGCGTAAAACCGATCATGCGGGAAGATCTGTTCACGATTTCGCCTTGGCATATGGCTTGACGCAGCTGGTAGCAACGCCTACGCGAATCCCAGATGCAGAAAGCCACGTGCCTTCACTGTTGGATCTTCTGCTGACTTCACATCCTGACGGCTACAAAGTATCCGTTGAGGCCCCTCTTGGCTCTTCGGACCATTGCCTGATTAGGAGTATGGTGCCTCTCGTTCACTCGCTGCGGCCGCGTGTTACAGGCAGTCGCCGCGTATGGCACTATAGGTCAGCAGACTGGGATGGAATGAGAACATTCTTTGCATCCTACCCATGGAGGCAGGTTTGCTTCTCGCCGGATGATCCCAATGTCGTTGCTGACTCTGTCGCGGATGTTGTGCTTCAGGGTATGGAACTTTTCATTCCGTTCTCCCTGATTCCCACAGGTGGCAAGTCCCAGCCTTGGTTTGGTCGAACCTGCAAAGCGGCGTCCCGCCGAAAGCAGGAATGTTACCAAGCATGGGCTAATGCAGCGACAGCACGGGATGTAAAGACCAGCACATTAAAGAAGCAATTTAACTTTGCCTCCAGGTCCCTCAAAAGAGTAATTGCTGGGGCGAAGTCGGCTCACATCGGCAGAATTGGCGAGAGACTAGTTAGTCTCCCCTCTGGAACTCGTGCATTCTGGTCTCTTGCCAAAGCTGTCCAGGGGAACTTTTGTAAGCCATCCCTTTCACCTCTGCGCATAGGAGATATTTCGTTGGCCCACGACGCTAAAGAAAAAGCCGATCTTCTGGGCAAACTCTTTGCGTCCAACTCGACCCTGGACGACGGGGGAAACGCACCGCCGACCATACCGCAGTGCGAGACCCGCATGCCGGAAGTCCGGTTTACACAAAGGGCAGTGCGTAAAGCGCTTCTTTCCCTCAGCGTTCATAAGTCAAGTGGGCCCGATAGAATCTCTCCTATCGTGCTGAAGACGTGTGCTCCAGAGTTGGCACCGGTTTTAACGCGCCTTTATTGGCTTTCTTACTCTCTTGGCGTAGTCCCGAACTCATGGAAGACAGCTCTAGTGCACCCAATCCCTAAAAAAGGAGATCGCTCGGATCCGTCCAACTACAGACCCATAGCCATCACCTCCTTGTTCTCCAAGATAATGGAATCCATTGTTAACTGCCAGCTCCTCCGGTACTTAGAAGACCACCAGCTCCTCAATGATCAACAATACGGCTTCCGTCAGGGTCGTTCAGCTGGTGATCTTCTCGTATACTTGACTCACCGGTGGGCACAGGCGATCGAGACCAAGGGGGAAGCGTTGGCCGTTAGTTTGGACGTGGCGAAGGCCTTCGATCGGGTCTGGCACAAAGCGCTCCTTGCGAAGCTTCCTTCCTATGGGCTTCCCGAGAAACTGTGCAATTGGCTCACCAGTTTGCTTACAGACAGAAGCATCAAGGTCGTTGTTGACGGTGCATGCTCCGACTCGAAGTCTGTTAATTCTGGTGTCCCACAAGGCTGTGTGCTATCACCCACGCTGTTTCTTCTGCATATCAACGACATGCTGCAGATTAGCAGCATCCATTGCTATGCAGACGATAGCACGAGTGATGCCCTTTACACCGGCCGCGCTAACATTTCTCGGGTAAACGTCATCGAAAGCCGATCCAAACTTGTGTCTGAAATCGAAACTTCTTTATCAAAAGTTTCAGATTGGGGTCGACTTAACCTAGTCCAATTTAACCCCACGAAGACACAGGTTTGCGCGTTCACCTCTAAAAAGATGCCATTGGTCGTATCACCTCAATTTGAGAGCACTTCCCTAACTGCATCAGCCAGTATCGGAATCCTTGGCGTCGATATATCAAGCGAAGTCCAGTTTCGCGGTCACTTAGAGAGTAAGGCCATATTAGCCTCGAAGAAGCTTGGTGTGCTAAACAGATCGAGACAGTATTTTACTCCGGCCCACCGCCTGCAACTTTATAAGGCGCAGGTTCGGCCGCACATGGAATACTGTTCTCATCTCTATGCAGGTGCACCCCAGTACCAACTTCTGCCTCTTGACCGCATTCAACGGAGAGCGACTCGCATCATCGACTGCCAAGATATTTCTGATCGACTTGACACCTTGGCGTTGCGTAGAGATGTAGCTTCACTCTGCATCCTCTATCGCTTGTATCATGGGGAGTGTTCAGAGGAATTGTTCGGACTTATACCGGCTGCTGGTTTCCGCCATCGTCCTACGCGACAAAATATCCATCCCCATCACCTGGACGATTGGCACTCCACCACTGTGCGCTTCTCCAGAAGCGTTTTGCCTCGCACAACCAGCTTATGGAACAAATTGTCGCCTGCCGTATTTCCGAACCGATACGACCTTCAAACCTTCAAGAAGAGAGCGTACCTCTACCTAAAAGGCCGGCGACGCACTTGTGACTCTTGAGTTGCGGGTGTCCATGGGCGGCGGTAGTCACTTACCATCAGGTGACCCGTCTGCTCGTTTGCCCCCTATCGCATAAAAAAAAAAAAAAAATATATATATATAAATATTTTTTAAATTCTATGTGTAATTGTAATTTATCTATAAAATATATTTATGTATCTATTTAGAAGTATATTTTTGTACTTATTTAGCATGTATGCATGTTTATCAAACCCAGACCCATGCTGCCTCCCCGCCCACTCGACGACGACTGGCTGGATTTACCAAATGCACCCAACTTATCCCCTATTCTCTCAACTCCCATAGATAACCAAACTAGATATTAATTTTTTATATAAAAAAATGTTAATATGAAAACTATTGTAGAAATAGAACATATCCAGCCTTTAACGAACGAGACATGAAATAATGTTATCAAGGTTATTCTTATACAAATAAGAAAATCTAAAAAGCCCTTATTAAAAAGGGTCGTATAACATTCTGGTACAGTAACGCTGCCTGACCTTGTGACTCTAAAATAACGGTTATACCCTTATTATTTACGACATTCTTAAGTATGAACGAAATGCTTCCAGCCTTAGCACATTTAAGTCTCACAAATCCTTTAGCGATATTAAATATTTCGCATAGACTACATCCCTGTTCACACAGTTTGAATAGCTTAAGCTATGTTAACATGAATATTAAGGAGATATAGGGTGCTAGCTCGTCTACCTGTGTGCCTCTCTATCTCTTATGAATTAATAGTTCTGGTTCAGAAGTTTCGTAAGATTTAATAATCAAGTTTATATTTTACTGATATTATTACGAGCCGATTGCCCGATTCAAGGCAATGGGTTTCTCCTCTAATACGTTTGTGGGACCGAACTCTTATCGCGAAAATGTGGATCATTTATACACCTCTTGTGCAAGGGGTAGGCTGAGGGGATACTTGCGTGAGGCGATGTATGTGTGTATGTACGGGGAAAGGTTAAGCATGGCTCTACCACTTCTACAAGTGGTAGAGCCATGCTTAGGCACGAATGGGCCGGCTCGACCGGTGCGATACCACGGCCTCAAAGAAAATCGGTTGTGAAGTAAGGCTTGCGTTGTATTTCCCCGAATTGAGTGAGGTTTCCGGAGGCCCAATTCCCCCTCCCCCCTTTTCTCTCCCCTCATCTCCTTTCTCTTTTTTCCATCTCCTCATCCCTCCTCTTTTCTTTCCGCTCCCTGCATCCCCCATCCCTCATCACCCTCAATAGTATAAAAAAAAAGAGAGAACTGACACAGCACTTCTTACATAAACAAGTGTGCGTGCTAGTACACTATTTCACTTACGAAAATATTATTTTTAAATTTGGCTGTTATAATTTAAGCTGTTTAACTTTTGGTATGTCACTACCCTGGGATACTATGTTAGATTGCGGTAGTGCGGTTATTTAATACAAATGCAAAGTCCAAAAATCTGAAACCTAATAATTAATACGTAATTCAATGTACCCTGTTTCTTAATACTATTTACGGCACAGCTACAATATATTCGATAAATGAGATAAGTAATAATACATTTTGCCCGGCCTGCTAAAGGAGGGTTATATCTTTCTATCTATTTTGTATGTATATATTTATTTACGATGTTTTTTTGCTACGTCCTAATGCCTAGATATTATTTGAGTCGCTTCAACAGTGGTAGATGGATAAATTAATAAGACAGTCATTTTTTTGTTTATTTTGAACAATGTCACTTGTAAATTTGAAACTATTGCATACTTTACTTTTAAACTGTTTGTAACAGGTTTGTTTATAAATAAATTATAGCTAGTTACTCCAATTTATCTAATGTTAGCTGACAGCTTCAAGTATTTCGATTAGATTGTGTTTGACACCTCTATAGTAAGACATTCTTATAACCGTCTGGCGTTATTGCGTATTTTCGTCCTTTTTAGTGACGTCTGAGGCTCAGAAATACACTATATAAAAATAAATATTTTCTTTTCTCTGCCAGCTGGAACTTTCTATGAAATTGTTATTTCGTGAAAATACTGTTTAGTCAATAACATGCTTCTTTTCTTCTCTTCATGCGATGCCAGCTGCATTTTAGAAGAGAAACGCAAAAGGCAAAACACACCTTTGCACGGACAATAAGCTTTTTTAAATTAATGCAATATAAAGCTTTGTAATAGATGTCTACATCTGATCTAAATGGAGTACATGGAAATCTCTGAAAAAATTGAATTGAATAATTAGCCGGTGGCCCAAAGCCCATGGACACAGGCACTTTGGGTCACCTAACTCAGTCGGTGCAAAACAAAACAAGCATTGCTTCAAGACTGATCTTCTCTGAGGTCTTGGTATAAACGAGGTCGAGCTGTTCCATACGTGCCTAAGCATAGCACTTTCACGTCAGAAACTGAACTACTTAATACGAGATTGCTCTCACACTTAACGTATCTTTATTGCTCTTGCACTCGCGTCAACTTTAATCTTCTTGGATCGAAACAGGGTACAACAAATTGACATATAAATCATATATATAAAATGGCCTCCCAAACTAGTGATAGTCACTACTAAACCTAACTTTAGAATCCTTACATTTTTTTTTTTTTAAAGACACTACTCAACTTAGATACAAACAATAGATACAATGTAAGCCCACACTCGGGACAACTATTTTTGGATCACACAAATGTTTGTCTCGTTTGGGAATCGAACCTACAACCTCCGGCTCAGCAACAGGCCAGTCTGCTTCCGATGTGAAACTGTTTTTGGTTTCTTATATTTCAACAGAACAACAACTCAATCGCAATTATAACAATTTCAATCGCAACTCAAGCGATCATCAGTATATTTTAAATACACCGGAGACATACAGCAAAGTATAATAAACAATATTACAATAGCATATAACAGCGTCTGACATCGACGTACCGAACGTTAGTAAATTAAGTGGAGAACGATACGTACCAAGTGGTCAAAACTAAGTAGTTTATAGTATGTATCCTTCTTAATAATCACTTGGTTATTTATAATATATATGTATAGCAGACATGAAATTAATTATTAAATACAAATATACTACATTAGTTAAATAGGTATTCTACTGTGGTCTAATATCCAATACTACCTTCCTAAAGCTACCCGGATCTAGTACAACTCAAATACATGGAACAATTACACGACACGCTGTGCCAATACTGTCAGCGGCGCTTAAAATTCAGTTCGCTGCATCTCCGGGTGCTGTGTGAAGTGACATGTATCGGTTTTAACAACATTTCTATGGTTAGTAACCGTGTCTTTCAACGAGACGTATGCATCGTTTTTTAAGGCTGTATTGGATTTTGGAACTTATTTATACTGCATGTATACAGTTCACTGTTGAACTGTATATATACTGTATAATTTGTATATCACTCTTTTATTTTATGTTGCAGCTCCTTAAAATTATTCGCGGTTATTTTCAAATTTACATGTGATCAGATTGTCCGAACTTCTATTAATCTACTTCGACCTACAATTATAGAGTCATCAAAGTTGTTTCCATATTAAAACTTCTAAGTAATACGAAGACTTATGTACGAAGTTGTTTACCTGAATAAAAACATTTTATAGTTTACAGATTTTCATTTGTTTTACTCTTTTCAGTAATTCAATCCGTCCCCCTGACTAAACGTTCTCATCAGGCTGGCAGCGTTTTCCCGTTGCTTATAAATGTAGATATCTATATACATGTGATTGTTCCTCTAATATACAAGCTGAAGTTTATTAGAACTTGTTAATCTCTGGACAAATTTATATAGAGTATTTTCTCACAATTATTATAGTATATAAAACATCGTGCAGCTCTTCTTAGAAGCGTAATAGTAACCACAAACTCGAAATGCGGCAAACAAAAACATTTTTAAAATAAAATAAATATTTCGAATGAAGTATATTTTTACTCTACCAGTTCTCCAAGCGTACAGTTGTTTCGCCTTTCTGCAACAATGTAATATAAACGAGTATAATCGGGCAACTTGCGTCAACACGAGACAAAAACCAACAGAACAATTTATGTACGAATATGAATAGCGCGTATTAGCAATGCAAATGTCACGTCAGGTCCCGGAGCGCGAACTTTGCTAAGTGTCCCGGTTACATCGACCGCCAATTTCAGCTTTTGATTGCCGTTGTGAAATTATGTTGGCTGTTCCGACACTGTTTTACTGTTAGCTTTATTTATGCCTACTGTTGTGTAGGGATTTTAGTGTATCATGCTTGGGAACGCTTCGAAGTCGTATACTTCATCGTTATTTAATAAGTTTGGTTACCTGTTTATATATAATGTACAGGCATGTATACACTCACGTTGTCCCCGAAGTGGTTGGTAGAGGCGTTTTAAACGTCCTATTTGGATAATTCTTCACACATTGCTAGTATTCTTGATAGCCCCTCCAGCCAAGCTAAATGCTTGTGTTACGTGGAACTTTAACCAGCAACCTCTTGACCACCAGTCCTTTGACCATATCCATTACGCTACCGCGCTTTGATGATGATGGATGCTCTAAACCACACCAAATGTGCACTAATGATATTTAGCAGGAAACCCATTACATTACCTTCTGACTATCACTTAAACAGACACGAACTAAAACGATACGATACGATATACGATACTAACGTTCGAATTACGCACGATTCTAAGTTGCTTTTCAAAGACCATATTAATAATATTATAAATAAGGCATGTCATGCGCTAGGGTTTGTGATGAGATATAAAAAGGCCAAAACTTATATAACGTATATTAAAGTATGATAATCAGGTTTGGAATCCGCGATATAATATTTACATCTCTTGTATCGAAAATATCCAAAGAAAATTCATAAGAAAAAAATATTATGAGTAATATATGAGTCTTACAACTAACAGATTTCGTTTCCTTCCTTAAAGTAATCGCCTCGTAATAGCCGATGTGAGTTACCTATTAAATATAATATCCGGTTAGATTGATTGACCTTACCTTATTACCAAAATTAGTTATAATGAACCGACTAAAACATCATATTATAAATATGTAAAACACCATATTATATAGGTATACCTATTCACGTTCTATTAGCATCCACAAGTTATCGATAAAATGTGTTTATTTAGAGAGCGGGTAAAAAGTTAAATGAACAATCCAAAACATGTAACTTTGAAGTATTTAATTTCTTCTAAACTTCTAAACCCGGTTCATTGAAGCTTTTTTTTTCAAAAGTATTTCCAATAATAACCAAAACTTCTTAATTTTAAAATCACTGCCTCACACATACCTTCTCACATACTTATTACACAACAGTGTAACGCATGTAATTGTCTTCTATACAATAGCTAAGCGTGGAGACCTATAATTGCCTAACTGTTACATATATATAATATGTATCCTTATATATATATATCCTTAGTATGTTATTATCTGTAACTATCTTCTTAAGGTGTAATAAAATGTAAAAAAATAAAAATGTTTCGCATAACAGAACATTTAATGACATTCTATAATTCACTAGTAGGACATGCTTTATGGATAACCGGGTATCCCAATTATGCGGATAATACGAATAAAACGGATAGTAGACTAGATTTGTTATTTAATACTTTTTTAAATATCCATGTCAGTATAATAAAAATAGTAATCTGTCATACAGGTCTCCTAGTACAGACACCAGTCTCTCGCATAGATAATTATAATCTGTTATTTTTCTAATGACTACACCTATTAGTTTAAGTACTACCTATGTATCAGTCTGTGTGAGAGAAAAAATAAATAAAAGATATTATTATTATTATTCTCTTCCTCAGAGGAGGGGCTCCCCTCCATCTCATGACCTTCAAAGGTGCGCCTTCTTATGACTCTTGAGCTACAGGCGTCCATCGGCGTTTGTGGTCACTTACAATCAGGTGACCCGTCTTTACGTCTGTATCACAAAAATAAATCATTATTCAAATTGGATTTTACGAAAGAAAGTGATGATGGAAATGGATATGGCTTATACAGGGTCCCATAAATATGACTGAAACCGATAACATGCATGATTACCGTGCATGAGTGCTGCATGCATGATTACGTATTATAATACATACATAATATGCATATTTATAACTGAACATATACGTTATTAGTTTATGAAATCATATACAATCTTAAGCTAACCTAACTCATTAATGTCGCCTGATAATGAGGCATGCGCAGTACACAATGTTAATTGAATAATTTAAAAAATCATATTTTCATAGGTACTTTACAAATTCGATACAAACAATAGATACTACGGCAGGTAAACTAACAAACTTGACGGCACATTTAGAAACTTTGACTTGCTGAAATTCGCATTTCGAAACATTCCAGCTGAGTTCATTATCCGCTCCTTTTGCGGGTATCTTTCAGGATAGTTTAGCCTTAGGAAAGGTTTTAAAAATGTTGTTCAATGCGTCCAGGAGATGAGAGTTCCGCTTTCAATGTAACTTCAAGTGACATTCTGCAAAGTGAATTTGAGAGTGATTGGTGTGTTGACGTGGAGAAAATATTTTGTTTACATGTTTTCGGAGTGAAGTGTTGTTTACATCTAAAGTTCTTCATGATAAATAAGAATTTAATCTAACAAACTATTACGTAATCTAATTTAAAATACTATTTTAACTGTACCTATGTAGGTATATACATAGCTCCTTAATGAAATCAGGTTTATGTAGGTATTAATAACGCATGAATGTATTACGAAACTTAAGTAGCGTTTTATACTCATAAAGAATATACTTTCTGCGTGCTAGTGTTTGACAATAAATTTGAGTTATAAATTTAATGTGCTAACGATATTAAAATTAAATAAAAATGGAGGTATTTTTGTTTTTGTTTTTTTTTGTATAGCGCGACAGACGAACAGACGGGTCACCAGATGTTAAATGACAACCGCCGTCCATGGGCACCTGCAACTGAAGAGTCGTAAGTGCGCTGCCCGCTTTTGAGGTTAACAAGGACTGAGGGGATGCGGGGAAGGGAAAGAAGAGAGGAGGCATGAGGATAATAATTGGCCTCATATTATTAAATATAAGTCAAGTAGATTATTATTGTGAAAACCTTTTTTGGCATAATTTCAATTAACTATTTACGTTACAAAAAGTTTTAATTCAAAATTCGAATAGAAAATGATGCGACAGTGAAATAGGATCCTAAAATTACATCTCAATTTTAATAACTGCGTACAAATAAAATGTTACCTGCCCATCTACTTATGTTAAAGACCATGTTTTGCAAGGAAAGCTGTGTCGGAAATTAGAACACACTACAAAAACAGCGATGAGGTTGGATCGTCAGAATTTTGTTAATCACCATGTTTAATATGCTGGTAAATTAGGGACCGCTCGGTTGTACCGAGAGGCTGGTAAATATTTACTAGAACTCTTCATTCTCTATATACGCGATAAGAATATTGGATTTAAAAAACCTCGTTCAAATAGCTATTAAATAACAATGCATACATACCACAATTTTGTAATTAATTAAAGACACAAAAAAAAATATTTTTGGATTCTACTTCCCTTGGTTAACTAGACATAGCCAGAGGGTTCATCCTTTCGTCACCCAAACTCCAAAAAGTCGAACTTAACGCTTTGTTAGCTTCTTTTGGTTTGAGTCCCAAGATTTTCGAAGAACTGCCTTGGTCTATTGTTAATAATCTGGAATTAAACTTCCAGAATTGAAGCTCTCGAGTGAATAGGTTTTTTTTAAATAGTCGTTTACCATTTTCTTTATCGTCACTTCCCATCGGGTGAGTATGAACGCTAAACCCCATAAAATAAAGCTTAAAGCCCAAGCCTAAAAAAAATATAAGTATAACTATCAGAGTAAAAATATAAGTATAACTATCAGAGTAAAAATATAAGTATAACTATCAGAGTAAAAATATAAGTATAACTATCAGAGTAAAAATATAAGTATAACTATCAGAGTAAAAATCGATTGCAGTGTTCCCAATTCGTTTTGGTCTACACAATAATAAATGGACTTCGAGGAAAATCTTAATTATATTTTAAAAATTATGTTAACAGAACTAATTCTTTCTTCTTTCAAAAAATGTTACAATATAGCGCAATTCTCGGTAAACTTTACAGACACTATCATTTCATAGATATTTCTGTTTAATCTTTACGAGCAATACTTCCGAATGATTTTCTCGTCCCACTAAGATGTGTAATAAACTAAGAGAACATCCTAAACGTAGGCCCCATCTCGGGTCTAGAAACTAAATAAAATACCCTGAGATTTATCACCCTACGCCGCTCAAAGAGGGTGGTTAATAAAAATTCCACACTAGAAGTTATTTTGCAAGAGGCCTCTAGGGAGACTCGTATCAGAATCTAGCATAAAACGCCCTCTGCTGGCGCGAACATGTAATACCGTGGTGCTATTTAAAAGCGAGACGCGGTTGAACATGTGAAAAAATAATTGATTGGTACTGACTATTCACTTTTAGCAGTGGTGGAGTCATGCTTAGACACGAATGGGCCGGCTCGACAGACAGACTCAAAAACACCGGTTGTGAATCAACGATTATGTTGCATTTCTGGAGGCCCAACTCCTCTTCACCTCATCCCCCTCTCCTCTTTACCCTCCTCGCTTCCCCCATCCCTCATCACTCTCAAAAGCTGGTAGCACACTTGCGACTATTGAGTTGCAGGTGTCCATGGACGGAAACCGTCACTTACCATCATGTGACCTGTCTGTTGGTCTGTCCCCTATATTATAAATAAAATATATGGTCTTTGGCGACTGCCGATAGAAGTAAAAACTTAGTAACTTGTAAATTGTATCGTCGAGCTATTACATTAGACACAATATGCATATAGCACATGGGAAGCGTGCGGTGGTAAAGACGCGAGCTTCACGCTTTTTGTTCACGCAAAAAGTACACATACATACATATAACTCATGGAATGCGTTCGGTGACGATGACGGGATTTCCATGATTTTTGTTCATGCAAAAAGTGCTCAAAGCGTCGAAAGAAGTTTTCACTTCAAAAATAAAATATAGATACGATTGTAAGCTTTAGAGTTTGATTCGAAGGTACATTTTTCTTCGGAAACTAAATCTGAGGACATGTGAGTGTCGGTCGTTAAAGTCGGAAAGTAGGTAATAGATTGGAAGGTATAATAATCAATACTAAAACTTTTAATAATAAAGTATACTTGAAATATACTTTGCTGTATATTTATGTACTCACACCTTGTCAAACCAATCCGGATTATCGAAGTAATTATTATATATTATCTATTCGTACATGTTTTCTATGTTACTACGTATGTTTCTAACAGTTGAACAAAACTCATATTTCATAACATTTTCAAGGGAGGAAATAAAACTAGAACAGATACAAATCAAAACTAACATCGCACTAGTGCTTAAAATGCTAATGTATATAAGAATGGCTCGCTTGGGAACCCAACTATCAAGTAATTAATGTACCACCATTATTTAGAGGAACGCTTACACACACTTAATGTAGCGATTGAGAATAAGGGTCCTTACATATTGATTAGGTCTATGCTTGCGGGTACTGAACAATTACGGAATCGAAAATAGAAATAGACCGTATGAAAGTAAACGTTACTGAAATATTCTTAACAAGATTTAAAGAGTACTTAGACTAGACTTACGAGAAAAATTACTTTACCAAGACATGCTTGAACTGATTGACTAGATATAAACAACTCAAAATTGATAATCTTATTGTCTGTTTATAACATAACATAATCAGTGTTTTTGTATTGTAGATAGAGTGATGTAAGATGCTGTATGGCTGGTCACGGAAATTTAGGGGTAATGATTTTTAATAAAACTCAAGTGGGCCGCAGATTTTAACGGCTCGGTTTGTATATTGTGTTTTGTTCTCAATTCATACGTAAATTATTTTATAATAATTTTAATTTGATCTTTATTATATTTATGTACATATTATACTTGTGTTGAGTAAAATTACGGTTAGGTTACGAATCTTGTAATTGAGTAATGATGAACTTTGACTCATGGGTAGTAAAACTTTGCTATAAAAGTTTTACAATTATATAACCTGCAGTGTTCATCGTTTGCAATTTCAATCCCCATCGTTTTCTATCCTCCCTTGCCTATCAATATACAATAAATATCCTCATCATGTTCCCAAAAGTGCCTGGATGACGGCTATAGGCCTGTCCCTTGTACTTAAATGGGATTAGTCCCTAAGCTTTAATCGGTAATAACACCTCTGTCTACCTCTTTAGGGATACCGGCCCGAATGTATTCATGAATGTGTCGAATATAAAAATAATATATTAAAAAAAATGTGTCCCACCGTTAACGGGCGTATTTACTAAGTTACCGGAGGATAGGGCTCCATAGACAGAAACCTCCACAGAAGACGTACTGTTTTCTGCATCAGGCTCACACCTATTAATATAACACAGCAAATAATTATTTTTAGAAACTAAAAAACTAAAAAACCGAAACGTTGACTGTTATCGCCATCGCTTATACCCCATCGCTCAGAACTCTAGGCATCCCTCTATGAAATACCATAGCTCCTACCTAGGTGAGAATATGCTGTAGAGTGTAAAATTTCCCAAGGTGACACCCGTTACGGCATTTTTCTGTGTAACTATGTATGGTCATGTAATATCGAGCTCCCGGGACTTTAAACTGGTCTGCACCTATACTTTCCGCTACATATTTTAGTGGGAGCTAATGAAGCCTTTTTTTCGGTTGGATTTTAGAATTTTTAGATCTAAAATCTTTCTGGGTAATTAAGTTTAAAAGTAATTACTGAGAGTAACGTGTACATTTTCTAGTAAACTGTGTAGTTTCTTAACAAGTTGTGTGTAAAATTCGTTTTATATGTTATAAGACAAGTAATTTGGGATTCGTAAGCTGTTTTAAAAGTATATAATCCAGTTTGTGAAATAATAAAAGTTTAAATTATGTATGTGAGTCTGCAAATGACTCCAAACCACTTATCCTGCAACTCAAGAGTCGTAAGTGAGCAGAGGGAGGTTGAGCCTCCGAAAACTTTACTAACTTCGGGGAAATGCAACGCAAGCGTAGCTTCGCAACCGGTTTTCTGTGTATATCGTATCAGTCGAGCCGGGCCCATTCACACCTAAGTGCTCTAATACGATAAAATTGCTAAAATGTTAGTTTTTGTAATTTCACAAACACTTCAAAGTCAATTTGTTGACTGGAATCGCTAAATGTATGTAAGTAATTTAATCAAATCCCTAGAAGCGAGACTGCTGCGAGAAGTTATACCGACCGACAAACCGGATTAGTACATGTCCAAAATCATACTCCGAAATATAAACTACCACAAAACACACGATGTTATGTCAGTCAGTCTGACTCTATTCCCTCATCCGTGACATGAAATTATACTCGGTACAGCTCTTCATTTCCACTTTCGACCAAATCGTAAAATTCAGAGTATTGCAGCATCATATTGAGGCGTCAAAAACAATCCTTTTAGTGTGGGAACAACGCCAGCTAGTGATTGCGTTGGCACACGATTCTCATTTTATATAACGTCTCTATATTTGAATCAGGAGAATTGATATGTGACCATTTAATTATATTTATAAAGGAACTGTTTGCAATTATAGTGTGATTACCGTACTGAACATGGGTTAAAAATATCCCATAAGGTGTCTGTATTAGAAACATTTCATGATTGTCTTCTTGGAACTTACATATAATAACAAATTACACCCGACATAGATTAAATGATCATATTATCACATCATTCATGGATGAAAACCAAAAACAAGACCTCTGGGTTTGCAGTCAGGATCATTAACCACTAGACCAACTGGCCAGACCAGTGGTTTTAGGTTGAATACAGAGATTCAAGATATATTTTTACATAGTGTCAAATTGTTTTGTTTTGCACTTTAGCGATTATTATAAAAGAACACAAATTAAATTGTAAATGGAAGACTCCGATGTTCAGAATTTCTACTTAAATTGAAGCTTGAACATGTAGCGTACCAAGTAAAGAACGTTATCTTTCTTTTATAACGATCGCTGCCCACGGCCGATGCAAGTGCAATATAAGGTTCAAAAACTCCTCGTTGTTTACTGTCTACAAAATGTTCAAAAGCTTAGAAGGCAAAAGATAACGAGTTATTTTAATATACCTCCCACATTGTTTAGCCATGCGTACCAGCTTAACCGGCCAGAAAAACCGATCGCAGCCATTAAACCGCACGTCCCTCAAAACCGCGACGAAACTACAAAACACAACAAATATATATAAATAAAATCACCAACATACAACGATACACTGCCAACATAATCACGTTTTGGCTGCACGCCCAAACAAAACTGATTCTTTCACCCCTTCGTATCTGTACAGCATGTTATGTATGTCCATTTCTGTGTGCCGATATACATATTAGTTGAACTTATTGTGAATAGTTTGTGGTTAATGGTTTGAACGGTGAAATGTGAATTTAGCAGTTATCCAGACTACGTACATACTTGTTGTCGCCTTAACAAAACTCACACCTATAACAACAAAAAAAAAATTTGATTATAATAATATTATACATATATTATATGTATAATTTTTCAATTATATCACTATTACTTAATTATATAATAGTTTTCCTTATATTTGATCACACAATAATAATGTCTCTCTGAATCATTTTGATCCTTCCTATGGTTGCCTGGAGGATATTGCATAAAGCAATAGGGCTGCCCTTTGTACATTATCTAACTGTCAGTTAGATAATGTACAAAGGGCAATTTATTTGTATGATACTTTTCCTGTAATAGTGGTGTTCAAATTAAGTGTTCACTATTTTTATCTATCTATAATTTTCTTTAATTGTAACAATAAATAATATGATAAACATGTTTAATACTTAAATTACACTTTGTTTAATAAATACTATTTTGACTTTAGAGTTACGCCATACATGCGTCCATATAGCGGATTGTGGTTGTCTAGATATTTTTTTTTATTTTAAAGCAGTTTGTTGAGCGCCACGGAGAAAGAACAACATAATGTTTCTTATTTTAAGTTTGTATATTGTAAATTTAATAAGTCGTGTAAAAAGTCTTGAGTTTGATATTTTACATAATTTATAGGGTTAGGTAAATGGATCGTACCTCCCGGTTATCCGGTTCGATTTACAGGTCCACGACCTCGACATCTTCAAGTACGTTTCCCAATCTATCCGTATAAGCAAATTTCTTTTCCTTCTAGTGCTTTCCCATCTTTAATTCTTTAATTACCGCAGTATTGTTCCCGCCTATTACGTTAGTGGGACCAAGTTCTAATTATCAAACTGTGGATGTTATGGGGTATGTATATGGGCCTAAATTATATTTTGCAAAATGTGGGCGTTAATAACGCCACTGCCAACCGCTTCGGGGATACAGGCGTAAATGTATGTATCGTCTCTCTCTTGTTCTTTACTGAGAGCAAGGGCTTTTTGCTTATGTACATTTAATAAAAGTTGTACCACAACTGATCATCCTAATATTTGTTTAGGAAGCTTTTGTTTGTTCGTTAGGTACTCATATGAAATTAGATCAGTTGATTGTTTCTCTACATTGAGCATCACATAATATATAACCGTTAGATTATCCGATCCTGACTTGGATACAATAAGACTGCTACAGGTCTAAGGAATCGCTTAACATACATACAATCTGGCGGCTCTGTTAGATATAGTAACATGTGAGATTTTTCAATATTGTAAATGGTATGATGAAAGTTCATAACATTTGCTTTTTATTGGTTTTATATAGGAGGACAGATGAACAGACGTGACACCTGATGGCAACTGACAACCACCGTCCATTGACACATGCAACTCAAGAGTTGTAAGTGCGCTGCGTGCATTTCAGGGTCATGGGAGGGGAAAGAAGAGAAGGGGGATGAGGAGATGGGAAAGAGGAACGGATAATGAGTGGAGAGGATCGAGGATAGGAGGAGTTGGTCATCCGGAAAACTAACTTATTTCGAGGAAATGCAACGCAAGCGTTACTTCACAACCGGATTTCTGTGAGGTTGTGGTATCGCACCGGTCTGTCATCCCAATCGTGCCTAAGCGTGGCTCTACCACTAAAGTTTTATCTACCGCGTATGCCATCTTCGTTTTAAACTTAAAATGCAAATAGATTGTACCCGGTGTAAATGTTAGTAAGCAAGGGCCAATTACTTTTTGTTGACCATTGAATAGTTTTCTTTCATTAACCAAACAAAATTTAAATATTACGGCGTTTATGAATATATAAACAACAAATTGGCCAGTGAGTAACGTGGTTCGGTATGACCCAACTACATACATCCACACCAAATGAAAATCATATACCTACCGCTGAAAAACGCGACATTTCAATTGTTTTACTGGCAACTCCGGGTCCCAATTTAGAGGTGATTTGCATCACAATCGAATGTGATTGCGTCCGCTGCGGACGTCAAAACGGTGTAATTTAAAAAATGAGTTAGCGTTGTTAGTGCAGTTTAGCGAGGACTGTGGTTTGTTGTAATTATCGTTATTAAATTAGTAACAATAACAACTAATATGTATTTTTATTTTATAAAATTTTTCATTTCTGTTAAGCATTTGGTTACACATAAATTTATTATATAATATAAGCTAATAAATTGCTTAGTGGGCTCAAACTTCTAGGGGAGTTCCAGTTAATATTAGCAGTAATAATATATGATTAATTCTGGTTACATGGTAAGCGACTCTGACTTACTTGGGCTATTGCTTGCATTTTAATCAATCCTCACAAGTAACATCTATTTCCTTCCCATCATCCCATATTCCCGTTCTTGGGACTGAAACTAGTCGGGCATAACTGAAACACACCCGTTTATTTCAATAAATGTTTTTCATTAATTGCCAAAGTGCCAGGTTGACGGCAATACGGGCTTGCCCCCGCTGCGTAAGTGTCATTAAATTAAAATCTACGCAATGTGAACGCTTAAAACGTTTCTGTGTACACCTTGAGTGATACGGTGGCGTGTGTGTATACATATCTATGTAAATTATTGCCGTGTAGAATAGGGCCACCCCATGTCTTTCCTGTGGGGTAAGGGGTCGGAATGTTATGTATAAGACAGTATGTATAAAGTCATACTGACCGATTGACATTCAATAGGCTTGCCTCTTATTACGTTAGTGGGACCTAATTATAATTGGCAAAGTGTGAGTTGTTCTTAGTATCCGTTATTTGAATGTTTGTATAGTCCCCATGATACAGGAATTAGTTGTAGTAGAGTTGTAGAGAGGCAATAAAAAAAGCATTTAAAGACCATATTACCACCACAATATGTATGAGAATAAACACATGGCCAATTAATTTAAAGCAAAGTTTTTTTTTTATTGCATAGAGCAGACGGATCACCTGATGATAAGTGACAACCGCGCCAATGGGCAACTGCCACTCAGGAGGGCCAGTGGCCTGCCCGCCTGAGTGAGGATGATGGTGGGATGAGGGCACCGGATTGGGGCCGCTCGGTATATACCTAATCTTATTTTTTTTATAAATTCTTGATCTACAATTGGTACGTTAGGTACGTTTCGTAGTCTTTTGACCGCTTTTTCATTATACGATAAATAAGTAGAAGTTATTTCTTCCACATGTAAGAATTTTCAATACCTACATATGTATATGTTTACACGGTTCGAGTTACAGATATGCGACCGCGAATTGCTCGCGCATTGCTGCAGTATCCTTTTCATTTGCCATTCCTCTCTTCCCTCTTTAAAATACTCCCAATTTTCAGATCTTTAATTTGTGAAGTGCTCGTTTGATTACCCCCTAGCGTTACTGGGACTTGTCCCACTCTATCCAATCCCTATCAAATCCCAATCTGGATTAAAAAGATTAGTGTATCAACATTTATTCCTACATCTTTGCTTACCCCCTCGGATATACAGGTGTGAGCGTAAGTATGCATGTTTTAAATAATAAAATGAAATTAGTGTATGTGTGATTTAGAATTCATGATTGCATGTAAATGTGAGTTTCTCAAATACATTATTTAATTTAGTAAGTGATATTTATATTTATGTCTTTCTGCTTCACCCTTTGATACAGGTTAAGTGATTTAAACTAATATACCAAACGAGTTAGCAATGACCTCAATATAGGACACTAGCCGTTACCTGCAGGTTCACTTGAATTTATGCTCAATACTCCGCTCCTAAGGGTCGAAACGTAATATGTGCATAACACATCACGTTATAATAATACACACCAAACAAATACACAGAAACAGAATAATATAAAAGAACAATAAATGCACAATGGGCTAATCGCTAAGAAGATGAAGAAGAGAATTTTTTTTTTATATTAGCCTACCATAGTGACTCCACTTTGCCTGATGGAAAGCAATAAGTGGAGTCAAAGAGTGGTGGTCACCATCCTCATTGCATGTCTAGTCAATGCAGCATGGTGACCCACACTATAACGGCCTGGTGAGATGCTTTTTCACGCCCCGCTTAAAAGACCCGGGATCAAAGTGGGAAGGAAACACGTGCGCTGGTAGACAATTCCAGACTTTTACCGATCGGCACAGGAAAGAACAGCCAAACTGTTTAGTTCGGGTACGTATATTTTCGACGCTCAAACGGTGAGTCCTCAGGCCAGCACGTGTAGTCCTGTAGAGGAAGGGAGAAGGAATATCTTCCAGGCAACCTTAGAAGGCAGGACAGGACGTGATGAAAGACGTGGGTTTTGGTGTAAAAATATAAAGTGGAGCTTCATGGATTGCATTAATATAATGACGTTTGCATAGATTACTTAATTATATCAATAATAAATTAAAAATGTATATATAACGTTATATTATATATATAGCCTTTCTTAGTAAACGGGCAATCTATTTTCTCAAATCGGATTAGTATTTTCTGAGATTATCACGTTCCAACTAAGAAACAAACTCAGCCTTTTTATAACATTATTATAGGTAAGACAGTAAACAGTTTATACTTTACATAGCACTATAGTTACTATATTTTAAAATAAACCCTTAACCAAGCATTTACAAATAACATTTTAAACAAAATACATTTAAAACGCAATATAATACATTAAAATAACTTAATCATCTCAGGCCCTCTTTGCGGAGGGTGAGTGGGCTATTAGCAAATTAGCTTAAACACGAGTTAATAAGAGACCCTGTTACTCGGAGAACCCACAAACATCACGCTGCGCTAATGTGTAATATGTTTAGTATATTAAGTGTAAAATGCATGACAGTATCTTTAGAACTGCGCATACAAAAATAACAAATTTAATATCATCATTTTAAATGTCTTTCAGTCTAGTTATACAAGCCTCGGTAGGGTGGGGCCCCAATTTGGGCGGAGGCCCTGACAACCAGAAACGCTGCTATTTTGCTACGGCCACAGTGGGTTATGGCCGTCAGGGTCATAAGAGGATGCCGTACGGTCTTCTTTAAAGCGGCGAGTCTCCTAGCCGGAACTCCGCCACCTGGAAGCAAAATCCTTCGCTGCACTGTCCCAGTGTCGGCGGGAGTTGCAGGAGCTGGACCTTAGACCTGATGAGATCGAGGCGCAACGGTCCCAGCTCCGCCAGGTGCTCATGACTCATTGGAAAGAACGACTTGAGCGACTGAATGCGGGGCACGCCACAATTGTTACGGTAAGACCCATCATATTGGAGTGCTATGCGTGGGTGCAGCAGCGTGCCGGCAGTATTTTTTCGTCCCGCAGAAGACGCACAAGGCGCCGGAGAGTGCAAAATGACCTCCGGCCTCCATGAGCGCTAGCCTGAGGGCGACGGGCTGTTCTATTTATCGCCCACGTTCCATGCGCGCCTGTCTAAATATCAGGGGGGGGAGACACCACCACACCATATTGGGGTCGCCTTGCTCAAAGCAGCTAGGTCTACCGGGGTACACAGGGACTTCTTTTCTAGGGTACACCTGAGGCCCCAGCCATAAGACCCGTGGACGGAAAACTGTGTGGTTTTAGTCGGTTCGAGTCCGACATACCACCTTACCCATTAGCCCCGGTAAGATGATGACCCGTGGGGGTTTCCACATAAAACAAAAAAAAAAGTCTGTCAGTCTAGTTATATAATGAAGCTATAGTGAGGAGTTTCACTAAATACTGTAACTTCTTTATATGACCCGATTAAGCAAGAAGGAGAGCTATGGTTTTCAAGTCTATGTATGTGGGAGTACACAAGCTATAAAATCGTATCTATTGCAATGGGGTTTAACAATTTTTAATAATTTTATACATCTTTACTCTTTTCCTCTCGAAAAAGGTTGAAAAATATTCAGAAACGACTGCAAGATGTACAAACACGTTGAAACAAAAATACATATAAATAACCAATTGCAATCACAAAAGCATATTAAAACCGTTAATAATGGCATCTACATACATGAGTATTAAATCAGCCTGCAACCATTTATCAATGTAGAGAATTATATTTCATGTTCACATAACATTGAAATATGTAGTCGTATTATGATACATATAACAGTTATCATTATTCCAACAGTGAGACAAATAAAATCAATATTTAAAATGTTACTCTCAACAACATGGTAAAACAGAAACACTTTTAAATATTTTCCCTTTTAACCCATCAAATGCAAAACCTCTTTACAAAAAACCTTTTGAGCTCCTAAATCAGGCGAGCGTTGATGAAATCCCATTAACCCGGATGGGTATAAGATTCATAGCGCAGTGTGATTGTCACCATTTCGATATATATGTATGTACTATCGGCTGTTAGGTATCACCGGGTTGTTTTAAAGGAGCTGCTATAAAGGAGGATAGAGGCTCCCGTGAGATGCTTCGAGTCTCGTGTAAGGGCAACTTCATATTAGAGTAATAAAAGATGCGACTATTATGTTGGATTTTCAAATAAAAGGAAAGGTTTGATTAATATGTAACAAAGAAAGAAAAGTTCTTATAATTGATCTGTTAATTTAGGAGAGATAGATTACAGTTTTAATAAAGAAGTGAAACTTAGAGTTTTGTCGTTCTATAATAAGAAACTCACTGGTGCTACGAAGGTGACTTTATTTTTAAATTCTGCATAGTTCAGTTAAGTTTTGATAGTGGTAGAGCCATTCTTAGGCTGACAGCGGTAGAGGCATGTTTAGGCACGAAAGGGCCGGCTCGACCGGTGAGATACCATGGCCTCACAGAAAACCGGTGATGACGCTTCGTTACATATTCCCGAAATTCCTCTAAATCCTTTTTTCTCTCCCCTTTCTCCCGTACCGTTTTTCCATCTTTCCATCTATCTCTCTCTTCTTTCCCCACTCCGCAGGCAGCGTACGACTCTTGAGTTGCAGGTGTCCATGGGCAGCGGTTGCCTATTACCATCAGGTGACCTGCCTGTTCGTCTTTTCCCTTATAAAAATAATGTAATGATATTGTAACATTTTTACAGATAATGTAATAATGATAATTTCTATTGCCGCTATAAGAACATATACTAAAAACAGAATAAGAGGCTTCCATACAACAATCGTGACTTTTGCTTTTTTTGCTTGATATTGATAACTGGTCAACAGGTAGACGCTTGAAATAATCACAAAAGAATATTTAAGGGGGGCTTACATATAACAAACGTGATTTTTTTTGCGGTTTTTATAGATAATGGTACGGAACCCTTCGTGCGCGTGTCCGACTCGTACTTGGCCGTTTTTTTTTTATGACTGGTAGCCTGCGTGACACCCAACTTCTTTTTGAATATAATCGTTTTAAGAAGAAAAGAATGATTGTAGAAAGAAAACTTTAGTACTTTACTCAATATTCCTACCCTACTAATTTTCTCTCATCTAATGAAATAGCTAATAATTAAAAATATAAGCCTCTAATGATCCTTATCAGGGGATCCTTCAAAGCACTGCTGCTACTATTATAGTGTATAACATATACAAATCCCCACAGTGGTGTCGTTTATATTTAGACAATTTAACCGAGGTTCTTCACTCATGATGCACTGAACAACCTGTTGTACAATATATTCGTACCTATGTCTATATTATCGCGATAAAAATCGAGTTTACAGATATTTCACTGCAGATAATATTCCACACATAGTGAGTAATCAAATTTTTATCTAACATAGACTCTCTGACACAATCTACAAAAAGAACTCAATTTTTTATTATAATTTAAGATTCCTTCCCAATTTGATCCCGGGTCTTTTAAGCGGGGCGTGAAGAAGCATCACCAGGCCGCCATAGTGTGGGTCACCATGCTGCATTGACTAGACATGCAATGAGGATGGTGACCACCACTCTTGGACTCCATTTATTGCTTACCATCAGGCAAAGTGGAGTCATTATGGTAGGCTTACGAATAAAAAAAAAAAAAAAAAAAAGTTACAGACGAACAATAACACAACTATTTAACACGATTACTAAAACATACATATTCAAATAAGTAGTGTCGGCTGCAGGGTTAAAAACATATACAGAGTTTCATTCATCAAGTTATCTGCATGAGAAATGTACATGAAAGCTGCAATTATAGCTCGGAGTCGGCGATACGAACAATATTGCAATCACTGCATAATAATAAGTATCATTTTTCAACTTGCAATATCGAACTATATTGATATCGAGTATTGACGCCCACGATAAAAAAGTCGCAAATTATTCAAGTACTCATACGGCCTACTACGGCCAAACTGTGTAATAAATTCTTAGAAAGGACCTCGCAAAAATGGATGCTTATCACGAATTGGTTCGGTTCCCCCTTCCATCTCTACTGCTAAATAGCTCTGTTTTTGTCTCTCAGGGACGACGCTTGACTTAGACTTTGATAAATAACATGTGACTATTACTAGATTTGAATTTACGATCTTAAAGTATTTCGCTTTTGCAGAACAGGCAAAGGCTAATTTTTGTTTACTGGATCTGATAGGCCGATATCACTTCCATATATTTGAAATGGGAAATAAGTTCCCAAAATCAAAATTAATCACTAATTGTATGATTAAAACAAAGGTAAATTCAAAAACTTTTTGTTTTTTCCGGGTATCCCATGATCAAATCCTAAATCTGGATCACCGCGAGTATACTCTTTGGAATAAAAACAATATTTGAAAATCGGTCAACAATTGAAAGTAGCTTAACGTTCAAAAAAAAAGTTAAAAGTCGAACATAGAACCTTCTCCTTTCTTGAAGTTTAAAAAATAATAATGATTCATTGTAAATTATTTTATTTATGAATTATTGATTAACAAACAGTAACACATTGTAAAAATTAACAAAGTTTGATTAAAAATATGTATAAATGTATACTAATTACGTTATCCACGAATTATAATAATAATTTTGACAATTCCGATTATTCAAAGATCCATATTATATTATTTACTGTAACTAAAAATGCTATAATTTTATTTTTTTTGCTTTTCCATTATTTTTTGATAAGTTCGTTTCTAAATTTATTTGCAGATATGCCAATTATGTCTAAGTCAGTGCAGAAGTCATTACAATTTTTACAAATGCGTAGTAAATGTACGCGGACTAAGCCTTAGTTTGACAAGATGATACAGCAAAAATGGGACGTGGGCGCACCTCTCGCGACAATGATGATGAAACAAATCATTTGCTAGATCACCACAGTTATATTTGTGATGACAAAGATCATACAGAAACATGTTTTCAAGAAATAATCGTCTAGACATCAAAGTCACGAGATTATAAGTTTCGAGCAGGTTATTGTATGCCGGGCAATTATGATAACAACGATAGTGCAACGATTTGAGGAATTTGCGTTGAACAGTCGCTAAGCTGTCCACGTATTTCTTATAATAGGGGTCCTAGATAACTACGGCATACTTAAGTTGAGATTGGACCAATGACTGTATTAGACGTAGATACTCGCGTTCTGGAATTTAGTCGTGGATTTCATTACAAAGCCGTACATACGATATGGCTTTTTTGAAATATATGCTGATCAAGATGTAGTTTATCGTCCAGCAATACTACAAGATCAGAAGTGTAGCCGCTCCTGTTAATGTTTCATTATTTATACTTTATTTATTATACTACTGTAACCAAATAGTTCTTGTGAGTCATATTATTTTTTATTAGTCTAATGTGTACTAGATATGTAATAGCTAGGTATGCCGTGTATTGATCTCAGTGTATTGTAAATGTGTGTATATGTCCTATTTATTTATACATAGTTAAAACCCTCTTCATTATGTTTGACTTAGATTTTACAAAAGGATGTCTATTTACCCAGTTTCCGCAATTCACAACACGAATCATAACGTTTTGCAAAAGTGCAGAAATAAATCAAGTTGCCACATTTATCACAAAAGTCTACCATTTGTGGGAACAGAAAGACAAAACAGAAAATGATGACCGGCAAGACATCGACTAGGTTTAATGAAGTCTCTCTAATTAATGTTAACTGTGAAATGGGGGAAAGCCAAACACAAAGTAAGAAGATATAACGGAGAGTAAGAAAATGAGAACTCAAATATAATTAAGCGAGTTTATTCCCTTATTAAATTGTTCGTGAAAGCAAGATAACCTCACTTTAGGTCGGTAAGAAAGTTTCGTTTAACTTTGGTTTAACGAGGTGAGGAGACCTGCCACTTGACGACTTCCACGCCACCCGGTGTTTTTGTTCAGAAGTTAGTTGCGTGCACCGCCACTGCTAAATGCGACCAAGGGAGGATCCATAACTTGTTTTACACTTTCAAACAAAACCTAGTAAATACTTTTTGATAGCTAAGCTGCAGCATGGTTTCTTAGCCAGCCAGCTTTTCTGTGGATTCCATGTGTGGAAAATGGAAGTAACATATCGAATTCTTTACATTTTAGGTACAAGTTATGTAGTTATTCGTTAATATAAGAGCGTACTCCGACCTAAAAGGCCGGCAATGCACTTGTGACTCTTGAGTAGCGGGTGTCCATGGACGGCGGTAGTCACTTGACTAGTTAGTTCAGGTGACCAGTCTGCACTTTTGCCCCTTATCGCATAAAAAAAAATGGAAGTTGAAGTAATTCACACATTCAAGGTTCCTCAGATCATCGGAGAATCTGGTCTTTTAAATGCCGTCCCATTCCTGATGGCCCGATTATCCAATAGAAACCACTGCAAATTTGAAATAAAACGACTTACCTGTATCTGTAATAATTGAATGAAGTATATATATATATATATGTATATAATAATGTAAACATGCATAGCACGCTGATGTATTCAGTAACTCTGATAGCCATTTATTTTACCCACGTTTTTTTTTTTATTTGTAAGCCTACCATAATGACTCCACTTTGCCTGATGGTAAGCAATAAATGGAGTCCAAGAGTGGTGGTCACCATCCTCATTGCATGTCTAGTCAATGCAGCATGGTGACCCACACTATGGCGGCCTGGTGAGATGCTTTTTCACGCCCCGCTTAAAAGACCCGGGATCAAATTGGGAAGGAAACACGTGCGCTGGTAGGGAATTCCAGGCCTTCACTGATCGGCACAGGAAAGAAGAGCCAAACCGTTTCGTTCGGGATCGCATATCTTCGACTCGCAAACCGTGACTCCTCAGGCCAGCACGTGTAGTCCTGTAGAGGAAGGGAGAAGGTGGGACCATTTGAAAGAGCTCGTCAGAACACTCCCCGTGATGTAGGCGATAGAGAACTGCCATAGGGGCGACATCTCTTCGAATCTGCAGGGGCTCAAGAGACTGGGTGACCTCAGGACAGTCTATAATACGGACTGCTGCGCAGATACTGGGCATTAAAGTCTCCCAAAAACACCAGTTCGGCGGTCGGGAACTGCTCCTGCGCTTTGTCCGTTGCGTGACTCATGTAGTCAAAAAGTCGAGTTGTCTCGGAGTCTCCGGAATGGGACCGATAAAGGCAAACGTAGATCCGGCATAGAGCCAAAATCCACGTGAAGCCAAAGGATGGAGAAGGATGCGTCTTCTAGGCAGTGCAGACGGCGACAACAAACATCCGCCCTGACGAAAAGACATACCCCAGCCCTCGCGAGGAAGCACTCCTCTAGAACGTAGCCGGGATAGTAGAGATATGCCGTGTCGGCAGGGCGGCGTATTTGTCTCTCCGTAAGAAGAAGCATGGCTGGCCGAGCCGTCTCAAGGTGCTGGTGTACGGCGCTGAGGTTTGCATGGAGTCCACGTATGTTAGTGAACTCCACCTCAAAAAGCGGGTTGGTGGGAGGAGGATGCCGCTGTTGGACCATTTTTCTTTCTTTGTACTGCCATGATAAGAGTTGGGAAAGGGGGCGTAAAAGGCATGACAGTCATCGTGACTGTGTAAACTGAGACTGAAAACACTGTGTCATCATGTAACGGTGAGGCATGGCGTAGACCGAACCGCCGGACGGAAGGGCCCCCGTACCCTCCCGGAAATGGATGCCGGGTCCCACCGTCCGGTCACCAACCGTCACGACGAGCCACTCCGTGGATTATGCGCGACCTGACGGAAAAATATTCTAATCGACGTGATAGTGCGAATGACATTGAACGTAACATTCCGAGATAACGTCATCAACGTTCCGAGATAATGTTATTCTATCTGTCAATTCAGATTAAGAAATATATTACACTGATCAAAAATTTTAAAATGATTGATTAAGTAAACGAAAAGCAAAGCTATTCTCTCTTAATACAAGTTTACGTTACAATATCAGACAATGAGGCAACTTTTATGCCGGTAACGATGAATAAGAAATACAGCGTTATTAAAATAACCTCATATTAGATGCATATTTCTTAGAAGATAACAGTAAGTTATGACGTCAACATCCTGAATTATTTTTATATATTTATATTTTCCATTTCATTACGGGACCCTATAAACTAGATACCATTTGTTTGCAGTATGTACTAGCAGAATAAAGAAAAACGAACGCCCCACCATATTTTTTTTTATATTTATAGTAAATGACTCATTAATTTATAAAAAACATTCATTTGTTATTTGCACCGAACTAGATTGAACCTTTGTCTTCGGCGATGGAGTGCTTACAAAATATTTTACCAATATAAATTTACAAAAATTCCATTCCACAATAAAATTTTAATAAGCAACCAGTAGTACCAGTAATAGGTGGTTTGATAATATGGCACTATTACAGTTAAGACAAAACTTGTACATAATTATATAGCATGTTTTCACAGCTAACATAATTTAATTTATAGATATTAAGCTCTAAATAGTTAGTTAGTTAGTTTAATTTAAAGTGAAAACTTAAATTTAAAATTATATTATGATAATGCGTCCCCTCGACCAAACGTACGTGTACGCATATAGCGATGTTTTAGGTCAGGTATTGAGCAGAGAGCGGGTTTTTATATAAATGAATATGAATCTGATTGTGAGGCATATATATGTAGGTTATATCTTTTGGTCTTTTGTTAGTAATATCAGCGTGATAGGTAACCAATATGTATTGTTTTAGTACTGTGTGGTATATGAAAATTTGGCGGAAAGTCATCACCTTGTTGATTTATAAAACATAGTTGTGGGAAATGGGAAATGTCGGGAAGTGGCTTCTGTTAGATTCGCTCTTTGGGCTCTTTCTGGACGAAGTAGAATAGTTTTTAGGGTAAAATAGTGTAATATAATAATGTTGGATGATGGGTTGACATAAAGATAAAGATCCTTTTTTTTTTTTGAAGGCTGTGCTGCGTGTGCCGAGGCCAGTCGAGTCGGTAAGCATGGCTCTACCATGACAGTCTAATACAGCTCGCAATTTTTTAATACAAACATATATTTATGGTCATTAAAATAGTAGCATATACGTAGGTGATGGGCCTGTATGTTGGGGTAGTAATCCTACCTGCTGAACCGGAGGTAGTAGGTTCGATTCCTGCAATGGACAAAAAATTGTGTGGTACAAAAAAGTTGTCACTCTTTGTGTCCGTTGATTAAATACTTGTAGAGCCCCCTGCGATATAGGATTTATTCCTAATTCTGGGATTGTCTTTAAAAAAACCTAAGAATGTATGTATGCATTGAAAACATTATCTGCAGATAGCAGTTTTGGTATTTAAATATATATTTTTTTATTGTTTCTAATGTATATTTTTGATGCTTTGATAGTAGTAATACAGCCCTATTCTTATAGCTTAACAATTTTGGAATACATTTTGTACTATCCCTAACATTTTGAGGATTCTTGACGGGAATATTTCAAGTGATACCTAGCGTTATACAGGACGTGCAGACTCAAAGTCAAAAGTCAAAGCATTTATTTCGAATAGGCAGGCTTTTGAACGTCAACATTTACATTGAAATAGAATTGATTCTAGTCGCCCCTTTCCAAAATGTGGTTTCGTATAGAGATGAATGGGCAAGAAGCTCCACTGTTACTCTTTTAAAATGTTTTGTTTAAATGCAATCATTATATATAATTATAATTATGTGCGAAAACGATGCACCCAGAATAAAACCACTATACCGAAATAGATAAAAAGAATTAAAGCAAAGCAACAACAGATAAATTGATTTTATGATAGATACATGGTGCTAATACATTAACAAATATAGTTAAAGTAAGTGTATACTTACTGCTATATACATATATGTATTTACATGTATTTACACAAATCATACGATTAACATATATATAGAGAATATTAACAAGTAATCGTGTAAATCAATGTTACAAAAATTTAATTCCTTATACAATACAATCAGTAACCAGTTTGATTTTGTCTAGACTCAAAATTGTCCTATGGAGCAGGACCAGCATATTTCCAAGCGTTCTTATCTTGGATATAATCCTCTAATTTGTAATAAGCTAGCTTACAAAGTGTATTTTTAATATGGGTTTTAAATTTCCTTTCATTTAATTGCAATTTATCACAAGGAATTTTGTTATAACATTTAACACAGTACCCCATAAAAGATGTATGTACTTAAGCTAATCTGAAAAATGTTTGATCTAATTTTTCTTTGTTTCTAGTATTAAAGTTATGTCTATCACTTATTTTATTATAAAGATGTAGATTTTTTTTTTAAATACGTAATATTTTCATAAATGAATTGCCAAGATACCGTCTAAATATTAATAGTTTTAAATAGTTCCCTGAGGGATTCACGGCGACGTAGATTAAACATGCATATGTATATATGCATAACAAAACCACTATTAAAAAAAAATCACTGCAATGGTCGATTTCCAAGATTTTTTAAGATTATCCGAAAAACGAAATTCTAAATACTGTACTTAAAAAGAAATACGCATTTTCGCAGAGAAAATATTTTTTTAGTTCTGTAACTTATTTCTGTGAATTTTATAATGAATCTCTAGGGATTACAATTATATAGTATTAAAGGATATTGAGGCTTCTCAAGGCGCAAATAACAATTATCTGATAGACAAAATATTATCGATCTTAATAATAACATTAAACTATGTATAGAATGTTTATCAGAAATTGTATTAAATGGAATATTGAAAATACATCAGCGTTAATTTTTAGAACCATGTACAATGTTATTCAAAGCTTCAACTAGTTATTAATATACAACATTTTACCTACATATACATATATAAGTTAAGATAGCTAGGGTAGACTGTGCGAGGCCTATGTCCAGCAGTGGACTGAAGTAGTCAATTTAATTGATTTATATAATTCAATATATTCAAATAAGAAAAATATGTTTTTAAACACAATTTTTCATTTCAATTTTTACACACACAAAAACCACAAATAGTAGGTATTGAAGACACAAAATGTTGTAAATATGTATTATATATATTAATAGAAGACTTCATAATAGTCTAAAGCTAACAATAAAATTCTAGGACTGTTATCGACAGTTATAAATAGTTTTACTAAACAAGTGTTGTGATCGAAAATAGTCTGCCTACACACTTTATATTATAGAATTACCAATACTCAGTATTTCTAAAACATTGGATTTCAGTTTCAATATTTATAAAAATAAAATAAATTATAAAATCATCAGCAACTGTTCGATAACTTCATTCATTTATACTTCACCTGTGAAAATAGACGTTGTTATGTCCGAATAAATTTATATTAAATATGTACCTATTTGTAATTTTGTATACAACATTTTCATAATACTTTATTTACATTTTCCCCAAGGCATAGGCAAACTGGTACCCCCCGATTTGGTACCATTATCAAAACATACCTAAACTTACCTCTTTTGTCATTACATTAATTAATGTTTATTATAAAACACTTATGCCGATATAGGCTAGGGATATAGGCTTGAGCGAGAATTTCAGAGTTTCGAAAATACCTGTACTCTTAATTATTTCTTAAAGAGATAAACAAATAACAGTACATCTGTTTATTTTCTAAACGGAACACAATAACACAAATTTCTTTTGGTTTCTCTTTGCTATATTGATTTAGTAACGTTTGATGTAAATTTTTCATCAACTACCACGGATCATCACCTCACCGAAACTAACGGCGAGGTGGTACGTCGAAATCGTACCTACTGAAACCACACGGTATTCTGTTATAAATTGGTCTGTTACAATATTATAACAGACCCAGGAATACAATAAAGAACAATCTCCGAGAACCCCTGCTGACTTTGGTCTCTTTCTAAACAGCCAGCCACACCACGGTGTACCGTGCCCTGTCGTTCCTTTGGTGCAAAAAAGCGCGCTTTAACGAGTCACATCATAGTCTCAGATTTATTTCTGCTAGAGTACCGGACAGCCCGCTAGATACTCCCTGGCTCTGGTGCGTCTTCTGGATGACGAGCGAGTACTCGCTTTCTTCTGCAACTTTTCCACTGCTTCTTTATTCATCACAACCTATTTGCAAAATTAGGAGGCATTATTAAACTCACTCTCACTTTGAACCATCTTGGTCTCTATCGTATTTGAAGATCATAGACATTTTAAGACAGTATTACAGTTGCCTTAATCGGAATATTATTTTCAGGGTATGTGGCCACCCTAAAGCATTTTATTTCTCCTGGCCAACTTCCAATGAACCCCAAAAAAGATTTGTACTAGATAAAATCTCACTACACAAACTTTGCAGACTTATATCTATTTTGGAAGACAGTATTTACTAAGTAGACAGTGGAAAATACATATAATGTAGTCTGGCATACATTCTAAGATGTTAAGGTGACTCCAATATGTGTAAAAGCTTTTTCATCGATTGGATTGTATATAACAATAAATACAATTGAATAAAAGGTAAAAAAATCCCATCGACAGAACCATTATTTTGTAAGAATTTTATAAATTTCAACATACAACATACATACAATCTCGCCTTTATCCCCAAAGGTGTGAGCAGAGACGTTTCAAATGCTAAATTTACACGTCATTAGCTTACTGTATAAATGTATATGTATCCTATCTGATAAACACATAGTCCGATCCCTGTGCACTTTTTAAGATACCTATGGGAAAAGTGTACTCCCACCGGCTTTTAAAGTTAAGATGAAAAGTATCCATCTCGATAATTGGATGTTTGTTCTAATGTTTGTAGACAAACAAACAAGAATAATCGTAAAACATTAAAAATAATAATAGAAGTAGAGTAAGCATACGAAATCGTTATATTCAAATGTCTCTCTTTCACTACCTTTTTATTTTCTCTACATTTCAATATTTTTATTATGACAGCTCACACATTAGAAATCACACCTTAATATACTTTCTAAAAATATATTGAGGTGCGATTAGAGTAATCACACCTTAATATACTTTTAGAAAGTAATATTTATATTTGGAATACTTATGTTTTCAATAAATCTGTGCCCAAAAATGTAATTGAGAGTAGATGGTGACAATAAACACGTTGAACACCAATAAATTGGGAAATCCTCTCAACACGGAGCGATATTAAATTTTATTGGTGTACAGCTATCGTAAAAATCGACAATACTCATTCGGGTGTCGCGGTACAATGTAAAACTCTGGTGAATGGGAACATTTCTAAAAATCTATGTATGCTTCATAATTGTTACATTTTGTCTCTATTTTGTACTGAAACTGATTTTAAATAATGGAACTGGTGTTATATACATTTAGAACTGTAGTGAAACGATATAGAATCTTTTAAATTGATGTGTAGTTTAGTTTTTTTTTTTTTTTTTTTTTTTTATATTAGCCTACCATAGTGACTCCACTTTGCCTGATGGAAAGCAATAGGTGGAGTCAAAGAGTGGTGGTCACCATCCTCATTGCATGTCTAGTCAATGCAGCATGGTGACCCACACTATGGCGGCCTGGTGAGATGCTTTTTCACGCCCCGCTTAAAAGACCCGGGATCATAGTGGGAAGGAAACACGTGCGCTGGTAGAGAATTCCAGGCTTTTACCGATCGGCACAAGAAAGAAGAGCCAAACCGTTTAGTTCGGGTACGTATATTTTCGACGCACAAACGGTGACTCCTCAGGCCAGCACGTGTAGTCCTGTAGAGGAAGGGAGAAGGTGGGACCAATTGGAAGAGCTCATCAGAACACTCCCCGTGATGTAGGCGATAGAGGACTGCCATAGAGGCGACATCTCTTCGCAACTGCAGAGGCTCAAGAGACTGGGTGATCTCAGGACAGTCGATAATGCGGACTGCGCGCCGCTGCAACCGATCGAGAGCGTCGAGCAAATACTGCGCATAGCCGTCCCAGAGATGAGAGCAGTACTCCACGCAGGAGCGAACCTGGGTCTTGTATAAGAGACACAGTTGCTCGGGCGAGAAGAACCGTCTCACCTTGTTCAAAATGCCGAGCTTTCGCGAGGCCGCCTTAGTGACACTCTCGATGTAATCGCGCGGATTGAGATCCCGGCAAATATCCATACCCAGAATACTAAGCCTATCCTGCAGTGGCAGTTGAGTGCTCTGAAGAGTAGGAAGGGGAAGGAATGGAGACTTTTTGTTAGAGAACACACACGCTTGTGTTTTCTTGGCGCTGAACTCGACCAGATTCTCACAGCCCCATTGGGAAATGCGGCTCAAGACCCGGTCGAGCTCAGCGACAAGCTCCTGTCGTTTTTCCTCAACGTCTGCCAGCTTGGCAGTAGGATGCCCGAAATATCGCCCGTGCACTGTACTGTCGTCTGCATAACAATGTATATTGCCAAGGGCCAACATGTCATTGATATGCAGAAGAAACAGCGTAGGCGATAGGACGGAGCCCTGAGGTACACCAGCGCTTACCTCGTGGAAGTCTGAGGCCGCGCCGTCGCAGAGAACCCTAATGCGGCGCTTTTCGAGGAAGGCAGCAACCCAGTTGCAGAGTTTAGGTGGCAGACCAAATGCAGGAAGTTTGGAGAGAAGCGAGCGGTGCCACACCCTATCGAAGGCCTTGGCAATGTCGAGGCTGATGGCCAAGGACTCCCCATGCCTATCCATAGCCTCACCCCAAAGGTGTGTGACGTACGCTAGAAGATCACCCGTGGATCGGTTCGGCCGAAAACCATATTGCCGATCATTTAACAAGGAGTGATCCTCTAGGTGGCGGATTAGTTGGGTGTTGATGATCCGCTCGAACACCTTACAGAGTATGGAAGTGACGGCTATAGGTCGGTAATTGGCTGGATCGGAGCGGTCGCCTTTTTTGGGAATGGGTTGAACATTCGCTTCTCTCCAGGCCTCCGGAACAATTCCTGAGGAATAGGACAGGCGATACAAGCGCGTTAGTACGGGAGACAACTCAGGTGCACAGTTCTTAAGAACCACCGCCGGAATACCATCGGGTCCACTGGCTTTCCGGACATCGAGTGACCGAAGCTCCGCACGGACATCCCTCTGCCGGATGCGAATATCCCGCATTGCGGAGTCGCAGGACGCAATGGTGGGCGTGTGCGCGCAACGGTCATCGATTCGGGAGTTAGCCGCAAAGAGGTCAGCTAGTAGATTCGCTTTCTCTTGCGGCTCGTGGGCCAGTGATCCGTCAGGGTAGTTCAACGGCGGCAGCGAAGGTTGGCAATAGTTGGACTGCACGGCTTTGGCCAATCGCCAAAACTTACGGCTACCCGTAGGGTACGCGACGAGTTCTTGACCAAACCGTGCAATGCGCTGGGCATCTGCTCTGATGTAAGCCCTCTTGCATTCCCTAGTGGCTCTGTTTAGTGCTGCTTTTAGGCGATCAATGTCTGGGTCACAATGTGCGCGAGCCCTGATCCATGCGCGGTAGGCCGACTGCTTTTGAGCAACGGCCCGGATGCACTCGCGATTGAACCAGGGACGGGTCTTCGTGCTGGCGACTTCACTGTAGGGGATATAATACTCCATACCGACAGTGATTTCGTCAGTCACGGCAGACACACTTTGCGACAGATCCCTATCTTTAAAGCAGCGTTGAGCCCACGGGATGGATGCAAAATATTCCCGCATTCCATCCCAGTCTGCTGACGAGTAGTGCCATAACCGCCGCCTTGTTACCACAGGTCGTGGAGGCGTAACTAGAGGCACTGAGGTCGACACCAGGCAGTGGTCGGAGGATCCCAGAGGGGCGAGAACCGATACGCTGTACTGCGCTGGGTGATTCGTCAGCAGTAGGTCCAGCAAAGAGGGCGCTTGACCCGTTATGTCTGGTATCCTGGTGGGCTGGAGTACCAGTTGGGTAAGGTCATGCGTGAGAGCAAATGCGTGGGCAGTTCGACCAGCGTGGTCAGTTTTGGAAGATCCCAGCCAGGACTCATGGTGGGCGTTAAAATCTCCCAAAAACACCAGTTCGGCGGTCGGAAACTGCTCCTGCGCTTTATCCGCTGCTTGACTCAGGTGGTCAAAGAGTCGAGTTGTCTCGGAGTCTCCGGAATGGGAGCGATAGAGGCACACGTAAATCCGGCTCGTAGCGCCAAAATCCACGTGGATCCAAAGGATGGAGAAGGATGTGTCTTCTAGGCAGTGCAGACGGCGACAACACACATCCGCCCTGATGAAAAGGCACACTCCAGCCCTTGCGAGGAAGCACTCCTCAAGCACGTAGCCGGGATAGTGGAGATATGCCGTGTCGGCAGGGCGGCGTATTTGTGTCTCCGTGAGAAAGAGCATGGCCGGCCGAGCCGTCTCGAGGTGTTGGTGTACGGCGCTGAGGTTTGCATGGAGTCCACGTATGTTAGTGAACTCCACCTCAAAAAGCGGGTTGGTGGGAGAGGAGGATGCCGCTGTAGGACCACTTTTCTTTTTTTGAGCTGCCATGATAGAAGAGGAAGGGGGCGTAAAAGGCATGACAGTCATCGTGGCAATGTAAACTGAGACTAAAAATGCTGTGTCATCATGTATCGGTGAAGCATGACGGTGACCGAACCGCCGGACGGAAGGGCCCCCGTACCCTCCCGGAAGTGGTCGCCGGGTCCCACCATCCGGTCACCAACCGGCACGACGAGCCACTCCGTGGATTATGCACGACCTGACGGGGCAGCCTCCCAGGGTGGTTAGCCGTGGTTGGGCCCCTCTCTATGCCGCGGGCGGCCAGCGGCACCACCGTTTCTACGGGTCTCCCTGGCCGACGGTTCGATCCACGCCACCCTCACAATGACTCTACAGCACTCCACTGCTCACACACATACCACGATAACTGTCACCCCTGCATCGATGTGGGCCTCCGGTCTCTCACTCACCAGCGAAAGGCGACACCACGAATGTTGTCACTTTAGGCTGGTATTCTGTGAGAGGGTAGTACTGCCCCGGTCGAGCCGGCCCATTCCTGCTGAATAAATCAGCGTGGCTCTACTACCTTTCAAGTTGAATGGACTTAGGCTTGGCGGTATAATAAAACAATTACCTTAATTCTTATATTTATAATAGTTGTAAGTTAGAAGTTACATTCATATTTATCAGACTTTAGAACTTTATTGAGTAATGTAAATAATGGTAATTTCCTATAAAACAAGACGAAAATTTGACCTGCGCTATATGCTTGTTAGCCACGTTGATGGTAAGGAATATGCGCTTAGTGCACCTTATACATGCTACTTACAAATACAAAATCTATATCATTACCACTCACATTCAACCTTTTAACATATCAACAACTATTGAACCCGACACTGCAAAATTACTTTTAGTAAATGCACTTCCTATGCTGAAAGCTGATAGATTTATTAAGCTCCTAAAGATAAGCACCCATTTACGTAGAACACTCCCAGCTACCGCGCTGAGAAATTCTATACAGATAAATAAAGATACCAGTTTATATTCGAATTTATAGAAGGACTACACTTGGGCGTTTATAGTAATACCCTATTTCCCATATTTCCAGTAACAAATACCTTGAAGGCGACCAAAAAGTCTATTTTACGAGGGTGCCTGCATAAATTCCGATTTATAAGAATAAATACATGGTAAGTAAGAGCCCCGTACAAGCCTCCACGTCTCGCTCATTTATTTGAATTTACGTATGTACCGGAGTAGGAGCGCAAGTTTATTCGAAGCTCAGACCACTTTTACAATGTTCGCGTTTCTACGCTAACCATTTTGGTATTTAATTTGTTTATAACGAAAATTTCATACAATTGGGTACTTTGATTTCATTAGGTTTTATGAGCGTGCTAAAATAAGGTATTAGGGTATATGTAGAGTACTCCTCCGATTACGTCAAATTTCTTAGCAGGTTGTTCTAATTAAAGCTATCAAAACTGATTATATGTATATACATTCACGCCCATGTCCCCTAAGGAGTAGGCATGGGCATCTCAAACGCTAACTTTTTTTATTCATAATATAGTCCCATTTATGCAATAAAATTAAATTAGCAAGCCTATAACCATCATTCAGGCACTGTATGATTGTATATACTCTCTGATTGATAACTGTATTTTCGTATTTCCGGACTGATACGACCTTCAAACCTTCAAAAAATAAAGCATGCTCCTACCAAAAATGCCGGCAACGCACTTATCAATCTTGAGTTACGGGTGTCTATGGACGGCGATAGTCACTTACCATCAGGTGACCCCTCTACTCGTTTGCCCCCTACCGCATAAAAAAAGAAGTTATTTATGCTTAGATCATAGATCGCTTAGTCCATAATCTAGGACGGAAAGAGATGATCTACTCGTAGCAGTATTCTACTCCACCTAAAACCACAAGGTTAAAACATAACATTTTGCTTTTCTCTTCAGCCACATCTTAAAGGACTGTGTCAGCAATTTTGATATAATATGTACCCACTCATATTTCAAAAAAATGGGTTGGCTGTTGGGTTGGCGATTTACGGTCCATAGTCTAGAGCATTCTCTACCAGTCAATCTTAGGTGATGCAGAGAAAACTATATGATTTTGATTTGATGACTTACAGCATATTGAACTTTTAACATGTGCCGTTATTTTCCCATTCATGCTTATTTGTGTAGTGCACAGAAAATAACAAAAATAATTTTAGTTTTGCAATTGGCACAAAGTACTAATACAGTAGAAGTAGTTATAGTCCTGCTCATTCTGTTTAAAGTTTTGGAAGCGAACCAAACTCTTATTGCACCCCATACTAACTTATTAGAAGCTTCACATTACAGCCTTAAAATTATTGTCAATTATTAATATTAATAAGGAGGATTTGTTTGGGAGATGCGGATTTTGGCCAGAAACACGGCTAGGAATAGTAATAGTGTTTTACATAACATTTATTTAATAGATAGTGTAGACTTTGCAATTTTGTAAGGATTTAAGAACTATTTTTCTTTTACTTTTAAATAGGTTTTAATTAAGATTTTTTTTTGTTATGTTACCACAACCTACTCAACTACTCATAATAGTTTTGCAAACACTTTGAAAGCGGAAGCGAAAAAGGATTTTCTAATATACGTTAAGCTACCTTTAATCGGCAAAAAAGCAAAAGTTACCATTCTCGAGGTATGATTGTGTATGATGATTAACAAAATCTATCTATGGTGATAAAAATCTTAAGGATACAGAGCATATACCCAGTAGCTTCTATTATTGATTCAAAGATCATCATCCTATTGCAGTCCATTGCTGGACATAGGCTTCTCCCATTGCACGCCACTTCGATTTATTTTCTACTACTCGCATCCAGCTCCTGCCAGCCATCTTGCGCAAATCGTTACTCCCCCTGGCCTGTGGGCATCCTACGCTACGTTTGCCGAGACGCGGTCTCCACTCAAGAACTCGTTTTCCCAACGGTCGTCGGTTCTGCGGCTAATATGGCCAGCCTAATGCCACTTCATCCTGCTGATCCGGTGGGCTATGTCTACTTTTACTTTGGTTTTCTGCTGGATCACCTCGTTCCTGATGCGATCCCTTAAAGAAACACCGGGAATAGCCATTCCATAGCACGTTGAGCAACTTTGAGATTCAAAGATAAAATAACAAGAAAGAAACGTACCAACCTGATTGTACGACTCGACATTTTGATAACAAATGATTATTCAAAGAAATACTTAACCCCTTTCTCCCTATTTGAAACTCGACAGTATAACAAGCGGACAACATCGTTAATATTTGATTGCTGGCTATCAGTCCAGCCGGTAGTCGATTACTGGACGGAAATGGTCCTTTAGCACTCAGAGCGCGTCCTAGCTGTCAGATTAACGCTAACCGGTTTACGTGACGCCGTCTATTTGACGCCCGATGATGCGGTGATTCCTTATTTGATGGGTAAGGTTTTAGTTTCTAAATCGATGTGACGTGACCGTATTTTATAGAACGGCTGTTACTAATCATTTTAAGCATGATTCACTCTATATTTTCAAATAGTTTGAGGAAATTGTTCGTTTTTGTAATCATTATATACATATGTGGAGAGCTTATTATAAGTTATATTGAAGTTTGTTTATTTCTTCACGATTCTTCGATAATAGTTTTCGTGTTTTAGTGTGGTTTTTAATGTGTGGCCTAAATTCTAAATGCTATCTCTTCCAGGCAACCTCACGATAGGTAAAATGTATTTTTTTTTTATTTATAATAAGCTTTTCATTTTTTTCATAAAGTAGTTAACTAAACACTGGCATGAGGTACGAGTATGTATATATAAGTGTATGCTACTCTATGTTTATTATGTTTTTGTTTAAGTGTATCGCAAGTGTATTCAGGCATTGGTGAGCATAATAAATGAAATAAAAATAAATTAATACATTTGTGAGATTTATAACGTAGTCTTCGCGTTTATATTTACGAATATTTAGTTAGCATATTTAAGACTTACACATAGACGGTGCTTTTGTAATAAATGAGTAGACGAAGTTTTAGTTAAGATAATCCCATTTGCTACCTATCGTAAGAACATAAACCATTCACCGGGAATCCTCTGACACATGTTCATAAAACAAGCATCGTATAGTTTTCCTCCAAACTAAACTAGGAATTGCTGAAAGCTATAAATGAAGCAATCTTGTTAAGAAAATTACTTATATCACATCGATTCGCATCGATCCTTGCCTTTAAAGAAACTATTATTTCCTAGATAAATTTTATAAATGTTTTTAGCAGAAACTTTTAACATTTTTTATACATTTTAAGTACGGGGTAGGAGTCACCAATATCTTTGTGTACATAAATGCTTGTATATATGTCAAGCTACTGGTATTACCTAGCATATATGCCTAACGAATCTATCTGCGTTTTTACTCAGAGTTTGCAAATCATTTTTGAAAAATTTTAATTCTAGCTCGTTACACGCAGTTACACGATAAAAGTAAGCGACATTGTTTTGTAATCTGTATGTACAGTAACTACGCTAAGTAAGTATTTATTTATACATATTAATTATTTCTTACTTTATTGCAAATGGATGTTTTAATTTGCAAAATACATTCATTAAAATTGTAAAACCGTTATTTAAAACAGTCAAACCAATTTTGCCAGTATCCCATATTTGGCTAAATTAATTGCTCAAGGTTCAATAATAAATAAATATTTAGTTCACCGTAACTCAATTTTCATCAAATGCTATGTATTACACGTAAGGAAGGTAGACAATATAGCAAAGCATTCTGTAACCTTTTGTTTCGCGGCATACATGTATTATAACGATCAATTAAAGCAATTTACAGTTAAAAGATTCGGACTTCTGCGACCTTGACTGGCTCGAGCTATTGATTACACTCGACATTCTCTCGCTCTCTGTTTTTATCTTCCTTCTTTCTTTTTTGATTATACTCCAAAAGTGCCTGGGTGACAGTAATAGGCTTGCCTCCTATTTTACAGGCGTAAGTTCATATATGTACTAAAAACATAAGTGGAGCCAAGTTTAGTATGAAATAGCCATGATTGAGAAACATAATAAGTTACTTATTTTTAAAGTAAAATTTCGGTTGTGTTTACAATTTTGAGTACCGATTTTGGCCAACCATAAAAGAATCAATACAATACTGCAATTTATTCAAAAATAATATTTTGATATTCAATGAGCTCTTTAAATTCACAAAACTGAATAATATCGCGATCAGCCTTTTGCAGTGTCAGTCACCGTTTCGATTTGAATAGTTGGCACTCGGCAGAAAAATGTACAAAATATTTTCTGTTTATCTTTAGACAACAAAAGATATTTGATATTTATGGTTTCAAATTTATTTTGGAATCCTTTTTACACTCTTTAGTATTGCATTTGTTTATTAGGTATTCTGTATACGATGTCCAGGTCTCAGCTCCGTACGAGTATAACAGTATGGACAAGATGCATCTTTTGCCAAATAGGAGAAAAAAATATTAAACTTCCATATGCGTTGTCTTCGATTTTGGGCATTTTTTTTAAGGATAGGGTCACAAAAGAAACTTTGCTCGGTACTGCAAAATTACCAAGTATATCTGAAATATTAAAGCAAGCTTGGACGCGTAAATCAGAGGAGCCTTTCGCTTGCCAAGACAAATTCTCTTAGGAGAAATTGTTAATGCAAAGGTCTCTTAGGTCATCCTGTTCTCTGTTTTAGAGATAATGCTAAACGAGATATAGTTTCCTTTAAGATAAACCCAAACAGCTGGAAAATGGAGTCTGCGGAACGTGCTCTTTGGAGGACTATCGTTGAAGGTGTGACTACGCATGATTTAGACTGCCTTGAACATTTATCTTGCTTTAGCGACGTGCTGCTTGCTGTAACCGCTGAATTCTTCTGGTCAATAACACGTCATTCCACACTGTGGCCAATGTTGCCACTCTCGAATCGGACTTACTAATCATATTCGTAAGTACCAAATATCCACTACGGACGCGGTATAAATAACCTTTTATATAAAGGTCTACGAATGAATTCTGTAAAATATTAATCACATATTTGTAGACACACCACTGGACTTTTAGGAAGCTTAATTAAGAACGCAGGGTTACTACGTAAATTTCCCTGCAAATAGTTAATCGATTAATGAATTATATACATTAGAACAAGCATGCATCATCAGAGCTTAAGGTGTAAGCAAAATTTAAACTCAATTGTACAATCGGCAATCGGTTCAAATGTAACGTGCAAGATTTGACCCATACAAACACAGACATTGCAAATGAAACAAAAGGTTGTAAAAAAGTTTTGAAACACCCACTAGAGACAAAAAGTACGTGCAAAGCTATCCGTGTAGGACGGAGTGCTATTATTGCGTAACATGAAACCTGCATTAAAAAAATATATATTTTACTGCAAGAGTCTAATCCATTACTGCGACAGAGCACAGCGCCTGCGCTGTTTTAGTAAGCAGCGAACAGCGGTCTTCTAAACAAAATAATGTTAGACATAAATGTACTTGATAGATCACCGAACTTGTAGTATTCTGCAGAATGGACATTTTTTTTTTTAATAATAATAATAATAATAATTTATTTCGCAAAAATACAATCTATACAATACAGACATAGACGTTCTAGCTAGGCTACTTACATAGCCTGTATTAAGAACAGTCCATTAGTGAGTTCCACAAAATGAGGAAAAAGGTACGTACATAGATATATTAAAGTTGTAAGTCATAATTAAGTTTTAAATACTAGATTGGATTAATTTATATGTTAGTGTGTGTGTGTGTGTGTGAAAGTTTGAAGTTATGAAGTTTTCTGTTTCTATGTAGTTTTTCCTGGAGAGATGTTTTGTGATTTGCGTTTTTATTGAAGCACAAGAAGAATTATGTATAGGAAAGATTTGGTTGACTTTATTATACAGAAATGGTCCTAGGTAGTAAAAGAATCGTTTTGTGAAAGTAAAGTAAGGGTGAGGTGTGGTATACATTTTTATTCTACGTTTAGGTACAGAGCCATCGTGTGTGAGTTGAGCTTGTTTGTGCTGCTGGAGGATGGAGCTTATTATGAATAGTTGTCGAACCGTAAGAACTTTGCAATTTTGATATAATTCGAAAGTGGGATATCGTATTGGGCGAAAAGTAGCAACTTTAAGCACGGCTCTCTGAGTTACCTCCAGTGGTTTTAAAAGCGTTTTAGCTGCACCACCCCAACTTGTTATACAATAGCAAATAATAGACTGACACATAGCATAATAGACGGTACGAATGATGTGAGTATTGGCAATGTTTCGTAGGTGAGCGGGTATTGTAATAATTAACAGATTAAAAACTGAGTGTTACCTGTTACTATCGATGTTTTTAAATATTAGAATATGTTTTCTGTGAAGCCATGGTGTTGGACATTCGTGTTAAAAACGATGGATAAAAAAAATGTTGCTACAGCAGCATTTCCTGGACTGTTTTTTTCTTATTCTTTCATATTAATTTATCTTTTCTTTCATTTGCTATTTTTATTAACACTAATACTGATACGAAAAGAGCATCTCTACGATAGCTTGTAGATAATTATAATACCTATTTTAACAGTAATGAAATCTTCATGCATTCTGCAGTCATATGAAAGCAAGTGTGTGTGTGTGTCAAAAAAAATGTTTACTCTATATATATCTTTGAATAATATAACTACTTAAAAGTTAGGTTCCTAATTTCTGTAAGTCATATTATTTTTAATTCGATCATGAATCACGATAATAAAATTCTCGCGCCGATTAGTATATATACGACTTCCCAACTTAACCGTAGGGCCGCAGTCGGCCAGGCATGAACACCTCACCTGGTTGCAAGATCCTCTCTCCTACTAATTCATCTGAACGTAACGAATTATTGAATTCTTCTCTTTATTTTAAATCACGTAGCATTTTTCTATAACATTGTGTACTAATAAGTGTATAATGCTGTTGGTGATATAATTGGTTTTCATTAATCATAATATGTACATTTGTACTATTATTTGTTATCCCAAACCAATAATAATAATAACAACAATAATATAGGGTATGCCACCACCCCTGTGAATCTATCAGGCATATTATTTCTATTTGTTCTCGTCTTGCGAACGGTGAGTATTTGTACAGAGATAACCAAGTGGCCAGAATAGTACACCAAGAACTTGCCCTTAAATGGAATCTTGTCAATTTAGAGGTGACATATTACAGGTTTGTGCCCGACCCTGTTCTCATAAATGGTCGAGGTACATTGTATTGGAATCGATCTATCATCATTGACAGAACTATTGTTGTCAATAAGCCTGGTATAGTGGTGATATACCAGTTGGTTATTGCTGCTTCACATGACGAGAATCTTGTGAAAGTAAAAAAAGATAAGCAAATAAAATATTTGGATTTGTCTCACGAGATTGTCAATACGTGAAATATCCTCGACCAGCACCTTAAAAGGCTCTCGTTAGATGGTTGGATCAAGGGACTGATGCAGAAAGCAGTTCTCTCTGACAGGGCCCGGATTGACAGGAGGTTCCTATCTTTGGAGCATAACCACCGGTGCCTTGGTGGGTACCTGATTTCAATGTAAATATAATATATAGTGTAAATATATTTTTGATTTATATGTTATACGTAAAAATGTATTTGTATGTATTACTTAAATAAAGAGAATAACAGTAATAATTTCATTTCATTGCCAAACAATTTATTTCTGTGCCAAGTTTTATCCAGATCAGTTTAGCTATTCACCCATAATTAAGTAACATGTACATCCTATAAACCTTTGCGTTTATATTTTTATTTGTAATATTAGTACGGTGTAAGTGGTGGATAACGTTATCGAAATAGCGCGAGACGGTTCACTTCCAACTTGGGCCACTTTCTGATTATTTGACGGCAAAGGGAAATGAAAGGAATCGGTCAAGCGTGAACTGACGTTACTCTAATTGCGTTACGAAGGATATCTTTCAAAGGCGTTTGAAGGTCGCTTGTAGTTCAAGTAATTTATATGAGTCTTTGTTGGAAGAATATTCGAAACTACAGGGAGTTCTTTGATAGCGATAGAGGAATTCCTAACGTCATACCTGTTTGGTGTGAGGACGTTTCTAAGTAAATTTAGGTATGCGTATTGTATAGACTTTAATTTTGTAAATATCAATTGTTTATAGAATATTCAATTGTATATAGCTAAGCTTCACTGTAAAGGTCATTAAATCGATATCATATAATGCGAAGAAGCTTGTGATTAGCAATAGATACTGCTAATTGTGATGCTTTATTAGACTATTAGTCTGTTACCTTTCCAAAGAATAAATAAATATATATACATACATACTTTTATATGCTCACAACTGATGACATCTTTATTCAGGGTAGGCAGAGGTGTGGGTAATAACCCTCATTTTGTCAATTACAATTTGGTCCCACTAAAGTTAAGAGGGCAAACCGATTGCCGTCAACCGGGCAATATGTAAATATAGATAAGTGTAATATGACTAATGCAATTAGAAGACAAATTAAAATGATTTTATATAATGCAGTAAATAAAACGTTGATAGGAACTATTCATCATTTTAAATGCAAACTAGTATTTAAAAAAGAGCATCGGGAAATAATGTTATTCATACAAATCTTATCATTGGTTTATGAAGCATGTGTGTGTCCCTATTCGTCAAATAGCATATAGAACGAAACTTTGAATAAATCATTTGTTACGACAAGACCATATTATGAAATATACATAGATTATTTTCAAGACACATCTTGTTCGCTTAGTAAAATGACATCGGTATATATGGCTTCACTACATGGGCATTATGTAGTTCTTGTATTTTTCGTGCATTTTCTGATAAAATACGGCCTTCTTAAAATGAAGGTGTGTGATCAAAATAAGACATTTTCTTTATGAGATGGGGATTTGACGCGGGTTTTATGGTTTTAACGCTCGAACATTCTAGAAAGTTTTTACTATGAATCATCACTGCACACGAGCTGAAACGAAAACTGCACGAAAAAGCTATAGGTGTTCTGCTTCTTTTGCTCTGTGAACATTTCATAGACGTTAAAACTAAACTACTTCCACAGTTTATTTGGGAAGTTAGCTAACTTCAGCTTTTCCCGACGTTTCAATTACTATTACTTGTACGTTTTTGTTTGTGAAAGTAATAAATTTTAATAACTTCTGCCACTATTCTGATGCAAACTTAGACATATGAGAGTGTTTCTGCTCTTTCCACTTATTTAATGCCTGACTCACTCAAGAAGCAGGTATTTTATTAAAAACTGAACAGAACAGAGTATTCCTCCTCAGCTTTATGAAACTGGAGGAGCCCTTTAATTAGAAGGCTGCTCGATATTAGCAATTTGAGTTACTATTGATGCCGTTACCTGGTTCAGCTATTGCTTACAGTCGTCAAGCCGTCGGTATAAACAATATGTCTTTTTTACCATGACCATCCCTTCTGACTTATCTATCCCTTCCTCCTTCCATTTGGAATTGGAGCACAGTCCCACAAACACAGAACCATAATGTGAAACCCCTTACTCCACGCCAACAAATTAGTCGCTCTGTTGAAGCAGTAATTGCTTCTGTCGTTTTTGTTTTATTATATAGGGGGATAGACAGACAAATGGGTCACCTGCTGGTATGTGATTTCTAACGTCATAGGGCATCTACAACTCTCAAATCATATGTGGGCTGCTCGCCTTTTAGGGTGATGAAGGGACAGAGGAGAGGGAGAGTTGGACCTTCAGTAACTTCACTCACTCGGCAAAACAATGTAAGCTTTGTTTGTTTACCGGTTTTCTGTGAGAACGTGGTATTACTCTGATGCAAAGATCTTAATTTTGATGAAAAGATGCATTTCTATTGCATTCAAGACATTCGTGGTCATTGCTGAAGGTGAAAATACATACATACATGCAGAGTTTTATGAATTCTACTTATTTAAATTTGGACAAATAGCCTAAACACTCAGCTCCCACAAAATGTCTGTAAGTAGCTTTAGTTATTCACAAAATGAAATATATAGCAAAATATGTAGGAACAACTTTAGGCGTTCATTATTTTGAATGAACGCCTCTTTCTTTTGTTCAGGCGTCGTTAAATTTAATTTCTTAAAACAAAGATCTGAATATAAAAGCAGGTTGTTAGCTGTAAAATTATTCGTAAAATGCACCTACTAATGCAGATTGCTTTCTCTGAATATTTATATATAATTCCACTTTAAGATGCTTAAGGGAAAATATTTTTTTTTATTCAACTGCACACTAATTGAAAAATGTTTTAGTCAACTTTTAATACTTAAAAAAAAATGGGGGTTTAAAAAAATAATGGTAAAATAACAATATTTCAATCACTCTTCTTGCGCAGTCGGGAAACTAAAAAAAGTTAACTACCTTTTTGTTCTAATATAAGTTACTGTCACTTGTAATATTTCCTACAAACTTAGGATTTTTTAACTAAAAAATAACATCTATTTTAGGTATATATTACACAATTATTCAATCATTCATAATACATACATACACTCACGCCTGTATCCCTGAAGGGGTAGAGAGACGTCTCAGAACATGATTTTTTAGTAATTGTAATTTTATAACTATTAGACTACCGAACAATACTTGTTTTAATATTTATATATTTAATATAAAATATTCTTAAATGACTGCGATGAACAGCTGAAATACGTGCAGGATTTAAAAAACCGCCTAACTTCGAATAGTCACTTATTTAAATACATATACGTATATATGAAATACTCCTCTTTTTAGAAATAGTAACAAATTCATAGCTTGTTTTATAGTCGTCGTGGACACATATGAACTATTTACACCATCATACCACATTCCTGCCACTACCCTTCAAATTATATAGCTCTTGGGTAAGGCGAAGGACTCAAGAGCACACAAAAGTCGCTGGGACCACACACCTGGCTGCAGACAATCTAAACTAGAAATATCACCACGCTTATCCTGTAGACTACTCAGTCTTCAACGGACGGACATCCGAATAACGGTTGAACTCTCCTAGAAGCCTGTGAATGCCCCAGGCTGGCCCTGGCTTTTGTAAAATAAAAATATTATGTTTATTAATATTACAATATAATTATTTTTTCCACTAGGTACCATCTTTATAATAATTCAAAATTAAATCAAATAATGTATTAGCAGCTTATCAGCTATTAACAGGGGTTTACTTTTTTTCTATTTTAGCCTTCGGCCTTTGGGTGAGTAATAGTTCTCAATCTTTTAATTTTATTTTTCGACCTATATGACTTGCCTATTGGTCTAGTTGTTACTAAACCTAACTGCCGAGTCAGAGCTCATAGAAAACTCGATAAAAAATTTGTCATCTGAATTACACATTACAAAGTTGTTGTTATATTAAAATTTTAGGTAATTATTACAAAAACATGAACCAAATCTTCAAAGTATAGCATCTTTCTGTTACCAATGTGAAATTAGCACGTCCGCAAAGTAAACGAGAAAAAAACATTTCACTTTAATGTAATCAAACTGAAATAAATACTAAAAGAAGATAAGAAATGTTCGGCAAATTAAATTGGAATTTTCCTTTGTCTACCTCTCGATTCATCTTATGTACCATCTCAATATAATTAAAATACAACCTTAGTCTTATCAATTCAGAGTTTGAAACTGAGTGTAGTGTATTTAGTTTAAAGTTGGTCTTTGTCTAATGGTCAAAAGAGGAAATTTTGTGTCGTATCGGATTTTAATTTCTTCTCCGTAGAATTAATGACTTTGCTTTCGCTTCTATCGTCTTGCCGATTCATACGTTAAGAAGTCGATTGGGTTTCAATGTTTACTGGGACTTTATTGGACAATATTGAAGTTTGTAGACCTTTTAAGTCCTTATCCAAAATTATTTATATACTTAGAAACTTTTTGCCAAGTTTATGTTTTCATATTTTTCTTTTAGAATATTCTATATATAGCGTACAAGAGAAATAAAAGTTTGTGAGCAGATTCTTGAACTTGATACTTTATCTTTGATTTATACATAAGCATATACTTTCGCATTATTGGATAGTTAGTAGTTTGACTTCTGTATACTTACACCTGTAGCCCAGTCAGAATCTTGGTCAAAGTATTCTATGAAATGATAGTTAGAAAAGCGGTATTGCAAGAAAGATTTACCCCGTACAACTTTCGCAATAAAGAACAATACCAAATGGGGTTTCGGTTAATAACAGTTAATTTTGATTTTGATTAGCCCACTTCAGTCTTCTGTTGGTTATAGGACACTCTCATTGTACAGCATTGCTACAGCATCCACTAGTCCACATCTCACATCCAATCGATTCCACCTACCTTTTTCAAGCCGTTGATTAATTAAGCTGGGAGGGTGTCCTGCCGTTTGTTTAAATACATAATTACATACACTCACGCCTATGTCTCTTGAGAGGTAGGCAGTAACAAATAAAACATAAGTACGATATAAGCATAAAGGCGTGCATATATACACATAATATAAAAATATTATTCAAGACAGTGTACGCTCGGTTTTGACATCAACATCTAAATAAAATGGAAATAAAACTTACCTCAGCTGATTCATGTGTCCATATATCAAAACTTAAACGATGCAATGTCTTTCAAAGCTCCTCCGAAACTAAGTAATATAGGAAGTGCAAGACCTCTTTTCGAAACTACCAAACAACTTCTTCCCGACGCAATTTGCTTAAAAGAATTGTAAAGAACAACGTTACTTACATATTTGTATAGAAAATTGAACTGTAAATCTTTATTGACAAAATTGAAATTAGATTTATCGTCACGTTAATATATACGTCCATCTCACCAACCACACTCATATGAACTTGAAAGCCATTGTTTTTAAAATATTATGAAAAGTATATGGATGATGTTCCATTGTTTATATGACATACTTAGAATAATGTTTCAAGGTAATGTATTCATTCAAGTTTTACTTGTATATATCTATTACCAATCATATACTGACAGATCTTACTGACTTCCAAATCGTCATGTTTATAATATATCATCCATCTTCTTTTTTGTTTGTCACTAAACACTGTAACTGTTGGTCTAGTGGTAAGTGATCCTGACTGCTAGACAGAGGTCATTCGATTTCCACACAGGACTTCCATTTGTGTGATCTATAAACAGTTCAATATCGCCAAGTCTAGGTTGGGGTTGTATCCGTAAATTAAAGACTCTGAATCATTCCTTGTCAGGCACACGAGTCAATGAGACTAAGTCAGTCGTTAAGCTAGTTACATATTCCGATATATAGATCCTATAAAGAAGAATAGACTTCGCATAATATTTTTTACCCATCTGTTTCTCAAAATACTTAACTACCGTAAATGATAAGTTACGGTAATCATAAAATAAGTACTGAAACGCTCTCAGACTATCTTTAAACAGCTATTTGTATAATTTCATAGTTAATGCCTCTTGACTGTGTTTAAAGTACTCTTATTGTAAGCTTTCATCGAGATTCCAAACAAAACAGAATCGTAGTATCTACTTTAACGTTTACTGTAAATAAAATTTATTTTTGAACGTATTGAAGACAGTGCCCAGTCGACAGCAATAGCCTTGCCCCCTATTACCTAAGTGGGACAAAATTTTAAACAGCAAAATTTGGGCATTAATTACGCCTCTGCCTACTCCATCGTGGATACAGGCGTGATGGTATGTGTGTATTACATCAGACAGTTCTACAGGAATGTTAAGTTCCACAGGTATAATATAACCAAATTATATAATAAATTCTAGTGAGGGAGTTGCATTAACTGATGAAAAAGTAATTAAGACGAAAAGAAATTAATATATTAAATAACAAAATCTTTTTTCTAAGTTATAAATTGAGACTTATTATAATATAATTGAGACAAATTGACACTTATTATAATATAATAAGTCTCAATCTATAACTTAGAAGAAAGATTTTGTTATTAAATCTCTTAATCTTATTTAGTTTTTCATCAGTTAAGGCAACTCCCTAACTAGAATTGTTTACTGTATCGATCGAACTTTAGACATTTAAATAACAACACAAATAACATCCAGGCTCAGCACAATAATTTGAATATTACGCAGTGTTGTTAGTACTTAAACCACAGCGCAATATCATTTTTCAGGAATTTGTCTAACATGTGAAGAAATTTTTAACTCCTTTCATTCGCTTATCATACAGAAGTAGTAATACTTCTCTTGCAAGCCACTGTAGTCCTAACAGATCATTACTATATCTACAGGTATATTATAACTTGATTTGCAATATAGATATATCAATCGTCAAACAATACAATCGACTGAAAGGTAATATAGAGACGTGCAACTGTAGTTTTCATTGTTCTAGTTCATTACAGTTGCTGATTATATTCAGATAAGTGTTTTAAAATCTTTAAAATAAATTTCAAACACAAACAGTCCAAATGGATACAATCCTTTGCCCCTTTCTATAAAAATAATATTTGTTTAGTCGCGTCAGTGCTACTACAGTTAAATTCAAATAGTTGGGACGGTCATATGCGGTATTTGTGCAGACGGGAGATGTTTCATTTGATAGGCGATGTTGTGCGCCGAGTGCGCAGATGCCCTTATCTGTATTTGCCTCAAACTGCTGATTCTATTTTTCGATACTCTGTCCGAACAAATGTTTGTTTAAGGCAAATATGTACTGAAGACTGTACTGTCGGACCGGAATGTATGTACGAACGAGAGTGTAAATTATTATGATTTAGCAATACGTGAGGGTATTTTGCGGTTCATGTGCTAGAACACAAAATATTAACTTTGAAGGGGCAGGCAGAGGTGTTTAACCGTTCACATTTTGCCAACTTTAATCCCATTTATATAATAGGGGGCATGCCCATTGCCGTCGGTCTGGCACTGACTGTATATATAATGCGATTTACATGTTGTTGGACCCTGATCTGCTTGCGATTGTTTATACTTCCCAATCCATTCATATAAGCGTTATCACATTCCTTCCCGTATCTCCTCCCCTTTTTAATTTACTCTTAACTTTCTAATTTCCTAAGTGCAATAAAGGAAGAATACGCCTCTGCCTACTCCTTCTGGGATATAGGAGTGATTGTATGAATGTATGTAGTAGTCAGTAAGAAAGAATAATTATTAATCAGTTGTCCAGTCCATATTCTTACAATTCGATACCATTATATTCAGTGTTATTTAATATCTATTTAATAGTTCACAAGTTCATTTATTTATTTAAAAAGACAAAATAGAGGCCAATTTAAATTGAACTCTCAATATGAATTTCAATACATCAGATCTTTTTTGTAACTTTAAAAATACAATTCAATATTTTCTCTATAATCACGAATATAACCACGGGTGGGTCACCTCAACTGGTGTAATGAGGCTTCACAAAAAACCGGTAGACAAACGATGCTTGCATTATATTGCTGAGTGAGTGAGGGTAGCGGAGGCCCAACTTCTTGTCTCTTCTTCCCCCAAACTCATTAATTTAAAAACGAGCAGAGCACTTACGACTCTTGTCTTGCTCGTGTTCATGGGCGGCGGTTGTCTCTTACTATCATCAGGTGAGCCGTGTGTTCGTGTGTCCGTAAAAATATATTTAAAATGTTCCAACTAACAAAGAAACATACTGGACATCAATTTAATAAAAACCTCACTACTACGCCTGCAAGAACTCAATTAAGAATGTTTATAAATACGTCTACTAGTAATAATAGTTATCTGTAATTTTAAAACAATATTTTTAATAAATACATATGAAAATTAATATCACATGTACAGTACTAACAAAAAACATATTATTTTCAAGAAATTTGTTTTTATGACTCTCGAGTTGCACGTGTCCATGGACGGTTATTATCACTTAACATCAGGTGACCCGTCTCTTCGTCTGTCCCCCTATAATATATTAATATAATAAAAATATTTCTTATACAGATGGGAGTAAAAACAATAGATCAGATTATTTCAGCTAGATTCGATTAAGGCCGGCAACAAACTTGTGACTCTTGAGTTGCGGGTGTCCATGGCCGGTAGTCACTTACCATCAGGTGACCCGTCTGCTCGTTTGCCCCCTATCGCATAAAAAAAATCAAGCCGGTTAGGATCAAAACTAGGGTGCGGGGAGGTCCCAGTCTGGAGTGATTCTAGGTAAGTATGTAAACTGATATATTTCCTTATTTAAACGCTGATTACCTTCTTACATGTGAATTACATCATAAACAGATTCAGCTTAAGGCAGTTCCTTTGAGTTTATCTTGAGTGACGCAGACATGAAGAGGTTAACAGCATATACGTAGGGATTAAGTTGAACACATGCATTTAACTTACTTTATTTAATATTAAGTACATGTTTAGACTTATACTGTATATACTTATAATGTATAAGACTACAAAGACATTGTAGTCTTTTGTAAACTAAATTATGGTTGGTATAACGTGAGCTTTTAATACGCGTTTGCCTACCCCGTCCAGGATTATGTACGGTATGTATATATAAATATTTTATTTTAATGAGCAGTTTTTGTTAGCAAATAAACTGTACTGTTTTTTATATTAATATTTTTTCAATGTTTCTTTTGTCGAAAATGTTACCTTCCTATGTCTTAATAATTGTTTATATTGTAACTAAGGTCTCAGTGGCAAATACAGTACGAACAAAGTCACATATATAACATATATTTAGTATTAAATTCGATAATATGACTTATAACTACAAAACCAACTCCAAATTTTCATTACAATTGTATACAATCGCAATTTTACGAATTCTTATAGATCAGTCCCAAGTCAAACAAACTAACCAAGGGATCAAACATTATCATAACTTATGTTATAATCAATGAACTATGGGGACTTTCAATAGAACATTTCAAAGTAGCAGAACGAGACTCTGAATCACCTATTTCAAGTCAAAATCTCACTATGCAAAACTTTTTGCAATAATCCCCAACATGGAGTTTTAGTGACTGTTCATCCTCACAAGGCAAGCTGACCCTTACCTTTTACACTATTAGGTTCTTTTTCAACTGAAAGTTTAACAAATTCTAATAAATTTTGTCTAGCATGCAACATTTGCTTCGTCACCCTCAAGGGATATTGCAGCGCGCTTAGCAGGAGAGTTTGACTTTTTAAAAAGTCCTGATTCAGTTTTTATTTGTTTGTGACTTCGACTTCCAGCTAGATTCGTTTCATCACGCAATAAAGTTTACACTTGAGTAACTTTAAAACTTTGAATTGTATGTACTTATTCGATGTTAATATCGGTCGTGTTTCTAAAATACCCTAAAGCTGGGCATGAGCGTCCCCTCGAAACAAGATAAAATATTGTTAAGAATCGCGAAATTTTCTTTCAATGCAAATGAAATTAACTTTAAATCAGAACTTGTGAGATTAGGAATAAAACCTATTGTGTCCTGAACTATGTTGTTTTTTATGAAGTAATTTCTAAAGTCGCAATAAGCCTTTTACTATCTGTAAGCCCTCCATACATAAGTACTACAAGCCATACTGAATGACTTTTATAAATTACTATCATGTTTAAACAAGTAAAATGTCTTCATATTTTTTTTTCCTTCAGTTTGAAATTACTTATGAAGGGTTTTAATGCCGTGAACTTTATCACGAAACGGGCCGAATGAATTAACTATTCATATAAACAAGTTTTAATAAATTGAGTAACAGAATCGGAACTATTAAATAGCTATATGTATACTGAGTTATTTTCTAAATTCCTGAACTTAAAAAGTAAAAATATGATATATTATAATATCAGTAAGTACGTAAGCTAATAATCAATATGATTTTACTTGTTTTCTATAATTTAATTTAATATTGTTGTAGATGGATTCGGAAATGCTTATTGTAAATGATTATAAGCAGTTATTTTGTTTAAGATAGAGATAGCACTAAACTAACTCTAATCAACAGGTAGACGGTGACAGTCGTATTTTGGACTGTATAGATAAAGATTTACATAGTTTAGAGAAACGAATATTCGACTCGTTAGATGAGCCCAAAAGTTATATAATTAGATCAAGGGTAATGGTAGGAATAAAACTATAGTATTTTCATCGAATTTACTTGCATGTGCTTAATATAATTTCAATACGACAATTACAATTAGGTTGCAATTTACCTGCAAGATAATAGAAGTGACTTCAGACATCGCACACAAAGCCATCTATCTGATATAGTATTAAATACTATATTAAAAAATCTTTCTCCGCAAGTTAGTTACAAGAGAAGTTGTAAGAAGGTAAGGTAGATTAGACAAAAAACCTTTTCAAAATATCACCCAACGTGAGTGGGTAAATTTTCAATCTCTAGTTTTCTACTTGGACATCAAATAAGATCTGGCAACACAGACATGCGTTCACCCAGCTCGCCAAGGTTTCTAAATTGCGTATGAAAAGTAATTGTGTACATATACAATACACTACAATACAAATAGAATAATGATTACTATTAGATACTTACATAAGATTCTATTTTTTGTACCAAATATCACAAAAGGAAAACTTCTGAGTAACTCTGAGTATTTTTGTATACATTTGAGTGGTTTTGAAAAGGACTCTTAGTAGCATAAACTTTGGACAAATTGGTATTCTTTTGTATAAACTTTTAATTATACATTCAAATACTACATTCGGTAAACTTATGGTCTTTTTAATCCGATAGAGATATCAGTTTTGACATAATGCTTTACGAATTTCAATATCCATAGTTCTCAGCCAAAGTTTGAGAAACTTTAAAACCGATCGCTTTTTTTTTATTTAATTCATAACAAATTTTCTACCCACTCACAGTTTTAGGATGTCTAGAAAATCATACGATAAAGGAAGAAATTAATTACTAGCGCCATCTGTTACACCATGACCGAGTGAAAGGACATGTTGTAAATAATAAATATCTGACTTATCTCGATAACAAGTTTATTTAAACGAAAACGTCGTTTTTAGAAAATTCTGTATACATTCCCGAAGCTTTTAATCAGTCCTATTTGCTAACCTTGTTCCAAAACAAACACATTCATCTCATGAAGACGAGTTTATGTATCCCTCTGAGTCATTTGCGTATACCGGCTGAAGACATATTGAATTAATTTTATGGTACAAATTATGTGTTTCATTAATGTTATTAAAAGATGGAATAATACTTTATTATTGCACTAAATTTACGAATAAGCTTTCGTTTACGTAAGTGGGACTAAATTATATTATAATTTTCAAAGTGTGTTGGCGTTTGATGAACCTCTGCTGACCCATTCAGGAATATAGACTTGATTATATGCATGTGAGTAGAATATAGGAAAGTATTCTTTATTGCACACCATAAAGTATATAACCACCTATCTTAACGCTAAAATCGATCTCTACCGCACACATTCGGATAGATTTAATGCCAGTAAAAAACACCTAGAGTTAAGATAATTATTCGTAGATCACATAAATTTTTGTCCCGTGGAATCGAACTCACGACCGACACGAACTCGGCAGTCAGATACACTAACCAACAGGCCTGTCAAATCTGCATTTGTCGTGTACTATTTTTCCACGTAATTAGTCTTAGTTTCAACACGAAGGAAACATAAGACTTTTTCTGAAGCACAAAACGTCAAAATATCTTAAGTGTAACCACTTGCTGAACTTGTTTTGAGCTTTGACTTGAGCTCTTAAATATACATATCAACATGAATAGCCTCTTTCAATTCCAAGCAATAGCGAAATACCTCAGAAATTGTGTAACACCTCTTTGTCTGCCACTGAGAAGGACATTACTAGGGTTAAATTAGCCAGTGGCCAGAATGTGAAAAATTGACAATGAATGCAGTGACATAATTGACATTGATTTAGCAGAGGCAAGACATTATCTGGTATTGTCAAAAGATTCAAGTCGTCTACGCCTGAGTAAATAACTCTATCAATAATTATTATTATTGTTGTTTACTTATTATTACTTTATTGACTATAAGTTAATAATTGTTTACATTGAAAAAAAAACAAATATTTTCTTTTTTTTTTGTTTGTTCTATTTTCTTTTTTTTTATTACAATCAAATATGTATGTTAAATTTAGTTAAGTTGTCTCCATTATTATTAATATTTTAATTGTTGACAATTTCATGAGCTTGCGGTGTTAATCTGTATATAACACGATGTCATGATACTCTTTTTACTGTACTATTTATTTGTATGTTCATTAGTGTAAGCAGTTGTTGATTAACCTTAATAAATAATTAAGTATATTTAAGTTACTAATATATATAATTAATATAAACATATAAGCTTAAAAGAAACTCGATGCCGTTAAGCTTACTCAGACATTTTACACTTGTGGAATAAAGAAACTTACATATTACTTGAACGCCATACTCTTTTCAAATAACACAGACTATAAATTTTAATCAGGTCGCAGGTTTTGTTATGAAGTTTACAAATTATTTTCTGCATGCAAAAATCATTAAAGCGAAAAAAATAAATAATATAGAAAGCTTAGCTAGAAAATTTTACATATCTCTGATTAGAAATGTAGCAAGCATCTCATAACCACAAATGCTACCAAACCGTAAAGAGAGTGAAGATACTACAGACACCGATAAACTAAACTTAGTTGCAGTTTTAGGCGCTACTGCAGATTTTTTAGCTAGTTAAAAGCTGAGCGAGATGAAAAACTTTATATTTTTCTACTATCAGTAGAAAATGTCCAGTCATTTGGTGTTCAAAACAATAGCTTAACTGGTTTCAAAAACGGTAAATTATATTACGTGTTCTTTCTGAATTTCTTATTTGCCGCTTGCACTGCCATATTTAAAGCATTTTTTGCAATTTATTCTTTTTTTTTATGATATAGGGGGATAAATAAGCAGACGGATCACTTGTTGGGAAGTGACTTCCGCGGCGAATGACCAATTGCAACTCAATAGTTGCAAAGAGGGGAAGGGAAAGGCGGTTGTGCCTCCGGTAACCTCACTTACTCGGTCACACATTGCAAGCATTGTTAATAGGATGTTTTCCGTGAGGCCGTGGAAATACTCCGGTCGAGCCGGCCCATAAGTAGCGAAGCATGGCCTCCATGGCCTCATCCCACGTTAGAAATACATATATATATATATTTAAAAAAATACTAGCAACGTGCGTCACACATTACTATTATTCTTGTTAAAAATCCCAGGTAAGCTAAAATGCTTGTGTTAGGGGTGGGTTTACGACAGTAGTGTACTGGGTAGGGTTTGAACTCGCAACCACTTGATCGCAAGTCCGACGCCTCAGCCATCACGCTACCGCCGCATTTTATTTCTATAATGATTAGTAACTTTAACTTTAAAAAACTTGGACTGCCGATGGAAGTGAAAACTAAGTAGGTAGTAGTATAAATATAGCTCATGGATAGCGTTCGGTGACGATGACGCGAGTATGATTTTAGTTCACCCAAAAAGTGCTTCATAAAAGTTCCTTGTTTTTTTATACATTTAATGTATCTCATAAATCACGATGGTTTAGATTTCCACCCAGAACTACGAAAAATATAATTGCATTATGAGCACGTTTGATTTATCGATATAGGTATGTTCTTAGCTATACGTACATGTAGAGTAGTAGTAACTAAAGCATCTACTTAGTTTGGGATCAGACGGCTTTGTGTGAGATATCTCAAGTTATAATTATAATTAGTATCAAGCTAAATTACTAAGTATATGCAACCATATAGGTGAGATATATTTTTTAAATGTTAAGATGTAGCTATCAAACTTATTGATAGCAAAGCATTTTTGCAAAGGCTTGAATCTAAAATGCGTGACACGAGAAACAGGTTACCGCTAGTCTTAAAAATCTTTAGAAATTATTTATAAAAGTAAAAGAACTTAAACTGAAATATTACTAATTGTTATGGTAATAATAGTAATAAACTTTAATCTTGTACAGTTCAATGTCAACCAAAGCTGCCAAAAGCAAAAAACCGGGCTGTGGTCTCTGCTTACCCGAAGGGAGAAAGGCATGTATGCCAATAAAAAAAATGCTATAAATAATCACTTAGTCATTCATTTGTGTGAGCAGAAATTTATATTCATCATAACGTCAATAAACAGATTTAACAATCAGAAAATCTCTCTATATATAATTTACTAGATAAATACATATCTCAAGAAATCTTTGTGCCATCTTTGAATGTACTCCGTCATTTGGAAGCAGACATAATGTGTAGAAAATGTGTTCAATGAATCGTGTTTTATATCCAATTTTGCAGATGTACAGCCGATGGTGGCCGCCGTTTTATTGACATTTGATTATCCATTCCGTCCTACTTTGATGACGTACTCACAAAAGTTATGAGGGAGAATAGCTTGATGTGCGTTTAAGAGCTTTGGATTTCGTGATTGCTTTCTAATTGTAAAAAAAAATCAAGGTAACTATGTTTCTCTTGGATAGTGTACTATATAGTGTCGTCCGTCAGGATCACGTGTGGTATATTTATTATAGTTAAAAAAAAATCGCAAAAAGAACACGCAATGAACGAGCAATTTTCACTTGCTGACTAATCGTGTTAGGAAAGTAAATGAGCCTAAACTCAAAGGATTTATTAGTAGGGTGGACGTAAAATTTTACATCTACCTCCTGTCTCCGTACTCAGACCCTCTCCAAGATGGCAAATTATTGTATTGTAATCCAATCTTCATAATTTACATAAAAAGTTTCATTTAAATTATTCTTGGGCACGTATAGGCTGGCTCTTCCGGAGTATTACCACGGCCTCACTGAAAACCGGTTGTTAAGCATTGTATTTCACTAAGTATGTGACTTTACTGGAGAGCTCAACCCCTTTCCTCTTTCTATCCCTTCCTTTTTTTTTGAAAATAACTCCCACACTAGGATTATTCCTCTGTAGCGGTGGACTTTACAAACATTCAAACAACGGACACAAAGAACACCCAGACTCAGAACAACATTTTATGGATTATACAAAATGTTGTCCTGTGCGGGGATCGAACCTATAACACACTCGGCGCGGCAGTGTAGTAGCGAGGTGACCACTAAAACCGCTACGCCGTCCGTTGCACTCATAAATACTTCACTAGTTTGTTAACTCACTATCGCCTTGCATTTAGTACACTGTATTTTTTTTTTATGGAGACAAATGAATAGACAGGTCACCTAATGGTAAGTGACAACTGCCACACATGGACACCTGCAACTTAAAAAGTCTTAAGTGTACTGCCCGCCTTTGAGGGGGGTGAGGGAGGGGAAAGAGGAAAGGGGGAGTGCATATTCCATTCGTGCATAAGCATGCATTTATTTATGTTTGATTATTGATTGTTACTGTATGATTTAGTTCTACGCACATACGATGTTGCTTTATCTCGCCTTAGAGCCTACGCGTCTTGTTGGATTTAACGGACGCATTAGGTGTAGGCGTAACTTAGCCAGTCAATTTAAATGAATATGTATCGGACCGGATGTTTGATGTATATTTATTCGTGGGTTATTGAACGTTATTATAAAATTGCAAAACCTATTTCTTTTTTAATTCTTTTATAATGAAGTTCCATTCTAATATTATGCCAATAAAGAAGCACTTTGAATATAAGTATAATGTAAAAATGTTATCTACAAGACTATCGTGTATTAAAATATCCTTCCTTACACTAGACAATACAGCTTCGCGGCCATCTTCTCGGTTGTAGCTAAATTCCAGCCGACATTTAATAATATTTCCTCGTAAGTTCTTTATGCCATGAAACGAATTCTAAGTACGAGTTTGCCTGGCTAACATACTTGGTACAAATCTTTGAATCCAGACTAGTTTTGTACCGCGGCTTTGTTTTGGTTAATGTATGTTTTCCATCATCCGTACGCTCATCTACATATATATACATATCTTGGAAGTGGTAGGCGGATGGCGTAGCGGTTTAAGTGGTCTCCTCACCAATACGCTACCGCGCCGAGTGTTGTGGGTTCGATCCCCGCACGGGACAACACTTTGTGTAAACTTCAAGTTGTTGTTCTGAGTCTGGATGTTCTTTGTGACCGTTGACCGTAGTGCGGGAGTTGTCTTTAATAAAAAAAAAAATTAATCACTTTGATTAACAAATTGTTCGGAAAACCAAATGGCGAACATAGATTTTGATTCAGGTATCCTTTATGTACGGTACTCCCGCATTAAGAAGCATTCTTGTGTCGCAAGGGGCTGTAGAAACATTTAAACTATGGATAGATATAACACCCAGCCTCTGGATAAATGACAGTGTTATTTGGGTTCTCAAGAAAAACTATACATAGTTGAAAAAGTACAGCGTAACTTTACTAGATATTTATATAAACGTGCGTTTGGATATTATCCCTTGTTATAAATAGCTCAATATTTGTTTCTGGAATGGTTGGTTTGGACACTCTGGTGCTCAGACGGAATCAGTGAGTGAGTCTATTCGTCTCTACGTGCCTGACAACTACTTGCGTGGTTGTGGTCGCAGACAACATCAACTACTAGCGCATCCATCATCCTGGCATATTACAAAAACTAGTAATGGTCCCACCATTACAGCAATTAGCAATTTAATGAATGATGCTTTAAAAATTATTCCGCAAAAAATTATTAACGCAGACATATTTTTAATAGACTAGTGCATTTAGTGATAAGATAATGACATACTTAAATTGTTTTGAATAATTCTGTTTTTCTTTTACTTTTCAATTGTGGCATTGTTGATGTATCATGATAAAGACATTTAATTGATAACATTTCATTGTTTTATACAAAATATATATTTTTAAGTTATTTGTAATTGGAATGTAAGTAATAATTTTGAAATATATGTGAATATTCAAAATCATTTATTTGACATAACATGTAAGCGTCTTGGTGCGTAAACTGTAAGCTTATATTGTTCAAATAAATAAATAAACAAGTATTGGTACGGCATGCAATTGTGTGTCTCCACGACCTCATGGTTGACTGTAAGAGATTTCTATAGAGCGATAAGGCCACCAATTGTATAAGAGGTTATTATGGTTTGATTATTTTTTCGTCCATATGATTCTGACTGGTATATTATTATTATTATCTTTATTCAACAATAAAATACATATAAAATATACTTCAAAATTTCAAGAGGGACTGCTTTTTGGAACCCAATGGCTGATATGACTACCGGTACAAGGATTGCCTAATCTACATTCCAAATGTCGACAACCTCACTAGCCAAATCCAAATATTTTAGTTGTTATTTTTCAGCCTTTATGAGATTGTCGTAATGGGGAATTGTAATGTCAAAAACTATTAATCGGTCTATCACCAGTTTGTCAGGTTTATTGGCCAGGATGGACGTCCTCCGACTATACGATAAATGTCAATTGTGCAGTCCTTCAGGATATATTTCCGAAAGTTGTTCATAATAACTTCATCTGTAATTGCACAGATAAAACCTTCAGTTTCTACAAAGGGGTCTCCGAAAAGTAGGTTATAGATGATAATAGATCTACATTGGGCTTGTTTAAGGCCTGATAAAAACATCCATATAGCTCTTTTCTCGTCCATATCTCCCTACGATGTGATATTAAGTACGACAGGTTTGCGCTAGTTCTCTTTCCCTATTATTATTATTATTACTTGTGGTTTAGCAATCGAGTTTAGTAACCACTAGACCAACAGGTCAATCTTATATCCAATGGTGAATTAAAATATAGAATTTCTTTAAGAACTTATCAATGAGCTTTATAGCAAAACTATTAGAGTGGGATACTTGTGGTAACACAGTTCACCTGACACTGAGACAGGTGGTCTCCTATTACTTTGTGTGAATATAACGCTTCTGAGTCAATCAGCGGAATTAGTTTCGTAATGAATGGAGACTAAGAAATGAGTCATTAGCAAGTAATCCTTAGAAATGGTAGCGATTATTATTTTTTTTTTTTTTTTTTTTTTTTATGCGATAGGGGGCAAACGAGCAGACGGGTCACCTGATGGTAAGTGACTACCGCCGCCCATGGACACCCGCAACTCAAGAGTCACAAGTGCGTTGCCGGCCTTTTAGGTAGAGGTACGCTCTCTTCTTGAAGGTTTGAAGGTCGTATCGGTTCGGAAATACGGCAGGCGACAATTTGTTCCATAAGCTGGTTGTGCGAGGCAAAAAGCTTCTCGAGAAGCGCACAGTGGTGGAGTGCCAATCGTCCAGGTGATGGGGATGGATATTTTGTCGCGTAGGACGATGGCGGAAACCAGCAGCCGGTATAAGTCCGAACAATTCCTCTGAACACTCCCCATGATACAAGCGATAGAGGATGCAGAGTGAAGATACATCTCTACGCAACGCCAAGGTGTCAAGTCGATCAGAAATATCTTGGCAGTCGATGATGCGAGTCGCTCTCCGTTGAATGCGGTCAAGAGGCAGAAGTTGGTACTGGGGTGCACCTGCATAGAGATGAGAACAGTATTCCATGTGCGGCCGAACCTGCGCCTTATAAAGTTGCAGGCGGTGGGCCGGAGTAAAATACTGTCTCGATCTGTTTAGCACACCAAGCTTCTTCGAGGCTAATATGGCCTTACTCTCTAAGTGACCGCGAAACTGGACTTCGCTTGATATATCGACGCCAAGGATTCCGATACTGGCTGATGCAGTTAGGGAAGTGCTCTCAAATTGAGGTGATACGACCAATGGCATCTTTTTAGCGGTGAACGCGCAAACCTGTGTCTTCGTGGGGTTAAATTGGACTAGGTTAAGTCGACCCCAATCTGAAACTTTTGATAAAGAAGTTTCGATTTCAGACACAAGTTTGGATCGGCTTTCGATGACGTTTACCCGAGAAATGTTAGCGCGGCCGGTGTAAAGGGCATCACTCGTGCTATCGTCTGCATAGCAATGGATGCTGCTAATCTGCAGCATGTCGTTGATATGCAGAAGAAACAGCGTGGGTGATAGCACACAGCCTTGTGGGACACCAGAATTAACAGACTTGGAGTCGGAGCATGCACCGTCAACAACGACCTTGATGCTTCTGTCTGTAAGAAAACTGGTGAGCCAATTGCACAGTTTCTCGGGAAGCCCATAGGAAGGAAGCTTCGCAAGGAGCGCTTTGTGCCAGACCCGATCGAAGGCCTTCGCCACGTCCAAACTAACGGCCAACGCTTCCCCCTTGGTCTCGATCGCCTGTGCCCACCGGTGAGTCAAGTATACGAGAAGATCACCAGCTGAACGACCCTGACGGAAGCCGTATTGTCGATCATTGAGGAGCTGGTGGTCTTCTAAGTACCGGAGGAGCTGGCAGTTAACAATGGATTCCATTATCTTTGAGAACAAGGAGGTGATGGCTATGGGTCTGTAGTTGGACGGATCCGAGCGATCTCCTTTTTTAGGGATTGGGTGCACTAGAGCTGTCTTCCATGAGTTCGGGACTACGCCAAGAGAGTAAGAAAGCCGATAAAGGCGCGTTAAAACCGGTGCTAACTCTGGAGCACACGTCTTCAGCACGATAGGAGAGATTCTATCGGGCCCACTCGACTTATGAACGTCGAGGGAAAGAAGCGCTTTACGCACTGCCCTTTGTGTAAACCGGACTTCCAGCATGCGGGTCTCGCACTGCGGTATGGTCGGCGGTGCGTTTCCCCCGTCGTCCAGGGTCGAGTTGGACGCAAAGAGTTTGCCCAGAAGATCGGCTTTTTCTTTAGCGTCGTGGGCCAACGAATTATCTCCTATGCGCAGAGGTGGAAGGGATGGCTTACAAAAGTTCCCCTGGACAGCTTTGGCAAGAGACCAGAATGCACGAGTTCCGGAGGGGAGACTAACTAGTCTCTCGCCAATTCTGCCGATGTGAGCCGACTTCGCCGAAGCAATTACTCTTTTGAGGGACCTGGAGGCAAAGTTAAATTGCTTCTTTAATGTGCTGGTCTTTTCATCCCGTGTTGTCGCTGCATTAGCCCATGCTTGGTAACATTCCTGCTTTCGGCGGGACGCCGCTTTGCAGGTTCGACCAAACCAAGGCTGGGACTTGCCACCTGTGGGAATCAGGGAGAATGGAATGAAAAGTTCCATACCCTGAAGCACAACATCCGCGACAGAGTCAGCAACGACATTGGGATCATCCGGCGAGAAGCAAACCTGCCTCCATGGGTAGGATGCAAAGAATGTTCGCATTCCATCCCAGTCTGCTGACCTATAGTGCCATACGCGGCGACTGCTTGTAACTCGCGGCCGCAGCGAGTGAACGAGTGGCACTATACTCCTAATCAGGCAATGGTCCGAAGAGCCAAGAGGGGCCTCAACGGATACTTTGTAGCCGTCAGGATGTGAGGTCAGCAGAAGATCCAACAGTGAAGGCACGTGGCTTTCTGCATCTGGGATTCGCGTAGGCGTTGCTACCAGCTGCGTCAAGCCATATGCCAAGGCGAAATCGTGAACAGATCTTCCCGCATGATCGGTTTTGCGCGAACCAAGCCATTCGGCGTGATGGGCGTTAAAGTCGCCAAGAATCACGATCTCTGCGGATGGGACCTGCTGGAGCACTGAGTCTGTAGCCATTTGGACGTGGTCGATGAGTCGGTCCGTTTCGGCATCACCGCTATGGGACCTGTAGAGGCATAGGTAGATGCGGGGATGGTCGTCGCAGTCTACACGTAGCCATAAGATGGAGAGGTCCCTACCTTCAAGATTGCCGAGGCGGCGAGAAGTGATATCATCTCTAACGTACACGCATACACCAGCCTTAGGAACAAAGGAGTGTTCCAGTCCGTACCCAGGGTAGCAGAGGTAGGATGTGTCCGCTGGAGATGATATCTGCGTCTCGGTTAAAAAGAGCAAGGCCGGCTTTGCTGTCTCAAGGTGGTGGTGGACAGTGTCGAGGTTCGAATGTAAGCCCCTGATGTTACAAAAATCCACGGTAAACGTGACAGGGGGTGCCATGGTGTGCCTTCTCTTGCCCCGAGCAGATTTTGAGAGCGCAGTTGAGCCCCCCCCAGAGTACGAGGGGCAGCCTGGGCGTCCACGCTCAGGCATAATCCGTACTGAGGGTGGACGTCCAGGGGGGGATTCTCCAACGCTAGCGCTGGTACCCCCCTGGGGTATCCTTTTCGTTAACAGCGCTATCATTAGGGGGGTGGGGGGTTTTGGGCCTCCGGAGACCTCACTCATTTCGGGGAAATGCAACGCAAGCGTTACTTCACAACCGGTTTTCTGTGAGGCCGTGGTATCGCACCGGTCGAGCCGGCCCATTCGTGCTTAAGCAAGCATGGCTCTACCATTATTAGTGAAATGTGCAAGAAATGTTGGAGAGAATAATAATTATGTTAATAAAGAATATGTCGAGTAATACAATCAGTGTTTTGGGTAAGGTATATGGTCTGATTTAGATTTTAACTCTTAACAGCAGCAAGCTGGAATGTATACTTTTATTTACATAAAAATATTTTTTTTTTACATATCTCTCAATCTTTGTTTTAAGGCATATGATGCTGTGAATTAATAAGATGGGCAGCCTTTTTTATAACATTTTAATAGTACAAAGTTTCCTACAAACGCTTCCTACAAGGGTTACGATGATTGTTTACCATAAATCGAGGAGTTTCCTAATTTTACCATTCAAATTCATGATTAATACTTTATTATTTATACACTTTTGGGAAAATCGTATATTGTACCGGTTTTATCGATAAATTCATAGTGCAACTAACAATTGTAAAATAAGATTTCTGTATTGAAAATCCAGATTTTTTCTAAAATTGTTTTTGTACGACCACACCTTGTAACACATGCGTTTTTTTTTTTTTTAATTGTTTTGTAACTTATTTAATACTGCAGTTGTTTAAAGGCTACATTAATTTTATATATATGTATGTGTACCTTTCTTCATTGTAATATCAGACCGTTGTAATATAATACAATCAAGCAATTACCATTTAAAATAACACTTGCCGTAATGTAATTAAAATATATAAAAACGTTGAAGTTGTATAATTAGAAATAATTAATGTTGTATTTCACAAAATGGACGCCACTTTATTTTAATATTCGCACCTTGACTGTCAAGATTTGAATAAATTTAATGAATTACTTTTTCGTTTGAATTTCAATTGCGTACAAATTACAGTAGGTATATTTTTTATTTTATTGCCGTACAAAGATTATAGCAAACTACTTTTACATACATAGTTACATACGCTCACGCCGGTATCCCATAAGGAGTAGGCAGAGGTGTATTAAACACCCACATTTTGCCAATTAGAATTACTAACGTAACCTATTGCCATCATCGGGGCACTTTGGGAACTAGGTTAAAAAGTTTGGAGTATTATTATTAAGTATTACACCAATTGAGAGTCGAAAATATACGTACCCGAACTAAACGCTTTGGCTCTTTTTTCCAGTGCCGATCGGTGAAAGCCTGGAATTCTCTACCAGCGTACGTGTGTCCTTCCCGCTTTAATCCCGGGTCTTTTAAGCAGGGCGTGAAAAAGCATCTCACTAGGCCGCCATTCTGTGGGTTACCATGCTGCATTGACTAGACATGCAGTGAGGATGGTGACCACCACTCTTAGACTCCACTTATTGCTTTCCATCAGGCAAAGTGGAGTCACTATGGTAGACTAATAAAAAAAATGGATAGGAAAGGGAGGATAAAAGGGAAAACAGATGGATTGAGGAGTATAAGCAATATATCGTCTATAACGTATATCAAGCTAGTCAGGGTCGTATACCTACAACTCGAACTGGCTGGTGCCGGTACAAGTCCTGTTCCTTAAATCTACTGTTAGGTGTTTCAAAACTATACTTAAATTATAAGCTGACGAGTTTTTTGTTTGTTTGTTTAAAGGAACTAATCTTTGAAAATACCCGTTAGATCTGCAAAAACCTAAGTGTTTATATAGGTTATAAAATATTACGGTACGATGCTTAGGAGCGGATCAGTGACCATAAACGCTGGTTAATTTTCACGGCTAGTACTATTAATAAGTACGGCTTGACATTTGACTTATTTTTTTTATTATTTACTAGCCGTTCTCAGCAGTTACTGCACTGCACTGCAAAAATAGTTATATCTACGTTAAAAATAGTGATAATAATAATTTTATTGCAAATATGTTATATTATTTTATTTTAAACGTTGATAAGCTCTATAAAAAGAGTATGGGCCAACTTTTTTTAATGGTTACCTCGAAAGAAAAGTGGAATAAGCTCAAGGATCTCAAGTCTACACAAACTCAAAACGTGCAATCTCCACGTTTACATCTATATTAATGAATACTAAAACAATTGTCCCCTAATTGTAAATAATATGACACTACAGTACACTACAGTACAGTACAGTAAGAAACAAAATACGTAAATTAAAACAGCGAGCATAAAAATGCAGCAAAATAAAGGAACTCCACAGTTGACATCGCTACAGTCCGAGTGAGGACGCAAGTGAACATTTTCTGTTAATTTATAAAAGGCTTAATAAACAAAACCGCAGCTTAATCCAGTGATATATGGTTTGTTTGTGGCATTGCTATTTGTTAGTGAACGTTGTAGATTTTAAACATGGTCGGCGGAGCGGCGGATCGGCGGAGGTTTAGTATTTTTTTTTTATTTTAGATATTTAGTGGTGAAGAGAACTGAACTTATAAGTGAGTATGGAGCCAACATCAATTTTTTAAACTCTCCATCCACTTGGTATTATGTAGCCAATCATATAGATAAGACTATGTATCGCAACAATTCAACGATTAAAATTTAAACCACTTTATAAACGGCCTAAAATGTGTTTTACTTGAGAAATCATAGATCAGTATTTTGGATTTTTTTCTGATAACACAATTAGATTGTTTGATTGATTAAGAATATGTGATAATATTCATAAGTTAAGTAAAAGAGATAATGTACCTTTTTAATTACAATTTCGAATTCATTTGACATTTTGCTATATTTCTTTACTCAATTTGTCGGTTAATATGACACTTTTTATACAATTTATTTCATATTCATAACTTCTGTAACTCTTCTTCTAATTTGTTATTGGCAGTTTTATTTCATTTATATTTTCAAATGAGCACACACTCGTGATCGCAATTAAGACACTATTACGCAAACTCTACTGCTTACTTTAATCATAAGAGCAGACTAACTGAAATTCCAATTGTCTATTTATATTAACCGAAATTAAACATTGGTTTTACAGTTCAACACCAGGAATTAATAAAACACTACATTAGCAACTGTAGTAACGACAAATTGCTTACTCCACTAAACAGACCTGTGGGTCGAGTGGTTACCCAGGACAAATATTAGTGTGTTGAGCACTATCATTTGTTGTGTGTTGAGTGTCATATATCTATAATATGTATGTATTTAGTAATAAGTATGTTTATCAGTAGTCTGGTTACATTAGTTCTACAAGCTCTGCTTAGTTTATGATCACATGGCGGTATGTGAGGATGTATGGAGTTATTATTATTATTTTTTTTTTTTTTATGCGATAGGGGGCAAACGAGCAGACGGGTCACCTGATGGTAAGTGACTACCGCCGCCCATGGACACCCGCAACTCAAGAGTCACAAGTGCGTTGCCGGCCTTTTAGGTAGAGGTACGCTCTCTTCTTGAAGGTTTGAAGGTCGTATCGGTTCGGAAATACGGCAGGCGACAATTTGTTCCATAAGCTGGTTGTGCGAGGCAAAAAGCTTCTCGAGAAGCGCACAGTGGTGGACAGGATATTATTATTACTCTCTTTATTTCATTAAATATACTTATAAATTACATTTCATAATACATTCGCATATACAAAAAAAAAACAAATACTGCACTACTGGTATTCTACAGAGATCAAGCTGCCGAGCTAATAGTAACCTCCTGCCACTGTCTGCCGCGTCAAGAAGGACTTCCTTCTGCATCAGGCCCTTAACTGAACTGTCTAACGTGAGCCGCTGCAGATGTTAGTCGAGGCTTTTAGTAATCAACACATGAACTGATAGACCAGATGACAGCAGTAGGCCTGACCCTATTACGTAAATGGGTCCAAATCACAAAAGGCAAAATGTGAGCGTTAGTTACATCTCTGCCTTTCCTTGAAGAATGAAGACCGTATGTGGAAATCAATAACTTACTTCATGAGCTTTGCTTCCAACAAAATAAATTTGTGTACGAACATAAACCTATTATTATCATGTACACGCCGTAAACCCATTCAAAGCATTTCAAGAAGAAAAATCCGAAATCCAACCCTTACCGACACACGTCCAATAAAATACGATATTAACCCTTGCCGTTACATTTACACGGTCATAAGTTTCGGATTAAAAAAAGAAGGGGGGGGGCGAGTGGGTTGTGCAATGAATGGGAAGAAATCGCCAGCGGATGAGTACGGTCCCTATTGTCGTGCTGACATACTTAACTCAGTGTACGTACACTGTACGACACTTGTTACATTATAGATTATAGTAGCAATCTTAAAAATGCTTGATCATCTATCGTGAAGGGATAGTCTGAACAAGTTTTCGTCTGTTCGTTAGGATAACGAACAGACGAAAACTTGTTCAGACTATCCATCCATATCCATAGGATATATAGGAATATATCCTATAGTACTCGTATTTAGCTTGGACCACAGCGATCGTGAACTATATCTGTAATTGGTTCATCTTTCTAAAATTTTAATGGTAATTTAACCGGTTGTAAAGTAACGCTTACGTTGCATTTCCCCGAAACGAGTGACGTTTCCGGAGGCCCGACTCCCCTCCCCTACCCCCCTCTCCTCTTTTCCAGCTCCTTATCCACCTCTCTTCTTTCCCCTCCCCGCATCCCTCGTAGTCCTTAAAGGCGGGCAGCGCACTTACGACTCTTGAATTGCAAGAGTACATGGACGGCGGTTGTCACTAACCATCACATGACCCATCTGTTCGTCTGTCCCCTATGGTATAAAAAAGAAAAATAATTATTATTTTAGTTCCATATAGATAGAAACACTTGAATGTCAATACTTTATTCTAAAATAAAAAAAAACTCTTGTTCACGCGCATGACGCACGCGCTGTTATTCGCCCATATATGTATGGTTGATATGGGCGATTAACAGCGCGTGCGTCATGCGCGTGAACAAGAGTTTTTTTTTATTTTAGAATAAAGTATTTACATTCAATTAATGTTGTTATTGTAATCAAATGGAACTGAACGACACTAAACAAACACCAACAATAGAAATGCGTCGATTCGTATATTCTCATTATATTAAACATAAAATATGTAGTTGTCAGTACCTTAGTGCAAACATACACCTGCAATAATAATATGACCCATGTTTCGGTGGCATGTCATACAAATGTTATTACCGCAAGTGACACGAACGCCACTCACGACGTCGTCAGATTTTATGGCTAACGCACTATATATCTGATCTGTGCACACTATTACTATCATATTCATGCTTCTTACGTTCTATCCCTTATATATACACACGTATATATGTATATTAATCCACATGCACAAACTCATTCGCTCGCCTAGACAATGGGATATCATCTTCCATCTTTACAAATAAATAAAATTGGAGTGTCTGTTTGAATATTAAAATAACCGCTTTTATTAAGTGCATATGGACGTATACACGTTACATATACCAGAACAATATTTTTTTAAAATTTTTGTCTGTCTGTCTGTTTCTTCAATGGCTGGACCGATTTTGACAGGACTTTCACTGGCAGATAGCTGATGTAAGAAGGAGTAAGTTAGGCTACTTTTATTTCTGAAAAAAAAATAGGACATCAAAAAAAAATAAAACCAACTAACCAATTAAAACCAAATTGATAACTGTGATCTGAACAATAACTTTTTTGTTAAATATCACGCGGACGAAGTCGCGGGCAACAGCTAGTACTATATAAAACCAATTATAATTTTGAGTTATAAACCACTAAATTTGCAAAAAGGGTTAAGTAGAGACGCTGTCAGCTGAAATGCAGGTTCCAAATCTATGTCATAGATACCAAGACACAAAATATGTGTAAATGATTAATTTCATGTTTGAAATTAATAAATAGTCTATTTTCAGGAGACAAGATAATTTGTTTGGTTAGGTGTGTAATAAAAGTTAATTTAGTAACAAAGCAGACCATCAAATAATCACAATATTTCTGTTCACTGCTAGGCATATGTGTCTCCCGATGCAACGTATGTGTTTGTATTAGTAAGTGAAGTGGGGTCCCGAAGATATAAATTTAACTTCGCTGCATTATATTCAATAGCAAGTTGGAGGCCAAATTTAATTTTGGTTTACAGCAAGCTTAATACCTTGTGTTCCACTTACCCATATACTGTCAGCTTTTCATAGTACAGCAATCTCTGACCATTGGAAGGAACAATATCAAGAAGAGACTATGTATCTATATGTATGTAGTCTCTGCAAAGTCTAGTGCGATTAACCACACATGACCAAATTACATCGTGGCTTTGTTTACTAGATCTCAGATCCCTTCCTAGTTTAAGGCATGCATATTCAATAACACATATTTACACGTACCTACCCCATTCAGCATGCCGCTGTTAAAGTAAAAATATATTCATTGGCAGACATTCCGCGTTTTGCGGTGTAATGATGTCACTAATTGATATGGAGTACGCACTGCGCAAGATGGCGGCGACGTGAAAGCTTTTTGAATATTCATCCGCGGCGAAATGTGCTGCGGCGGTGTTTCACTTAGTTCTACGGAGATGCTTGCTTTTATTTATTCTAGTTTTCAATAAAATACTTAGCCCTGTTTGTTATTTTTTAGGTTAACCTCAACTTTCTAAATGTAAGTTGTCGCACGTTTGACTTCGAAAACTAACAAACCAGTAGTTAATGTTTTAAATAACAACTAAGTACATATTAAAAATATTAAGTATAAAATAATTCATATTTAACATCATCGTCAACTATTTCTCTTTCACTGGTGTTTTTTCAATTGTAAGGTACAAGAGATTGTAATTCATTGAAATCAAACTTGATTCGGTTTTAAATTAAAAGCTGTCTTTGAATTTAAATTCCGCAATGACGTGTATGGCTCTGTTTATCCTTTTTTGCCTAGTGGTATATAATAATACACATACAATTGATACTACTAAATGCGTTATACTATACATTACAATTACGAGTACATGGCTTGAGATAGCACGATTTAAATTTTGTTTTTTTTTTTTTAAATATATTTTTTGTTTATACATTTTTTTAAATATTAGTGTATTTATTAATTTATGTATTTTTCTTTCACTCGCTAATGTAACTTTCTTCAGTACCATTGATTGGAACCCCTTCTCGAGTAAAGGCCTCCTCCAGCTTTTTCCAGACCTCTCTATCCATTGCTTTTTTTCTCCATTCGCTTCCTGTCATCGCTTTTATATCATTTGTCCTCCTTTTAATAGGACGCCCTCTTCTCCTATTTCCCTTTGGTCTTTTCATTTAATTGTTTCTAATGTCCATTTTCTGTTTGTGCATCTTGCTATATGTCCTGCTCACTGCCATTTCTGTTTTAGGGCATATTGTAAGGCGTCTATAGCTTTCATTTTTCCTCTTATTTTTTCGCTTTTTACATTTGTATTCTTCTTATCTTTAGTACGCTTCTTTCCATTGCTTTCTGGCATGCTACTCGTTTAGTTTTCATTTTTGTGTTCTATATCCACGTTTGTCATCTGTATGTGAGAGTAGGTAAGACACCGGTATCATTGACAATCTTCTTTAGGTGAAGGGGAAATTTCCCTTTTAAGATTTCCTTCAGGAACCAAAAATGGCATATAGGAAGGATAATATGGATAGAAGAGAGATAGAATTTGTGGGTTTGAAAAATACAAAAACGTGACTTTTTGCAACCAATCACCCAACTATGATATGATCTGTGGCTACATTGTTTATTTTATTATAAACGGGGTAACACCAATTCGGCTTTAGAACATAATGAATCTAGACATCCCTCAATGAATTCCGAGAAAAGCAGTTAAAAGCTGTTTGTATCCACTGACGACTTGCGGTCTTTACAAGGTCTGTCCCTCCTTACTCTCTTGCAACTTAATACAATAGTCATCCATTACGTCAATCTGTTACACAGGTAAGAAAGATATAAAATAACAAAATTGAAAACCAAGTTTACGCAAACTTAATAGAATAAGAATAAAGATAAATCGCATTAGATACGGTTTGGGAAGTATTTATTGTTTGTGAAAATGTAAATATCTATTTGTCAAGACGGTTAAATAAATCGAAAACGTATTTTAGGATACGCCTCGAGGATGGTCCTAAATAAACACCAGTTTATACTTTTTATATACAATAGAACCCTCTTTAGCATTTGTTACTATACAACGGCTAGTGTCAGTCGGTTATCAGATTTAGCTTTGAATTCTAAAAACTTATTAAAATGTTTGAAGGTTTTTGCATTTTATTTGTAGCAAAAAAAAAATATTGTCTCCCTGTTGTTGCCTAACAGTGTTATATGTAATATAAAATATATTACATATTATGCAATATAAAAATAATATGTTAAGTGACTGGAAAAGTAAGTTTAAAACAGGTTTAATAGTATATTTAATAGTACTGATGGACATGGAGCGGCGAGATTTCAAACGTCTATCTTAGTTGATGATATTAAGGTAACTGTAAGGGGAAGGTTAGGTGAGAACAGGTGCTAGGCGGCTTACTGTCTATTGTTAAAATTGCCAAGATGAGATGAAATAATGTACTGTCTTCAATAATTACTTTTAAGCCCCCCCTGAAAATATTCATCAAATAATTTTCCAAAATATACCAATCCAAATGCATTCTGAAGTCAATAAACACGATCTAGGATCTGAGTTTTATTAATCTTGGTACCTCAAAGGTAAAGCCACATTGAATCTCGACTCAATAAGCCCCAAACATTCACTGAAACCGTCGTGCTTGTACTCGAATAGGTTTGCTTCGTCGTTTCCAGACATGCTCGAATTTCGCTTGAATTTTTCAGTAAACAGGCGCAGCTCAAAGTAGGGATTTAGTGGGCAAACATGGTACATTCCGCGGTAAGCCCGATCTTGACGCTGCACCGCTGCATGCTTTGTTGCGCGCCGTAGCTCTGCAAATACCTTACCTTGTCTAAGTCTCAATGTGTACGAACGAATCTGTAGACGTTTCTTCTGTTCTGTTTAAACTAATAGAACTGCAATTTCTGTTACTAATATTCAAATTGCATTGTAATATTTTTTTATGATGGTAAGGGACAACCGCGACCCACAGACACGTGGAACGCAATATGTGGTAAGTCCGCTCAATGTAATTAGAGGAGGAGGGGGACCAATACCCTCACTGACCGTAATACAATGCAAACATTGTTTGTATTCCGTATTTCTGTGAGGCCGTGGTATTACTCCGGTCGAGCCTGTCCATTCGATCCTTAGTATGACTCTCTCAATATGCAGATGGCAACTGGAAATAGTAGGTCCCTTTACCATTTATTTACGAGCCCCTGTATTTCCTAATAACAGTTTTGAATTCCAGAGCGGTCTTCACGTGTGTGTGTGTGTACAAATGTATATCTTTAAATAATTAAATTTGGTAGCCAGCCAGATATATCAGCTCCCTCATACTTATTGCAATTCTCTTTCCTAGACCCCCAAGTGTGTTCTTATGTTGAGTTACGTTCTAATAAATATAACAATAACTTGAAATGAAAACAGTAATGCTACAAAATTGATCTTTTTTTAGTTTTCATGAAATTCTGACATACCCACGTGGAGTATAACGATGAATAGATCAGTTAAAATACGACATGGATACCAACTGAATGAGGCAAATATTCGTACAATGGGGACCAATGTAAAGTGTCCTTGGAGACCTGCGAAAGTGTCGGGCTGTAAACTAAAACATTCCAGTTACTGGGTATTGGCGCGTAATTTAAATAAAATGTCGTTTTGTCAAGAGCAGCTGCAAGCTTTGCATACGGTATTATGTGTAGTGTGCTTTGCAAGACTTGCTTCGAGCTTACGTTGCTTTGTAAGTTTTATATTACTGGTTTGACTAGAATATTTTTCTATCTATCTTTAACTTATAATTTCAAGACACATAATACTGAAAATATAATCTGAAAATTCTATCACGAAAATTAGAAGCTCAGTGGAACAGACCAGGGCCAGCCGATCTCATCCCATGGGTGCCATTAATAATGACTATTGGATATGTCTGTTATCTATCAGACAATCTATATGCAGTGCCCGGATGATGACAATAGGTTTACCTAATCTTATATAAGTAGGACTCAGTTAATAGAACCGTTTGAGACTCGAAAATATACGATACCGAACTAATGTGCCGATCGGTGAAAGCCTGGATTTCACTACTAGCGCACGTGTTTCCTTCTCACTTCCGAATCTTTTAAGCGGTGCGTGAAAAAGAATCTCACCAGGCCGCCATAGTGTGGGTCACCATGCTGCATTGACTAGACATGCAATGAGGATGGTGACTTTGATCCCGGGTCTTTTAAGCGGGGCGTTTAAAAGCATTTCACCAGGCCGCCATAGTGCGTATTCATTTAAAGTTGTTTCGTTTGTGGCCTCTGCATAGCCCCTCGGGGATATAGGCATGAATAGATATATGTAAATACAATTCAGAGACGAAATAAGTCCACATACGCCCTTCAGTGACATATCATGTCCTTCAATGTCCTTCAACAACATACCAGCCCCCAATCAAATTGAACTAACATACTCAAAGATCCACAATAGCATTCAAACAGTAACAGCAAGCAATTTGTAAATAGCGGAGTATGGGAACGATAGTAGGCCGTAATGCGCGATCGGATCGGCACAAGCATCGAACCGAAACTACGGTACGTCAAAAAGCAATCACTGTACTAACGCGGAATCATTCGCCGGCGCCGTCAGCTGGAACAAAAACGAATCACTTTGATCTGAACTAGGTTGGCAATGATTACAGTCTGTAATGGGATTGTTTGTGATGTGATTGTTTTTTGTGGGTGAGGTGATTTGAGAAATTCTACCGAGGTATTACTGGCTGCTCTTAAAAAACCTCACATTACTCTTCAGGAAAATAATATAGATTTGGGAAATTCGAAGAAAGAATCGCTGTTGAATTTCTTATCACGATGAGAAGTCTCAAATACTCTTATCGCCAAAGACTTTGATTACAAAATATTTATTTATGAATGTAGATTATGAACCACTTAAAGTGATTGTCTAATCTATCTAAATCTAATTTTTAATTAACTAAATAATACACAATCCTTTAAAGAATGATAAGCTTTTGTAATTTTAACGTGTGTTATTATTGAAATTAAGTTTTTGAAATTATATATGATTTTGCTTAAATACCTTCATGCAACCTTTGCAGTACAGGTTCTGGAATTTGTTCAGGTTCTGGATAGCAAACTTAAAACTAATCAAATGTATGGCTACTATGGGATATTATGCCTCATTCGTCAAGTTAGAGCAATAAAATAAATAGTTAACAATCACGATACTGATCTTTGCTTTTAATAATTCAACTGAAATGTATATTTATAAATAAGTAGGTGTCAAGTAGTTTGAGAACATTTTAAATCTATTTATTTATTCAAAAAACTAATCGTTTATAAATCCCGCGATTAAGTAATCGTAAATCTAATTGAAGAGCTTCTATATATTTTAAGAGACTAAGTTGAGGTGTCTTAAATTAGTTTAATTGTGCAATGGTAATGGATTTTTGTTTCTCGTGATGAAAAGTTTTAACAATTATAAGGTAACACACTTAGATTCTAGCGAACCCCAGTCGTTGCCGTGCCCAACATTAGAAAGGTAATGGAATTCTAGTCCTGCACCACCTACTGTAGATCATAACCATTAGCAAAACACTCTCATAAAAAAACAGCAACAGTTTTAAAGACTACTGATGTATAAGGATGTATTTCAGCGTTGCAGTACTTAGAATACACTGAAACAAATCATACAAATTTTTCTTCTATGGGTAAATCCCAGCCACAAATTTGACTGAGAAATCATGATAACGAACCACTAGCTAGTTCAACAGGCCAGTAAAATACTTCCACGCGTACATTAAAACATTGAAAAGTTACATGCTTAAAAGAAAGGTCTCATTGGTATCTGCTTTCTTATTTTACTAGCAAAATAGATATTTTTGAGGACTTATGTCGAAAACCACGCTTTTTACATGACATAAAAATGATAAACCACAGTACTTAACAGTACTTAATAAAGGCATATGTTAAATTAGATTCTAAACAGGTTTACTTGAGCCTTATCAATTTCACTACGTCTCTACTGTATGCCTTTTTAAAATGAATCTGCTGAAACGCATTTCATTTACCAGTATAATTTACTACTAAAAGTAGTTACGTCTTTCAATGCGCCTATCATGATGAATCGTAAAAGGTACAATAAACTATTAAGTTAACCTTTAAGAAGGTGTTACCTTTCACCATCAACTCAGCAACATGAAAAATAAATTTCTTATTAACTTTATAGAGTACTACGAAATAAATATCGATAATATAATCCTTGACTTGCTTACAATGGGACCACCGCAGAAAAATCAGTCAATCAATTAATGTGAAAGACATAATTACATTACGAGATACGAAATTAATTAGTTCAACCAAAATTAATTTAAATTTTATAATATAATGCTGACAAATTAGGCGAAAAAACTTTTTATGCTGGAATATTCTGTGTAATCTTTCGTGTATAACATTTAATCATGATTTACTCACACTATTTGGAGAAAAAGTAATTTTTTTTTTTTTTACATTAGCCTACCATAGTGACTCCAAAAGCAATACGTGGGGTCAAAGAGTGGTGGTCACCATCCTTATTGCATGTCTAGTCAATGCAGCATGGTGACCCACACTATGGTGGCCTGGTGAGATGCTTTTTCACGCCCCGCTTAAAAGACCCAGGATCAAAGTGGGAAGAAAACACGTGCGCTGGTAGAGATTTCCAGGCTTTTACCGATCGGCACAGAAAACAAGAGCCAAACCGTTTAGTTCGGGTACGTATATTTTCGACGCTCAAACGGTGACTCCTCAGGCCAGCACATGTAGTCCTGTAGAGGAAGGAAGAATGTGGGACCAATTGGAAGAGCTCATCAGAATACTCCCCGTGATGTAGGCGATAGAGGACTGCCATAGAGGCGACATCTCTTCGCAACTGCAGAGGCTCAAGAGACTGGGTGATCTCAGGACAGCCGATAATGCGGACTGCGCGCCGTTGTAACCGATCGAGAGCGTCAAGCAAATAATGCGCATAGCCGTCCCAGAGATGAGAGCAGTACTCCACGCAGGAGCGAACCTGGGTCTTGTATAAAAGACACAGTTGCTCGGGCGAGAAGAACCGTCTCACCTTGTTCAAAACGCCGAACTTTCGCGAGGCCGCCTTGGTGACACTCTCGATGTAATCGCGCGGATTGAGATCCCGGCAAATATCCATACCCAGGATACTAAGCCTGTCCTGCAGTGGCAGTTGAGTGCTCTGAAGAGTAGGAAGGGCAAGAAATGGAGACTTTTTGGTAGAGAACACACACGCTTGTGTTTTCTTGGCGCTGAACTCGACCAGATTCTCACAGCCCCATTGGGAAATGTAGCTCGAGATAAGCTCCTGACGTTTTCCCTCAACGTCTGCCAGCTTGGCAGCATGATGTCCAAAATATCGCCCATGTACTGTGCTGTCGTCTGCATAACAATGTATATTGCCAAGAGCCAACATGTCATTGATATGCAGGAGGAACAGCGTAGGCGATAAGACGGAGCCCTGAGGTACACCAGCGCTTACCTCCATGAAGTCTGAGGCCGCACCGTTGCAGAGAACCCAGTTGCAGAGTTTGGGTCGCAGACCAAATGAAGGAAGTTTGGAGAGAAGCGAGCGGTGCCACATACTTATAATCTGCTTTTTGTAATACACAACGCCCTCTGCTGGTCAATAGCTTATATTCATTCCAAACTACAGTAAGAGTTGGTACAATATAAAACTGTTTAATGGTTTGCACTTATTAAAACTAAAAATACACAAAATATCAAAACAATACTAAGTAAATTTTACAGACGAATAAATATACGCTGTGGGTAATCTGAAATAATGTTTGTTCGATATTTATACTCACACAAAATTTAACAGATATCATGCAGATGATTACTGTAAAAGTTCCATTCGTGATTAAATGTTTTATAGATCAACTTTTAGAGTAGTTAAAATTTTAGGTTATAATGAACTTTATTAATATTTTACAAAATCAATATATTGATACAATCTTTATGTATTCACCATTTCATAACAAAGTACCTCGCCTGTGCTGTTTGATGGCGTTAGCAGTTATTTTTTATAGTATCGGTGGACAGACGAACAGCCGAGTCACCTGATGGTAAGTGACCACCGCCGTCCATGGACATCTGCAACTCAAGAGTCGTTAGTGCGCTGCCCGTCTTTGAGGGCGATGAGGGAAGGGGATGCGGGGAGGATAAAGAAGAGAGAAGAAGTGGGAAAGAGGAAGGAAATGAGGGATGTGAGGGGCTTAAAGAGGAGAATTGGAGTTGGGCCTCCGGAAACCTTACTAATCTCGTGGAAATGCAACGCAAGCGTTGCTTTACAATCTGTTTTCTGTGGGGCTGTGGTATCGTACCGGTCAAGCCGGTCCATTCATGCATAAGCATGGCTCTACCATTGTTAAAGTTATACATGAAGAGCCGTAATCGATGACACCCTTATATAATATAAAAAAAGTGCTTTAGGAATTTAAAATGGTCTTTTGCTTTGCGGAATCCCACGCGCTCTCGCTTAGGACCATGGACAGAACCATGGTCTCTAGCGAGAGACTTCCTGAACCCATAGCCGCCGCGAGGTTGAGGCGCTGGTGCGCCCACGCTGTGCACTCGACTAAAGTGTGAAGTGCAGTGTCCTCGCGACAGCTTCCGCAGTGATGGCATGCAGACGTTGGCTCCCGGCCTATACGACACAGATACTTACCGAAGCAACCGTGCCCGGTGAGTATCTGTGTCAACTGGTAGGAGAGGCAGCCATGTCGCCTCTCTAGCCAATCCTCCATGACGGGCCTTACCGCCGCAATTGTGGCGTGCCCTTAGCCAAGTATAGACTAGATTTTTAAGATAATCAGCAAATAAAGTGGGCGTTTATAATGCAGTTGGGTTTTATATATGTTTAGTTTAGTACCTATTTATATTTTTGAAAATTTTATTGCAATATCAAAAATATTTTAATTTATTTATATTACTTCTGGGATCATGACGAATTTTAAAATCAACAACGAATAAGAGCAGGACTATTTCTGCAGACTTATTGTATCGATTGTCATTTCATAAGTTGAAGGTATAGCATTATTTACGTAATTGAAGAATTGTTTTATTGAGTTTTTTTATTTTATATTTTATTTTATCAACTATGTTTATCTTACATTACATATATACGTACGCTCACGCCTGTATCCAATAAGGGGTAGGCAGAAGTGTATAAAACACCCACATTTTGCCAATAACAATTTGTACCCACTAGAGCAATAGGAAGCAAGCGTATTGACGTCAATTGTGCTCTTTATGACTGTATACATACTGTCTGATATAAAACAAAACACAACAAACAGATCACATATAACATATTTTTTTGAATAATTTTGTTTTCAACAAAATTCAATCGAAGCACAAAAGTCGCCGGTTAATTGGTTTTGTATTTCCATATTTAAATAATATTCATGTTCATTAATATTTGATATGCAAAATCGTTGTTATGTTTCAAGTGTAGAAAAAAGGAAAACTGTTTATTAAAAATACTATGAAATCAATGTGTATCGTAGTTAAATTTTTATTATAACTTTACTGTAATACAGCCAGTATAAATAACTATGGTTTCTTTTAATTCACCTTGCGTACCTATCCTTTTCATTCTTACAACATTACAAGTAAAATGTGCATTAAAAGTACCTCCGCTATGTGGTTGTAAATAATAACAAATAAACGCTATACATTTAAGTTTTTTGTATCAGACTATATCTTTATATATCGATATCAAATGTCGTAATTAGTGTGTAAGCAAAACAAATAATACTTTTTTACTTTTATTGCTACTAGTAATACATTATAATGATGTTTTCCTTATTCAGCTTATACTATACCTATTATAAACCCTTCGAACGCGAAGTCGCAGACATAGCTAGTTCTACAATAAATACTATATAAAACATAAAAAGATTTTTTACAACTAAGTATGTTGGACTAGTGCTTCCAGAAATTAACTCGTTTAAACAAACAAACAAAAATTTCACTTTTGTTTAATCAGTATGTGCAGATTGTTTCTTCATTTTACTTACTAAGTCCCGTTTTTTCATCAAAATAGTTGGTGCAAGTACTAACGATAGAGTATAGGCGCTCGCAGATAGCTTCAAACAATGAAATGAAAGTCTGCGATATTTCAATGCATGCGCAAAGCCACGGCCGCGCCCCCCGGCATCGTCTACATGTACTTAGATATCGTAAAGTATCTATTTGTTCAGAATATTGCATCTTTGTGTAAGTTGAACGGTAAAACTTATTTCTTAGTTCACCATAAAGAGATACTATATTTACATTTTATATAATGATTCGTCGTCAATGCATTTAATTACAATATTATATTAGGTTGGCAACTAATAAACTGTCCACTTTTTTCGATCAGTTTCTAAAACGCTATAGAACTATCTCGAATTTCTTGGAGTAGTATATAAATAAAGCAAGAGTTGTATATTAGATCAGTTGACAACTGGATCTCGAATAGTAAAACTACACTAAATTATTACTTCACAAATTTCGCTTAGGACGAAAAGCGACTGAAGCAGTGCGCAATATATGTGCAACGATGGGCGAAGGCGTGCTCTCTTACGATACCACCAAACATTGGTTCAGAAGATTTAATGACGGAAATTATGACCTATCTGATGAACACCTCTTCCAGGGCGACCTCATAAATTAGATGTAGATGACTTAAAAAGACTCATAGATATGGATCCCAGCTTCACTTCACGTTTTCTGGCAGAGCAGCTTCAGTGCTCTCATACTGCAGTAGAAAAACAACTCCACGCTTTAGAAAAGACCTGGAAATATTCAGTTTGGTTGCCACATGAGTTGACGCCAACTTTAGAAGAGAGCTAACGTGTGCATGGAACTACTTCGTTATCATCGTACCAATGAGAGGCTGAGAGATGAGGATGAGACTAATTAAAGGGGATGAAAAGTGGGTTATGTGCATAATTTTATCACGTAAGCGCCAGTGGCTTGGACCTGGAGAAGCAGGAGTACTGACACCAAAATTTGACACGAGTAAAAAAGTTATTTTAAGTGGGAATAAACGGAATTATATACTGGGAGCTGTTGCCATCTAACACTACAATCATGGCATACATATATATTGTGACCAACTGGATAAAGTAGCAGCGAGATTACCGAAAAATCAAAATAAAGTATACTTTTTGCACGATAATGCTCGACCATATGTAGCATAAGCGACTCGTGAAAAATTAATTTCGCTTGGCTGGGCTGTCCCTCATCACCCACCGTACTCTCCAGACATTATGCCCTCAGATTATCATCTTTTTCGTTCTCTAGCCCACTACGTAGCAGATAAAAAAAATAAAAATGAAGACCAGCTTAAAAGTGACCTTACCACCTTTTTTGATCAAAAGCCAAAAACTTCTTATGTCTCTGCCAGCGCGTTGGCAGGCACAGGTGATAGAAAAAGACGGTGTTTATATAGTTGAGAAATAATTGTATTTTGTATACTTGAAAAATTAAATAAAAATGTGTACAAAGATGGTTTTATATAGTAACATTTATAATTTATAAAACTGCTAATTTTGATCTACCCAGTAGGTATTAAGTTTATTTTTGTTCCTTGTCCCAATGACTCGTAACTCGTAAAGTATAATATATAAAAAAATATGCGATATCAGCCTTTTACCACGCCCCGTGTAACCTGGTGGTCAGGCAAATTAAAATTTATTTTATACTTCTGTATACATGTGTACATATATCGCGTTGATATATTTTACACATACGGGGGTCACACTGAATTTTTAGAAAATAAAAAATGGACTTATATACAAGACCGTTAACATTTTCATCGCTTTCAAAGTAGCCTCCGTTCCTTTCTAAGCACCATCGCATGCGATGGAACCGTTGACTAAAGCATTGCGCCCACCGTTCTGCAGGGATCTCTTCACGCGTTTTTCAAACGTAGCTACCGCATCTTCAAGGTTCATAAAACGAATTCCTCTAAGTTTATCTCAAATATAAGTTTTTGGAAATAAATAGAAGTCACAAGATGTCAGGTTGGCACTGAAAGGAGGATGACTCACTAGGAGATTCGTAACAATATGTTTAGTATTCATCACCTGTAACGACGTCATATACAACATTCGAGTCACTTCTGTCATGCTTTTTAAGCAATGAGCGGCACCAATCCGAACGACGGCTATCTTTCGTCAGCTATGCGGCTAATGATAGGAGCTGATAGAAGGTTGATCCTAGATCGTAGATCGAGCATCATCAGTAAGTTTGCTTCAATCATATTTAAACTCCTTCAACCAATTGTATAGAGTGTTACGATCTATCGTAACACTGTTGTTGAGTAAGAATTCAATGAAAGTCGTAATAAATTATTCAGAAAAAAAAATCCCTTGTTGAATCTATTTCCCATAATATTTTTAGAAAAATTATATATATATATATTATGTGTAAGCCTACCATAATGACTCCACTTTGCCTGATGGTAAGCAACAAATGGAGTCCAAGAATGGTGGTCATCATCCTCATTGCATGTCTAGTCAATGTACCTTTTATTATCTATACTAAATTATTTTTTAATTATTTCTGTAACTTTCTTTGCTTGAAATTAAACTATATAACTTTTATATAACTATATAATCTAATTTATATTTTTTTATTAAATCAAATCAAATAGATGCGCTTATCGTCTAAATGATACATATATGTATGTCTCAAGCAGTAAAGTTATTTGATACGCACCCTCACGTCGCGCGGAGACCAAAGTAATGTAGCCCATCGGTCTGCACTAAGTGAATAGTTGACGACTAAGTTGTGCTAAGTCCGTTAAGTAAACTGAACTGGGGGCTAAGTCCTCCCTTAACTGCATTCTAAGTCTCGATAGTTTGCTCTTGATAATAATATTAGCAATTTCCATGATGTATAATATTAGTAATACTAATGTTATAAAAAAAAAAAAACTCTTATGAGGAAGAAAATTTAGATCTGATCAAAGTGAGGATTCATAAAAATTTCTTATGTTACCTATTGTTATTATGTATGTATATGTATTATTGTATTGTCATTGTCATGTACGAGTATAATCTGTGTAAAATATAATTTAAAGTATGTTCGTGGGTAACGTTGAAAGTGTTTAGAATAGTCAGTAAGAAAAGCAGGTAATAAACAATTCATTGAAATTTCAAATTAGGAACTCTTCGGGAATCTGTAATGATGAATGACGATGATGAGTAATGAAAATGCATACGTCGTTTGTTTTTAAAAGTTGGCCGAAATTAAAAAAGTGTCTGTCGCGCATTAAAAGCGGTTTTGGTAGAGAACATTTTCACTCAATGATTTATTATGAGTTTCGTAGCAATCTTATTTAACAACAATATTACAAAGGATCGTGCCACTGTTTACAACTGGTCAAATGACTTTAATCGTGGTTTAAGCAACCTGATGATGCTTGAGAAGGACGTCTTTCTACAAAGATCTTACACATTTAAAAAAACTTATCAAGTAAAAACTGGAAAAAGGTCGTGTAAAACGTATTTGTATAACTTTTTAATTTAACATTGCAGAATGGATTTTTCATGAAGGAAAAGCAACTGTTCTACTAAGCAATCAATTACTACGTCCATTGAATACTTCAGCACTTACATCTCTGATGCCAATAGAAGTTAGAAGACGCATGACGCAATGCCTTCTGACGAGAACTCCTTCTCAGTAGAACACTAACAATATTAGATACTTCGCTCTCTTAGAATAAAATACACTTATAGATGGAGAGTTAAGTTACGAAGCAAATAAATTTGTAAGGAGCTGGCGTATGAAGAAACTTTTTAGTAAATTAAAATACTATAAGCTGCAGAGAGTGTAGGATTCCTATTTTGTAACAAGTTGTTAGGCATTAAGAAATTATTTCAAAGTAAATATTAAATAGGATTGTTGCATACTGTTTTTCTTTTTTTTTTTTTTTTTCAAAGTTAAACTGTTTTAGTAGGTAGATAAGTTCTAAAATTTTATTACATAAATGGTCTATGGCTAATACAATTGAGAAACTTATAGTAGTTACTTTGAGAAACCCAAAAAAATGGGACCACTAAAAAGTTTTACCTTCTCTTCCTGTAAAATCGACAAATATTTTTGTAAAAAACTTGTGTAAAATAATGCTCTATTAATATTGAAATCACTAGCATTAACAGGACTAGCCCCAATTTAGCTAATATATACATATATATTATATATGTATATAATATATATGTATATAATATATATGTATATACTAGACAGAATTCAACAAAAACAAAACATCAATCAACAAACAGAATACTTTTCCTTTTTTTCTGTTGCGATTACGCTTTGCGATACGGGCAAACGAGCAGACGGATCACCTAATGGTAAGTGACTGCCGCCGCAAATGGACACTCGCAACTTAAGATTCACAAGTTCGTTGCAGTTCTTTTAGGTAGGAGTACGCTCTTTTCTTGAAGGTTTGAAGGTTGTATTGGTCCGGAAATACGATCAATGCCTAACGTTCAAAATGCATTTATCTGTTATTCATAATTACTGAATAATATGTTAGTTACAATATAATAACGAGTTCTTATTGGAGGCCGATTTCGACTCAATTGGACCGGTGAATTATAGCGTGCCATGGCATTGATTGTTTTACCTTTTCCACCTATAAAGCGTACTTGAGTAATATTAATAAAAACATTCTAGAACAAATACAACGCTGTCTAAATCCTTACAAAGCAAAGATTGTATTATGGGTTCTAGTACACAAATAAAATACCTAAATACAGCTATGTATATTACATAGATACAATGTAGAGTCCATGAAGAAAATGGGCTATCAGTTTTTACCAAAGTTTCTGTAAAATCACAATAGCGATAAGGTTGAGCGTATTTAAAACTGAAAGAGATGCACGATTACCTACTCGCATCTGAAGTAATCTGATGTTCTTATGACCCTTGTTACTAGTGCATTAGACCATTATTTTCATCAACAATCTTTATACTATTTTGTAAATGGAAATCGTTTCAATACATTATGAGATCAAATACTCCTTCAAGTGTTTTCTTTTTATAATACGGGGGACAGACGACCAGACAGGTAAGCACCAACCGTAGGGCGTAGACGATATATTTGGCCGACTGTGCATGTATTTCAGATCTTCCATCCATTCGCACATTTTTCATTTATCGTCACATACTATACTAATGGTTTTTATTCTGTAAGCAAACCGCCGGTTGCCTATTCTTATGTTTATCCTACTGCGAATTAAAGAAAGGATGCATAGTTTTTTATCTCATTAAGCAGATTGACATTTTTGTGGCCAAACTTTGGACAAGTACCTACTTCATTTTTTTATTGTAATGCAGAATGAAACCTCATGAAACAACAATTAAGTTGTTTGGTTACTGACTGACAAAACCCTTACTCTGACTATAGTGAAAAATGAAACGCATCGTGATCGATTATATACTTTTTAATAAAATAATAACTGATGGACTAAAAAAACTGAAATACACACATACTAATGAACAAACACACAATCTGTTTTTTTCATCGCTCCTCTATTTCAACACTGATTAATATTTATTTACTTATAGACAGTGGTAGAGCCATGCTTAGGCACGAATGGGCCGGCTCGACCGGTGCGATACCACGGCCTCACAGAAAAACGGTTGTGAAGCAACGCTTGCGTTGCATTTCCCTGAAATCAGTGAGGTTTCCGGAGGTGCAACTCCCCCTCTCCTTTCTCCTTCTTCCTCACCCTTGTCCATCCCCTTATCCAGTCTCTTCATCGCTCTCTCTTCTTTCCCCTCCGCTCATCCCTCATTACCCTCAAAGGCGGGCAAAGTACTTACAACTCTCGAGTTGCAGGTGTCCATGGACGGTGGTTGTCACTTACCATCTGGTGACTCGCCTGTTCGTCTGTCCTATTATACTATAAAAAAAAAAACAAGAGTTTGTATACTTTATTTTATTTTATTGAGAATAAGAATATGCCGGCGATACGCCAAGATTTCTAGGATCAGAATCCATCGCAATGAACACATGCACTTAAGATAACTTTGTTAATTTTCAAACAACCGCTAACACAAAACTGCCTTAATTTTTAAAGAGAAAACGGTTTTTATAAAAAACCTCACAAAGATTTTTAAACGGTTATAGCAAGTACAACGTCTTTTACATAAACACAAATGAAATTTCCATATAACATTATAGTATTTTCTAAATATCACTTAAGATTTGAATGGAATGTACTATATTATTGAATTTTACACCACTTTTTATTATTTATTTTACACAAATTACATAATATATCAACCGTTTCTCTAGTACAGAAAGACAGCAGATGGCGCTGTAATCAAAATCGGTGGTAAATACATACATACATACATACATAATATCACGCCTCTTTCCCATAGGGGGAGGGCTGAGACCACTTCCTTCCATTTGCCACGATTTTGACATACCTTTCTCGCTTCTTCAACTTTCATTCCGTTCCGCATACAGGCTCGTCGGTTAAAAGTACTTTTGACCTGGCCTTTGCTTAGATTGTCTTGAACTTGGTCCAAGAACGTTCGCAGAGGTCTTCCTCTTCCGACACCTCCATTTACCTCTGCCATATAAATACCTTTTGTCAACCTTCTTTCATTCATCCTTTCGATATGCCCGAACCAGTACAGCATACTTTTTTCTATTTTAGTCACTACATCCTCTTTCACACCACACTGATCCCTTATCACACTATTCCTCACTCGGTCACTCAATTTCACATCAGCTATACTCCGCTATGCTCTCATTTCTACCGCAATAATTCTTTTTTCGTGCTTTTTCTGGGTTAAAGTATATATAATTACATAAATAGTAAAATTAAATTACAAAATAATCATACTAATTATTTTAATACATTTACACGATTATTTGAAAAAGTGTTTGATATGTTCTAAGGAAAAAGATTTGTAAAAAGTTCAATTAACATCAAATAATTTCTATCAGTGTTGTTCTAACAGTGTTAAATAATTGTTTTAATCTTTACGAATGCAAGCATTCAGAATGGCATCCAGTTCATTTAACAGACAGTAATACAAAGGAGATTTAAGTTAGGAGTTTTTTGATGTCTGCAAAGTCAAGCTTTAAACACATAGCATAACACTGACTACACATTCGTGAGATTTGATTATTTTGACATACAATACTATTAGAATACGCACAGATCTCGTTAGTATTTTAAATACCATACAGGTCGAGAAGTTGACTATCGAAGCCTCATTTAACAATTTTATGTAGGGTGCACATTTCGCTAATCTATCTTCTTCGCTAGACCGATGATATTACTCTTATAAGTTGGAAAGTCGATTCTTATAAACATGTAGCCAAATAAACCAAACTTAGAGGATAGTGCTTTTACAAAATGTCTCTGCACTGCCTCTAGCCTATATACTATATATGAGAGATCATCACCATCATCAGCCTATCGCAGTCCACTGCTGGACATAGGCCCCTCCTATTGAACGCCACTTCGATCTATTTTCGTCTTCTCGCATCCAGCGCCTGCCAGCCATCTTGCGCAAATCGTCACTCCACCTGGCCTGTGGGCATCCTACGCTACGTTTACAAGAACTCGTTTTCCGCAGCGGTAGTCGATTCTGCTGGTACTATGGCCAGCCCACTGCCACTTCAGCCTGCTGATCCGGTTGGCTATGTCGATTACTCTGACTTTCTGCAGGATCCCCTCATTCCTGATCCTGAGCGATCCCTTAACGAAACACCAAGCATAGCCCTTTCCATAGCACGCTGAGCACCTTTGAGCTTGTGGACCAGCCGTATCGTATGTGTCCACGTTTCGGCTCCGTATGATAAGATGGGTAGGATACACTTATTGAAGACTTTCGTAATAAGGCAATGTGGGATCTACGATGAGAAGACTCGACGTAGCTTCCCATACGCTGTCCAACCCAGCCGAATTTTTCTATTCACCTCGTCTTTGAAGTTGTTTCTACCTACTACTGCAATGTCTGCCAGAGGTATACATATTTTTGAACAACTTACAGAACCGCCCGGTGTACCGCAATCAGTTCCGGTAGTACATGTTTATTGAACATGACCTTGGTTTTATCGTTTTTCATTTCGGTATGTGATCATAACTTAGCAATTGTGTTTCAGTCAGATATGAAACTTACACAATCACGGAGTTCAAATATACACCTAATAGTTTTTATATCATCTGCGTAAGCGTAAGCGTCATATTAATCGTTAATAAATATCAAGAAGAGATAGGGACCTAGATTACTAGCGCCTTGTGAGACTCCGTATATCGCAAGAAATAGACTAGATTCATACCCACCAAGTGCTGCAAGCTGTGTGCTTATAATAATTAAGTATGATGTAAGCAATATGATCTGTACAAATTGCCATGTATACCAACATGTTGTGCCTTTATGAGTAACTTCAAATAGTCGCCACCATCAAACGCATTAGAAAAATCAGTATATATTGAGTTCACTTGCTGTTTTTGGTTAAAAGACTCAGATACATATATGTGTCGTATAGCAAAGAAGATTATTAATATTTCATATAAATGTTATGAAACCACGTTGCAGTGAGCTTAATATATGCTTTGGGTGGTTATACCTAAAGCATATCTTTCAAAGATTTTAGAAAAGAAATTGGTGGAATAATTGGGTGATAATTTAATATTGTTTTTACCCCCAGATTAATATATGAAAGTGACTTAGCTATTTTAAAAGCTTTGGAAATCTGACTTCTTGTATCGAATAGTCTAAAATAATCTGTGACACAGAATCGCATAAACACAGGAGGGATGTCGTCAAAATCACTAACCTTATCAAAATCAATATTCTGTTATTTGCAGGTCACATTCTGGTATGGACTACTAATGTAATAATTTGACTACATAAAATTCGGGGTGTAGTTGTTAGTTCAATTTGTTTCATAGACAGAAGGGAATTAATTTTCAAAGAGGTTAACGATATTTTCATTTCACAGGCTTTTTATTTGAGATCGTCTTCTACCCTTTTATGTACGATCTAAAGTACTGTCCGGTGACAACTTTTGCATGGGCCCTAAGCATGGAGAATTATCATAGTCTATAGGATTACCATACCGCTTAAACCTAAAATGTGACTTGAGTTTACTGAAATTTGATTAAATTTTAGAAACCATGTGGGAAAGTTATTATTTGAAAATTTGATCTTTGGTGTATTCTATATTCTATAATCGCATAGACGGTCTCATAAAATATGTATATATTATTCAATAATCGCATAAATTGTATCATGTTTAAGAATAGGCTTAATTACATCATACCCAAGAAACTTGGATCTGATAATTACAACTTCCCTTCTCATTCATAATCTTCATCTCCATCTACTGATTGTCTGGAAGGTTGCCAACTTTAAAACTTTTTATATTTTATTTTCATTGTTTCTCATGTCTCACTTTAGAGCATATGAATGATACCAATGTATACAAACTGTATTGTTATTATGATATTTTTTTAGCACAATAAACAGTTATCTATCTTTACATCCTTACATGAATATTGAAGTGTATTCATGTAAGATTAATCACATACGGAACAAACCGGACCACACTAAACTTACTTGGTAGCATTAACTATTCTAAATAAGGCATAATCCGGACTGCGCTTCTGTTACATGGAGACTTGCAACGAGCATCTTAATTTGAATAACAAAGGTGCCTTCATGTGACTGAATAATTAACTGCGTACGACGAATTAATACGACAAAGCTTTTGACGGCGAAGCACCACGATTGTACATTCACTGCTTCTAAAGAAGCCTAATGACAGAGGTCGTTACGTTAAAATTAAGAAATAAATGATAAAACTTTATATGAAGAGCTACATTTTATGTAAATGTTATTTTGAAAGATACAACACATATACAAAATTTTAAGCTAAACATTATTTTACTACTCTTAGTTATACTAAGGCTAAGGCGCTCTTTACTTGTGGGCAATAGTCTTTTTTTTATAACACTAACATTTTATTGATAATAGCTCAAAATGTTTGTGACATCCTTTCCTCTAGGGTTAAAAAAGTAGGACTATTGAATTGACTATACTGTTTGAAGGTCCGGTATCGGTCCGGAAATACAGCAGGCGACAATTTATTCCACGGGCGAGGCAAAAAGCTCCTGGAGAAGCGCACAGTGGTGGAGTGCCAATCGTCCAGGTCATGGCAATGGAAATTAACGTTTAAATTACAATTTAAAATTGTCGCGACGACTATTTAAACTTTACGTTATATATAGTACAGAAGAATTAATAGAAGCTGTCTGTCTATTAATTTCTGCCTACCTTTAAGGAAAGGGGAAAGATGAGATGAGAAATCTGTTAAACACAACACAAGCATTGCTTTACAACCGGTTTTGTGTGAAGCTGTGGTATTAATCCGATCGGGCTGGCTCCAGCACATCAAGATTGATCTTGCACAGATCTTAAAACGATTGTTTGTTAGTTCGAAGATAAGGTTATGTACAAATCCACAGTCTAGTATATATATGTATATAAAACCTCTAAAATCAGAAGACATACTAAAGTTCTTAAATAAGATATAATGTGAAGTAAAGAATTACGTCTTTTTACATAATTATTTTCTTCATGTAATTGAACAGGCATGATGGAGTCAAGTATTGATTCATATTTTATGACACGTTGTTGTAAATAAATCGTTATTTTACGTCCACTATTTACTACTAAAATGTTACTCTAATTAAGAGGAACCACAGCACACATTGTCCAATAACATTGTCACAATTAAGTTAAACTCAGGAAGCTTTGTGTGTTTATCATTAAAATATTTGCATACTATAACTATAATACAAAAATTTAAATATTTTTTAATTAATTTCTTTAACTCTTTACCATTAATTAAATTAGCATGCAGATACAGATTTTGTGTCTTTAGGTTACGGGGATCGCTTTCCATTGGATAGGTGTTCTAGTTTACCACCTTAGTGGTAATATTTCTTTTTTCTTTTTTTTTGTTAACAGTCTATATTTAGATGAGTCAGGTAATGCACTGTACTTAAAACAAACAAAAACAGGAATTGCTTTAAGTAGTAAATAAAAATTTGAGTGTGGTGTAATAATTTTTAAACATAAAGTCGATTTTAGAGTATATATACTATATATGTTACCTTTCTTAATGTATTAATTATGTCTGTGCTGATGCAAAGCAATATGCGTCCAAGGTGTAAATCCAATATATAGTCATATACCTAAATTACATATTCAGTAGGTCTGAGAATCGGCCAACATCTATTTTTCATACCCCTAAATGATAAGGGTGACCCTATACAGGTTTTTTATGGCATAACAACATTTGCCGGGTCAGCTAGTATAACATGCTTTATGCACTATACGAACTATAAATATGACCACATATTCTATATATATCATTTCTAAAGCACTTATACATATGAAAGTAGTTTTACTGGCAACAAGTTTGACAGTAAAAATACATAAGTACGTATACACTGTAATCAATTATCAGACAAATCGACTGGACCGGAAATACTTTATGTTTATAGGCTAGTAAAATAAAAGCAATCATTTACAACAGATTAGAAACAAACATAAAATAAGAATCCTTGATTATTCATTTTCTTTTCTCTTGAAACGATCCGGAGTCGGCACTCAAACACCGAATTAAGTAAACATTCCGAACAGAACGTATAAAGTGCAGAAGGAGTATCGTAATATTATATTTTACTGCCAATAAAAACTTATTACAGTAAAACAAAGATACTTTAAGAAAAAACAGGTGTAACAAATATACATATTTTCTTCCGAAATACTTAACTTTCTCACGAATAATATGAATTTTGATTGCCTAGGCCTCTCGTGATACCTTTAAGCCTCGATATTAAAATTCAAATATCGGTGACGGAATTGAGCCCCTCAGGGCGTCCGGAGTTAGGAAGTTTTGACAATAAGCAAGTAATACAGTTTAACATTTCAACTAAACATATTAATTAGTTATTAAATCCTTTAAGATATTAATCGATATTTGAACTACGTTCTCCAAATCAGCTCAGAAATCATAGTAACCGGAGACACAACACTTGCACATCGTGAAAAATATTAAACCTCCACCTTTGCTTCGTTTTTACTAATACATACCTAACTCAAGTATCACATTAAAACCGTATACAATAAATCAGATACTCGCCAATGATATAGTTAATGATAATTTAAATCATCATCATCATTTTGATTAATGTTTGAATAGATGTGTATATAAATTAATAATTAATATAAATCAAAATGTGAGTAATACAATAATGTACGTATACAACGTAGGCTCACACGGAAATAGTAAATTACAAATACATTTCATGGAATAAAGTGTGTTTTAATTTATTTAATAAAATATTTTTTATTAATTCATAACAATTAAACTTTGTTTCTTTTTTTTTATACTATAGGGGGACAGGCGAGCAGACGGCTCACCTGATGGTAAGTGACACCGCCGTCCGTGGACACTTGCAACTCAAGAGTCGCAAGTGCGCTGCCCGCCTTTGAGGGTGATGAGAGATGGGGGATATAGGGAGCGGAAAGAAGAGAGGAGGGATGAGGAGATGGGAAAGAGGAGAAAGGAGATGAGGGAGAAAAAAGTGGGGAGGGGGAATTGGGCCTCCGGAAACAATCCAACATAGTCTCAGGGAAAATTGGCGAGCCCAGGATGTAAAGAGTGTCCAGGTACATGATTCTAAGACCAGGAATAAGGGACGTAAACTTCACGTTAAATTCCACCGACGCTAGGCCACAGGGGTAAAGCTCGCATTTGGCGGTGTTTACCTCCAGCCCTAACTTCTGCAAGGCGGGTAAGAGTGCCACTACGTCCCGCAGAACCACTTCAGCGCTTCCACTAATGGTTCCGTCGTCTAAGTACCACACATTCAGGGGGCTCTGTAATGATTTTAGGCCTTTATGAATAGCCATGCTAAAAACGAGTGCAAAAAATATTAAAAATAAATAAGCAGCCAAAACGATACGTAATCGACGAAATGGCAGCAGAATATGGGCATACCATCCTCAGAATTCCCCCATACAATTGTAATATAATTCCTATTGATCTAATCTTAGTACAATTCAAAGGACTTGACGCATACTAATATGACGCCCGAAAACTGGGCGAGTGTAGACTGGGCGAAATTACAAAATTATTCACTTGAAAAAGTAGAGAACTTCAATGCGTCTACCATAAAATTTAATACTTACATGGTTTTCTCATGGATGTCATTGTCAGATCTGGACCAAATTGAAATGGGACCATACAGGAAGCACCAACTTTCAAATAAAAAAAAAGAGAATCGGTCTACCCAGTCGAAAGTTATGAGGTAACAAACATAGAAAAAAGACAGTAGAATTGAGAATCTTTTTGAAGTTGGTTGTAAATATCATATCGATTGGGACAGAGAAATTGCAACAATAATTAGTGTTACTAAAGATTCAAGTGATGATTTGAGTTCATATAGAGAAGAATCCGAACAAAATTCCTATTTTTTACTTTTTCATTTAACATAGAAACCTATTATATAAACCGTTAATGTCAGGTAAGCAGCCCCAAAAATAACACCAAAATATATTAGTGTCAAAAGTATCATGTTTATGTAGATAAATTTTCCTAATAAAAGAAATTGAGTGAAGCTTAAAATCTTTGGAAATCAAATTGAAACGTAAATGTATTCAAAATGTTAAGAGGTCTGAAATCGATCAATTTATCTTTTCAGTTAAAAACTCAATCATAATTGCATGTCGTTGCAGGATTCATTCATCAAATTCTTATTCACAAAAGTCGATAAGTTAACGGTTTTAATTTTGTAAATTCAATTTCAGTTCTGTAACACCCCAACTAGTGATGTCTACTTAAAGTATCGATAGCATTATTGTATATATGTATGTCTGAGATCAAAAAATAGCAACTTGTAGTAAGGGATAAAAAAAAAACAATAAAATATGAAATAATAACTTACTAAAATTAGAAGTAAAAAAATTGCTGAGGAATGTACTGTATATTATATGAAGACAGTTGGATTATCTACCACATACCTTCAGAATATGTTCGCATTATTTAAATTACATTATAATTAATATACATTAAGAAACCTCTCGCTTTGCTCAAACCATATAATTATTAAGAGAAAAAGATATTTAAAGGTAATAGGTAAGTAAAGTCTTTAAGGTGCAAGTAAACTCTTCTCTGGAAGGTATATCGGAACGTAAGAACCGCACACTTTGTTCAAGTTGCTCGTCCGAGACAGGAAGTTTCTGAGCAATTATTTAGTTATTTTATAGTCAAATAAAATAACTACTAATATTTGACATTGATAATATGTTTCCTCCTAGAATAAAACTTTCGTGAGTTACGTTCATCATTCATATTTATGTAATTTAAATATATCGTTTCACTTACGTTTGTATTTCGGGAATGCCCGACTAGTTTTGATCCCGACGGGAGACCTTTCTCAAGGAGTAAGTCGTCCAGTCGCTACGATACCGGACGTCACACTGTGGGTTGGGACCGAAACTATTCGGGCATCCCCGAAATAAACACGTCAGTGAAACCGTAAATATTTAATTTAAATAAAAGTGTTTATTGGTTATCGAAAAGAAATCTTTAAATTTAGATAGATTATTCAAAATCATCGCTGTGCCTATTCCCAACACTAAGGGCAGCAATGCGGCATCGTTAATCAGAGTCTCCACTGTTAATATCACAAATATTTATCTTTGGCCGACAACGCAAATGAAAATGTCTATCGGTAGCTCACCTGCACGTTATTAATTATTTAAATCTAAGGTATCAAGAATGTTCATTGTTTTATTTCATTTCCGACCTGATGATTTTTTTTTTTATTTGAAAGCTGGTATTTCCCGTGTGGACCCATTTTATTTTGGTCCAGTTCTGACAATGGCATCCATGAGAAAACCATATAGGTCTTAAATTGTATGATAGACGCATTGGAGTCAGTTGTCTACTTTTTTAAAGTTCAATTATATTGCAAAAACTGTTCAAGAAAAAAAACAACAATAAAAGCACCACTAATTTCTCAAGCTAAGGAGATTAAACTAACTAAACTTACGGCTCACACCTTTAAGAGTTACTTCTTCAGACATGTCATGATTTTTGGTCTGTCTGTATGTTCGTCTGTCCCCCTATATTATGAAAAAAAAACCCTATATAATTGTTCTCTACTCAGTTCTTCAGTGGTAGAGCCATGCTTAGGCACGAATGGGCCGTCTCGACCGGTGCGATACCACGGCCTCACACAAAACCGGTTGTGAAGTAACGCTTGCGTTGCATTTCCCCGAATTGAGTGAGGTTTCCTTTGGCCCAATTTTCCCCTCCCCCCTTTTCTCTCCCCTCATCGCCTTTCTCCTCTTTCCCATCTCCTCATCCCTCCTCTCTTCTTTCCACTACCTGCATCCTCTCTCTCATCACCTTCAAAGGCGGGCAGCGCACTTGCGACTCTTGAGTTGCAAGTGTCCATGGACGGCGGTGTCACTTACCATCAGATGACCCGTCTGTTCGTCTGTCCCCCTATAAAAAAAAAAGTTTTCTTCTTTATCAATCGTACGTGGTCAGTTTTGTGAACGATAGTATGTCACCGTTTATGAAGAAGTAACGATTACACTGAAATGTGATCGTTCTTAAACGTATGAGCCGTAAATACAAAGTCATCCTTTAAATCAATTTAGGTATATAAAGTTTTAATTCAATTGAGTGAAAAATTAATCAATTTATAAATTTTGAACTTATAGCAATACAGGTATCTAACCCGTTGTGTACCCGGGTAAGACTACTTAAATTCAAACTCTATTTCTTACCAAAAAATATAAAATGAAATGTCCATAAAGCATATCTAACAGCTTCAAGCCTATCCTTAATTAGGTCAGTCACCTAAATACCTCAATTCAAGTAATAAGAACGTCAGAAAACTTTATCCTCTGCATAATTACCAGCTATCTTCCGAACCAAGCCATCCCTCGAAGTCGTAGAAATCAATTATGCAAATGAGAACTAGATATCACGAAGAAAAGTAAAACTCAATTGATATTCTAATAACAGAAAAAGGCATACTGTATTTTCACGGTCCAATTTTCCCGATAAATCATTCAAACTGTTACAATTTAAGTGAAGTAAAATCTGATTATGTAAGACTGTAAGAAATATTGGAGGCAAGGTGCCAGAGACTAAACGTGACTCGCAGACAGGAGGAAACTCTGCGAAAAAAAAAAATAGGTCATCATACATACATACATACATAACGGCACGATTGTATCTATAAACGTGTGCATATTTTGCCGTAAATAGTTTGGTCCTATTACCTAAGACCACATGGCCACATGGCCGGCATCCGGGCACCTCGGGAATAAGAGAAGAAAATTTGGAGTTTATTGAAAATAAAGGGAGTATATAAAGGGAAGAAACTGGATATTAATATTATCTTATATATAAAAATGAAATGCCATTCGTTAGTCTCTAAATTTGAGTAATTATTTTTTCATCGTACCTACTTAAATACCGGGCTGGTTTACAAGCTAAAAAAAACTATATTTACCAGAGCGAAGCCGCTGGCAAAAGCTTATATTTTCTCTTTGTAGGTGCTATACTTTAACTCTAGGAATAGAAACTGATTATAAGGACTAAATAGCTTCCTTACATTGATTTTAAAGAAACGCAGTGTCTATCGCCCTACCTGTTTAAATAGCCTTCATATTTCGACTGGTGCACTTTGACTGGTCGTAGAACCACTTATGTCGACAAATGCTGTGGTGTTTATTGGTTAGGTTAAACTTTATTACATATGAATTTCAATTCTGATATTGAGAATGTTGGTGTATGAATGGTGAAATTACTATCTACCCCCAGATAATAAAATCGGGGGAAACAGTTTTTCATGGTAGAAGTGGTGTCACTTAAGCCTAATAATTATTGGTGAGAATATTCAAATAAACAGAAACTGTATAATTCTTAAATAAATTATTATGATTCCCACACTTTTGGTGATTTACGACAGAAAATGATGATGGGAATAATCTTGTTATATAATCGTTTCAGAATCTATTCCTAAAACACACATTTCCATGTTAATAGTATAAAAATATGCTCCAGGCGAGGCTCGAACTCGCAACCCCGGCATTCCTCACACGTTATACTGCTTATAAGTACCGTGCGCTAACCGATTGCGCCACTGGAGCTATGGCGATCTTGTTTTAATAAGACATGTCGTTCACAGAACAATCGTTAATACATACAGCTAATGCTAATGAAGTTTCACTGGTAAGGCAAGGAATCGTATTCTAACTTATATTTTAAAGGTATATTTATTATTTGTATATTATGATATCTTTTCTTAACCTGCTATTTTATCACCCACCCATCATCGATAACCACAGAAGGTAAACTAAAAATCCATACTATCTAATATATATCCATCAACGGTATTTTAATAGGTTACAATTGAGTAAATTTACGATTAAATAAGGAAAAGAGACATTATTGGCATGGGCTGTCTAAGTAAAAGTATAAACCTTCTGATGCCTGAAATTTTACCTAACGTCGATCAAAAATCGGATCACTTCAATTCTCATCAGTTTAGAGCAGGACAAAGTACAGTCAGTAAATACAGGCTAAATATTTTTTATTATAAGTTAAACTATAAAGTATTTTAAGCCATGTGGTCCTCGGTCAAGCACGACAGAGCCAACCGCTATCTGTGTCGTGAAGGGCGACTATGGGATCGGACTGTTATCTATCAGACAGTATATATACAGTCATACAGTGTTCGGTTGGCGGCAATAGGTTTTCTGCATATTACGTTAGCGGGACCAATATCTAATTAGCAATTTATGGGTTTTTAATACACCTCTGCTTACCCCTTAGGGGATACAGACTTGAGCGTATGTATGTATATATATTATGAATATAAATTGAATACTAAACGAAGATTGTATAAAGCAATTTTTATAAATCTATATTTTATATATTTGAATGCAAGTTCAGGGAACGTATTCAATCTTTTAAACACAAAATTTGTTTAAGAACGTCAACAATAATTTCTTTATATTAATCAAAAATACTTCATCTCTTTTTGAAGTCGTTTAGCAATTGTAATTTTACCTCAAATGAAAATTATCTAGGTTTTTATAGGAAATAAATAAGTATCTGAATAACATTTATTTTCACCTCGATTTATATAATCTGTGGTAGAACGAGACTAAAATTTCCAAGTGTTCCAAAGTTAACAGCGGAATTGTACTGGAAATTGATTAATGCCCTCGACGGGATCAAACAATTATCGCATTAAATTATTACAGATCTAACCAGTTCTTTGATAGAATGTTTTTCGGCTCCCCGTTTAAACTTGTTGGTGAATCCACGCTGACATTTATCTTTATTTGGGTGACAACCATGACGTTGATTGAAACAGCCCGAACAATGATAAATACCTACGTAATATTCAGATATTATAATCGAAATGTTATTGTTGTGTTTCAGTCAAAAGTTGAAAATAAATATAATGGATGTTGTCAAAATATAGGGTTACTTCTTTTTTTTGTTTGTGTCAATCTTGAATCAGTATTGTATTAAATTTGTATGTGAGTCGTAAATACCAAAAGTTGTCTGGCATTCAAATTTAAACAACATAATTTGCACTGATGGGAGTAACCACTGTACTGTACTAAACCGAGTGAAATAGAACTATAACTTGTCACTTACTCTAGCATATTGTATTTTTATTCATATTTAAATAAATTACATTCAGTATCTCATACCACTATAGTGAGCGAAGCTGTATCGTATCGCAATTCAGACAGAGGTAAAAAGGTCCTCTATTATGATTCAAACTTAAAATATAATAATTATTTTTAACATAAGGTATGATGAATTCCAGGCAGCTGATCAATAGCAGTACGTATTTTAATTTCTAAACTAGATCACTGTTAAATCTATACTTTGAACCAACTATTAAACATTCTACGAGGCTCTCGTATCATAACATATACATAATCTGCTAAATACTGTCTTTACAATATACAAAATGTAAGAAAATATTATTATTTTTTACTTTGAATCTCAAAGTAACCGTTCAAAGCAATCACGATACACATTATGTTAAGATAACCTGGACACGTAAAATAATATTAAAGCCTTATTTTTGTAAAGCAAATTCAATGAGGGAATAAACGGGTATATTTTGTGGTAAGGCAATATTCACACTGGCTGCTGTTTATCGGCGACCATAAAACGCTGTGATTCTATCCCTTGTAGAATAAATTCCTCGAAACGCGCTGATAATCTTGAATTTAGGTCTTCTCTGACATTTTTTGTGACGATTTTTGAAGCGAAAAATTGTTAAGGGCTAAGAAATTTAAGATAAAAGGATGCGAATTCACATCGTACTCTGTTTAATCTTCGCTAAATGTAACCAAAAAAGTATTCTTCCGCGCTTGCAAAACACTGTAGCAAAGACATTGTGTTCCATGTGATAAATACACATAATCTGGACTACTAATCGCAAAATCAGTATTTAATATCTGTGGGCCTAGTTAATAACCTATATACATAAATGATCCGTTGTACAAAACTCATTGTATATATGCAAACATTGGCCTTGTTACCAAAAGTGAAGACAATCGCCTCGAACGTGACAATGTTTCAGAAAAAGAACTTAATATTAACAGTCACAAATGCTTTACCCAACTTTCCATCAGGGCATTTGCCATTCAAAATGTGTATCGAAGAAAAAATTACTTCACAAACGGCTGCGTAGCTTACTTTATCAATTATCTTTATTTTTCTTCCCAGTCCAAAACGATTTGAATATCATCTTACCTTTAAAGAGGCCAAATAAACTTCAAACGTTTTAAATAACGATTTCGGACTTGGCTTTTGTAATTCTATCTCTCTTTCAAGTAAATATAATCTGCATAGTTAGGCTTCCTTTGATGTAGGCGTATAAACAATTTGATTCAATTCTGTTATTATTCCTTGTATTATCATATTAGGGATACTATTATTGTGTTTTTGATTTTGAAATAGTTCTCAATAACCTTGTTTCGTGTTTCTTTTTTTTTGCAATTATTACATAATTTATCTCCTCGAGTACTTAAGATTATCAAACAATATCTATACTTAATCCTTGAATAGTTACTTCCTTACGGCCAACTAATATTTTGATAAAAACTACTAGTAAAACATAATTGGTACCTAATTTGCTTATTTTATAAACGACTATCCAAGAAGGAGTGTATTTTTAAACTTCACTTACTACATCATCCTGATGTGATGTTCGCAAAGGGGTAGCGGCATAGGTGTATTAAACGCCCTCATTTTGCCAAATATAATTAAGACCATTTACGTATTTGAAATGGGAAAGGAGTATAAAGGGAAGGGTGAGGAGTTGATACATTTTTGGATTGGGGAATTAGAGAACATGGCTCATGCCATAGGTACCTATGGGTCGGCTCGACAGGAGTAAGTAGTAATGGAGGCCCAAACCCCTCTTAACGCCCCTAGAGACTGTCAACGGACTTGCGACTCTTGGGTTGTAGATAGCCATTGTCGGCGTAGTCACTCACTATCAGGTGACCTGTCTATTGGTTTGCCCTCTTTAAAAAACAATATGCCTAAAATCATCCAATTCCAAATTCAAATTAAATTTAAATTAAATATCTATATTAAAAGAAAGATTAGAAAAAATGGAAAAAAAAAGAAATACGATAAAAGAAGACAGAAAACGAGAAACATATTAGCTCACACTACATTGTATTGATTATTTGAAATAATCTGTGAATCTGTAACAGTTCAATCCCAAGCGCTTCTATCTTTTATGTAATCCACTGAGTAATAAGCTTTTAAAGCACAAATTGCTCTTACAGTGGTTTTAAATTTTTGTAGTTTGTATATTATCAGAGATTTTGTTATGAAATCGCACGCATTTACTTATAAACGACTTGTTACTTTTTTAGAGCCTGGAGACAGGTACAACAAGTTTACGTTTATTACGTGTGTTATAAGAATTTGTATCACTTTTTTTATTAAACTTATCTTTATTTTTATGGAAGTAAACTAAGTTTTCATAGATATACTGACATGGCACTGTCATTATGTTTATTTCTTTGAATTTCTGCCTCAGCGAATAACGATCTAAATTACATAGCCCTGTTCTGCATCACAATGACTTGCTGAAGATCATAGGCTACAGAGCTACCGACCAGCCCCATCAGTCTGAGCTACCTACCATATTTGCAAGTTGTATCTTATTGTAAGTCAGAATCAGAAATATATACACAATTATTTTCTGTTAAAGAAATATTTTGCTTTCATGTTCTATCAAAAAGTATAAATCATTATTGAACCTAATGCGACAGAGAAGACTGATATGTTCTTCATAATATACTGTAATTTAGTACCTTAATTACAGTTTGGCTCATCGTGGATTGAAACCTACTCAGTGTGAGTTACTCTCATTACCACTAAGCTAGGCGAGATATTAATCCTTAGGGCAACATAAAATGCTATGTAGGTAAACAGACTAAAACCCATATTAAATAGAGCAAGTTTCAGGTGTAGGGTCCTCAAGTCAGACAAGTAAAGGGCCACGCTTAAGAGCTCATTCCGCGAAATTAAGCAAGGGAGTACGTCTAAGTCGGACGGCTTAAGGATTCATATCTGGTGCAAGTGATAAGCGGCAGTGAATTATATTTTCTGAGTTCAAGGTACAAACAAACAATTTTAAAATGTATAGCAACACGTGAAAAACTTACCTTAACTTAACTTACTTATTGTTATATTGCTAACTGAGCAGCTAAGCTTCATGTGTTCTTTATAATTGTATATGTCTTTTAATTCACTTGATGGGTAGTGATGACGCTTGTGTTAGAAGTTGTTTCAAGACGATAGTGCAGGGTGACGACAACGTCTTAATATTTACGTCATTACTCCCTTGTAGCTTTGACCTGGACTATAGAACTCCACAAAAATGTATTACATTCAATATGCATCCTTAAAGTTCAGCAGTTGCAGTTCGGTTGCTCCAAAATATATGCAAACAAATAAAAAAGCATAATTACCAAAACATATTAAATGGTAAATACATTCGTTTGATGCACCTCTACCTACTCTTTGGTGGATATATGCGTGATAAATTAATATATTTATTATTTTAGATGGTCAAAATTGCTTTAAAGAACTTTCTTTCGAACTAGCTATGCTATATACGCTTCTTCTTTTATAGCTATGTACGGTTTTTTTATTTAATTAATTACTATAATTACTATAAATTAGTGATGCTTTTGTCATCCATAGTCGCCTCCACTTATTCTTTACACTACATATGAAGCCTACAGGACAGAGTATTAAATCGCGTTAGTGTCGAGCGAGTGTTTATAATGCCGCGACCCCACGCTCCTTGTTACTAAATATACCGGAATTTACCGGAATAATCGGGAATAATCGACATTGAACCGGATTCAGTCGGCCTCATTTACCAAAGGACTTAGAACAAAAATGTTAGGAGTCGGAGCTTCTGATTCTGTCAGAGGAAATAGAATAGCCTTAATTCTGCAAATTGGTTTTTAAATAGCTAAGGAAACATATTACAGAGAGAATATAGCATATTACCTTAATAGAAAAGGCATCGAAATGATTCGGGCGTTTGAGGACGATGCTCTTTATTTTTTCTCTTGTTATGTAAGAGGTTAGCTAGTATTTTTAATAAATGAAGACAGCAATCTCTCACATAAAGAGTCATAATAAAAAGTAACTAGGCGTAGGATACTGATCAGGTTGGTCAGTTTTGCTAGTCATTCGATAGAATAGCCGGCCGCTACCGCTGCTTTCTAAGGTCCTTCTATCGGATGATGTGTGGAGGTCACTTTGTATTTTCATCTATCTCTATTTTAAGATAATAAATACAAGTTTTTAATTAGGTGATAACAGTTAATACTTTACAAATAATTTAAATGAAAGTGCATTTACAGAAAACTTTTTATAAATAAAGTTATTAACACATAACTTGAAAATCTGTGCTAAATTTCATAATCTAATTTCTTTTTGTAAAAAAAATTATGCTTTCCCAGCCCTTAAATTCTAACATATAATTATCTAGTTGTGTATTTAGGTTTAAGTGGTCACCTCCCACGCTACGCACTACGCTGCCACGCGGAGTGTTGCAAGTTTGATCCCCGCACGGGAGAACACGTTGTGTAATCCTCAAAATTGTTGTCTGGGCGAGCTCTGAGTCTGGGTTTTCTTTGTGTCCGTTGTTAGAATATTTGTTGAGTCCCCCGCGACACAAGAATCAATCCTAGTGCGGGAGTTGTCATATAAACGAAATAAAACTGTACAAAATCTTTCATACCGTGAGCTATTTAAAAATGGATACTGACATTGACTATATTTACACTTTTAACTGACTGGCCTCTTCATCGAATGGTTAGTGATCCTAAATAGTGAGGTCATGGATTCGATCCCATACAAAAAAAAACCCTTCTAATGCGGGAATTGTCTGTAGCAAAATATGTATATTTAATCAATTAATAAAACTGTTTGAGATTATGCAAATTAGCCTTAAGACGTACAAAAGCATAAAGAATGGGCTAAACTTACTCTGACTTATAATTATTCTTATAATAATATCTCCACTCTTAAAATTTCCTTTAACTAAATCAAAACCATTTCACATAAAATTGCACTCACTATTATTTCTTTAGATCTTATTAGTTATCATAATGAACATTATATACTACGTAATATTTACCTAAAATGACAATTATATAGATCAGTAACCGTCATTAATATCTTCAATACGCAGAAGCTCTACAAGCTTCGTCTACCAAACATAATAATCCCTTTATTGCCGCTTGGGATTACCAAAAGGAACTGTAATTGGAAGCCGTTGACCTCTTAAGTCAATCGAGTACAACTTTAACATGAAATGTGTCTGTTTCACTTATCAAATTCTCGTCAAGGACTTTGTACATAAATAATCTGAACTTGTTGATTTTTTATTTAAAAAGCTCTAACCTAAGTAGGTAAGGAAAGTTCCTCACTTAGACCTAGGTTTTTTTGTGTGTGAAAACCCCCACGGGTCATCACCTCACCGGGGCGTTACGGTAAGATGGTATGTCGGACTCGAATCGACTAAAACCACGCAGTGTTCCGACATGGAGTCTTCTGGCCGGGGCCTCAGGTGTACCCTAAATCCCTGTGTACCCCGACAGACTTGGCCGCCTGGTAGAGGTGACCCCGCCATAGTTTAATGCTCTGATTTAAAGAGGCGCGCGCGGAACACGTCGCGAAACCATCTCAGGCCTGCTTCTGCTAGGATGACGGATAGCCCTGTCCATCACCCCCAGGCTAGCCTTCAAGGAGGCAGGTATAGGAGTTCGTAGGATTAAGGTACGTGTCTTGAAAACTTACATCTACATTATAATTGCTTCTTTAAGATAATAGTGGACTTATTACGGTAGGCTTATGTATAAAAAAAAACTTGCCAGAATGTATTTTTTTCATCTTCATATGCATTTACAAAATGAGAAAAAAAAAAGAACTTGAACTGCGTTTGTAGATATTCAAATTATCGTAAAACGTGTATACTAAAGGTTTAAAACAAAGATAACTTACAAACCGCCATATAACCTCCCAATTGGCATGACTTAGAAATGTAAGGTTAAATATAAAATAATTTATACGATTTGTTTGAAATCTCAAACATGCATATATAAAGTTTTGAGATAGTATTGGTTTGTTCTAATTAGTAGAACCTACTTATTTAACAAGTATAGAATTAATATTTACATAATTAATAATTATACATAATTTATTTCTTTTCCCAAGTACTAATTTATTAAAAGGTACTAATTTTGGAGCACTCCAGACAGCATTGGTCAAGTAACAAGGATTGTTCCTAACCGCTAATGTTTCTCTGAGCAAAGTTAAATTTGCGAAAGTTTAATTGGGTTTGCATTTGCTAGTGGGTTACAAAACGTTTGGTTTATATCTTACCACCGAATTATTATAGTAAGAAAATAGAAAGAAAATATATTTATTTTGTACTCATACAAGGCAAGGATAACAAATTCATCAAACGTCAGTACCATGAGACAAAAATGGCCGTTCACCCAGTGAATATCACGGACAGAGAGCTATCTTTTGGTATATATATATGTATATATATATATATATATATATATATATATATTTAAGAGTGAGTGAGAGGGCAGAGTACCTACATAATACATACATATTATAGTAAAGCGATACATGTTTTAATTTATTTCAATTTGCTCAATAAAAGCAATGTTTGTTTTTTTTTTTGCAAGTTCTTAGCTATTGTTGTAAATAAATAATATGATAGCGACAAAGATCTCAATATAAACAGACAGGTAATGGCTACCTTCTGTCAAAACAGCATTATGACTAACAAGTTTGTTAGTGTCAATTAAATGGAGTTTATTAAATTAAGTGTGCAGTTCAAGTTATCAATGTTATATTTAAATTGTATCTAATATTGTTTTCCTCCTATGACTAGCCTTTACTCAATATTTAATAGAATTATATTCAACCTTGTAATTATAATTATGTATTTGTTATTGATTAGGGTTAGGTATAAAATATATTTCAACTAGGACCTACTTTCCCGTGAAAAATTTGAATAGACTTTATGCCATACCAGCTAATAATCTATTTCTGTGAAAAAATCTATGTAGATCTGCTCCGTTCAGCGCTTTAGGGTAATTGTGTAATAAAATATCAATCCAATCTTTAGCGATAATAATAAATGTAAGATATCACTTCCATTAACAAGACCATTCAAATGTCACCTCGTATGTCTAAATTCATCAAGATGTGACAGGGAGACACACATACGCCTAGACCTTGTCTATATTAATAATACAATATTTGATTTATTCAAATAAATTGTCGTTAGAATGTATAATGATAAGTTAGCACTTATCGAACCATTATCGAACCATTGGAAGAAATCTGTAACTATTAAAAATGTACAAGTAGCGCCATCTATCGATCTATCTGTTATTTTTTCATGGCTAAAGACTTTAAACTTGATATGTTTACAGTCTAACTTTGAACTCCGGGACGGGACGTGTGCTACTTTTTAACGACATACCACGCTGGTGATGCTGTGGGTTGATACTGGTACTTATCTAAATGAACGTAATGATTGTTAAAACTGACCACAAATCAATATTTAAAGTTTAATGTACTAAGATGAGTATGGTAAGTCGGTACTACATCTATTACTGACTATCTAAATCTATCACTTCTGAGTTGTTTAGCAAATGTTTTGCTTTAGGATATCAAAAAAGAAAAACGCATTTGTTTTCATATTGACACTAGCCATCGACCGCAGCTCCTGTCACGTTAACTTATTTTGTAATTATTTTGTAATGATCCGTTCAGAACTACTCTCCATATTAACTAATTAGTTCGTTTATTTAAAGTCCGCCATATGGTCTGTTCTTATAAAGTATGTCTTGCTATTCTATAAAAATATATTATATACAAATATCCAGTAAATAAATTATGCATTATAAAAGGAGTTAAGCTCGCTCAAAATTGATATTAACATAATATACATATTGCGTCACCGCCATCAGTTAGTAGTACAGAGCTTTAAAAGTGATCGTGTTGTTTCCTTGTAATATGGTAATACAATTACTACAGAAACGAAATTGGTGTACGAAATAATAAATTCAAGTTTTTAAATATCACATTACCGCTTGATTGCATCTTATAATTTTTTTTAAAACTTTTGTGGTGATTAATGAACCAAATGCACTTTAAATTATAAAGAACGAGCGCTTTTCTCTAAAAAGATGTAGCATATAATATTATACAGACAATAAGCTATCCGTTTTATCCGAGTAGTATCGCGCAGAATATCCGGATAATAGGTTGATATTCAAATAGTATACATAGATATCAGGTTGTGCGTATAGCATGCCAAAGCTTATATGTACATATGTTTGTATGAGATACGAACTAATTAGTTAATATGGAGAGTAGTTCTGAACGGATCATTACCACCAGCTACCGAGTGAGTGAGGTTACCCGACTTTTTTTATTATTAATTTGGTGATCATCTCAAGTGTCAAAAGTGCGCTGTGAGTTAACATCAATTTGCAATTAAGGTCCTTGGCAGTAGTAGTCACCTACCAGCAGGTGACCCATCTGTTCATTTGCCACCTGTATAAATCCATAAAAAGAGAAACCTTTAATCCGTAATTTCTGTTGCCGGGGGACATACAAAATAAGTTAACGTGACCGGAGCCGCGGTCGAAGGCTAGTGTCAATATGAAAACAAATGCGTTTTTCTTTTTTGATATCCCAAAGCAAAATATTTGCTAAACAACTCAGAAGTAATTCTGTAGTTTTATTTCTTTTTTATTTCTTCTGTAGTATATTCTGTAGTACCGACTTACCATACTCATCTTAGTACATTAAACTATAAATATTGATTTGTGGTCAGTTTTTACAATCATTACGTTCATTTAGATAACTACCAGTATCAACCCACAGCATCACCAGCGTGGTATGTCGTTAAAAAGTAGCACACGTCCCTTCCCGGAGTTCAAAGTTAGACTGTAAACATACATATCAAGTTTAAAGTCTTTCATTACCTATCTCAAGGATCACTACCTATCTCAATAATACTTGTTTATTGCATATATTTATGTATGTGTATATGAATTTGTGTATGTGTATGTATGTGTATATATATGTATATATTACCTGTTGTTAATGGTAATTTGTTTTTATTTAGTTTCTTTTTCTATCTCTTATTTTTGTTTATTATAATTTTATTTTTTATTTCCTTATCTTTTATCTTTGTGCACCACTATTACCTAATACTTTACAGTATAGTCCATCAGGTTGTCTGGAAGAGATCGCAGATTGTGATAAGACCGCCATTTGTACTCACCTAATACCTTACGTGTACAATAAAGAGTATTTATCTATCTATCACTCTACGCTTGAATGTTCAAGGATTATAGTTTTCTGGAAAAATAGACGCACGTAGCTCATTCCGTTTAGTTTTAATTTTAGATGTTTCTACGACGGAAAGCTGGAACCTCCGCCTGCTTATAGCATGATAAGGAATATGACTGACTCGGAATTGACTGCTACCTGGTCTTCTAAATGCTCACTATTGCGGTTTTTACTTAGTTTTATATTACTAGTAAATATTAGGAAAAGAGCTCAGTCGGAGTCAATTCCGAGAATAATTTCGAGAGCTGTGTTCTCTAACGGCTTTTGTAAATATGTGTTAGTAACTGTTACACGCAGTTTCATCTACGTTCATACTCACTGTTCCGCAAACTAAAGTATCAAATTTAGTAGCAAAATATTATAGCATATGTGGTTTTAATATTTCCTATGTATCTAAAGGTGTGCGAGTGAATGAATGCACAATCATTCACGTTTAAAAAATGTATCAAATATTGTTAAAAAACGATCTACTTCTATAAAACCTTATTTTCAATTGACTATTGATTATATAGCTAATGTTTACTATGAAATAAATATAAACTAATTACTTATGTACCCACTAAAATAGAAACTGAAACATTTGACTAATAATTGACTTCTAAATTTACATTTCATTGGATTTGATAAAGTTTTTATTTTATTTATTGCTTAGGAATGCAATTAATCGGTTATTGGGTTCGTTATGATCATTGTCCTAGCTACAGGAGATGTCCCATTGATGCCATTTCCTAAATACTATTGAAAGAGCGATTTTCAATAAAACGAAAAAACTTCTGGACGACTTTGATCAAACGTCAGTCACTCTTGCTGTGTGAAAGTGTACCCAGTTTTACTATTAATGAAATCTAAGCGGCAGGTTTTTATACACGCTCCTGACTATGTAATAGAAAGGGTGGTCAGAGGCGCCTCTAGTGTACATTAAAGGCCGGCAACGCACTTGTGACTCTTGAGTTGCGGGTGTCCATGGGCGGCGGTAGTCACTTACCATCAGGTGACCCGTCTGCTCGTTTGCCCCCTATCGCATAAAAAAAAAAAAAAAAAAAAAAATTTTAGCAAAACCATAATTTAGTCCCACTTAAACAATACACTGCCTGATATATAACAGTCCGATCCCTAAGTTACATTTTACGACTCCCTGGGTGGGCAACCCTACCACTTTTCTACTTCATCATGAACCACACGACTGCAATAGTTAATAATATGATGAAACAATACTTCAATCAAAAAAGCAATTTAAAGCTCAATAAAAAGAAAACACATCAACATTTTTGTCAAGTTTATCCTTTGTACTGCAATCGATAAGCATATATTGAAAACAAAATATATTTTCTGAAACACCTTTTAGTTAGAAATCACTACCAAAATAAAAGATTGATGAGCAACGAGATTGCATACGAATAATAAAATATGATTAATCCAGTAATAAATCATAGAGATGGCGTACAAACAGACAATAAAGAAAATATCAGAGTTACTGAATTCTATTATTCTCTGTGCACCGACATAGAATACTAATTTAGTTTGAACGAGATATAAGATCATGATGTCTTTATTCATCACTTTGAATAAATTCCACGTCAATAAACTTCACAATGTCAATAAAATGAATCCAGTTTACATGGATGATAAATACAGTGTTTATTTACTGTGCATCTTGTAGGTACTAAAGACTTAGCTCTAATGATTACTATTGAAATATGATTTTATATAGTGCATGTGCTCTACATTCACTTTAAATAATAATATTGTATTTAAGAAAAATCTATAACTTAATTCCAGCGAAGTATCGACACCAGGACCCATCCTTAATAAAGATGATGGTACCAAGTTCATAGTGTTAATTCCGTGCTACGCGTCAGCCAAGCAGCGTCATACCGCCTGAACGCTCGCGTGATGTACACCAAGATCAGCTTTTAAGATCGCCGTCACGTCATATTTAACTGCGATCGAAATATTTTTTTGTGGGCAAGGTGCCCTGGTTTTACTTTTACCACATTGAAAGTTAAGCAAGTTTTCGTTGTTAAATTCTATGTCACGTGTTTCAGGTACGTGCTGACACTTGACCTCGACCTGTGAACTGTAGTCGAAGTAATCATAACAGTGGATTATATTACTTTAAGGGACAAGGTATGTCTTGAATTTATTTACATTTTTATGAAAAATTAATATCGTTGTAGTTATATATTCTAACAATACAATGACACTTGACGAAGACTGGAGTTGAAGTAATCATAATAGTGGATTATATTGCTATACAATGACACTTGCCGTTTCTATCAGACTCGAAATTTGCATTATCAGGCGACTTGAACAATTTACAAATTTTTCGTTTCTTATTGCAATTCAAGTAAAAATTAATTATGTATACATCATTTATTTATTTCCCATTTCAACGAGCATTTGTTGAGAGATTTTTCATTAAATTCGGCCTCTAGTCGGTCATCGTAATTACTTAGGTCAGAAATTTTGCCAATAGAAATTTATAGTTAGCTTTTTAAAACAGAGCCTGCCTGAACTCAAACAGAAACAATCTTATGTATACTTCATTCTAATACTTTTTTGCACGACTGCCCAAGAAAGGGATATGTGTTTCAGGTTCATGTATGTATATTTGTTAGTCAGTTTCTTCGTTCCGTCATAACTTCGAAATGTCTGACCAGATGTATTGGATATAGTTACAATTCTTACAGCACCAGGAGCTACACTGCTAATAAATCTTACAAAAACATTCAATATAGTGGCTAAATGCCGTTTAATTACATTTTTGGCGGAGTTTTTTAATTATTTATTCTGTAACCTGATAAGCCTACAGTATGAGTTTATTTAAAATACAAATTTCTGCAATAGCGATCTCAAGTAAAGTGCGTTTGATGCTTATTGAAAAACAGTTTTCTTTGAAAGAGAACTATATTCAAGAATAGCTAAGGAAGATCGTACATCAAAGAGTCTCGTACTTCTAAATTAAAGAACAGTTTTAATAAAAGTACATTTTTTTTAGAGATACTATACATTGTTAGTTTCATAAACGTTGCAAAGATGTTTCTTTGCTTAGATCGTTACTAAATTGCTATGTAAAGTAATAAACGTCTAAAATTCTGACATGTCCTACTAAACTAACTAAAATAATTATTAAAAGGTTGCTTCGGAAGTTTTGCTCAAATCATATATTTCGTCTGATAAGTGTATTTTCATAAAATATTTATAAAATTTTATCTTTATAAATAAAAAAGAAAAAGTGTGTCAACTAGCTCCACGACGGACTTAGTCTAACCGGCTTCTTCTCTTGACAATCCAAAAATACCTATTTTCATTTTGATTTCAAATAGTAAGTAATATTAGCAAAAGCAAAACACCATAATATTTTAAATAATTTCACTGAAATAGGTCGCGCACTACTTTCTTAATGGCCATATAGAAATATGAAGAGTAAAGTAAAAGAAAAATACATCACAACAGCGGCAGTACAACTTGTTACTTAAACTGTACCAAACTTGGCCCCCTTTGTCTCTTTCTTTCCATTTTCATTGACGTTAATTTATTCAATTTATGTATATCTTGTTTACTCGTGTCCAATGTAAAGTTATCTGTGTCTTATTTATCGTAGCGATCGTGTTCTTCAAAATCAGCTTTAAAAACAACAACAATAAAATACAAAATACTGATATTTCAATTAATGAAAAACCAAGAGTACGGTTACATAGTAAGTAATAAGCTTTAAAAAATGATATTTGATTTATGTCAATTATCATTTTTTTTACCATTAGTAGGTATGTAGATATATCCATATTTACAAAAATTAAGGTGTGTCTCTGCATATTGTGTATGTTACTAAACACACATCGTTTCAGTTCTGGTTCAGGAGCCTTTGCACCTCCACGAAAACTTGCTAAGTATTCTTCTAATACAATTTTATAGTAAGTACGGCGGGGTGTCAACAATACTGGAATGTAACGAAAGAGCGAGGCGACCCCAAAAAAGTTTAATTAATCGAGCGCCCCTCTTTATAAAGTTTTAATCAAAATTGGATTTTTGTTCATACAGATAACATTGTAAGGTGTCAAATCGGTTTGGATACACTGCATTATGATTTTGTAAACAACCTTTTTTCTTAAGTAAAGGCGCATCTTAGGCCCTGAATTAAGTCCCGTTGTTCCGGCTATTTGGTTTGGTACAAGAACCACCTCCTTTAATGTAGAATTGTTGTCAATGGTGCATACATGGGTATTTATAGAAAGAAATTGGCATCAGAAACGTATTGCTTCATTGCTATAATTGTATCACTAAAGTATATTTTAAACTTCTAACAAATCGGCTTTACCCATCAATACAACATTTATATGATTATTTCCCACGATACTTTTATAATTTGTAAGTTATATTAGGAAAGGGACACTTTAAGATGGCATTGATACATGCTGATTCATGTGGGCTAAGAAATTACATCTGACTTTGATACAATATTTTATCCTACTATTATTATAGTACTAATAATAGTCGGATACTCAATAGTGTGTAAAACATAAAATTTATAAAACCAGCAATCAATATTTACCAAGCCTTTTTGGTAGGGTTCTTGTCTCGGCTGCGACTAAGAAGGTAAGCCTTTTAATATTACTTGTTAATAGTAAAATATACACGTTGTTTTATCCAAGAATGTAGTTAGAGCAGTGTCACTTTCAATATCATTGTTGAAAATCATTCAAAAAAAAATTGTCAGACCAGTATTACAATATCATTTCATTAGTTTGCAGACGCCCGTCAAAAACATGCATTTTCAATTTAATTCAATAAAGGTCAGTATACACTGCAAGTAACTCAATATGACCAACAATATATCGGCTCGTCAGTTACTCGCGTTGAACTGATGGGATATTAATACTGTGGTCGACACTTGTATTAAATGAGTGGGCATCATGCCTAACCACGTTGTTAATTGTGATTCAGTTGCAGCGAGAAATCCTTTCATTATACAGCTGATTGATTGCTGGTGTAAGCGTATTTAAGCCATATGAGAAATACGCTAATTGCTAACAGAATAATAGCTACTATGGATATGAATTTATGAATACTGGAACTTGTAAAGATATTATGAGTGATTAGAATAATACGAACATAGAATATTAATACTTTGCATGGATTTTATCGTGAAAAAATTCTTGTATGTAAACAAAAACAAAAAAATGAAAACATATGATTCCATTACAAATTAAGTAAATCAATCAGGATTACATTTTTATTCCTTGTAAAAGTATATTCAACTTAAATGGAAAAAGACTTGAATGTTATTTTTAGGTCCATTTTAGTTTGATTGTTTATATTTGCATTATGTATAAGCATTTATAAATTTCTCTTAGCCAAAGAGTTTTTCTTAGTACCCAGATCAATCTGTGAGCGCAAATATCTCCTAGACGCCATAAACTTGAATAATGCTTAAGGTCATACCCTCAGCGCAATATATATTGGTGTCTTGGGACATATTTGACCCTTTTTTATATTGGTCTGTTCTCTCAAGTAACATTTATAAAATTAAGCTCTTCTATAATACTAAGTTTCCGAGTTTTGAATATGTTAAACGTTCAGAAGAAAATAATGGAAGCTTTAGCATGATTTGTATACGTGCAAATAATGAGGCTTACCTGTTACGTATGAAGACCACGAAACCAACGCAAAGCAGAACAAGAATATATTATATTTAACTTCATTATCGTGAGTATATGTATATAAAATACGTTGCATCTATTTATCACAGTCCCAAGGTTTATTATCTAAGAAGAATTCAATCATTGCATTTTAATACTGTTTTAGAAAATTCATACGAAACTTTAAGGAGTCGTTTTAAGTCATAAAACAGCAAAAATATAATATTACAATTCTCTATATAATTATATTTGCGATGAACACTATTATTACTGGATCTAAATAATTTAACTTACTTAACGTAACATCTAATATCTCTGACGTAATATCAGCTACAAGTAACATACGAGTTTCCCGTTCACTATCAAATATATTACTGTAGGTTAATTAGCAATGGTAATTCTGTTCGTATATGTTGTAGAGCGCGCGGGCTTAAATGGAAGACGGAGAGGCACTGTGATGTGCTTTTTGAGACAACCGAGGTTTGTATACGTGAATGACGTTATAATGGATTTGAAATGTTCTGCTCACCGTCATGGAGTTTCTAGTTTTAAATCTTAAATGTCGCATATTTTCAATCATCGGAAATATTATTATAAATTACAAACTAAGTCAGTAACACCATATTTATACTATCTTCATTTGTATATAGTTTTATGACAGACCGGTCTTAATTGCCGCATTAAATGCCAACATCAAAAATACACCATACCATAAGCAAAAATATATTTAAAGAAAATAAAAGAGAGAACCTTTTCATAATTTAATTTCAATTAATTTATTGCTTTCAGTAGAAAAAAATGTTTTTAAACATAACATTTTCCTCCTCCTTAATATTTTAGAAATTAAACCCTTCGCGAAATCTTATAAGCATTTGATTATTTTTGTATTGCCAACTTGATACCCCTTAACAAAATTAAAAGAAGCCTTTTATTTTAAGCCAAAAGCTTTTAAATCTTAGTTTGCATTTCAATTAAGATCATATTTCTTACTTTGTAAGATATCTTGGTAACAAATATCTTATTGTTTACTCAGTGAATAACAGAAGACTACAATTAGTAATCACGTGTCCGTTACACTTATATCCAACCAGCATGACCTTCATACCATTTTCCGATTACTTTTTACATTTCTTCGTCCATGTCTGAGATCAACTCATTTAAAATTAAGAACTGCAATGAACTATTCGCACCTGTAACTAGTTGTATTTAACGAATAAAATATAAAATCGCTTTAGAAACAGCGCAGCGTACAGTTGGTGCAATTTTAAAACTTTACAAATCGAACATCATTGGCGTACTTGCAACGAGCAACGAGCAACGAGCAACTTTCCGAACGTTGCTTTTAGTTTATTATTTCATTTTCATTTTTATTTACTCGTTCGAGATTTTCTACGGCACCACGACGACAAGTGAATTTCAAATTTATTCGCTGTAGTTAAAATATGAAATATATTGGCTTTGAATAAGTTTCGTGTATTCGAATTGATTAAGTTTTTCAATCTCTATGACTAAATTGAGCAATCTTCATTTAATTTCCAAAAGTACGACGTAGAACCCTTTTTTTATAAAGGGTTATTAAATGTACTAACATACAATCACGCCTGGATTGGACAGGAGCGTATTAAAAGCCTACCTTTTGCTGCAATAATTTGCTGTCACGGGGAATTTTGGGAAATAAATTGGAGATTGGGAGAATATTGAAAGGGAATAAAAAGATAGAAGAGAGAGAAAGAGATTGGCTATGCATATGGCTTGAGGAATGTACCCATGGTTTATAGGTCAAGCAGGTCAGGGTCACTCCTCATGTTACTCGAACTGGCTGATACGTATACGAAAGTCTAAGCTTTTTAACCTATTCTCTAACGGTAACTGTGTACTGTATAAATATATTTGATATCTATAAACATTGTAGATAAACGTAAAATCTCCCTATAATCAATCAAAGTCAAAGTCAAATCAAAATCATGCTCTTAAATATCTGGCATTTGGTTATTCATTCTAAATTCAAATCTATTTCAAATTTAGGTTTTTGAATATGTGTTTCGTATTTACATTCATTTGTTTTTACGCCATTATATTTTTCTTTGACATCGTTCTGATCATAAAATGAAAACTTAAAATATCTTGTTATATTTACGAATACGAGTTCCACCGTTGCTGAAACACCCCGAATGGTTAATGATGTGTATGGGGAAGCTACTGTAAAAAAACACAGAAAGAAAACGACCTACAGAACAAACCCCGTCGACGGCCGAAGATCCGTTGACTATGGAGAATTGAAGAAAGAAAGATGATCGTGGAAGCGGATCCATCGTATACTACGTCAGAGTTAGCGGCAGGCTTCGGTGTAATTAATAACTAAATATTCATTTGAAACAAAATGGAAGTGTAAAAAAAGCTCGACAAATGGGTACTGCATGAATTAGGTGAAGCACACCAACAAACACGCATAGAGGGCTGCGTTACATTACTTGTAATGAAAAGTGGATCCTGTACGACGTCGAAAATGCTTATCATAGTTGTTGAACCCAGAAGAACAACCCCCCACAACCACTACCATAACGACTCACGACAGACTGTCGCTAAATTAGAGGAGCTGTGATTGGAATGTTTCCGACACCCACCATTCTCCTCGGACCTTGCTCCAACAAAAAGAATAGTAGTTCAAATTAATCTCTTAAAACTTATTAGTTACAGCGAATAACTAATGAAACTATATTTGTATAATCAACGGCGCATAAGAGTAGTATAACAGTTTTCAGGAAGGAAAGTTGCGCAAAGTTGTTTTACATTTCATTTTACTTACTTTGGGGCAGAAAAATTTCAAATCTACGTGTATTAAAATAAGATCAGGCAAAGATGTTAATGTTAAAAAGATTTAAAAGGTTTTTTTATTACTTGATGTATATTATATTTTATATATTATACATAAATAATAATAATTTGTTAAGCAAATTACAAGATATAAGCTATGGTTTGAATGTTTTTAAACCTAACGATAACTAGCATTCTTTCGTCGAGTTAGCTTTGCACAAATCGTTGGAAGGACGGTACTCGGAAGGACTCACCTTCGGGGTGGTGAGAAGCATCCGCATCGACATCGAGAGTATGATAAAGTTAATAGGAGTCGATTGCCGATGAGATTTTGGTCAACAAGAGAAATGTAACCAAAAAGAAACAGATAAGTCACTTTGAAACTGTAGCCAAATTTAATCTAAACAAAATTGTATATAGCATTGCATACCGAACTGGACATGCCCAGTTAACGTCCCTTACCAAACTTGTTAGTTATAATATAATAAATACAATAATAATACAAAAAATAATAAATACAAATACTAACAAACTTTTTATAATGTTGATCTGACAATAGGTAGCTATTATTGAGTGGTTTGAAGAACGAGCACTAAATACAGCGACAGTAAAACCCAGGTACTGGTGGCGGTATGTAGATGACATCTTTGCGATCGTCGAGAGGAATTCACTAGAAGCGCTAAGCAAACACCTTAACATCGTAAACAAAAAGATACAGTGCACGGTACAGTGACGTGTTAGGTATCCGTAGCTCAATCGAGCGTCTAACACATATGGTATACAGAAAACCGACACACACTGACAGGTACCTTAGAGCAGACTCTCATCATCACCTATCTCACCTATCTTCAGTGCCCAGAACACTAATCAACCGAGCTCTCAACATCTGTGATCCGCAATATCTGGGCAACGAAATTAACTACTAACGGCACGCACTCGAGGGTAATGGATACCGGTGGCGAGACTGTACCCCGAAAGCAAGTGTGGTTGTCAACCGACGAACATCTGGTGCAGAGCGGAACCCCGTGTTTCTCCCATACATTCGCGGAGTAACCGATAAGATCGGGGGACATTAAGAACAAAGTTCAACATCAGAACAATCTTCTTCCCACCTGGACGGCTAAGAGGACTACTACGCTCACCCAAGGACGTTGACCCACTAGGGGCCCCCGGCGTCTACTCGCTTCCGTGTGACTGTGGTTTGTGCTATGTGGGAGAGAGTCGACGTAGCATCGCAACCGTCTTCGTCCGCTAGCGCGGAAAGACATAAAAACAAATGCAAGCATCGATTAATCCGTGCATCGGTACTCTCGCGGCTGGGTGACTTACTCCTTGAAAAACGTCTCCTGTCGAGACCGAAACTCCAAGTTGGGCATCTCCGAAATACACACGTGAGAAAACCGTATATTTAAATAAATATGTATCTAATTGACGAAAGTTTTTATTCTAATATTATTTTTTTATATTAAGAGACAGATAGCTTTATCGCTTTCGAATTATTTTACAATAACATCCAAGAACTTGGCTACAAACATTGCTTTTATTCAGCAAAGGGACACTAATTATAATGATAAAATCAAAATCTCAAAAAAGTGTCATTAGTTTGTGGTGATTTTAATATTAATATGTTTAAAAAAAATCCAGTTTAATCACTAAGTTCAGAACACTATATCAAACGTACATATAAACTGAAAAACCTGTTTTTGTCGCGAAAACCTGCAATCATGCAATAGCAATCCTGAATCACGCAAACCTGCAATCACGCAAATCATGCAATAGAATTCAGAAAGTCGATAATATTGGTAAACTATCTCCAAAATCTGTGAGTTCCATATACATACTTCAATTTTATTTAAACTGAAACGTATGACTATAAACTTTGACGATGTAAACCGCGCTGTTTCAAAAGTTGTTCAGTGGTTTAACGTTAACAATTTGCTACTTAATGAAAAGAAAATGTATACGATTCCAAACGTTAAGGTTAGAAAAACTTGTGAAGTGATATTTTCTAGATTAATTTACTTTTCGTATTTTCATAATATAACGTCGTCGTATTTTACTGTGGAGATATGTCTTAACGAGCAGTATATAAATAGAGCATTATATAATTTTGATAATCGTTATTCGCTGAGGCAGACATTCAGAGATATAAACATAATGACCGTGGCATGTCAACATATCTACAAAAACTTTCATTAAAATAGAGGTTAGTTTAATAAAATAAAAAATATGTACAGATATACTCTGTACATATTTTTATTTATTATAAACTAACCTTTATTTTATAACACACGTAATAAACATAAATTTGTGGTACCTGCCTCCAGGCTCCAAAAAAGTAACAAGTCCTTTCTAGGTCAATGTGTGCGATTTATAATAAAATCCCTGATGAGAAATGAGACTTAATGTGTGTATTTTACACACTTTAAGTCTAAATAAATTTAAGTACGCTGTAAAACTAACGTTGTGCTTTAAATGTTTTTACTCAGCTGTGGATTACATGCAAGATATAATCGCTTGGGATTGAACTGTTAGAGATTCACAAAATTGTTTCGTCAAATCGTCAAATTTAATCTAAACAAAATTGTATATAGCATTGCATACCGAACTTGACATGCCCAGTTAACGTCCCTTACCAAACTTGTTAGTTATAATATAATAAATACAATAATAATACAAAAAATAATAAATACAAATACTAACAAACTTTTTATAATAGTTTTTATAATAGCAAAGTTGATCTGACAATAGGTAGCTATTATTGAGTGGTTTGAAGAACGAGCACTTAATACAGCGACAGTAAAACCCAGGTACTGGTGGCGGTATGTAGATGACATCTTTGCGATCGTCGAGAGGAATTCACTAGAAGCGCTAAGCAAACACCTTAACATCGTAAACAAAAAGATACAGTGCACGGTACAGTGACGTGTTAGTTATCCGTAGCTCAATCGGGCGTCTAACACATACGGTATACAGAAAACCGACACACACTGACAGGTACCTTAGAGCTGACTCTCATCATCATCCATCTCACCTATCTTCAGTGCCCAGAACACTAATCAACCGAGCTCTCAACATCTGTGATCCGCAATATCTGGGCAACGAAATTAACTACTAACGGCACGCACTCGAGGGTAATGGATACCGGTGGCGGGACTGTACCCCGAAAGCAAGTGTGGTTGTCAACCGACGAACATCTGGTGCAGAGCGGAACCCCGTGTTTCTCCCATACATTCGCGGAGTAACCGATAAGATCGGGGGACATTAAGAACAAAGTTCAACATCAGAACAATCTTCTTCCCACCTGGACGGCTAAGAGGACTACTACGCTCACCCAAGGACGTTGACCCACTAGGGGCCCCCGGCGTCTACTCGCTTCCGTGTGACTGTGGTTTGTGCTATGTGGGAGAGAGTCGACGTAGCATCGCAACCGTCTTCGTCCGCTAGCGCGGAAAGACATAAAAACAAATGCAAGCATCGATTAATCCGTGCATCGGTACTCTCGCGGCTGGGTGACTTACTCCTTGAAAAACGTCTCCTGTCGAGACCGAAACTCCAAGTTGGGCATCTCCGAAATACACACGTGAGAAAACCGTATATTTAAATAAATATGTATCTAATTGACGAAAGTTTTTATTCTAATATTATTTTTTTATATTAAGAGACAGATAGCTTTATCGCTTTCGAATTATTTTACAATAACATCCAAGAACTTGGCTACAAACATTGCTTTTATTCAGCAAAGGGACACTAATTATAATGATAAAATCAAAATCTCAAAAAAGTGTCATTAGTTTGTGGTGATTTTAATATTAATATGTTTAAAAAAAATCCAGTTTAATCACTAAGTTCAGAACACTATATCAAACGTACATATAAACTGAAAAACCTGTTTTTGTCGCGAAAACCTGCAATCATGCAATAGCAATCCTGAATCACGCAAACCTGCAATCACGCAAATCATGCAATAGAATTCAGAAAGTCGATAATATTGGTAAACTATCTCCAAAATCTGTGAGTTCCATATACATACTTCAATTTTATTTAAACTGAAACGTATGACTATAAACTTTGACGATGTAAACCGCGCTGTTTCAAAAGTTGTTCAGTGGTTTAACGTTAACAATTTGCTACTTAATGAAAAGAAAATGTATACGATTCCAAACGTTAAGGTTAGAAAAACTTGTGAAGTGATATTTTCTAGATTAATTTACTTTTCGTATTTTCATAATATAACGTCGTCGTATTTTACTGTGGAGATATGTCTTAACGAGCAGTATATAAATAGAGCATTATATAATTTTGATAATCGTTATTCGCTGAGGCAGACATTCAGAGATATAAACATAATGACCGTGGCATGTCAACATATCTACAAAAACTTTCATTAAAATAGAGGTTAGTTTAATAAAATAAAAAATATGTACAGATATACTCTGTACATATTTTTATTTATTATAAACTAACCTTTATTTTATAACACACGTAATAAACATAAATTTGTGGTACCTGCCTCCAGGCTCCAAAAAAGTAACAAGTCCTTTCTAGGTCAATGTGTGCGATTTATAATAAAATCCCTGATGAGAAATGAGACTTAATGTGTGTATTTTACACACTTTAAGTCTAAATAAATTTAAGTACGCTGTAAAACTAACGTTGTGCTTTAAATGTTTTTACTCAGCTGTGGATTACATGCAAGATATAATCGCTTGGGATTGAACTGTTAGAGATTCACAGGCTATTTCAAATAATTAGTACAATGTAATGTGATCTAATAAACTCATTCTCTATCTTCTTTTATTATATTTCTTTCTCTTTTTACCTACCTAACTATCTTATTTTAATAGCCTACTTCTAGTTTATTTGCTTTTAGCGACATAATAAATAGCACGCGATAAGATAGTGTTTTATTAAATAGTATACATGTGTTAGGTACTAAATTTTGTAATAACTATCTTTTGATTTAAAAGAATGAAAATGAGTTTGTTTGCCCGATTTCTCCTCATAAGGCTCAATCATTTGGAAACTAGCAGCTATAGATCAAGGCAGGCAGGTATTATTTTATCTTTTTAATATTAATTTCACATTTCATAAGGCAACCTATAATTTCGGGGACGCTGTGTATACTGCTGAGCAGTTTTATGAAATAAAGATATTTAATTTAATTTTTAATTTGAACACCTTCTGGCAGTTGGCTCCCAAGCTGTTGGGCGCGTACATGTATACATGCAAATATTTTTTTAACTTTTTATTAATACTTAGGCACAGTTACTTACAAATAAATTGCCCATGAATATTTATCTTTACCACCAATCGTAGAAAATTTGACTTGCACCCAAATAAATAACTGAAAGATTGTGTAAAATATTAATAATAAAATTCAATTTAGTGTAAGTTCATTGATAAAAGCAACACCTTAAGATGAAGCTACCTACAGCAAAGTCAGACAACAAGAAAATTGTACGTCGTGTTTACAAATAGGGCACACATTGTCTCCGAGACTAACAATAGGTGTCGTTATTGTTACCAATACGGAACAATGAGGGGCAAACATTATGGCTGGTATCGTCCTTGTGCTTTATGCCGAGATCAAAAGAGTGTTATTTGTTATGATCACGATACATCTTGGATTTTGAAAGCTGTTAGGAAAGAATGACATTAATTAGAAATACATATATTAAAACAGAATATTTATTTCTAGAAGTTGATTTGTTTCAAGTCATAAAAATAAATTAGTAAGTTAGTTAATTTGAAAAATGGTACCGACTTATACATTATGTATTTTGACATTCAGTGAAGCTTCTGCTCGTTTGGCCAATTTCTTATACATAAATAATTACCCGGCTTGATAATGAAATGATCGATGTTTCAGTTGTTGAGTTATATGTTATTTAGCATATTTGATTTCCCTTAAGACAATAGAGCAGTGATTTACAGCCTGATAGATATAGAATTCTCAAGATTAGCATTTGCTATGTAGATATGGACTTTGTAACAACCTGCAATGGGGTTCAAAAGGCGATGACCCAAAACTACGGCGAGAAATAGTAGAATAGCAAAATTTATTTATTATATATATTTAATTTATTAATTATAAAAAATTTAAGCTCAAAACCATTTCACTTGTTAGTTAATTTTTTAATTTGTTGTTATAATTAAATTATATATATATATTTTTTAATTTAAATTCATACTTAAATTAGGAATGAGTTCTTTATGAAGTTTGGATAATAAGAAGTCGTCTATAATTCTTAAGCCTCTACAGTAAATGATAATTAATAAAATTAATTTCGTCGAATTATATTACGTTACGAATGGGTCTTAATTGTTTGGCGCATTGAATACGTGTAATAATAATTTTTTTTTAAGTAAATTATTAATTTTGCACCATTAGTCTAACTACCTTTGTTGAGTAAAGTATAGAACATAGTAATAGTTATTTCAGTTATAAGAGACACATCATTCAGGTTTTTTTTTTGTTTGGAAACCCCCACGGGACATACCTTACGTGACTAAAACCACATGGTGTTAAGTCATGAGAGCGTCTATTGCTAGGGACCCGGGATACCCTCAGAAGGAAACATCCGGGAACCCCAGCAGACCTTTGCCACCTGCAAGCTAGCAGGCGACCACACTTTGGAATATCCCAGTCTAAAGTCTGGTCCCAGAATACTCTTACGCCCCTCACATCAAATAGGCACGCGTGGAACACGCACGTCACGCCACCGTCTCAGGCCTGCTTCTGCTCGGGTAACGGTCAGCCCAGCCCGATACCTCTAGGCCAGCGCTTATTTAGGTCAGGGATCAGTGTTTGCTCTCCGACATCTGGTGCGTCTTCTGCGGGATGGGAGAGTACTTGTCTTCTCCCTTTCCCGTTCCGCCACCTCTTTGGCCAACATCACCTCTTCGCAAAACGAGGCGGCAGAATCCCATGCACTCTCACTTTGGACCATGGACAGAACCATGGCCTCTAGCGAGAGGCTTCCCACACCAATAGCCATCACGAGGTCGTGTCCGCTGTTGCACCAATGCCGAGCACTCCGATAGGGTGTGGAGTGCATTATCCTCGTGACAGCCTCCGCAGTGGTGGCACGCAGACGTTGGCTCCCGGCCTATGCGACACAGGTACTTACCGAAACAGCCGTGATCGGTAAGCACTTGTGTCAGCCGGTAGGAGAGGCTGCCATGTTGCCTCTCCAGCCTACATCATTCAGATAATAATTTTCATATTTCATCTTGTCGTTAAGCAATATAATCGCAAAATCATGACACTTCAATTTTTATTAATAATAATTTAGTCCCACTTTCGTAACGGGTTTAACGGTATTGCCGTCATCCGGGCCCTGTAGGACTGTATTCATAACATCTGATAGATAACAGTCCGATTTCTTAGTTGGCTTTTACGACACCCACGAGAAGGGATTGGGTGACCCTATTCTACTTCACCGAGAACCACAAGCATTAATTTTTGTCAAAAATTGTATTTAACATTAAGAACCTATCAGATATACCACATAGTCTAAACATTAATAAAAATACCACAGTGACCAAAACAAAATATCTGAATAGTAACGTCGTATTTTCTGTCAAAGTACTCTTTATTGGAACACAAATATGTTAGCCTACTGCTCCTTTTGACGTGAACTGCTCTGTACCAAAATAATTGAGTCGCCACCCTTTTCTATGCCTTCTTTGTGCTCCATCCAATCGTTACAGACACGTATGACATTGTGTAAAAGGTCAACTCCGTTGTAATTATTGCCATCGCAATATTGGACCCGGGCTTTTTCATTTCGGGCCCGGATCGGAGCACGCCCCGGACCATTCATATCGCAGATTAGATATCGCCGGTATATTGTGTGAATAACTCCTATATTTTTCAGCTTCTAAGAGAGGGTTGCTGATAATTTCATCATTTCGTTATTATGTGTTGCCTTTTTGTTTTGGTGGTTTATCTTGTTAAGTGTGAGCAAAAGCTCAACAATGTTCATAAATATAATAGCTCATGACAGAGAACGTTTGTATATTGTTATTGAAGCTCTTTACTTTTTATCTTATTATTTTTGTATTTGCTCGTTGCATTTATTTAGTAACTTTTAAGGCTTTTTTTAACACCCACTATTCAGAGAGAGAACTTGAACCTTCTTCGTTAAGAGTTTCTTGTAAGCCGCCTATAAAATGCTTTCTTCCTAAGAGCTGTTTTTGAAAAATCATAATTCACTTTAAAAAAGTAGACGACTGACTTCAATGCGTCTATCATAAAATTTAAGACTAATATGGTTTTCTCATGGATGCCATTGTAACAACTGGACCAAACTTGAAGTACATCATTTCCAATATAAAAAGAATCATCGAAATCGGTTGGCGTGATATTAAGTTATTCGTCCATTTGTCGCGCACATGCTTAATGCAAATTTAAGACTTGATGATATGAGGATGCCATTGTCAGAACTGGACCAAATAAAAAATAAACCACACGGGAAGCACAAGCTTTCAAATAAAATAAAATCGTCGAAATTGGTTCACCCAGTTGAAAGTTCTGAGGTAACAAACATAAAAAAATACATTCTGTTGAATTGAGAACCTCCTCCTTTTTGAAGTCGGCTGAAAATAAAGTCAAATGTTAGTTCCAGTATTATGGGTCTAACAGTAATCTTGAAACCACTACAAGACAAGGTGAGGCAATTCTGAAACGTAACTAACTTTTAAAACTCTTTTGAAATATAAAAGAAACATAGTTAGAGGGCTCGGATTTTCCGGCCACCAGCCAATTCGCGTAATAGGTATGCGCCCCTGACTTGCTTTAGCTATTGCTTGTTGTCCCCAATCCATTTGTATAGACAATAATCCTTTCTGTTCCTCTCTATCCTCCCTTTCCTGTCAACATACTCCAAATTTTCCAGTCTAACTACCAAAAGTGCGCGGATGAATGCAAAATTCTTACCCCCTATTACGGAAATGAGACTAAGTTGTAATCGTCAAAACGTGAGTATTAATTACGACTCTGCCAATTTATTCTGGTATACCCAAGAGTATACGTATGTAAGTGACACTTGCGACAAAAACGTTCCTATATCTGTTAAATCTGAGCACAAACAGTATAAGGTGGAATCAAGTCTCGGATGCGATGCGCATGATTTATTCGTTGCTATAGCCGCGAGCACATGTGTCTCGTACGATAGGATTACACGTTATGTGGGAGAATGTAGGGTGTCTTAATCAACGTACAGCCTCTGTACAGTCTGTTTAAAAAAAAAACATTATTTTAAGATTTTCAGTGGTAGAGCCATGCTTAGGCACGAATGGGCCGGCTCGACCGGTGCGATACCACGGCCTCACAGAAAACCGGTTGTGAAGTAACGCTTGCGTTGCATTTCTCCGAATTGAGTGAGGTTTCCGTAGGCCGAATTTCCCCTCCCCCCTTTTCTCTCCCCTCATCTCCTTTCTCCTTTTTTTTTATCTCCTCATCCCTCCTCTCTTCTTTTCACTCCCTGCATCACCCATCCCTCATCACCCTCAAAGGCGGGCAGTGCACTAGCGACTCTTGAGTTGCAAGTGTCCGTGGATGGCGGTGTCACTTACTATCAGGTGACCCGTCTGTACGTCTTTGACACACATCTCCTGGGACTTGTTTTGGTCTGTGTCTGCTAGTTGTATCGCATCAAATTTATGAAATCATATACATCATTTTAAAATGAGTAAATAAAATATTTAAAATGTTTAATACCAGTGACTGGTTCTCGAAAACAACCAGTAAAAGTAAGATTAAATATAGTGTTTATACGTACTGTGGAGCAGAACCGGGTCACCCTATCTCTTCCCATGGGGGTCGCAAATTACGAAAAAGGGATCGGAATGTTATCTATCAGACAGTATACTTAGTTACATTAGTGGAACAAATTCTAATTTTTAAAATGTGGGTGTTTAATACACCTCTGCCTAGCTCATCAGGAATGCAGGTAGAGCAATCAATTATCAGAATAAATGATACTCTGATAATTTATTGCTCTATAATCTTATAATTGACATTGTTCGAATCTGAATATATTTTATTTCAAGTTCTTCAAGAATATAGGATTCAAATGATATAATATATCTCCAAATAAAGAAGTTGTATAAAAACAGTGTTAAATTATTTTGCCTTCCACCAACAAATTACAAACAAAATATGTGACGAAGTTACAACAATAGGTTAATTACTTCGCATTGTTTCTATTGTTTAGACAGGATTATCCTCAACTCTGAATTATTATGGCCGCTCTACCGTCTACAGCGGAAACTGTAAAATGTAAGGTGACGCAAATTACTTTGCTTATTTTATAACTTAACAGCCGCCCAAGGCTTTGTCGAGTATTGAGATAACTCATAAGTTTCATGCGTTGAAGCTTTGGCTAATTGTGTCTCGTAGCCGTGACCTGCATGAAAATGTTGCCTTATGGGATGGATCCATTACATACTTTGAAAAATAACGCTGATTTGTCTCTGAAAAAGAAATTTTGTTCTTGTTTTTAACTTGATTGGTCATAACTTTCATTAGTTTCAAAAGTATGAGTATCATCATCAATATTTAATAGGCTTTTATTAAATTAATTTTGACTTAACTGACGCAGTATTAATTGTTTTTATCCACTGCTATTTCTAAAATACCCAGTGTGTAAATTTAATTTTACTAAGAATATAATTAGAGATGCTGTTTCTCCTAGTTATTTTTCCTTGTCTGTTGTGTATATTTCCTTAAACAGTTTAAAAGGCTTTTATTTCTAAGAAACTATCTAAACCAAATGCCTGTTAGGACGACCAGCTATGTCCATATATCACAATAAAAATATTTCTGTCCGAGAGCAAATTGCATCACATTGATGGACATGGAACGTCATAAACCTCACGGAAACATGAACAAGCGTCGTATTTGACGTATTTTTAAATTCGAAATGTGGTGGTATAAATACCGAGCGTGTGTGTGTGTGACGTTATACGCGATAATTGAGGAATCGCATCGAATGTTTGAAAAAAGAGAACTTATACTCAAGAATTGCTCTGGAGAATTGCAACTCAAGCTATAATTTCGATTGCGTGATGCAGAATCAGTGTCATAAAGTAGTTTCTCTTGTTTTAAATAGATGACGCTAAAGAACGTTTTCTTCGCTTATGTGCTTAAAAGGGAAGAATCCTGAACGGTTATAAATTATAAGTAATCTGACTATTATATTGATTTTACAGTCTACATTTTCGCCTTTTCATCCGATCCATACAAAGTAATTAAGACGATAATTATCAAACGCTTAGCCATTAATGTAGTTGAGTTTGAATACTGTTTAAATTCGGCCATCAATCAACACGTATTGTGTGGCAGGCCAACAGCTGAATTGACAAATCATTTGCGCTCTCGTGTATAAAGCAATTTTGTTATGTCAACATGTTATATGATGATTTGAAATATTGGACTGATTTCTATTTACTTCTATAGATATTAGAATTTGTAGATTACTGTGTGCGTCTGCCCCAGTAAGGTGATTACCCCCACGGGTCATCACCTTAACAGGGCTAATGGTTAAAGTGGTATGTCGGACTCGAACCGACTAAAACCACACAGTATTCCGTCAACGGATCTTATGGCGGAGGTCTCAAGTGTACCCTGGAAAGGAAGTCTCTGTGTACCCCGGCAGACCTGACCATCTTTTGAGCAAGGCCACCCTAATATGGTGTGTGAGGGGTCCCGCTTCCCCCTCATATTTATACAGGCGCTTGCGGAACACGTCGTGCCATCGTCTCGGGCCTGCTTCTGCTAGGGGGATAGATAGCCCAGTCGGTCGCCCTCAGGCCAGCGCTCATGAAGGCCGGAGGTCATTTTGCACTCTCCGGTGCCTTGCGCGTCTTCTACGGGACCTCTCCAGCTAATCCTCCATGATGGGTCTTACCGCCACAACTGTGGCGTGCCCCTCAACTATTTACCCTAGCATTGCAGCTGCCACAGATACAAAAGAATGACCATTAGAAAACTGATTTCAATTATAATTAAATAAATTTGTTTTCCCTTATTGGTTGTACTAGTTCTTCTAATGATAGAGTAGACATGAGTCATTATTAATATATTTTCTTTATTTAAGTTTGTCTCTCGCATTGAGTAGGTTTCATTAACTAGTATTTAGTTAATCTCTATAAAATCAATTACAATACATAAATCGTGTTCAATAAATTATAATTTTACAACAACTTGACTCACGGTATAGCGGCGACTAATAAATTATCCAGGAGATTAATGTAATGCAGTGAACCACTGATTTATTGCAGCAACACGTGGGCTAATCAGACTTAATATCGGAAAATTATTAACATTTATCCAAACATGTTCAGCTTTTACGTTCTTTTTGAAATATTCTTCTTTTCCTTTCTGAGTTTCTTAATTACGCTCTTGTCAGTTAGGCAACTTTAGAATATCATTATTTTGTTAACAGACTCGGGTCTATTTCTGCCCTAAGGTATATAACATTATAGTTGCCTTTTTTACATATAGTAGAGATTTCAGTGATAGAGCCATGCTTAGGCACGAATGAGCCGACTCAACCGGTGCGATACCACGGCATCACAGAAAACCGGTCCTCGAAATGAGTGAGGTTTCCGGAGGTCCGGAGGCCCACCTCCCCCTCTCCTCTATCCTCTCCCCTCATACGCTTTCCCATCTCCTCATCCCCCCTCTCTTTGAATCCCTCTATCCCTCATGAACCTCTGAGGCGGGCAGTGCACTTACGACTCTTGAGTTGCAAGTGTCCATGGACGGCGGTTATCACTTATCATCAGGTGACCTGTCTGTTCGTTTATCCGCCAATCATATAAAAAAAAATAACGCAAAGAAACCTGGCAAATAAGACCGGATGGCCTTTCGTAAAAGGCGACATGGGGATTGGACTGTTTTCTATCTGTTATCTGTCATCTGTCTGTTATCTGTTTGTATGTACTGTAATTATACACCTATGCATTATATAACTATTTATTATATACCTATGTATTACACGCATTTATTCTGCCCCTTAGTTGAAGTTTTTAGCTAGAGTAAGGTTTAAATGGCCTGTTCCAATCGTAATTGCAACCATGTATGAAACCGTGGAAGAGTCTTGCTTCGGTATGTATGGCCTAGCCTATCGGAGTAACACCACGACCTCAAAGAAAATCATTTTTAAAGCAATGTTAGCTGGTGAGGTTTCCTGACACCCGAATTTGGGTCAGCACATTTAAGGACCGGCAACGCACTTGCAACCTTTGAGTTTTACCATTCCATCTTTTCGTTTATCCAATATAGCATATAAAAAAAATATTATAACCGACCTTTTTCAATTCTACTGCATACTCACCAATAATCAAAGAGAGGAGCATCAAAGCATTCCAAATTTTGCCAACCTTAATTAATTATTCTCACTCACGTCCCACTACTTACGGCAAGATTATTACCGTCATCTGGGCACTGTATAAACAATAACAATAATAATAATAATTTATTCATCCAACGTGTTACAACAACAGTGAAACATATTAGACAAAGTAGGTGTTAACATAATTATACACTAGAGTTCTAATAATCGGACTTTAAAAAAGTAGATAACCGACTTCAATGCGTCGATCATAAAATTTAAGACTAATATGTTTTTCTCATAGCTGCCTTTGTCAGAACTGGACTAAATTAAAATGGGACCTCACGGGAAGCACCAGCTTTCAAATAAAAAAAAATCGTCAAAATCGGTTCACGAAGTCGAAAGTTCTGAGGTAACAGGTAAACATAAAAATACAGGTAAAGATAAAAGGTAAACATAGTTTTTTTTTTTTTTAAATTGTGTCGAATTGAGAACCTCCTCCTTTTTAAGTCGGTTGAAAAGCTACATAATATTGTAGGCTGTTCAACTGTATGTATATACTATCATGTAGATAACAGTCCAATCCCTTACGGCGACACCCACGAGACGAGTTGGGGTGGCCCTCATTCTATTCTACTAATTATACAGAAGTAAATAGTATATCAAGTAATGTCATAGTCAGAAGTAATTAAATGCAGTCACGATATAGAACACAAGACAGTGATATCAAGTTGTTAGAAATAGATCAGGCAGTCGAAATAGTCCCCTGGCAATTTATCACAATATTGTATCCACTGAGATCAGAACCCTTATTACTATGCTCATGTTATGCTTTTAATAAAGTCGTAATACCTATCCTTGTATCTGTAGTATCACCTGCGCCATTCGACAGGTAAGCAAAAGTAGGTTTAATTTTAACGAAAGTCAGAAATCTTTAAAAATTTATCCTTCCATTTATATTATGCGTTTGTTGCCCTCCCGTGTTTATGTTTTTTTTTTTTTGTAATGTAACTGGCAGATACTTTCAAACTAATTTTATTGCAAATGGATTCAACCTGAAATTTACTTTCGTAACTTTAAAAAACCTTTAGATAGCATAACTAACTATAGTAAGCTATTGATGATATTAGATAATGATGAACATAATTTGTTTTTATATAAAACCTTTCATAGAAAATCCAAATAATCTTAATAATCTACACATATCAGAAAAAACTTTCTTAAGTTATATTCATATTTATTCACGTGGGTATTTCGGGATGCCCAACTAGTTTTATACATACATATATAAGAAGAATACTAAGAAGTAGGCAGAGGTGTATTAAAGACCCACCCTTTGCCAATTAGAATTAAGTCCCACTAACGTATATACATATACTATCTGATAGATAATAGGTCGATCTCTTAGACGCCTTTTACGATAGTACTGGGAGCAGATAGGGTGGCCCTATTCAACTTCACCATAAACCACACGGCAAAGCAAACCGAAACCGAAATACACATGTGAACTGAGGCAATCATTTCTTTAAATAAATCCACATATAATTACACAGATGTAGATTTTTCATTCTGACATACGATTCAAAAGCTATTCAAGTTTTTTTATGTACATATGTAATATAATCAACATAATGGAAACACAAAAATATAAAAATTGCCATAAAAATAGACGCGTTCAACCACCAAATTTGTTTCAAAAGAAAAATGGTAAGCACAGTACGTGGCTATCACAATATATAATAAACTGCAACAAGATTCTTTCTAGTAAAAAAAAAACTTATTTTAAGTAGAGGAATTCCTAATTTACTCTATAAATATACAACTACAAAAAATATTTAAAAAGTAAGTAGTAAATACAAGTATAAAAAAATGGAATAGAAAATATATTCATATAAAATTACTTAATTATTAATTTCTAGTAATAAGCAAGCAAAATATATTGTTAATCTATGTTTATACAATGTTTTATAAAGTAACACGCACGTACTCCCTAATTTATAAACCCATACACAAATACATGTATGTATATTACTCTTGGAATGCAAATAGACACTGACTGTTGACTTAAAGTTTAGTTAATAATTATACTTCTTGCATTACACTGCCCAATAAAACGCACGATGAACTAACTTGCAATATCTCAACGCGTCTATTTGCAGTTTTATACGTGGCGTTGGCAACATGACTGTACCGCCATATAAACTTATGTACGTTCATACAAAGGTACAGACGCGTATGGTGGTACGTTTGTACAAGTTTAATTAAGTGCTCTTTGACCAACTTTCGATGTGCTCAGATAAAGCGTTGATGTATTTGTGCGCTGAACACGATGTTCGTTTAAAACATTTTATTTGTTTCATTACGTAAAGTGCTCAAGTTTTGCTATAGTTTGTTAACTTATTTCTTTCTTTTTTGTTTCTTACAATATTGTTGACTGTTTTGTTGCGATAATATTATAGACCAATTGACTATGAACATACATACATATATGAAGAGAAACAACTGAAAACTGACTTTCTTTAAGTAAATTAAATAAAACTTAGTTTTTTTAAAGGATTAAATTCGTAATAAGGTCATTTAACAAAAAACTAAACTTAAGATAAAGCATGCTGGAGTGGCAAACTAAATCTGTTGTTAAATACAGTAGTGTTGGCAGTTGCCAAAGGATTCATTGATTGATCGATATCTTGACTCTTTATTGTCAGTCAGGTGCAATATTAGCTTATAAATACTTAACTAACTGCGATAAGGCTGCCAATTTTACAAATTACGAATGGCGGCCTTATCGCAATTAGCAATATCTTCCAGGCAACTATTTGATGTAGAGAGAGATTTTATTTAAAAGAGGGGCTGCATTGTATAATATATGAATTTCCTGTTGACATACATATAAAATATATGTAAAATATATAATACACACTTCACATTCGTACACAAATATATGCATAAAATGTACAAACATAATAAATTGATACGGGTATATAATAAATATATACATAATACTACTAAGTATGTCATAAAGAAATATAGTGCTATTTTACTAAAAATAAACACAAGACCTATTGGAGTAGGAGAGAGGAGACCATGAAACGGTAAAAACAACCCCCAAGCGAGATGTACTGATGACTGTGATGGACAGCATGAGTGAGGCGGCTTACCAGGCGAAATGGCACACATTTTTTGAGGCGTATGTCTAGCCCTGGACTGCTATAGACTGATTGATAATTAAGAAATCAAACTACTAATTTATTAACCTAGTCTATAACATTCTGAGTTCAACTCCGTGAGTTACAGTTAGCTAGAGTAAACTTGAAGTATCAGGGTGGTAACAGTCTCGGTTGATTCTATATCGTGTAGGTCCAATCCACGCCTATTCACTGATGAGAACCATGGCCAGCATCTCTTGTCGTGCAGTGAGCAACGGGGGTTGGTTATTGGTCCACTATTATAAAATCTCAGTTATGATAGCTCCTTTTCTTGCCCTATTATTCATTGAAAATAAATTAACTATTAGATTGTCTAATAAAGTAACTGAATTGTGTCATCAACAGCTGACTTCACATTACCTAAAAAAAAAATACGGGTAGTCTTTTGGGACTACCGATAGAAGAGAAAACTAAGTCACTTGCGAATTGTATCGTCGAGCTATTAGATTATACACAGTATACATATAGCTCATGGGAAGCGTGCGGTGACGATGGCGTGAATTTCAGGCTTTTTCTTCACCCAAAAAGAACATATACATATATAAGAACATACATATTCATGATTTTTGTTTATATAAAAAGTGCTCAACGCGCCTAAAGAAGTTTTCACTTCAAAAATATCTTGCAGGTCAAAACTAGAGTAGCCTCTGCCTTCTCAAACAAATTTACCAAGGCAACAATTTTATAAGAAAAACTCAACAAAGCCATAAAAACAAACGTCCGACGTGAAACTCGCGATTCCCGAAGAAAACAAAACTTTGTGATATTGCTCTTGTTTATTTTATTATCAAAAATGTTCACGACTCATTATACGGAGCCGTCGCTCTTTATGAAGATAAATTTATTCAATGATTAATGATCGCAACAACAGGTGGGAGGCTTTTTTCATCCTAATCCCGTCTTGTTACCTGAGAACTGACAGTATTGTTTTAAATTTGCTATGACGTCATGCCCCGTCACGCTGGAGGTTATACCTAAACGAAAAATTACCGTAACAAACTGAGATTAAATTTTTATTTGCGGATTTAAAAAATCTTTATATTAAAATGAGAGGCTTCTTGGAAAAAAGAGATTTGGATCAAAGCTTTATTATTTATTCGAGACGTTTACGAATTTTTTTTTGTTTTTGTAATTATAGGGGGACAGACGAACACACGGGTCACCTGATGATAAGTGACAACCGCCATCCATGGACACCTGCAACTCAAGAGTCGTAAGTGCGCTGCCCGCCTCTGAGGGAGGGGGATTGGGAGATGCCTTTAGGGGAAAGAAGATAGGGGGGATGAGGAGAGGAAAGGGGATAGGGGAAATTGGGCCTCCGGAAACCTTACTCATTTCAGGGAAATGCAACGCAAGCGTTACTTCACAAACGGTTTTCTGTGAGGCCGGTGTATCGCACCGGTCAAGCCGGCCCATTCGTGCCTAAGCATGGCTTGACCACTGTTATGTTATTATATATATTATACTGACTGTTCCTAAGGTATATAACCTTCTTCTTTTTTCTAACTTGCGGTTTGACACTTTAGGACTCTACTCTGCTGTCACATAACAATTAGATACTACTCTTACTCTACCTTGAACTTATCTTACTCTTCCCGGTATTCTCTTATAACATACTAACTAATGAAATAATAGCATTTTTCAAAAAGTATACAAACCGACTACAATTGCTTATCATGAAAATCGTAATGCCTACGTTATATTTTTTTAATACATTATACATACACTCACGCCCTCATCCCTGAAGAGGCAAGCAGAGACGTAATCAACGCCCACACCTTGCCGATTATAATTTAGTCTCATTTAATAGTGGCAAACACATTGCCGTCATCCGATCACTTTTGGGAATTGGATGGGTAAGTTTGGGGTATATTGACTCAAAGGGGAGGATAGAAAAGGATATTACTTGTACAAATAGGTTAAAGAGTATAAGAAATATCTCAAGCAAGTCAGGGTCGCATATCTAACACTCGAACTGGCTGGCGCCCGTAAGTAAGTAAAGGATAAAACATTTTTCTTAGTTTGAGGAGTCGCCTCAAACTAAGAAAAATGTTTTATCCTTTAATTTCTCAATTAAGAAGTATTTTATTTATTTATTTCTTTATTGTACACCATACTAGTAATGAAAAAATATATATAGACATGATTGCATGTATTGCAATTAGCGGTCTTATCACTCACGGTGATTACTTACAGACAACCTTTATACAGATATTATTACATAAAATTATGGGTATATGTGTGGATTTTTTCTTAAAAAAACTGGACCTACCTTGAATCCAACAAAAAAATCCACTAAACGAAAGAAATTAATGAAATCATTTCATATATGACAATTGCATATATCGCTGAAGAGTACATTGTATGAAGAATAATGTACAATATTTTTTTTAAATTTAAATAAGACTAATAAAATGAGTTGCGTGAGTGTATAAGTTATATGATATAGTTACAACCGTATAGATATTCTTCTCCTTTTTATAGTGGTTTAAAAATATTATAATAAAATGCCCAGGACCAGTACCAATGCCTTAAATTTGAGCAAAACTTTGCTGTTTGATCAAAATAAACCACAAATAACATTACTTAAAGCGTGGGATTCAATGATTTCTTTTCTCAAATCCAATTTCGTATAAAATATCTATAATATTAAGTTTACCCTTGGCTACCGATAGTTTACAAGGAATAGAATTTTAACAAGCCGGTTAGATGTGCCAATGAATAAACGATTTTGGAGGTTTATACGTTACCCTTGGATTATACGAGCCCCATGGCGATCACAGAGCTACTAACAGGCGCGTTATTTTGTTGTGGCAACTCAACGCTCAAATGATTGGGCATTAAGTCGTACGTTATTGAAATTCTGGTAATGGAGGTGCCGTTAGGGACTAACAATTTAACATTGTTTCTTTATATTTGTTTTTCTACTACTAATTCAATATCGATTATTGAATTTTGGCAATAGATGGTCCAAAAAGGCGCTAGTTGTAAAACCTAGTGTTTTTGTCTGGCAACAGGCCAGAGAAAAACTGTTTTTTGCACTCTAGCTGGTAGTGATCCTGACTACGAAGCCAGAGGTTATGGGTTCTACTTCCACCAAGGTTAAAAGCTGTGTGATGAGCACAATGATTTCTTCTATGAGTTTAATTTATGTATAATGTTGTATATGATATATGTATATATAAGTATCTTTAGTAGCAATCTTGTTACTGTACATATGTTAGCGCAGTTTCTGCTTAATTTGGAATCAGATGGCCGTTTATTAAAAGAAAATGGAGTAATTATATATCACCAGAAAATACAACAGGTCTTCAGATGCGCCTCTAGGCCACTACCTACTACTAGCCGCCCTAGCCTCTGTCTCCTTATCAATTATATATAATATTTAAAAATATGTATAAATTACATTTTTAATTTTTAATATACAAAAACAAGCAACAAATCAAATGCATTCAGTTTTAAAGAAAAGGAAGACACAAGAGGTGCAGAAAAAAAAACATTAAATTAACTTATAAAAATAAGTAACTCCTGCATGTGCTCCTTCGTTGCAAAAAGCGCTGGTATTATACTAACACCGAAAGTGATTACCGGCAGTGAGTAGTGGTAGACCCATGCTTGGGCACGAATGGGCCAGCTCGACCGGTGCGATACCACGGCCTCACAGAACGTTGCATTGACAGGTGTCTGTTCATTTATCCCCCTATAATATAAAAAAAAAATAAGGTTTTCACTTTATAAGACTACAAATACATTCTTTAATGTATATTCGATTTTAATCATCTAAACTTTCTGACCATTCTTCTAAATTATACCTGCAGCCTGCCTCTTAGGTGTTCTTATAGGATTTATTAACGTTGTTCCACAAAGCTCGTAGGGAAGCATGTAGTATAGGAAGATTTTCATTCAATCAATCCTATCTTTAGTAAATAATAATAATATCCTTGTTTTAGACCCAAGATACATACATACACTAACTCTTAATTTAGTCACATTAACAGGGGGCACGTCTGTTGCCAAGTGGACACTTTGGGAATAAGATAAGTAATTTAGAGGTATATTGATAATTGCTAATTGATATATATGTACATATATTGTTTTTTATTAAAGACGACTCCCGCACTAGGATGAATTCCTGTGTTTACAATCATTCAAACAACGGACACAAAGAACGCCCAGACTCAGAACAACAATTTACGCTACGCATCATCCATGCATGCATGGATGCATCCGTGCAGTTATGAATTGTTGAAAGAAAGATTGAAATTGTTGAAGAAAGAAGAAATATTGAAAGAAAAAGGCCAGATAGAAAAGGAAGATAAAGGAAATTGCTTATACAGATGGATGGGGGGGGGGGATAAGCAATAGCTCCAGCAAGTCAGGATCACATATCTATAACTCGATCTGGCTCCCGCCAAATGCTACAAAAACTATATATACAAATTTATACGATAATTTGTATGTATTCGTGGATAATACGAAGTCCGATCCAGTAATGCAGCACTGGACAATCTCACCTGTCACGCAATATGCTCAGGATGCTGTGAGAGCTTTCTACACTAAAATGATGCTCTACGAAAAACTAAAGATAATTTTCATAGATTTACTGTAATTATTGGTTAGAAAATGTAAACTAATATAAAATAATATATACATTTATATTTTTTTAAATTGGTGTTGTACTGTGTGGTAAAGTTCAGTGACGTTTTGGTTGTCATAAATTTAATTTTTAAAGTTTCATTAAGCTCCAGTAGACGACAAAAGTGGATTTAATTAAGAAAGTTAGAAGTAAGGTCTCAAATAGACGCATTCAATGTAGTTTGGGTTAATTCCATCTCACACCTATCATGAAGGTCGCTAAACAAAAGTAAGTCAACTGCAATACTAAAAAAGTTTATTGAACCATAAGGTACGAAATAATTCGTTTCTTCAATAAATTCAATTAAAAACAGACGTTTCGTAAACATTAAATCGTTTTTATTTTCATAAGTTGATACGATTGTCAGTTTCAGATTTTTATTCTGAGATATTTTAAGCATATATATTTTTTTAAAGTCATCCGGGCACAGTATGACTGAAAGAAACGTCATCGTTAAAAAGTAGTTTGTGTATACAGACCATATATATAAAACCAGTAGCAGGTTAATTCGAAATGTTGTACAACAAATCGCAATATTACGAGAATATTTGGGAAATGAAAATGTATATTGTGCTCACAAAAGTTTTGCATCTGTGAGCATACAGATTATAAGAAGTTATCGTAGTATTATATTCAATAACTTTGTTTATTAGTCAGGACTGTTCTAATTTCCATATTCGAGAGTAAAGTCATAGCTATGCACGGCCAACGTTATTACAACCGCAGCTTTATAAAAATCAGACATCAACCAAAATCAAAACGCTTTTACATACAACAGTGCTCCCTGTACATATAAATGTACACTTGTGTTACGAATTAAGTATATGCAGTACAAATGCCCAAATAGACTCAATAGACATCTCTCACTTGTACTCAATCTACATAACAATATTGAAGAGTAAGTGAGGGTACCGGATGTCCAACTCTACCTCAATCATTTAACCCCATTCCTGTTTCCCCTCCCCATATCCCCCTCCCCTTATCCCCCTCTCCGCTTTCATCACCCTCAAAGGCGGGCAGCGCACTTACGACTCTCGTTTTAGGTGTCCATGGGCGGCGGTTGTCACTTCCATCAGTTGACCCGTCTGTTTGCCTGTCCGTCGTCTGCACTATGTAATTTTTTACATTTAACTTATACTAGGCACAATTAGATTATGAAATAGTGAGGTACATATGGATGTCGTCTTTATCGAAGACTGCTGATTATTAAAATTTTAATACCTACATATGCACATACTACGCTCACGCACCTGTATACCCAAAGGGATAAGCAGAGGTTTATTAAACATATACACTTTGGCAGTTTAAATTTGGTCATACTAACGTAATAGGGGTTCAATGCTATTGCCGTCACCTGGCACTGTATGACAGTATACATACTATGTGATAGATAACAGCCCGATCGCTTAGTCGCCTTTAACAACGCTACCACGCAACAGGCAGAGATGGGGTGGCCCTATTGTACTCCATATACCACTACTCCTATTTACCTAATAGCTAGCAGTTGTTTTCACATTGTACTCACAATATTAAAAGTAGATAACATAATAAATGTAAATTGTAGGTTGAGCATATACTTATCATGATTCTTTACGTACCTAATCATAGAGTATCAGGCTTTGAATTATATTATAAATTAATATTACATGGTAAAGTTAAAACTGATAATATTTTTTTTGTAATATATAAGGTCAAACAGTAACTGAAAACCGCCGTCAATTAAAACTCTAATGTCGTAAGTGCACTGCGCTTTTGAGGGTGACGAGGGTGGGAATATAAGGGAAGTGGATAGAAAAGAGGGGGAGTGTGGCCTCCGGTACTCTTACTCACTCGGCAATAAAATGCAAGCACTGCTTGTCTACCGGTTTTGTATTAGGCCGAGCCGGCCGGCTGGTCGAGCCAGCCCAGTTATGCCTAAGCATGGCCCTCCTAGCATAAAAATCTATTTATTATATAATAAATAATTATTATTGTATCATTATGGAGACCCGGACTTAACTTATATTCAAAGATTACTCTCATTTTCAATGTTTCAATTAAATTAATCTTTATACTTTGAATAAAGCACTACGAGTATAAAGTTAAACAATCCATTGAAAAATATTGCAAATTTAGAATGTTCTCGTAATAATTTTCGTGTGAAAAAAGTTTCACTGGGTAGTTTCATACCTAGCTGGTTAAATTTTATTTTAAAATGGCTAGTACGTAAAAAGGGCAATTTCATATTTAAACCCCTGTGATTAATAACTTAATTTTGCCAGTTTAAATGTTATGTTAAATAAATACATATTGGTATTATTTTTATCATCACGAAGGTAGGTATAATTTAGGAAATACAAATCAGTCTGTTTCATTCCTTTGTGAGTGATTGATGAATCTTGTAGGAAGAACTTGTGTTACAAATAAATAAAAAAAGCAAACAAAATGTACGTATGTGTGTGTTCGCGGTAGGTATATGTATAAGCTATACTAACTTGGTGGTAAGTGGTAAGTGCTAAGTTATTCTATATCATCATATGTTAGGTTTTGTAGCACGTTGTTAATACAGTTTTTAATTTTAATTTATTAAGGAGGTAAAGGATTGCATTCATTTGGTGATATACTTGTAGGCACATAAAACAATAGAAGCTATATGATAAAGTCGTTTTATATTATGTCAGTTTGATACATTTTATGTTACCTACGTTTAGCTGCATTAATTAAAGAATCTTAGTTGGTTAGTGAGTGAGACTTAAAAATAAAACGACAGTTTGGAAACACAAAAAGTTCCCGAACTGGAAACACATTCAACTTTTGCTATAACTCTCTTGTGGGATACGAGAAAGATAGGTAAAACTGCCCTTTAAGACTGCCTTTGAGGACAATCCAATTTTATCAAAAAAGTTTGTTTATAAATATCTCTTGAACAGTACATTTTCTATGTGAACAATGATCTATATTCTTATCTTTAAGAGCATGATTATCAGTTTAGTAGTGAAAGCGTAACTGGGTAAGGTTTGAGTTTTAGCTTTACCAGCTTTAAATGCTATTTGAGCCACCATAACTCCCCGAAAAATCCCAGATTTGCCCTTTTATTTTACTAATGATCTCGGAGAGTGAACCAAGATCCGTCTGTTTTTGTGCTGCTGTTTCTTCTGCGTCCATGCATGCTCTGCACAGTGAGCTGTCCGTAGCACCTATATTAAAAAGGTGTTTGTTAAAAGAGCCATGTCCAGTCCATGACACCAGCTAGCAGTAGTCGTTTCTTCAGATGGAGTAGCAACCTCCACTGTCAGCTGTTGATGCTCTGAAAGCTGCCCTCGATTATCCGCAGTCGTCATGACTTTTGCCCATATGAAATTGAGTTGATACCTTGTGCGTTTACTCACGCATATCCGTATTTGTCCAAAGATGCAGACTACTATAAGTTGTGGATCAATGGTACATAACTCCGATCCTCTCTTAGTTAATTCGTCCGCTTCATCGTTGCCTTTAGAGCTACTACAAGTCATACGTGTAAATCGTAACTAACAATTTAGCATTTATCATATAATGATTACTATGGATATTCTTTTTATTTCTCAAGCTAAGTCATACTTTACTTATTTATACAAAAATTGAGAAAACTTTTACAGTTTTGCTTTAATATATTGCCCTATAATACGCTCAGAAACTTCACTTCAAGCCTCACAGACTTTCTAGGAAACCTTTTCAGTGTAAGATTTTCTAAAGTTCTATTATATATCTGTTGTCGTGATAAGAGTCCTGTGTTTATGTGTATTCAAGAGCATCTCTTTTTCCTCAGTTATTAGAAGCAAGCCCGAATCACGCTTATATATATTTTACTATTTACTTATGGGAAAACAAAGCGGATTAGAATGAAGCTAATAATAGCAAAGTATTGCGTCGCGATTTTTAAAGTCTAAGCGGGCAGCGATTTTAATAATCGCTTGTTGTTTTAAAAAAATCTATATTACTTGTTAATTTAATCGATGTATATTACTTTTTTTTATTTACAGAAATTATAATCATAATTCAGATAAATTAATTTGTGAGTTTTCTCTTTTTTTTTTGTGAAGGAGCCTATCCGTAGTAGTCTATTGCAAAGATATACCCTAGGATTTGACTTTTTGGTCTATTTAATTTGCCACTATCTTTGAGCTCACGCTTTTCATTTATGGGATAGAGTGCAAACAAACAGACTGATACCCTGATGGTAAGCGACTACCGCTGCCCATCGGCACCTGCAGTTTAAAAGTCGCAAGTGCGTTGCCGGGCATTTTAAGTGCTCCCCTATGCTTACAGTACGCTCTTTTTTTGTAGGTTTGAAGGTTATGGCGGTCCGGAAATACGGCAGGCAACAATTTGTGAAACAAGCTGGATGTGCGAGGCAAAAAGGCTTTTGGAAAAGAACACAGTGGTGGAGGTGGAGTGCCAATCTTCAATGTGATGAGAATTTTGTCACCAGGCTATCATAATTAAATGCGTTTGTAAAGATTTGTGTTGGTGCCGTTAAATTTTAAGCAGTTTTCTTGCCACTTTAGGGTATCAGGTTAAGAACAAAAAGTGCAAAAGCATTTTGCTGAACCCCCGCCCTGTGTTAAACTTCGTATTTATAGGTGGTCTAGAAGCTGAGAAATCGATTTTTTATTATTATTTATCTATCAATTACGCTTATGCGCTATTCAGTCCTTTGACAGTTTACCAGAATATGGAGGCGTTTAAGGCGTTTTAGGTCAGTATAAATTCTTATACGGACTTAAAACGCAACTTAATTAAGTGTCTGACATTATGAAGTATCTTATTATTCCTGTCACTAAAAGGTGAATCGCAGAGATAGCACTAGTCTTAACAACATCTAATACTATAGCCTTGTTTAAGTATTTTGATTTTGATTTTTTATCGTTAACAGCTCGCTTTTACCGGCGCAACAATATGTGCGAGTTTATGTGCCAGTATACAGTTATTACATATAGTAGGCAAGAGAATTGTAGGTAATATTTCTCTTAACACCATAGTTTGCATAAATACCAGACTTTCGAGTATTAAAGATATTTGTACCTAAACCCGTTACCGCTCATGACACGGCTCCCACTCGTCAATCCCGAACGCCGCGAGCGAGGACTGATTGTTAAGTATGACAAACACAATTACCCACAACACACAACATCGATACACGCGGTATACAACCAAAAATATATTGAACCCTCTCACTACTCATTACAGGACCGATATTTTGTATATATCTATAGGTCTACTTATCTCATAAAGATCTTGGCGTCGTCAGTGAAACAGACAAACACTTTATAACGTGGTAAAAATATTAAACATTATAAAACAAACACTATCTAATATTTTTTGTTGGTGACCCTGGACCAAACCTTAATTGACATTTATGTTATGTTGTTATATATTATATATGTATTTGTTCTGTCTGTGCGGTAAGCGAAAACTTCGCCACGTGTAAACCGATATCAATAATACTTTTTTTTCACTCCTATCCTTCCTCTTTTCCTTGCCCCTCTTTTCTTTCTACTCCCCGCATCGCAAATCTCTCTCATCACCCTCAAAAGCGTGTACCATTATGAACTCAAAACGTTTTTAGCATAACAAAGTTAAGAAAACAGAAACATAATCTTTATTTCGGACAGAGGGTAATAAACTTAATTTTATCCAAACGTAGATCATACAGCACCTATTTATCTACCCCGACAACCGAGGAACGAATACGAAATACGGTAATGTATACGGCCAATTAGTTAACCTACCTTAATCCAGTCTGTCGGTTACATAGTAATGAGATATGTGACGAGTTCAGTCACCGGGTTCGAGAAGAATATGTTTTGTTGCAAACGCATCAATTTATTGATGGAAATGGATATTGGATAAATGTGGGATAGAAGGAATTTTTATTTGCGTATGTTAATATGATAAGGACGATAAATTTAAAAATGTATACATAAAACCAAATATTAGGAACTTTCACTGTTAAAACAGCTGAGATACGTGCATGTGAATATGTATTTAGTTTGAGACACTTTAATGTACCGCTCCCCTTTAATGTACCCCGTTTGAGACGTTTAAGTTGTCCTTATCCTCAATTATTTGATCTAAATACCGAATATACATATTCGTAAATTTTTTAATCTATTTCTGTAAGTCATAAACTGAGTTTTGCCTAAATTAATATTGAAATTATTCAATTCAAACGAAGCGGCGGTTGCGCAGTGGCTAAGGCGTCTAACTTGCGATCAAGTGGTTGCGGGATCGAAACCCACCCAGTGCACTACCGACGTGAACCCACGCCTAATACAAGCATTTAGCTTAGCCGGTTGGGTTAACGAAAATACTAGTAATGTGTGACCTACATTACTAGTATCCTTTAAAAAAAAAAAACAATCAATTAATCATATTGTCAAATTTATTTCTTGCTCATTGGCTAAAGCAGTTTGGAAATGGTGGTTATAAATTGACGTTGCCAATGGAGCATTTGTATTTATAATATAATAGTGCAATATTTGTCATTCGTTTTTTTTTATTTCAATTAGTGTATGTATTAATCAGTTTTTAGTTTTCGATATAGAACATAGTTAGGCCCGTTTTCGCTTGACGGTTCTACAGGAAAATTGGCAGTATTACCATAAACCTTTGTGTACATTAAAGCACTATAATAAAGTGTTGGGTTATTAATTACAAAGCAAAGTACGTTCAGTTAATTAGGATTCAGCAAATCTAATTCACGCTCTCCAAATATATACACAAGGTACAGTAGTGTATCCACACAACAGCTCAAACTCATGAATCCACTATCTACTGTCACTATCACTTAATTGCAGTACTAGCAAACAGCAATGTTACTCACTACCAGCATCATGTGCCCGCCATTTAAGCGACGAGCTTTTAAACTAACTTTGTGTGTACTCTATGTTCCACTACAAAATACAAATGCTTTGTAATTTCACTCACATTTATTCAAGTGTACGATCGCGCAATCTTTATAAGAAATATAAATTGAAAAATTGACAATTGTTCTTCTACAAAAGCTCCAAATTATTTCATTATTACTGGAAATCTGTTCGTTAAATTTAAAGTTTTGTATCGTCTACTATTACAATTTAAAAATAAATCAGGTTACAGAAGTATGTCGTACAAACAACTAATATAAATTAGAAATTGAGAAAAATAAATTGCCATTTACATTTCAAATTATAAGTTTGTTTAGTAATGTTTTTTAAAAGTATGCTTATTCAGTAAGTTCGATTTTTGTTTTAAGTGGCATTGAAACGGCCGTTTAACTGAATGTACATACATCTCGGTCATTGATCTTCTTCCCAATATGATATCAATTGCCAATAAAGATTGACAGAGCTGTCAGAAGTACAATATCAAACTGACAATATAATTCTAAGAAATATTTCTATAATAAACAAAAAACTAGCATTAACCAAGCTGTCACAATGACAAGTTGCGCAAAACGGCGCAACATACATAAACCTTAACCCCCAAATAAATAACGTATAAAGGTGGAGTCCTGACGGCCGGCCACATTTCTCATAATCCCGGTTTATCTTTATGAAAACTATCCGGTCTGTCCCATTTGTATGCTGCGAGAGCATCCAACCAATCCGTCAGCGGGCTAGGAGCGCGTGACGAGAATGTCTGCGGGAGACACAGATGTACTGGGAGTGGAGGGTGCGTCTTAGAGCACAGCTCTTACTCAGTAATGGGCAGTAAATGTTAAAATTATTACAGTAGACTACTTGTACAGTCAGCACTTAAGGGCTCAGTACTTTAAGATGTTTATGTAAATAAAACTGTTACCAGCAATCTGCATAATTAAGCTATTCTATAAAATACTATGTGGTTCACGGTGGAGTAGAATAGTGGAGTAAAAGGGTTCACTTGTAAAATAAATAGTTTTTTTTGCGTTTCCGCCAATGGTAGAAAAAAAATTCAAAAAAACCTTTATTAAACTTTTAATTCTCTGCTGTCAAAAATCGAAAATTTCAACCAGTTTTTACCTGCTATTTCTTTTATATCGTCAGCCCAACGCTTGAGTGGTCTACCTTTGCTTCTTTTTCCAGCAGGCCCTGCCCATTTAGTAGCTTGTAAAGACCACCTCTTGTCCGTGTACCTTGACAAATGGCCAGCCCATTTCCACTTAAGTCGCAAAGCTTGTTCAAGAGCATCTGTAAGCCTAGTTTTCGTCCTAATGTCTTTACTGCGAATTTTTTGTATTTTTTCTTATTTTAAGCATACTCCGTTCCATTGATCGCTGGCATGTTTTGATTTTACTTTTTATTTTATTTGTGAATGTCCATGTTTGGCTGCCATAAGTTAGGCTTGGAACTATGCATGTATCCATGACGATTTTCTTTAATTTTAAATGATAGTCTCCCTTCACAATGTCCTTGTGTAGCCAAAACTTCTTCCATGTGCTGTTGATTCTTCTATCCACTTCCTCTTCATTACTGTTTTTGTTGAATGAGACTTGTTTTCCGAGGTACACATATTCTTGTACATAATTGCTCTGTTGTTCAAAGACCTGTACAGGTCTTTCTATGCTATTTGTCATCACCTTAGTCTTGTCTGCGTTCATTTGCAGACCACATCTTTTACTTTCATATGCAAGAGATTGCATCATCTGTTCTAACTCTCTGGCAGATTTGGCAAACAAAACGATATCGTCTGCAAATCTCAGATGACTCAGGTGGTGCCCTAGTATGCATATCCCATTCCGGTTCCAATCAAGGTTTCTGAAGACACATTCCAGTACCGCTATAAATAATTTCGGCGATAGAGGATCACCTTGTTTGACACCTTTCTCTATTGAAATCTGTTCTCCTTTATTTTCCATCTTGATTCTGCTTGTACTTTGAGAATAGATGTTTTTTATGATGTTAATATATGTCTTACTTACACCACATATATTGAGGGCTTTCCAGATGGCGTTGTGGGTTATGGTATCGAATGCCTTTGTGTAGTCTATAAAAGCTACATAGAGAGGTTGATTGAATTCTTTATATTTTTCTAGTATTTGTTCTAAGGCGTGGATGTTATCTATTGTTGAAAACCCTGACCGGAAGAATGCTTGTTCGATTGGTTGTGATGCGTCTATGATTGGTGTGATTCTGCTTAGCAGTATTGTTGTGAAGAGTTTATAAATGCTCGGTAATAGACTGATTGGTCTATAGTTCCCAATGTCTAGTGGGTCACCTTTTTTGTATAGCAGAACTATATCGAAATTACACCATTGTTTGGGGACCTTATCTGTTTTGAGGGATAAGTTAAAAACTTCTGTTAGATGCGAAAGCATGAGGTATGCCCCAATTTTTAAAATTTCATTAGTGATGTTGTCCGGGCCTGGAATCTTTCCTGTTTTGAGTTTTTTGAGATGTTCAAGTACCTCACACTCATCAATAGGTGCTACTGTTTCTGCTTCCTCTTCAGGATCTATTTGACTGTCTTCTGTCTCATTTGTTTCTGAATATTTTTTATACAGCTCCTTGTAAAACTCGGTGGCATGGTTGATTACATCTTGTCTTGTTTTCGTTTCTCCAAATCCTTTTTTGAGTTTTCCTATCCAATTTCTGTGTGTCGTTAATTCTTTATAAGCTCGTTTCGCGCTTCTATATTTATTTAAGTTTCTCTCTACAACTTCACTTTTGTACTTATTGTAGTCACTTTTTATAGCCTTGCTACACATCTTGAACAGACTTTTTAGCTCTTCTTTCATTTCTTTGGTTTTGTGTTTTGTTTGTATTAGTTTAGTGCGTTTATCCATTAAGTGTACAGGTGGTACACAGAATTGGTATACATATATAATATGTATATATGTAAATCTCAAACTATATATGTTTTATCCCAATACACCACATTTTTTAAATTTAATTTTCTGTTCTTGTATCCTTTTCATGGTCTTCAAGAAAGAGTTTTATAAATAAGGTTGTATGTTCAATTGTATAGCCATTTTTGATAAGCCGTACATTTAAAATCATAGAACTTGAACAAATTTACTACTGATTGACAAAAAATTGCCGAGAAGCTACCAAAAGTGGTTAACTCTTTATAATTAATGATATGTTAATCATGAAAGGAATAATTGAAATAAAGTGCTGATTGGCACTTGTTAATAGGCAATCTGACGAAATTGGATTAATTAATCCTAAGCACATATATTTCTTCACAGAATTCATAAGCTTTTGCCACCGGAAAGTCTAAGACTCGTACCAAATTTTCCCATTAATAAATTCCTGATTGCCCGGTTGATGGCATTAGCCTTGCCCTTTACTGACATAGACGTGAGCGTAAGTATGTTTGTACTATAAATACTACATTTATGTCCGCCCGTTTAAACATCGCCGCTATTTTTACTGCCGAGGGACCAATTTTTGGCTCTTGTTTAGCAACAAATACATCGCAATACTTATTCAGTAAATAACGATTCGGGTTAAGGGTCTATAAAAACTTTATGGCACTTCCAGTAAAACCATTATATTCACATCATGTATCCGAGTTGTTATGAAATGTTACGAACATACAACCGTTATGCCAAGCACTATTGACTTAGATTCAATGACGTCATTTCCTGGGCACAATATCTAAATGACTTAAGCGTCACGAAAAGTGTAATTGAGTATACTTTTTAATATGATGAATGCTTTACTGTTTAATTAATTATTGTTTCTATGAAGACTGTCTACTTTTTATTATTTTACTGGGGTGGTAGATTGAGAGATTAGAAAAAAAAAATTAACAGTAAATTAGTGGACTCTTCACCGAGTAGTTGAATATTATCAATTATTATATATTATTATTATTATATAAATAATGTATATCGTATACATTTACATCTCACATAAAAATTTATATAAATATAATTATCTAAATATATATGTATAACATATATTATCGTTTTATAAATAATAATTATTTTACAGTTTGTGAATTTATTACTTGTGCTTCAGATATATATTAAAAAGGTTTATAAACTTTTGATATTAAATATTCTATCAAAGTAAATAAGAAATACATGTACCTTGTTTGTATCAAAGTCATATCAAAGTTGATTAGATAGAGTAGAATACAGATTGACCTTTATATTAGGTATTCATCCTTTGTCTGTGGCTTGCGTTGATTTATCTGCCTACGTAGGATACACGTTGTCATAATAATTTGTCTACACAAATGTTTCACGTGAAATATTACAGCCAGTCTCTGATATACGTCGGCAGGGGAGACGCCAGCCACCGACCTGCTTAGGACCTCGAGGGCCACTGACGTATAGGGTCCCCGCTGTCAGTGGTGATCTAAGCCACATGAAATGGACAAATTCTATAGTCCAAAACGTCATGGGCATATTTTTGGGCCCCAGAGTTGGGAACTAACCTTACTGCGTACCTTGTTCGATTACTGGTCTTTTTTTTTTTTTGAGTAGCTTGAACTAGCTGTCAACGTACTAACAACGACTATCGGAACAGGTACGGCCTATAAGCAGCGCTGCTATCTGCTGCATGATACCGTACTTGAGAGGTTAAGTTCTGATGTACGGAATAGCTCTACTATTCTATATTATACTCCCTTCTTCATCCCAAACTGTGAGTTTGGTGCTTCACAACACACCACATTTATCACCATTGTTACCTATTGATTAAGTTGTGGAAAGTAAAACTATATCTGTAAATACCCTATCCAATGAGAGAAGAAGGATGCTCTGGAAGTGCTCTGGAGGATGCGCATTTGGATTTAGGATTAAAAGGAATATAGCCTGTGTGTGCCCTGGATTCGCTATTATATCGCGCACATATATACATGGCTTTTAAAGGTGCTTGATTTGTATAATTGGCAATGGAGAACGGTTCATCGCTATCCAGGACGTCGGCATATTACGGTAAGCGATGTACCTTCCTGTCTAGCTGCGAATCCTCTCAGTACTCTGTTAAAGGGTTCAGGACTAGTTCTTTAAGTTGCGGAAAGATGATCAAGTTACATATCACTTTCTATATATGGATGGTTTGAAACTATTTTCCCACAGTAAATTGCCATTGCCAGCGTTACTAAAGGTGACTGAAAACATAAGTAACTCTATCTAGATGGAATTTGGTGTAGACAAGTGTGCAGTCATGCATGTAAAGAAAACTTACAACTCTTTCTGCTACTGAAACTTACAAGAATTTGCGTATATCACAATCACTGGAAATACCTGATTCTAGTTTGAAAAAGGTGGACCGATTCTTTGGTTTCCTGAAAAAAGTACTTAAAAGTCTTTTGTCAAAGTCTATACACTGCTGACTGCATTTCGAATGCATCATCCCCGTTTAACGGTAATGAGGTTGTATATCTCACAAAAGTTTGGAGGTCGTGGTCTTTTAAACATTAAGATCCTACACAATTGCCAGATATACAACCTTAGAGAATATTTTCTCCACAACGTTGTGGTAGTGCATAGTAATATTGCAGCAGTGGATAACGGACTCACTTCGCTAGATTTAGACTTAAAAGTTTCTACAAATATGAAGGAAATTGTTGAAATGTAACTCTATTTTTATTAATTACCGTATGTTATTTACACGTGCGGTTAGCCAGTTATTGGCATAGGCTTGAGCAACTTTTCCACTTCGGTGCGTAAGTCTCCAACAGTAATCTGGGACGCATCCAGCATGCCTGCAGCATCCTCTATACGGCTGCTAGACCTGCCTTTAAGAAGACAATATTTTTCAGCAGGCTGGTGACATCGACGGGGTTGAAAAGTTTGTTGTCAAAAATTTAGCACCGCGTGTTACGCCAGGCTTTACATTATATATTAATATCATAAAATGTCGTAATACACGTCCACCTCAGAGTGCGGCGCACACGACTTTACTACTTGAAACCGACAAGTGACTGGAAAAGTGGAGAATAAAACCGAATAACACCAAATCCGTACAAATAACGTTCACGCTCCGCAGAGGAGACTGTCCAGCCGTTACATTGCGAAGGGGAACAACGGCCATCAGAAAAGTGTGTAAGATACTGGAACCTCACTTGGATCGAAGGTTAACATGGGCTAATCACCTAAAAACGAAGCAGACTTACAATTTAAGAGACTCTATTGGCTGCTTGGTATATAATCACCGCTTACTTTGAACAACAAGATGCTAGTCTATAAATGCATAATAAAACCCATATGGACACATGGAATTCAGCTCTGGGGATCAGCTAGTAACTCCAACCTTAAAATCTTGCATAGGTTTCAGAACAAAGCTTTTAAAGCAATTTTAATGAAATGTAGAGATACATGAATACTTGAAAACAACAGTCAAGGTGGAGGTAAGCAGATATTGTGCTAAATACAAGGAGAGACTGCAAAATCACACAAACCAGCTCGCCAGAGACCTAATTCACAAGAACGAGAACACTACAAGACTGAAAAGATGGCAAATACTAGAGTTGGACAAGAGATGCTAGAAGCCTAAAAACTAAACAATACCTAACATTTAAATGAAATCAGAGGGAGAGAATTTACAGAAATTCCCCCATAAACAACAAGGAAAAAACCAAAAGATCTGAGTATGATATATGTATGTACATACATATATATGCTGAGATGGTTTGAGCATATGAAACGAATGATTCCGAAACGGATAAAAAATCAAGTGTATAAGGCGAATATGAATGAAAATGCCGGTAAGGGGTTAACCACGCAGAACTTGGGCTTGTATGAAAGATTGAAGCATCTAGTGGGCTGTTGACTCTGCCTACCCCGAAGGAATCTAGTTAGGATCCTAACAGTGCGTTGTCAGTATATTTATGAAAACACTATGTACTAAACAAAAAATCTGCCTTTACTTATAAAACAATGTGAAAGACATAACTATGTATATTACGAGACAACGAAAAATATTGGTTCAACCAAAATTCAGATTAACAAAAGTACACGTAAATTGCACACTTTGTAAACAAGCATATTACAAAGTAGATGATTATTTGTCTTAAAAAATGCTTGGCAAATTGCTGGTCCTGCTCCACAGCCCCACTGTATATTAGAAATTTCACTGGTGTATTCGGTTTTTTTATATACTCTTGGTTTTATTATTGGGCATGTAATCAGTTGTTGGTGTTATCAACTATTATTACTGACATAATTTACATTGTAAGTATTTTATGAATAACATAAAACTTTGAGTTGTAAATGTGAGAACTGTGTGGTCTATTATTTAGCTATATTTTTTGGGTCTCCTGGCAGTTCTGAGTATGTCATGCTCGCCTAGAAGTCCTGACAATGGTGGTGTATATGTCGGGTCGTTCAGCTCCCTTCGATATGGTTGAGATGGAAGATGTCTGGCGCATACGCCATGTTCGTGAATGAGTGCCGTTGATAGAGGCAAGCTATTTTCGGACTAGTTGATTCAGTGGACGGATGATTTGTTCAGTTCAACTTAACCAATTATAGGTATTTTTTTATTTATATATATGTGATGTGGATTTTGATTTTGGGAGGAAGGCGTGAGTTTATGTATATATTATAACGAAATTTATTCTTATAGTTTTAATAGGTGGTATATTATCGAAGTATGACTTATTTCAAAAGAGATTTAAGAAGTCTAAAGTTGTCATCTCTATGGTTTTATTTTTACAAAAAAACTCAAATGAAACTCATAGAAAACTATCACGCATTGCATCCAACTACTCTGTTAAGCATAGGACTGTATTAACTATTAAAGTGAAGTATCAAACACTACACTAATGTATGTATGTATAATATCAAATCTTAAATAGGTTATAGGATATGAATCACAAAGAACACATGCTACAAATGGTACTAAAACAAGACAATTCAAATACCACAATCGTATCTTTGGTATCTAAATCGAATCCATCACGGACTAAACAAAAGGATATCAATAAAAAGTGAAACATCTGTATATTTTGAAGACATAAAACTCATATTTGAGCATCTGGCTGCGGTTGCTTCAATATCTCAATAAAGTAAGGCTAGCATCAAATACTTGGCGTTTTTCTCCCTTTTTCCAATTTCTCGGGGCGTGCTCGGAACGTTCGTATTTATTATTATTTGTTTTCAATTGCAAAGTAATCTACGGACTGTGCAGCTGCCGGCGTAAGATGAAAGTCTTGGGAACATTGCTGAGGGGAAGCGGGACGCCTATGTACTCACTCACTATTGTTAAACGTTGAAGCGAAACCTCTTGAACAGATTCTAGAATCTTCGGGATTCTGCAATTGAAAGAAGTTGAATACTGTTGTATAATTCACAAACCTCCATCTAACTGATTTTAATTCTTAATCTGCCTAGCCTGTTTGTCTAATGATGAGTGATTTTCACTGCTGATCTAGAGGTTGTTAATACACTTGAGAAAAAGTTGCGTAATCTGTTTGGGGGAGTTCTTTCTGTCCATCACATGATGATGTTTGTAAAGGGGGTGCATTTGTAAAGGACGGAGGAGCCCTATTGGGGTTATTAAATCCACCTACAGTGATGTGAGTTAGGGATTTGGTAAGTAATGAAGATTTTGAGAGTACAAAATGACATAGTCTTTTTTTTTGTACGTCCTTAGGTGCCTTGTAATTTCATTCTTTAGGGTCCATGTTTTACTGCCTTACATGACGAAAAGCTAGACAAAAGTACTGCAGTAATCTTATTCGGAGTTTTACACTAAGTTGTCGGCTACACAGAACCTGTTATATTCTTTTTTTTTTTAATATATGATTATAATCGCGTCGCGTGTCACCAAAGCTCCACCGCATGAACCGTCTCGTTCGAATACGCCAAAATTGAGCCGTCAATAGACACGCGAAGCAAGTGATTAAAATGTGCCTTACAGACGTGCTTTTTTATTTATTCCGCTGAGGTCAAATCTGTATAAGTTATTCTTTGTTTGAGTAGTCACAGGAGAGATGAGATTTATTCACAAATAAGCCGACGTCTCGATCTCGAGCGCGGTGCTACTGAATTTGCTTGAAATGAATTTTAGAACAGTCAGTTCGAGGCATTTGTTTTTGTTGCCAGTTTAAGTAATTATGTTTTAAGGGTTCGAATTGCGAAGTTTTATTTCTCTTTTTTAATTTAACTTTTTTAAGTAATTGTAATACCTTAATTCCATAAGTAGACAGATTAATTGTGAATTTTAATAGTACGGCTGCTTAAGAATAACAGCTGCAATACAAAATAGTTAAAGTTGTGTGATTATGTTACAGAAACTTAAATTACTCAGAAACTGCAAAAATATAAGCAATTGTTCGTTATAAATTGTATTTACTGATATATTTTTGTTTAGATTTATTTATATGAGTGAAATATTATCCAAAATATTTTATTTATAAATTTTTATTTTTTATTGGGCTTAAGTCAATAAGCTCACACACAATCTGTACATCTTCACAGTTTAACTGGCGTAACACTTTTTTCTGTAAATCTTTAGTTCCGACTTTAGAAGGCTGTTGTCCTCTGGCGAAGGGTGCTAAAGTAACACGGCGCCGCTGTCTTCTATGCAATCCTGGTTCAGTTTGTCTTACTCGACGATCCGATGTTACGTGGCTGACTTTACGATTGAAGTCTGGCATTTTACGAAGATTCTCCACGTTATAGTCCGCTTGAAATGATGTTCGTGTTGGACGCGCGTTTGTCACTCCTCCTACCCAAGGTACTGAGTTTTGGAAAGAGTGGAAATTTGGAGATGGTGCAAGTTTGAGAGCGCGACGTAACACAGTTTTTTTATTATCTATAGAATGTAACGCCGTCACTTCTGATGAGTTATGATCATTAATAATTTGTTTAATGGGAAACCAGAAAGACGAGGCGGCTACCCAGTGTAACATACTGAGTATCAAAGTAAATAAATAAAATATTTTTGGCATTAAAAGTATTGTTTAAAAAATAAAAGTTTAAAAATTATCAACCAACAGTCGCTTACTATTCACTACGAGTACCAATTGAATAAACAGTAAATTTTAATCAAGTTGTTTGTTTTCCGCTTTGAATAGCTTATTAGTTATTTCCTAGCTACCGTTTTATCTCATTTTGTTATAGTTTTCATTGTAGACAGTTTAATTTTTGTTAGCCACCTCGTAAGTGCATTGATCGTCTTACTTTGAATAAATACATTGAAATTAAATAGGAATATCTAGGATATGTGTGGAAAATATCAACAAATGTTGTGTAAAACAGTTTAAATAGTTGATTTCAGATGCTTGTAATGTCTTCTTTATTTTATTTTTTTGTTGATCTATTTTTGTGTCCATTGTTCCTATAACTCGAACTGGCTGATGCCACGAAGTCTGAACCCTCGAACTTAAGCAAGGGCCCTTGCAATTGTAGCTGCAGTGACATAGATAAAAGAGTACATCATTCGTTTACTGATGCCACAACATTCAGTGTAAGGGGTTCTCTTCTTGGTGATACTTTTAGCATATTACAAGTGTGTTTAAATACACGCAGGAAATTCCTGTGCAGTAAAATTATAGGCATATAAAGCGGGAGTACCAACTATAACTGTCGACGTATACGTAGAAGATTAAAATCCTACACATCGCTTAACTTGTATAAAAATGGTTTTAAATATTGTTTTTACTTAGATGCTATAATGTAATGATTCTGAGCATATTACATAATTCCTTTGAAGTTATCTGTATGTATATATATATATATGCTTGAGCCATTTTCGGTTTTCTAGGTCACTAATATTAACATTAGCAAAAAACCATGGAAGTGGGTGTATAAATTGAGACAACACGTCGTCTGCTTCGACCGGAGTATTACCACGGCCTCACAGGAAACCGGTAGACAAACAAAGAGTGAGTGGTATTACCAGAGGCATAACTCCCCCTTTCTTTTTCCTCTCCCCTCTCCCCTCATCCCCCCTCTCCTCTCCACTCCGTCATCTCCTTTAAGGCGGGCTGCGCACTTACGACTCTTGAATTGGACGTATCAATGTGCGGTGGTTGTGTTTTACCATCAGGTGATCCGTCTGTTCGTCTGTCCCACTATATTATAAAAAAAATATATGATGATTATCTATTTCCCAACTTTATTTGGGCTCAGCGCATTGTGTTTTCTTTTACATTTATGCTCTATTATTTGCTCGTTTACTGTTTATGCCATTTCTAGGCAAATACTTCGCGTAGTGCAACTATTTCTTCTGTGATCGTCTCTTACTCTTGTATCTACCAACTTCCATACATAAATCTCTCTTCACCACGTGTGTTCATACCTCCGCATCGAATGACCATACGAAGATAGTTGACGGCTGTGAACTTCATCAACGAAGTCAATAAATAAAACTAAATACAGCATCACATACTACGTATAAGTCACTACTACAGAGTTTTACGAGCGCTCATAAATCCAGCTATAGTCGGAACACGATCGATTGTGTTCAGCTAACCGATATACGATCTTTATAAAGTATCGAGTATTATATACTGCCTTAGAAGTAATGGAGACTCCTAGTAAATACAGTTCATAAGATGTGTTGAGATCAATGAATGTCTTTCTTGACTTTTAAGGAGTATGATCGTGTCTGGACTGTTTTTTTTTAAGTATCTTATTAACCTTTTTTTTTTTGCTTTAACAATGTAAGCATTTGTTTATTTTATTATTAATGTGTGAATACAAATGTAAATTTATATGATAATAAGTTACTAATTAAAGAGTATACTACTATACTGTACTGTATACAATTCACACAAGTATTTGTGTGCTAAACAATTTCCATAAAGTTTTTTTTTTAATGGTTTTTGTGTATGTACAGCAGGTGTTACTCGGTATGAGGTTAGCATTCTAATTGTACCCTATTCACCCAAACCTCTTAAGGCATTAGGGATTATGGTGGAATCAAAAAATATATTTTTTATGGAATAGAGTCGTAAGTGCGCTGCCACCAGGTTGAAGAGGGTCTACCGATTTTCGGTGAGGCCGTGGTATTACTCTCCCGCGGTTACATACACGAATCCTAAAACAATTACATGTTTGATATGTCCTAAGTTTTTATTACACTTTTTTTGGAAGTTGCAATTGATGTTTTTATAATACTTTTTTTTTTCTTTTTTAAAAGACTACTCCCGCACTAGGATTAATTCCTGTGTCGCGGGGACTTTACAAACATTCAAACAACGGACACAAAGAACACCCAGCCTCAGAACAACAATTTGAGGATTGAAAGCCACGGTCGAACCCACAACACTCGGCACAGCAGCATGGTGGCGAGGTGACCACTTATACCGCTACACCATCCGTGCAGTCTTGATTTGTTATTGAACTGTGCTGCCCACAGTAAGATTCTACTTGTGTTGTAGGTACCAGCGCCTTTTATCATCATCTTGTGTTTGCGTGTGCGTGAGTGCCTGCATGTGCGTTTGAGGGTCTGTATGTGCGTGTGCGTGTTGAGTTGAAGCTCTGCTTGGTTTGGGATCAGACAGTTGTGTGTGAAATGTATAAAGTTACTATAATTCCCTTTATTCTATTTATATTGAATATAAATTACATTTCTAAGTCAGATGTATTTAGAAACATATTAAAAGTATATTTAAAAATATGTGTGTATGTCTTATTATTATTAATAATTCTTATGTCTTATTATTATTAATAATTCTTTTGTCTGTTTTTAATTCTTCTGGCTATATAGCTTACCATTACCATATAGCACTTTGTTAGGTTCTTCACTTTGGTTCATTGACAGATTTCTTATTTCTGTAAACCTATGTACAGCTTCAAGCATTTTTATGACGCCTATGTTCAGTACCCCTTGTCACTGAACATCACAACCCATTCCAGAAGTTCATTCAACTTTCTATCATGCACCTTTACATTAATATAATATTTTTCGTATCCGTAACTAAGGCAGTTCTAGATCGCCGTGAGATAAAAGAGTGTCAATAAGAAATGACGCAAAAAGAAATTATTTTGGTAGCGTTCTGTGTTTAAGTGTCGATATGGGGTGGCTCCGCTGTGGGTGGAAACACGATACTCATAACGTTAGTACTGGTAACTAGATATTTTTTATATATCTTCCTATTTTTCTTACATGTAGGTCAAAGTTTATCGGATAGATTATCCTGTACATATAATATTAATTATTTGTGCCTTTCTTGCTGATAGCTTTGTGAAGGAAGCATAGTACATTAATTGTTCATTATATCGAAGGTGCCCGACAAGCGCCTTCTGCCCCCTAGTTCTGCATCTTAAAAACGTTTGTAGTTGTGATTGGCTTCAAATTTTCACACTTGATTATGTTCAAAAGCCGTGGAGAGAATCATACAATAAGATATAAAAAAAACAATTGCATTATTAACTTGCTCTCTGTATTTTTGTTGCTGTCTAGAAACATTAACCCTTATGGTCACTCCTACAAATAAAATGAAATATTAAATATTGGCGTTGGTAACACAAACAAAATACAATTAACAACAATAAAAAATACAATTTCTCAAAAGATAAAAACAGAAGTGAGAAAACTAACTACAGAATTCGGATATTCTTTCCTTTTAACAGGTTGTCTTTCACCAAAGGCCTAATCTCCCTTGCTATACGTTATCACTCTCGTCGTCTTAGTTTTAGGATAAATACACTAGGAAAACATAACAAATAATTTAACAATGTTAACGGCTTCTAACAACCCATGTTATGTGTATGAAAATAAAATGTGAAACTAAGGAGATAACGCAATAACACAGCACTTATGTCCTATATAAAATCAAGATAAGAATCAAATCAATCGAATCAGAAGGTTCTTTCCTTACAGAAATAATTAAATTGTCTATATGGGTAACAATAATAGCATTAGAGTCACATGCAAATAGATATATGTATTTGATTATAATAGGTATATGTAAATACGTGAATACATACCCTAGCCGGCTTTTGGTGGTGTAAAATAGAGTCACCCCTGATAACAGTCCAGATAACTATCAGACGATATATATATAGAGTATTTCAAAAAGGTGTGGTTAATTTTTAAGAGTTTTGTATAACCGTCAAATTATTGATTTTGGTTAATAAAAATGATTTTTTATTTTTTTTTAGTTTTTTTTTGGAAAATATTTTTCTAATATAGGTTAACATTTAAAAAAAAACATTAATAATTAATATACATTATATTATATATATATAATTAGAAAGTTTATTATTTTTTATGCCTACAGTGTGTACTGTTGTTCGTGGGGTTCTACTATAAGACCCTAAAATATGACTACACCTTTCTGAAACACTGCATACAACTCATAATATGGCCGGTAGTAGTACAGTAGGCTCGCTTAATATTACGTAAGTAGTACTAAATTATGGATGGCAAAAAATGTGACTTTAAAACGCCTCCGCTTACTTTACAAACATTCAAGCAATGGACACAAAGAACACCCAGACTCAGAACAACAATTTGAGAATTACACAAAGTGTTGTCCCGTGCGGGGATAGAACCGTGACGTGATAACCACTTAACCGCTACGGCATCCGTGCAGTCATTTCAAATTATATATCAACACATACAATATTAAAGCAACAATTAGTCAGAGTTTCAAAAATAAACCCTTTAGGGATAAGGGGTTCGCAGATTAAAACTATTTCCATATTAAATTGCAATTCATTAAAATCACCTAACTATAAGATCTCGTCATTTATTCATCATAATTATTTCACAACACAATTTCAATCAGCTAGACATACACAAAAACAAAAATGTTATATCATTTTGTTTCAAAAGCCACAGTTTCCTGCACATAGCGAGGTTGTGCGCGCACCAGAAAATTGATTTCACCAGGTGTTCGCGTACAAATTGTACTATTCCTTCCTCCATATACATGTAGGTATGCTAGTATCTCATATTTGCCGCACGGAGCACATCACTGCAGAAAATAGGTAAAGTTTTTGGTAATACAATAAGTGGATTTTGCATCAAAACTAATTTGTTAATCTGTATAGTAGCTTAATTGGCAAATAAACTCAAAACACCAGTGCTATGATGACCTCTGCAGCTCGAGAGGAGGTAACAAGACGTTCTTCTAGGTTTATGCCTGAATGCATTGTGATACCCTTTTGTCTTTTTTTCACTTTTAGTCTTTGACTTTAGTAAACTGAAGTGACACGCTTCCAGCACATTTTTTTTTTAATGACAACTCCCGCAAGAGGATTAATTCCTGTGTCGCAGAGGACTTTGCAAACATTCAAACAATGGACAAAAAGAACACCCTTTTTTTTTACGTGGGGAAATCCTTATAGACTATCCTCTGCCGGGGGCATCAGCGGAGGGGTGTGCCGGACTTGACCGGCTAAAACCACCACAGTGTTCCTTCCTCGCACCTGCCGCTAGAGCGCACGAGCTAAGGTACTATTACTTCTTGATAAGATGTGTTTTAGTATATGTTCTCAAACCTTAAATGCATATGAAGAACAGTAGATAACCTATCCTCAGAACTTCCTAAAGATCTCGTTCCCTCTAGTTTCGTAATAATGATAAATTAATCTGCAGCGCTCAAAGACACAGAATTGGTAATACTTGTTCCACATTACGTCGACTTCCTTTCATTTAGATGTATCACCAATTATCTTAGCTGGCGCTGAACTTTGAGTTTACTGCACCGAATAATATGGAGTAGAACCGAAGCCCTACAATATTTAATATTCTCTGTGTTGTAAATTGCATATGTATCTGTTACTTATTTATTGTTTTTAAATACATATATTAGAAATTTGTCAGAGCAGCAATCTTACATTTTCCTTTGTATTGCAAACTCTATTCCTAATTGTATACTGAGTAGTGTTTAAATATATGAGTAAATATTTCCCAATAAACTTTTTTGATTTCAAAATTAAGATAAAAAAAGTTACAAAGCCCTCGAAATCTTTTCTGTTTTGTAGTTAAAACTACAGAAACCACGGTCTATGAGAGTATAGTTATACAAGTTTCAAACTAACATGTAAGCGATTTGTTTTGTACTGTAAGTTTTACCTACCGTAGGTATATGTTTATCTACATATTTTGGCAAACCGAGAGTTACTTATTGACTAATATATTTTTAATAACTGAATATAGTTCTTACTACAAGGGCTCTGGTTGCTAGACATACAAAGACATTGACCATATAAGCAAGAGAAGTTTGTAATGTTTCGGAGATTATGACAGCAGGACCACATACTTTACAAATTATATACTAATCCGTTCGAGAACGTTCATAACACGGTATAGAATTTGTAAATACGATGTAATTCAACTTGTCGTTATAGATGGTGCTAAAGTGTTTTGTTATCGTACACAAATGTAGATACCGCTGCTTCAGGTCCTCCTTTCTCTGCGGCGATATTAAATATAATACTTCTTTTATTGTAAGAACCATACTCTTAAATAAACTTAAATTTGTCACCTATGTAGACATACAAACAGGTCTGAGTAAGGTTACAAAAAGCTTAGCACACGATATCTCAGTGACCAGCGCAGCGGCGGCGCTAATCACTAGCATACATCACATCAAGCACTCCGCCCTCTCGAGAGTTTTTGCTGTATGACTAAGTAAAACTATTTATAAATTTCAGCTGGTCTATTACCAAGATGATCAGGAAATCATGCCCCTATTTTTAAATGGTATGGTCATTAACTGGAAAAACTATGTATATCCATATTAAGCAATAACATGATATATATAAAGGAGAAGTATATGAGGAAAGCTATAAGAAGACTTTCTATCTTTACTTAATAGTCGGTTTACTTAATAGTCGGTTTGTGTGAACGCGCCATTCTCAGAAATTTCTTATCAGATTTGTAAATATGTTTATTTATATATACCCTGTTTATTGAGAAACATGGACATTGACGGCTAGTAACAAATAAATCATTAAAAAAAATTATCCTACTTTCATTCATTTTATACGTGCCCACCGATTTGTGTCAATATCTCAAAACTATTTATATGTACATTTTATATAAGTAGACATAGATTATAACGTCTTTCTTTAAAATCTCAACTGAGCATAGCATAGAGCTCTCAAAGCTTCCCTCACTTAATACAGATACTCCTATATGTTTAATTTTTAATTCCACACAAGATAGAACACTATTTTGATCTAATCTAATCTGTTACTCTGAACAGTACGGAGTAAATTTATTAAGCAGACATAAAGGCAACATTTAACTGTTGAGTTGGCGGGAGGCGGCACGCACCAACCGTATACATCACCCAGCAAATGCTACGCTTTAATCAACGAATTAAACTTATTTTTCCTTCGTCGACTTAAGAAGCTCTCGACAGGGACTTTCTTAGTACACTTTGAAGTCCAACTTGTGCTATTGCTAAGGTTAATGTACTTTATTATATTATAAACTTTAATGTTAGTAATAATTTTAAACAATCCTCACCCCTGTGTATTTTTTAACTAGATTTTGAAAGGATCTGCTACAAGGAAGGGTTAGGTTCGGTCAGTGGGTGGCCGTAAGGGCGCATTTGACATGCAGTCAGCAGTGTAAGGACTCTTCTATCAAGGGCATCTAATCCAGTCTGAGTCCATTTCAGTATAAAAAAAGAAATACATGAGAAACAGCAAGACAAAAGATTTTTAAGTACATTTTTCGGTCGGCCAAAGAATCGGAAAAGCCTGTTTCACACTAGACTCGAGTATATACAAATACTTGTAGGTTTCAGTAGCAGAACTACGACGCCTTTCTTCAAATGCAAGACTGCCCATTTATATACTCGAAATTCCATATTGGTAGAGGTACTAAAGTTTTCAGTCACTTTTGTTAACGGTGTGAAATACAATTTACTGGGGGCAAATAGTTTCAAATCACTTTATCGTAACTTCTCCTTCTCTCCTCGAACTCTCTCCAAACCCTCGAACTGAGTATTGAGAGAATTCAAAACCAGACAGAACAACAACAGACTGACTATCTCCTTGAGATATATATATAAACTATACCTAGCTCGATACCTGCCGACATCTCGAATAGAGAAGAACCGTTCTCTTTTGTCCCATACACGACTTCATGAAACTGCATAGAGCTGTATCAGTTTTATACAACTCCAGGACCACTCAAAATCCATGTACGTAGAACCGAATCATAGGCCTTCTTATAGTCAATCCAACATCATATTATTGTTATTATTATTATTAATTATTTTATCAAACAATTTATTTACATTACTTAAACCTAAAAGGCCGGCAACGCACTTTTGACTCCTTAGTTGCCGTGGATGAACCTCCGCCCATGGCAACTCAAAGAGTCACAAGTGACACTCAGATCGAAGGTCGATTACCTTCAGGGGACCCTTTACCCGTCTTCTCGTTTGCAACCTATCCCATAAAAACATTACATGTTATATATATTTATATTCTTGTATTAAATTGAGGCATTATAATATCCATCTGCTTACCCTTTCGGCCAATTATGCATAAGTATTAAGTTTATTTGACTAGTCTATATGTGTAATGGTTAGTGATCCTGGCTGCTAAGCCGGAATAGTAAGGCGTAAGTTTGAATCCCAGATACAGACATATAACTGTGTGTATATGAGCACGATCATTGATTCATGTGTATATATATAAATATATACCATGCATATAGTACAAGCTCTGGTATATTTAGGATCAAACAGCCATGCGAGAGGTGTCTGAAGATAACAGTTATTAGTATTTAAAAAGATACATGAGTGTTTGATCACAAGGTTGCATATATAGATGAACGTCCTTCTGTCGACAAGATACTATACATTTTGTAAATATGAACAAAATTAATAGAAATCAAATTGGGTAATTTGAGTTCAATTAATTGATGACGTAACAAATACTCTTAAGGCGACATTTACAATAATAAACAAGAAATGTACCAAGTCAGATCAATAGTGGTCAGATTCACTGACAAATGAAAGACGACTTTCTAGAAACATTTTTCAATTACAACAGAAACTACAGACATTTTCTGTAAAACACCGTCATTAATCGCTTCTAATCTGCCTGTAATAAAAAACTCCCTCAGGGTGATAAAAAATTAAAATAAGTGAATATTTATAGGCTGCTTGCAAACATCTGTCTTGTGCATTCGTAAATCAAAAGCGTCTCGGATTACGAACAACTCGGCCCTTTCATAGCGTCCCGCGACCCTAAACCTCTTATAATGAGAGAACTTTTTCCATTTCTTTTTTAAAAAGTTTTCAACAAACCTCTTTGTGATATTCTTTGAGTTTACTTAACTAATTGACAGGCGGGTTTAGTTTTAACTGTATTTGAGAAGAAAGGGTTTTTATTAGCTTGACATTGTAATTTAGAGAGAGAACATTTAATACACATCACAGATGAGATGTGTTACTGTAGAAGAACATACATATCTACAATACATTACCTGTATGCATTTCAATCAAACTTTTTTATAACTTTCATTTTTTTATACGAGTATAATAGGTGGACAGACGAACAGACGGGTCATCTGATGTCATGATGATAAGTGTGAACCGCCGTCCATTAATATCTGCAATTCGAGAGTCGTAAGTGCGCCGCCCGCGAGGATGATCACGGATGAGGGTTTTTCGGGTAAGGAAAAGAGAGGGGGATGAGGAGATGGGAAAAGGAGCGGGCTGTCAGGGAAGAGGAAAAAGAAGAAGGTGAGTTTGGCCTTCGGAAACCTAACTAATTTCGGGGAAATGCAACGTAAGCGTTGCTCTTCAATCAGTTTTCTGTGAGGCCGTGGTATTGCACTGGTCGAGTCGGTCCATTCGTGCCTAAGCAAGGAGCTGCCATGTAAAAATTGCATTTATTTGCAGTTAACTACAAGCAAAGTTACTTTTTTGTTTGCTAACAGTGAATCAAGCCAATCAAAGGCCAGATCAAGGTTTTTAATATTTCCAAACTAAGTATATCAGAAAAACTTAAAGTCAGTTCCACATCCATGTCAAACTTGACTTTCCATATGAAATTTTCATATACGAAACTTGTATTAATCACATGCTCTTCTCCCGTCAACTAAGAGCTATGGAATTTTTACGCAATTTGTTGGCAATTTATGACAGTCGACAGTCTGGTCGACGTTTCTGTTACTCATAAAATAATGGGTACGATCAGTCTTTTTATACTGTACTTTTTGAACACCCAGAACATTTTCACAAAAAAATATTACAAACACGCAAAAAAAAAGATGTTTGGTGTCGTGGGACACCAGATAGAAACGAAGTTTCTATAAGAAAAATAAAAAGAAGTATTTTACAAAATTATCTTAACACCTGCATTTTATTTACAATGATTTATAAAATTATATAATAATAATATACAAAAAAAACAGCTATTTATATAAATAATAATAGCAAACTGCAATAATAATAACAGTCAGCCCGTAGACTATACATAAGACACTGTATAATCATCATACATAGACTACACAAAAAAATCTCACTTTTTTTTTAACGTTCCGTATGTTTTTTGCCGGCAAGGGTACCCCTCCGCAATGCCCCATAAGGAACTTCGTTCCATCATATTTCAAAATGTCTGTTAGAAAGCATTCTTTTTTTTTTTTTTCAAGACGAAATTCTCATAGGTGACCTCGAATAGCTAACGGCTTGTCTAAAATTGTCTGTTGCGATTCAATCGCAAGACAGAGTTGCAATAACTGAGCAATGCGCAGACACTTGTCTCACGTCTGTTGCCGTCGTAAGACGTACGTTTACGTTTTGGTGATTTTTGTACTTTCCAATAAGAGGAGATACTGATATCTTCATTAATTGCTTGAAAACACAATAATTTAAGAACTTATCTTAGTTGTCTAGGTCCAAGGCTTAAATCTAATGAAAATGATAGTTAGTATATAATTATATATATTTTTGATAGTCAGTAATTATTACTGAGAACAATATCAGGCTCAAAAATAACTTACCTCCTAGTAAGAGAGTTTTATTTCGGATTTCATTTCCGGAATCTGGCCCCCCAGCTTATGAGAATATCGGCTCCGATCTCACGGCTGCCCGACATCTCCTGCAGGTAGCCTCCTCCCTACGCGTGGAATCGTGCGGTGGATGGCGCTATACAGGCTCCTATTTAGGCGGAGTCCCTGACGGCCCGTAATGCCGCCATATTACGGTGACCACAAAAGGCAATAGCCATCAGAATCATAAGGGGATACCGCACGGTTGAAAATTCACCAGAACAGATTCACCAAATATTTGTTTTTTTTTTTTATATATTTTGAAAGGATATAAACCCTATTGAGGTGTTTAATTAAGAAGAAATTTAACACCTACTGTATATAATAATACAGCATGTATGAAATTAGGCGTAAGCAGAGGTGTATTAAACACCCACATTATACCAATTAGAATTTTAGAATAAAAACAACAACAACAGTGTGACGTCTGGTACCGTCGCGGCTGGACGACTTACTCCCTAAGAAAGGTCTCCTTTTGAGACGGATACTAGTCGGTCATCTACGAAATACACACTTGAGTAAAACCATACATTTAAATAAATACAATAAGAATTTCTTCCCACTTACGTAACAGGGGCAAGCCTATTACTGTATACATACTGTGTGATAAGATAACAGTCAGATCCCTTAGTCGTTTTATGGACTACACCAGGAAGAGATGGGGTGACCCTATTATACTCCACCGTGAATTACATGACACTGTATTATTGATTGCGAGAAGCCGAAAATAGATCGAAGTGGCTTGCAATGGGAGAGGCCTATGTCCAGCAGTGGACTGCGATAGGCTGATGATGATGATGATTATGTATTATTGAATTCAAGAATAAACATATTTACTTCTTCATTATAAGCCTATCGCAGTAAACTGCTGGACATAGGTATCTAGGTAACGTGCGCAATAGCACCTGCTTCCAGCTACCTTTCTCAGGTCGTCCGTCCATCTGTCTGTAATAGATAACAGGAAGATATTTTTTTACTTAATAAAGGTCAATGGATATATGCACTTCCAGAAGGTATGAAAGGCAATATCTCCTTTCTATATGGTTTTGATTCAGATGAAAATGTAGCAAGAATCAAATTATACTGATATTAAAATATTTATTTACCAAGTAATATATTTTATTCAAGTCCTGACAGCAATTATATATAACGCTCTCATCAGTTTCCTATTAATATTTTTAGATATTATACATTTATCTTGTTTTTATTACTTATTTTATGAACACATAAAACGCCAATATACCAACTACCCACTGAGAATATAGACAATGACAGACAACTTTTAATTTCCTCCTCGTTCTTGCGTAAATCGGGCATAAGTTAGGTCGTTTATTTCGACAACCGATTATCGCTAATTTTTGAACGTATATTTACGAAAGACAAACTTAACTTTTTATCTTGCTCCAATACATCGATATCAGTTTGGACCGCAAAATATAAGTTTGTAATTACAAAAAGTAGTTTTTATATCTTATGTGACATGAGAATAAATTACCAACTTTCCATTTTCCAGTTCCATTTCGCAGTTTCCATTTATTTCTGCTATGAGACCTTGATTTCATGATTCTAGGTCAATGGGAACTGCCCTATAGGTTTTGATTTACACAAAAGCTTTCAAGGATATCAAACAATTGTCATTTGATTTTTACAAACATATTAACTCCATAAATGTACAGCAAGGTCAAATGCCATTTCTTTTAAAGATTTGTGTGTTCGTTGCAACCTACAAAATACCTTAATACATCTCTTTTGAGCCTCAAAAACATCTAAATCTATTACGAATTATTTCTGTAAAATTATAGTCGAGCTAAATTACCGAACTAACACTATTATATTTTAGCTACAACGTATTATTTATTCGTCTGTCAACTACTTGGTGCTTGTTCGTCAAAAAAAACCCTCTGCCGCCACCCCCCCCCCCCGCCATCCTCTTACAACAGGGGGCAGCGCTCTTACAACTCTTGAGCTGGAGGTATCTATGAGCGGTGGTTATCACTTACCATCAGGTGACCCATGATTTGCTCGTATGCCCATCGTACTGCTTTACGCCATAAAAAAGCGTCTTCACTCGCGTTAATGAACTAAGTTATTTTAATTTGGGAAAGCACTTCTTTTCTTGTTTACATCTCTGACAATGTGTTTTCGAAATGCCATGATAATCGGGGAAGTGGTTAATGCGTATAAGCGTTACATATAATATAATATTAGTTAAGATTAGTTAACAGCTATTTTAGCTTTCTGAAAGAACGCCCGCAATTTATGATAACAAGAACATAAAATGAAGACAGTAAAGCACTAGTGGCATATAACGAGTAACTGAATCTAATCTAAGACCATGCTGTTAGCTATAAACTTGAACATCAATATACTTCAGCGCCGGATACCATAAAGACCATTGAGTATCCGTGACCTTAGTGTGAGTGTGTCTGTTTTCTCATTTTAGTGTGAAAACATCATGTTTAATAGTTAACAAAAAATTGTTATATAAAGGTGGATTATTGATCTTCAATGCTATTATCACGATACTTTGTAAAGAAGAGAAATACAGCATTCTTCATCAGTCAATTTTCCACCTTATTGTTCGAATACTTTTTTTCCAATTTTAAGTAGTCCAAGCTCAAGAGTATCTAATTAATTTAATAATTATAAAAATCGTTTCACCTGTTGGCGAAGATATTATGACACATATTATTCTTAATTTCTTAGTTTTTAAGTTTTTAAGAGGTGGAATGCTTTCTGCAATCATTCATTTATCCTAATAAAATAATGTTAAATCGTTTAATAAATTACTTAAAAAATGTTGTTATGTGTAATGTCTTGAAAAAAATCTTGTTATATATAGTAATTAGGAAATGATTATGGTGAACAGTTTGTTCGTGTAATAATTTGTCGTGGTTCGTCATTAATATTTTTCCTTAAAATCTCTTTACTTTAATGATAATGAATTGTACATATAGTAATTATACGCGAAAACCAACCTTAGACTGTTCCGTAGAAAAATATTACAACTTAAATTGTAGGTAAGTAATCAATATTTACTGAGAATGAAGTTCGTGCAACTCATTTGTGGAAACCACGTATTCTAAGAGTTTCTATTTTTTTAAATCTTTGTTTGAAGATCATCTTTTTTTAGTCTTTTTCAAATTAAGTAACAAAATATCATGAATTAACGACTTACAAATTACTTTGCGTAACGTATGCAAAGTGCTCACATATTTATGCGAAGTATCATGGCACTTAAATTGAAAAAATCTTGAAATTTAAACAAAATTGTTTACTCGATTTCAACAAAATCGATCGATTTCCAGAAACAGCTTCATCCAATTAACTTGTTTTGTCTACTTTCAAAGAAATGAAATGTCAAGTAGAATATTGATCTTATTTACATAACATCAATGTCACCATGCTCGCGACGACAACCTAATTGGCTACAAAGTTCGAATCCAAAAAACATTATATTTTTAGAATCACCTGCATGCCTCCTTATCTAAGTTTTCTTGTTTCTGTCTACACGCTAAGAGCAAGAGTTGCTATTAACGTACGCGAGACATTATTATATCATTCTCCGCAGTTGTTAAATTGAAACGGAATATCTCTACTTGGCAAAATCAATAAGAGTTTAATATAGAGATATACTGATGCTGACTGATGAGCCAGAGGTCGTAGGTTCGATTTCATCACGGAATAAAAAAATGTGTGATCTACAAATGTAGGTGTTATTTAAGTCTGTTGTTTAAGTGTATGTAAACCCCCCGTGGCACAAGAGACAAGAGTTTTTTTTTTTTTTAAAGACAACTCCCGCACTAGGATTAATTCCTGTGTCGCGGGGGACTTTACAGACATTCAAACAACGGACACAAAGAATACCCAAACTCAGAACAACAATTTGAGGATTACACAAAGTGTTGTCCCGTGAGGGATCGAACCCACAACACTAGGCGCGGCAGCGTGGTAGCGAGGTGACTACTTAAACCGCTACGCCATCCGTGCAGTCAGTTTAAAAAACCTTTCTAAGTAAATTAAATTAAAGAAAAAATATACACAAATAATGTCTAATGCAATAATATGTATGATTGTATGTATTGTATTTACAATAATAGTAACACGATTTGCCATTTCTAGTCCCTTGTATTTTTGGTTTTACAACGTTAGAGCCATGTGTACATATGTATACCTAAGCCTGCAATCTCCAAAGAGATAGGCAGAGATTACTGCCCACATTTTGCAGATTAGAATTCAGTCCCATTTACTTTGGGACAAACGAGCAGACGGGTCACCAGATGTAAGTGACATCCTCCGCCCATGAACATTTGCAACTCAAGAGTCACAAGAGTACTATCCGCTCTTTCGGGTTGGGGAAACTGAGGAGAGGAATGATGGGATGGACAAATTGTTAGGGGAAAAAGAGGAAAGGAAAATTGAAGGGGATTGGGCCTCTGGTAACCTCACTCACTCGGCCACACAATGCAAGCATTGTTTAACAGTCGGTTTCGTGTGAGGCCGTGGTAATACTCCGGTCGAGCCGCCCCATACGTGCCGAAGTATGGCTCTCCCACGTAATGAAAATGATTATACAGGTTTATTGGGGAGTACAAACAATAGCTTAAATAAGTCAGGGTCGCATTCCTATACCTGGTGCCAAGAAGTCCAAGCCCTCTAACAGATATATATTACTCCTTTATAACTATTAACTACGCTAAAAGAAGTTTTATAGATCACGATAAGCTGATTTATATAGCGTTGTGTCCACATATATGCTCGGGTCATTCGTTTTCTTGCACTCCTTTGGAGTATGTAACATGGTAATGGGGTGTTACATAATGTGTGTTACTAAATTTCATGTTAAGAGATAAATATTTATATAAATAAATCTAAATCACAGTCCTGTCCATCCAAAGGTCATAAGGAAGGTATTGTTTGATTGGATATTTGTACATTTCATGTGTGACAATAACTGTTTCTTTATGTTTGTATATGGTTTAGTGGACACTAAAGTGTACCTACCTACTTACTTACGAACACTGATTGAATTTTAAAACATATTTGTTTACATTTCAGTTTGATATTTTCCTATGAGACAGCCTTAGGCTTCGTGAGTTTGTAAATACATATATATTATATTCACTGTATCTGTATCAGATATGAATAACATCGAAGTTGTGACAATTAAAAGTAAGGCTTTCACGACTACCCACAACAAATTATTAGACAAACAAAGCGATCACTCTGCCGTCATCAATTATGTCTTAGCCCTAATCTTACCAAACCTACGTATTACCAAATTAGTTGCAACATATACATTCACGGAACCTGCTCTCATCATAATCATTTTTTCAAGAAATGAGGTTTTCCTTTACGACAGTCGGCCGAGGAATATTTAATTTAATCAATTAAAATATGTAGACTCTTAAAATTAACCCTCGTTTTTTAAAGTATACAATTTATTTAATAGTTTTTTTTTGGGGTTAAGTTAAAACTGTTGGTTTGTAAACAAACATTATTTATCATAATTATTTTCTAACCGTCTTATAAATTGTGGAGGTCCCCTATTCAACTGAATGTACGAGTGTCTTTTTTATATTCATATGTTAAGCTATTTCTCTCTCTTGCGGTGGTCCTATTGTAATCAAATCAGGATGTCATCTATGATACTAAGCCAAGTACGACTAAGTTTTCAATTGCTCTTTTTCAAAGATTGAAAGCATTATGCTAATTTATTGGAAAGGCGCATTAAAGACCCTTATCTAATTTTTTAAAAGTCAATTATGTTTATTAGTGTAATAAGTGACGCGTTATATTTCTTCCAAAAGCGTACTAAATGTGATGGACATACTACAAAAGAATAATAACACAATATTAATGACATCTGATTATTGTTGTCTTTGTGCATCGTAAGGTAGTCGGTAAGAGAGCGCATAAGGCCGCTTTTTGTACATACATGTTGTTGTAAACAATGTGTTTGGTATTTTGTTTCTTTCTATTCTACATATATTGCATATTTAACGTTGAAGTTAAGCTTTCCAACTGTGACTGTGTAATGTTCAAAAAGTTAAAATTTTAATACAAGTCTGACTAGACTCAAGTGAATTCTCTGGTAGTAGGCAGTTTTTCAATTAACTCTAACATTTAAACTCACACGCAAGAGAGAGTTGTGTTAAAATTATCATATTTTCATCTTACGAATGAATTTTAAAAGAAAATTTCATCCAAGATAATTTTAATTAAGTCTCAGTGAGCTCATTATCTTGGTGCTGCGTCACTTCCACGCCGAGAGGGAACAAGTTTTTTTACAAAATCTTTTAGGTCGCTGTAAACTTATCTGGAACAAATGTAGTGGAGTTAAGTTTCTTAAATTCAATTCTGCTTCTGTAAAAGCTGTGTTTTAAAATCCTTTCAAGTATTTAATAGCAGTATCAGAGACACAGATGATGGAATTGTTTGACATACATACATATGTAGATACTCTCACGTTTATATACCCGAAGGATCAGTTTTCACTATTCATCATCTAGTTCCACTTATACTGGGCAAGCCTGTTGCCATCAACCGGACACTTTATGACTGTATATACTGCCTGGTTTTATTCGACACCCATTTGAAGAGTGTCCTTTTCTACTCCACCGAGATCAACACTGATTTTTTGTAAACAAACAGATGGAATTGCCTCAGCTGACATCTTGCTAGTAAGGTAGTTTAAGGCTTTGGCTAGTTCAACAAAAAAGGGATGAAATAATCACTATATAAATTCTATCATTCTTTTTTTTTTCGGATAAGCAATGTGGGTTAATCGGCTAAATATCAAACTCATTTATTTCAACAGAAACAATTATAGGTACTTTTGAATTTTCAAGAGAAAGACTTGGTCAGTAACTTGCCTGTCCCAATAGGTAGATTTCCTGTTCCTATGGAGTAGAACAAGCAAGAAACTCCAAGGAAACTTTTTTTCAAATATCTTACATAATTAAGATAATAAGATGTGAGGCAATGCAATATAATATTTCATTCTGAAATTAGGTTTACGTATGGACCTAGTTATAACTAGCGACGATCAACGACACTCGTTCACGAGCATGACGAGCGGGCAAGCCATCATCCATCTTAATCTTAACAAATGGAGTTGCACAACCCGACACAGACGCCACCTTTGACAGGACTTCTACAAATCATGAATCTAAACAATTGACTACACGGTTCTCACATACACAACTCAAAAATTTATATAATTCATAAAATACCTACAACGTAAATAACTTATGTCCAATAATGTCCATGTTTCATAAAAAGCATCTTTGTCCAGTAATTATAAATGAAAACATCAACAAACATGCTTATCAAATAATAAAACCAAGATTTTAAAATAAAATGCAGTGAAATTTCTTATGAACAGTGTGTCAGTGGAGCAGGACCAGCAAGTTGCTTGAGAAATAATCCTCTACTTTTTAATGCATTTTTTTTTTAATTTCTTCTCGTTAAGTTGAAGAATATCATAAGGTTTTTACTATATAATTTAACGCAATAAAATGTTTGTACTTTGCTAATATATGTACGTGTTGGTAGAACTAATTTACATCGTTCTCTGGTAATATAATTATGTTTATTTTTTTCTTTATACCATAGGGGGACAGACGAACAGACGGGTCACCTAATGGTAAGTGACACCGCCGTCCATGGACACTTTCAACTCAAGAGTCGCAAGTGCGCTGCCCGCCTTTGAGGGTGATGAGGGATGGGGGATGCAGGGAGTGGAAAGAAGAGAGGAGGGATGAGGAGATGGGAAAGAGGAGAAAGGACATGAGGGGTGAGAAAAGGGGGGAGGGGGAATTGGGCCTCCGGAAACCTCACTCGATTCGGGGAAATGCAACGCAAGCGTTACTTCACAACCGGTTTTCTGTGAGGCCGTGGTATTGCACCGGCTGAGCCAGCCCATTCGTGGCTAACCCGGTGCGATACCACGGATTCATGCCTAAGCGTGGCTCTACCACTGATAGACGTCTTTCACATCGTTTCATAAATAAAAGTTTTTTTCATACCTAATGTCTTCCTAGACAAGTCATAGTCATCTCTGACAAGGCACCGTCAGGATGCTAATTTCTTTAAAAAGGTCCCTACACCTACTTAGTTCATCATCTATAATAGGTAACACTGCTTATATGTGTATATAGAATAGAATGGAATAAACTTTATGTACACCTTTAAATATTTTACAATTGGTATAAAAAAATGATATGTACAAAACACTTGCATAAAAAACCAAACAGAAACAAAGCAAAGGACAGTTCAAAATGTGTACCTATTTTATTAGTCACAGAACATATGCCAAAATAATAAAATAATTTATTAGTTTTTGCCCTACTGCACAAAGAGGGTTATATTTTTTTACAAACTAGTACTAGGAGACCTGTATTACAGATTACCAGGGTGTGTTTCTGTTTGTGTGTAAGTCGAGACATAAAGAAGATTTACAGTTTTCTCATCGTTAAGAGAGTTTAGCCATGAAGTGATAGCTCTTTTACACTTGTATCGGGTAAACAGCCGACCTTACTGTAGTGCATGGCTCTTCCATTCAAGGAGGCACCGCCCGTCTTTCACGTTCTAGAGACTAAATGGATAAATGGAAATAATTTTAATTATGCGAGGGACATAATATGTAGGTTACAAGGAGAACGATAAACACTAGATTTGTCTTTCAAGATTTTACTAGGCAAGATTTTACTAGACTTAATATAAATAATACTAAATAATAACCAATACTTAATATAAATAATACTACATATTTTAGGGTTTAAAAGGAGATCATCTTAACAACTAATTAACACTATTATCGTCTGAAACCAAAAATAACTTTAAAAATATTTAAAAACCTGTAATTGCTCCACCTGTATGAACTAAACACATTCTTGAGGATAGTTAAACGATGATATGTTTTTAAACGGTTTGATTTAGCTTGCCTTGCTTATTATTATTATTTAAAATTTAGTACGCACCTTTAGTTCTGATGACAATATTATTTAATATATTCGCATTGAAACCTCGAACAAAACATATCTAAGTATGATAGTGAGAGTCGTATTATGGCAAAAGTCAATTAATACATAACAAATTAATTAAGCTTTTTTAATTCCTGCCAGAACTGGCACAACCCAGCCTATTGCTCCTTACCCGCTTGACGTTGAGTTATGGGACATGTCCGGTCGGGACGTGACCTGTATATGCATGCACTTCTAAAATACCGAATCCTATACCAAAATGTAATTATATCTATTTATTTTCAATGTTCGATTTATGAAGTTGAATGGAGGGTAGTTTAATATTTTGCCATCGAACTTTCTCCGCGGTCGCAGCGCCAGCGCCCCGTACCAGTAGGTACTCATATTGCAATGAAGCGATCGGACGTTTATTTTGACACTCTTTGGAACACCTTAACATTTTATAACAGTGTTGTGTGTCTGTGAACTTATTAAAGTGCCGTGCTCGCCTGGTGTCTGTGAACTTATTAAAGTGCCGCACTTGTGTGCACTAAGTGTTTTGTTATCGAGAACACTAGCATCGTTGTTCACACATTACTAGAATTCTTGTTAAACCCCCAGCTAAGCTAAATGCTTGTGTTAGTGGTAGGTTCACAATAGGTGGAGCCCGCATAGTGCGTACAGGCGCTAGGAGGGGTCCGGATGTCTTAATAAAGCTGTTCCAGGATTCCTTCTATTTTAAGCGCAACATGGCACACCGTGTGATTTTAGTCGGTTCGATTCCGACACACCGTTCCACCGAAAACCCCGGTGGAATGACGGCCCGAGGGGGTTTCCACACGAGGAAAAAATAAATAAAAGTGGTAGGTTCACAACGTCCGTCTGGGTGGTCAACAGTCGCGAGGAGGCGACGTCCTCGTGTGCCTGGACGCCGCCTAATTGAGGACACACGAAGGTGGTGCCCGCGCTTTTGCGGGCAGGCGCTTGGAGGGGTCTAGATGTCTTACTAAAGTTGTTCCCGGACTCCTACTTCAGGCGCAATACGGCACACCGTGTTGTTTTAGTCGGTTTAATTCCGACACACCGCCCCACTGAAAGCCCCGGTGGGGCGACGGCCTGTGGAGGTTTCCACAAGTTAAAAAAAATGATGGTGTTCGAACCCGCAACCACTCGTTCCCAGTCTTTTATTTTAAAAAATACTAGAAAATAACATTGACAAACAAAAACAAAACTCGGTTAATTCTTCGGAGTACTAACTACGGAAAGAAAACGATATTGTTTGAGTGAGTTTGAGAATAAATTACTACATAATATAAAAACATGAAAGTGATTGACAAATTTAAAAACCATAACTACCATTTTGTACCTTAGAAGAGCCATGCTTAGGCACCAATGGGCCGGCCTCACAGAAAAGTAATATACAAACAATGCTTGCATTATGTTAAGGGAGGGTACCAGAGGCCGAACACCTCCCCTCATCCCCTCCCCCCTCCTCGTCACCCTCAAAGGTAAAGAGCGCACTTACGACTCTTGGCTTTAGGTGTCCATAGGTGGTTGTTGTGACAACCACAACCCATCAGGTAACCAGTACATCAGATAACCAAAACAGAGACTTTTTCCCCTTCCTACTCTTCAGAGCACTCAACTGCCTCTGCAGGATAGGCTTAGTATTCTGGGTATGGATATTTGCCGGGATCTCAATCCGCGCGATTACATAGAGAGTGTCACTAAGGCGGCCTCGCGAAAGCTCGGCGTTTTGAACAAGATGAGACGGTTCTTCTCGCCCGAGCAACTGTGTCTTTTGTACAAGACCCAGGTTCGCTCCTGCGTGGAGTACTGCTCTCATCTCTGGGACGGCTATGCGCAGTATTTGCTTGACGCTCTCGATAGGTTGAAGCGGCGCGCAGTCCGCATTATCGACTGTCCTGAGATCACCCAGTCTCTTGAGCCTCTGCAGTTGCGAAGAGATGTCGCCTCTATGGCAGTCCTCTATCGCCTACATCACCGGAAGTGTTCTGATGAGCTCTTCCAATTGATCCCATCTTCTCCCTTCCTCTACAGTACTACACGTGCTGGCCTGAGGAGACACCGTTTGTGAACACACGGTGTGTGTGTTTCGAAAATATACGTACCCGAACTAAACGGTTTGGCTCTTCTTTCTTGTGCCAATCGGTAAAAGCCTGGAATTCTCTACCAGGGCACGCGTTTCCTTCCCACTTTGATCCCGGGTCTTTTAAGCGGGGCGTGAAAAAGCATCTCACCAGGCCGCCATAGTGTGGGTCACCATGCTGCATAGACTAGACATGCAATGAGGATGGTGACCACCACTCTTTGACTCCACCTATTGCTTTCCATCAGGCAAAGTGGAGTCACTATGGTAGGCTAATACAAAAAAAAAAAGAAAGGAAGAGAGGAAATTGGAAAGGGAGAGTTAGACCTCCGGTACCCTCACTCATTCTACAATACAATGCAAGCGTCGTTTGTGTACCGGTTATCTGTGAGGTCGTGATATTACTAAGGTCGAGCCGGCCTATTCGTGCCTAAGCATGGCGCTCCCACCCTTATAAATAATATAGGCTCAAATGTTGAGTTATTCTTTAGCCTTAATTTAATACAAATATGTTGAAACGAGTTCTGAAAGCTCCATTAAACCAAGTCGTACTTAATCTGACCCAAGTAAACTAATCTAAGTAAAGATAAGTTGATATAATCTCTCTTAATATACTTAGGTAACTTGAGTAATATGATTTCGATTTTCTTATTATATCTTGCTTATCTGTTACTTGTAAATGAATGCCAGGCCCGTATTGCGAATAATGTTCAACCAAATTTATTTCCAAAACATTTGAGTTATACTAAATATTTTTTGATTATAAAAAGTTCATTCAATCATTCATCAATAAGTTTTGAGGTTTTGTAAGAATAGCTGCGAGTTGCAAAGGAACTTAGAGTTGACCATTTTAAAAAGCATGCGTTTGACATATTTGCTTTAGCGATTTAGAAGTGTAGAGTACAACACTTTCTTTCTATTTATTAAGGCGCCTATTAAAATTTAGTCCCTCCACGTAATATTGCCTACGTGGCTACTGCCGTCAGTCACTTTTGGGAATTAGATGGGAAAATTTGCAGTATATTAAAGGTCATTTACTAACAGATAACTGAGATTATAAAAAATCACTTATCTTATATTAAAAAAGTAAATAGGATTCCCTCAAAATAATAATAAGGTATTAATAAATATAATACACATATAGGAGAAGCTCAAATCACGTTATCGCTACTTCATTGTTTTGAATGTAAAATATCCTGTAAACTATTCAAAGAGCCATAAAAATGAATAAGTATGAGTGGTAAATGGTTCAGCGTCTGTAGTCGACAGACAACCTAAGGCCCATTACGAAAAATTGTTCTATTCGAAGACATCTAAAATGTCCTTAAAAGCGTGCGGGATGTAACAGGGCTGTCAAAAATGTTTTTGAAGATAAGAGTGAAGCTTCTTCTATTATTATTATACATATAATTTAATATAGCTTTTCTTTGTAAAATTTTTCTTTTCTTTTCAAAAATGCTAGCATCATTACTAATAATTCCTTCGTCACGGGAGACTTTATACATATACAAACAATTTACACAAAGAACACACAGACTCGGGGGCCTCTATTTCTTGATCACACAAATTTTCATCCGCTTTGGGAATTGAACCCACAACTTACTACAAGTCAGGGTCACTAGGCACTGCCAACAAGCCAGTCTTTTATATATTATTCTCAAACAGTTTTAAATACGTTTGAGATGAGCACTTGAGTTGAGTGTTAACAACAACAGCTGGTAGACAAAAAATAATTAGATACATTATTGTTACTTAAACTTTTAGATAGGAAAGTGGGTTTTTTTTGTTACGTTTTCAGTTGTAGACACTGAAACGAGCATCATGAAAATTGTGAAAATTTGCTCACACGTTGATAGGGTTACATAAAAAGTCATACAATGTGTTTTTATAGAGCATACAACTAGACACACAACGAACAGGGAATAAGTACTATTATTGCGGAAAAAAAACCACTATGATATAAAAAACAATGAATTATTATTCAAACTAGTTTCATTGTATAGCAACCCTATGTAGTGAATTCGTTGTTGCGTGCACTTATAGCTTTGGTTAAAAGGTCCGCTGTTGACTGCACCGGCTGCTGATCGACAAAATGTAAACTTTTAATGGCTTTTATATGCATTTGAATATATATAGTTGCCTTCTTCAACATTTTCTGCGTGTATGTTATGAGTAATAATCTCACGTACCTTACATAAATAACATTATGTAAGGTACGTGAGAATCGAATGAAATTTACTTGTGTGTTCAAAAAAATGCGTTTCTTTAATGTATTGCTAAGCCAGGCTATTTGGTCGAGATCGGACTCAATCTATCAGATGGTACAGAATTCTTATTTTTTTTTTTTTAATAGGACTTGTCACAAAGTGACTTGCTTTAATTTTTTTTTTTTGGTTAATTTTACGGACTTAATTAGTTAACAAGTTTAAATAAACTGTTTTAATATATACCAACAAAATCTAATAATATACGCGAACCATTCATAACATTTTAAGAATTACACATGACTAAATATAGGACAAAATGTCACAAAAGTAGTGTTCACTTGGAGGGTAAAAATTTAAAATATGTTTATTATATATAAAAATTAAAACTATGAAGTTGTTACATTTTAAACAACAGTTCAATCAAGCGCTTGTTTTGAATTTAGGAAACAACCTGTAAACTAATTCTGATTTAGTCTAGTTCGATGCTGAATTGGAAAATGTCGGGCGTGAAGCATAATTCTGCTTTTGTGCGGTCTGTCTTCTGACAATAGCCAATAGAACAATGAAACAACTCCTACAATTAAATCTTATTAGATAAATAAATTAGTTTATTAAATTTTAGCTCAAGTCAAATACAACTGATTTAAGCACGTATTGTAAATCTCTGTGTTAATTTTATCTCAAAATTAACATAACTTAATCACCCAAAGACACCTATAGAACATAAAACCAAAAATATAGAACATACCAAAGGCACCCTTTTTATTCAACGTTTTATTATTTCAACCTCCACAATCATATTTAAAGAGAAAGTCGTAAGTTAAACGGACCAAAATATCCCAACCCTCATCCACCGACTTACGGTAACCCACTGACTTAATAAATGACTAATTACCGAGTCGACTCATTAGCACAGATTTCTCTTGCTCCTAACACTGTCAAATTAAGGACCTCACTGCGTCTAACGAACATTTCACATTTGACATCACTGTTCAATTCCCCAGAGTAATACTTCAAACAGGAGTTTGTATTAAAATTGTATTTGAAAGGAGCGTTCATATTAAGATGCTTTTCGATCGTATTTCATTTGAACTGAAGCTAATTTCATACAAGTAGTACCGAAATTATCGAATATAATTGTATATATATTTTTATGCGATTGGGGGCAAACGAGCAGACGGGTCACCTGATGGTAAGTGACTACCGCCGCCAATGGACACCCGCAACTCAAGAGTCACAAGTGCGTTGCCGGCCTTTTAGGTAGGAGTACGCTCTTTTCTTGAAGGTTTGAATGTCGTATCGGTTCGGAAATACGGCAGGTGACAATTGGTTCCATAAGCTGGTTGTGCGAGGCAAAAAGCTTCTGGAGAAGCACACAGTGGTTGAGTGCCAATCGTCCAGGTGATGAGGATGGATATTTTGTTGCATAGGACGATGGCGGAAACCTGCAGCCGGTATGAGTCGGAACAATTCCTCTGAACACTCCCCATGATACAAGCGATAGAGGATGCAGAGTGAAGCTACATCTCTACGCAACGCCTATCAATCAATCAATCAAATACAAGTTTAGTAATCAAATCACGTGGGTCAAGGTTGTCAATTCTTCAAACTGGATATTTGTATTTTCCATTTAAATATACGGTTTTACTCACGTGTGCATTTTTTTTTTTATGCGATAGGGGGCAAACGAGCAGACGGGTCACCTGATGGTAAGTGACTACCGCCGCCCATGGACACCCGCAACTCAAGAGTCACAAGTGCGTTGCCGGCCTTTTAGGTAGAGGTACGCTCTCTTCTTGAAGGTTTGAAGGTCGTATCGGTTCGGAAATACGGCAGGCGACAATTTGTTCCATAAGCTGGTTGTGCGAGGCAAAAAGCTTCTGGAGAAGCGCACAGTGGTGGAGTGCCAATCGTCCAGGTGATGGGGATGGATATTTTGTCGCGTAGGACGATGCCGGAAACCAGCAGCCGGTATAAGTCCGAACAATTCCTCTGAACACTCCCCATGATACAAGCGATAGAGGATGCAGAGTAAAGCTACATCTCTACGCAACGCGTGTCTAGTCGATCAGAAATATCTTGGCAGTCGATGATGCGAGTCGCTCTCCGTTGAATGCGGCAGAAGTTGGTACTGTGGTGCACCTGCATAGAGATGAGAACAGTATTCCATGTGCGGCCGAACCTGCGCCTTATAAAGTTGCAGGCGGTGGGCCGGAGTAAAATACTGTCTCGATCTGTTTAGCACACCAAGCTTCTTCGAGGCTAATATGGCTTTACTCTCTAAGTGACCGCGAAACTGGACTTCGCTTGATATATCGACGCCAAGGATTCCGATACTGGCTGATGCAGTTAGGGAAGTGCTCTCAAATTGAGGTGATACGACCAATGGCATCTTTTTAGCGGTGAACGCGCAAACCTATGTCTTCGTGGGGTTAAATTGGACTAGGTTAAGTCGACGCCAATCTGAAACTTTTGATAAAGAAGTTTCGATTTCAGACACAAGTTTGGATCGGCTTTCGATGACGTTTACCCGAGAAATATTAGTGCGGCCGGTGTAAAGGGCATCACTCGTGCTATCGTCTGCATAGCAATGGATGCTGCTAATCTGCAGCATGTCGTTGATATGCAGAAGAAACAGCGTGGGTGATAGCACACAGCCTTGTGGGACACCAGAATTAACAGACTTGGAGTCGGAGCATGCACCGTCAACAACGACCTTGATGCTTCTGTCTGTAAGAAAACTGGTGAGCCAATTGCACAGTTTCTCGGGAAGCCCATAGGAAGGAAGCTTCGCAAGGAGCGCTTTGTGCCAGACCCGATCGAAAGCCTTCGCCACGTCCAAACTAATGGCCAACGCTTCCCCCTTGGTCTCGATCGCCTGTGCCCACCGGTGAGTCAAGTATACGAGAAGATCACCAGCTGAACGACCCTGACGGAAGCCGTATTGTCGATCATTGAGGAGCTGGTGGTCTTCTAAGTACCGGAGGAGCTGGCAGTTAACAATGGATTCCATTATCTTGGAGAACAAGGAGGTGATGGCTATGGGTCTGTAGTTGGACGGATCCGAGCGATCTCCTTTTTTAGGGATTGGGTGCACTAGATCTGTCTTCCATGAGTTCGGGACTACGCCAAGAGAGTAGGAAAGCCAATAAAGGCGCGTTAAAACCGATGCTAACTCTGGAGCACACGTCTTCAGCACGATAGGAGAGATTCTATCGGGCCCACTCGACTTATGAACGTCGAGGGAAAGAAGCGCTTTACGCACTGCCCTTTGTGTAAACCGGACTTCCGGCATGCGGGTCTCGCACTGCGGTGTGGTCGGTGGGATGCCCGACTAGTATCGGTCTTGACAGGAGACTTTTCTCAAGGAGTAAGTTGACCAGCCGCGACGGCACCGGATGTCACACTCGTGTGATATAGAAAAGTGAATGTAACTCACGAAAGTTTTTATTCTAATATTTGTATTTTCGAGTTGAACCGGAACCAGACAGACAGTTGTCATTTGTGAACACAAAAATTAAATGTTTAGACCATATAACAAAGGGCACGCCACAATTATGGCGGTAAGGCCCATCTTGGAGGATTGGCAGGAGAGGAAACATGGGAGCCTCTCCTACTGGCTAACGCAGTGACCGGCCACGGCTGCTTCGGGAAGTATCTGTGCCGTATAAGCCGGGAGCCAACGCCTGTGTGCCACCACTGCGGGGGCTGCCACGTGGATACCGCACCCCACACTCTGACGGAGTGCTCTGTGTGGGTGCAGCAGCGTGCCTATCTCGTGGCGGCTATCGATGTGGGTAGCCTCTCGCTTGAGAGCATGGTTCTATCCATGGTTCAAAGCGAGAGAGCGTGGGATGCCGTCGCTTCTTTTTGCGAGGACGTGATGCTGGCTATAGAAGCGGCGGAAGGGTACGGAAAGGTACGAGTACTCTCTCGTCCCGCAGAAGACGCACCAGGCGCCGGAGAGCGCCGAGCGATCTCCGGCCACCATGAGCGCTGGCCAGGGGGTTATGGGGTAGCTGTCCGTTACCTTTGCAGAAGCGGGCCTGAGACGGTGGCGCGATGTGTTCCTAAAATGTAGAGGGGGCCAGACCCCCTACACAGTGTGGCCACCTGTTGAGGTAGTCAAGGTCTGCAGGGTTTCCCTGAGGCTTCATTGTTAGGGTTTTCCCGGGTCCCTTGCAATAGACTCTTTGTGACGGAACACCGTGTGGTTTTACACGGTTCGAGTCCCGACATATCACCTCTCCGTTAGCTCTGGTGAGGTGATGACCCGTGGGGGTATCTACACGACAAAAAAAAAAGACTATATAACAAGCTTATTCAGGTTCTAGTTGTTTTCTTCTTTTAATATTTTGTAGCACGTTTAACAAATAATTTTTTACAGGCTTTCTCATTATTTTAAACCCTTGTTATTTTTTATTTCCTGAACTTAATTTTAAAATATAATTCGTCACCTAAAGTTACTTACTACCAACGATTGTCTGAAAGAGATCGTAGACTGCGATAAGACCACCCATTTTAACACTATGTATGTCAATGTGTCAATCTTTTAGCAAGCAATAAAGTATACTCTATGTATCTATCTATTTCAATTCAGACATTGTAATAGTCTTTCAGTACAGAAGTAGTTAATACGCTTCGGTAAGTGATAACTCAGAAACACCTCTTTTTTAAGATAGAAAAGGTTAGGAGTTATGAAAAGAGTAAGGTACCGAGTCGGAGTGGATTTGTATTAGGGCATATTCGAGTGTATAGTCACATTGTGACCGGTTGATGCCCAGAGGCTTGCCCCCATTACGTTAGTTGGACATGATTCTAATTGGCAAAGTTCAGGTGTTTAATGCACCTCTGCCTACCACTACTAAGATACAGGCGTGAGCGTAAGTATGTATGTATCCGAATTCTGACATGTGCAACACTTAAAACAGCTTAATTTACTTAAAAAATGTAGCACCGAAGTCTGTTTAATTGCGAATAGTAACAAATTTAAAACAACGAATACAAAACACAATAATGCATAATAAAAATCCACAACATATATTCTCTTTACAGTCATAACATAAATAAATAAAAATGGTCACACAGTCTAAACCAGATTCATTTAAAACAAAGCAAATTGCAGTTCAACGACGAGTTTACTCATCAAATTGTAGTAACTTCTAACCATTCTGTGCAAGAAAAGTTTGAATGCATTTAATAGAGTTAAGAGTCTTCAAATTGAAACATTTTTACTATGAACATAGAAACGAACTTCGCTTCATTTGAAATATTTATTTTATAGCAATACTCGAGCCCGGCCGACCGCGTGAGGATGTCTAACTAAATTGCTGGGGACTACTTTACAATCCCGTGTAACATTCTGAATGCATATAAAGTTTTATCACATCTATTAAATATTACTATTTTTAAAATTAGTATCTACTATCAATCAATGGTTTAGGCGACTTTCCTACTGAAATCTATATATATGAAGAAAACGATAACCGTTAACCGAATATTCTACATTTAGAAAATGAGTTATCAATAACACGTTTTTAAAGTGGGAGCACCATGCTTCGGCACGTATGGGCCGGCTTGACCGGAGTATTACCAAGGCCACACAGAAAACCGGCTGTTAAATAAGGCTTGCATTGTGTGACCGAGTAAGTGAGGTTACCGGAGGCCTAATCTTCTTTCCCTTCCCCTCTTTCCCCTTCTCCCTCTCCCCTACCCTAAAAGGTGAACAGCTGTCTTGTGTCTCTCGAGTTGCAAGTGTTCGTGGGCGGCGGAAGTGACTTACCAACAGAAAAAAAAAATACATTTCAATATAGTATCTCATCTTATCTTGAAATTATAGTCTGTTTTTCTCGAAGATGAAAACTTTTTAGAGGACAAATGAGAGTGATCATACTGACAATTATTTTTAATGGTGTTCTATTGGAATAAACACTTTTTTTTACAAATGATCGTCTCTGTACCGCAGCTTCAAATTCAGGTAGCTACAAGTGTTTTAATTACGCTTTACGCCTGTATCCCCTGTATGGGTTTATTTATTTATTTATTTATCTCTTTATTGTACACCATACAAGTAATGCATAAATATAAAGACATAATTGCATGTATTACGGTATAACAATTGGCGGTCTTATCACTCTCGGTGATTTCTTACAGACAACCTTTATACGGATATTATTACATCAAATTAGGGGTTGTCTAAGGTGTACTATTCTAACAACATAAATATATGTACTTATTATGATATATAATACTAACATATAAGTAAATAAAAATATATATATATAAATAGGAACATACATAGTATTTATAATGACAAGAAGTAGTTTACGACTTGCTTTTAAAATATATGTATGGATATGGCTTGTCGAATTCCCACTGGTTAATTACTCCACAGCCTAACTGCTTGCACCGAGAACGATTTGTCAGTGAATTGTGTGGTATCTAGGCATTTACAGCTTCAAATTCTGTGATGATCTCAGGTTCCTGCAATGTGTGTTATGTAAGAACTGAAAACGTTCTTTAAGATAAGAGGGAGTATGTGGATGGAACAGAGTACTGTAAAGAAGAGAAAGAATATGAACATTCCGGCGAAGGCGTATAGGTAGCCACTTGAGCTTTGAACGATACTGTGAGATATGATCATATTTCCGTAACCCGAATATGAATCTTATGCAGACGTTTTGGAGTCGCTCAAATTTGTTCAGTTGGTCTTCGGTGAGATTTAAATAGCTGACGTCACCATAGACAAGAATTGGAAGGAGAAGAGACCCCGCAGTGACAAATATTTTCCGACTGACTTCAACTATATGGGGGCTCCATGACAAGAACCGATCCATATAGCTCCATATAGAGGGTTTAGGTATTAAATGAAAAAAAAAAGAACATGAAAATAATGACATATGTATACTCGTATGTATTGAAGTTGCAGTGAGAAGGGTACATAGCTAGAAGAACATTGACACAGACTTACTTTAGCTTTAGTTAGCTTCATCGAGTGAGTGAGGTCACTCCTCTTTCCTTCATCTCTTTCCACTCCCCAATTCTCTTCTTATTCTTCTGTTCAACGCATTTGCGACTCTAGAGTTGCAGGTGTCCATAGGAAGTGGCAGTTAGCTACCGTCAGGTATCTGCTCATTTGCACCTAAACCATAAAAAAAATCTATACCAAATACAAACAACACTGTCCAAAAAGATCTGATCTAAAATATGCTATTATTTCTTTTAGGTTTTGATACATAAGAACGAGTGACTCCTTCCAATGTTCTAAGACTAAGAGTCCGGAGTCATTCACGGCAATATATTCAGGGATTAGGAACAACGACAATAAATAAATTGGTGTTTCGCAATCAACGCGACCAGATCTACAGTCCGAGCTGGTAATAAATTGCTTAGTTTACATTTTACAAGTATTTCTTCAACATACAACGAATCCAGTAAGTCCATATAAAACAGAATATTATTTTCACTCTTTAACTATTAAATAAGATAATTATTTTAATTAAAATATTTTTTTTACCTTTTCCTTTCAATGTACTCTCATATCCAGGGGCAAAATTGTGGAACACATACAAAATGCATTTATAAATCACTACCTTTCGCCTGCATGGCATGTATATAAAATGTAGCCAGAACCCTTACTCATGGTTCGAAGTACCAACATACCAAATTTAATCCAAATCGGTTCAGCCGTATGGCCGCGAAAATTTGAAGCAGCGGTAGCGTAATGGATAAGGTATCGGAGTTGCAATCAAGTGGTTACGGATTCAAACCCCACCCAGTGCACTACCGTCGTGAACCCACCTCTATCACAAGTATTTAACTTAGCTGGGCTTATTTAACTTAGTAAGAGTTCTAGTAATGTGTGACTTACGTTGCTAGTAATTTTAATAAACAAAAAAGGAGAGTGAAAAAGAGATATCAGGAGTTACTTGAGTATTTATACTGTGTATTTAGTATTCAACCAGGCTTATAAGGAACTATCCCATATTAAAGAATGAAAGAATAACCAATAATATCTCTTAATCGACACTTTGCGCACTGCTAAAGATATGAACGACTTTGTTTGTAATCCGAATGGTAGTCACATATACTTGTAATAGTAACACGACCATTAGAGATGACAAATACTTTGAACTTCTACAAATTCTAAGCAAAGTTCCCAAGTGAGTGACGGATTTTTACGAGCACGTTACTGAACTTAGGTGCTATTAACAAAATAGTTAGTACATAGTTGAACATCATATTTGTCTGCAAAGCAAAAAAAGGCATACAATAGAGCTAAGACATGTAAAGCTATAAATTATTTTATTTACTATGTAGGGGGACAGAGGAACAGATAAGTCACGTGATGGTAAGAGATCCATGGACTCCTACAGCTCAAGAGTCTTAAGTGCATTGCCTGCCTTTGGTAGTGATGTGGCCCCCCTCATAGGGATAAGGAGATGGGAAACAGAATAAAGGGAGCATGTCTTCGGTACCCTAACTCAAGCATTGTTTGTCTACCGCTTTTCGGGTACTCTTATGAATCTTGAGTTGCAGGTTTTCATGGGCGGTGGAAGTCTGTTACCATCAGATGACCCGTTTGCTCGTTTGTCCCCCTATACAAATAAAAAAAAAAACTTTTACATTACCATATAGTATCACATCTTTAGAAACTGTAGTTTGTTTTTCTCGAAGGTGAAAACTTTTACGGACAAATGAGAGTGATCATACTGATAAGTCTTTTTAATAGTGTTCTATTATAATAAACCCTTTTTTAATCGTTTATGGTCTAAAAATATCCGTCTTATTAATTTAGTCCTGTTTACATAATAATGATGAATGAAAAAATGCAAGTCTCATCCGTCTCCCGGGCACATATGGGAATTAGATGGGAAAATTCGATGTATATTTATTATTATCTATAGAAAGAGAAGAAAACGGATAAATTGGGGAGTAAGCTAACGGGAGTAGCTCAAGCTAGTTAGGGTCGCATGTCTGTAACGCTGTGATGTTGGGATTGTACTGAGTGAAACGAACCAATGCTGGTACAATACTGTGACGCCATGCGCCGCACAGACAAACAATGCATAGAAGTTTTTCGAAGGAAGATTGACAAGTCACGGTAGCTGAGCGGTAGTGGCTACGGCTGCGAGCCGAATGCCGTGAGTTGAAGCCCCGGCGGACTCTATAGGGCGCCCAGGAAGAGGTCCCGTTTTGAGGCGGGTTTTTGTTTGTGATTTCGGTGTTTTATAGAAAATTCTAGTAAATGGAGATGATTCTTTACAAAATTCGAATGTAATGGAAAGTGCTAGATCAACAAAATGAATAAATAAATAAATTTGTAGAAGACAATCGAAAAGAATAACGAAATGACAGTCGAAATTCAACAAATTAAGATCGAAATTAGGGGTATATAAAGAGCTCCAGACGCGCCTACAGGGCAGTTCAGTGGAAAGTGTTCTCAAGTGAAGAATAAGAAGAAGAATTGAAAAAGTAGTAAAGTGAAGTGAAGTGCACAGTGAAAGTGAATAGTGGTGCAGTGCCCCGCTTGGACTGAGCTAAGTGTAGTCCACGGGGACAGTGTGTAACTCGTTCTGTGTAATGAGTGTTACGCGTTCGTTCAGACTGTGAAACGCGCTGTACGAAATAAATTGTTACTCTCGTCAGTGGCATTAGTTTCCTTCCAACCCCTGTACCCACTTCCGTAACAATACTAATCCCACGCCGTCCCGACAAAGTAAGTCAAGAAGAAGGTTTTTATGTATAATACATTCAAATTTTAGTAGCGAAAAGTCGAGTTTTAAAAAATTTGTGATGTGATGCCGTAAAATCAAAGTTTTTGTGCGCTTACATTGCTAACGCTGCTGGCTAATCCTTACGAGATAGATCATAATAATGTATTACGGAATTGTAAATCTTAAGAAGATTCTGATCGACTTGACATCTTGGCGTTGCGTAGCTTCACTCTGCATCCTCTATCGCTTGTATCATGGGGAGTGTTCAAAGGACTTGTTCGGACTTACTACTACCGGCTGCAGGTTTCCGCCATCGTCCTACGCGACAAAATGTCCATCCCCATCACCTGGAAGCTTGGCACTCCACCACTGCGCGCTTCTCCAGAAGCTTTTTGCCTCGCACAACCAGCTTATGGAACCAATTGTCGCCTGCCGTATTTCTGAACCGATACGACCTTTAAACCTTCAAGAAAAGAGCGTACTCCTACCTAATAGGCCGGCAACGTACTTGTGACTCTTGAGTTGCGGGTGTCCATTGGTGGCGGTAGTCACTTACCATCAGGTGACCCGTCTGCTCGTTTGCCCCCAAAGCATAAAAAAAAAGATCTACAAAAAAGGCAGCGATGGCATATACATATCTATCTCCTATAATAATATATAAGTGTCACATACGTCTTCTCCACTATATCTCCCAATGAGGAGAAAATTAAATCAAATTACAAATTTTATTCCATTTATTTTATATTAATAGTAGAAACATAATAAGTCTGGGGGATATACATTTATTTAATATATTATGTTATACAGTAAATATAATATTTTATCAGAAACAATTATATTTTATAACTTATATTTTACTTACATATTTATAACATTAATGAATACACTGGTAAATGTCATATTACGTAAGGATAAATAGTCTATTGTAAATTTGAGCGAATGTGTTAGAACTGTTGCTCCTACATCTGCTATCTGCGGAGCTTGACGTCGAGGCATGGCGTGTGCTATGGCCACTTAACATAGAAGTATCTATACCACATACTTTAAAGGCGTTTTTACCCATCGACCTATTGTTTCTGAGGTAACGGGCTGGTATGACTTTATTAAAATTAAAAATAGTAAATCGACACGATGCAGTGAACTGAACGTAATATTCTAATGTTTTCCATGGGCATAAAGCTGTATTTTCATTAAAAAAAGGAATATTCAGTAAGAGTTGTAAGGAACCTAACCTCGAAGTTTTAAGTAAGTCAGTAAGTTTTTATTTTGGTGGGAAATATTTTAATTTTTGACAGAATTTGTGATCTGTGTGCTATTATTAAGGCTAGAAGGGTAACTAGCTTTTGGGTTAGAAGGTCAAAAGTAAGACTAATTTTTAAACCCCTCTGAAAAGCGACTTAAAACTATATTTGTATCACACGTACGATCATATTTCGCGCAGGAAGTCTTAAACGGTATATGCCTTTAGGAGAGGGTCTGATTCTTAGTTCATTACATAAAATTTAATTTGAGGCTGATTTATGCGCATTGAGTGCAGTGTAGTGAGCACCCTGATCGTAAATTTCCTTAAAAAATGAAATCACATGTGTAACAGAATAAATTGTACAAATGCATATAAATTAATCGAATGACTAAATTTTTGTGTAAGTCATATACGTGTTATCATATTGCCGTAACGAATTGTTTGAAGGTTAGGCCAAAGCTATTAACTAGGAATTCCGCTTCCTGACAAGGCTCTGCTGATAATACTCCTGCCTGGAAGAATGACCAAAGGGTTTTCAAACTAAAAGGAAAGGAAAAGGGAATACCACGGCTTAGTTGGCCACTTGAGTACTACCATAATTCTTTTGGCTTTGTCATTGACAATTTCTCGCAAAACTTTGAGTATTACAGAAAAAGGCAGAAATGCATAGAAATTAAGATTTTTCCAGGAAAAAATAATCCCAAGAACAAAACACACAACAGTACAAGTCATTCAATAATCCATTATAGAAATTTACACCGCGGATAACGGCAAAAAATTGTTCAGCAAACAGTTACTTTATACGGGTACCGCATCGTCTCACGATGACCATACAAGGCCTGGCAGAGTTGCTATGCCATATAGGGATTATATTGAGTAAAACGTACAAGTGCTGGTGCAACACTAATCCTTTATTTGACTAATATATGATATATATACATATATATGAAATGGCTGGTGCCGGAAAGTCAAAAAAAAACTTGAGATGTACCGGGGATCAAAGCCGATGTTTACATCACCCAACTATCACATAAAAGCACATTAATGTAACACAGTTTCCAACTATTTTGATTTACAACCATGCAGTATTAATCATTTATTTTCTCCATTCGTATGTCAAGACTCGCACAGAGACTAATGCATTTGAAATCCATTAAAACGCTTCAACTATTTCTGTTATAACAATAACTAAACAAATTACAACTTTAATCTTGTTGCAGTTAGGTGGGTTTTCAGTTGTACTTAAGTTTGTGATGTAGTGCCTTAAATAAGACAATTTAAACTAACACCTAGTCTTAGGTGTACAGATTTATTGTAGTAACAATGAGCGGGTTCTGGGATGTCCTTGCTGTAGAGCAATACTAATTGAGGTCTTCAGGCGATGATCTTTCTAAGATAGTTAGAAACCACGGAATTGAGGACGTAGCTTGGGAAGTGCGTGAGTGGGTGATAACGCATTTTTTTATTTTAGTTTTGTAGTTATCTGAAGATGAAGAGAAAGAAGAAGAAGTCAAAAGAAGATGAAGATGTCGTAATAATCAATGATGATTTATATCATAGGTTCCTAACGGGGGTTGTACCAACCTTTAGTGGTTGAAGTATAAATCGGTCGAGATTAACTTTCTATATAAACTTTTATTTTGACTAACTTTCTTGCTACATTTTCGATCACGTTATTGATAATATTATGTGTATTCGAGGAGGAGGTAAACAGAAGAATTCAGCTGGGTTGGGCAGCGTTTGGAAAGCTACGTCGAGTCTTCTCATCATCGATCCCACAGTGCCTTAAGACGAAATTCTTCAATGAGTGTGTCCTACCCGTCATGACATACCGAATGAATAAAACCGACAGAAAACCGTCATGCTGAAACGTAAGTGTCCACGTTTCTGCTCCGAAAAGTTGCTCAGCGTGCTATGGAAAGGGCTATGCTCGGTGTTTCTTTAAGGGATCGCATCAGGAATGAAATCCGGCAGAAAACCAGAGTAATCGACATAGCCCACCGGATCAGCAGGCTGAAGTGGCAGTGGGCTGGCCACATTAGCCGCAGAACCGACGATCGTTGGGGAAAACGAGTTCATGAGTGGAGACCACGTCTGGGCAAACATAGCGTAGACGCCCACAGGATGCGAGAAGCCAAAAATAGATCGAAGTGGCGTGCAATGGGAGAGGCCTATGTCCAGTAGTTGACTGCGATAGGTTAATGATGATGATGATGAGGGATGTAGATATGCACGTAAAAAAAAAACAATTATTCATTAATAGCACTGGGATCACTTGTTGTATGTTTATTTATCAATGCCTAAAGTCTAACCGACTCTAGGATTTTGACATGCTAGGTACATATGCATATGTATGTAGCTATCTATCTCGCACATGTATTTATATTTACATCTATAAATATACACACACACTCGAAAAACATAACCCTTCCTCAGCGGAGTTGATTAAAAGTTGATCCTAATTCTCTGCTAGGCTGCTCACTTTCGAAGAGTAACACTTCATTTTTGTATATCTACATTGACATAGCTACTTACTTATTTATATTTTTGTCTGTCATCTATTTAAGCGTATGTGATAGTAAAGTCATATTTAATAATTTTGATAGTGAATATGCTTAATTTAAAAAAAAAAGTACTATTTTTAATCACTTTTATTCTGACATGTTACACAAAATAACGCTAATAAACGTCAAAACAAACCATATCTACACTCAAAATTATCTTTAAGTCATGATTGTAGAATGAAAAATCATTTATGAACAACGTGACAAAAGTTTGACCTGTCCAACTTCCTACTAAAATATTTCCAACTGCGACTAGGGAGGTACACATGTGCTTATAAAATATTTTACAATGTATTTATTTTCTTGTGCACTTTATCGGCCTACCTTTTCTTGTCTCATTTTTTTGACAGTAGCAAAGAGACTTAGCCAATCATTTTGGATAATTTCTTTTAATGTTGCAAAAATAGACGCAAATAAAATGATATGTAAAAGAAAGGCCTGTTGAAATGACTCAAAACAATATATATTAACATCATATATGTTACTTTTTTTCTTTCTCTTTAATTATAATCGTATACTGATTCAATAAAGCTATGCCTAAATATACTTTTTCAGTCATCATCCACATCTCAGTACTAACACTCTATAAAACTAATAATACAATATTAGTACCTCCCAACGTGCCTTCACCTTGACACGGTGTTCTATACGTTAGCATTAAAGGGAGCGTTGTTAGATGTGCGTGGACCAGGGTTAGCGGTGGCTACCATATCTCTGCGACCACAGGTAGCCTAGATTAAACCCCGCCAGGTACCCGCTCGCCAGATTAAACGTCACTGGACGCCTCTCACACCGGACTCACCCTCGGAGTGTTTGGTTAATGAATCGATGAATCTATGTCCGGTCTTTTCATTGAGTAACAAAAATATATAATTTTGTTTAAAATAGCCAAGATTACGCTACTTACTATTAAATAATTCACTTCAAAAAAGTAGACACCCGACTTCAATGCGTCTATCATAAAATTTAAGACCTTATATGGTTTTCTTATGGATGCCACTGTCAGAACTAGACCAATTGAAATGGACACACACACCTTTCAAATAAAAAAAAAACAACAAAAACGGTTAACCCAATCAAAAGTTTTGAGGTAACAAACATAAAAAAAAACAGTGTAATTAAGAATCTCCTCCTTTCTTTAAGTCGGTTGGAAAGTGAAATATTGATAGATATTAATGGTTAAAAAAAGAACATGAAGTCACTTATTATAACATATATTGGAAGCCTCTTACTTTAGTTTTTTATCTTCAAACATTGAATAAAAAGGGAGGAAAGCATAAAAAGAGAATAGCTTATATATACTCCACATTGCTTTAATCGGTGTGATGGGCAGTCGTTCCAAATCCTTAGCTTCTCCAAACACGGTCCGGTCATTCCTCCGCGTCACTTCAGATTTAATCAGTCCGCCCCAAGTGGCCGCCTCTTTGTTAATGCTCACTTCGTTATAACAAATGCACACTTCTATGCATGCTCTACTTATGGGGATGCATTGTGTGTATTGGGGTATTAAGTGCTCGGTTGAAAATGTACGGTATTAAATTTTAGATAATTTGAGTTAGGGTTTTGTTGCTTTCGTATTGGTTAAGTTTGGACTGTTCATTTATAGTAGCTTGTACATAAGAAGATACAAGATGTAGATATTGGAAGTGTAGAGCGTACAGATGTTTTCTGTAGTACTTTTTATAACATACATACTCATTCCTTGAATTCATTTGTATTCCCTAAAGGGTAAGCAGATGTGTATAAAACACTCACATTTTGCTACTTAGAATTTGGTAACACCAACATAATCCCCTATTACGTCTACTTACAAGCCTATGGCCTTCAACCGGGCACTGTATGACCATATATATACTGTATGATATATCAGTCCGATCCTTAAATCGCCTTTTACGACAGCCATGAAATTACGAACAAAACAATTGTATTTAGTTAAAGGGCTTGGACGGCACGGCTATCTCCATCTAAAAATTCTTCACTGTCAATCGTATGGATTGTTTTAGGGACTCCAAATTATCATGGCGTTTAGAGCATGCCATACTCTCTAAACCTGACCGTACGTAATAATCCAGCAGATGACGGCCAGTCTTTAGCACTAATAAAGTCATAAACGTTTGTTTCTAACCAATAACCACACTTGGGCGGATTGAGCTTTAAAACCCGCAGCTGGGTCTTTCTTTCTTTTTTTTCTTTTTTTTTTTTTTTTTTTTTATGCGATAGGGTGCAAACGAGCAGACGGGTCACCTGATGGTAAGTGACTACCGCCGCCCATGGACACCCGCAAGTCAAGAGTCACAAGTGCGTAGCCGGCCTTTTAGGTAGAGGTACGCTCTCTTCTTGAAGGTTTGAAGGTCGTATCGGTTCGGAAATACGGCAGGCGACAATTTGTTCCATAAGCTGGTTGTTCTCTTTGGTTTCTGGTTGTTCTTTTTGGATAGTAAGTTTAACCACTTTTAAGAAACTGTACTTTCTTTGACTTTACAAACATACAAACAAAATAAATCTGATTACTATTCATAGAGGTATAGATGGATTTTGAATAATAATTTTTATATCACTTGTTACGTTGAAATTAATAATATTTTACCTACTTGCGTCTCTCAATACAACCCAATTGCAAAAATTAAAAATAATTAAGCAAGTCTATGGTACGCAACCTTGACTTGCTTGACTGCCTGGAGCTATCGCTTATACTCCCCAATCCATCCCATCCCTATATTAGCAATACCCCTTTTACCTTTCTATCCTTTCCTGTCAATATACTCCAAATTATCAGATTTAATTACTAAATGTGCCCGTATAACGGCAAGCCCTCTATTTGTGTTACGTAAATGGTAGATTCTAAATTATAATATAATGTAATGCACCCGTGAATGTATGTATGACTGTATGTTATGTAATTGAAGCAAGTTACATGTGTATGTTACATACTCTGTATAGTTTGCACTTCAAAACTTCGATAGCGGCGGAGTGACTTATAATCTCTTTATTGTACAAAAAAAATGCAATAACATTAGAATGTGTGTACATTGGAATAATTCTTAGTACATAATGTGAGACACGTAAAAATATGAGAATAAAAATAAAAAGCTTTACAATTGTCGGACAACCACTGGATGGAGAGAGAGATCAAGAATGAGATAGGAAGTTCCAGTTTATAGATCGAAGTTTCCTGACTACGATGTCATTAAGAGTATTGTTAAATTGTTAAAAACAAACTTATTATGTAAAAAACACACTAAGCACTTATTTCATATTCATTATTACACATTTGTATGTGTATAGGTTTGACGTGGGAGAGCCATGCTTCGGCACGTATAGGCCGACTCAACCGGAGTTACACCATGGCATCACTGAAAACCGAATTTTAAACAATGCTTGTATTGTGTAACCGAGTGAGTGAGGTTACCAGAGGCCCAACCCCCTTTTCCTACCCCTCTTTCCCCTCCTCCCATTCCTTCCCCTCTTTCCACTCCTCCCTTCCCTTAAGTCGGACAGCATTCTTGAGACTCTTGAACTGCAATTGTTCATGGGCGTTGGAAGTGACTTACCATTAGGTGACGCGTCTGCTTGTTTGTCCCCCTATACAATAAAAAAAAAAAAAAAAATAAAGAAATAAGAAACAACATCTAACAATGTTGTTTTAAATAATCTTCTACAACTAACACTACAATTAAAGATTGGAAATTGATAGTAAAAATTAATAGCTATTAAAAATAAATTAGCCGATGGGAGAAAAAGACTATGTGAGCAACAGCTCGAAGACGTCCTGATAGTAGGCGTGGAATTGAAACAGACTCTACTTACCGCTGCTTTTTTTTTTAAAGTGGACTCTTGAGACACCTCTGCCTACCCCTTCAGTCATATAGGAGTGAGTGTATGTACGTGCAAAGAAATACTCATACGAATGCATAAACCCTTTTTCAAGTATAGAATATACACCGCACAAGATTGGCACTTCGCGACCTCTGACGTGGCAATCTATACTAAAACTAATATCACCTAAAGTAGCATCAGAAGCTCCATCTCAATTTCTAAAGTTAAATCACCGAGTTTATCGTCACTAGAGACTATTTCACTGAGTCAAGTATTTCACTTAATTAAATTTTGATATCTTGTTACACATAAAAGGGTAATTTCTGTCGAAAGGTTGATGACGGTTCCAGACCTTGACCTGGATTGCAAAATACGAAAGAAACGCGATACTACTTTCTTACATTGGCTCCGAATTAAGTCTTATATCCGATATCCATTATTATTATTTTTGAGTACTGCTACTTTGTAATTTGTGAGTAACGACAAGTTTTATGCTTAGAGAACGATGTGGCTTTCGGTGTTTAGTAGAAAAGGGCCATTACATCTCCCGTAGGTGTCTTTAAAGGACTTAAGGGATTGTGCTGTTATCTTTTAGACAGTATATATACAGTTAACACGATTTTGAGTCTGAACAAAATCAAACTGGTTGCTAATTGTATTGTATAATGAATTATATTTTTGTAACATTGATTTACACGCAATAATTATTATACTCACCCACTGACTTGTTACTTGTTAATATTCTCTATATCTATGTAAATCGTATACTTAATTTTATTATGTTTGTTAATGTGTAAGCATCATTTATCTATCATAAAACTTATTTATACGTCGTTTCATTTCATTTCTATTTCGGCATAGTGATTCTGTTCTGGGTGCATCGTTTTCAAACAAAACATTTTAAAAGAGTAACGGTGGAGTTTCTTACCCATTCTTCTCCATACGAAACTACATTTTGGAAGGGGCGACTAGAATCAATTCTATTTAAATGTAAACGTAGACGTTCCAAAGTGCCTTTTGGGCCTATTTGAAATAAATGCTTTGACTTTTGACTTTGACTTTGGCCAGTGGACGGCAATAGACTGGCCCCGTATTAGTATTTTTTTATTTTTATACTGTAGGGGGACAGACGAACAGACGGGACACCTTATGATAAGTGACAATCTCCGTCCATGGACACCTACCACTCAAGAGTCGTAAGTGCGCTGCCCGCCTTTGATTCTGATGAAGAATATGGGGAGGGGATGTGGGTAGGAGATGCGGAGATTGGATGCGGTGAGGGCAAAAAAGAGAGGGGAAGTTGGGCCACCGGAAACGTCACTTATGTGACTAAATTATGGTTAACAAAATGTGGGCGTTTAACACGCGTCTACTTACTCCCTAGGGGATATAGGTGTGAGTGTATGGATACATATAATTAGCTAAGACTTATTTTTAATTTAGATAAATTAATGTATAGATTAATTTAGATATATTAATTTGATTGATTCTCATTTTACATTTTACATTTTACTTTTGAGTCGGACTATCTCATTTTAGCAATCACTTAATTTTTAAATAGTACACTGGTGAATTATCTTGGGTTGTAATTGTTACACAAAAGTCTAAATATACTTGAGCCTATTGCGATACAGATCACTAAAGAATGTTACGGTGCTACTGAGACTTTGAAATTAGTCTCAAAGATACGATAAGATACATCTTATGGCTTCGATTGCGATTAAAATATTTATGTCCAAGCATTGTGTATGGAACATAGAATCGCTTTTCTGATTTCGTAAAAATACACTGCTTTTCGATCACCGCAGTTCACAATACAATTTAAGTTAGCTCTTAGTGATCCAATAACTAAACTTTTTTCTCTACATAGCATACTGCATCTCAGTCTTACATATACGAAAAAAAGAGAACAGCAAAAGAGAACATTTATCGTCAGGAAAGAAATTAAAGTCGCGCCGAATCGAACGGTTTTATCTTCGTGTCGATAGCGGTCACAAATTATGTGCTTCCTTGGGTTAAGGGGGCGTTCTCATAGTACCTAGCGAATACGTGACTAAAACGTAAAGCTACACAAAAACTGCCTCGACTCTACAGAAAAAAATGGAACCCCAAGAACCCAATAATGTGCCTGGGATTGTAATTAAGGTCAGTTACAGTACATAATTGTACCTAAAATATTATGTGTTTTATCAATAAAAACCAAAAATACTTACGATATTGAGCATAACTATTTCTATAAGAATCAGGGATTTATATAATCGAATAAAATTAAAAGGATTTTTTTTTAATTTACTGCGTACAGACAAACATACGGGTAACCGATGATAAGTGACAACCACCGACAATGGACACCTGTAACTCAAGGGTCGTAAGTGCGCTGCCAGCTTTTAAAGGTGATGAGGGTATGGAAAAGAGCAGATTGGGGAAGAAGGGAAGGAAAATATAAGTGGGAGAGATGAGGAGGCGGGGGTTAGTGCTCCGATACCCTGACTCACTCGGAAATACAATGCAAGCACTGTTTGCCTAACGGTATTCTGTGAGGCCGTGGCATTACTCCGGTCAAGCCGGCCGTTCGTGCCCAAACATGACTCTCCCACTGATGAAATATTTTAATATTTTTTAAAAGAAATTATTTATTAAGTATTTTTGACCATCTATATCTTTGCCTATGTTTCAAATTGGTTCTTAATTGTTATTTACGTAGTTAAACAAATACACCAGCGAATTATTATATTGGGACTAAAGGTTGTTGTAGCTAGTTGGCGAGATGGCTTGACCAGGTTAGTATACTGCCAATCCCATAAGAATACGTCTTTTTGAGCCTACCCATAGTATAAGTACGTCAAACAAATACTTCTCTGTCACTCTTTGACCCCGCTTTTATTATAAGAAACGGCAAAAATCGCAACAACAGAACGTCTCTTTAAAACCACCCTTTACACACACTCAACATCTTAAAGCCAACTGTGTCTTCCTCACATAAGGTCTATATCAGTTTACACAACAGTCTTACTAAAGGTTTAGTCAAGATAAATGAATTTCCACTCATTGAAGATCAATCCAGGCTGTGTTATCTGAGTTTTGTGCCTTATCTACAGGGACGTAACAATGTCTGTCCGATTTATAGTCAAGCCTGGCTGTCGTCTCGAGCCAAAGAATAGTTTCCACTGCCTTTACATGGGTCTGTAATTACCTGCGCATATGTTTGTTGGGTCTTACCTATCTTGGTCGTTAGTGTAAACTAATAATTTAGACTCGATCTTGTTAAAACGAAGTTATGTAATGGTTACGAATTCTACTATCTATATCTCTTTACTTTTAAGCTTAGAAAGACTTTGGATTTATCTTAGGACTTAGGTTTGTAATAGCTTTTATAATTGTAAGTTTCAACTGCGATTCTACTTTTCTTTTGAATTGCAATGAATCATTCCTCTATTTGTTGGTTGTATTCAAAAAACATAAATGTTAGTTATGAATATTATTTTATAAAATGCCAACAGATTTTTTGCTAAAATTGGAATCTCACTAGCTAAATATTTAGTCCTGGTATATCAAAGTAAGATACCCACACCACACCACACTCTATGGGAAGTATTGTTATGTAGCAAGACACCATGACAACTTTTGGAAGTATCTAGAGCCATTACCTTTGATAGCGATAATTAAATAAAGAATATACTCAAGGATCCACCAGTACATAAAAAAATGTGTGGTGTCGTGGGACAACAGATAGGGACGAAGTTTCTAGAAGAAAAATAAAAAAAGTACTTTACAAAATTATGTTAACACCTTTATTTTATTTACAATGATTTATAAAATTATATAATAATAATATACAAAAAAAAACAGCTATTTACATGAATAATAATAGCAAACTGCTATAATAATAACAGTCAGCCCGTAGACACTGTATAGTCATCATACATAGACTATACAAAAAATCTCACGCTTTCTTTTTTAACGTTACGGACGTTTTTGCCGGCTAGGATACGCCTCCGCAACGCCTCATAAGGAACTTCGTGCAGAAATCGAAAAGTTCAAGTCCCTGCACTGGTCCAGGTTAATCTTCATATGAACTTACTGCTTCATACCGTATGGAACACTTACACATATATACAAACAAACGCTCATGTCTGTATCCCTATATATACCTTTTACACCCACATTCTAGCAATTAAAATTTGGTCTAACGTAATAGGGGCAAAGTCTATGGCCATTGACTGGTCACTTTAAGAATTAAAGATGGGAATATTAGGAACATCTTAAAAGAGAATTAATGATAATGGATGTAGGAAGGTGTAACATCGGGGTCACATGCCTGTATCTCGAAACCCTAGTCCGACCCCTCCACCCTCAACACGCAGGAACACGTGTTAGCTAATTTAATGTATACAGGTTTTTGTTTATTTTGAACTCATTCTTCAATAAAAATCTGTATTTTCTTATTGAAATACGAAGCATTATGAAACAGAACTGACTGAAAATTAATTTATCGATGTTTAAAGGATTCCTTTTGTCAGTGTAATGTTCGATTGATTAAATATGGAAGGTTTAATCCGATTCCGTTCCAATATTGACGCGCTAATTAAATTATAAGTGACTGTTCCAACATAATTCCCTTTAAAATATTACGATATTTAGTCTTCTTCTTATCGTTTCGTTGGCAAACTCAAGTAGTGCTGTATTTTCAAATAATAATATACCCGTTTAAAGCCTATTCACTCGATACAAAGACGTACGACGTTAAGTGCTCGCAATTGCAATATATCGATATAAGACTTCTTGGTATCTTTAACAAATGCTTTGTGTTTTATAAAATTGTCCAAGGTTAAGTTACCTGTTACTGCTTTATGTCGTCTATAGACTCAGCACCGGTAGGGTTTTGGTTCAGATTCAACATTCTTTAGAACAGATAGTGAAGAACGCGGTTTGTAAGAACTTCATACTACAGAACAAGGCCAAACAATTGATGTCAATACATTTATCAAATGAATGGGTTTTAAGAGATTATAAAAAAATAATAAAAATGTGACTCTTGGGTGCTTATCGCAAGGTACTTTAAGGAAAACTTCAATTCAATTCCATCAACACAGTTGTGTGATTTCGTTATATCACTATCCTGAGCTTCAGTTTAGAAATTTGTGCTTAATTGTCTGACACCTTAGTTTAACTGAAGTTTCATTTATATTCTGCCAACAAATTAACTTTACAAATAGTAAGGTATGTTAGAAAATGATGATAAAGGCCCATTAAACAAAAAAAAATAAAAATAAACAAATCAAGTTCGATCAAACTTTACGTTCATTAAAAATAAACGGATTGTATTTATTATAAATCAAAAATTCAAATTCAACAAATGAATTGCGAATAAATCTAAAGTTACAACAACTCGACGCGTTAACGAAGCGAAAGTTTTACAATTGTTTGATTGAAATCAAATTATCAACTAAAATTTTATGTGATTTTAAAGGCAGATGTTATCAGTTCCGTTAATCAGAATTATTTTTAACTATTGAGCACTCGCACTCGCAGCCTGGTGTGAAGAAAATCTATCCGGATGAAGGCTGATTATTATTGTCATTGCCAATACTACTTTAACATTTACTATACAATTGTAAGAGCTACTAAATAGATTGGTACCTTTTTTTTAAGGCCCTATTGTCCTCTTCGCTAGTAACGAGCTAAGGTGCCCCAGGCATTCTCTCCCAGTCAACCTTGGGATGTGGCAAAAATAAATGGTAGTAGGGGCAAATAAGTGAGAGAGGTAGTTTCATTATTATAAAATATGACCTAATTACGTACATATATTTCTTTTATACATCATATAATAATATATACATATATATAAATAAATACAAACATATATACAATTACATACATGCAACGCATATAGTAAACACTATAAAAATCTGGTAAATATGTACTAATGCTGTGGTGCTGTGTGTGTACTAATACAGGAGGTCACGTGCCCTCCTCTTAAAAATAAAGCGGTTAGCGGACATCGATTATTTAATACCTCGCATCTCATAATTTAACTTTCCGATCGCAGTTAGTGGTAGAGAATAGTGCGTTGTAATGTATAGCTTGAGGCATTTTGGTGCTCTTGAGTATTAAATATTTATTAATTAATAATTCATTCATTACTAACAATATTTAATATGTTTAAAACAATTTCAGGACAGCTTATACTAGCTGTTACCCGGCGTACCACTGCTCTTGTCCGCGTGAAAATTTTGAGCCTCATTTTTCCCCGGGATAAGTAGCTTATGTCCTATTCTAGTCTATAATCTAAATCTGTGCCAAATTTGCTTGTGCCGTTCTGGCGTGATTAAGTAACAAATGTCCATATAAAGTAACATTCTTAAGAATGAAACATTGATGAGATTTACACAAAACTAAGTCAGATCTTTTTAAAAAACATTTTTTGTTCTTTACGATTTTAATATATATATGTCTGTTCATTGTTTTAGATGCCTTTGTTTGGTTATTTACTCATAATTTCAAAAGATAATCCTAGTGTTGACGTACAATGTGCCAACTAGACACACCCATTCAAAGAACCTTCGCTGCTCTGGGTTGAAAATGTATTGTACAGTTACATGGGCATAGCGTTTAAATATGTATATTTTTCAATTTTTGAGGCTAAACCAAAAAGCCGTTATTACAAAATCCGTCGTTTATTATATAAATTGTTAAAAATACCGTGTTAGCTACGGGAAAATATTAAACTTGTTTAGAGAACAAAATATGTTCGAGTATATTTTTAGAGTTTGGTGTTAGCTGTTAACGAAATTTCATACGGTGGCTATCGTTGTCCATCCATCATAATCGGTAATAGAATTAGGCCAGAGTGTTGCCAAATTAAATAAAATGTTTATGATTTGATTGATGAAGAGAAAGTAGATCGTATATAAAAGTATTTCAGCTGTTTTGTACTGTTGGGATAGGAGGATTGTTATTTTAATATTGCTACGCGAAATTAAAAAATGAAAAGTTTGACAAGTCTGAAGGGTTTCAAATTAAGTGTTTATCAACGGTATTGTAGTAAATGTGGGTTATGTTGCTAGATGATAGCACATTGAATCGGATTGGATTCAATATCTGATGCTTAATTAGTAGATAGAAGCAGTAAGCAGTCCAAGAGTTGAAGATGGTCTAGATTAATTATATTGCCACATTGAATACCACCGTATATTCTTTAAACGACATTTAAATACGATACTTTACATACGAGTAACAAAATAAAACACGTTCATTGGATGGCTTTGTCATATATTTACTTTTTTTATTTCAATTTAATGTTAAAAAGCTTATGATATTATTTTCAAATTTAAATTCTCAAAAAAAATACCAGATCGTCTAACGTACAAAAAAAAACTCTTACAATGTATTAGTGTTGTACTGTGCCTTTAAATTTTCAAGTAATGAAATTTTATGTGATGTAATTTTTCGAAGCATTGAATTTATTTTGTTTTTGAATCACAATTCTATAAAACATCTCTTTTGAGCTTGTTGTTTCGTAAGATATATAGTCTTAGAAAAGGTAATTTACTTGTTTGAGCAAGATCATATTTCAGAAAGGGAAGGAGATTGGAATGAATGTGTTCAGATCAGACATTATTAAATTACTCTTATTTTAACTATAAGGTGTTCGTGGTGCAAGTACCCACCTGCTAACTCCATCAGGTTTTAGATGAAAACTTTTGGCAGAAGTATGTGGTGTTCCATCGCTTCCGTGGGCAAGTATCATTCGATCGCAGTCAGACATAGTACAAGTGACGTTTAGGTTAAGGTGTCTAGCCTATGCAGCCTGAAAATAAATTATATTATTATTATTATTTAACCAAATATTCACATAGAGTTCCTTTACCATGTGAAAACCTTACTATATCTAATAGCTTTATAAGTAAACTACAGCATATTTTTCCAGGAATAAAACCGAAATGCTACTTATCTCTGTGGCGTTATAATTACAAGAAATACTTCTTGAATTCTCTTTATTGGACAGGAGAGAGCCAAAGCTGATGAGGATTAGATCAAATTCCTCTCAATAGGTAATTCAAAGCCTCATACGCGGGTAGTAGTTCTATGCGTCAAAATACCAAATGGTTTTAGTTGCTCCAATTCCAATATACCCTCTCCGTCCTTAGGGAGGTCGCATCCGAGTGGCAATTTTACGCAGGTACGATAAATACGCTACAAAAATATTACAAATAAAAGTTTTTTTTTGGTTTCTTTGAATTTAAAATGCTGTTGGTTTTTACGTTCCACTATTCCACATATCTCTGGTGGTTTTACTTGTTATATCCAATAACAAAATAGGTGTGTTCTATCTAACAAAAGTATATATAAATAATTGACATCAGAAGTACTTACACTCATTATTACACGCCTATTTACATCACTTTAAAAGACATGGGACCATGGACCCATGAGGACCCCATAGATATGACCATGTTCACATGGTCATCGGTCACACTGAAGCTGAATATTTTTTCGGTTATTAACGATTCCATTTATATATACATATATATAAAGTTACTATACTGATATCAACCCACGCTTTTATTGAATAACATGTTATATAAATAAATTTTAAGACTTACATTTTACTTCATAAGATGAGACTATTTTAGATACAGTATTAACCAAATTCCCATTAAATGCATAGCAACAAAAATAACTTATTCTCTTCTGCGGATTATCAGAGTTCTCCGTAGCATGTCGCGTAGCTGGTACGGGTCCGATACATCGTTGTGTCTTATCTTTACGCAGGACCTATCGATTCGGCGTAAAACATCGGATTATATTGAACGGGCCGTGCACAGTGGTGCGAAGTAGCCGTGGTTATTACTCCAATCTACGTCGCTCGTTGAACCACTATAAGAGAAGAGATTTTTATGGATATCTATTCTGACCCTCTTAATAAACTTTTTGAACTGAAGAGCCTCTTATTTAGTTTAGTCAGTAATATTATGTGTGACTATGTTACTTTTAAAAATTAAAATATTTATACACAATATTAGAGACTAAACTATGTAAATACCTCTACTCTTCAGTTCAGAAACTTTATTCAGAGGGTCGGAATAATGTAAAATATTAGTTGGAAATAGGCAGGAAAAATTTTGCTATTACCAACTGAAATGAACTGATAATGATGTGGAGTTTTTATTTTTATTTTTTTTATGGATTATTGGCGTACGTGTTTGTCTTCCAACTCACTTGATGGGACGATGCCTACAACATTTACGATGCATGTTTGTGAATAGTCTCTATATTTTTCTATGTATTTCTATTAAGTTCATATATAATTTTTAATAGTATTAGAAGTAAGATTACTATTTATATTATTTAGATTATTACAATACTATTACTGTATATGTAATACATAGTATATGTCCTTAATAGTTTTATTTTATATTACTAACAATAAACCAATAAATGATAAGACAATACCATTCCCTCTCCTCTTGAAGAATCCAGGATTGTAATACTCTGGAAAAATAGACGCAGAATAGAGCAGTTAATTACAGACCCTGACGACTTGAACCAGAAAGTTGCCGTCAAAGTGTTAAGGTAGGCTTTAATATACTGAATTATTTCTATTCAGATACCGGGCTGTTTACGCCGACACGTATTTAATTATTTAAGTAATTAGTTTTAATTTAATATTGTTTCCTTTTTATATATCGGCTAAAGTATGCCTATAAAGTTAAGGTTAATGTAAAAGAGCAGCTTTCTTCCTAAACGTAACTTTTGAGTGAACCAGCTTTAGTCGTTCATTCAACGTTATTTTGTAAAAGGAAGGATTCAGATATGTCGTCGAAAGCTCCTACCGTAACTAGCGCTCTGATAAAATTGAGATTTTTATTAAACTGAAATTATATCTTTTAATACATTCAGAAGCTTATTTTTATTAGTCTTTGTTCCGTATCGAACACGGGCTTTTGTTTAGAATGACGAATATTTCGTTGCAAATCGAATTATAGTTGTAAAACACAGTTTGTCTGTAGCAGTTTAGTATTATTGTGGTTTGACGTAGGCTTTTTATAATTGTTATTTATTTATTATCCTTCATTATTAACCTGATGCACATAAAACCTGTATCATTTTGAAGCTAGAAATATACATTTCTTAGATAATCTAAACTCTTTTTTTATAAAGTAAAACGGATTTTTTTAGTACACGGTATCTGTACATAATACCACCCGATACTAGATATCCATGTCAAAATATTACAATTGACAGGTTGGCAACCCTTCGCAACCCACGTCACCCAATACCCAATCCTTTCGCTTGTTGAACGATGTTATGAATCATAGGACACACATATTCACCACTATTAGAAATTACTCCTTATATGTGACCCATATTTTAGGTCCCCCTCACAACTCTTAATCACATAAAATATTTATTATTGTGTGTGTATTTATTATTGTGCTTACAAATGAAACACTGTTCAAAGTTTAAAGATACGTACATCTCTGTACCATATATTCAAAATCTTGTAGTTCTATGACAGTTGTTGCAACCTCATTCCATACAAGTAACAGATTTTCCGGTAAATACAGACTCTCAATCCGTTTAAATTTAGCTAAACTGCGTCCAGTGTTGGTCTCTCGTCTTAGGGACGGACACACGAGCGACTAATTTTAGATAATTATATGAATGTTTGCTTAAATCTATGAATGTTAAAATTGTGATTGTGAATTGCGAAAAATCATGCACATTCAGATTCCTAGAAATTTAATAAGTTATAACAAAATAACCTAAGAGAACTTCCTTTTATGCCATTTTGGAGGACGGGATAAGTTATACAAGCTAAGAAACGCCAGTAGCTTAGAAACGACGAGCTTAAACCTATAGGTGTGTTAAGGTCTTGATGTTGGTGACCAAATAAAAAGCAGACTGTTATTAACGCTGGTATATATTGTTGCAAGTAGGTACAACTGTATAAGGCGGTGTACCCGATCGAGTTGGTAAAGTGAGTGTCCGTGTCATGGACCTTAGTCGTTTTATAAATAGGGGGAGCTTTTACGCCCGCGCCCGCGCCCCTCCTTGTCTCTCGGTCACCTGCTAGGCGCCGCGCCGCTCGCTAGTTGCTCAGCCGGCCCACCGCGATGTTGAGGATCCACATTTGATTCTCGACAGATGAGAAACTTAAATGATAAATAACTTGATTTTCACGAATTGATCTTTTCAGATTTTCGTTTTATAAATCTAGATGATGACAGCTTGCAATGCTACATACATATATATGACTTATAGTCATAACAGGATATGCAACAATTTTATTGATTGTTTTTTAAACCAAACCGTGCCCATTTTTCGAACAAATATAGGGTCTATGTGGTCTTTTTGCGTTTTTACCACTATGCAGTTGATATAGAGGTAAAACGAGTAGAGAGTAGTTTTAAACTATTTATAAAAAATATCGTGAATTTACTTCCTATTTATATAAATATATGGTAATAAAGACATTCTCCAGTCTCCAAATTTAATATAAATGCATACAGTCATTCAATACTGGCATCTTAATTAGAATGTTTTTTTTTTTGTTTATCTGAACGAGGTGTAAATGTTGTACGTTGTTGTTGTTGTATGTTGTAAAAGTAATAAGAAAAACCTCATTATATTTACAGACAGATGAAGCACAGCCTTGACTTCAGCATTATTTAATAACCGTTGACACTGTCTCATTTTATCCCAATTTTAAAAAGATGTTATGTTTAGTGTAAATTTATCTAAATATTAACTTATTCCAAAAAACTTAAGTTCAAACATTGTGCACTCCACCTTATCCTCAGCTCAGATGCTTTTAACTGATTGCTAACATTTCGGATGGACCCTAGATAGACCTAGCTTATCCTCTGTCCATACTTAGGATCCCTTATAACTTCACATTTTAGATTATTTAACTACTATTTCTGACCAATTTCCATAAAAACATTTTTTATTACATTTATAACTGTTTAAACTCAGCAACAAATATACCTTAAGTAAAGAGAGATTGCTTGATTTATACTTTCAATTATAAGTATGTGTCCTTTAGCGACATATAAACAATATCTATTCTATCATCTATTCTGAATATAGTTAGTCTGCCATCAACAATATTACATTTAAAACAAAAAAACCCTCCTTATATGAATATTCATTGTGTGTTCTCATTTTTGTGTGTGTTGGGGTGATAAAGAGAACCGAATGGCTGTGATAGCATTATACAAAGTGCATAGGTACAATTTTTGAAGCTCCGCTTGGTAGTAGTCGAGTGTTTATATACCAGGCTATTGATAGGCATAGTGAAACTTCCTCTGTTTGTGACAGAAAAAGATCTGGCCCTTCACGTAGTATTCGTACGAAACAGGCGATCGAAGCAGTGAAAAAAGGAATTTGAATAAATCATTCCCAGAAGCAAAAGATTTTATATCAGGAAATGAATATAGCACCTAGAACCACATCGCGTGTTTTAAAAATTACTGAGTACTTGCAGCCTAGAAGAGACGCGTTCATGATTTGACTGATAATTTCAAAATGAATGGTGTGGTTAAATCAAAACAACTTCTTAAGGAGTACGCAAGTACCACACAAAGACACAGAAAAACATTTAGACAAATATTTTTTTGCTATCGAGCAGTACTTTAACAAGCAGAATGACCCAGTCTCTGTTCAAATCTCTATAGAAACACTCAATTATTCAGCAGAGTAAAACTCCCGTTTTACTCTCAGTCAGTCAGTCAATGGACACCTACAACTCAAGATTCGCAAGTGCGCTGTCCGAAAAAAGAAGAGAGGGGATAGGGAAAGAGGGGAGGCGGAGTTGGGCCTACGATAACCTCACTAATTTCGAGGAAATGCAACGCATGCTTAACAACCGGTTTTCTGTGAGGCCGTGGTATAGCACCGGTCGAGCCGCCCCATTTGTGCCTAAGCATGGCTTTACCACGATAAAACTGTATAACTGTATTAATTTATAAACTAACATACATGACAGTAATAAAAGTTTTATGTAAAAAAAAGATTTTTCTTTGTGACAATATTTATGACGCTATGTATGACAAGACTAGGTATGTCCTAGTCTTGTCATACATAAATATCTTAATATCACATCAACTAATACAATAGTGACACTTCGTTCCACTTGCCTCGCTTTTGACGTCCTTTCGACCGAGCAATTCGTTCATTGTTTCTTTTCATTCACTCACTCCCGGTCGTCGAATAAACGGGTCTGTTGAACGACTCGGTTCAAAGACAACTCTTTTGTCGTTAAAATGAAAAAGCTACGATTGGAAATGTGACTTTATATTATTCTTGCTTTTTGTTAGGAACATTGCAAGAAAACATTTAACTTCAGGAATGGGTGTTTAACTTAAAATATTCTTATACAGTAAGTTGAAACACTTAGTAACTCTGATTTTCACTCAAAGCCGGCTTTGGACGAGCGACCGCCGACATTACGGCATGTTTTTTATGAACAATAAACAAAAATGACTCGTCTGAAGTTTCTTTTTTTTCCATAATATTGTCACAAGACATCGCACACATCTGTCTGATTGCAAACTAAGCATACTCATATATTTCTAAATACATGTTATAGATAAATTACACCCAGATACAGAAAAACTGATCTTACTCATCACACAATCAGTTCTCCTGGATGGGAATCGCTTAGCATATCATTTATAATATATCTCGTCCCTTGATATTCTAATAGAAATAAAGCAGTCTGTAAGTTTTAGACATTTTTTTTTAAATTACTGATATACCTAATGCCGACGATGTATGTAATTTGGATAAAAATAACATACATTTATATGATACCAATTTATATTCACAACATTCTGGTACTACTTTTAGTGTTACTTAACCAAAATGAACTCGTTGAATTTTGTATACGATTATGGAAAGACACCAAACCCATCTTAGTACGTCAATTCTTGTCCTGTGTTTTTTTATTCTCTATTAAAGACAGAATGATAAATTGTATCTGCAAACCTAAAAATATAAGTACATTTTCAAAAGGCGTTACCAAGAAACCTTTTTTACGTCCACCATGAAAATATTTTATGTGAAAATGAAATCCCATGGGCTATTTTTACTGTTGATGTTTCACGTAACAAAAAACAATGCTGACGTCATCTGTACAGTCACAAGCAAAACCGTTTAATAATTACGTACATTACTAAGAATTTATGAGTATAAGTCAATAACAATTTGCGAGCAGGTCGAAATTGCAACTGCAACCCTCGGGCTAAAGTGCAGTTAAACTGCAAATGAATGGGCCCGTTAATTTAATTTAATCGCTTTATTCAATTAATTGCCCATGGCAGCACAAAAATACAATTTTGCCTTTATTTTAACTGCACCCGAGTGACTCTTGATGAGTCATTTACGGGTTAAATAAGCATACTGATAGCCAAATCGAATATTTTAACCTATTAGTCTACATGTACTTCAGCCGTGAGATTCTATTAACATATTTTTCCACCATTTATATTATTTGTTTCAGAACGGATTTTGTTAAACATCTTCGTCAAGATTATTGTACAAATATATATCACGCATACCATTTTCAAAAGTTTCATGTCAATTTTCAACATGAATTTCTTATTTGTACTCAAAGTATGTGATAGAACAAGAATTAAGTAATATTTAAGACTGGCTTGTTGGTATAGTGGTTAGTGACCCGGGCCATGTGACTATTGAGCGAGCGGTTCGATTCCAACAGAAGACGAACAATATGATCCACAAACATGTCTGGAGTCTGAATGTTCTTTGTGCCTGCTATTTGTACATTTGTTAAGCCTGTAAAGTAGTAGGTCGTTACACTGAATAGTTCCTAGTGCAGGAGTTAGTCTTTTAAATAAAAATATTTGATTATACTTCCTTTGATATAAGTCTATACGTAATAATTATAAAGTTTTTCTCATATTCATGTACACATTTGATGTAAAAGTAACATTCAATTGGACTAGCCCGTTATTCTAGTGATAAGTGGTCCTGACTTTTAAGGTCGTGGTTTTAATTCTCACATGGGACAAAAATGTATGTGATATACAAATAGTTTTCTTCTTTGTGTACGTTGACTGAATATTTTACAGCTCCCCCGCGATTCAGGAATTATTCTTTATGCGTAAGTTGTCAATAAATAATATGTATTTAAAATGAAAAACGATTTTTCAACATCATCATCGTATTATTTCATAATTAACACTAAAAAGAAAGCTAATTTTGATAATTCATTCATCATTTAGACTAACCGCCAGGAAATGTCAATGAGCTCTCAAAGTAGGGAAAACATGTAACAGGTTTACTTCACCTACATTACTGAGCAGTTCACAGAAATATAGGGTAATTTTCAGTGAGAATTACCCATGTACGCTTCAAACACTTGTCTACGGATTACGTAAATTCGATACGTTGAAAGTGATGCGAAATTTTGCAAGTTATGCGTTTGTGGTTTTTTATAGAAAACTTAATAACCCACAATCGTCATATCGGTACTGTGGTTTCGATACACCAAACTCTCGCGACTCTACATTTCATGCCCTATAACTCGGAAGTTATTTTATATATTCTTCCTTTCCGTTCTTCTGAGTGACCGTTTTTACTGAAAACTTAGATAGCATTGATACAGCGTGAACGAAGACCAAAAGCCTTTCATTATCACTCCCTAACTTTGATCTCTCAATTAAGATTCAAGCCAATAGAGGAGATCACGGTGTATACCGAACTTATGAAATTTATTTACTCATGTGTCAAGATGTATTTATCAAAAACTTTTGAATAGTCGGTATACACCACATCTACCTGAAGGCAGTCGGACACTGCAGTCATTATATAATCTATAAATTCACAAAGATTAGTCTCTATACATTTTGTACTTAAGAACCCGTGTTGCTGTTCACTAATGTGAGGTCTGACCAAATAAAATATAACTTCATACTATGCGTAAAATCATTTTATTGATGAGACTTGTTTTAGATATTATGTGAATGCCACCACGACCGCATCCCACAGTAATATCAAGACATTTCAGATATTCTCGCTGTATCACAAGACATCTAGTAGGAAATATCCACACACTTACATTTACTGTTCTCATTAATTGAACTATAGGTGAAATGTTATTAGCCTAGAAAGCAGTGTTAAAATAATCGTTAAATAAATTACAAATACTAACACCTTATCAGGTAGAAACATCATCTCAAACAACTGTCAGGCAACACACCAGCCGTTTTTTCGTCTGACAAAAGTCCAGAACTGCTCACGAAACTTAAATATATTACATTCATATTTTAGATGACAGAAGTCATAACAGGAAACTTCCAAGTTCTCTTGTCTGTCACGTAACGTAGAGAAATGCCAGTAATCAAAATAGTAGTTGTCTTCTATTTGTTTTGTGACATTTAATATTTTCTCTAACTACTTTAACTACTACCAGAGAGGAAATTTTACATTATTTAGTAAAAGTTTTTGAGGAACATATTCAGACATTATTTTAGTTAAGATATTATACAACTCACCTAAAGGTTCATCACAATGTAATCATCGGACATAAAAGCTAAGTTACCGACAAAGCTTGCAGATTAAGCATGGCACTTTGCTGACCATATTTCCCGAAAGACTGATAGCTATTTCAACAAACGGGTCCTAGAGTGGAAACCGCAAACCGGTAAACAGAAGTTAGGACGCTCCCCCGGGCCAGAATAAAATACGATATAATATTTCCGAATTAAATTCGTACGTCGAATTATCCTTTCCCTAAAAAAGACAGCCATTAATCCCATTACCCTATATTTTACTTTCAAACCATATACTCTTAATACAAAAACAATAATTTTATGTGCTTGTTTATCAAATAAACAATCTACTCCCCCATTGTGTTCCTCAAATTCCAATAAAACTCATTTAGAATTCCAAACAAAATCCAGTATTTCCTTTAATCATTTCCGTGTACATGACAAAATGTAGAGGGAGTTTGTGTGGGAACTGACACGGGGCTTTCTCGGGCGAATCGGCAAGCTTCGCCGTAAAAAGCCCCGCTCTGTGTGACACACTGATGGTTGCTGGAGGCTTTACGAGTACACGATGAAGCGGTGCGGATCAAAATACTCCTATAACGAATTTCAACATCAGCCCATACAATACGCGGTAACTGCAAGTGTCTATAAGCAAATGATAATTCAAAAGTATGTGAAGCTTATATACAATATGAATTGTTTTGTTCATTAAGTTGAATAAAAGGAGACTAGGGATCTCCTAGGAACGTTCGGCCTGATCATCTAGTTGCCAGTTGTCTGTCTTATCAAAAACTTGTCTGAAATAAATATAATTATCCTTACAATTAAATTAAGTTGAAATAAAAATTCTTGCTCAAATCAAATCATGTCTATCCAAGATGCACAGTCTGAAACACGGAATAATAATCTCTAAGTGACAAGTAACAGCTAGCTAAACTATTGTTTTCTTTAGTAGCAAACGTAAGTTATCTATTACAGATATTGAGTGAATAATCGATTACAAAAACCTGTAAATCGAAAAAAAAACCTATAAACTACCTCATTACCTGGGAAGTAACTACCTCAAACTTTCGCATCCAATCTGCTTAAAGGTTCAAAGTAGATTTACAACAAGAATCAATCAATAAAAAAAAAACATTTTTTTCGAAAATCAGATTGAATTTATTCTAAAAATTTGGAAATTTTTAGAATAAATTCAATCTTTTCATCAAAATAAGTTTATATATTTAGTAAAGAGCAGTGAAGTAATTGTAAAAAAGAAATTTCTTGACATGTTTTAGGATAGTTTACATCTACAATATACTCGCAGTTAAACAGTCTTGAATCATTGCGGAAAATACCGCTGTTCTTATGGCGTTATGCTATAACTTACTTACAAAGCCTATACCAAGGGTTTGATTGACATTAAAACTCAGTGGCCACGTGAGGGTTTTGTTAAATGTTTGACAAAAATTTTAGGGTTAAGCTTAAAACCTCTATCCACCTGTTAGCTATCGGGCTCATTATCAAAATAAATTACATTTATTTTAACGTACTGCCAGAATTACTCGTTTCAATAGAATAAATTATTTAAAACAACGACAAACTCGATACTAATAATTTAACTAATTCAATCAACTATTTACAATTCATTCCAATAGAGCAGTTCTAAAAGACACAAACAAAATAATCTCACTTGTTCTAGTTGACTACACGTCCCTCACTCATCAGATCAACACTGAAAAAATGCTGGCAACACCTGAAGTTTATAATCTTGTAAATAAAACACCAATATTTACTTCGGGAGGAGCGGTGTCTAATTCAATGTGCTTTGTGCATTACCCGCGGGAACTGACGCGTCGGGTGTCTTAGAAAATTCCATTTCAAATAAAGTCATTACGTGCGCCCGAAATCTCTTGGAAAACTGTGAATAATGACCGGGAATTATACTGTGTTTTATGCCTCCTCCCGCAACGCGTTACAGGACTGCTAAAGGGCAAGGTAAAAGGCGGGGGGCGAGGAAATTTTAACGAATTACTGGAAAGATTGGAGCTTTTGCCTGAAAGAATTGGTGTGTGAAATTAGATTGTTGGTTTGGGAACCTTCCCATCACTTTATTATAACAAAGAAACTGTACAGAATGAAGCTTAAAGCGCACGATAAAAAAATATTCCCCCACTTACCACTATTTAAGTCGTAGTTTAATTTCTCAGGAAAATTTCTTGAGACCGAACCATGCATTTTGTTTTACTGACGCATTATTTCTCATACTTTAAATTTGATAAATCAAAAAAAAATTCTTAGTGACTTAATTTTTTTAGGTTGTGTATTTGGTGCAAAGTTATCAGTGGCCGCCGGCTCGTCCCGGCCTAAAGCTGACATTACGCGGCGCCCGGCCCGAGGCTGACTCATTAACAAATGAGATTTTTATCTTTCCTCCTAACATCGTGAACTTAATCGCTCAATATTAATATCTGGGAGTAGGCACAGGACTTATCAGGTGTTTGAGATGTAACGCAGGGGGAGCGACAAGCTTCTACTGAGCAATAATTAAAACGTGTCAATGTGTTGTGAACAATATAAGAACATTTTATTAATATTATACATTTTAAGTAAAAACCACAAAAGACGATTAAGTAACGATTGAAATGAGTCGAATCCTATTAGATGACATAAAAATATGTTTCAATACAACTTGCTATAGAAACAAAAACACTTGTAAAAATATAACTCCGCATTCAAAGGCAATTGAAAACTCGTAAAACAATATAAAAATATGTAGGTGTGGCTCGTCGGCGAGCATTTCAGAATTCTTTCAAAATCCAATACATCGCAACGCACCGATATATCATAAAAGACATTATACATCACTCCGACTATTTTATCCGTCCGTATATCCGAACATCGTATGCAGAATAGTATTCGAGAAACTTTGACTTGTAAACACACGGTACCTTAGTCATATCATATTTGACTTAGAAATAATATTTATGTAATAATGTGAGCTTATGTTTTACCTGTAGAATATGCAAAAGGATAAACATTATACAATCGACCGGTGCGATACCACGGCCTCACAGAAAACCGGTTGTGAAGTAACGCTTGCGTTGCATTTCCCCGAATTGAGTGAGGTTTCCGGAGGCCCAATTCCCCCTCTCCCCTCATCTCCTTTCTCCTTTTTTCCATCTCCTCATCCCTCCTCTCCTCTTTCCGCACCCTGCATCCCCCATCCCTCATCACCCTCAATGGCGGGCAGCGCACTTGCGACTCTTGAGTTGCTAGTGTCCATGGACGGCGGTGTCACTTACCATCAGGTGACCCGTCTGTTCGTCTGTCCCCCTATATTATAAAAAAAAAAAAAATACAAGTGGTATTAATAAAAATATCTTAATACATATAATAATAACTCATCATTAATATTTTATACGTATGTAAGTAACATATCGATATACCTTCGTTGTTAATCAAATCGATTTTAACACTTTCAACCACAGAAATTATAAAAGTTTTCAAATGAAATCAATTTATTGGCGAATATTATACAATTTCAATTATTATACAATTTCAGTAAAGTAGATAACAGATTCAATGCGTCTATCATAAAATTTAAGACTTATAAGGTTTTCTTATGGATGCCATTGTCACAACTGTACCAAACTCTGATCTTACTACCCTTGAAGTACATCCTTTCCAATAAAAAAGGAATCATCGAAATCGGTTATCGCGATATTGAGTTATTCGTCCATTTGTCGCGCACATGCTTAATACAAATTTAAGACTTATATCGTTTTCTTATGGATGCCATTCTCAGGACTGGACCAAATTAAAATGGGACCACACGGGACAGCTTTCAAATAAAAAAAACAAAACGTCTAAATCGGTTCACGCAGTCGAAAGTACTGTAACAAACATGCACGATACGAATACGAAAGAATTGAGAACCTCCTCCCTTTTGAAGTCGGTTGAAAATACACTATCATGCATAACTGCTGCTCATGCGGGTATTATACACAAGCGTGATTTGTTCCAATTTATACTTATATTTTGGAAAAGGTATAGATTAGTCCAGAAACACTCAGAAACTTCATATATGTATATTGATAGAAATGTGAGTTGCTTAAGACATGTAAAATGTGGTTTCCATGAATCTGTTTTTTTACACGTGGCATATTGCCCGTATACACCTCTATTGCCCTATAAACTCCTGCTCCTTAGCAATTGAGTTTCCCCAGAAGATAACTCCATAATTTAAAACTGACTCAACATACCCATGATATGCAATATACTTGATAGTATACTTTTTTACTTAACATGTAAAAGGCATATGAGAACCGTGATATTTTTTTGGTAATGTCAGTAATTTGTGTAATAAATGTCATATTATTGTCAATGAGTATTCTTAAAAATGTTATAGAACTTTAATTCTTAGTCCAATATACGGTATATAAGAATTATAACCAATTTTATCTTCTGTTTGTCTAAAAGGATTGTTATTAGTTTTTGTAAAATTAACATTTAGATTGTTTTATCAGCCAAGCAACTACGCAATGCAAGGAACGACGACGACCGAGCGCAGAGCGCTTTCCTTTCTAGAGTATACCTGAGGTCCCGGCTACAAGACGCAGTGACGGAACACTGTGTTGTTTTAGTCGGTTCGAGTCAGACATACCATCTTACTGGCCCCGGTAAGGTGACGACTCGTAGGGGTTTCCACACACAAAAAAAGCCAAGCAACTACGTCGTATAATGTGTCATTTCCTTCTGTTTACATTCAAATAAAATTGTACTTTACATTACAAACAAAATAATCTTATGATTAATAACTTTAGGTATGTTATTTATGTAAATTAAAATTAGCAGAGGCCACAATACTATCCCTTGCTGTACGCCATAAACAACACAACATACACAAACGTCAGACCTCAACACAAACTACAAAAACGTATTTCTACAATTTCACTGTACCTAGATTCGACCACCGTCCTTACCCGACTATGTTAATTTGGAGTAGAAAAGTTTTTGTATAAGCCACTTAATTGAAAAACTTAAACATTTCCTTGCGGGCCAAGTACTTTAAACTTTCATGAAATTAATATGAATTGCGGTTTACTTTTCCATAAACAATAATGATTTGAAACTCAGATAACTTTACTTTTACAAACATCTCTGAGGAGGTTGGCTGTCATCTTGCCTCATTCTAAAGCCATTGGCAATCGCTAACTAGAGAAACGTTTAAAAACTATCTATATTTAGTTGTACGAAATCCTTTAAGAATTATAAATGACAGCCTCAAAATATTTTATATTATTTATTTCTAAGCAAAACAGACCGATTATTAGGTCGTTCTTCGTTTAACAGCGAGGCTGAAAACATAAGTCTTACAAACGAAGAAGTTATAGAGTGTAATAAAGATTGAAGTGAATTTATAAGAAAATAGTATGAGGAATAACGTTTAGCTTTCCAATTTCATAATCACACTTTGAAAATCAATCGTCGCACTGCACTTCCGAACGATAACCTCCAGTACTGTACAAGATCCTTTAATAATATTGTATCATGGAGTAAAATCAAAAGTAATAAGCCACGTATACTGCCCTACAGCGGACCCTCCTCAACTCATGTTATCAGTATATTTTCACACACAGGTCTGCAGAAGTCGCGGCCGATGACTGCCTTAACAACAACACGTTTGCTGAATTAATGTGGACTTTACTGGAACGAAATAAAGTGTTCATTGAATGTCTTGTTAAGTTGGTCCATGTGTAACAAGTTAGACCGACATTTCCGCGAACAATTTACAGAGTCCGACCGTGGCGATCGCTAGAATTATATTTCTGGGTGGTATTCGAGAAATTTTATGTTTTATAGGTTTATGGAGTATGTAATATATTTTTCAGAGTCATTTGATTTTTAAATTGAATTTAATATTGAAAAATGTATGTTGTTGAAACAGGAGTTTTGAGTGGTAGAGCTATGCTTAGCACGAATGGGCCGGCTCAACCGGTGCAATACTACCAAGTAACGCTTGCTTTGCATTCCCCCGAAATTAGTAAAGTTTCTGGAGGCCCAACTACCCCTCTCCTCTTTCCTCTCCCCTCATCATCCCTCTCCTCTTTCACATCCCCTCGTCCCCCCTCTCTTCTTTCCCCTCCCCACATCCCCCATCCCTCATCACCCTTAAGAGTTGCAAAGTGTCCATGGACAACAGTTGTCACTTACCATCAGGTGACCCTTCTTTTCGTCTGTCCCCCTATAGAATAAAAAAAGGAACTACACTGTTGGTTTCTAACCTTTTCATTGATAAATACATAAGTTACCAGCACAAACTCTTGGGTAGAGAATCGCCTTTGACGAGTTCCGTTTACAAACTTGGGCAAGTAGTTTAGGAGTTAGAATTATGATAGATGTTATCAAGTGAATAATAAGTGCATACACGTTGAGTGAGCTTAGTTTTTATACTGATTCTTACTTATACTTTCGATAAAATATATAAACTCTCACCGCGTAACTAAAGCTATCAAAAGTAGAAATATATACACCTATATAAAGTAAACAATGGTTAGCGTTGGCATTGTAGCTAACTAAGTTAATCACCTCTTGAAGTGCCTCTGTGGCTGGCAGCTGGCCAGGTGGGGCTCTCTGTTTACCCTCTTTGTATTGCCTCAACAAAAATTCAAGCTACACTGTCTGTATTTTTACAAGATTTAAGTAAAATATAGAGTCAGGTGGTTCGTTCTCTTAAGTTGTTACAGCATATTGAATTTGATCTGGATTCTCCGGTTACAGCTAACAGTGGATAATAATAAAACATAAACATTTATGTCCAAATGTAACTATTTAACCAGACTGTTAAGAAATAGAGTAATAAGAGCTTGATGTGTTTTCTTGTCTATATTTTTAGGAATTATTTTTACATATACTTTGAACGGTGTGGTTCTCAGTGAGAATATGGAAACTTAATATCTTCCCGTAGATGTCTATAAGACAATATTAAATAGTCATACAGAGTACAGATGACGGCAGTAGGCTTGAGTATTTGAGATTTGCTTACCCCTTCGGGAATATAAGCATGACTTTATGTATATATGACAAGCTTAAGATATTTCTAAGCGAAACAGAGAGACTCAGGTCGCTCTTAGTTTAACAACGAGGCTGAAAGCGTAAGTCTTACAAACAAATAATGCAATAAACAATAAAAAAAAGAGGTTGACATGACATGACATGAGTGAATGATGACTGAAGATCACTAGCAACATAAACACAACAAATTACTTTAATTGACCAACTGCAATTAAAGAAAAGTAGAGGGACGGCTTTGTAAATAGAAAAAATAACAACTTAGCTAAAAGAAGGCAAAAATTAGAAACCCGTGTTAAAAGCCAACTTAAAAGATTTTAATAAGCACATGTAGAATGTATAAAGTTAATAATTGCAGTCAGAGGAATTATGTAAATATGCAGGCATTACGTAGGAGGCATTACAGTTAGTAAAACGTTAAGCTTATGCCTCGGACTGCGTAATACCTGTAGCCGATGTAATAAAGCTTAACAAACAAAAGCTTAACATTCAGTTTTTGTTTTTGGCTAATATTGCCAATGTTTGCTACTCCAGGACCTTCACTAACATAAAACGACTATTCTCTAAATCTGGCTTAGTTTGATAAGCGATTTCATCTAAGATATCAGGCCACCTAAACAGTGTGGCATTTACCTTGCCACGCTGAGAGCAACTGACAATGGAAACTTATCCGACTACAGTCCGGCCAAGTTTCTACCGAACATAGATGTAGAAACACTGGAAATGAATTTAGATAAATGACTAATTACTGAACTATAAAAGGTTCAGGTTTGGTCGTTAACTAATAATTGCCTGATATTATGCTCGTTTTGAGCTTTTTTTTATGTGTAAGCCTACCATAATGACTCCACTTTGCCTGATGATAAGCAATAAGTGGAGTCCAGGAGTGGTGGTCACCATCCTCATTTCATGTCTAGACAATGTAGTATGGTGACCCACCCTATGGCGGCCTAGTGAGATGCTTTTTCACGCCCGCTTAAAAGACCCAGGATCAAAGTGGGAAGAAAAAACGAGCGCTGATAGTGAATTCCAATCTTTCACCGATCGGCACAGGAAAGAAGAGCCAAACCGTTTCGTTCGGGATCGCATACCTTCGACTCGCAAACGGTGACTCCTCAGACCAGCACGTGTAGTCCTGTAGAGGAAGGGAGAAGGTGGGACCAATTGGAAGAGCTCGTCAGAACACTCACCGTGATGTAGGTGATAGAGAACTGCCATTGAGGCGCCATCTCTTCGCAACTGCAGGGGCAAGAGACTGGGTGACCTCAGAACACTCTATAATTCAGTATGTATTATAATTCAGTATAATTCAGTATGAAGGTGCATCATATGTCAGTATGAAGGTGTGCGCATTTGGCGCACCTTAGAAAATGACTACCGCTAACGATAGTGACTAAATTGCAGTTGTTGTGTGTCACCTCTCGTTACTAGTTTCTTGGAATTCTTTTGCTAATTCCTACAGTATTTATAGCCATCAAATATAATTAACTAAAGGGACTTTTTAGCAAAATGCTGAAATGAAATTTTGTGTGGTGCCCATGACTCTATTTATAACAAACACAAAAACTAATTAGTAATTACACAAATACGTACGTGTTTACGATGTTCTACGTCCACGTGACACGCTTGTGTTCCTATATCCTGTCACGCCTAGTTACACATTTTGGAAACTATTGTAAGAATCACTCTGTATCTACTGCCAGTAATAATCCTAAGGTGCCATTACACCGCTATGTATATTTGTATAAAGCACAGAAATTAACCAAGTAGTGATGGTATTCTCATTACTATCATATGAGCAGTGGCGTTGTTATTGGAGTAGAACAGTATAGGTGGACAGACGAACAGACGGGTCACCTGATTGTAAGTGATAATTGCCGTCCATGAGGGATGAGGGTTGCGGGGATATGAAGAAAGAGATGAGGGATGAGGAGATGGGAAAGAGGAGAGGGGGATGAGGAGAGAGGAAAGAGGAGAGGAGGAGTTGGGCCTCCGGAAACCTCAGTTGCTTACCAACCGGTTTTCTGTGAGGCCGTGGTATCGCACCGGTCGAGCCGCCCCATTCGTGCCTAAGCATGGCTCTACTACTGTTATAAAAGTGTGGTCTCGTAAAACTTCACTAAGGGATCGCACTGTTGTCTATTAGCTAGTATAAGTATATACCCTCATAGAGTGCCTGGACGACGACAGTTAGCTTGCCCAGATGCCTCCCCCATCGGAGATATAAGCGTAAATGTATATATGTATGTACCACTCAGTAAGCACCTAGCCTCAACACCGGTATGATAGATATTCTTCCTTTTGTGTTGACTGCCGTCTGACAGTGTCCCACATAAAGATTTGCACCACAATCGTAGGAAGATATCACGTATGACTGAAAATAATGATAGAATGATAGGATAGACAGAGGTCAGTGGTGTCGCTGTATGCAGCGCTAGATCGAGGCCAACTAGTTTATAAACTCACAACTGTCTATCTGCCTTAATTCAGTTCTGCTGTCGCAGCCGACCGCAGCGGCACCGCCGTGATTCGCTGACGATAAACTTGGACTAAACTGTTGTTCACTAGACTGAGACTGCTTAAAAGAGAACTTTTTCAATTATTCTACTTGGACTTTATTGCATTGGATTTCTTACTAGCGAGTTATTTGATTTCCAAGTTCCCGCAATGTCGTTTAAAACTTGTACAACTAGTTATGAAGAGGCATTGAATTAAATTTCTTGTAATACGAAAATTGTCTACCAACAATAGCTTTATAATAACAAAAGACAATCGCTGTGAATAGAGCTGAAAAAAATATATTTTATTGGAACCTAACTTCAGAATAACAAAAATACATTTATAATTTATAATTTGTAGGGAAAAAGGTACAAAATGTCGTCTAACTAAGAATCAAACTCAGCATAGTGTTTGTTCTGACGGTGAAGTTGTATCTCGAACTGACTAAAACCACATAGTATTTTGCCCTAGTGAGTCCATTGCATGGGACCTGGGTATATATCCCTAGGAGGGATTCTCCCAGGAACCCTGGACACCTTGGCCATCTCTTATGCAACGGACCTTGCAAGCTTTCTTTTTGAGAAACACGCGATGAACACGTCGCACCACCGTCTCAGGCCTGCTTCTGCTGTGCTGCTGACCGTTGGGACTCGACTTCACAAGGCATGATTCGCAGACCCCTCTCCTCCTTACGATAATTGTATAATGACGCAAGGACTTTCGCATCCACATCTCATGATACAAATCCGGCCAAAAGACCCGCTGTTTCGAAGGATACCGTGTACCCTCTAATGATCCCGACGGCCATCCGCATTGAGAGCTATCAACTTCTCTGCTCATATTGGAAGTGATATCCGAAGGAATGTCCTCGATAGTCGATGGGACTCAGGAGAGTACTATAAGACCTTGCGTCTGGTAGAATTTCGAATTTCAAGTCAATGGTAGGTAACCCATAGCTTTTAATTTACGTATTAAATGTTCAATTTCTTTTTAAAATCTAAGGCTGTAATAACAGTATCGTTCGATTGCGTTAACTTAGCGGTTTAATTCTTTTACAGCTTTAAAGAACAACAGACATACGTATTCGACGCTAATTTCAATGTGATATCTCTACTCGTTCTGGAGAAAAAATATCCTGAAAGAGAGACAGAGCGATCTTATCTCTTCTCTTTTCTTTTGGGGAACGTAATTTCAAAAACAATAGAAAAATGATTTTTTGCATTGTCAAAGAATACGTCATATATAATATAATTGTGTCACCTGGAAGTCTCAAACATAATTATATGTGGATATCCATTTTTATGTCTATTTCTAATGAAGTACTTGTCTCTGGAACTCTGAAAAACATGTTTTCGAGTCTGCCGCAATGTTCATCCTGCAACTTTTTTAAAACTGTGTAAAACAATATTTTCTGATATTAAAACTGTATTTCGGATTGAGTCTCAACAAAAATTCGATTTGGTAACTTTTGTAAAACGTGCCAAAGTTTATCCAAGTTGTATAACTTGTCGTCATATCGTGGTCGGAATACATGCTCCCCGGCAACCGGCCAATAGCAACTTTACTGTAGACATATTAGAGTCTACTTTTTATCTGTTGAAATGTAGAAATCCGCTAATATTAAGAAATACGATGAACATCTGTATAAATATTTAGTTTCCAATGTTCATATTTACATTTCTATTCAAGGATACAGTTTTAATTACAGCTTATATTTTTGTATAAATTAATTCAGTGCAATATACTCGTAAACACAATTCTAACTATTCCTAATCGAGTTTATTTTACTTCTGTCTACTTTCATACATTGTCCTTGATTTAGACGTCGTGAGTGTGTGAGTAGTGTCGTAAGAACAGCTGTATATTTTTATGAAAAGAAAACCATTTTTACGTCTATTCCACCATTGCGCATTTCAATTATCTCTGGAAGCCATAACCTGATAAGGTGCCATAACCCTATCAGCTTATGGGCACAGAGCAGTGGAAAGAGGATAGTCAGACGAATTGTGTTGTTTGCGTAGAAAACGAGGAATCATTTCAAGATGCATAAAACTAAATTGTACAAATATATCCCACATAGACATATTCGTACATATTGCTCTGTTTATTAGTCGACAATTAGATCGTTTATATTGTAAATTTAGGCGTATCACAATGAAAGAGAAAATATACTAATTAAAAGCTAAAGTTTTCAATTACTATATTTTTACTAGTCACAATATCATTTCCATCTATTCAGCGTTCATGTATGTATAAAAACCATTAAAAAAGCGTAACTTAGCGGGTAACAAGTAACATGTAGTTGAAAACTCATAGTATACGTATGCACGTACCAAGACAAATCAAAACTACTCTACACTAATACTATGAGTCTATGGGGTCATGCCCAATAATCGGTTCGACATCAAGAGCTTCAAACCAAAAATCTAGCAAAATCCCCATACGTACCATAACGTTAAGATAAGAGAGGATCTCTTACAGCAATGATACTATCAACCATCCACGTATTGTGTATTTAGATAGAAATGGACTAATAAGTATGTTTATCAGCAGGTTGGTTACCATAATACATTCAATATCATAATACAATCTGCTTAGTTTGTGATCAGACGGCCGTGTGTGAGGTGTGTGGAGTTATTATTATTTATTATATCCTTAATTTAAATTGATACATATGTACATATAAATAAGGTTTTTAAATATATAATATAAAAAATAGTTAGGGCTCCAAAGACAGGCACCTCCTGACACGCCGGCCGTGTCGAGGAGAACTGCCTACTGCATTAGTCGCTTAATCCAACCACACAATTTAACAGTGGTAGAGCCATGCTTAGGCACGAATGGGCCGGCTCGACCGGTGCGATACCACGGCCTTACAGAAAACCGGTTGTGAAGTAACCCTTGCGTTGCATTTCCCTGAAATGAGTGAGGTTTCCGGAGGCCCAACTCCCCCTCTCCCCCTCTCCCCTTATCTCCTTTTTCCTTATCCCCCTCTCTTCTTTCCGCTCCCTGCATCCCCCATCACCCTGAAAGGCGGGCAGCGCACTTGCGACTCTTGAGATGCGGGTGTCCATGGACGGAGGTTGTCACTTCAGGTGACCCGTCTGTTCGTCTGTCCCCCTATGGTATAAAAAAAAAAACATCTAACGAATTCGAGATTAATCGAGTATAATTATTATTATCCTCTTCTTTTTCATTATTACATACATGTAAATTGCTATTTTAAATATAAGATATAAATACAAAATACATTTAAAAATATAAATAATAGTAGACCACCGACATGGCAAGGGCTCTAAAGATAGAAACCTGCTGACAATGCGGGCCGTGTCGAGGAGAACTGCCTTCTGTATGCCTCTTTAGGTGTTATTATTATCAGTCAAACGTGACTCTATTGACATGACCTCTGAGATGTGACTTTCTAAAACTGAAAGCCATTAGATACTGTAAAGAACATTGTTCTTACAAATCTATCCAAATTTATACATTCTTTCAGATCCTCAGCTCGAGATAAAACAAAACATGTTATATTCACAAAAAAACGATATCCCTAAATAATAAAACAAATAGAATTATCTCACAAACAGGGGTCTGCTAGATTATGTTAAATGGGTCGGCCAGTGTTTGAGATCATGATCCGGCCACTTATAAAACATAGTTCGGGCGGCGCGGCGGCACCGTTTACCGCTGGTCACTAACAGGCCGGCCCGGTTAAATCCGGTAAGTGGGGCACGGCGCTCGAATAAATCCCCATATTATTGTTATTGCCACAGAGGATCTGTGGCTCCTTTGTATATGATCGTCTCGTACCATTATAACCTGCTATTCCGATAGTATTTTTCAATATATTTTAGTGCTAAGGAGAGATACCCGGTCATATCGTTTTATTATAGAACAATTTCATGATAGAAATGGGCAATATTATTCTACAAAAAAGAATTTAAGTAACAATACCTAAAGATATTGAGTCGTTTCTCGGCTCGGAATTTTCATTGTTGAGGCTTTTATACTATCTTACGCATATAAAGTGTTCTATACAAAGTGAGACAAAAAGTACGATGTCATCTCCCAATAGTAACCGAAATATGAATTACTTAGTGCTTTTAGTTACCACGTCTGGTTCTTTGCACCAAACTCCGGTACTTTGGCGAAAGTTAAAGTCGGAATTGAACAAATTGTCATGAATTCAGAGAATATTAACGGACACTGTCAGACCCAATGTCCTGTGTTCGTAAGTACATTTTATATTACAAAACATTGTTGTGACCTCATAATTAACTTTTTAGTTATATTGGAAATACACTAATCTTTAGAGGCACTTGCTAAAAACAGGTGCGAAATATAAATGTAGGTAGCGTATAAAACAAAAACGCTTCCTCCCCGCCGCCACCTTCTGTACGCTTAGATCTTTTAAACTGCGCAACAGATTTTAATGCGGTTTTAATCTATAGACAGAGTGATTCAAGAGGAAGTTTTATATGTAAATGCATATTTTCATATCGAAAAGCCGAGCATTAAAAATAATTATTTTGTAAAATCACATTTTTGTGTGCTTACATGGCAAACGCTGGCTAAACTTTACAAGATAGGTCAAAATAATTGACTACGGAATTGTAAATCTTTAAAAGATCTACAAAAACTCTATAAGTCTATCTCCTATAATAATATGAGAGATCACTCCACACTGACACCACGTTGGTATCTACATTGCACTCGTGCCGAGTCGGGGCGGTGCGCTACTACTATGAGTAATTAAAGCAATCATTGTTGTCCCTTCCACATCCAGACACGAATACGCCCCTATCCCCCAAGAGGTAGATAGAGCTGCATTATACACCCACGTTTTGCCAATTAGTCACACACACAACACCCAGATTAGTATACTTTTCTTATTTTCATAGAATAATGTGGTATAGTATTTTGGCAATGCCTCTGTTTTTAAGCATTCTCTCTTTAAGCTGCAGAAGAGGACTATCCGCGCGTCGTCTGTCTATGTGTCTGTCCATCGCGTAACAAAATGAATAAACTGCGCAGTTTTACCTGACCGTGTGTGGCCTACACGGTCAGGTAAAACAGGTCAGGTAGGGATATATACTGCACAGTTTTATCATACAGATAAAATGAAGGTCTGTGGCCCCCATACATGTCAGAAACAACATATATTTTTTTCATGAAATCTTTACACACATTTGGAAACCCCCACGGGTACCATTTCATCGTGTGAACGATGTCGCGGTTATGTTGGACTCGAACCGACTAAAACCACACGGCTTACGTCATATAGCCTATAGTCGGGAGTCAAGGTATGCCCTAGACGGATTACCACTCAAATCCCGACAGGCTTTGCCTTTGGCAGGACGTCAGAAGGCTTCGCTTCAGCCCAGCTCGTGCTGCTGAACCCGCTTCTGTGTAGGCCAACGCTCATAGAGGCCGGAGATCGTTAAACGCTCTTCGGTGCCTGGTGCGTCCCCTGCGGGATGGGAGAGTGCTCTCCCGTTCCCTTTCCGCCACCTCTTTGATAAATATCCCCTCCTCGCAGAATGAGACGGCGAAATTCCACGCACTCTCACTTTGGACCATGGACAGTACCATGGTCTCTAGCGAGAGGTTAATCTTTACACACCTAGACAGTCGGTTCACTATTAAGTGGCTCTCAAGTTGCAAGGGGTAAATAATTAAAAAAACAGGACCCAGTTATATCTTTTTAATAACATAAACATCACAAAACTGTACAAGCATCATAAATACTATATTTGCAAAACCGCAGCAGTACTCAGCGATACAATAAATTATTTTTTGTAGTAACATTATTGAAGACCTTTATACCCTTCATGAACTCATACCATGATACACTGAGGGCAAACGTTTTGTACTTAATACTGCTTTAATCTGCCGAAAACAGTAATTACCGAAATCAACATTAATTGATATAACAACTTGAAACGTGATATTCATTCATCAAAAGATAGAGAAATCTCCAATTTATTAAATAACCTAAAATGCCCGTAAATATAATCGATGTTTGATTTGGAAGCCAGCGGTAGATTGCACGATGTCACTAATTTGAACAGAAGTGTATATTTGAATTCTTCTGGTGATAAAACCTAATAATTTTTTGCTATTAAAAATAAACTCAGTTTGAATGGCTTAATGTTTCTATTGTAGGTAGATGATGTACACTGTAGATGATACGTTGCTATAAGGTTTCTAAGGTTTGGATTCTATGCAGACTTCAACTTCAAACAAACTTATAAAGATGGTAAAGAATCATCTCCCAGCAGAATTGCCTAGCTAACGGTAAGAAGATAAAGTTTATGTATTATTACAGGTCCTAAAATTATAAATACGCAGGCATGTTTAACCCATTGTTTTTCTGTTTGGCAATGTTAACATACATATAATAAATAACCTATTTTAGAAAACATACACATTTGTTAAGGTGCAAACCAAACTTCAATGGGTTTACTGCGACATTTTATGTAGACTACACCCACCACTCGTTCACTTTTCAACCAAGACATTATATTCACAACATATTTTGTTCAACATGCCGAACTATATAAATCCAAACCTACATTTTTTACCTCGATTACTTTTTCTTTTTAGCCTCCTCAGCCAATCTCTTGGCAAGGGAAGCTGGCATTTCTGGAGGAGGTGGACGTGGCATTCCAGTGTACACCTTGAAAGCGTCGTAAACAAACCATTGCAGACCGGTGAGCGTTCCAATCATGATGATACGTGCTACGAGTCCCCTCCAGATACCAAGCATCCCCACCTCTGATATAATGCTGCCGACAGATGCACTTGGATCCTTGTTTAACTTAGATACTATCGTGTCGGAGGGATGTGACACAATAGCACATAGTACACCAGCTATGTATCCTGCCGTAAATGTCACAACCAGTTGTTCGACTTTTGTGCACTCGGCTCTAGGTTTTGGAACCACGTTATCATATAAATATTCTACAGTTTTCTCGAACGATGAGAATTTCATCATAGTGTAGGGAACTTGTCTTCCCCAAAGAGGCGGTAATCCTTTAAAAAATACGCCCATGCCCTCAGTATTGAGCATGTGTGGCATCGCTCGCCTCATCTGCGAAGTGTACCCTGGAGTTGTTTGCATACGCACCTTGGTAGCCTCAAAAGGTGCTAGAAAACAGTCAGCAATGAACTCAGCTGACGCAGATGCCGCCAAATATAAATAAGTTCTGTATAAGAAGGCGTTATCTTCAGACACCATTTTGGCATACAAGTACTTAAAATATTCATAGCCCGCAAATTTTGCACTGCCTTGAAGTGAGTATCCGAATAATGTTGGCGCCCATCCTTTAACCAGATTGCGTATACCGCCCTCGCTGAACGAAATCCCAAACCCTTTGAAGATAGATTTGTACTTTTGTGGATCCACCTGTAGTCGACACTTTACCAGATCGAGCGGTGTTACGGCCAAGTGGGTACTACCACAAGCTAACGCACCTCCAAAAGCACACAGTATGAAGAATTTGTTGCTGTACATTGTACAGGAGAACTGCTCTTCGACTTTTTTTGACATTATGGAGTTTTTATTATATCTGCGCTCTTAAATTACAACTGTAAATAATGTACCAATTGTAAAAAGAATTGAGGGGGCCGATATATTCATGACATCCTTGCTTTTGTAGATTTCTTTTCTAAAATCTTGTAAGTACATGACGTCTTTCACGTCAATATCACAATAAATATATTTTTTCTGGTATAATGTCAATTTATGGTTTTTGATAATGATAACTTCAGATACGAAAGAAGGATATTAATATAAATACATAATAACTATACACATACATATATATCCTAACATAGAAGATAGTAGACGCAGACAAAGGATAGTATGGATCTAATTGAAGAATGTATCAAGAGAAACAATGATCTTTTCAAGTGTAAAATAATTTATTTCAAATAAACCATTTAAACAATTACATCATCAAACTCAACCATATCAAAGGGAACCGAATGACTTTTTATTATATTCGTGTAACGTGTGTAAGCCCCGGTGGGGTTGGCCCACCGGGGCTTACAGTGGGGTGGTGTGTCAGAATTGAACAACTTTAGTAAGCCATCCGGACCACTCCTAGCCTGGATAGGCGGCTCAGGCACACGCTGACTTCGCCTCCTCGCGACTGGCCACTATATAGGGTGGAAGGGAAAACCCGGTCCTACCACCCGCGGCCACTAGGATCCAAGGGGAGGTTTTCCTCCCGAGCCCGTTCCGCGAGGATGTCATCTCGCAGAAGGATGCGACCACAAAACATCTATCACTACTGGCCATGGAACGTACGACGGCCAGCAGTGATAGATAATATCCGATAACTGCAGTAAGAGCAGGGCAAGCTGCAAAAGTCGCAATGGTGGCAGGCGGGACTCAATTCCCTCCTCCTTCCCTTGCCTACATATCCTCAGCAGGATATGTAGGCAAGCATGACATACTTTGAACTGCCAAGCAAAGTAGAAAATAAAATTTTACATGTGACAACACAGTTCTTTCATCAAAATATCCTAAATAAAACATAAATTCTTCTTCATATCTTTGTAATTTAAATCACCATCACCATGATCTGTCTGCTCGATTTATTTTAGGTTGTGTTATATTGGAAGGTATTGGCTGGTTTTTTTTATGTCTTCCCGCCTCTTTAATGCCAACCCACCTTGGGAATTTAATCGTATTCAGACTGTATTAATTCTGCGGAACCAAAAAATAAGGTAAATTGGGGTCGGGGTCGGATAAAACGAAGGTGAATAGAAAGAGCATAGGGACTCAGACTGCAGTCCGGTCCGGTCCATTGAACTTTATCACAATCTGCGATAGAATCTTCTAATAAACGAAAACGGTTTAAAATTTCAGAACGTTTATATTTATTCAAAAACTTCACACCAACCCAAGTATGTACTTTCGGGAAGAGTTTTGCAATGGATTCCAAGTATTTCACTTCCGAAATATGTGGGAAATAACGACGTATTGAGTGTTCATGATTTAAAACCTAACTCTGTGATTATATTTGACGACGTTCCTTGTGAAAATAAAAGTAACATGCGAGATTACTTTGCCATGGGTCGACACAAATACATAGATTGTTTTTATCTAAACTAACCATTGAGTAAAATTCCAGTTCCAAAAACAGTTGATAAGAGATAATGCAAATTTAATAATACTTTTCAAACGTGTTTACGAAGAGCATGTCAACTCAGATATCATGTGGCTTTAAATTCGTGAAATGTGAAGTGAGCCTTTTAATCACGTAGTAAATACCAAACAATGTTCCAAGAAATATTTAATTTAATGAATTGAGAAAGAATAGGAAATAGACTGTTTGCAAAATGGTTGGATTTAAGCAACGACGCAAAACAGCTGGATCGAAAAAGCGGCAATAGTAAACTGATACATTAATAAACCCTTGTAAACATAGTATTTTGTTATATTTATTTCATTTAACGTTGACCAATGCTAGGCGCTGGACTAGTTAATAGTGTAATTAGTAATTTACCTTTTCAACTTCATTTCTCTGGTTACAACTATTGCGAACTGGTACAAAACTTCAGAAACGATTACTTTGAGGCAACATAGGTGTAAATAAGTTAAAAGATGCTTGATTGCAATACGATATTGCGTACCTACAAAAATTACTCCAATTTGCCCAATCGTCATAGAGCGGATTTACAGCTGTTAAACATACAACACAGCAAGACCAGCACATTAAAAAAACAATTTAACTTTGCATCCAGGTACCACGAAAGAGTAATTGCTGGGGCGAAGTTGGCTCACATCGGCAGAATTGGCGAGATACTAGTGAGTCTCCCTTCCGGAACTCGTGCATTCTGGTCTCTTGCCAAAGCTGTCCAGGGGAACTTTTGTAAGCCATCCCTTCCACCTCTGCACATAGGAGATAATTCGTTGACCGACGACGCTAGAGAAAAAGCCGATCTTCTGGGCACACACAAGGCTGTGTGCTATCACCCACGCTGGTTCTTCTGCATATCAATGACATGCTGCAGATTAGCAGCATCTATTGCTATGCGGATGATAGCCGCGCTTACATTTCTCGGGTAAACGTCATCGAAAGCCGATCAAAACTTGTGTCTGAAATCGAAACTTCTTTATCAAAAGATTCAGATTGGGGTCGACTTAACCTAGTCCAGTTTAACTCCACGAAGACACAGGTTTGCGCGTTTACCGCTAAACAGATGCCATTGGTCGTATCACCTCAATTTGAGAGCACATCCCTAACTGCATCAGCCAGTATCGGAATCCTTGGCGTCGATATATCAAGCGAAGTCCAATTTCGCGGTCACTTAGAGAGTAAGGCCATGTTAGCCTCGAAGAAGCTTGGTGTGCTACACAGATCGAGACAGTATTTTACTCCGGCCCACCGCCTGCAACTTTATAAGGCGCAGGTTCGGCGGCATATGGAATACTGTTCTCATCTCTATGCAAGTGCACCCCAGTACCAGCTTCTCCCTCTTGACCACATTCAACGGAGAGCGACTCGCATCATCGACTGCCAAGATATTTCTGATCGGCTTGACACCTTGGCGTTGCGTAGAGATGTAGCTTCACTCTGCATCCTCTATCGCTTATATCATGGGGAGTGTTCATAGGAATTGTTCGGACTTATACCGGCTGCAGGTTTCCGCCATCGTCCTATGCGACAAAATATCCAACCCCATCACCTGGACGATTGGCACTCCACTACTGTGCGCCTCTCCAGAAACTTTTTGCCTCGCACAACCAGCCTATGGAACAAATTGTCGCCTGCCGTATTCCGGACCGATACGACCTTCAAACCTTTAAGAAAAGAGTGTACTCCTCCTATAAGGCCGGAGATGCACTCGTGACTCTTGAGTTGCGGATGTCCATGGGTGGCGGTAGTCAGTTACCATCAGGTGACCCGTCTGCTCGTTTGCCCCCCTATCGCATAAAAAAAACACAAAGGGTTAAAAGTGATGAAGGCTAAACTAAAGTCTAGTGCAGATATTAGTTAATATGGAGTCCTTAAAATATTCCATAAGATTGGCAGTAAAGAATCTTTCCATGATTATTTATTGAAACCCCGGCTTTAGCCGTAAAGAACTGGCCCCGTGTAGTAAGTGGAGCCTCCAGCCGGGATGACCAACCAACGAGCCATCTCGGTTCGCGGAACCACCTCAGCGGAACTTAGGGGATGAATGAACGGGGTTCCAGGGTTTTCCTTTCTAGGGTGTACCTGGTTCCCCGGCATCTAGTACCCAAGATGGCGTGCGGTTTTAGTCGGTTCGAGTCCGACATGCCACCAGAAGGTGGTATCCGAGGGGATTTCCGCACGGAGAAAAAAAATAAAAAAAAAGGGATGAATGAAATAAAAGAAGGTAATGTATAAACTAACAAACATTGCAATAATAAATGTTTTATGCAACATAAATAAGCTTATTTCTTTATAACAACTTTTATCACAAGACTAGGTTCATAACATGTCAGATCGATCGATTTCGAAGTTGAGATGACGGTAGAATCAACTTAATAGTGGTTCAAAGATTTCAAGATGACGTTCTCAATAAAATAAAGTAAGCAAACTATTTGTAATGCACCCTGGTTTTACACAATTTTAATCATTTTACTTGTTCTTACACAAATTCACTAACTACATTCCTTTTTCGTTATTCTTTCCATTCCCAAGAGGGTGCAGGGATGAGGGTGGCAGCCTGCATTGTTGTACTTTAGGAACTCTAATACAATTGGGAGAAGGGAAGGGAGACGATGTTGACGCACTTTGAAAATCTGTTCAACCTACAAAATGTTAACTCTATAGCCAGAAGTTATAGGTAGTACAGTATTCGTACACAAACTTACTTATAAATTAATATTTTATAAATGAAACAAAACTTCAAATTAAAAATGTATGTATTAATTTACTTTTGATCCACTTCTTAAAACTAAGTTAAAATAAATCCTAAAATATTATAACTATCATAACTAAATATTTTATATTAATTTTAACATTTGTATACACATATTTACAAAACAAACTATTGCATTGGATTTTGTACTTTTTAAAAAAACTACTTTAACAAAACCAAACAGCAAAAGATCTAAAAATTGCGAAACGTTTAAAATAACATAATAACATCCTTCGTTGACACAAAAGTTAAGGATTGGAGATTAAATAAATAATTAATTACTACATTTAAAGCCCTCTCCTGGTGTTGCATGTAGATAGTCCAAAAATACCATCGATAGTAAATATCGATATTAATTCTGATGCCTAAGCTCAACACTACTTACAAGAGAAGTAAAAGTTATACATTAGTTCTTTCTTATCATAGTGAGAATAAACTTACTAACTGGCATTTCATATCAATGGCAAATCAACTATGACTACTGATGATCGTTTTCTGATGATTTTCTATAATTATCGATATAACTCTTGAACGAACATCGTATGCAGATGTTTAAGGTATCGATAATATCGTCAATTAACTATGTATCATGCATTCAACCTCACACAAATTATTTTAATACTGCCGACGAGTTCGATCCAAACCGACTCGATGTAAACGTGCGGCTGTTATTCTGTGGGGACGGGCATGTCGAATCGATATAACGTGTTGTTATACGTATATCTGATGAAGGCGGATGAAGTCACTGTTTAGAAATCGGTAGCTTTGAATATCAATAAGTCGATAAAAAAATAATCAAAACATTATTGTAACCTGTATGAGAAAATTCCCGACGTGACGTATATACCTATATATGTAGCTTTTAAAGAACTGTTTTATTTAATTATTCAAATGCAACTTTTTTTTTTTTTTGCAATGTTATTTTTCTGTACGAAAAGGTATTTACTATTAAAATATAACATATACCTAGACGGTACTTTTTAACTTTGAAGAACGTATTGTACAATTCCGTCGCCACAAAATACTTATTTGCACATTTATGACAATAATTTATTCTTGCACAGTAAGAATGCAAACATTTCGATTACTTATTGGATATAATGTATTGGCAGTACTGCTAGTGTTGGCAGTGACATTAATTAAATTTATCGATGTCGATTGCACTAATCTTTTTTATAAAAGATTATTGAATAGAGTAATTGATAAATCGACACTTTATTATATACAATATTTTTCTTTTACTGAAATATTTAATTTATTTTACAATTGTTTTAAGCTTGTGTTCTCTCATGTTTTAATGTTTTAATTTGCGTTAAATACAGTCTATTCTTTATTTTATTTGAGGATATCGTAATATCGATAATTGATTATTATTCGCTTAGTTTATTTACGTGTTGTACTTTTATGGCATCAAAAAAAACTATCGAGTCTATTATGTTAAAATTTATATGAAAAAGTCGAAATATTCGACAGATATATTAATAGAGTTAACGCACACGGAGTTCTAATGCTAAGATGACGATACTGTTATGAGTACTAAACACCTATGGACCACAATTTTCTTTAAAGATTTTTAGGAAAGGTTCGAAAGTTCTCCGGTGTTGCGTTAACGTACATATATTAGTAAGCACCGTGTACGAGACGTGTGTTGTGTACTAAAGGCGTGCGTCGGGCGCCACTCGCAGCCACACGTAGAGCCGCAGCGGCGCCGGGGCGAGGTTCTCCCGCGCGGAGCGACGCGCGCGCATTCCCCGCACCGCGCCACGCCCTGGCGGGTATACGAAGCGTGCTTCTAGCTCTAGTTGTCGTTCTAGTACGTCCTGCAAAGGTACACAAACATTCAACTCTCTAAATATTTTCATATTTAAATTATAATACTTATTTTTTTTATCGTAAAAAATGTATTCAACTCGTTGTAACAAAACCAATTAAACTCAAACTCGAGGGGTTTACTAGTAATCATTGGAGAAGTCCCCTTCATACTTCATCATCAGACCATCTAATTGGTCTTTGTAACGATCCATCCCAATCAATTGGACTCAAAAAAATCGAATCATGAATTTACAATACAAACACATAACAAATAAAATAAGTAAATATTTAAACACAAAACAACTTTAAACCAAGACGTTATTTCTCACTTAGTGTAAGTTCAGAGAAATTTATATTTTTACAAAGTAACCGTTACTAAACATATATTATATATACAAAATAAACTGCTTTCAATTTCGTTTCAAAGCATACTTTAATTTACTATAAAGGCTTACAAACTTAATAAGTGATATATTGCGGACATGTCAAATATATCTAATATTATATATATTTGACATGTCCGCAATATTTTACTAGTATTGAACCTGTAAATTCCCTATATAATGTTTGTAAGTCTATGTTAAAAATATCAACACTAAGCGAAAATGAGATGTCGTCATCTCGTCAAATCACAATAATCACGAATCATGTATGCGTCATATGCATTGCTATACCTAAAGCTAAGCGCTTCGCATGTTTTCATAACTTATTGTTTCGTTTTGAGCAGGAATTGTAAAAAAATAGGAAAAAGAACGGCAACGTGAGAACAAGATAGTGGCGGAGAGGCTATTGAATAACGTTTTCGACCGACATGTGAATTCTTTGGATATTTAAAGATACTCCTCTCCTTAATCACTCTTACAAAAATATGGTACCTGTATTTTACTTAATTTTTATTTCGAGTATATACCAAAAACTTGAGTAAATTAAATTCTTGATATATCGACTCATATTCATTAAGAGCACCTCTACTTACCTATTTAATTATCAATTAATAAAAGAATTGACAATATTTACTTCTGCGTCAAATAACTACGTTTCTTCGATATAAACACAATCGTTGATATTCTGATATCGATATTTATAATTTTCTCATCACTGCATCTGTAGTAACTTCATATACCAGATGTCACTAAAGTCATGCTATGTGAAAAATGGTATATTGTAATGTATATTATAAACGTTTCAAGTTAATTTGTTTAAGTAAACTTAAAATCGTAAAGTTTATATTCTCGTTAAATTTTGGAAAAAATATCAATATATTTTACTATAGACATGAGGTTTCTGTACTAGCCCTCTTTACACTCCACTCATCGACCTCTCCTCTTTCCCATCTCCTCATCCTCCTTTACCCGTTTACCCTTCCCGTATCGTCCCATCTCTTATCACCTTAAAGGCGGACACTTACGACTTGCAACTTACTGACTTACTTACGACCCCTGAGTTGCAGGTATCCATGGACGGAGGTTGTCACTTACCATCACGTGATCCATCTGTTGGTCTGTCCCCCATATGATTAAAAAAACTTACCTGACTCTTGAGATGTCTTCTAAGTCTAAGCGCAGTAGTGCCATCTCTCTTGGAGAGCACGAAATCGTTGTGCGGGTCTCCGTACGCGATGCGGTAGTGCGCGCGCGCGCCGCCCTCGGCCGGCACCAGCCGCAGCAGCGGAGCTCGGCCCCACGTCTGCTTGGCGTGGGCTGACACCATTATCAACTCGGCTTCAGGCTCCAGGAGGGAACGACGACCTGCCACAAATAGTCCCACGTGTAACTGCAGTACCACCAGAGCATGCCAGATACATTGGGAGAAGTTTAGTCATTCTAGACAAAAGGGTAGGTAAGGTTTACTTGGTGGTTCATAGTTTCAGTGGCATTTTGATAATAAACACCTATTTGATAATAAAGGACCTTCTTTTTGTAGTCGCCTAAAAGGAGAACTTACCCGCAGTTCTACAGCTATCTCGTAAGGTTTGCCCTTCATCAAGCCGATAGTCAGTGGAAACTTGTTACCTTACAAAAGGAATTTGCTCTTTTTGAAGTATACTTACGTCGACTACGCCTCTTTCGCTTCCTGATGATGGTAGTTCCATTGGCAAATACTATCGCTTCATCAGGTGCTCTTCGTCTGCGACCATTCAACTACAAACAATATACATGTAGTCAATAGTGATTATTGTTTACGACTGCTTATGATAACAATGATTAAAAGCTTCTGAACATTCTTGCCACTTCCAAATATACAATAGTAGATTTGGTCGATACTGGTGAGCTTGTATGAAAGGTTTAATGACATTAAAATGAGCAAGAGCAAGAAGAAGAGGATGAACGTAACCAAGAGTATTCTTGAGTAGTAAATAAATTCAAAACTTGATTTAAATCAAAACTAATCTATATACGAACCTTGCAAGAGAAGCATCCTTCAGTAGATATAAGTTCATTTTCTCCTCCGATCTTGTACTGATCTTGCACTGGAAATACGGGTGCATCCCCGATGTCATCTGGTGATAGCGCAGCATCCAGTGCCGTGAGACAATGTCCTGCCCCAACGAGCTGGTAGCCAGCTGGACACCCGCACTGGTACGAGGAACCGAAAGGCGAACAGCCGTAAAGGCAACTTGCCGTTGCGCATCCACCAGCCAACTGTTAAGGCACAAAAATCTTTACCAAATCATACACATTTTTGAGGCCAGATACGCTGAATCCATTTTAGGAGGAAGTTATTTTTGCATGTCTAAAGAAAACTTGGACGTCATCGGTGAAGCTTAGAGCTGGAGTAGTTTGGAATATATACATACAACTTTTAGGTTGTTTTTCTAAAATGGCGATTATATTTTTATACCTGTTCTTTATTCTCGAAGTACTTAACTTAGAGAGTCCATAATCAACTTATAATGATAAACAAAGACGGTCTTTGGCTCTTCTTTGATCAAACTACCTTGATCTCCGAAGTCAGTTTGGTCAACTAAAATTTACTAAAACTTTATAAACTTGTCATTAAATCTCCAGACATAACATCCGTAATGTTTATTCAAAATTAAAAAGACTATTTCATGAGACATGCGAAGATCAACAATAGATATTTACTATTTTCATATTCTCTCTCATGCTTAGGCACGAATGGGCCGGCTCGACCTGTGCAATACCACGGCCTTATAGAAAAACAGTTGTGAAGCAACACTTGCATTCCATTTCCTCGAAATTAGTGAAGTTTTCGGAGGCCCAAATATCCCTCTCCTTTTTCCTCACCCCTGACCCCCCCCTTTCCCATCTCCTTATCCCCCTCTTTCCACTCCCCACATACATACCCTCATCACCTTCAAAGACGGGCAGCGCACTTACGACTGTCGAGTTGCAGGTTTCCACGGGCGGTGGTTGTCACTTACCACCAGGTGACAAGTCTGTTCGTCTGTCCCCCTATGATATAAAAAAAATATAATAGTGCGTGAGATGGTATGGTATGGTAAGATGTGTGTAGTACGGACCTGCAGGCAGACGGCGTGGGGCGCGTCCCAGCCATAGCCGGCGGGGCAGCCGCAGCGGTACGCGCCGCCCACTGCGAAGCAAGGCGACGCTCCGCACGGCGCCGCCGCGCACGCGTCCTGCGGAACGCACACGCCGCTCGACGAACGAACCGTACCTGCACACGACAACATCGTTTTCATTTAAATATACGGTTTAACTCACGTGTGTATTTGGGGGATGCCCGACTAGTTTCGGTCTCGACAGGAGACCTTTCTCAAGAAGTAAGTCATTCAGTCGCGACGGTACTGGACGTCGCACGTCGTCAATATTTAAATAAATATCCTCAAGGGCGGTACCCTGAAAAGCCGACAACACAATTGTGGCTCTTGAGTTGCAGATTAACATGGATGATGGCCGTAATGACTTCCAAGGCGACTTGTCTGCCAAATATACGATTAAAAAGTGCTTATGTTTAAGTTCCCCCCACCTTCTCCACATTTTCTAACACTTGTGTTTATATCCTCAAAAGGGAAAAAAGTTTTATTCTTATAAAAAGAAATCCAAAAAGCTTTTATTCAGTTGTCCATCTGTCTGTCAAGACTTTTTTCTCTGGGAGGCAATGGAAGTTTCAACTTGAAATTAATATAAATTATTTCGTATTTCTTTGACCAGTTACTAACGAATTAGTTTTTTACTAAATACAACGTAAAATGTTACGTAATCCTGACTTAGTTATTAAAATTGAGAATAAAAGTATAAATTCACACAACTATCAACTGTCCATTTTATTCGTATAACCCGTGTTTAGCATGCTTTACACATACGCGATAATATCGTTATCCCTAAATTGTCAGTATATTTTTAATTGAATTGATTGTAGTCAAGATTAGTTCGGTTTTAAAACCGGACTCTGGAGTGTAAAATTAGGGGATGAAAACTATAGTTTATTACAATTTATCAGGATAAGAGCAAAAAGTCATAGGGGGACAGACGAACAGACAGGTCACCTGATGGTAAGTGACAACCACCGTCCATAGACACCTGTAACTCAAGAGTCCTAAGTGCGCTGCCGCCTTTGAGGGTGACGAGGAATAGGGGTATGCGTGTAGGGGAAAGAAGAGACGGGGGATTAGGATATCAAAAAGAGGGGAGGGGGATTAGGATATAGGAAAGAGGAAAGGAGGGATGAAGGGAGAGGAAAGAGGAGAGGGATTCGGGCTTCCGGAAACCTCTCATTTCGGGGAAATGCAACGCAAGCTTTACTTCACAACCAGGTTTCTATGAGGCCGAGGTATAGCACTGGTCGAGCCGGCCTATTCGTGCCTAAGCACGACTCTACCACTGTTAAAAGCAATATGAGCAATCGAATCAAGTTGTTTGTTTATTAGTTCTACTATACATATTTTGTTTTAGATAAGTTTAAGACAGCGCCATCTTTTACCAAACCGACGAACTTTGTACTGTCGCACTAACACAACCATTTAGTTCACAATTTAGTACCTACACAGTGGCGCCACTTTACTATCGTACATTTATAAATTATATTATCATTAAAACCTTTACACTTTTACTTTCATTAAGTATATAAGTATTAAATATTTATCTGTAAATCATAAACAATATTATCTGATGTCTAAAACGCTACAATAGACTCTTAAACGGTTTAGAAATTAACCATAATTTTTTATTGATATTAAGTATAATAATAATAATATAATACCATCATACCTTTAGACGGTACAGATAGACAGGGAGACAGTTTGTATTATTTAACCAGACTGCTTATATACATACTTATATATTTCTAAATACAAACATAATTATTTGATTATTACATATATAAGACATACAGACACAAAACAAGTAATCATGCTTATCACAAATTTATTGGTTTTGGGTGAGAATCGAACTCATGACTTTGGATTGACAGCAGTCAGAATCACTGACCACTAGATTAAAAGGCCAGTCAAACCTCATGTTAGTATATTTTTTAGTGGAAACGAGCAGATGAGAAAGGAAAGAGGAAAAGAGAGTGGCTTCCAGTGACCTCCCTCACTTAGTGAAAAACACCGCAGCGTTGCTTAACAATTGTTCTTCTATGAGGCCTTGGTAAGACTCCGGTCGAGCCAGGTCACGAGGCACGTCACAAGAAGAGATATAAACTCTGGTAACTACATAAGTGTTGAACAGAGTACTGACCGCTGGGACAGTCGCAGCGGTACCCCCCGGCGTAGTTCCTGCAGGGCGACTGGCAGCGCCCGTCCTCGCACTCGTCGCGGTCGAGGCAGCGCGCGCCGGCGAGGTCGAGGCGGAAGCCGCGCGGGCACACGCAGCGGAACGAGCCGAGCAAGTTCACGCACTTGCCCGGCGCCGGGCACAGGCCTTCCTCGTGACACTCGTTCACGTCTGAAATGGAAACCAACGTCAACTATTCTTCTCTTTTCTTGTTGCTCTTCCGACTGTCAATCCATCTGTATAAGTACATCATTTTATTTATCCGCCCCCCCGGACGGCAGTAGGCTTTCATCGCCTTTTTACGCCTCTGACTATTCCTTCGAAGATATAGCCGTGAGTACATGCATGTATGTAATTCTTCTCAGGAGTTGTTGTATTACTCAGCAGAACTACTGGCAAAAATGATGATTTTAGAGATTGAGAGGAATGAGAATGTTGGAGGTATTGTCTAGCTTTTATTGAGTTTTTTTTTTTTCCATACCAAGAAGGTTCACCTTTCATATTCTCTTATTTCTCAATATTGCTTCCTAAGTTTTATATTATTACGCGTACAACTTAAAACTATAAGTACATTAGTCAACCATCATTTTGTCTCACTTACGTCATAAGAAGCAAGTCTGTTGCCAGGACACTGTATGACTTTATATATACAATCCGACCTCACTGCCGCCTTTTACGTCACCCACAGGAACAAATAGGGTGGCCCTATTCTATTGCACCTATTCAATGTACTATTACTAGGTAGAAATGTTACTACTAGGAACTGGTAGGAATGTATAAATATATTTTTTCGTAGATAAACATTCTCTGGAAGAATTTACAACACACTGTTTTGAAGTTGTGAAATATTTTTGTTAACTATGATTTCCAAAGCTTGTGTAGCAGGTATTGTTCTATCTGTTAGTGACTATCCGCGGTTCTTGTTATTTTCAACATTAGTAATATGCTAATCAGAAGAGGGCACATCTTGAAAAAATTATTAACTAATGTTAGTGCAGAAGTTAAACTCACCGACACAAGCGTCACCCCTCTTTTCGTAGCCATCTTGGCAGGAGCACTCGTATGACCCCTCCGTGTTGGAACAGATCTGCTGGCATGTGTGGGTCCCTCGTTCGCACTCATCCACGTCTCGACAATTGGCCCCGTCCTCGTCAACTTCATACCCGGTCCGACAGAGGCACTCGTAGGATCCCTCGGTGTTCTTGCAGAGCTGTTCGCATGGAGGAGGTCTGACGCTGCACTCGTCGACGTCAGCGCACACGTCACCGGCGGACTTGTAGCCGCGACCGCACACACAACGGAAACTAAAATAATAAAGCTTTAGATGAATCAAACATATTAGTACTCATATTATGTATAGAATAACCACGACCAGTTAGTTCGACCTTGACCTTTTGGAACTATTGCACTCAGCGTCGCTCACTCTGCCATCCATCTGTACAAGGAACATCCCTTAACTCCCCCTCTATCCTCCCATTCCTTTTTAATATAGACAAAGTTTTATTTTTTTATATTTTGAAAGTATTCGGATCAAGGCAATAGGCTTGTTCTCTATTAACCCTAACGATATAGATAGATATTATAAGACCTAACAATTTCCTAACATTTACTACAATTAAGAACAGCCTTCGTGGTCAAAGGTTCCAATCCGGTGAAGAAGCAGTCGACGCTTTCAAGTCAGTCATTTTGAACACCCCCACTTTAGAGTGGAATAAATGTTATAATAACTGGTTTGAGCGAATGGAAGTATATAAAGCTACGTGGTGAACACTTTGAAAAACTATAAAAAGTACTATAAGGTTCTAGTTGTTTTTTCTTCAAACGACAAATCTTAAAAGGCATGCCTCGTACTCGTAAACTGAGTAGGATTCAATACCTAATTAAATCATTTTGATTACAGTCTTAAATATGTCACTGGTCAGAATAAGTTAACAAAGCAATAGCTTTACAAAAGACTTGACTAACAAAATTAATAAAAAAGAGTATATGATACTATATCAACTAACCTGCCAATAGTATTGACGCATCTGCCGGGCGCGCACAGGTCCGGCATGGCCGCGCACTCGTCCACGTCGAACATGTCGATGCCGGTGCCGATGAGGTTGTTGCCGTCTCCAGTGATGCCAGGCACCATGCCGGTGCCCCCCCCTCCCAGGTTGATGGGCGAGCACAGCTCCAGGCGCTCGGGGGTGCCAGGCTGGGGACACAGCTCGCACTCGGGGCCCCACGCGACTCCGAGGGTGCAGCAACATTGGGCTCTGTTGAACACATTCGTACATTATTTGTTGATCAAATTCAAGAGTACAATCGGTATGTAATCGGTGTATAATTTGTGTTTATAAACAATTTAATAAAAAAAATTGTAAAATATTTGAAAAGGAGTGTCCTTGAAGTTGCTTGCTTGATATATTTTTTTCTAGTATAGAGGGATAGACGAACAGAAGGATCGACTGATGGTAAATGACAACCGCCGTCCATGAACACCTACAACTCAAGAATCGCAAGTGCGCTGATCGCTTTTGAGGATGATGAGGGATGAGGGGTTGCGGGGAGGGGAAAGAAAGCCCTCTATTTAAAGAGATGAGAAAAAGGAGACGAGGATGAGGGGAGACGAAAAAGGAGAGGGGGAGTGGGGCCACCGAAGACCTCTATAGGATTTAAGTATTGGAACTTACAACTGGCTTCACTAGGTGATTGGACTTCTGATTTAGTATGATTGTATTCTTCTCTGTCTAATATACGTATGATATAAAACTTCAAAAATCCTGTGCTTGGTTCAATTGATATACTTAAATGATTTTCATTTGATATGATACGACCGAAGCATAGTTGTTGTTATTACGAATTAAAATTGCGACCCTGACTTGCCTGAGCTAAAACTGCCCAATCCATCTGTATAAGCATCAACAGCCATTCCGTCTATCTTCGTCAATATACCCCAATTTTTCCCATCCTAATTCCAATAGTATCTGGATGACAGCAATAGGCTTGCCCTTTGTTACGTTAATGGGACTAAATTATTATTAGCATAGGTGTCAACTCAGGACGTGTGCCTGAGACAGAAAGGTCTTTCTTTATTTTTAAAGAAGTCAACTCCTGCATGAGGAATAGTTTTTGTGTCGCGCTTTACAAACATTCAAACAACACTAGAACACCCAGAATCGGCACAACTAATTGTGGATCACACAAATCCCTGCCACTAACCACTAGACTAACAGTCGCGTCAATATGTATGTACGTCATGTATGTATGTATGTATGTATAACAACAAGGAAGAGTATTAACTTGGTGACGTGTGCGGGCGGCGGCGGAGTGGAGGCGGAGTAGCGCGGCCACGGCTCGGGCACGCAGCGCCCCGCCACCAGTGAGCGGTGGCACATGCCGGTGCGGTGGTCTGGGAACACAAACATCACACATTTACTCACGAATATACTATCATCAGTAAGTAGTACATCTCATCACTAACTTTTAATCATAATATTAATAATCTCCCGTAAAACGGATTTATCTGATGTCCGGAGACTTACAAACACACAAACAACTGACAAAAAGATTACCCGGATCCGGATCAATTATCTTTGGATCATACAAACCCGTGTACTGTGTGGGAATATCAAAACCACAACCCTCCGCTCAGCAATCGAGGTCACTAACCACTAGACCAACAGGATATTCAAGACTTGGTTGGACTTTTTTTTTTTAGTTGGTTGAACGTTTAATATATGTAAAAAATTATATTACTGATGTAATTATTTTTGTTAGAGGACTCTGACTTGCCAAGAAGAATCAGCAAGTATTTCATGTTATATGACATGCTTGAGCTATGGCTTACATTTCCCAATACATATAAGAACAAATTTTAGCATTTAAAATTTCCAAAGTGCCTAGTTGGCGGCAGTGGGCTATTTCCCCACATGTAGGGAGAAACCCCATTGTATAAATGCTCCGTAATCAGCTCCATACTAATAATAATAATAATAATCATTTATTTTCAGGCAAATCACCCATAGAATTCACTATATCAATTGATATTTTTACATTAAATGTTTATTTTTATTTCATATTTATGTCACTACGTAACTATTTACATTAAAACACAGATCAAATATACACTTATTAATTATTACATATTGATTAAATTAAATTACAAAATCATTCACAAAATTTAAAAGAATTCAATAATTACTTCTAGGTCTAAGAACATAAATATGTCGGAAAATTGCGGCTACAATTGCATTGCTACATGAAGCAATATATTGTTACGGAAGTGGGTACAGGGATTGGAAGGAAACGAATATATCACTGCCGAGAGTAACGATTTATTTGCGTTTCACAATATTCCGAACGCGTAACACTCACAGCACAGAACGAGTTGTACTGCACGAACCGCGTAGCACTGTTCCACACTGTCCCCGCGGACTACACTTAACTCAGTCCAACGGTAGTACTGCACCACTCACTAATCACTTTCACTTCACTTCACTGTACTTCACTGTACTACTTTTTCACTTCTTCTTATTCTTCACTTGAGAGCACTTTCCACTGAACTGCCCTGTAGGCGCGTCTGGAGCTCTTTATATACCCCTAATTTCGATCGTAGTTTGTTGAATTTCGACCGTCATTTCGTTATTCTTTTCGATTGTCTTCTACAACTTAATTTATTTATTCATTTTGCTTGATCTAGTACTTTCCATTATATTCGAATTTTGTAAAGAATCATCTCCATTTACTAGAATTTTCTATAAAACACCGAAATCACAAACAAAAACCCATAGTCCGCCGGGGCTTGAACTCACGGCATTCGACTCGCAGCCGTAGCCACTACCGCTCGGCTACCGTGACTTGTCAATCTTCATTTGAAAAACTTCTATGCATTGTTTGTCTGTGCGGTGACGTAGGCATGGCGTCACAATATAGTGACCAGAAGCATGTTTTTAGTCTGTTCCAAACTTCACAGAAGTTGATTACCCTGTTCTCGGCAAACATGCCAGACGCGCTACACCGCCATGGCAGGTTGAGCATAGCCCTGAAGGCATTATTGTATTGTACACGCAGAGTGTTATAGGCATTCTGCGTGCACTTATACCACAGTTGGCTAATGAGTACTGGATATGTTAAATGTGTTTATTGTTTTAATAAATTGTCATATATACAATGTCAACTCCTTATTTCTCTCAGTTAGACCAGACCTGACTTGGTTTTATTTTTACTTCATAGGTAGTCACATCTGAGAATGTGGTAAACTTGAATTTATAAGGGAGTAGAAGTGGGGGTTTATGTCTCACCGATACAGTTCATGAGGTCGGCGCTGGGCTCGTAGCCGACGTCACAGTCGCACTGGAAGCCGCCCTCGGTGTTGATGCAGACGCCGGGCGAACAGCGCTCGCGCCCGTCCGCGCACTCGTCGATGTCCGCGCACGCATCCTCCGCGTCGTGAGCCGCCGACGTACGGCGGTAACCTGCCGTAAACATTCGTATATTCACAAAAAAACTTAGGTACTCGTACATCATACCTTAACCTTCATAAGCTTTCGATATCTTTTGTAATTATGAAATTTTGATAATTACATTATGATGTAATATTTACATTTATTAATTATATTTATTATTAATAATTAAGTAACTTAATATTTAATTATGATTAACAGAGTATTCCAGGGTGTCGGTGAAACAACATCATGGAAAAAGTTGACTATATTTCCTTTCGGATTTTACGTAAAATCGGGAGTCCCACAAGGCACTATTTTAAATCCGATTCACTTGTGATAACGAAATGGAAATTTATAATAGCAGCAGACAAACTTTACTCATATTTTTCATTCAATCAAAATTTATTTATTGAATTTAATACATACTCAATGTTTACTGGACCACTAACAAAAGAGACCTGTAAACAAATAACGCACGATTTTATTCCTACAGTATCAAACACTCACCTTCGGGACACTTGCAGATGTAGGACCCAACAACATTCTCGCAGGCGTGTGGACAAACTTTATTGTCTTCACACTCGTCGATGTCCTTGCAGTGGATCCCGTCGGCTGCTACCGCGTACCCGTACGGACACGTGCACCTGAACGACCCAAGTGTGTTGTGACAACGGAATGTGCACATTGCTCGACCTTCTGCGCACTCGTCTATATCTATACAGGTCTGGAAATAACAGTTCACGGGTTAGTTAAGTTTAAATATTTTAAACGTGAGACTTGAAATCGTTAGACCAGATTAGATTGATCATTAATATAATACAGTGGTATTATAAAGATTACAAAAAAAAATATACATACTTTACACAAGTTAAATTAAAAGCGGATATGAAATATTGTGATTATGTTTCAAGCCTTAATATAATTGTAAAAAAAACATACAAACCTGATCTGGTCCTTGTGTAAATCCAAAGTTACATCTACACTCATATCCTCCAGGAGTATTTGTACAAGTTCCATTTCCACAAATCCTAGGATCAGCGGCACACTCATCAGCATCTACACACACTAGCCCAGTACCATCCAGAGTATAACCTGGCGGGCATTCACATCTGAAAGATCCATCAGTATTGATGCAACGTCCTCCTTTACAAACGTCTGGTCGAACTTTGCATTCGTCCAAGTCTTGGGTAAGATTTGGTCTGCCCATTCCACCCTGGCAGATACGAAGGAATTCTGGCGAATCTGGTGCAGGACAGCGTTCACAGTATCGTCCCCATGCAGCACCTATAGATATTTTTTAAATCGGCATTCAGAATATGTAAATGAAATTCAAATTCCTTGCACTTGCCTAAAAAATAAAAGGATGACCATGCTTGACCATGTTTTATTGTTTTTTGTGAGCATACTATGCAGGTATCTTTATTTTTGTTATAATTCGTTAAATTCAAGGTTTACAAGTTTCATAATTTCCCTAGCAAATTAGTTGGCATAATTAAACGTTTGAATTGTGGTGGGTAACACTCATTAATGAAGAAGGGAACCATCAGTTTCCTACAAACATTATCTTGTAATACTTTTGCACTAAATTGAATTTGTATTTTGCTGCACTATTTTCCACGCCTTTTTGCATTAAAGGAACAGAAAACCCCAGTAGAAAAGAAACTATTGTTATTAGCCAAAATTGCTCAGGTACAATGTAATTATGAAGTATGAACTAAACAATGAAGTACCTTCTGAACAGCAGCACTCGGGTCTTCCAAGCTGCAGCGGTCTCGCTCTGTGACACCGTCCTGACTCCCACTCGTCGTAGCAGAGTTCTTTTCGTTCGTCCACACAAATTGCTGCTGCTTTATCGAACCGCCATCCAGGTGGACAATCACAGACGTACCTGCACGAAATTTAGATTTGATAAAATATATATTGTGAATAGATATTTCCAGCTGAGTCAAAGAAATATAAATTACTAAGAGCAACTCACCCTCCGTTGAAGTTCCTACACTCTCCTCCAGCACACACATATTGTATTTCTTTACACTCGTCGCGGTCCACGCACCGTCTGCCTACCAAACGCCAGCCGGCCCCACACGAACATTCATAACTGAAAATCGAATGTCGTCTAAGTGCTTAAAGTCTAACAAATGCTTTATATTTTATATAAACTTATATTGCTTAACTTTACAGGTGATTATTGAAACTATAGTAAGTAATTAAGTATACTATGAGGTTTGTCTTGCATGGATAAGTGGACTATGTATGGTATATACTGTAAATTATCACTTTTTTATCATCATCTAAGTGACAGTCTTACCAACTTTACTTCAAAAAAATAACTAAGAAAGTTCAGTATAGTAATAAGGAAAGCAGTAATTACCCTCCGTTAGTGTTGGTACACGAAGGCGAGCCGTCCCGGCCGCACGGGTGCGGCAGCTCGGAGCACTCGTCCACGTCGCGGCAGTGGCGCGCGTCCGCCGTCAGCGCGTAGCCCGGCGCGCACTCGCAGCGGAACGAGCCCGCCGTGTTGCGGCACCGACCGTTGCGGCACACCATGCCGCCCTCGCGACACTCGTTTATATCTACACGACAACACTCATTACTATATCTCCTTTGAACATAAAGTAGACAGAAGATGGATATAGTGTATTCGAACAAAATGATTTTATTATCTTTAAAATCTGAGAAAATCAAGGAAAGAAACTCAATTCAAATGTAATTTTAACAAAACAACTGATCAACATAGTAACCCAATGGAAGTTATTTTTATTCTAAAATTGTACATAACTGCTGACATACCTATACAATCATTGTTGGCTCCTGGCTTGAATCCCTCGTCACAGTGACATGTATAGGATCCGGGTAAGTTTTCACATGTACCATTTCGGCACATGGGGCGGGGGCGAGCACATTCATCTACGTCGCGGCAAACATTATCACGTAGTGTATAACCAGGTTTACAGTCACATCTAGAAATATAATGGTTTGTCTTTTAACAAACTCTCATTCAACAGTGCCAAAACTGTGTGTGTGTTACACAGTTTTGGCACTGTTGAATGAGAGTTTTTTTAATAAAGAAAGACAATTGATATTTCTTAACTAAAGTTATTTTCTAGTGACCATTATTGTTAACATAACCTAAATTATAATTCCAAACCACATTAAATTAAGAATACGATAAGTAATCAGACTGGATCCATCCAATTAACACATGGCTATATCTCTACATAATACAAAATCTCTTCCCGCCGTCTGTTCGCTTATATCTTTCAAACTACGCAATGGGTTTCATAGGAAATGCACTGGTGACTATTTAACTCATAATTTAAATATGAATAGGGTGGTAAAATCCAAACAACTTCTTACCGCAAAGTGAGGTCACACTAAATGTTACTTACTGACTGGATTTTTTTTTTTACTATTGAGGAATACTTTAACAAGCAAACGTTCAATGCCAATGGAGATAAACCTAACGAGATAGATAATAGTATAATATATATACATATACATATATGTATATAGATAACTTTTGCTTTCTTTTGAAACCATCGGATACCATAAAATTGAAACCGAAAACTTCCTCAGCAATATCGAATTGTACTCTTCAAACTATCATAGATGTATAGTGAAGTTCTCACCTATACGATCCAATCGTGTTGCGACACTCGCCGTGCTCGCACAAGCGCTCGTCGGCGCACTCGTCCACGTCCTCGCACTCGTCGAGCGCGGCGCTGAGCGCGTACCCCGGCGGGCAGCGGCACTCGTAGGCGCCCGGCAAGTTAACGCACTGCGCGAGCCCTCGACACGGCGTTCGGTGTAAAGCACACTCGTCAATGTCACGACATAAGTGCGAAGTGTTGTCGTGCTCATATCTGGGAGACAAATTAATACAGCTGCAGTAGCAGTAGACTTTCCTAACATTGGAATGAGAATGTAAGTTACTTGTTTATGCTTTTACACTTTAAGCCCTCAACCGATCACTAAGAATTTAACATACAATTTGTCAGAAGCACAATGGAATTGACAACTGGTACCTGTTATACAGAAAAATAACTATTACTTGAGTGAAGCTGAGCAAAAACTAGCATATTAAATAAGATAAGATACTTTAAGTAATTGAACGAGTACAACTAACTCACCCGTGATCACATCCACATTGGAAGCCAGTTGGCGTATCATGACAAGTACCAGGTTTGCAAAGCTGCGGCATTATATCACATTCGTTGATAGGCTTCGTTTCATTTGTCATAGGATTGATATACTCGCCAGGCTTCTCACCACAAAGTGCCATGTGTTCATGAGATCCTTTGTCTGGACAGGGTTCGCAAGGATCGCCCCATGCTCTCCCAACAGAGCAACAACAGAGATACTTAGTTTGGGGAACACCGGATGATCCAGAACATTGAGCCCGACCACTGTCTTCGTAATATTCCATGTAGCATTGTCGCTTACGAACATCGACGCATTCCTCTGCAATTAAATCAGATAATGTCAGTGATTGATTGATTGAACTAACTGTTTTTCAAAAATCACTAGTAGCTTTTAAAGAGACAACGTCAGACTATCAAAGAGGCTTGTATATTTGGTTTTAGGGTCCCGTACCCAAAGTGTAAAACGGGACCCTATTCTAGTCACCAGCCAGACAGATTTTTTTACAGATTAGGTATTTCTGTAGCCGCTATAACAACAACTACTAAAAACAGAATAAAATAAATATTTAAGGGGGCTCCCATACAATGCATGATTTTTCTGCCGTTTTTTGTAGATATAGTACGGAACCCTTCGTGCGTATTTTAAACACATACGTAATACTAACTTCCATTCGGCATGGCCACGTATCCCTCGGGGCACAAACACACGTAGCTGCCTTGCATGTTTCTGCAGATCCCAGGACCGCATATGTCTAGTTTGGCACACTCGTCGATATCCTATTGAAATGCGACTGATTAGTTGAAAGCAATTTTGCAAACACAAAATGAAATTATTTTCTAAACATATTACTGTTAATATAAATACTCTTAAGCGTACCTCACATCGCTGTTCATCAGAAGTCAGCTGCCACCCATCACCACATGTACACACAAATGAGCCGAACGTGTTGGTACAAGTTCCGTGTTCACAGAGGGCGGGGTGCTGCAGACACTCGTCGATGTCGGCTAGTGTCACCACGTAGGATGGCTGCGGGAAATGCCAGAACTTAATTTCCTCTTACGTACGAAAATTCGATTAACAAGTGATAGAAACTTAATAATATTTTCGATATGTTTATTGAACGTGGGATACAAGAAATGTTTTACTAAATTCATATAAACATATCATATATACGGTAATACAAATTGAGTTTTATAACAACTAATTTACTTTTTTAATATATTTTTTTATACTATAGGGGGACAGACGAACAGACGGGTCACCTGATAGTAAGTGACAACCACCGTCCATATACACCTGCAACTCAAGAGTCATAAGTGTGCTGCCCGCCTTTGAGGGTGATGAGGGTTAGAGGGATGGGGGGGGGAGAGAGGGGGTGAGGAGGTGGAAAAGAGGAGAGAGGGAGTATGGCCTCCGGAAACCTCGCTAAATTCGGTTTCCTGTGAGGCCGTGGTATCGCACCGGTCGAGCCGGCCCGTTAATTAATAAAAATAAACTTACAGGTTCCAAAACAGGTTGATAACCGGGTCCACCAGGACACAGTTGCCTGTATGCCTCTGAGCCTGGCTCAGGACAAAGGTCACAATAGTTACCCCACGCAGCACCTAATGGTAAATGCAAACATATATAGTACCAAAGCCTTTCGCATATGTAACATTCACGACAAAAATCAGAACGAACAATTCTATATTAATTATGTTAATATGAAGCAAAAAGTAAACGTACCAACAGAACAGCAGCAAGCGGCCATTGTGCCATCTTCGGACAATTCGTCACTGTCCTGACAATGTTCAGTACCCGATCGTAAGTCCACCTTGCCGTAACACCTGGCCTTTCTTGAATCTGTTTATACGTATACTCATTATTTTTTTTAAATCTATCGCCTAATATGATAACGTTTAAAACAAAGCTTTACAATCGCTTTATAATAGATTTCACTATAATTTAATGTATGCCAACGCATTTAATGAAAAAAAAAAAGTAAAGGCTCTGTCAGTAAAGAAACATTAACGTAAATTGTTTTAAGTTTTTTTTTTCACTACTCTGCTTGTACCCTTATTTATTGTGTCGTATTGTACAGTTATCAACAAGTTAACTTACCATAACAAGCGGTTCCATCGGACACTAACTCATAGTTAGTGGGACACTTGCAGACGTAGGAGCCTTGCGTGTTGATACACTGTCCGTACTGACACGACTGAGGAGATTTGCACTCGTCCACGTCCGTACAGTTGAAGCCGGGCATCACTATAAATAAATTAACAAGTTACTTAAATAACTAACCCGGAATATGGACACAGTATTCAATCATTACAAATATAACTAAAAGTATAAACATAAAAACACATACAAAAATAAAAGAAATCATCAAAATACTCACAATCATCAATACTGTCAGACTGGTATCCTTTGTCGCAGATACATTTGAACATGCCGTAGGTGTTGACGCAGCGCCCGAACACGCAAACATTGTCGAAAGTTGCGCACTCGTCCATATCTGTGGACAGAAACATGTTTATACAAAATCGACCAGAAGTAAATGAAAGCGACTGTCGCGAGAAATTAAATTGTTTAATGAAGTCTAGAAAGAGATTTGTTAAAAGTTATAACAATTATATCACCCATCACTTACCAAGACAAGACTTTTCATCCTCCGACTTCGTGAATCCTACATCACAATCGCACTCATACCCTCCAGGTATGTTAGTGCAGTGGCCGTTTTCGCACAGAGTCGGGTCATTTGCACACTCATCTATATCCACACACGAGTATCTGCAATAATTTTGTAATCAGTAAATGTCTTTTCTAAATGTACGAGGCATGCCTTTTAAGTTTTGTCATTTGAAGAAAAAACAACTAGAACCTTATAGTACTTTTTTATAGTTTTTCAAAGTGTTCACCACGTAGCTTTATATACTTCCATTCGCTCAAACCAGTTATTATAACATTTATTCCACTCTAAAGTGGGGGTGTTCAAAATGACTGACTTGAAAGCGTCGACTGCTTCTTCACCGGACTGGAACCTTTGACCACGAAGGCTGTTCTTAATTTTAGAAAATGTAAAGAAATCGTTAGGGCTTAGGTCAGGACTGTGTGGAGGATGGTCAAGAATTTCTACTTTTTTCTGCTTCAAATACTTAATCGTTTGACGAGCGCTGTGTGAGCTTGCGTTGTCGTGGTGCAGGATGATGCGTCGCTTTGAGTTAGATTTTTGAAGTTTCGGCGATGACTTGTGGTAAACAAACTGTGGTATACCACTCTGCGTTAATCGTTCTACGATCTTCAAGTAAAAGAGTCGCAACATGGCCGGTTTTTCCCACGAACGTGACCACCATCTTCTTTGAAGTGCTTCGAGAACGAACAACTTTAGTCGGCTTTGGCTCGTCTTGAAAGACCCAGATTGTAGATTGTTGTTTGGAATCAGGATCGTAGGCATAGATCCAAGATTCGTCACCACTGAAGATGTCTTAGACGTGATTTGATTCTCCTCGGTTGAACCTTTGCAGAGTTTTCTTACACCAACTGACGCGGGCCGCCTTGTGATCGTCGGAAATCAGATGCGCTATCCAACGGCAAACTAGCTTTCTCACACCAAACGTTTCATGCAAGATCTTCTGGATGGTTGAATGGTTGTCCCTGAGATGCCTAATAGAGCCTCTATCTCTCGATACGTCACATGACGATTTTCGAGAATTAATGCTCTCACAGCAATGATGTTATCTTCACTGAAGGCGGATTTTTGGCGTCCTTCTCGAGATTGTGTCGCTAACACTAGTATGTCCACGCTGGAATTCTAAATACCAGCGTTCAACAGTCCGCAGACATGAGGCTTCGTCACTGAACACAGATGTTAGATCTTCAAAACACTGAAGCCGTGTCAGGCCTCTTCTAAAGTTGTAGAAAATGATTGCAGGAACATTTTCCTTAGAAAGATTCATTTTCGTACGTAACCTGACAGATTCCAATCGACGCTGTGACTAAACAATAGCACTAATCCTAATACTTTCAACTGTTTTGTGATTCAACATTTAAACTCATTCGAATATAGAACAGTGCGAAATTCAAAATTGCCGGGAAATATGGAAACGACAGAACGTAAAAGGCATGCCTCGTAAGTCAAAATCAACATCCCTGTTTGTTATAAGTTGATCATTATTTATAAAATAAAGATATGAAACTATCTTTATTTTATAAAACTCCATCTAACAGAATTAGGAATTACAATTACATAGAATTTACAATTACACTAAGTATTACCACTACCTATTTATCTAACTTAAATTATCTTAGAATAAAAACTTTCGTGAATTAGATTCATATTTATTTAAATATACGGTTTTACTCACGTGTGTATTCCGGGGATACCCGACTAGAGTTGAGTGCATCATCCGGTACCGTCGCGGCTGGACGACTTACTCCTTGAAAAGGGCCTCCTGTCGAGACCGAAACTAGTCGGGCATCCCCGAAATACACACGTGAGTAAACCGTATATTTAAATAAACATTAGATTATCGTGGTTGCATTTATACTTCATTTATTTGTAAGCAACCGCAACTGATAAGTACTGTGTACTATCTGTCTCCTACATACCCATCTCCTTTGTAGCCTGTGTCACAAAGACACATGAATGAGCCATCGGTGTTACTGCAAGTAGCTCTCGGATGACAACCGCCATTGTTAGTTAAACACTCATCGATGTCTTCGCACTCACTGCCATCCCCCCTCCACCCATCTCGACAACGACATTGGAATGATCCCTGTAAGTTTCAATATAAATATCTCTATATATACGAGTATAAAACAAAGTCTGGTTTGTTACCATTTGGGTAGCTTTATCTTGAGAGCCGAAGAGCAGAATAACTATTAAAATTTCAAAGTATTGGCTTTCTGAGGCGTTATGAAGTTCAACGGGTCAGCTAGTAATTAAGCTCTTAGTCAATCGACTAAAAGCTTAATTACTAGCTGCGTGCGTCAATTTTCCATCCCATTGCTCTCATTTCAAACCAGCATTGAGACTATTTATAATAATGTTACGTATTTTTATTTAAAGAACCAGTGTTTAAAAAGCACTATTTTTTTTTCTTTTTTTTTTTTCTCTTAAAAAAGACAACTCCCACACCAGGTTTATTTCCTGTGTCGCGGGGGACTTTACAAACATTCAAGCAACGGACACAAAGAACACCCAGACCCAGAACAACTATTTGAGACTTACACAAATTGTTGTCCCGTGCGGGGATCGAACCCACAACACTCGGCGCGGCAGCGTGATGGCGAGAGAGAGAGACCACTTAAACCGCCACGCCATTCGTATATTTAAGTACTAATGTTTGCATTTTTTTTTTATGGGATAGGGGAGAAACGAGCAAACGGGTCACCTGATGGTAAGTGACTACCGCCGCCCATCGACACCCGAAACTAAAAGAGTCACAAGTGCGTTGTCGGCAGGCGACAATGTGGCTTGTTGGAATTTAATATAGCTTTATACATATACATACTTTATAATAAGTTTATGTTTTAAATGTCCAAGGATGTTGCTGGAGCTTTGAATGACGGAATCATTATATTTTGTCTTTTACGTCACTTACAGGCAAGTTGATACAATCAGCGGCGGGATGACAGTCGCAGGTCCCGAGCTCACACTCGTCGTCGTCTGTGCAGGCGGGGCCCTGCTCCGGCTTCACGCTGTAGCCGTCGGGACACCGACATACGAAGCTACCGATTGTATTGTGACATTCTCCAGCACCGCAAAGGTCTGGTATCTGTGTTGGTAACATTTAGTACACGTTCAATATACTCTCCTTTAGACGTTATCTTCACAGCTACAAAAAATCATGACAAAATAAGAAAGACAACTTGCAATACGGGTAACTTGCATATTATTATTTTGATCAATGGAACCTATTTCAGACTGGATAGTGCCTGACGATGATTTTATATCCGGGGTTCGTTATCAATATATTTAATAATAACAATTATATGATCATTTTCGAATTAGTATGGCCACTGCTGTACACAGGCCTCAACTGACAGCCAGAAAAGCGGTTGGAAATGGCCTTCATCCATCGATTTGTCCAAGGTCTTTAGCTTTGTTGTTCGTTTCGTGGTCCGACTCAATTACTTTTTGACTTTAGTTAGTTAATAGCTTTAGTTTAGTTTTTGAGTTTAGTTATGTCGTCAACCTATTCCTTTACCTATGTTTGTCTACGTATATTTTTTAATTAACTACTATTATTTTTGGTAGTCGGGTTTTAGAAATTATATTTTCATTACGAATTACATTCACTTAAATAGAAACAATCAGAAAATTACAAAATATATACCAAACGGTGTGATTATTAGCAAACAGAAAAAATACATTAGAATGAAAACTTTCGTTAATTAGATTCATATTTATTTATTTAAAGATAATCCTTGAAAAAGGTCTCCTGTCGGGACCGAAACTAGTCGGGCATCCCCGAAATACACACGTGAGTAAACCCGTATATTTAAATAAATAAATATAGCAACAATAGAGTCACAGATGTGAATCTAAGAGAGTAAAAACAAGTAAATATATAAAGGAAAGTGCAGTGTAAGTGCTAGTACCTTCGCTAAGCGCAACAATTGTAACAAGATCTGTTATCGCAAAGTACAACGACCGAGCGTAGCGACATAACATGTGAGATGTGACGTGCGTAATGTGTAATGTATGGATTAGGTCGAGTAGTCATTGTCAGCGAGATCATTTGATGTTATTTGTTACGTTATTTATTACTAAAATTTTATACTTTTGCTTTTTGTTTCTTTAGTGCATTGTATATGTAGTATATAAAACAAAAACTTTAGAGAGTTACATTAGTATGTATTATTGTTTTGCTCCTGACACTGTAGCAGCAGGACGACTTACTTATTAATAAAGGACCCCCGTCAGGACTGAAACTATTCGGGCCTCCACGATACATAAACCTGAGTAAAACAGTATATTAGAATGAATTTAGTATATAAAGGTGGGGTTACATCAGCGCACTCGTCGATGTCCTGGCAGGTGGGCTTGGCGCCGTCGGGCGCGGGAAGCAGGCCGTCGGCGCAGGTGCAGGTGTAGGAGCCGGGCGTGTTGCGGCACGAGCCACCGCCGCAGGGCCGCGCGCCCCCCCCGCACTCGTCCACGTCGCGGCACGTGCGCCCGTCCGCGCGCAGGTGCCAGCCTTCTCTGTACGCCGCAGGCGGATATATTAGGAATACACTGAGATAGCATTACATAAGGGGGTTAGTGGCTAAGTGTTAAGTAACACTAGTTGGGTCAGTCTTAGGATGGGTGACCGTTCTTAACACACTGAAACCCCTCAGTGCCTTGGAGAGCACGTTCAGCCGTCGGTTACGGCCGCCATCTGAACATCTGTGACATTCGTTGCGGGTAGTTGGGGCCCAAAAAAAATCCGAGAACCTGGTTTCAATACAATATTGAATTGAAATACGATACCGCCTAGTACTTGGGTTGGGGAGGTCTGATGGCAGTCACTTCGCTCAAAATATCGAAGTTCAGCCATTTCGTAATTTAGACTTAAAGCCGACCCCAACTCGATTGGAATAAGGGCTCGGAAGAAAATGTTTGAGATGTAATTGTTCAATATTAAAAAGATTATTTCAGCTGTAAAAGACTGACTTCTTATTTAAAAGTTTTATTCTATTATAGAGCTTTTAATCATCGAAGAGGAATAGGTTTAAAACAAAAAAAAAACGAAAACAAAAATATATAATAATTTTAATAAATATTAAACATACATACATACATACGCTCATCCCGTATGCTGTATCCCCGAAAAAGTAAGCAGAGGTGTATTAAACACACAAACCAACTGACGGAACAGGGGGCAAGCTTATTGCCGTCAACCTGGCACTATACGACTCTGTCTGTCTGTCTGTATATACTGTCTGATATATAACAATCCAATTCCAAAAGCGACTACGCCTTGTACGACACTCGCTGGAACAGAATGATAGTGTGGCAATACCGTCATTCTCATGATGGTATTGCCACACCGTCTACTCCATGAGACCACGCGACATAAATGAGCAAGCACACGACGGCATTCTATTTCTAAACACTATAACACCTCACTAAATAGATCATTCGGATACTTTGAGTTACACTTTTTTTTTATCGTCTGGAAACCCCAACGGGTCACCACCTCACTGGAGCCAACAGTGAAGTGGTATGTTGGACTCGAACCGACAAAAACCACACGGTGTTCCATTCTGAGGTCTATTGCAGGGGAACCGGGTATACCCTAAGAAGGAAGCTTCCGAGAACCCCTGATCTTAATAATGTATGTATATTATTTGAGCTTTTATTGGTATTACCCACTATTAATATAAAATTGGAAAACCAATTCTAATTTCTTTATTTTCTAAAAGAACGAAAAGCAGTACATGGGTGTGGCCAAGTCCTTTAACATGTCTGCATTTTGCAAATATAACAACTCACCTGCAAGTACAGTGGTAGGATCCAGGAGTGTTGACACACTCGTGCTGACATCTCGTGGGATCTTCTGTGCACTCATCGATGTCCTCGCAATGAGATTTCACCGTTAACTGAGCGTAGCCCTCGTCACAGACACACTGGTATGTTCCCATCAAGTTCTCGCAAGCACCATTACTGCATATTCCTGGGAAATATTAGATTTTTTTTCTTTGTCAGTGACGACGACTTCTCTTTAATCAATACTACACTACGCCATATTTATAACACGATTCACACACGATATATAGTTATCATATGAATTCTTATATCTCTTATATCTTTAAATGAGCAATTCTTGTATATATATATATATATATACATATATATAATTGGAATCTCGGAATCGGCTCCAACGATTTTCATGAAATTTAGTATCCTATATAGGGTTTCGGGGGCGATAAATCGACCTAGCTAGGTTTCAGTTTTAGAAAATGTCGTTTTATCCGTGTTTTCAGGCAATGAAAAACTGCTACAATATCATTAGTATACGAAGGTAAATTTCACCACCAATAGGTTGTATAGGTCAGGTGGGAAACCAGACCATAATCAGATTACCCCGGTTCGTGTCCTGATGATTATTTTATTTTACTTTTTTTTTCGTTCTTTTAGACGATTTACCAAAAAAAATAAATACCGAGCGGTCATCCAGGTACTGCTAAATAAAACACCAAACGAATATCTTCTCAAACTCAAATAATAAATATATAAAATTTGTCGTTGGCATGCTCACCAGAAGTGATGGAGCACTCGTCCACGTCTTTACAGCTCAGTCTATCAGGTGCGAGCTCCATGCCGGGGCCGCACTCGCAGCGGAACGAGCCGGGAGTGTTGATACACCGACCTCCGCGACAAAGACCTCTGGTTTCTGCACACTCATCGATATCTGAGAACGTAAAACACACACATATACATATTCTGTTCCGTCAAATATCGAAAGCTATAAAATAAACTACAACATACTTTAAGATATCTATAAAGAAGAAATAGCTGGACCAATTAGACTATGGAGTCTTCCAGACTTACCAACGCAAACTTTGGACAAGTCATCGGACTTATGTCCGGGGTGACAGTGGCAGGTGAAGGAGCCCTCGGTGTTGCGGCACTCGCCGGAGCCGCAGACGCCGTCCACGATGTCGCACTCGTTCACGTCCACGCACGTGTGGTTCTTTGAGTCCTGATCGACAACATTATGTTCGGTTTAGTTTTTGGTAAACTTACAATCAATACAAAGAGAGTTTGGGACCGTCTTAAAGTCGAGCGCGGAGAAATAGATTATGTGTAAATAGTGAATAGTGTCACTATTGATACCAATGTATAATTTATTTTGTAGTCTTCTTTGTATTCGTCAATCGAGATATCAGAGAACCGAATAGAACAAAAGTTATTTCTACACTTTAAAAAATACAGTGATATCCATAGTGTAAATACTAGGAACAAAAACAAATTTGTTGTTCCTAAAACCAGGCTCAAGAAAATAGGTGGTTCGTTTAGATGCCAAAGTATACATTTCTATAATAAGCTTCCTAGCCAAATACAAGAACTAAGCAATAATAAATTTAAATCATTTATCAAAAAAAAAACTAAGTCAAAAAGCTTTTTACACAATTAAAGATTATATTGAGGATAAAAAGGCTTGGGAATGAGCTGCTTCATTAATGTACATGAGCCTTTGTTTTTCGTTTATAATTTTTTTTTTTTTTTTATACACATTGACATTTTATATTTTACTTTTTGACATGAATACTTACTTTGTTAAGTATTATATTGTTTTTTTTTTATTGTTTAATCTTTGTACCTTTTGACATGAATACTTTGTTAAGTATAATATATTATATATTTGTTTCCTTTTTTTTTAATTTATAAATTTAATTATTGTAAATGTGAGGACTATGTAGGTTATTTATTTATTTATTTTTTATTTTTTTTCTCTTTTCTCCTGTAGTTTGTTTTATAACGATGTCTGACAGTTTGAGTACTTTTGCGGCCTACCCAAATGTCCTTGCTTTGGTACTGTTCGTCGGTCCGTTGAGCTCCTTAAAGTTCTAAGTTGAGCTACACGATAACTGACAAATGCTTGCACTGTTTGGACGGGTCCACTCAAATGAGCGTGGTGCTTTCTTCAAAAGCTCATCTCAGACGTTAGCGTGCATGGTTCTCATATGTTTTTGACCAGTACATCTGTATGGACTTTAAAACAGACTTTGACCTCTGAGTTTGTTTCGGTGTTTCTTCTCAGGGTAGTCAGCTAGGAAACACCGGCCTCATCTAGCATAAACTAACAGAAAAAAAAAAAATATATTGACGTGTAAAAGTGTTGTTGTAACCTATTTACAAAATAAAGATCATTTATCATTTATCATTTATCATTTACATAAATTTCGTAATACTTTATCTTTGTTTTGGATAAATTCTTTAGTGGTAGAGCCATGCTTAGGCACGAATGGGCCGGCTCGACCGGTGCGATACCACGGCCTCACAGAAAACCGGTTGTGAAGTAACGCCTGCGTTGCATTTCCTCGAATTAAGTAAGGTTTCCGGAGGCCCAATTCCCCCTCCCCCCTTTTCTCTCCCCTCATCTCCTTTCTCCTTTTTTCCATCTCCTCATCCCTCCTCTCTTCTTTCCGCTCCCTGCATCCCCCATCCCTCATCACCCTCAAAGGCGGGCAGCGCACTTGCGACCCTTGAGTTGCAAGTGTCCATGGACGGCGGTACTTACCATCAGGTGACCCGTCTGTTCGTCTGTCCCCCTATAGTAAAAAATAATAATAATAACTAGCTTTTGATCGAGTCTCTGCATGTTGTTTATTTCACTGAAACCATAGTTTTATGTCTTTTCCTGTACCACTAACGTATATGCAAACATATCATAATGATAAGTTTAGTAGTTAAGACGTAAAGGCATAGCAAGAAAGCGAACACACTTTTGCATAATTATATTACAATTAGTATTAGTTAAGGTTTTCAGTATTAAGAATAATGGTTTATCACAAACCTTTTCATATCCAGGGAAGCAATCACAGGTGAAGGTTCCAACTAAGTTTCTGCACCGTCCGTGTCCGCAAAGGCCGGGGAAGGCCGCGCACTCGTTGACCTCCATCTGTCCTGGGATCACTCCAGGGCCTCCCTTGTGCCAGTTGTCCGAAGTAATATTGCCCCAGTTGTCGACGTTGCCTCCTCCATTCCAATCGTAGTCATCGTTACCATTACCGGTATTGCCCCATATGTCGGTAACGTTGCCGCTACCGCCGGGACGATCCCAAATTGTTGGAGGATGGCCAGTCGCGTCAGAGATACAGAGATTTCGGTAAGAGTCGGTTCCTAAACACCAAATTTAACTAATGTTATCCAGACATAATTGTTTTTAGGGAAGTTAAATCGGTTAGAATCAATCCACACTATTATGTCTATTGCGGGTTGCTCTCGGTCTGGTCTACTTTAAGATTCACCTTTAAATAATCGGCTACTTTTTAGATCGTCACTTTACCCAAATGTCAAAAAGAATACATTATATAAATAAGTGAAAAGTGTATACAGATTTGACTCTTTAGGTATAGAAGAATTCCTTGGTGGAATATCACACTTTTAGTCACCATGAAGCTCATGTGAATACAGTTTATGTTCTAGATGGAAAGGCTCAGCTAATATGTCCACTGAAAATAATGAAGTGGAAGAAATAATATCGGAAGTATCGCCTCCCTCCTCCTTACCTTTCTTAGGACAGGGCTCGCAGCGTCCATCACCCCAGGCCTTGCCCAGCGCCGAGCAGCAGCACACGGCCCTCAGCACCTCCACCTGCAGCGGGCTGGAGCAGCGACCCCCCACGTAGTCCGTGTAGCAGTACTCGCGCCGAGTGTCCACGCAGCGGTTGCCTGCATTAGCATTATTTAGTTCAGAATTGTTTAATGGTTCTAGAACAGGCTTGTGTTTCATTGAGTCTGATATGAGGGCTCTCATTTCTTCCAGATTCAACAAAATCGATATTATTATTTACAAGATCAATATTCCTTCTTTCTGCTGATATGTAGTTGCTGCACTGTTTCATCTATCCGCTTTTCTCTTTATTCTGGCATTGACCATAACATATTAATAAAACATTTTTTTGTTTGCAGGAAAATCTTAAAAACCAGTAGAATTTATTAAATGTATTTGCATTGATCATTCTTCTTGCCAGAGGCTTAACTATCACGGTACAACTATTACACGACGAGTTAACGACCAGTCTGAGTAAAAGTTACGTACCTGTAGTATCAAGACTAAGTCCTGGAGGACACTCGCATCGATAGGAGCCATCAGTGTTGATACAGGTGCCTCCAACACACAGCTCCGAGTCCAGCTGGCACTCGTCCACGTCACGACAAGTGGCACCATCCAACTGGAAGTGGTAAGATATAACAAATACTGTGAGTTACTCTTTTTTGCTTCATTTGTGACATTTGCTTATAATTTATGGCATTTAGGACATATTTTCAGATATTATTTTTTACATATAAATAGTAGATACCTTAGCAAATCCCTTAGGACAGGGGCAGTGTTCTACCTCGCAGGGCTCGCAGGGAGAGCCCCAGGCGAGCCCTACGCTGCAGCAGCACTCCTGCCGCAGCAGCGGCCGCATGGCCGCCGCCTCGCACTGCCCGTCCACCACGCGCCGCCAACATGAGCCTCGACGATTATCTACACACAATATTCAGTCGTATATACTATATCATAAAGGAGATTCGATTCTGTTTAATTGCCCAGAAGAACTAAACAACAAAAGAAACTCAAAAAAGACATGATTGCACGCAGAAGAAATATTTCCAGATCCATAGGCTAAACTTTAATGTGAAATTATATTTCATTTAGAAGAAAGAAAGAAAGAAAACATATTGTATTTAATAAAACACGACAGCTTAATTATGCAAATATTTTTTTAAAGTAAAACATTGAAGAAGACACTCCAAACTTATTAATGTAAGTAGTAACCCTGCGCTTTAAATGCAACCTATCAAATGTACCGTGTCAGGCGCGGTATAAACTGGCAACGAGGCAATCATTTAATTTATTAATTCAAAAACTGTTTTTACATTGTGTGTCAATATCGTTAATTTAAAATTACACTAATTCTTAATCAGTCACATGCAAGCCACAAAACTTTGATAAATAAATACATAATAAAAGGTAATAATAAATTAAAATATAAAGTATAAGAAATCAACGTCAACGTCGGAATGTCATATGTAGTATAGTTACGCGTCATCGAGGGAATAATAACACTCCTTTAACAAGAACAGAAACTCGTATTTTGTCTGGAGATCCTTTCTACTGGCGCTTTCTCCTTTTTTCTCTCTCTTCCACACTCTCATACTCGAGTATCAATTTTATCAAATGAGTAAGCAGTACCAGTATATATAACCAAGGGACTGTCAATACATTTATTTATTTTTTGTAAAACAAATGCTTTTTGGATGTTATAATTATAACTACCTCCCCAGAATAATACTTTGTATCTATAAATGTAAACAGGTCACTTAAAAACCAAAAGTAAATATGTTACCGAGGCAGTGTTGGGCGGTTGCGTCCAGCACAAATCCGTTTTCACATTCGCACTCGTAGCTGCCGTGAGAGTTGATGCAGCGACCGTTGTCACACGGGTTCGATTGTTCTACAAACAAATTTATTACCCATTCAAACATACCGACATCAACCGTATTCGGGAAGGAAACTGGACTGACATTTAATTAGAACAAAATTAATTAATAGACCATAAGACTAAAATATTATAGCAAAGTGTGTATGTGTAATAGCAAAATAATGTTCCATTCTTTTCAGTTCATTTGTTTCCCATCATTTTAAATTGGCTAAATAAGCTTGTCTCTTATATTTAAACGTTCTAAAGGCAGTTTGATAAAGTGAATATTTTAGTGATAACAAAAAAAAAGCATAGTACTTGAGAAGTACATAGTACTCAAGTAGCATAATTTATTTATAGCAAGGATACCAATCGAAAATCGATATAACAAATTGAAAACCTCCAAGCAACCACCAACTGAAAGTGAAAACCATTATTTGAACATTTTCAAATATAACCTTATTTTTAAATATGTTGAATATTATTTATTAGATAAGAGTCTTAAAAGTTTTAAATATATTATTATAAATAATTGAACTAAGCAGTGCAATGAAATTGATCAAGTGCCGTTAATGTTTATTTTTTTTGTTTTAGATCCAGTTGTATGAATGCCATAGCTCTCAGATGTAATGAGCTTTTTAGCCGCTGTTAGTACTCGGTCGCACACGATTAAGGCTATGAAGATCACCACTGAACTACGTAATACAAGTACCACTTGATGAACCCAGCAATTCTGATGAATGCATGTAAACCAACAAACCCAAGGCACAAACGTAAGTTTTTTAAACCTATCATTAAACAAAAATAATATCAATGAAGAATAACTACAGCACTAAAATCGGCCCGGTCCGGTACAGAGACATATAAAAATATAGAAACAAATTTTGAGTAAAATCACATCACGGCTTTTTCAAAGACTTCTAATTGTACCTTCGAGAAAACCTTTGAAAATTCTGTAAGGCGAAAACGGTCACGTATATTAAATAAATATTGCGTAACAGTACACATGAGCAAGATGTGTAGCAAGTAGCACCAAGTGCCAACAATCAACATTACAAATAAAAAAAATAAAAAATATGTACATATATATCAAAAATAAAACGAACTGTGAATTTCTGTCTAGCTTAGCTTATTAAGTGACCATGCATAATGCATACAAGCCGCCAAAGCTTAAAAAAATATTAACTTTCAGGGTTCCCTGCATATCACCCTTTCCTTCTGAAATTCAGGTTTTTTCCTACTGACGTACAAAAATACATTATCCTCATAAACTATATAATGGATACGTAGTGCAGTGGTTTAAGTATACGAGTGCACGACCACGTTAGATGCCCGATGCATGGAGCATTATGAGGCTGGGTGCTTTTCACTCAAAGATTTTTAACCTGTTCCGACTGGAATCATTGGGGGGATGTCACCCCTGTCATATTCCTTGACGATGAAAGTAAGCTCACCCTCGCATTCGTCAATGTCGCGGCAAATTTGTTCGTCGGGTTCGTACCGAGTGCCCGGAGGACACACACATGAGAAGCTGCCAGGCGTGTTGCGACACTGCCCTCCTGTACAATACTGCAAGAAACGCAACCACAGCGTTAAGAAAGAAATGTCATCCTTTTCCTAGATAATATTTAGGTTCTAAATTACTCACCGATTGATGCATATCACACTCGTCAATATCTCTACAAATGCCATCAGCATCAGGATGGAATCCAGGATCACAGATACATTTGTACCCTGGCTCCAAATTCTCGCAGGTACCGTGCGGACAAATACCCGGGATCATGGTACACTCGTTAATGTCTGCACCTCCATTATCTTTACTAGGACCCTCAGGACAAAGGACCTTATAGTCCTGGCTTCCAGCTTCTGGGCACGGTTTGCAAGCAACCCCCCAACCTAAACGTAGACCTGTGAAAAGGAAGTTTTTAAATATTTGAAATCATTTAGGCTCGGAACAATAAAATGATAAATAATAATCAATTATGCATATATTAACATTAAAAACTAGTTTTACTGTCATCAGTTTTACTGTCATTGCTCGAAGCGAAGTGAACATAAAGTGAAAAAGAGATTATCATATCGGAGGATATCAAATACCTTTGCTTGAACTACAACAACACTGAGAACGAGTGACTGCGTTTTGTCCAGGTCCTGTGCAATGGCCATCTTCGTATTTTTCATAACACAAATCTTGTACTTCATCTGTAAGTAAATACAACATTCAGTCAGTCCCAAATATGCCGTCCAAAATTATTATCACCTGGCGCTTATTAACAACTGCGGTGAATTTTTAATTGACCTTTACATACACATGCATACATTCACGCCTGTATTCCAGGAAGGACAGGCAGTTCTATTGCCAACCATAATTCCTTACTCGCCTCTTACGATATTCAAGGAAAGAGAGAGTGGGGGGCAAATGGCAATTAGGAATCACTGTACTCGAATGAGTACAGTAATAAATCTGTGTCAATTACAGATCTCGTAAAGATTACTTCATTAAAACACTGTTCAAGTATATGGATAAACATTACGCATGTAGTTAGACTTTTTTTTATAAAACTGTCAGTTAAAGTTGTGTCACTGAAACACTAGAGGTAAGTGAGTGATTTGAATTTTTTTTATAATAATTACTGGTCATAAGTTCTTTTTTTTTATTTCATTATTATAAAATACATGGAAGAGTAAATAATGAAGAACAATGTTAGTAATTATTTATAACTTTAATAAAGCTAGCGTCATATAAATGTTACTGTACTCGATTGAGTACAGCGACAACATACGTAAGTAAAATAAGTGTTATTTTACTTTAGATTCCTTACAATGATAAAAAAAATTATAGCTCAACAGAGCTACAGAGGTCTTGAAGAAGCTTTTGAAGCCGTTTTACAGGATAGCGATGATGATGAATGAATAACTGATAATGAGGTAGATGCCAATGAGGATATGAGGGCATGTTTCATACCGCAAGACATGCCTGGTACTATTGAGGTATTTTTGAAACGAGAGGATAGTGATGGCGATGACAGTTTGTACAATTGTAGTGATGACGAACAGCTGGCATGAATAGAAGAAGATAAGATCCTACCCGCCCAACCACTTCGAATATAAACCCAACCTGGCGGCTTTTTAGGGAATTTGATATTATCTGGGTACCATAAGCAAACCAATGCGTAGAATTGGTCAGCAAAGCCATGTTTCGGTGACATAGGTTTCGTTTTTCATGTCGGTGACATAGGTTTCGGGATATAAAAAGAAACCTTTATCTTGTAAATAACGACTTAGCAGCAACGTCGAGCGATAAAATGTTTTAAATAAGATCATTGGCAGAAGTTTTTACAGATGGGAATGTTTCATGATAGTATCTCTGTTGATGAATCAATGGTGAAATACTATGACCACCATCCAGCGGGAAGGTTAATAAAGAGAATCGCGTCAGGCTCCATCAATAGTCGATGACCTTCTTCTAGATGGAGTTGGACATTATACCGTCAAAATTAAAAAAGCAGTTGCGTTTTTGCGCAGAGAACGTTAGCAGTGTAAGAAAAGCCTTAATAGACTTTATGTCGAAAGGCGATTTTTGTAACTTTTCATACTTAGGTCACTGTAATTTCATAAAAACTACTATTTTTGAATTTTGTCTTGTAATTTGTATTTTTTTAATAACAAAAAAATCTATTTGATCTCTAATGGGTTAATAATGATAAGTGATGTTACCGAGGCAAGTCCTGCCGTCGTTGCTGAGCGTGAAGCCGGGCAGGCACTCGCAGCGGAAGGAGCCGGGCGTGTTGTGGCAGCGGCCGTTGCGGCAGACGCGCTGCTCGGAGCACTCGTTGACGTCGACGCACGCGCCGCGGTCGGGCGTGGGACGGTAGCCGGCCTCGCACACGCACTGGAACGAGCCCTCGCTGTTCACGCACCGACCGCCCTGATCAATACAACTATTGTTAATTTCACATAATATTTAAGTTAAGCTACGACATTCGTACTTTAAATATTTAGTAATGAAGTCATACCTCATATTGTTTCTTAAAGAGAAGATGATTTGACTTGACATTATTTTTTTAATACCATATTAGGCTAGAGAATATGATAGAATACGATAGTAGACCGTCAAATTAAATAAGTTTAAACTGCATTCCAAATATAAATTTATTAGAACCATTGTTATGTGGTTTTTAAAACAAGAACTAGAAATACAAGCTACAGTATTAAAAACAGAATGAAAAATATCGGTAGAAATCCATGGCTGAAATAAATCATGTATTAATAATGTTCTAAAAGTGCTAAGGTAGTGAGCAGGTACCTGGCAGACGCTCTTGTCGGCGCACTCGTCGACGTCGGCGCAGTAGCCACCGGCGCTGGCGCTGAAGCCGGCCTCGCACTCGCACTCGTAGGCACCCGGCGTGTTGCGGCAGCGGCCGCGCCGGCACACGCGCGGGTTGTTGCGGCACTCGTCCACGTCGCGGCACGCGTGCCCCGTCTCCGTCGACTCGTAGCCGAGGTTGCAGATGCACTCGTATCTACCGATCACAACAAACACCTATTACAAACATACTTCTTTCTTCAGAGGATTACTTTTTTTTGTATACTGTGTTATATCTCAGTGATAAATGTATTTACTTACAGTTTCTGTAATTTGATGGAAGACACTTTTTTGTAAAAGGAGACGATGGATAAATATAGGACTTGACTAGTGAACAGTAAAACAGTAAATAAAACAGTATACAGCGTGTCCTCAAATTTAGGACACTTGTTTTAAACACAGATTTGTTTTATTTTTTATGCGATAGGGTTTACTGCAAACGAGCAGGCGGTTCACCTGATGATAAGTGACCACCACCACCCATGGACACCCGCAACTCAAGAATCACAAGTGCGTTGCCAGCCTTTTTAGTAAGAGAACTCTTTTCTTGAGGGTTTGAAGGTCGTATCGGTCCGGAAATACACGTACATACAAAAAAAAAGTGAAAAAGTAACCCGTGTAAAAGTTATGAGTTTTAATTTCAAAGTATTATAAACTCCGTTTCTTAGAAATTCAAATGTGGAAAATGTTCAAAGTGGAATGTGTGAAGTTAAAGATTTTAACATTTCTAGCATTTTTTTTTCGTTTTGGAACGCTCACCGAATATTTGTGTTAAAAAACAGTGTTTACGTATCGCTTATTGTATGTAAAACAATGAATCTCTATATCACTTGATCTACATTCTTATCTAAAGAAAATGGTTTCCTAACACTGTTTATAAAATGCAATTCCGATTTCTTCAATTTTAAAGTAGACTCAAAAACAAATATTCGTAACAAATGTGAATACAATATTAACTTACCTAACATAAATAATACCATAGGATGTAAAAGCACGTATATCACTGCTTTGTGTGTATTCAAATACAATCCCGTAAATACATAAAAAATTAACAGAAATATGTTTAGAAAAAGTTTAAAAAGCAGTTACCAGATAATGCTCTATGTAACATATAATAATATTAATTTATAATTGTATTTCGGGGAACGTCCGGTACCGTCGCGGCTGGACGACTTACTCCTTGAAAAGGGCCTCCTGTCGAGACCGAAACTAGTCGGGCATCCCCGAAATACACACGTGAGTTAAACCGTATATTTAAATAAATATGAATCAAATTATGTTTTTTTTTATCCTAATATATAATAATGTTCTATGGTCTGACAGAATTCTTTGACCCTAAAAAATTATAGTCATTTTACTTAAATTTGTATTTCAAATTTAAATTTACAGAAATTGCAACACTCGAACTAGTTAACTGTTGATTCTGATACATTATATGCATGTTATAACACCTTCATGTATATACACACTGTTTTATGCAATAAAACTATCATTAAAAACACTAAAGTTTCTAAAGTTGGTGTTTATTGGTTTATCTGATTTTGTTTTATGTTCAGTGGTTAAAACAAATGTTCCATTATCAAGGTCACGCTGTATATAATGGCTGGGAATTAACGACTACCGCCATATTGGTGAAAGTATCTGTCACATCCGTGGACTCTATTTTATTATTAAACATTTAGGCAAGATAGATAACTCACCCTCCGTCGCTGTTTCTGCAGACGCCATTGGTGCACATACCACCGTTCGTCATCTCACATTCATTTTTATCGCTGCATCTAAGTCCGTTGTTCACAGGGTCGAATCCAGGAGGACATCTAGAAAATAAAATCTATAGTAAAAAATAATTGAACTCAATATTTAGTTACCAAAAATATGTAATAATTACATTTTTATTTATAAATTAATACCTCTTGTTCCGACAGCAACTGAACGATAAAAGAAAAATAAATGGTTTATAAAAATCAAAAAATGCGTAAGTGTCGTATAGTTATTAACATAAGGAATACGTCAAAGTATCATGAGATTAATAATAGCAATTATTTCTTGTAGATATGTTTTTTTAAGATTTTTACCGAAATCATAACAAATGAACACAACATTTTGAATATCAGAAAAATATATTATTTTATGCTACAAGGTAAGAAGAATATGATCCGTACTCCATGAAAAATATCAAAAAAAAAAAAGAAACATCTGATATAATTGACTATACACATACATATATTACAACACAATAAACAAGACAACACAATAAGAAAATAGTATTCAATTGTCAATAAATTAAAAGCTTATAAAAGATATGCAATGTCTAAAAGAGAAAGAATCAGTATACCTGCAGTCGAAGCCTCCAGGTCTGTTGATGCAAGTGCCGCCCTTGCAGTACTCGAGAGCGCACTCGTCGATGTCGATACACGTGGGGTTGCCGTCCTGCACCACCGACTCCGCACCGTCCCAGCAGTCGCACTGGTATCTGCGAAAGACAAGCATACACGGTCATACACTAACGTTAACCCAACCCAAACACAAAATTGAGATAGCTAAAAGGAATAATACGGAGTTAATAATAATAGCAATATTTGATCTATATTCTTATTTTAAAAAAATCGCTTGAGTTACTGATATGTGTTAGTATTAAAATAATATATTTAACGTCCCCGTCGTTCATGACTATTCATCCCAACACCAAAGGATAGGTATATTAAATAATGGAATGAATTTCAGCCAGATAGACTGACAACCTGAAGAAGATCAGAAAGCTCATCTTCTTAAACTCTAATGATAGTGAAAACGTTGCTAAGTTTCAAGATTAAGCGAGGACGTTCAACTAATGACCATGTCACATACCCGACGTCTTTATCGACGCAGGTGCCGAGTCCGCAGATACCGTTCCTCAACATGCACTCGTTGATCTTAGCGATGGCTGGCGGCTCGTAGGTATCGCCTCCCCCGTCGCCGCCGCCGGTGACGTTCCGGCGCCAGCTGGGGGGGATGAAGCCGCCCCCACACAGGTGACTCCATTCACCTGAAAAGCACCATTACAATGTCATACTTAAATACATACATTATATTACACAAAAGTTATGAGTTATAAGCAATTCAAGATACATAGTAGGGCCGAGAAATCACCCCTGAGGTACTCCTTACGCAGTAGTGAGACAAGTTGAGTTATTCAACTGCAGCTGCGGGAAGTATTGGTGGTTATCCGTTCAGCTATAGTATTACTGCAGTATGCTAATAATATAATGCTTTCATAGCGTACGCATCTTAAAAACTAGTTTATCAGTGTACGTAATTCTTGTCGTAAGTCAAGGAAAATACTAACTGGATCCTCTCGGCGGACAAGGGGTGCAGAGATTGCCCCAGGCTCGGCCCATGTTGTACCCGCAGCAACAGTCTCGGTTCGATAATGGCATGGGTAGGCGGTCTGCACACTCGCCCGTCTCGCCCAGGTACGTGTAGCAACTGCCCACTCTTCCATCTGTTCACAAATAATACCTTATATTCAATATAATATAATTAAATCTCATTCCAAAAAGAATATGAAATTTACCATGTTGTTTTTGGACAGGTCACTTTTTAACAAAGTAAAAAGTCTACTCTCTCGTTACAATACTGTAATTCAAGCAAATAACTTACCGATACAGAACTTCTTGTCTGGACTGGGGATAAAGTGTGGATCGCAAAGACAATAATAATCACCCTCCGTATTCACACATTTGCCGTTCTGGAAAATAAGGCAATTTGCTCATAAGCCACTTGTGATCATCTTACAAGAATACTATCCAGGCTAATAAGATGGATGAAGTGCTCACAGGACAAATGTCGGGGTCCTCGCATTCATCGATGTCTTCGCAGTTGTTGCTGACAGGGTGGCGGCGCTGGCCGGGAGGACACTCGCACGAGAACGAGCCCACCGAGTTGACGCAGCGCCCGCCCTGACACAGACCCGGCACTGCTGCACATTCGTCTATGTCCTGGAGATCACATACACACATATTGGAAATGTTAGCCAGGATCTACCAAGAAATAATCTATCAAATGAATATTGTGTCTGTTTATGTTTTGAATATACTTATTTATAAACAATTTCTACCCACTAATGAACTAACAGTTCATATTAAACCATTCGCATAATTTAAGTCTGAGTTCTCTTTTTAGTGCCAAAGAACTCGCTATGCCAATACGTAAGTGGCTTTATTGTCATTTAATTTAGTATATATTTTATTTATTTGACGCTCAATACTATTTCGAACAAAATAAAATAAATTAGAAATAAAACACAGTGGAACTGTCGTTACATTGCAAAATATGCAGAATCGTGGCTCGAGAGGAGTGAAGGAGAGGAAGTACCTGGCACTCCTTAGTGGCGAGGTTACGAAGGTGTCCGTGCGGACAGTCGAGGTCAGCGCAGCGCTCGCAGGGGTGTCCCCAGGCAACGCCGACGGTGGCGCAACAGAGCTGCTTGGTGCACACCACGCCGTCCAGCGCGCCCGTGCACAGCGCGCCGCGCGTGTCCGTGTAGCACGGCCCTCCACACCGGGGAACACCACACACACATATACACTCGCATTCTCACAATACATTATATCCCTGAAGGGGTAGGTAGAGGTGTCTCTCACGAATCATCACATTTCTATCAAAAAATATAGAAACTTGCTCTCAAGTTTCACACCCCGAAGGCATCAATTCTATCTATTAAATTTAAGGGTTATTATTGTTAATTACTTAATAGAGTCCAAATAAACTTACCAGTTCTTCTATCAATCTCACATCTCGTTCCGGAGAGTCCGTGGAAGCAAACACACCGGTCTGGTGCAATACATCTGCCACCACGCAAACATGGCTCGCGACATATTGCTGGAAAAATATCAACAAATCATATGGGTTACAAACACTACATTAGTGATCTCGCAAGGGCTTCCAATCAGATGTGTCAAACAGGAAACAGGTTTTTGGTCTAGATTGACATCTTAAAACGAAAGTCCTGAATGTCCAAATCATAGATATTTTAAGATTTTATATCGACAGATTAAGGAATAGACCAATTTTTTTTTTATGCTATAAAATTTTATGGGGCAAACGAGCAGACGAGTCACCTGATGGTAAATGACTACCGCCGCCCATGGACACCCGCAACTCAAGAGACACAAGTGCGTTGCCGGCCGTTATAATCTGCGGACTATACTTCAAAATGCGGACTATACAGCAAAATTAATGGCAGCGGTGGTTGACTTTGTTTGTGCTGCATATCAATGAAATGTTGTCTAATATATTCTGGTGACAATTTCTGTTTACACACATACAGCTAAAACTCGTTGAACGTTCGTTGACCCAGAACGGCAAAAAAACGAAATTGATTGAGAGGGGCGAAAAGCAATTTTACTTAATTTTAGTTAGTCAAATGTTTGCCGCTGTCACCTACGATACCAATGACCAACCGTAATTTATAAAAGTTTCTAACTATATCTAGTAAAACAAGCAACTGAATTAGTTAGAGTACTCACGTTCAGTACAGAACTCTCCACTCCAGCCAGGAGCGCAGACGCACGTGCTGTTGGTACACGTGCCGCCATTCATGCAGATACGACGACACCCGCCTGGAGTACGTACTGGAAATCAAGACAACAATGAGCTAAAATAAATCACAGTATGATTTTATAACACATACACATCGGATGCTTTAAAAGATTTCCCAGTATTTTTAGGAGCTCTAGAGTTTTATCAGAGTTCGCTAATACTTTATCTAATAGAGTGGTATAAGGGCGGGTTTACCAGTGCGTACCTGGATAAGGATAGAGTCCTCCGTTTTGGCACGAGGGCGCCTCCACGCCGCCTGGACAGCGGCACATGTTTGGCGCCACACATGAGCCCGGGGACCCGCAGTCCGGACGACATAAGGCTGCAAACAAAAATAAATCCACATGAAATTCACGAAATTAAATTTGAAATTATATAATATTGCAAATCGGATTATTGAAAAAAATCAAACAGGCAAATTACTGACGTAGGTAATATAATATACACATAATGGGTATTTAATTATTATTATTTAGATAATGATATCGTAAACAGAACTCAATTTTGGGAACGGGATTACCAAGTTTAGGTCTTCTTTAAATAATCATCTGCCCTTGTGCCATATTTATTTGTTTTTTTTTGTATGGTATAGATGTACATATGAACAGACGGGTCATCTGCTGGTGACAACCGCTGCCCATGGACACCCAGCTAAAAAGCGGCAAGCACGCGGGCCGCCTTCACGGGTGATGAGGGGAGGGGGAAAAAGAGAATGGGGTAAAGGGAGCTGAAAGAAGAGTGGGGAGAGAGGGAGTGATGAAAAAGAAAAGGAAGAGGGGGAGTTGGGTCTCTAGCACCCTCACTCACTCGACAATACAATACAAGCATTGTTTGTCTTCTAAGCTGGTATTCTTCTTCTTCAAATGCAGTCTTCAAAATTTATATAGTAATTTGCATACAGAATTGCATTGCATAAAGATGTCACTGTTTACATTTAAAATTATATCCGATATCCGATTAACATTTAACTGCAGTCATTAAATGACAATGACATTTATCAATGAATGTGAATTTTTATTCATAGCTATTCACCAGTAGCTACTGAAGAGATCCACTATCCATATCCTGACTCCATGATCAGATCGGCTCCAAGATGATCAATAATATAAGCTACATAGACTGGTATATGCATACAACGTTTTAAACGCTAAAAATAGACTTATAAGATTTGTTTATATAGTTAGGCAATCAGTAAGTTACTATCGAAGCTAATAAAAGCGTATTTAAAACATATAATATTAAATCGGTACTCGCGAAAGAGTCTTCTTTAGTTACGTGTATCAACTATATCTATCTATAATATGTAGTATTACTTACGAACTATACAAAGTAATGAGTTTGGCCTAGACGTCCACCCAGGACAGCAATGCGTGCTGTTTCGTGATCGACAAACGTGGGGCCTGAAACAAATAAATACAATGCATTTTAGAAGATATAATATTTAGTCGAGTGGCAATCGATCACATTTATCAATGGTATGCTATCCCACTTTGTAATTAGGTTATGAAATAAAATAGGAACTATGACATCGGATTTATTTCTCTGCGAAACAATAAAATAGTATAAAATAGTATACCTACGTCAGTTTTTAAATTTTATAATGCAACCTTTCATAACCTAAAAAACATCGAACAAGAAAAACATATCCATATATTTTTTTTAATATAATAATAAATCGAGACGTGTATAAACTATTTATTCAGGAATATTGTGTGTATCATAATTTCGTGCAATATTAAGGTTGTTTAATCGCGATTCATTCAGTTTGTCCTGAGAAATACCAATTATTTTTTTCTATCGTTATAATCTGTCTACTTAATACCTAACGCCATCGTGTCAATAGCGTATATTTCTTGAAAACTACATTACGAGTTAGTATAGATATACATATGTATTAACTTGGGGTTCGAGACAAGTATAGTCATTCATAAGAATACAATTATTCACTTACATGATAACAATATTTTAACAGGAACATTAAGAAAAACGATTTGAAGATTTGTACAATTTAAAATGAAAGTGCACAAAATAACACTTAACACAAAAACCGCAAGAACATTGCACAGACGAATAAATAAACGTATTGTTTATTCGTCTGTGAATTCATTTTAGTTCGATACTCTTGTTCGAATACAATTTATGTTTTTTAAACTTAGATAAACTTAGTCTTTTAAATTTAAAATATTAATTCTCACGTAAAAAGTGCAAAACAAAAGTGGAAATTTCTTCTAGAGCATATATATATTGTGTAATTAAATAATAATTTATGCAGGAGAATTGAATTTATTTAAAAAAGGAGTTTACGGTATTCGACTTCTATGTATGTATGTATGTAACTTTGTTGTATATAATTTTCTCAAAAGCTACTGACCGAATTGGATGCAACTTTCGATATTTAAATGAACATTTTTAATATTAGTCTTTGTATATAAGATATTGAGATCTGAAGAAGATATCCGGAGATAGACAATGTAACTCTTCAATAACTAACAGAAAAAGAATCTGCAAGTACTGTGACCACGTGTATATGTATTTTTTCACCATTCCATAGCAAAACACCTCGCTTGTACGCTTGGAATTTGTAGGCAGATACATGTAGAGGACATTATACTTACAAATATCGCCAAAAGAGCTATTCTAATTGGATAAGGAATGCCTAGCTGGGTACGTATCCTGGTCGGATTTATTATTAGGGTGGAGAAGAAAAGTCGTGATATATTTTCTTTTTTATTATACAGGAGGACACACGAACTGACAGTTGGGATACAGACGGTGTAGTGGGATACGGAAAGAAGGTAACAGACAGTGATGGTAAGGGTCAACCGCGTGTGAGCAAACAAAACAACATTTTAGTGTAAGTTCGAAGTAGTTTTATTGTTGCTATAGTATAATTCCCAATTTTTATACACATATTGACATATTGCCATTCTCCGACATAAACGCAAACGAAGTCGCGGGCACAGCTAATTCGCTAATATATTCAATACAGCTGTTTAAATATCAATTATTAATTGTATTTATTTAATTATGTCACACTATATTGTAGAAACAGTTAACATATGTATGTATTACAACAAGAAACGTACACAGCATGGAAAAAGTGTCAAAACAATACAGTTTGTCAAACCGTACTGTTGCCATGGTATCTTGTTTCTAGAAATAAAACGATTTTTATCCGTAGCTTCGGCTCGTAGAAAGTATGAATGCAGAACGAATGAGTAATCAGGTATATAAGTCGAACGCGAATCGGAATGCCGCCAGGGGTCGACCACGCAGAACATACACCAATCAAATTGGTGATGTTCTAAGGAAAGGACATGTTGAAAGTACCCGAAACCGATGTTTTATTGACATTATACTAAATTTTGTTATATTTTTAATATTCATTTAACATCATCATTTCACTAATTTCGGGGAAACGCAACGTAAGCTTTACTTCACAACCTGTTTTCTGTAAGGCCGTGGTCTAGGAACGGTCTAGCGGGCCCATTCGTGCCTAAGCAGGGCTTTACCACTGTTGCTGGGAGTTTATGTAGGGATAGAAGCAAGTGGCGGGCTGTTATCTCTGTCTTCCCCTAAGAGTAAAAGGCGTAATCTTATGTATGTATGTTTTATACAGCAAGATATTGGGCGGGGTTGGATGGGTTCCATTAGGCCATGATCGCCTGGAACAGATGCAGCCCTGGCGCGTCCTTCTGTCCAGAGGGCGCGCATGGCGAATGGTTATGGGAGCGAGCGCAGGTCGTGTAGATCCCCATAACAAGTCTGGAGTGTTGTCCTTCTCGTGGTTGCCGCCTGTTCTTGCTCTGGTTCCTTATGAAACAGAGATAACTGAAACATCCAGTCGAATTCCCAACTGCATACCTCCTAACCCTACCTATCCCTCTTCCTTTCCCATCTCTTTCTACTGCGGGTAGTACGTGGTTGATACCTGCGGACTCATCATCAACTACGACTGATGGTGAGAGGGGGGGACCTGGGCAACCACCCGCATGTTTGTGCCGTGTGCGGGGACTCGTAAGGGGGGATGAAGGAGTCCTGGCAGTTGAGTTGAAAGGTAACACACTGCTTTGGCCCGGAGTTGACCCCGACACGGGAGGTTGGAGACTAACCAACTCCAGTCAATCGGCTGCGGCGTCCCGTCGGAGGGCCGCCTGGTGAGAGCTCTTTCCTGGTGGGGGCAGACGACGGGTAGGAAGACTATGTCATTCTGCCTTGCTCGGCCTGTTTTCTGCCAGGGTTGGAGCTCTATATCTCTCCGTTACTTCTGGTGTTTGTGTGCCATCTGCCGCAACGCCCCCACTTGAGGGCTCCAAGGAGGGTGGAAGAACGGAGGGACGAATAAAACTAATAACACACATGGATAACCAGAATAATATATTTTCCAAGAAAAACAAGACAGCTCCCCGGACCAACAATCCAGGTGATGCGCCATCCTATAGACAGGCCGCGCCTAGGAATAACAATCCGAGTGCTGCGCCATCGATCAAACCGGCAACCCCTCGGGTAACCAACCCGGGTGTAGCGCCACCAAACCGACCGGCAGCACCTCCAGCTGACAGCAAGAGCGTAGCGAAATCCAAGACAGAAGCAGCTCCTCTACTAAAACAGAGTAGAGCGCTAGGTTCTAACATCGACCTCTCCTCTTTGAAGGCAGCGATACCCGCGGGTTTCGTCCAGGACGAACCCTGCTGGAACCTCGTGGGCGTAAAGAAGAGGGGAGTTCCAAAAGCACCGAACCAGTCTAAACAGACTCATAAAGCCAAGAGGGCTAAAGCCCGGGCGGAAGCCAAGCGACCGCGGCGTCTGGCGTTAGCGACGCGCTGACCCATGGCGAAGGCACTTGCCTAGCCGAGGGAGTAGCTGCACCTGCGGGGGTGCCATCTGCCGTCATGAGGCCTGCTGCTGCTAGCGCGACCCCACGGTAGGGTCACATTAGACGGGGAAACCGAGCTGGGGACGCCAACCGCGTGGGTAAACCTCCGGGCCCATCCAAACCCGCCAAGAGAAGACGCCCGGATGATTCCCTTACCCCACAAGGTAAGGGTAAGCGAGCGAAATCCCTGCTCACCACCACAGGCTCAGCCAGCTACTCCGACGTATTGAAGTCCAACGACAACTGCGTCGCAGTGATGCTAGAGCCTTACCACGACCTGACCAAGGAGCAGGCCGAGGCCGTTGAGAGTCGGCTGCAGGGCGTGCTGGATGACGAGATTTTCTCGCCCAGTACGTCTAGCGCTCCAGTTGTTGCACCGCAATTTAGGGGAAAGGCCTTCCTCAGCGAGGGCGTCCTCAAGATGTGGTGCAATGATGAATATGCTCTCAAATGGCTACGTCAAGCTCTTGAGAAGGTACGATCACCACGCGAGGGAACCAGACTAATAGTCAAAAAACAGGCTGAGATTCCCAAGCGCATTAAGCCCGGACTACTAATACCACAGGTAGGCCCAGAAGACACGCTAGACCGTATCCGTAAACGGCTGACGTGTCAAAACCCTGAATACAAGGTGTCCAACTGGGCACTTTACCATGCCGAGCCCCAGGAAGAAAAGAAAAGTGTATTCCTGGTGCTTGGTATACCGGAAGAGGATGCGCTCAAACTCAAGGTGAGCGAGCGTAGAGTTTACTACAAACTTGGTAATCTCTACGTCCGCTTCCTTGACGAACGCCCTCTGCCGCCGCCGAACCTCGATGCCAAGCCCGAGGAGGTCTCCAGGGATGACCCAGGCAGCGGAACAACGCAAGGGGTAGGCCAACCGTGCCCAAGCAAAGGGCCAATCGTCAGGGTCACTAGGGAAGAAGAGGAACTTCAAATGGAAAGAGACCCTGACGAGGAAGAGGCCCTAATGCTGAGCAGTGATGATGGCACTGCCAACTCCCCCAGCTCCTAATCTCGCCATCATCCAAACCAACCTCCAGCATAGCGAGACTGCAACGGCTAACCTACGCAGAACACTGGAGGTAAACAGCAAGGCCGTGGCCCTAATGCAGGAGCCGTGGATTAGGAAAGGCAGGATTTGCGGCCTCAGCAACTTCGGAGGTAAACTACACCTAGACACCACTATCGACAACCCGCGTACTTGTATTATTACACCTAAATACGCGAACACTACCCTAATTACCGAGTTCTGTTCCAGAGACTTAACTACCGCCAGGCTCAATGAACCTTCCCCAGGCTTGCACAGCGTGGTGATGGCGTCTGCCTACTTGCCGGGCGACGTAGACATCCCCACCCCTGAACTCACTGCGCTTGTGGATTTCTGTGAGCGACAGGGAATGGAACTGATAGTCGCGGCCGACACCAACGCGCATCATGCCCTATGGGGTAGCAAAACCAACAACCAACGCGGTGAGAATTTTGGTTCTTTCTTACTTTCAACCAAACTAAATGTTATCAACAAGGGCTCAGAACCAACATTTGTCACATCGAGAGCCCAAACAATAATTGATCTAACTCTAGCTACTGAGTACGCGTCATCATACATCTCGGACTGGCACGTCTCAGAAGAGTCATCGTGCTCGGACCATCGCTGGCTTAAATTCCACCTTAAGATGTCACTCACACCACCTAAACCCCGACGAAATCCCCGCAAAATGGACCTCCTGCAGTATAAGCGGATGACAGCAGAGCTGCTAACAAACTCAGCTGCGCCAAATGCTCATGAGACCACAGTGGAGATCGATAACCATGTAAAAAACCTTACTAACTCATTGATCACCTGCTTTGAACAGACATGTCCACTTTCGTCACCCAGAACCACACCAGGGGTGAGCACCAATGGTGGACACCAGAACTGCAGAGATTGCGGCAAAAGGTAAGAAAGTTGTTCAATAAAGCGATGAACTCAAGACTAGACCAGCACTTACAGGCAGGCAGGCAGGCTTACAGGCAGGCCCGACACAAATACAAGAAGTGGATCAGAATCAGGAAAACTGATTGCTGGCGAAGCTTCTGCACTAACATAGACACCAACAACCATGCTAACAGAGTTAAAAATATCCTGTGCTCTGAGCGGAAGCCAGACCTTGGCTTCCTAAAAAAACCTGATGGTACCTTCACCAAAACAGATTCGGAGACTTCGGAACTGTTAATGACAACTCACTTCCCGGGGTGTCGCATACTAAATGATAATGACATTTGCGAGGAAGGTGAGGTATATCTACCAAATGAGTCAGATTGGACCACCGCTCACAGAATCGTGAATCACGATAAGCTAAAGTGGGCTATCAACAGCTTCCTTCCATTCAAAGCTGCAGGACTGGATGGTATTTTCCCAGGTCTGCTAAAATGGTGTGACGCTGCACTGATGAACCATCTACGGTCCATCTACAGAAGCTGCGTAGCACACCGCTACGTACCTACGAATTGGAGAGAAGTCAAAGTAGTATTCCTTGCCAAACCCGGCAAAGGAGACTACACACAACCTAAATCATTCAGACCTATCAGCCTCACATCCTTCATGCTAAAGGTTCTAGAGAGGCTAATAGATAGAGAAATCAGGAGCACGGCGCTAAACAAGCAACCCCTGAACCCACACCAACATGCTTATTCGATGGGTAAATCAACAGAATCCGCTCTGCATCGTGTAGTCTCATACATACAGGGCAACCTCAAATATAAAAAATCAACTCTAGGAACCTTCATCGATATCGAAGGTGCCTTCGATAAAACAAACTTCAACAGCATAAGCCAGGCTCTGTCTAGACACGGAGTCGACTCCACCATTACAGGGTGGATCGACAGTATGCTTAGAGGCAGAGCTATACAATTCACTGTTAACAACACAACAAGAGGAATAGTGGCGAGAGGGTGCCCACAAGGCGGAGTTCTTTCACCACTCCTCTGGAACATCGTGGTAGATGAGCTGATTACTCAACTCAACGACCGCAAGTTCTTCACAGTGGGCTATGCAGACGACCTGACCATTCTTATTAGTGGCCCATTTGAAAGCACAATTTGCTACCAAATGAGGTCTGCTTTAAAGGTCGTCGAAAAGTGGTGCGTAAAACACAATCTATCAGTGAACCCAACAAAAACGGAGTTGATAATGTTCACAAACAAACGTAGTTTAGGTGACCTAAGGCTGCCAAAACTATTCGGCACTAGTCTGGTACTTACCACAGAGGTCAAGTATCTAGGAGTCATTCTTGACAGCAAACTCCTATGGAATAGACACCTAGACGCAAAACTTAATAAAGCCTGCATTATCTTTTACCAATGCAAGCGGCTCCTCGGCAAAACCTGGGGTCTATCACCGAAAATCACTTTATGGCTTTATAAAGCGGTAATAAGGCCGATAATCACGTACGGTGCTATTGCTTGGTGGCAGAGAACTGAGCTTAGCACGGTTAGAAATAGGTTGCAGCAATTCCAGAGACTCGTTTGTACGGCCGTCACTGGATGCATGCGAACAACCCCTACTGCCGCCCTTGAGGTGGCTCTCGATCTAGCACCACTAGACCTGTACATACAACAGGAGGCAGCTATGGCAACAATCAGACTAAAACACCTGAGTCTGGAATAACCAAGAGGGTCCACACTCCAATATCTGGAATCAACTAGTGGACTACCAACCTCTGATAGCTGCCCCATGTGACAGGATTCCAAAACAACACATCTTCGAAAGAAGGTACTGTATAGAACTACAAGAGAACGATAGTGATCATTCCGGCATAAATGAAGTCCGAATATACACGGACGGCTCCAAGATGGGGTCAGGTACTGGAGCCGGGGTGTACTCACTAGACCTAAACATAAAAATATCGCTGGCACTAGGCAAGCACAGTTCGATTTTTCAATGCGAATGTGTTGCGCTAACATACGCAGCCCTAGCGGCTATGTCTAGAGGCATCAAGCAATATAACATCCGCATACTGTCAGATAGTATGGCGGTGCTAAGGGCCCTAATGGGCAACACCATGAACTCCGGTCTCATCTACGAATGCCACCAGTCGCTAGAACGCTTGGCCTCGGCGAATGGGGTAACTCTTCAATGGATCAGGGGGCACAGCAACTCACTCGGTAACGATGCCGCCGACGAGCTAGCAAGGAAGGGATCTACAATACCAGTGGCAGGCCCTACCACACTCCTGCCACTACCCTTCAACTTATATCGCTCCTGGGTAAGGCAAAGGACTCGAGAAGTACACAATAGCAGATGGATTGACACACCTGGCTGTAGGCAATCCAAACTGGTATTAACAGAAATATCACCACGTTTATCGCGTAGACTCATCAGTCTTCATAGAACGGACATCCGAATAGTGGTCGGAAGCATTACAGGCCATTTGGCTCTGAACCGACCTATTCGTCATTAACGCGACCGATAGCCCCCAGTGCAGGGGTTGTCTGAGCGCGGAGGAAACGGCCGCCCACGTTATCCTGGAATGCGATCGGCTTCATAAGGTAATCGCCAACTATACTAACAAAAGAAAGACTTCCTTCCTAATTCTCAACTGTTACAACAGCTATCGCAAAGTTACAACGGAAGTCAAGGCTGAATGTCTTTAAAGATGAGCTGTTCAACATTACATAGTCTGATACAAACCCCCTCTGCTCCCACAACTCGCTCATTAATGTAAGAAATACATATTTATTATTTCCTGTACTCAAGGCGAATAACCATTTATTTTTGCAACGTCCTTTTGCTTCAGCTGTATGTAAAGTTTCAAAATATTTCTTAAACTTTAAATACATTATTTCTTTCATAATAGACGAAATTCAATACATAAGCCTTCTGTATGAAAAATTTGGCTAACGAGCACTGATCCCAACAACCTTGTCTATTGTCAGTATACGGGTCGTACTAAATTTTTTTTTTTTTTTTTTTTTTTTTATGCGATAGGGGGCAAACGAGCAGACGGGTCACCTGATGGTAAGTGACTACCGCCGCCCATGGACACCCGCAACTCAAGAGTCACAAGTGCGTTGCCGGCCTTTTAGGTAGAGGTACGCTCTCTTCTTGAAGGTTTGAAGGTCGTATCGGTTCGGAAATACGGCAGGCGACAATTTGTTCCATAAGCTGGTTGTGCGAGGCAAAAAGCTTCTGGAGAAGCGCACAGTGGTGGAGTGCCAATCGTCCAGGTGATGGGGATGGATATTTTGTCGCGTAGGACGATGGCGGAAACCAGCAGCCGGTATAAGTCCGAACAATTCCTCTGAACACTTCCCATGATACAAGCGATAGAGGATGCAGAGTGAAGCTACATCTCTACGCAACGCCAAGGTGTCAAGTCGATCAGAAATATCTTGGCAGTCGATGATGCGAGTCGCTCTCCGTTGAATGCGGTCAAGAGGCAGAAGTTGGTACTGGGGTGCACCTGCATAGAGATGAGAACAGTATTCCATGTGCGGCCGAACCTGCGCCTTATAAAGTTGCAGGCGGTGGGCCGGAGTAAAATACTGTCTCGATCTGTTTAGCACACCAAGCTTCTTCGAGGCTAATATGGCCTTACTCTCTAAGTGACCGCGAAACTGGACTTCGCTTGATATATCGACGCCAAGGATTCCGATACTGGCTGATGCAGTTAGGGAAGTGCTCTCAAATTGAGGTGATACGACCAATGGCATCTTTTTAGCGGTGAACGCGCAAACCTGTGTCTTCGTGGGGTTAAACTGAACTAGGTTAAGTCGACCCCAATCTGAAACTTTTGATAAAGAAGTTTCGATTTCAGACACAAGTTTGGATCGGCTTTCGATGACGTTTACCCGAGAAATGTTAGCGCGGCCGGTGTAAAGGGCATCACTCGTGCTATCGTCTGCATAGCAATGGATGCTGCTAATCTGCAGCATGTCGTTGATATGCAGAAGAAACAGCGTGGGTGATAGCACACAGCCTTGTGGGACACCAGAATTAACAGACTTCGAGTCGGAGCATGCACCGTCAACAACGACCTTGATGCTTCTGTCTGTAAGAAAACTGGTGAGCCAATTGCACAGTAAATAGATTCACCACGCTACTTAAACTGATCTAATTTCATTTGGGGTCAGAGAGTATCGCGCGTCCTTACACTGAAACCTCAAGTAATCGAGATTTAGTGCACCACTGCACTTAATCAAATTGTTTTGCCAAGCGCCACCTTATCATTCAAGAGCGTTGCGGTCATGAGAATATTTCGTATAGAAGTAATAACTTTATCATAATGACCAAAAATTAAATTATAGTTTTACAAGGCCAATACGCATATATATATAAGCCATACATTCTTATTTATTCTTTGATGAAATATTAAGATGCAGATCAGACTGGATGAGACAGGGAACAATGGAGATAATTCAGGGAGAATTGCGCCAAAGAGGTGGGTTTCGTAAATAGCCGATCCGGCAGGCAAACGAAACCAAAATTCAGAAAGGTGTTTTTTTTTATGCGATACTGGGCAAACGAGCAGACGGGTCACCTGATGGTAAGTGACTACCGCCGCCCATGGACACCAACTCAAGGGTCACAAGTGCGCTGCCGGCCTTTTAGGTAGGAGTACGCTCTTTTCTTGAAGGTTTGAAGGTCGTATCGGTTCGGAAATACGGCAGTCGACAATTTGTTCCATAAGCTGGTTGTGCGAGGCAAAAAGCTTCTGGAGAAGCGCACAGTGGTGGAGTGCCAATCGTCCAGGTGATGGGGATGGATATTTTGTCGCGTAGGACGATGGCGGAAAGCAGCAGCCGGTATAAGTCCGAACAATTCCTCTGAACACTCCCCATGATACAAGCGATAGAGGATGCAGAGTGAAGCTACATCTCTACGCAACGCCAAGGTGTCAAGTCGATCAGAAATATCTTGGCAGTCGATGATGCGAGTCGCTCTCCGTTGAATGCGGTCAAGAGGGAGTAGCTGGTACTGGGTGCACCTGCATAGAGATGAGAACAGTATTCTATGGTAGTTTTACACACAGTAATAGTTAATAAAATAAGTTATTAACTATTACTGTGTGTTATGAAATCCTTTACTAATTTGATGTATTAATTAATCATCGATCACAATTTTATTATATAATGTGAACTGAATAAGTTATGTTTAATATTTTCACCATAAGCCTAAACAAAGGAGTGGTGCTGGTGGTACAGCTAGTGATGACCAGCACTAGTGGATGCAGGCCTCCTTTGTTTAATATCTCATTAAATATTTATTGCGCAATTATATGGGTCTAAAGAATTGGTTTTGTTGAATCATAAATTTTATTTTTATTAGTTATGGTAGAATAAAGGAGCTTAGAAGTTTTGTATTATTTGTTTACTTGATTTTATTTTTATGTTACTTTAAAGTTTTCAACCTTTCGTCAGGTCCGAAGATTTTTACAACACAAGCCAACAGCTTCTGGACACCGAGCATTCACGAGTTACAGTTAAAAATCTTTTATGCTTTTTAAATTAAGTACCATACTGGGCGGCTAAAATCCATTGAAACTATGCATAGCGTTAGCTCAGAAGATGAAAGTATTGTATGAAAACCTTAGGTAAAATGACGCTATTCTGACGCGTGGTCTGTATGTATGTTCGAAAACTAAATAAATATGGATGCCACAATCCTCTCTGAGCATGGGCTTCATATGTGTATGACAAAGACAAGCAAATTATTTGGATGCCGTAATTTGATAACTCGCGGTATACGTTCAGATATGGCTACGACGAACATTACATATGTATATTAATTATTATACAGTATACTTAAAATCAACATATAAACAAATAAAACTAGAAATTTTTATTCCTTCGAGTTGCAGAATGTCATCTCCTGAATACCTAGCACTTGCTTTCCACGTCAGAACAATATATACATATATGTATATGACCCATTAATGTTTAAACATACATATATTATCGTGATTGACATATTACGAAAAAGTTATCTCAGCGCAAACTCACATTTGCACTATTATATTAAAGTTATCATAAAAATATACTCATTCATTACTTTTATTTATCTACTAGAAGCTCTGCTGACTTGAACTGTATATATATCATATACTGAACATTAAACTTTTATATATTGTTACTTTTATTTTGGTTTTCAAAAATGACTGTCCAACTGTTACGCAATATATGTATTTTGTACAAACTCAATCAAAAACCACCAGTCTAGTATTTATGAGATTGCTTACAGAGCACACCAGGCCCAAAACGAAGTATTTTATTCTAATTTAATATGGCAAGAAGTCACATTATAATGGTGGAGACTCTTAAAATCACGATCCAGTATGTAGATTTATAGTATTGGCAAAACCAAAACTATAAAAGAATTCCAAAAACTTAATATAACAACTTCAATAATATAAATAGGAATTAAACTGTAATTTCGTGTTGTATACTTACACACTATTAACATTACAAAGCAATAAACAAAAAACAATAATTAAATACAGAAAACAATTATATAACTAGTAAAAATATGTTTCTATAATTATAGTTATGTCAGTTCTTTAAAGCTGTTTATGCGAACGTGAAATTCGTTAAATTGTAGTTAAAGCAGTGCCATAAATTTGTTAATATTTTACAAATTATTTAAAATTAGTTACTTTAAACATTTAAATGAGAAACTCCATGCTTTTAGTAAATTGATTTGCTAGTCAACGACATACAAGTAAGTGAATATATGAATTGAAACAGACAACTTCTTACGAGTATTAAATTTGGTTTTAACAACTGACCTAACGTCTCTAGTTTTCTTTCACTTACAAAGTTTGTATGGTGGTAATATGGTGTTAGAAATTACTTTAAGCTTTCTATGCATGCACAGCTCCTCACTGTTGAGCTATAATATGTACAGGGACAAATGAAGCATAGCACCTACACCTCTGTGATATGGAGACTAAACAAATCAAACTATCACATTACCAGGAAATAACGCAATCCCTTGGACTTTGGTATTTGTTTAACTAAATTGAAGAAACATAAAAATATATATTGTTAATAGAACATGTCACCTCATTTAACCGACTTCAAAATAGAAAGAGGGTCTATGTTCGACTGTATGTATTTTTTTATATATATTAAGCGATATACTTTCACTTCATGGCGGTCTCTTATTTATTTTCTTGACGATATTTGTACATTTGAGTATATAAGTATACAGTGAATGCGTGGCCCTCCCCAAACCATTCAACAAGCTATGTACTACTATAAGATATAAAGATACATCATCTTCATCATTATCACAATCAGCCTGTCGGTGTCCAGCGCTGGACAAAGACACAATAATATTATGTGTTTAAGATACAAGGTAAAGCTTTTTTTTCTCTGTTGCATAAATTATCATATTATTTATAACTGTAATGTGTGTTAGTTTATAAATTTATATAATAGCATTACAAATATTTGAAGCTCATTAAAAGTAATCTCCATTGGCTTTAATACAGTCCTTTAAACATTGAGGCCAGTTATCAATAGAAACACGCACTCTGCCCATAAGAAAATTCACTGGTCACTGCCAATCTTATTGTTTATTTCTTCATGGTATTTGGAGCATTAAATCATAATCCAGCAGATTAAGGTCAGAACTAGATGACGGCCAGTCTTCAGGTGTGAATAAGTAATATACCTTCATTTCCAACCACGTTGGGGTGGAACGAGCTTCACGACCCGATGCTGACTAAATATTTAACGTGTATAATTATTTCATAAAAAATTAAATGTAAAAAATCTTGAATGATATATATTTCATACTAAATTAATAAATCGGCGAAAAGCCTACCATGAAACACTGTCTTCTCAAAGATAACTATTGAGTAGCGAATTTAAAATATACTGTGACTTTATCTTGAAACAGCTGAAACCTGAAAGCTGTTTCGCTTATCAGTATCTTCCGCTACTTTTATTATGTGCCGCTAAACAGCGTATAATTCGATTGGCTGGTCATCCTTGCATTTATTACCTGCATCCCCGACCTTGGACGAGTAGTGCTTTGTCATAACCTGTCCTAGTGAACTCGACCGGCGGTTTGTTCCGCAATGCCCTCTGGCTGACTCCCAAAATTATAAGCGTGAAAATCACCTACGCGCCGCTACCCACGGTGGAGTATTACATCTATGCTGTATTATGTTACTACGGTTGTATGTTGAATTACACATTAAACAATAGGCACAGTGTATAGGCAAATATTACTTTCCTTGGTAGAAACTATAGCTAGTTGTTGTTTATATTTGATGATAAACTGTAAGTACAATGAGTACTTGAATAAATAAATAAATAAATCGACTACGCTATTATATATACTCTCAACTATACTACCCCTATTTCTTTATTCTTGTAAGTTTTACGTTACTTGCTCCCTCAGGCGAACTTCGAATACTGATTTGAGTGTTCTTATTCCTACGTTGAACATGTTTATTTATATCTAATTACTTTATTTATTAGTGTCAATATTTAAAGAGATTAAAACCATAGGTTTTAATTTCTTCTAAAATGCACTACCTAACGGATTGACAAACCTAGACAAAAATCTCTGAACTGATTTACAGTTCAGAAATTGTAGTCTAGTCTATAATTAAAATGTATAAAGTGTCCTCATCAATAAGAAAGGGACCAGAAAAAGTATAAAAATATTTATTTTTACTAGAAACACAAAGTTAACTGGTAATGGTTAACTGGTTAAAAATGGGCATTAGCTCAGTCGATTTCTATCGCCACATGCCAGACACGTACGTTTCCAAGGATGTCGGAGCGATGCACCGACGATTAAAATGCATTTACATCACATTCTTCAACTTTGTCACTCAATTGTGGTGAACGCGATTGATTTTTATGTTTTCAATAAACTTAGTATCGAGAATTAATAGGACGTTAATCACAGCTCTGGGGAAAAGCCACCTCAGAATTCCTTACTTTTATTGATAGGGCAGTCTCCCCTTGTACTTTTCGATTACTCTTAGATATCTTAGGATATAGAAGAAAACACAGGCTTTGTCATTCGTAAAACATTGCTTTGGTCTTGTGTTTCTTTGTCTTTTGTTTGTTGGTTTGGTGTAGTGTTTTAACTTAAACTATTATATAATATGTAATGGTAGAATATTTTCAAAACTGATCCACCTTTATTAACACTTTAAAACACAAATAAACACCTTTTGACAGTATGACCTCTAGAGTGCAAAATCTTAAATAATATCATTTAAGACTGTGTACTCTGGATATCCCACAGATATAAAACAGAATATTGCAACGTCAATATATTATATGCAATATAGTGCAACGTCAATATATTATATATAATACGTTTAGTTTATCAAGAATATTCTTTATATGTGATTTAGCACTCAATCGTATCACTGTAACTTACCCAACAAATGGATTAGGTTTTCTATCAGCAAGAGTGCGCGGGCCGCGCTGCCAGTGTCGCGGGCGCGAGGTGCTCTGCGCGAGGCGGGGCTCAGCGACGCACGCGCCCAGCACGACCAGCGCCGCCAACAGCCGCCACATTGTCATCTTGGCACCATCACCCTGGAACAATAACCATCATTGAAAACCTTTTGTTTTTACAATAACACAGACAGATTTAAAAATAACTTTCAAAACAACTTTTAGGAATTTATTGTTTTCAAAATAAGACGAACAGTCAACGGCAATAAGTTCAGTACTTTTTTCATGAGAGAAATGGGTCGACAGGTCACCTGATGGTAAGCAACTACCGCCGCCCATGGCCACCTGCACTTTGGATTACTCTTTCACTCTTTCTTTGTCTAGTATAATAAATATCAAACATGCTTTAATTTTTTCTCATATCTATAAATATTTTTTATTGTATTTTTCTGATCGAGGGTCCGAATCTGAACCATTTAATATCAGTATATACATTCATACATATATATATATACATGCAGTCAGTGGTGTACACAAAAGAAAGCATCACCAAACTTTAACTTCAACTTCAGAATTAAACGCCTGACTGATTGTAACGGCAATAAATTAATTTGAATATATCTGTTAAGGGAAATAAATTATAGGCGTTTTTTAAAACAAATACTTGAGACAATACACATACAATAATTTTGGTTTTGTATGATGATATCAATATTCAAAACCAAAATTAAATAAATAAGAAGAAATTAATAATACATCGAACTTGTTAATAACTTTGAAAGAATTATAGTTTTTGAAACTATAAGAACCTCTGAAACTACCAGGAGTTACATGATGATATAGCAAGAATAAAACAGTTTAATAGTACTTAAACAACTGTTAAAATTCAGAAACCTGATCATTGCAGCATTTTTGAAGTAATATAACAAAGAGAGAACAAACAGGTAGATAGGTATAAAACTGTCTTAATATAATTAATGTTAATTAATAAAATTACAAATTTATGTTCAAGATGTTGCGATTCTCGTGCACATTGCAATCAATAAGTAATACAATATCATGGCCATAAATATTAAAATCTTTATAAACAAACATCAATAACTGGGTTAATGATTATTCGGAGCACTCAATTATCTCAACTGCATTGATATGTGCGTGTTTACACAATAAAAACTGATGTCAGTGCCAAAAACGATCTTATTAAATAATGTCATATTAAAAGATTTTAAGAATTGGTTTGTTGCTATAACTGATAAAAAGTTCGAACTTCCCGGCATCAGCTGAGTTACTTGGTATCTTACCCTGACTAGCTCGGCCTTGCTTAATGTCCCAATCCATTCGTTTGAGCAATATGCCTTACCTTTATTGTTATCCACTCTTTCCATTTCAATATACTCCCAACCGTAAAGTGTACCGTTAGGGGAATAAGCTCCCCTTTTACCTAAGAAGGACTAGATTCTTGGCAGCAAAATGTTTTAAAGGCCTTCGGGAATAAAAGCGTAAGTATATATCTGTTTGTTACTATTCGCACATTCACTAAAGTTAGATTTACAATCGCAAAACCCTAATACTCCATGTATTTATTTATTTTGTACAATCACTTATCGTTAATTCGTATTACAAATCATCTAACTGGCGTTTCCAGGGTACCATCTGGAAGAAGCGACAATCACCAACGATGTAACAAATGTATAATGTAATCAAAGAGTTTACTCTTCAGCCGAATTAGCTGAAGGAGATGCTGGACCATTTCAAGCAATCAGGTGTGATTGATACAGGAACAATAAATAGCAAATAAGTATCTATATACTCCTGCATCTTAAAGAGACTTACTGTATAGCCCGAACATGTTTTAAACTATCATTTCATGCCGGATCAAAATTGGGCATTCAAGTCTACAAAAGACAGTCTAGCAAAGATAGACTTAGATATGTCTTGGCTAGACTGGTATTAACCGGCTTTAGCCTTAGGGCTAGGGTTAGTTAATGCTCAGTGCAACGTAGAAATTGTTCTATATATCTCTGAAGTCGGTGTTCAGACCTCGTTCCAAGAAGTTTCTTTTTAGGTTAAATTCCGCCTGCAGCATTGAGTATTCACGAATGATTTACTTTTACGCAATCTTTACTCAGATATTTTAGGATTTAGAATGAATTTCATGAGTAATTTACTTACACGTGATAGAAACATCATCATGATGTGTACATGGTGGAACATCTAAGGGTGTAACACCGAACTAATAATTAATACGTGTTTAGATCGAATGATTAGTTATCGATCGATCATAATTAATTTACAAAATATTATTTAATTTACATAATTTACATAATATTATATAAATATAAATTAATAATTAAATTGTGTAAAATAATAATATAGTATCCGCAAATGACAGTTAAATGTGAGTTAAATACAATTTTATTGTATATTAAGCAGTTGAATTATATAAATGCATATTTGCATTTAAAATTAAAGGTTTTAAAAGCTTTTATTTAGTTTCACCCGTCTCGGTGTCTCTCTGTCTGTTTCTTTGTAATCAAATCTTGCAAGGTAAATTTGATCCTCTTACCTGCTTCACATTGAGCTGAAATTTTGTCAAATTTCTAAAAAGTTTGTATTTTTTAGAAAATCTAGGTTTATAAGTTATACGCCCTACCAGGAATCGAACCGAACACGAATCTCAGTCACTGGGACAACCGACCTACCAGTCATCACATAAAAAAATATGAATATGGATACGGCCAATTGATTGAATTTTAAGATATCTTGTTCAACATTTCCAGTATCTAGTCCATATAATATTATAAATAAAACTAATTCTTAAACCTAGACATATTTTATATTGATCTTATCTATGGAACAAGAAAAATATACGTAAGAAACAAAAGAGCAACAGAAAGAGAAGGGCAATATTGTGTGATACAGGCGCTCGGAGCAAAGAGGGACGGGCGGCGGGATCAAGCAATCTGTGCCGAAATGATAACGGGGGCCGACGACCGCGCACCATACACGCACTATCACGGCATCTCTAGCTATAATTAGTAAAAAATAATTATACATTGTTCTAGAAATTACGTCAGAACTTATGTAAACCTTAGTTAATACGTTCACTACAAAAAAATCTGATCTGATCTAATGTATAAGAGAAATTAATGCTATTTACACTGTTTCCAGTCTGTTTTAAGATTTTGTAGTTAAGCAGTTGTAAGAATGTGTTTTTGGGACTTTTGATTCTTACTTTATCTTCCTCCACGGTTCGGGAGACTTCGTATAGTTTGGCTGAGCTTTCCTCATTTGCCTACTATTGGAAGGCATCGCACAAGTGACTCTTTATATTTGATAAAATTCACAAAGCATTAAGAATATCATAGACTTGGAATACATAATTCTCCCGAGCTCTTCTTCGAGAGAGCAAATAAATTGCTTCACCGTATATGTATAATCATCGAAAATACAAATATCAAGGGGGTTAAACCGAAATCCTCGTTGTTAGATGACAATGTATACACCACCGATTTACAAATATTTATTAACTACTCGGTAACTTTGTATCCCATTTGGACATGAGACTTACCTTCCTATGTACCTTGCACTGATGCATTATTCTCTACAAAGCAATATGACTTGGATATATTCCTATAAATTCCAAGATATAATGTTCAGTACGGTATCATTGTCAGTATGACATACAGGAACCGTTCAAAGTCGGTCTCATCGTGAGTCACGAGACGCGAATGCCGCCGCCCACTTTCGCGTTTCCTTACTACACGCTACACGGTCAATCCTGCCGATTACTTATGCCCATTCAACTCTTTAACTGTTGCATTTTTGTCTCACCAAGTTTTTTTAACACATTTTAAAATGAAACATTCGAAGTTGTCCAAAAAATGGATTCAAGTGCGCAAAGATCACCGTAGGCACTTTATCTTCCCTTCGTTTCCCTGCCTCTCCTGTTTTTCCTCTACCCCAAAAGGAGGACAGAACTCCTGTGATTTTTGAACACTTGTAAGTGTTCACGGCACCAACAGGTGACCTGTCTGCTCGTTAGTCCCTCTATACCATAAAAAAAATCAAAATAGACAGCTTCCTTATGGAGATATTTAATACCATAATTTTGTGTTTTAGTATAATAAGTAAAGTTATAAAAACGATTAGACGTAAATCGTTTACTTATTAACTTTCTCTTTTTATTTTTTAAATAAAAAAATATTGCCTACTAGCTTTTACCCGCGGCTTTGCTCGCAATGAATCCCTTAAATATAGACAGCATTGAAGTTGCTAGTTTTTTTTTTCGACAAACAATCAGATCTGCCAAAATATTTTTTTATCCTACGTAAAAAATACATTTTTTTTTATAAAAGTATCCTATGTCCTTCCTTATACGTTTGAGAATATGTGTACAAAGTTCCATGATAATCGGTTGAGTAGTTTCGGTAACGTAACAAACAAACTTACATTCGCATTTATAGAATTATAATAGAGATGTCCCTTTCATTAATAAGCTTAATTGAAATCTCTATCTTTGAACTCCATCAAACTGTCTAGGCTCTAGGACATGACTAAGAAACATTATATGTACGAACATAAATACAAATACTAGAAAACATAACCCTCTTTCTTGCGGTATGGTTGGTATATATTACATTGCAAGTGCAATTATTTTTCAGTTGTAAATACAAAAAAAAAAGGTCTTTCAGTAAATATAAATTCTTATAAACCAAGCGATTGTATAACCAATTGAGGGTACCGTTACATTCTGACCCTCAGACTTGGATAGACTCCTGTGAAATCAATGGTATCCTAAATAAACAAATCCTTTTCAACTCCTTTACATATTCTGATATTGAATAGTTACAAATGAACTTTCACATAACATTCCGTTTAAATAAATATGGGCGAACGTTTCAATAGTTTGCTCGTACTGCATCAATATCTCATTAATCTGTCAAATAAATGAAATAAAACGACCTGGTTGTCTGCTCCTACCACTACGTACACCACTAGGTATATTTAAGTCTTGAGAAAAAGAGATTGCGGCCGTCATTTTCAATAAGATATTTTTTCTATCTTATGGTGGAATTGTTTTCAAACTTTATATATACTTTTTGGTGTGATTAGTTGGGGGTGTAGGAATAGGAAAGAAGAGGTGGGATGTGGAGATGGGGGATGAGGTGCGTGGAAAGAGGAGAGGGAGATTTGGGCCTCCGGAAACTTCACTAATTCCGGGGAAATGCAACGCAAGCTTCACAACCGGTTTTCTGTAAGGCTGTGGTATTGCACCGGTCGAGCCGGCCCAATCGTGCCTAAGCATGTCTCTACCACTGTATACAAGACAGCGAGAAGACAAATCTTAACAAAATCTTAGTTGAATGAAGAATGTTGATAAAACTGTGCAACAAAAGAGATGACCAGAGTTTACTTTGGGGCCTGGTTCTATTGTTATGTGCAAACTGACTCAGAATGTTTGAGGATAGACTTCAAAAAAATCAGTAGTGGTTAGAGACCCTGACTACTGTACCGGAGGTCGTGGGTTCGATTCCCACACAATAGAAACATTTGTGTGATCCAAATAGCTGTCCCGAATCTGGGTGATGTTTGTGTCCGTTGATTGGATATTTGTAAAGCTCCCCGCGATACAGGAATTATTCCTAATGCGGCCGTTGTCTTTATTATACTCGTATATAAAAAAAGAAAAAAAAAATAGGTTATCCAAGTCATCCCATCGCATAACGCATGGCTTACTGCTTAACTTCAACGCATTAAACTCACATCCCTTAAATCTCAACATTCGTCCTTGCCCAGGAATCACATCATTCCAATCAGTGTCAAGTGTCATGTGAAATAATATGTACGGTCAACAAACACCGTGATCAACGATGATGCGTCAAGACGGCACAGCCGCGGCCGCCAGAGGAAACGTCGGCACGCGCTTAGATCAATATTCTAGCTCACGAGGACTCACACCACGAGAGGTAGCGGCTAAAAGTTATCCTATATCTATAAAATTTTTTTACCGTAGGAGAGCCATGCTTAGGCACGTAAGGGTCGGCTCCAGCGAGTGAGGGTACCGGATACTCAACTCCCTCTCTTCATTTTCCCTCCCCTCGTCCCCCCTCTCCTCCTTTTCATCCATCATAATCCTTAAAGCACTTACGACTTTGTCACTTACCGTCAGCTGACCCGTCTGTTTGTACATAAGCTTTGTTTGCATGCGTCGGTACGCTCCACATTCTAAACTCATTGGTCTATTTCCACATGTTGGTTTATTTGTCATTAACTGTGTCAGTTCTAAGTAAAATTCTCTTTTTATACGAATGCCACTAAAAGAGTCTAACGTTGTCATGGTTCATGCATGTATTATTGTGAGTTCCTTTAGTCTGCTTAATCTTTTTAATGCCTTCAAATATTTCAATGTATGGAACAAAGTTAGGATTATAAAATTTAGTCCCATTATTACATATTAAGTACTGTTTGCGTAACAAGGAAAACGCTATCTTCCATAACCCGCGCTCTACTCGGAAAGGCGAGCGAGTGCCCCCAATTGAAGGGTTATTAACGCATGCCCCCGCCGCGCTACTCCTAACTAACCGATGCACCAAACAAACACGCACGAAATGCTGCATTGCATTTGATTGTGTATTATTAGAGCTCATTCTACTTTAAATCTCACTATTTATTTCTAATCTACGATCTTAGATAAGAAGACAAAATAAAAGTAATGGCGAATGTTAGAGTAGAATCGAAGAAACGAATATATTGCTTCGCGTCGTGCGCAAAGGATTTTTTACATGTTCCCAACCCTGTTTGTGCCTAGGAACAGTTAGGAGGTTAAATGTAATACAAGATGAAACGCGCAATATTAGGCTTATGCGAAAGTCAATGCTAACTAATGTGTGCTAACTAAAAGACTATGAAAGATAAAAACACAAACATCGTGCACCCATCCCCAACACAAGCATTTTAACTTAGCTGGGGGGCTTCAGAAGAATACCAGTTGCTAGTATTCTTTCTTAAAACAAATCTTTTACTAAATTGTGCATTAGATAACCTTTAATTTTTTATTTATATTCAAGTGTAGCACATAAGACGTATAACAGAATGATCGAATTGATTCTTTGTTTGTATTGTTTAAAAGTGACACACGAGCAGACGGGTCACCTGTTGGTAAGTGACTATTAAAACGTGCAATTTAAGTGTTGAAACTTTTTAACCGATTGCTTTTTGTTTTAGTAAAAAAGTATGTTTACAAATAGTTATAAACTTAACTTCTCATTGGTGGCTTTCGACCATAGTATATTGATGATTTCAATGATATTTAAAGAAAGATCAAGTTCAAGTCAAGTTACTTTCATACTGAACGGCTTTGGTTATTGTTACTGTATGACATGATGTACTTATTTATAAGTGTATACATGCATTACGATTGAGAACGCAAGAGATAATACAAAATGCATTGTAGAGAAAGAGATAGCTGTCTCTTGTGAGTTGCACTTGAATTTCATAGTAAATTATGGAGTAGTTAGAATGGTTACAGAAAAGACATACTAGTATACTGATTGTCGCGAAAATGTGAAAACACAATGAATTTTCATATCAGAATGACAGATTCCAAATTGAAATATGAGTACATAAAGGAGATTACACACATGGGTGAGATATCTGCTTGTTTGCTATCTTTGTGGTAAATTAAATAATAATACATAATAAAAAAAAATCTTATCTATTCTTTATACGAATATGTTTTGTCGGCACATCCCAACAAAGGGTGGTCTGTTTCCCGGCGGTACTGCGCTGACCATTAATTATTATAATTATACCAGCACTTGGAGAGAACAATAATTAATTACGACCCGTATACAGAACGGTAACTTCACATAATTGATTTTATTTTATAATTTATTGGGAGCATTTCTGGAATGTTTTGTGACTACAAATTATGAATTTGATATTAAATAGATGATAATAATAATTCGTAACTGAATATCTTATTAGAAAGAAAAAGAAAGTCAGTGGTATGACTATTATTATTTTTTTGCTTTTTTCGTAAAAAGTGTACTATTCTCACAATTATTAGTTTTTATGTATAAAAGACATTCCGATCCGATACAACGAAATGGAATCATAATTATTGCTAGTTACTATATTATACGCACGCGGATTCGTTTAATAATTTAAAAGTTTTGACTATGAAAACTATGTAAAGGTTCCGTATCCCGACAATGTAGAACATAAGATCAACAATATAGTGTGCACGTTACCGCACTGACCGATATCAACGATGGATGGATCCATGACGGAATAAAAGATCCGAATTATTTATCTGAGTACATCAGTTACATCATCATCATCAGTACACTGGCATTATATACTGTATTTATAATCCCTGAGCTGCTGATCTATTACTTTTTAATTATTTACTTACACTCACGAATTTATCCTCATAAGAAAATATAATTTATATTCCCGTGTATCCCAAAGATAAAAAGTCCGTTCTAGTCCAGTTCCTCGGCCGATTGCATCATTCGTTTGTTAAACGGTTTTTTTTTTAATCTTGTCTTCAATATATGAGTATTTTTTCTAAACGGTAGATACATATGTCTCACGATAAATTTTTCTCCCTAGTATCAGATTCTACAACACCCTAACTTACCTCTCTATATATTTCTAGCTTATTTAACGCGTTTAACAGTACTAATTTCTTTACCTAAAAGTTACCGACCGCTTTTACCATGAGCACTACAAGGCTCTACTTTCATACAATATGCCAAACATATTGTTTCTCATAGAACCAGGAATAACGGCAAAGATTAATAAACCTACTCAACACAACACTACTTTACATCTATAATATTAATGCTTAACTATTAACAAATTAATTATTCAGAATGACATAAAAGTAACACCGTTTCCCGCCAAACCATAAAATGGAGGGTCGACGAACTCACATGCATGCAGACAGCTAGGCGCCAAAATGTTTGACATTGAATCCGATGACTGATGGATTTCTAAATCGATAATCAATCTAATATCTCCATTCGTTACGAAGTTACGCGCTACGGCTTTGTGTAACTGTGTATAGAGGTACCTAATTAGCCGTGGACCCGTGGTGCAAGAACACGCACCGTGTTTTTATACATGCCATTCTATTTAAGGGCTTTTGTTAATAGATCTTTAGGTTAGAGCAGATAAGTACATCTCTAACTAAAAAAAATACTAGCATTTCTAATAATACTTCTTTTTTTAATTATGTAATACAGTAAGTTTAAAAAAATACTTTTAGTACCATCATCATCGACAAGCCACTGGGAGCTCCGAACTGTATATAGAATTACCATTGAACAATATAATTGTAAATAAAAATTACGTCATTCATTCATTCATCTGCATAAAGAGAAAAATTTCAGCCGCTAACTTCATTAAACTACAGCTCGGTTCGCCGAAAGAACGATAAAAATAATAAATGTTTCACCGATACCACCATTTGCATATAAGGCGATTCGCTCAAAGCTCCAATGAGCGAATTACCCTTTCATAGATAGGCAACATTGCAGAAACCACTAAAATATAGACAGTTAAAGGTATACTCTAGCTAGATGGGTTTAGGTTAGGCGAGAATGCGTTCAAATTTGATATTTTACAATTTGACGGTAGCTGCCATAAACAAGTAAAATAGATAGAATTCGGTTCTAGCACTCGCCGGCCGGTGCCGCAGATCTAACCTAAGCTAAACTTAGAGTATACATTTATAGTGCAGCATTATAGTGCTTTCTGCTATGCTGTCTATCGATAAAAGGCTAATTCGCTCAGTGAAGCTTTTAATGAATCCCCTTATCTGCAAAATTGTGGTATCGGTGAAATATCTAGTATTTTTAACATTCTTTCGGCGAATTAAGCTGTCGTTAAAAAAAAGGTAGCGACTGAGATGAACGACGAACAGTGATTTCTATGTACAATTATATCTAAGTTTGCTAAGCCACTGGAGTCTCTTCTCATTTATGAAAATTCTAAAGTGCGATGGTCAAATAAGTAAAAATTTGTATTTTATTTCTTAATAACTAATATAATAAATGCAATACTGTGTTTGTTTGTGTATTTGTATTCTAATAATCACAGGAGCTAATCAGCACACATTATAATGATTTACATACCTATTCGGTTAACGAATCCTGCAGTGTTATGCAAGCGCTAGATATGTCACAAGAAATGTAAGTAAAAGTGTAAATCTTTAAATGTTTCCTGTTTTTCAATACATAATATCGTTTCATAATACTAATTCTAAAATTAAAAAGAATACTTCGTCAGAAAGTAATATTCGAATAACAAATAGTTCGTAAATACATAACATATGCAGCTCGCAGCTTCTACAAGTTTGAAACTATGAGAATATATTAATGATACGTTACTATAATACCTAATTTCGGTAACTCACTCCTGTTTATCTTATCTGTATACCGTTTTGATTGAAAGTAAGGACTCTGCCCAAATACCAGAAAGTATTTTTCACTTTCGTAAATGTGGAAAAAGACTTCGATAACATGAACAAGAATGAGTTATTGTTTTTTTTTTAATTACACATGTCAATGAAACAAAAACCAAATTATACCCACATAGCCATCTTTTCTAAGCTACCCAAGCAAGAAATCCTTCTATGTTCTATTTTACTTATTAGGGAACAATTCATTTATTATCATAATAAATCTAAAAATCACTATCTGTAACCAAACTGCATGATGATGTAGTAATAAACCATTTTTTAGTTATTATAAGTTTTAAATTAAGTATACCTGCATACGACATTTTGTTCAGTTAATGTGAGCAGCGATGTAAAACTTCACTCGCGTATCATAATCAGATCAAAGAAGAACGTCACATTACAAAAACTAATAAGTGTAACCTCGTTAGGTTGCAAAATAAAAGTTAAAACTATGTCGTTATACATCCATCATGTTGATGGATCTGTCCAGGTAAACACCACACGAGCAACGAACACACGCCGTACTGCCATTGGCCTAAGAATGCGTGACACTAATTTTAATTAGGACACGTGGACTAATTAATTTAAGGTGTCCACATTCCAATTTCATGAGTTAACCGTTATAGAGTTACAATATTATTATTTTTTTCTTATCTTTTCCAGAGGAAAATTAGAAAAAGGGTTACCAGCTAAACAAATATGTATAAACTAAAAATGCAATCTTTCTTGCAAACTTTATTCTAAATTAGAATTTACAGGTCAGCAACAACGTTAGGCTTGGAACTGGCAACAACATATCGACATAAAAAAAACAAAACTTTAAAAAGTAATTTAGAATAGTTGGAGCATTACGCGACGTTCTATTTTCAAATAATGATTTTTTGTGTAAAGAGAACATTATTTCTCGTTTCTGTATCTCAGTGAGGTCGCGGGGTCATATTAGGATGAAACGATAGGAATGACGAAACTGACTCAATAAGGTTGCACGATAAACAATTAGGTCAAGGCCACTTCTTTCACTGACGTAGTATTTAAGTATATAAGTTCGCAAAAAAACATAGGTAGTTTTACTACACCTGGATGTTGTAATTTTGGATATTCTAGTTCTAAGTCAACAATATCTATGATCACAAAAATCAGTAAATTATAATAGTTTTTACGGCAAAAAAAAACTTTAGATATAAGCAAAATCGGATCGACAATGTGCAACTCGTCGATTGACATTAAAATGAAAATCATTTGTTTCAATTAAATCAATTTTAGTCTGTTATTACTGCTTTCAGAATTTACGAAATTAGATGTAGACCGACGTTGCGTATAAGAGCAGCTTACATAAATTACATACATACACATACTCACTGCTATATCCCCGAAAGGGTAAGTAGAGGCGCATCATACTCCCACATTTTGACAACCATCACATAATTTAGTTCTATTTACGTAATAGGGGGGGGCAAACCTGTTACCATCAACAGCGCACTGTGATAACTGTATAGATACATAGAACACTTTATTTATACAAAACTATTACCGGAGCAGTTTTATACAAATGCATTTATAATTTTGATAATGTACAAATGGCTTTAATTGCTTAATGCAATCTCTTCCAGATAACCTTAGGATGGATCAAAATGCTTTGGAGAGACAGTTGTAAGTGTAAATCAAATATAAGGAAAACTATATTTAAATAGTACTTGTTAACTATAATAATATAGAAATATTCTATATATTTTATCTACTATAACATAATTCTTACATAGTATAGGATAGATAACAGTACGATCTCTTAGTTGCTTCTTACGATACCCACGGGCAGAGATGGGATTGGCACTTTATGATCGGGTATTTATGTAAACAATAAAAAAGCTATTACATACTTGAGCTGTACACCTACTGCTACATGAAGTAAGTCCAAGCACTAGCTCTAGACTAGAATGAAATTAACCTCATTAGTCAGGACTCACGTCAAAACATTCGAAAGACTTCGATATAAAATGCCACATTGAAGTACATAATATCTTCTACAAGGCTTGCGTAACGGTAAATTTTGATGTAGAGATTAACATAGCACGCTATTTTTAAATAGAATAATTATTTAGAAATAATAAAAATGTTTATTATTATTCCAAGATATTATATAGAATATATACATATAAGAAATAATCTAAAATCCAGTCAAACCGCACCATACAATTTCTTATATTTTTAACATTTCTATTAGTGTACATATATGTATATATAGTCTTAAAGCTCCATGGAAAGAGTATTTGCCTCCCATAGCAATGAATCGCGATGAGATTATGACTAAGATATAAAATCGATTATTCCAAAACATATTTTCTCGTCTCTTAAATTTATGTAAGATTTGAGTCTGTAGTCTATAGTAGAACATTGTACGTAAGCCGTGTGGTTCTAGGTGGAGTAGAATAGACTCACCCACCTCTTCCAGTGGGTGTCGTAAGGTGTATGGTGAGGTGGACCTTTATCTACCTGACAGTAGATATACAGCATATACAGTAAAGAATTGTCGGTGTTACACTTAATTATGTTGTGGCTGGCAAAATGTGGGCGTTAGATGGTCTCTGCCTTCCCCTTTGGGGACTTAGGCGTGAGTAAATGTATATAATATGTAGCTTATATATTGAAAAACGTTAATGTTAGGGTTATTTCTAGATTAGTATTAGATTTTTTTGATCTGTAAAAATATTGCAAACGATTAAATAAACAAAAATAATAAAAAATAATGTCATAAAATGGCAAATACTTAAATATATAGAAAACGGTGGTGATGTTTTGTGTGCTGTATAAGAAATGAATAATAAAGAAACAATGGATTTATTTAAATATTTCATTATTTCTTTCGGTTATTGCACAATAGATAACTGAAAGAGAACCTATAGACTCTGTTATACGAGTATACCCTTATAAGAGGGCTCGACACATGGGTGACCTAATTTTTAAAGGTATAATCACTACACTTAATACAGAGATTAGCAGATATGATAAACAGCCCTGTAACAAATGTGCATGGCGTAAAATATTAACTTCATTTGAGTGTTTGGATTACTTTGTGGGGCTTCACTTAACGGCTCTGGTATCGATTGTTTCAACGCAAGCATTCCTTGTTGGGTTTACTGGTAAACCCAGATTAAAGATATCGTTTAGTTTATAAAACAACATGTAACATGTGTGCATTAACTTTTTCGTAAAAATGTATGGATTGATTTATTTTTTAAAGAAAATAGTTATCACAAATCGATTTTTTCATCGAGAAGGAAAGGATTCCGTGTTTATTATGTGTGTTTTGATTGGAATAGTAATTATGTTAGAACTCAACTTAAAATAAAACCATAAATCACGCACTTCAAAAGAATTTTACAATGAACGGTCTAGACTCTTTTCATCATCGAACATATCTGACAAGGTGCTCCGTTTCTGAAGAGACATCCAAAGAACTTAAATATTGTGACCAAAACCGTTTACGTCCCGCTTTTTGTCGTGATAGAGATGGCTCTACGGCTACTGGCGGCTTCAGTGGTCACTTCGCCACTACGCTGCCGCGCCCAGTGTTGTGGTGGGACGACAACACTTTGTGTTATCGTCAAATTGTTGTTCTAAGACTGGGTGTTCTTTCTGTCCGTTGCTTGAATATTTGTAAAATCTCAAAAGAGTTGTTTTAAAAAAAAAGCGCATAGGAACATACTACTTAGTATTTTTATTTTTTTTTGTATTGTGTTGACAGAACTGGATACAATCGTTAATATAACTTATTCTGATAACTTATAATGTATAGTTTTGCTTAATTGTACCCTACTAGGTGTGAACACAGCATGCTGGAATAAAGGGTTATGTCATCACACCAACTATAAACTAAGAGTATCCTAACTGAAAGACTTAATTAGTATCCTGATTAACAGGATACAATTATGAGTTACAGGTGTATAGTACATTTTTTCTAAATGAGGCTAAAGAATCGTGACGAACAAACACATATATGCTATTACGTATACAAATACCTGTCAAATATCAATCATTATTTAATCTACTACTTTTACTATTGACGAAGAAGGCTATTTAATCATTTTTTTTATAAAGAAATTTAACAACCAATAAAGAAGAAACAAAACGAATGATTTTTGCACCAAATCTCAAAGCAAACGCATTGCCCTCGTTGAATTGAATTACTATTCCGAGCAATATCTCCGTATGTTCATGTAACAAATCAGCCTACTTCAGTCATGAGGAGAGCATTCATACGTCAACTAGGAAGTGATGCACCCGGTGTATGTTTCAGTGCGATCAAAGAGCCACTTACGTTGATGCACTTGCGAATACACGATAGATTGCACTCGCTTTGGGAGGACTAGATGATATTATAGTATATTGTTGCTGTTTACAAGATGTTTGGCAGCGAACAAGAGTGTCTGAACATTACTGAATAGACAATCAGCAACTCTAGATGATATAAACAAGTCCACATACAAAGTGAGATAAACTACAATAATTTAACAAATAAGTATAAAAAATAATATAATAAAAACTTAGCATAAATATAGCGAAAAAAAATATAATTATATGTTGTACTCGTTGCTAAATTATAGAAGAGATAATCTTGATAGATTTATCATAAAATATTAAGTTGCAGAAGTATTACTTTTATCAGAAAAAAATAGAGATTATATATAAAGATAAAAAATGTCGTAAATAAACAAACGTTTACTATTAAAGAAGTACATGTCACAGCACAATTTCAATATAAGGACGTAGAAAAGAACTCATTGGGTTGTTGTAAAAATTTAATTTGTATACTGTAACTGTAATAACTGACTCACTATATCTGACACAAAACAATCCGTAAAAAATATATTTTGTTTTTAGTAGATACGTGAATTTGAAGCAATGTGAGTTTACAAACAGACAAAGTGAAAATTAAATATTACATACGTCCAGCATACGTCGTACAAGTTTCTATAAAATATGCATTTTTATTGTGTGCAAGCTATTCTGAACAAATAAATAAGTTTTGGTCGAAATTTGCCTACCAAGTAAACTCTACTAAATTTTACATAATATATATACTTAGTACATATCACAGAACATATTTTTGCATATATTTAACACAGAGCGCTTTTTTATTATTTTTTTCCTAACTATTTACTTCAATTGATGTCAACTAATACATGAGAGAAATATTATAAGAGCAAACTGGACAACAGACGGTTTGATGAAATCGAAAAAAAATGCAATTCATTTATAAATAAAAAAAGCTAATAAAGAATTTCTCCAAAACTTTTGTAAAAAGAAGACTGCTAATCTTTTTCTTACAGAAGTGTTACAGAAATTTATTTTTATTATAGAAATACAATTAACTGAAATAATTTGATTATTGTATTCTATTTATAAATAAAATATTAAAAAGATTAATGATAAAAAATTAAATATTTCTGTACATATTTGATGAAACTGTACTGAGACGTACAAGGCATACCTTGTTGATATTTATATTTTTTGCTAAATCACACTCTAAATTCAAAATTGCAATAAAAGCTTACATTTGCTCAAATTATTATTTCCTTTTCTTTGATATTTAATTTTCTTTTCAACATTTAAAGTCGTATAAAAAAACTTATAGTCAAACGCGTATGTTTTATACTTATCTTAAAAATATGATGTATTTACGCGGTCATCAATGTGGTTTGAACCAACACTAAGTTTTAATATTAGTGATATACCTGATAACAGATAACAGTTCTTACTTTTATACTACACAACATTTTTGTTTACATTCATCACGCCCGTCGGGTACTAGTACTTTTATTTAAGCCCTTCTTTAGCAGACTGCCGATCTGGTCAGTATAATCTTCGTTAAGAGTGATGGAACAGTCTTTGTGTGCGATATAACATGCCTAACAGCAATTGCAACCTTGTTTAATATAATATGTGAATACATTTATATACATAAATATTACTTTTAAGCTACCTTCGTACACATCAAAGCTTAAAAAAAAAAGAAAATACTTGAATCCCATAAGTGCTTGGTTAATAATATTAACTTAAATAATATGTAGAAATCCAATATTAGTTGAAAAGTTATGAGAAGGTCTTTTTTTATATTTTCCGCTGAATATATATACGAAAACCTGATTTAAATAAACAAAACTTTAATAATAAATCCATTGACTTTTAAGGATAAGTGAGCGTAAAAATAAATAACAATAAATACTATCAGTCATCATATCATCAGCTTATAGACGGGAAGAAAAGATATCTATATAACATCGGAATTCGAAATGCGGTGGACGGTATTAGAAACATGTACATTATGAACTAAATGCAAGCACAAGTTTTATTTTAAATTATGCATTGCTTATCACCCAAGAGAATGGTTAAATATTATAAAATAACTGGTTTAGTTCCAAGCATTCTCGTACAAATTGAGTTCATTATTAAAATTTGACCATCGACATTAACCATGTAATATGATTATTGAAAAATAAACAAAACCAACTTGCAGCCAGCTGCGCAGACATTGCTTATAAAGAAACCACTCTTTGTGAAAATGTAGGTTACACTAAATAAAACCGTCATCAAACGTTTTGACCTTAACAACATCGGTAGAACAGAAAATGTCTAAACGTACAAGTTAATTATGCTATATTAGTAAATTATAAGTATAATTAAATACTACCAAGCTGGCATTCGGTGAGATGAAGAACTCAAATAACAGGCGTCCAACGCTATTAGTATAGTATTGTATTTTTGCTGAAGTAAATATTCGTCAGATCTTAAAGATGTCATGAGACGAGTTTAGTATTGAGGGAAAATAGAGAAACCAGATATGTTAAGTGTGATTGGCAAATTGTTTACACTAAGCAGACTAGCTGCTCTACTAAGTATAAATAATAAATTATTTTTTTTACAGTAGATATGTAAACCATATGGGTAAGTTGGCCTGAGCCTAAAAACATACCATAAACTAAATGTTTTTACAATTAAAGTCCAATGCTTTAAATATATGAAGTTAAGAGTGTAGCCTTTGCTATTTCTGTTATAGTAGCGCCAGTAATTAGACATAAATCACGTAGATGCTGACATAATAACACGTAACTACGAGACCCGTAACATTTATCGCTGGCGACAGCGTCGTTCACAGTGACAGATAAGTGCTAGTTGTAATTCATGACGACGAGCTTTAAAAGCACGAACACAATAGGGAATTAGCCGCTAAATGTAGGGCCGATGCCGACCGGTCCCGAGGGCCTACATACACGCTATGCAAATCATTACAGTTGAAACACCTCAGAGCCAGAGGATTAGAATTCAGATGTAAATGAATAGCCAGACACACCTGAGCCAAGGAATCTGACATCATATTACTGTTGATTAATACAACTATCGCGTAGTATTCAGATTTAAGTTCAGCATATATTAGCACTCCACAAAGCTTTTGCCGTATCGTGCAAACCGTAAGAAAGCAGTTAAGTTGATTCACTTGAATTATAATGTTAAATGGATACTTAACATCAATAACTTTAGTTATTCCCACACAACTAATACCCTTAAGGCGATGCAATATGCATGTTTTGCTGTAGCACACTTTATTAATACAGGTACTTAACGTCGTCATGCCTCGAATACACCATAAGATAATTTCCGTAAATTAAGAGTACTAATAAAGCTTTAAAATACACTATTTTAACCATTTAGTTTAATATCTTTATTTCAACTTAAAAGTTGCTACGAGTATGAAACAGTCAAATGTATTCAAAGAAATTAACATGAAGAAACAAAAAAGTTTTGAAGCAACATTTCTTGAACTTGAATCTGAATATTTTATTTAGTATGGTGTATTCAAAAAAATATAACTAACCAGCTGCACAATAGTCAAATGTGTCGTATGGTACTTTAAATAAAACAGAAGTGGGATGGGCAAATAGACATTATTATTAAATGAAGAGTAATATTTCCATACAAATTATTTTAGCAACGGACGTGATATGGTTCGACACGATTGCGCAAATCGGCTAGCCTTCGTGCGGTTCCTACTCTGATAAGGGACTCATCGCTGACCAACGTTTAACCCTGGCCCTATTTACTGAGGATGTAGGCATCATGCTGTTTGTTCTTTCAAAATTGTAGTACAGCAATGAATGTGATCGCAAATAAGTAGCTTAAAAGTTTAAGAAACTGGGAGCTTTATTCCACAATTCTTTTAGAATATGATCTTCATGTTCTATTTTATAAGATAATTCAAATCCAATTTTGAATAATCTAAGATATTTTTTTATCATTCCTAAGAAAATTATTATAAAAGTTTACGTTATAACTTGAATTGGGAAATCTGCGTTAAACTTTATATTTTATTTATTAAAACATATCTTAAAAATAGAATATTTTAATACACATTACGTAATACAATACCAATCTCTATTCAAGAGACAATAGGCGGCAAACACCCAGGATCCGTCCGTAACAAAATTAAATCAACATTATCCTGATGGAATTATTATCACAAATTACCATGCCACTGGATTCCTCGATGGAGGGACACCAGAATACAGTTCGTGATGAGCAAGAGCAGTGTTCGTTAGTAGATGATGATACGACCGGATGGATGATAACCGCGCACGGACCCCGGCGCCGACCGAAAAGGAGAACCGTCTCGCTTCACGGTGCGCTCCCAACTGACAAGTAAAATTGCGAGCTTAATCATCGGCCCCTACAGCCGCACGCGCACGTTTACCCAACCACTTAGTTCTATGGTGCTTCCGTTACGCTATTAGTGTTGTCTTTACCAATGTGTTGTTGCCTTACTTAAAGTATCATTATTTGTAGGATCTAATGTCTTGTAATCGATTAATTACACTTATGTTATATTACAATATGTTACGATTCAGTTTTGTACCGCATAGTTTCACGACGCTTTTATGGATATGTGACTCACGTAGAGGAGCGATAAAACTATCAATCGCAGCTACTATTTTGAATTACAAACGATTGATAACGCATTATATTATTATTGATAATTGTGTATTTGCTTAATAATAATAATAAAAGCATAATATATATATATATATATATATATATATATATATATATATATATACATACTATACTTTAAAAGAATAATTTTGTAGTTTTAGCCTGCAGCTTCGCTCGCATTTTAAAGATTTTGTCAATCTATTAACAATCACTTAAGTACAGCAATTTTAATACCTGTTATGATGTAAAAAATACCTGCAAGTCACGTCAAAGTAGAAATGGCGTAGGGTAAAACAACGAAAAAGATAGAAAGGAAGTTATAATGCAGATGTGTTAATTATTTTTAATAATTTTAGTTGTCTCAAGATTATTTTGATTGTATTTCAACTTATATTAACAATTAAAGAACTTATATAAAAATTATGACGGGAATGTTGGTCTAGTGGCTCTGTCTGCTGAACCAGAGGTCGTGGGTTCGATCCTACATGGGTGTTGTTTGTGTCCGTTGATTGAATGTTTGTAAAGCCCTTCGCGTCAAAACTTGTTCCTAATGCAGGAGTTGTCTTTATAATAAAAAAAAAGAATCATTTAAGTAGTTAAGGCATGTATGCGTAACATCATTAAGGATTAAGACTAACATGAAATCCAGAACGAAGTTTAACGTGTTAAAACTTTCCTAGTATTAGATTACAGGTATAGATTGATTTATGAATGTACGTGTGAACCGGCGCCGGCGCTCTGGCTTGCTCTGATACCCCACTGTTAATTGAATGGGGCTCATTAACATAAACCAATAAATTCATTTGTCCACCACCTTAATGAACGATGCATTCTTCATTACTTTAATTGTGTTTACGAGGACACGTGTTATTAATTACTTGTTTAGTAGTTTCTTGATATTACTTGGTATTTATTCATCGCTAGTTTTGTAAAGAAATATTGCTTACAAGACTGTATTTAACGTGCAATGTATGTTTGTTCGTGTCACAGGTTTCTGATTGAGCAAAAATGTTGCATACATCTTTAGTTCCGATGACAATGCACCTTTATGATGAGAATAATCTGACTCTTATTCTAAAAGACAGACAAGACAGATATACAGTACCAGTTTTTTCCTTGACCGCATTCAGCGGAGAGCGACCTGCATCATCGATTGGCAGGATATTTCTGATCGGCTTGAAACATTGGCGTTGCGTAGAGATGTAGATTCACTCCGCATTCTCTATCGCTTGTATCATGCGGAGTGTTTAGGTGAAATGTTCGGATTTATACCGGCCGCAGGTTTTCCACCATCGTCTTATGCACCAAAATTTTCAACCACTCTAGAAGCTTTTTGCCTCGCACAACCAGCCTGTAGACAAATTGTTGACAAATTGTGCCATATTCCCGGACCGATACGAACTTCATACCTTCAAGAAAAGAATGTACTCCTACTTAAAAGGCCGGCAATGCACTTGTGACTTTTGTGTCGGGTGTCCATGGGCACCAGTAGTCACTTACCATGAGGTGACCCATCAGCTCATCTGCCTAAGGCCCTAAACGAAAATCTAAGCTTTACTGGCCTATTAGTATAGTAGTTGGTGATACTGGGTTCTATTCTCACGCAGTAACCAATTATGGTGTGATGAGTGCTATAGTTTGGTTTGTGTCAAATGTAATTTATCTATAACATGTATGTATTAAGACATATAAGAATGTTTATCAGCAGCCTGGTTACCAGAATAAAAGCTCTGCTGAAGATAGTCTGTCAAAGAAAGGTGTAATCTGGTCATTATATTTTCAAATGGCTTCAATTCGCTATATTTTTATCCGTATTATTTAATGTAAAATACTACATTACAAGTTTTATGATGCTCTTACCTTATCTTGCTTAAACCAGACAAGAAGCTGCAAAAAAACTGCTGCTGTTCAAACAAACAATGAGCAACCTGATAGAGTTTTAACAACATGGTGTTACATTACGTCATAGCTGATAGTCAACAATTACTGGTACACAAGATCCCTATTAGTCCCATTATAAGTTGACAAGAGATTGATTGCTTGCCTTTGATTTTCTCGCCGATACACGACTACCATTTTAGTGGCCAGCTTTGACCAGTCCCAATTCGGAGCGCGTAGGCGTCACTTTTGGTTTAAGTTTAATTTTGTTGTTTCTACTCAAATTGGTAAATAGCCAGTTCATATACTTTGTTAAGTTGTGTATCAGACTTTTCATAAGTGTATTATTAACGATAGAGTATTGAACTGCAATGTAAGAAGAATGGGGGTTTGATTCCTGTAAAGTGTTAAGATTTTTACGATATAAAATGCATTAATTTTCTAAGATGAAATTATTATTCTAATATCCATAGTACAAGCCCTGCTTAATTTTGTCTAGATAGCGATGAGATCAGCCTTCGACAGACTATTGAAACCTAGTTGAAGTGTTAGGCAGATTGCCATGAACATTATCATAAATGTTTTAAAATAGAGAGAGACCCATGCTAGAGAGTATTACCACGGCCTCACAGAAAACCGGCTGTTAAACAATATTTGCATTGTGTGACGGAATAAATGAGGTTAGCGGAGGCCCAACCCCCTTTCTCTTCCCTTCCTTTCTTTTACATCCCTTCTTTGCCTTCCTCCCATTCACCTACCCTAAAAGGCGGACAGCACTCTTGTGACCCTTGAGTTGTAACTGTAATGGGCGGAGGAAGTCACTTACCAACAGATGACCCATATGCTCTTTCGTCCCCCTATACTATAAACAAAAAAAAGAGGTATAACATTTACTAGTAAGGATGCTTACTAGTAAAAGTTCAGTCCAGTTTTGACTTTGAAATTGGACCAAAACCACATGCTAGGAACACTTAGGTCACGTCTATCTTTGCTTTACTTAGTAAACTAACTGTGTGTACTGAGATTGTAGTAGCTTTAACATGGTCAAGTTGCAAAAACTTGACCATGTTAAAGCTATAAATAATATCTTAAATGGGAGTAATGGAAGAAGAAGAGCCCAATAATAGGAAACCGATCAGAATAACCACACTTCAATTAAAATTCAGAAAAAAGACAGCTAGAAATCACCCTAATAATTAAATTCATAATCCTCACTTCTAACACTCGCTCAGTTATAAACACACATCTATCGGACTTAACATATTAACGCCCAGTATTCTATATTACTTTATAACATCATTCAAATGTGTTTTACATGACGGAATGCCCCAGGGTAGCATATTGGGCCCGACCTTGCCTTAACTAAAATTGTGTAACAAGCTATCTAATACAAACATGGTGATAACCAATTTGCTCTAGAGGTAGCATAATTACAGTAGAACAAACAAATGTGTTTCGGTACATTCGCATGGAGGCGTTAACTTTACCGATACAAAGTAGGCTTCAAGTTTATTGCTTAGCAATTATAGGTGTTTACCGGCTTTTGAAGGCTGTCTGTGGACATTAATATTGTTAACATTATTGCTGACTGTCTAGACGATGTTTTAGGGCAATACAACGTGGTACAATAATACAATATGGTCGTTAAGTGCCGAGGTCTATGGCATGTTTTAATACAAATTTTACGATGCAAGTGTGTTACACGTAATTTTCTTAAATAGACAGATTGTGATTGTGTACATTGCTAATATATATTTGTTATATACATAGAGTTGTATATTTTTTTTCAATTTCGAAAGAGGAGAGGGGTTTGGGCCTTCGGTAACCTCACTCACTCGGTGAAACACAGGGCAAGCATTGCTGAATCAAGTCTTCTGTGAAACTAAGCTAAGCATGGTTCTCCAAGTCAAAAACGTATTTATTTTTTTTTTTTTTTTTTTTTTTTTTATGCGATAGGGGGCAAACGAGCAGACGGGTCACCTGATGGTAAGTGACTACCGCCGCCCATGGACACCCGCAACTCAAGAGCCACAAGTGCGTTGCCGGCCTTTTAGGTAGAGGTACGCTCTCTTCTTGAAGGTTTGAAGGTCGTATCGGTTCGGAAATACGGCAGGCGACAATTTGTTCCATAAGCTGGTTGTGCGAGGCAAAAAGCTTCTGGAGAAGCGCACAGTGGTGGAGTGCCAATCGTCCAGGTGATGGGGATGGATATTTTGTCGCGTAGGACGATGGCGGAAACCAGCAGCCGGTATAAGTCCGAACAATTCCTCTGAACACTCCCCATGATACAAGCGATAGAGGATGCAGAGTGAAGCTACATCTCTACGCAACGCCAAGGTGTCAAGTCGATCAGAAATATCTTGGCAGTCGATGATGCGAGTCGCTCTCCGTTGAATGCGGTCAAGAGGCAGAAGTTGGTACTGGGGTGCACCTGCATAGAGATGAGAACAGTATTCCATGTGCGGCCGAACCTGCGCCTTATAAAGTTGCAGGCGGTAGGCCGGAGTAAAATACTGTCTCGATCTGTTTAGCACACCAAGCTTCTTCGAGGCTAATATGGCCTTACTCTCTAAGTGACCGCGAAACTGGACTTCGCTTGATATATCGACGCCAAGGATTCCGATACTGGCTGATGCAGTTAGGGAAGTGCTCTCAAATTGAGGTGATACGACCAATGGCATCTTTTTAGCGGTGAACGAGCAAACCTGTGTCTTTGTGGGGTTAAATTGGACTAGGTTAAGTCGACCCCAATCTGAAACTTTTGATAAAGAAGTTTCGATTTCAGACACAAGTTTGGATCGGCTTTCGATGACGTTTACCCGAGAAATGTTAGCGCGGCCGGTGTAAAGGGCATCACTCGTGCTATCGTCTGCATAGCAATGGATGCTGCTAATCTGCAGCATGTCGTTGATATGCAGAAGAAACAGCGTGGGTGATAGCACACAGCCTTGTGGGACACCAGAATTAACAGACTTCGAGTCGGAGCATGCACCGTCAACAACGACCTTGATGCTTCTGTCTGTGAGAAAACTGGTGAGCCAATTGCACAGTTTCTCGGGAAGCCCATAGGAAGGAAGCTTCGCAAGGAGCGCTTTGTGCCAGACCCGATCGAAGGCCTTCGCCACGTCCAAACTAACGGCCAACGCTTCCCCCTTGGTCTCGATCGCCTGTGCCCACCGGTGAGTCAAGTATACGAGAAGATCACCAGCTGAACGACCCTGACGGAAGCCGTATTGTCGATCATTGAGGAGCTGGTGGTCTTCTAAGTACCGGAGGAGCTGGCAGTTAACAATGGATTCCATTATCTTGGAGAACAAGGAGGTGATGGCTATGGGTCTGTAGTTGGACGGATCCGAGCGATCTCCTTTTTTAGGGATTGGGTGCACTAGAGCTGTCTTCCATGAGTTCGGGACTACGCCAAGAGAGTAGGAAAGCCGATAAAGGCGCGTTAAAACCGGTGCTAACTCTGGAGCACACGTCTTCAGCACGATAGGAGAGATTCTATCGGGCCCACTCGACTTATGAACGTCGAGGGAAAGAAGCGCTTTACGCACTGCCCTTTGTGTAAACCGGACTTCCGGCATGCGGGTCTCGCACTGCGGTATGGTCGGCGGTGCGTTTCCCCCGTCGTCCAGGGTCGAGTTGGACGCAAAGAGTTTGCCCAGAAGATCGGCTTTTTCTTTAGCGTCGTGGGCCAACGAATTATCACCTATGCGCAGAGGTGGAAGGGATGGCTTACAAAAGTTCCCCTGGACAGCTTTGGCAAGAGACCAGAATGCACGAGTTCCGGAGGGGAGACTAACTAGTCTCTCGCCAATTCTGCCTATGTGAGCCGACTTCGCCCCAGCAATTACTCTTTTGAGGGACCTGGAGGCAAAGTTAAATTGCTTTTTTAATATGCTGGTCTTTACATCCCGTGCTGTCGCTGCATTAGCCCATGCTTGGTAACATTCCTGCTTTCGGCGGGACGCCGCTTTGCAGGTTCGACCAAACCAAGGCTGGGACTTGCCACCTGTGGGAATCAGGGAGAATGGAATGAAAAGTTCCATACCCTGAAGCACAACATCCGCGACAGAGTCAGCAACGACATTGGGATCATCCGGCGAGAAGCAAACCTGCCTCCATGGGTAGGATGCAAAGAATGTTCTCATTCCATCCCAGTCTGCTGACCTATAGTGCCATACGCGGCGACTGCCTGTAACACGCGGCCGCAGCGAGTGAACGAGTGGCACCATACTCCTAATCAGGCAATGGTCCGAAGAGCCAAGAGGGGCCTCAACGGATACTTTGTAGCCGTCAGGATGTGAGGTCAGCAGAAGATCCAACAGTGAAGGCACGTGGCTTTCTGCATCTGGGATTCGCGTAGGCGTTGCTACCAGCTGCGTCAAGCCATATGCCAAGGCGAAATCGTGAACAGATCTTCCCGCATGATCGGTTTTGCGCGAACCAAGCCATTCGGCGTGATGGGCGTTAAAGTCGCCAAGAATCACGATCTCTGCGGATGGGACCTGCTGGAGCACTGAGTCTGTAGCCATTTGGACGTGGTCGATGAGTCGGTCCGTTTCGGCATCACCGCTATGGGACCTGTAGAGGCATAGGTAGATGCGGGGATGGTCGTCGCAGTCTACACGTAGCCATAACATGGAGAGGTCCCTACCTTCAAGATTGCCGAGGCGGCGAGAAGTGATATCATCTCTAACGTACACGCATACACCAGCCTTAGGAACAAAGGAGTGTTCCAGTCCGTACCCAGGGTAGCAGAGGTAGGATGTGTCCGCTGGAGATGATATCTGCGTCTCGGTTAAAAAGAGCAAGGCCGGCTTTGCTGTCTCAAGGTGGTGGTGGACAGTGTCGAGGTTCGAATGTAAGCCCCTAATGTTGCAAAAATCCACGGTAAACGTGACAGGGGGTGCCATGGTATGCCTTCTCTTGCCCCGAGCAGATTTTGAGAGCGCAGTTGAGCCCCCCCCAGAGTACGAGGGGCAGCCTGGGCGTCCACGCTCAGGCATAATCCGTACTGAGGGTGGACGTCCAGGGGGGGATTCTCCAACGCTAGCGCTGGTACCCCCCTGGGGTATCCTTTTCGTTAACAGCGCTATCATTAGGGGGGTGGGGGATTTTGGGCCTCCGGAGACCTCACTCATTTCGGGGAAATGCAACGCAAGCGTTACTTCACAACCGGTTTTCTGTGAGGCCGTGGTATCGCACCGGTCGAGCCGGCCCATTCGTGCTTAAGCAAGCATGGCTCTACCACTACATTATTAGTTGGAAGAACTTTTTTAAAATAATATTTTTACGTATATACGTACATATACATACATATGTATGCCTGCTTGTTCTGACACAATGGCCATAAAGTAATGCCATTGAATGCTATTAATTTAGATCTCTTTAAAGTTATCTTAGATTTTTAATCAATCTCGATCAACTAAGACTTTATTGTTTTATTTTAGTATTTGCAGATTTTTTATTGACCTTATCTGATGACGACTGCAGCATTTGGTACCCATCTACAAATAAAAAAACTTTTGAGTTTAGGCAAATTTAATTGATTTTGAGTAGTTCTATACATAGCAAATGATCATGTTGAGTAATTTCTATAGAAAACTCTTTTTTTCTAGAAATTTCGACTTAAAAAGTTATAATTTTATCTCGTTAATTAATCTTGCGACTATCATTGCATACATAGACTATCATTGCCATTTTACTAACCAAGTGTGAAAATCGCATTCACCTCCTGATATGAATGTTATTAAGCCATAACAAACATTCACCCGAAGTCTGGTCTCTGTGGACCTCACAAATTTTTGTCCCGTATGAGAATCGAACTTCGGGCTCAGCAGTCAGAATCACGAACCACTAGACGGGCAAGCCAGACATTACAACCGATGTGGTTTGTAACTGACATGATTAGATAAATATAAACAGCCGGCAACACACTAATGACTCTTGAGTTACAGGTGTCCATGGGTATAGGTGGTCACTTACCATTAGGTCGGCACGGTTGCCCCCTATCGCATAAAAAATGGGATGTTAGAAAGCTATGTACTTGTACATATTTCGCATTTAAAACTTGACAAATGAATCGTATTCGTGACGCCTTTGATTATTTTGGTACCTCTTATAAAATACTACAAAATTATTATGACATCATTTGTAATGTTTCATCAAGAATAATAACTTAGTACATGAAAAAAATAAAAACTGTATCTTTTTTTATGGTATAGGGGGAGAAACAAGCAGACAGCAGCAGAGCAGGGTCACCTGATAGTAAGTGACTACCGACGCCCATAGACACCTCAGAGGAAAAAGGAGAGGGGGAGTTGGGCTTTAGGTGTCCTCATTGGTCGGTAATACAAAGCAAGCATTGTTTGACTACCAGTGTTTTCCGAGGCCGTGGTATTACTACAACTGAGCCAACCTATTCGTGCCTAAGCATAGCTCTCCATAGATAAAACAGTAACCTATATGTACAAGTGTTTATAAAAATCCAGTGTATATGTCTTTTTTCTTTATTCATTCAAACATTCAATCAACGGACGGTCGGACAACGAAGTCGTTACGACTATTTGTGGATTACACAAATTTTTGTCCCGTGTGGGAATCAAACCCACGACCTCCTCACCAGTCAAATTCACTAACCACTACACCAACAGGACCGTCATAATCAGCCCGTCATATCATTTATGATAATACAGAAGTTTTCAATCCATAATCCAAACCACTGTGGAACCCCACTCTTTACATCACCAATGTATATAAGTAGCAGCTAATACATGCATTAGAATTAATTAAAGCAGTTAGTAAGAATACTAGTTGCAAGTATAACAATTTACTTTCATATTGAAAACCAAAGTCAGGATTCCGACATACTGCCCATTTACTGCTATTTATTTTGCCTCCAGATATGACCATACGATTTCTTTATAGCTCATATTTGTGTGATTACGTATATGGAGAAGAATTCGTGAACGCAGGGATTAGCGCAAGAATGTGAGATAAGATTGCGAAATGTTTCGTTGCTAAGTAAACATGGATCAATTATAAGTTGGTGGTTCCAAAGTTCTTGAGTTTTGTTTTTCTGTCTGAAACGATTTTTTTCTTTTAGAAGTTCGGTAAGCTACTGATATTGTTGGGTACCCTCACAATGAGACTCACCGAGTAATTTAGCAAAAGTAATTTTTCATCCCCATCATCTCAGCCATAGGATGGACGGAAAGCGCAGCATGGGACATCTACCAACAAGGTGGATAAAGATCTCAGGTCGATGTGTACGCAGACCATTTCCAGCCTGTATTCTTGAAATTGATTGAGGGGTGCCAGCGTAAAATAGAATAAAATGATATGCAAGTCTCTTGAAATCTGTTTAACCGACTCCAGAAAAGGAGAGGCTTCATTTCAACTGTTATTTTTTTTGTATATAGTATATACATAGATTGAGAAAAATGTTTGGTCTCGAAGCTAATCCCGTTTAAATTTGAAGAAAATGTTCCATACCTTAGATGATAATTAAGGGATGAAAAATAAGGTGCACATTTTATCCCTTAATTTTCCACTCTAGAAGTACAATTTATCATGATAATTTAATTGGAGTCGTTTCATATTTTTCCAAAGTTTTATAAATAGAAGACTCAATTCAGAAATTCGTACATATTCCATACATATCTCAAGGGTAATACTTTCACATATGGGAACAATAGATGTCAAAGCTTTGGTTTAAGAAAGAAGTACATAATTCTAGATTAGATACAGATGTAAAATAAAGTCTAACTTGCAGTAACAAACTACAATAAGCAATGAAGTAAGTAAGTAAGATATATTATGATTTTTCCAAACCTTTTTCCCGACCCTAGTAACGAAGTAACGAATGTTTCTTATACTCAATACACTGTAAAGATTAAGGAAAAGTTTGATTGTTTCCAGATGATTGAGTATGAATAAAACTTTTTTTAGAACATATATATATGAATAAACTAACTAAATAAACTAACATACATACATATATAAGGACTATATTGAAATCCATTCAGTAGAAAATCAGGGCATATAATATTATAGTGATAAATTAGTTGTATTCCTTGCAAAAGACGAGAATGAAAATTGGGATTGCATATATGAGCTAGTTGGCCACTAGAGAAGCACTTACTAGTATTCCTCCCAAACGACAATGGCGGAAAACCAGCAACATAGTTTTATGGTCCTGCGGGTAAGTAAGGTTCCCTGAACTTCGCGTAGGTAGATCTGGAATACAGCTAGCAATAACATTGTTTGTAATTACCTGTAAACGTTATGTATGAGATTAAAAAATATGACTGCACGAATGGCGTATCTGGTTAAGTGACCACCTCGCCAATACGCTGCCGCGCCGAGTGTTGTGGGTGTTGTTGTTCTGATTCTGAGTGTTCTTTGTGTCCGTTGTTTGAATGTTTGTAAAGTCCCCGCCGCGGCACAGGAATTATTCATAGCAAATTGGGAGATGACTTTACAAAAAAAAAATTTTTAAAAATATATATGCACAGAAGGGGAAAATTATGATCAGAAGTTGCATATGTGACGCCACGGCCTATAGAAACTGGCGGCACTTTTTAAGCCGATAATACTTATTTGTACAATTTAAATTACAAACAAATACAACATTCCTCAGCTTATCATAGCAACAAATGTTCTGTTTGTCAATCACGTAAGATGTGAATTCTTTTGCAGAAGAATTCCAGGTCACAATTTGCACCTGACTTATCGCCGTTGATTAAGCACATTCTAGATAATTTTGACACAAATGTAATTAAGACATTTTTTAAGAGGTATAGAGCATATTATATGTACTAAAAGTGGAACGCAATTATACTTCGTAAAATAGGTACGATATTATACTATGCTATGATAAGTTTTTGAGGAAATGAGTTGTCTAATTCATTTTTGTTAGGTAGGAGTACGCTCTTTTCTTGAAGGTTTGAAGGTTGTATCGGTTCGGAAATACGGCAGGCGACAATTTGTTCCATAAGCTGGTTGTGCGAGGCAAAAAGCTTCTGGAGAAGCGCACAGTGGTGGAGTGCCAATCGTCCAGGTGATGGGGATGGATATTTTGTCGCGTAGGACGATGGCGGAAACCAGCAGCCGGTATAAGTCCGAACAATTCCTCTGAACACTCCCCATGATACAAGCGATAGAGGATGCAGAGTGAAGCTACATCTCTACGCAACGCCAAGGTGTCAAGTCGATCAGAAATATCTTGGCAGTCGATGATGCAAGTCGCTCTCCGTTGAATGCGGTCAAGAGGGAGAAGTTGGTACTGGGGTGCACCTGCATAGAGATGAGAACAGTATTCCATGTGCGGCCGAACCTGCGCCTTATAATGTTGCAGGCGGTGGGCCGGAGTAAAATACTGTCTCGATCTGTATAGTACACCAAGCTTCTTCGAGGCTAATATGGCCTTACTCTCTAAGTGACCGCGAAACTGGACTTCGCTTGATATATCGACGCCAAGGATTCCTATACTGGCTGATGCAGTTAGGGAAGTGCTCTCAAATTGAGGTGATACGACCAATGTCATCTTTTTAGCGGTGAACGCGTATACGTAGATGCGGGGATGGTGTCGCAGTCTACACGTAGCCATAAGATGGAGAGGTCCCTACCTTCAAGATTGCCGAGGCGGAGAGAAGTGATATCATCTCTAACGTACACGCATACACCAGCCTTAGGAATAAAGTAGTGTTCCAGTCCGTACCCAGGGTAGCAGAGGATGTGTCCGCTGGAGATGATATCTTCGTCTCGGTTAAAAAGAGCAAGGCCGGCTTTGCTGCCTCAAGGTGGTGGTGGACAGTGTCGAGGTTAGAATGTAAGCTCCTGATGTTACAAAAATCCACGGTAAACGTGACAGGGGTTGCCATGGTATGTCTTCTCTTGCCCCGAGCAGATTTTGAGCGCGCAGTTGAGCCCCCCCAGAGTACGAGGGGCAGCCTGGGCGTCCACGCTCAGGTATAATCCGTACTGAGGGTGGACGTCCAGGGGGGGATTCTCCAACGCTAGCGCTGGTACCCCCCTGGAATATCCTTTTTATTAACAGCGCTATCATTAGGGGGGGTGAGGGATTTTGGGCCTCCGGAGACCACACTAATTTCGGGGAAATGCAACGCATGCGTTACTTCACAACCGGTTTTCTGTGAGGCCGTGGTATCGCACCGGTCGAGCCGGCCCATTCGTGCCTGTTCTTTGTTTCCTTAAGCATGCTGATCTTTAAAACTATCAGTCGGATGTTTTGTCGGATTAAATTATTGTTAAACTAAAATTTATGGTATTTTTATTGCTAAATGAAATTCATAATTTAAATTTAATACCTCTAGGCTTTCATGGGGAAAGGCTACCCCTTTCCCCATGAAGTAAGTAAGTAAGTTTAAAATTATTAAAAATATTTTTATTATATGATGTAACTAAAAATTTGCTTAGCTTTTTACAATTTTTCCTCTATCTGTGCTATAAGACGTTACTTCATACAAAATTACAAGATTCTTCTCAATCTCTTCCCTTGAACTTAAGTTCAAGGGAAGAGTACCATGTAGGTTTTGAATCAATTACGAGTGTCGAAAATTTGCAGGATAAACGGCTGTACCTTTTGATTGCGTAGGCTTACAAGTTCAATTTTTTACAGCTCCAAGGGACTGTAGACCTGAGTATTTGACATGAATTTTAAGGGTTCTGTTTTTTCTGTTCCTTTTGAGGTACGGAACCCTAATAATACAAGCTATGAAACATTAGGGAGCAAGAACTTAAGTGAAACTGCAGGGAACATATAGCCTAACATAAAACTGGTTACCATAGTAACCAGTTGCTACAGATTGTGGTTAATATGCTGTAATAATTAAATAAGCCGCTTGGAGAAGCAGCACAGGCGCAGGTGATGTTCGGCTATCAGCTCGTGTTTGTGTTCGGTATCTAATCTTGTTTGCCGCAGCCTCTTTGCAACGCTGAATCTGACCTAATTACCAGACTGAAGTATATTTCACTAAACTTATACAAAAATATTTACAAATATTCCGAAAGAAATCAATTAATAGAAGCGCGATCTTTATCTATATTAATAAAGCGATAAAGATTTGTAGTTTGGTTTGTTCTAATCTGCGGACCTAACCGTCGGATTTAAATAACTCTATGTGTTATATGAACTAATAGGTTGGGTAAAAAAGTTATCGTATTTTGTGTGTATTGAAGAAAAATTTCATTGATTATACTGCTTATATCTGGCTCGTTTTAACATCAATAAATATAGGACATTATGAAAAAGCAAAATATAAAGTAAAAATACTTTCTCGCCACTTTTCAGTTATTCTCCTCTCGCCAAAATGAGTTAAACTAGCGAAGAAATTCAATACATTCCGAAGTGTTATTATAATAATCGGACTTTAAAAAGTAGACAAACGACTTCAATGCGTCTATCATAAAATTTAAGACTAATATTGTTTTTCTTAAGGACGACATTGTCACAACTAGACCAAACTCTCATCTAACTACCCTTGAAGTATATCCTTGCCAATAAAAAAGAATCATTGAAATTGGTTAGCGTGATATTGAGTTATTTAGTAGTATATTACCCTAAAAATTCAGTCGAATTGAGAAGAAGAAGAATCGGTTTAAAAACTGATATTATAAACAGATATATTATGAAGCTACACTCATTTTAAAAGTAGAAACAATCTTACGAAATATGAGCACAGTTCTAATCCATGTTTTAATTAATACCGCCAACCAATTTGCAGTTATCTCAGTATAAATTCAATTCATTGTGTTATCTTTAGCCTTGGCGGGTTTTTAACTATACCTATGAGCCTTATCAAGAATATTATTCTATGAGTTCAATCAACTATTTTGCAAAGGTCTTCTCCTGTTAATAGGTAAACTCACTTAGCGATATTTTAAAGTAATAAAAACAATTACAGAATTCGAATCACACACACCTTGTGGCTATATAAAACGGTCATAAGACCAATTATCACATATGGTACTATTGCCTGGTGGCAGAGAACCGATCTAAGCACCGTTAAAAACAAGCTACAACAATTCCAAAGAATGGCATGCTCCGCTGTCACAGGATGCATGCGGACTACGTCCACCGCGGCACTAGAAGTGGCGCTTGATCTAGCCCCGCTAGACTTGTATATACAGCAGGAAGCAGCCATGGCAGCCATTAGACTAAAACATCTTAACCTATTTTACAAACGTGAGGGTCCCCATTTTAAATTATGGAAGCAATTAGTGGAGTACCAGCCACTAATTGCAGCCCCATGTGTCAGGATCCCAAAACAACATATCTTTAAAAGTACAACTATATGAAGATGACCGAGATCAATCAGGCATAAATGAAGTCCGGATCTACACGGACGGTTCCAAGATGGGAAAGGAAACGGGAACAGGAGCCGGAATTTTCTCACAAGACCTTAACATAAAAATATCACTGGCTTTAGGGCATCACAGTTCCATTTTCCAGTGCGAATGTGTTGCAATCACCTACGCCGTGACCACGGTAATGTCAAGAGGTATAGAGGACTACAACATCCGCATACTGTCTGACAGTATGGCCGTACTAAAGGCCTTACGGGGCAGTACCATGAACTCAGGCCTAATATACGAATGCCACCAAATGCTGGAATATTTAGCTTCAGCAAATCGGGTTATCCTACAGTGGATCAAAGGGCATAGTGAATCACTCGGAAACGATGCTGCCGATGAACTAGCGAGGAAGGGGTATAGATCTCTGGTGGCAGATCCAACTACACTGCTACCATTACGCTTTAACCAATTCCGCTACTGGGTTAGACAACGGACTAGAGCAGCACACAATGGTCGTTGGACCAATACTCCGGGCTGTAGGCCGTCAAAAATGGAGCTGACGGGTATCTCACCACGGCTCATCTGTAGACTGCTCAGCCTTAACCGACAAGATATCCGAATAGTGATAGGAACAATTACACGACATATGGCCCTGAATCGACACATTTTCACCATCAACGTGACAGACAGCCCCATATGTCGGGGGTGTCTCAATGCTGAGGAAACGGCCGCTCACGTAATCCTGGAGTGCGAGGGAGTGGCTACACAACGGGCTAATATCCTCGCGCGTGCGAGGACGCTCCTAGAAGCCTGCGAATGCCCCAGGAGGCTTCTGAGCTTCTGGTAGGAGCTCAGTTAGTCAGCCGGTCTGTACGCATAATGGACTAACTAGGAGTCTAAATGCGGATACAGAGTGCCATACCAATACCAATAGAATTCGAACCCAGTGATTTATTTATCACTTTTGAATAAAGAGATTTAAGCACGAAGTGTTATTAATATACAACTTATCTCACCTCAAAATATTTTAGTAGTCGAGCTGAAAGCTGTTATCTGCTAAAAAAATAAAAGTAAGGCTTTCAAAGCTAAAGGGCGGTGTGTGTATATTATTCAAAAGTTTCATAAATTTTAGTTTAATTTGATCCTTACGAAGCCCTTCTCAAATACCTATAACGATTTCTTTTACACTCTTGTTTTATTTTCACCCGACTTCAAAAAGGAGGAGGTTCTTATATCAACTATATTTTTTGTATGTTTGTTACCTCAGAACTTTCGACTGGCTGAACCGATGTTGATGATTTTTTTTTTATTTGAAAGCTGGTCCAGTTCTGACAACGGCATCCAAGAGAAAACCATATAAGTCTTCAATTTGCATTGAGTATGTGCGCGACAAATGGACGAATAACTCAATATCACGGCAACCGATTTCGATTATTATTTTTTGATTGAAAAGGATGTACTTAAAGGGTAGTTAGATGAGAGTTTGGTTACGTTCTGATAATGGCATCCATGAGAAAACCATATAAGTCTTAAATTATGTGATAGACGCATTGAAGTCGGTTGTCTACTTTTTTAAAGTGAATTATTACTTATATCACTTTAGTGTACACCAGTACAGGAAATGTATTAAGTACAGATATGTTACCTGAGACAGTTTTACCACAAATTATCGGTCATTTCAGGGCTGTTGTGGTGGAGCGTGGTCAGCATACATTAAACTGACTTCCCCTACCATCAACATGAGAAAAAACCTTTGGACTCCTTAAGTCAATTGTAAAGCGACCCAAGGACTTTCGCTTCCAGCTTGGAATCACAAAGTTTTAAAACCATGTGTGTGTTAAAAGAATTCAAAACAGACACTACATAGTAAAGTAGTTTTATTATTTACCTATCACTCGATTCATATTACTTAGTCATTATGATGGTAAACACATGTACGTATTATATAATCATTGGTAATGCTATACTGTTACAGTAGGCAGTAGTCATGAAATAATATTTGCGCAATATTAAATGTGTGAACATGTGAGACGTTCGGATGACATCATAGCGAAGCTTATTAGAAACATAAACAATAGGGGCCCGATTTAGATAACAATATAGCCCGAACACTAAGAGAGCCACCAATATTTGGAAATTTAGAATTCTTGGCTACGTTTTGGTTTCAAGTTCGTGAATTCGCCGTCGCTAAAAAGACTGGCCAAGTCTGACACAGACATCCTATCCTACACACAGCGATTCAAGCAGTTGCTGTGACTGGCAACGTAAGAGAACATAAGCTACCTGAGGTAACGGGAGAATGACCCCGTATATATATAAAAGTTTTGCAAGATAATAATAACACCCCTAAACGTTGACAACTACTCGGGTTAAATGTTGTTTGTAATCTTAGTTATATAAATATATAAAACACATTAAATTTCCGCTCTAGTTCGAAGTTTCTTGTACATTTGGTAGTTTACAGCATATTTCTTCTTTTTACTTGGACATGCCCGCATGTGGAAACTCTAAAACATGGCAGTTTAAGAGTCAGTTCAAATAGAGTACCTGACCATTCTAGAAAACCTTTAACAGTGCAGAACAGAGTTGGTCAACGACACATATTGACCGTTTGTGGTTCTTTCGCTTTAGATAGATAGTATACTCTTTATTTGTACACCATTCTTAGAGTAAAATACAATACATACAATACACGTGTCAACTATATAATGTACAATAGCGGCCTTATTGCTATAAGCAATCTCTTCCAGGCAACCTTAGAATGGATTATAATCATTCGGAGAGACAGAGGTAGTTGGAGGATCACTTCAACATTTTAATAAAAAGTATGTATACTAACATATTTTCAAATATAAAACTTATATAAAAACTAAACATATTTATGTACAACATATAACATACATACTTATAAAAATACAGATAAACATGCATACATACTAAAACTTTTTTCAGTGGTAGAGCCATGCCTAGGCACGAATGGGCCGGCTCGACCGGTGCGATACCACGGCCTCACAGAAAACCGGTTGTGAAGTAACGCTTGCGTTGCATTTCCCCGAATTGAGTGAGGTTTCCAGAGGCCCAATTCCCCCTCCCCTTTTTTCTCTCCCCTCATCTCTTTTCTCCTTTTTCCTATCTCCTCATCCCTCCTCTCTTCTTTCCGCTCCCTGCACCCCCATCCCTCATCACCCTCAAAGTCGGGCAGCGCACTTGCGACTCTTGAGTTGCAAGTGTCCATGGACGGCGGTGTCACTTACCATCAGGTGACCCGTCTGTTCGTCTGTCCCCCTATAGCATAAAAAAAAAAAAAAACACATACAGATAAAAATACATACATACGCATATAAATACATACAACAATACTTATATACATACCATTAATATGGAAATAATAGAACTTGAACCGTTCTTTGAGATAGAAAGGGGGCTTTAGGACTGAATAAGATGTTGTAAAAGAAAGTTAGAATGTGAGTTTTCCGGCGAAAACGAATTGTAAGTGACTTGACCTTTTGACGGAACTCAGAAACGTGATCAAATTTTCGTAACCCAAATATAAATCTTATACAAACAATTTGAAGTCGCTCAAGCTTATCAAGTTGTACTTCAGTGAGATTCAGATAGCTGACATCGGCATAGTCAATAATTGGAAAAAGAAGCGATTGTGCGAGTGCAACCTTAGTGGTAGTTGGAAGAAAATTGCATAGCCTTCGTTGAGACCATGCTGAAGCAAAGACCTTGAGGCTGACTTCTTGCAGCTGTGGACCCCAAAATAAGGTACTATCCATGTAGATTCCTAAGTTTTTTGACTGTGTTGCTGATTTTTAAAGTTGTGCCATTAAACTTAATTTGGGGCAGTTGTGACCAGTCAATCCTTGAAACCAACATAGGACTGCCAATAACACATACCTGAGTTTTTAAGGGATTAACTTGGAGTCCATATTTTTGACTCCATTGGACAATGTGTGATAGGTCGGCATTGACTATGTTAATGGCTTCCGATAACATGTTAAGTGGAGCTTGTGTATATATCTGTAAATCATCTACGTAAAGATGGTAGAATGAACGTAATTGTTTGGAAATGGAGTTTATAAAAATAGCGAAGAGTAAAGGAGATAGAACGCCACCCTGCGGTACACCAGCAGAAGTACCACACCAAGAAGAGACCGAGTCTTCAATGCGTATACGCTGTCGGCGAGCAGACAGGTAACTATGAAACCAATCAACTGTACTTGGAGATATGCTAAGAGACCGCAATATACTAATCAGAATCTGAAAATCTACAGTATTGAAAGCCTTACTGTAACCGAGTAATGTAAGTACTGAAATATTTCCAGCATACATGCCTAGTCTAATATCGTCTGAGATATGAACTAGTGCAGAAGTCGTGCTATAACCAGGCCGAAACCGAGATTGGAAGATGTTTAGTTGGGAATTCTTGGACAAAAAGTTACTGAGTTGAGAGTGAATAAGACGTTCGAGGACTTTGGATAGGAAAGGTAAAATGGATATTGGAAGATAATCAGAAAAGGTAGAGGGTTTTCCTTTTTCACTTATACAACTACCTAGCTGCTTAATTACCAATGTGTATATTTCAATGTTAATTTCTTCAACAAGGGTAGAGCCGTGCTTAGGCAAGAATGGGCCGGCTCGGCCGGGGCGATACCACGACCTCACAGAAAACCGGTTGTAAAGCAAAGCTTGCGTTGCATTTCCCCGAAGTTAGTGAGGTTTCCGGAGGCCCAACTCCCTCTCTCCTTTTGCATCTACCCTGTCCCCCCTCCCATTTTTCCATCTTCTTACCCCCCCCCCTCCTCTCTTCTTTCCCCTCCCCGCACCTCAAAGGCGGGCAGCACACTTACGACTCTCGAGTTGCAGGTGTCAATGGATTGCGGTTGTCACTTACCATCAGGTGGTCCGTTTGTTGCTCTCTCCCCCTATAACATATAATAAAAATTGTATGCTAACGTATAGAAGTTTGCCAGATTTGATGCTATTTATGATAGCAGCTTCACTTCCTTGCAACGCTTTCAATACTGTAAATTTTCAAACAAAGAAACAAACTCTGCCCCTTAATAATATTAGTATATCGTATAGATACTTGGATCTTCAATTCATTGATTTTTTTAATTTTAGAAGACCTCGGTAGAAACCAGCTCCATTCTGACCTAAGGTTTTTATCAATTTATCCAGAGACCATGAACTGTTTAATAAATTATATTATGAAGAGTATGCAGATGTAATAAATTAATTCAGTTCGTTATCTAGCGGCAATGCACACCGTACGAGATAATAATAATTTAGTTAAGAGGCAGGCGACCTCATCTCTTGTTTACTCTGCTTCGCATGCACCGAACAATGAACAAATATTTTCGCATTTTTGTCCCACTTGCGCTTGCTGTAACTACGAAAAGTATATACAACGTTGTGGCAGATGTTGTTACCTATCAGAAGGTAGAATTTGTATCAGCATATTGTAAGGTATATTTATTATAAAGTCATTGGATTAATTAAAGCAAACATGCACATATTGACCTTCTACCTTTGTTTTAGTATCGAGGTATTAAACCTCGTAGCAGTCTAAAATTCTAATTCATTATCTTTATTTCATATTATTAATCAATAATTATTTGAAGTCACCTGTTTTTACCCGACTGTGCAAGACCAAGGGTTATATTTTTGAGCTACTTACTTATTTTTATTATTATTTGTTCATGGACTCTCTCTCGCGTGTATTCAACGCAATGATCCAGCCAATGTCAGGTATTTAGAGGGAAAAAAAGTCTATGAAAATATGATTGTTGGTCAACCTTAAAAAAAAAAGAACACGCTAGGTATCATTTTAATCGTTTTAATGATGGGAGTGAGAGAAGGGAGAAAAAAAGAGAGGAAGTTTATACTTCAGTCTTGAAACTTGTTGCAATAATAATTAGGAATTATAGATCATTACAAACTCGCAAAACACACGGCAATAATAGCTTGCTTTGTCAAATGTTTAAGCTATAAGAAAATCCGCAATTACTTAATAGGACAACAGATTGTAAACCAAAACATTTATGTAAGTAAACATCAAAGGTAACAACAAATAAATAAAGTTTAATATTAAGACTAGAGCAGTAAGTAATGCATTCACGTTTGCATAGACACAGTGACATTTTCATGTAGAAATCCAATCTTACTTTCAAATTAACTTCACTTCGAAATATATTAATTCAAAATTAAGTCGTCTCCAAATTCATTGAAACAAGAACAGTTTAGCAATAGCAAAACTGTATGACAATTTTGGTTGAATGTAATTTATAAAGAAAATTTTCAAAAGAATGTTAAAATTTTGCAAACTAATAAATTTGCACCTGTACAAACGAAATGCGCGGATAAACGCAACTGTTAAGCAGTTAAAGAGCAGTTAAATAACGCATCCATTACAAGTAACAATAATAAATACCATATCGAAAAAACGATCATAGAGAAAAACTATATATTTCTTTCTTCATCTTTACAACAGTCTGGCAGTTTTGAGTTTTTTCAATGGCAGTGACGTGCCGGTTAGTTCGAGGAGCTTCGTGAATTCGTAATTGGTCAGCTCTAAACTGAAATGGTTCTTTCTTATAAAAGCTACCTTTTTTACACTATATGAGTATATATAGACTTGGATGAGTTTCGACGATTCTTTTCAACGAGAGAAATAGGAAATGAAGCACCATCTTGTTTTTACGAACTACTTAACGTGTAAATGTATCAGAATAGAATAGAATAGAATAGAATATACTTTATTGTACACCTTAAAACAAAAATTTACAGTACTTATGCAGAATAGAAATGTACAATGGGCGGCCTTATCGCTAAATGCAATTTCTGCCAGGCAACCTTAGGATGGACAGAAAAAGACAAGATGCAAAAGAACATACGGGTAGTTTAGGTGTAGAAAGAAGAGAGAAAAAAAAAGCGTTTAATTTAAGAAGGATCAAATTTATAACTAGGTACCTATAATATATATATATACATATATATATATATATATACAATGGGTTTATTAGATCGATAAATGCAGCAGTTAGACAAAAAGTATAAATGAGATATAAACTAAAAATGTACTAGCAAGCCAAATAATAGTCTTTAACCATATTCTTAAATGTAGCCAGCGATTGGGCACGTCTAATGTGTAAAGGTAGGTTATTCCACAGGCGCACAGCCTGTACACTAAAAGATAGGTCATAGTACCTGGTTGAATGTGGAGGTACTGCCAGTTCCAATGATGCCGAGGATCTTAATGTTTTGGTGTGTGTGTCACTGAGAAACGTAAAACGTTCTTTAAGATAAGTAGGAGTAAAGGGATTGAAAAGAATATTATAAAGCATAGTGAGAATATGAGTATCCCGTCGAAGACGAATTGGGAGCCCCTTGAGCAAAGTGCGAAATTCTGATACGTGATCATATTTGCGTAAACCAAATATAAATCTAATACAAAAATTTTGAAGGCGTTCAAGCTTATTGAGTTGCTCCTCAGTGATATCGAGATAGCTGACATCGGCATAGTCATCAGAAAAGATCTATTTGCGGAAGTAAATAGATTTATCAAAAGTTTTTAACTTTTTTTACAACTTTATGTATTAAATAAATTATTTCCTTTTAAAGAGTCTGTTTGTTTGGACTAATCTTGTTTTGCTAAATTAAGGATATCAGTTTTTATAAGCACACGTAACTCTTACAACCATGCAGTAACTAAGTTTGCCTGCTGACGTCGAATCGTCGGTCGTCACAGCCAAGTTTCAAAATCGATTGAATTTTTGAGATAAGAGGATCAACGAAAACAATGTTATTTTTAACTGCCTGAGTAACCTGGTCACGTCTAGATTCCAGGTCAGTTTCACAACGTTGGGCAACAGGCGCCGCCGTCATTATCTCTGTTGATAGTTCTAGTTCTACCGCATTCAATCTCTGATTATGTTCTAAAACTGTTGTTATTTCGCTTATCTACTACTACTATTATAATTGTTGATCTTTATCGATAGTCCTCTGAGGTTTTTGTGCTTAATTATCAAAAAAAGCCGATAGCATATACATCGTTTGCCTTTGTAATAAAAAAAATATAGAAAGTAATGGAAGGTATAAATAGCTTTTTGTTTTTCCCGACGTTTATTATGTACAAATGGTATTGCCTATAAACCACTCCGTCAGTCGACATAAAGAAACTAATCTCTTAAAACTGTCATATCAAGCCTGATTGACTGGCTTGGTGATCGGTTCAGTGGTTAATGACCTTGCTACTGAATCAGAAGTCGTGGGTTCGTTGCTTGTAAGTTTGTAAAGACTTGAGAGTTGTCTTTAAAAAAAAAATAAGAAAAGAAAATCATATCGGTCGTTAGCTACCTCACTCGACCCTCTACAAATTAACATTAAAAATTTGCTCTGTTATTGTACATAGTAAGCCCGTATTTCATTATTTAGAGCCGCACAGAGTACCTATTTCTTCTAAAAGTGTTCTGTGTGTGCTGATCCTTAGTAAACGGTACTTAGATAATCAGATACCCCCGGGTGAACGCAGTACAAATTTTCCTACCTGTAAGTGGTTTTACAAAAAGGTAGTTAGCAAAAAAAAAACACAACTCCTGAAATGGGCTACACTTCTTATTACATTGTACAAATATTAATTAACGGGCATAAAATACTTACAAGTGTTACAACTTAGGTATATATCTAATTGAACGGTTCTCAGGCATGCACAATTAGTAACATGGCATATTTTTGTTTAAGGTTGAGTAGAATAGTGCCATATCATCTCTTCCCGTTGCTAAAAAAATACTGATGTGATTTTATGCGATACTTATATAAAAATCCTCAGCAATCGCCGCGCCTGCTTTGCTGTCTGCTAAGAGTAGGTACTTACATCTAATTTAAGACTAGAGAAATATTATTATATGTATTTGATAATAAAGAAAATTAAATGTAAAGTTTATTTAATTCTCTTAAAGATTTTCTAAAAAAGTGATTAAACAGTATATCGTCGTCATTTGTAATTCACTGTCACACCACTCTTACTTTAAGATGGGACACATTCGCATTAAACATTGATTTGTATTAAACAGTGATAGTCCTGTTGTTAGTAGAAGCATCATATCCCTACATTATGAATAACAATAAACCATATTCCCAAGCTACACAAAACCTGATTACTTAATAACGTGCTTAAACTACCTTGCTGGCGGAGAATTCCCAAGTCGCAACTCTGACCAAAAAAATAGGATGGATCTTAAATTATAAAATATACATCGTACGTATAATCCACGTATGTACTCGTATTTTGAAAAAGGAAAATATGACAAGCATCGTCCATGGGCTGCTCATCCTGCAGCCACGTGACACTTTCATTATTCCCTCTGACGGAAAATTGGCGCCCCCGCGGAACTAGCTTGCAACTGATGATATAACTACCCGCAGGCGATAAGCCCGATCTGTACCAAGTCATTTTGCAATTTTACATACAATTTGTACTGCTTACACCTACACGAGAATAAAAATATCTTGTTATGTGACAGCTGTGAAGTCCTCTCCGATGCTTGGATTACAATAAATTGGATGTCAGTCGATCTTGTCGTATTGGTGTACAGCTTAGCTCAAAGACGGACAATAGCCTAGCAATGCGCGCATAATAATTTTATACCTACTTAATAAATATCAGTTAGTCTTTGTATTTATAATGATATATCTTAAGACTTGTAGTTGATATTATTACTAGTTATTCTTGCTTGGAGCTTTGCCATCTCACTGGAGTTCATGGTTTCGTCCATGTTACAAAGTAGTAATAATAAACTTTCTTTCTTACTTCTATTGTAATAACTGCGTGGGATTCCATCGCTTCATTTTGAGGGATTTCCGCTATAAAGTCGACGGAAGAGGAACTGGAGATGGTTAACTGTATTCTCCCATCTCGATAAAGACGCACTAGGCGGGTGACAGTGCAGAATGATCTCCGACGAAAATAACTCTTATAGACTCATGCTCTGTCAAGAAAAAGAAATATGCACAGAATTTTCAATTTGAAAATTTGAATTTCAACATGTTTTCCATAACACATAAATCTGATAAGCTGTTGGAGTTTTACATATTGCTAGTCTTATTGTACCAGGCGCTGAATTCACAGTTGCACCGTCATCCTGACGCCTTTATCCTAAAATAGTAGGCAGAAGAGTGGGCTCATTCAACTCATTCCAATTTAATATTACATTGTATATTATATAAGTAGCATATTAAATATAATTAAATAGAATAAAAGGCCGTGGATCGCTACCGTAGCACACGTTGGGAGAGGCCTCTGTCCAGCAATAGATGGTGATGATGATACGATAAAATACTTTCACCTATTCATATTAAAGCTAAAAGATCAAAGTAGTAGTTCTTAAAGATCTTAAACGACTCGTCATGTATCTACGTATATCCTCAGTTAACTAGTATCTGTCCTAGTTCAAATGCACTTATCCATCCTAGACCTCAATCGAGTGATTCTTGACCATCCGATCAAATGTCGCTCATGATGATGGAGTAGCCTTACGCCGCCGCTGAGATAATCTTTCCTTCGCCCACGTAATGGGATGAATACGAAGATACAACTAGATACCTTTGTTGCTAGATACCTAACTGATTAAACTGGTAACACAACTCTTTGATTACTTTTCTCGCAGTGAATGATGCTGTAGCGATCACGGCACACGCTAGGTATGATACTGATATGTCTTGTGTAACAAGATGTCATGAGGAGTTCAGATATTGTTTAAGCGTTCTCTTCTACTTTGCAGGTAATGATTTTTGTTATCAAGATATGTAGGCAAGGATGTCTAATGTATATAAAATTCTGAACTACCTAAAAGATTCTGGTTTGGTCACTATCTCCAAATCTATTAACCCCTTGTTTACAGTAGGTCAAAATGATATACTATTATCTTCTGAATTTTTTTATTGTAAACGAATACAATACATTTATTTAACAACGGACAGTTCCGAAAGAAAGCGAGCTTCTATGTACCTGTGTACTTTACATACACACATATAAACTTACATGCATACACAAGAAAAACATCACCCTTCTTCTTACGCAGTCCGGTAATAGTTCATATATATATCTCGATAAAACCGTTCTTGCAAAATGTTAAAAATCCCATACGTCGATGGGGTTTCGACCGAACAAAATGAAGTTTCTAATGTGTTTGATAACAACAAATTAACTAAGTATTTACGGTTTTTATTTTACTTCTGCTGTTGAAATTGCTTCTTGCCAATTTTCATGATTCTAAGTCATGGAATTCTAGTACCTTATAGGTTACGCACTGAATGTTTGAAATTCGATGAATTTTAGGTTTTCATAACCTTATCTCTTAATTAGGTTCACAAAAAACTAGTTTTTTTTTAGTCTCAAGAGAGAACAGCCATTGTATCTCATATTCGTTTCAAATTGATGCATTCTTTTACTTTGGTTTTGGAGGAACTTAACCCTAAAAGTCATACAATTCGATGGTTCAATATTAGCGTTACATACAGGACATACAAACATGCAGTATTCTTTACACAAGTGTTTATAATAATTAATAAAATATTCTTTTATTTTGTCATGAGCAAATCTGCTAAATACAGAGATTCCAGAATCTACTAAATCCAGACCCGAATAGTAATCGAAAGCTATAAGACCTAGTCAACATCATGGAAAACCGCACAAACATGCATACGGTCACTCCTGCGTCTGTAATGGGTTAGGCAGCGTTGTATTAAACACTCGCATTGTGCCAGTGAGAATTAGGCCCTAACATAATAAGAGGCAAAACTTTTACCGTCAAACGAGCACTTTAGATATGAAAGATTGGAAAATTGGGAATAAATTGAAAGGGAAAGATAGGAAGAAGGGAAGGCAATGGAGAGAAAAGGAAGGAGGAGATACAGGATCCGTATCTCGAACTGTCTGTAGACTGGAGGTCTTCTGCCCATCGTAGACAACATATCTAATTCATTCATATTAAGTATTCAAATTCAAAATGTGTATAATGTATATGTATACATATTAAAATATAAAATTTTGTAGTGTCCATTTTTGCATAGTTTGTATTGAAATGTAAATATACACGGGGTGGAGACCTACTGCCCTGAAAAACAGGCCTCAAGCCTAGATAAGGCACCACCAGTCTTCCGCAATACTATACTCAGAATTCTATGTAAAAATGTAATGTTTACTACATTGTGCTGAGAGAAAAATAAATCATTATGATTATTGGTACGTTTTGATAAATAAAAAACCAAAATACACGCACGCATATGTCCCAAAAGGTTATGCAGGAGCGACTTTTGGCATCACTAATTTAGTCCCGTTTACGTAAAAGGCCAAGTCGGGAAGAGCCCCTGGGTATCGTATAAGGCGGCTTGGCCTTTGGGGTGGCCCACTATATTCATCACATTCTACTCATCCGAGAACCCCAATTGAAAAATGTCAGGACAACGTGGTATTTATTCTTATATATACCAAAGACACTTTATCTATTAGAATTGACAAGCAAATTACAAACCGCACTTTGTACGTAACAAACGCTGTTTCATATATATTTTTTTACATACATAAACTCAACTCTTTTTACCCTCTGGGTGACAGCCCGCCACTTGCTTCATATTCAATTCTACATAACAATATATATTACTACACTGTGTATACACATATTATATCTCTTATATTATATACGTTACTTCAACATTTTTACTTTTTCCATATTATTAAATTAATAATTAATACATATCCCGCTAGTCATCATTTATCGTTATCTGTAAATCATCTACAGTGGTACATCACTTACCTACCTTCACACCATAAATAGCTAAATTAACCAATAAATAAAATGTCGGTGTGAGAACCACGCGGGCGCCACGTTGATTGTCCAATCAGCTGCTGATCTCAGATAAATGTATCAATCAGCCTCAACACGCTAACTCTGACGTCATGGTCTGTTCTGCACTCTTATTAGCGGCCAATGTAACATTATGATTCTATTTTTCAGAGGATACAGACGTATTAAGAATATTGAATAATAATTATATCCTGAGTCACATAACACTGCAATTTCTGAAATAAAACTAAGTAAAGATAGTTTAAGAACACAGGGAAGTATACTCGAAAACTTTTATTTATTTTAAAATTTCATGCACACATGTACATAGGCGGACTTAATGCCTAGGGCATTCTGTACTAGTCAACCTTGGAGTGGTGAAGTAAAGCGATAAGGTACTGTGCATAGACATCGGAAATATTCTGGTATTTTTCCGGATTAAAGCAAATAGTATATAGTACACACACATCACATTAGTCAGTAGTCAATTATGGAAATAATTAGAACTCATTAAGTAAGTTTTAGTTTTAACGGAAAGTAAGTTTTTTAGACGGTGTAACGTTCCAAGAGCACTAGTGACTAGAGGTGAAGCGTATATACTAGTACAGGTATTAAAACCAAGTATGTGCTTTCCAGTACGCAGTCAGGGTACAGGGCGAAATACTGGGTACATACCTTAAAGGTATTACGTCACACGTCCAGTACGATACGAACCACGATCAGAAACCACAAGCTTTTAATTACCCTTCAGCTCCCGGACGTACCCAAAGTACAATCGGACGATCTAACTTAATTTTTGTTATAAACAATTTTTTGTTACTATTTTATTAGTATTTATAAAGTATAAGTATTGTTTTAAACGTACCTTTGATTGTACATAGAATAGAGCTATATATTATTTACTATATTTTTTTTTTATAAAATAATATAGAAGTTAAAAAGCCGCCTAATTAGAAATAAATTACGAATGTAGGTGATTTGAAATCTTTCAACTACGCCCGCTAGTGAGTTGGAACATAATTAATTGTATGTATGGAATCTAAGATATACAACTCTTAGCAGACAGTCCTAAGCCGGGTGAAGTAGAAATTAAATATTTCATATCACTTAACGCATATGTGTACTGGAAGCGTCGTATTGTAGGCATATTTAAAGTGTACGTTTACTTATTATGGATGAAAGTAGCTACCCGTATACTTAGAAGTGTTTTGAAACCTGGTTTCTGTACCAGGTATTTGACGATACCCATACCTTGAAGGCCGGGTACACAGGTTTGTGAGCATGTCTCATCCCTACTAGTGACTCACTAAGTCTCATGTGTAACCTGGGCCAGCCAATCCAGAGTCGTGTCAATAAATAAACCTAGGTCCTTAACTTCTTAAGTCACAGGTATAGGGTAGCCATTAAAGACACTCGGTATGATCGACGCAGTGTCAAGCAGCAATGGAGCAAACCAACGATGGGCAGGCTAGAGCCTGCCCATCATTGGTTTGCTCCCTACGACGATAGCCTGACTGATAATCCGAATCTCGATATCGAATAATATACCGCCTTGATGAACGCTGCAAAAATCACTCCACTTTGATTTGTTTGATTGACGAGTCATCCATCCGAACGCACTGTTGATGTCCCTGAAGATAAGATGAGAACTGTGTGTGAGTGCTTCTGATGAGATAATTTCATATATATTCATATATATATATTTAAACACGAATGGGCCGGCTCGACCGGTGCGATACCACGGCCTTACAGAAAACCGGTTGTGAAGCATTTTTCCAATAATAGTGAGGTGTCCGGATGCCCAACTCCCCCTCTCCTTTTTCCTCACCATCGTCCTTCCTCCTCTCTACCCATCTCCTCATACCCCTCTCTTCGTTCCCCTCCCCTCATCCCTCATCACCCTCAAAGGCCCCCAGTGCACTTACGACTCTCGAGTTGCAGGTGTCCATATCCGGCAGCTGTCACTTACCATCAGAAGACCCGTCTGCTCGTCTGTATTAAAAAAAAAACGCCAGAGGAAAAGGTTCCAGAGTCAAGGGAAAAGTTAATTATATGGGCAATGACATGAAGAATATGACTCAGGATGGGGACAACCATTACTCTACTGATGCCATCACAGCCCACAGTATTGAAGAGAATGGATGGGATAATCTTTTAATATTAGGGCACTGAGGAAAATGTAGAAGAGTCAGTAGTGGGACTAGTTAAAATACCTATAAAACTCAAGGTCTGACATTTGGTTTGATGATCCAAGTGAGTTGCGAATGTCGATTGATGTCATTTAAACCAATTGTCTTTTGAAATTCTGGATGCTGTTGTGTGCCAATACCCAGTGTATTTAGAAACTTCCAGCTACAAGCAGTGGAAGAAGCCTCTATATGTTGAAGAATGTGTCGGATTTTAGCATTGCGTAGCACCTGATTACACCCATTCATAGCTAGTTTAAAGAGGTTCTAATTGATTCCAGAACGATCCTAGAAATACTTTTCTAATTTATTACTTAGTTGCCTTTCGATAGAGGGCTGCGATCTTGATTTGCGTGAGCTATTGTTTACACTTCCCAATCCAGCATAGATCTGTATAAGTGATATCTCGTTATATCCTCACGGTCTTTCAATATACCCCCAATTTTCCCACCTAATTACCAAATTACTGGATGACGACACCAAGCTTGGCCCTAGTGGGAATAAATAATCAGCTTAATGTAGACGTTTAATACGCCCCTGCCAACCTCCCAGTTAAATTGACAAAATGCATATTCATGAACAAAAAATACTTAAAAACTCATGAACACTAGAGGAAGCAGGTATAACAAAAGTATATTTTTGAATTGAAACAGGCTGTAATCTTACTATAGGGACAAACGTAATTAAAATACTTTTATGAGATACTTTCATGTTTATTGACCGGTAGCAGGTGTGAAGTGTCACACTCGAGAGTTACGCTTGACACCTTTGTGGCAGGATGACCCACTCCTTGATAAAGGCTCCCCGTCGGGACCGAAACTAGTCGGCATAATCGAAATACATACACTAGTAAAACCGCATATTTTAATAAATAATAAACAGTCATATTTACCAGAGATTGTTATGCAATATAACAAAATCTCTACTTATTAAAGTCACTAATAGTTGTTTTTACAAGATTGTGAAAATATTTTATTCTATTTATACACCATAACATCTGTAATGACAATAAACTATCTGAATCTGAAAACACAAAAAGGATAAGACAGTTTGGTCAGGGTTAGGTTACAAAACAAATAACGCACACAAATTAAAACCATTATTATATTATTTACTTACTATTATATTATTACTGTTAGCTAGCAACAAACTTTCATGAGCATGAATTGGGCAGATGACTATGCTTACTATAAGACACAATTGTCGTTCTGTTTCACTGTAACGTTTTAAATTATTTTTTTATTCATCTAATTAACATTAATAGGGAATGATTTGACACTACATACCCGTGACGTCACGACTACGTATTTCGTACAAAAATGTAAAACACCTATAGTATAAAGATGCTGATTTGACTACACAGTCTTCCAGCCTTTCGTATATTGATAACACTTTCTGATAACACAGATATAATAAAATACATATCACAGAAAACAAACTTTTAGCTAACTACATAGTGATTTAACTAAACGGCACTGTTCAATTAGCGGCCTCAATGATGTTCAGGCGGCCATACAGTTAGCTGAACAACTACTTAAGTAGCTAATTGTCACATAATTACAAAGTAGTAGTAGTAATAACACTATACACATGTATAAAGTCCGGCAACGCACTTGTGACTCTTGAGTTGCGGGTGTCCATGGGCAGCGGTAGTCACTTACCATCAGGTGATCCGTCATAAAAAAAAAAAAAAAGTTAATACTTTTGTCACATTTGCGACTTGTTTAGAGTGGAGCCTAAATTTAATTGCAATTATAGTATCTTTGACAAATGACATCTTAAAAATGTAATCTTAGTTTATATGTGACACACAGTGTTGTACATTTTGTTAATTTTATAATTTCTCTGGCGACCAAGAATGTATTTCTGTGGATACAAGGTACTATACAAATGGTAGTTCATTATAGAAATGCAAGAATTAACATGACAGAATGATATATATTATTTTGATTTCCTGTTAGCTTAAATGTTTTAATATATTTAAAACAGTAGAATTTTCAGATAGAAAAGTCTGACTCTTTCCAAATCAGAATGATGACTTGAATACACTGTTTCTGTTCGTTACACTCTGTACAATATATGCAATTTATATTTCTCTGATAGTATTGAACTATGTATATTCTTTAAAACAAAATAATCGTATGCTCAACCGCAACGAACACTAGAGGAGTCACAAACCCCGGTGCCTGAATTTAAAAATCAAAACCATTTATATCAATTCCAAACCAATCATAGGTAGTTTTCAATTGTCAAGAGAAGTCGGTCAGACTAAGTCAGTCATGAAGCTAGCTAGCCTGTACCAATACGTAGATCCTATGGAGAAGAACAAGCTAGAAACTCGAAGGTCACTATTTTTCTAATATTTATACACTTTTCTCTTTATGTACAGTATGTAAGATAAAATAAACTGTAAGGGCAATGCAATATAGACGACTTTTAATAATTACTATTAAGTATGTTTAAGAAATAGGAGTCCGGAGAAGACCAGCCCCGATAAACGGCACTCTTTCACCGTCATAAGGGAGCCGAGAGACTCGACTAATACGCCACCATTGGCAGGATTTTTAGGCGAGCATGACATGCTCAGGCACCATCAATACAATCAAACGTTCCTGTAACTACTACAGTAGATAAAACGCCTAAAGCAAGTGTAAACAGCCCCTAAATAAACTACTTATCAGATTTACTTAAACAACTCTAGACCTCAGGTTATAAAGGCTTCAAGATATTCAAAGCGTTTCCTCTATAGCGGTACGCCTTAAAATTCCCAATCTTCTGTCCATCTTTGTACATGTACTGCTTGAAGCAGGTGTCGCAGAAGAAGCCAGGGTCGAAGGGTACCCGGTCACTGCCCACCACGATCCACTTGGCGCTGAACTCCGCGCACGTGGTGCAGTACACGGTCTGGTTCTGGCCGATGGCCGTGGAGCAAGGATAGTTGGAGAAGCGTAAAGGGTCGTTAGCGTTTAGAAGACGTACCTCGGAAAATATGAATACGTGTTCGCAGTTACCTTGGTGCACGTACACCTGGAAGTAAAAATGGAATACAACCTGAAGTCGTGAATGGCCGTGTGACACTTATCACCATTGTCTCTTTATATCATTCATAATACACGTATTACTATTAGAAATATAATCAATAACGACATCAATACAAATTTATCTTCTACACGAGAATCGCCATTTACTAGAAGCAGTATGTCGGTAAATATACCCAATCTACTTGTTCTTTCAAAATAACGAACAGATTAAGCTAAAAAAGTATTTTATTTGAAGTAGCGCTCCTGTGCGGTGTGATTTTTGAGGGTTCTGGTCTGACATAACCACGTCATCGTTCAATTGATGAAATTTTTGTCCCGCGTGGGAATCGAACCCACGACCTCCGGCTCAGCACTCAGGGTCACTAACGACTGGACCATTGCCAGGTCGTATATATTCCGCCAATAACAAACGAAACCTAATTACGATATGTTCAGCACCACATACCTCAGGGTACCCCAGCTTAAGCACAAGTTGTTCCAAGCGCACGTTGCACATGTCCTTCTTGGGGAATTCCCCCAACTTGCGCTTGACGGCCCACTCGCGGATGGGCGCGCTGTAGTCTATGCACCCCTCGCGCGTGTCCACGTAAAACACGTTGTTTATGAACAGGAAACCTGATGGGAATACTTCCTGGAAAACAAAATTAAATAGATTTTATTTTTTTTATTTTTTTTATGGCAAACGAGCAGACGGGTCACCTGCAACATACACACTGCTGCAACTCTAAGAGTCACAAGTGCGTTGCGGGCCGTTTAGGTAGGAGTACGTTCTTTTCTTGAAGGTTTGAAAGTCGTATCGGTTCGGAAATACGGCAGGCGAAAATTTGTTCCACAGGCTAATTGTGCGAGGCAAAAAGCTTCTGAAGAAGCGCACATTGGTGGAGTGCCAATCATCCAGGTGATGAGGATAGCGAAACCTGCCGGTATAAGTCCGAACAATTTCTCTGAACACTCCCCATGATACAAGCGATAGAGAATGCAGAATCAGCTCAAACTAACAAGTGCTGATCAATTTAATACGAAACATCATCGTTTATTAGCAGTATAATCAATGTCAGGTGTCATATACGTCTCAAACCCGAAATGAGGCCGTATCACTTAGATACTTTGACAAACAAAATTTTTATGGCATTAAAATATATAAATTTCCTTATTTCATACAATTGCTCCAGAATTATTTTAAATCGTCTTATTAAAAAAATATTTAAAGCATACACAGCGTCACCAATATATATTAAAAAGATAAAATAACTAAGGACCTGTGTGTGTTGATCTATAACCACCCGTATCAAAATTGCTGAGCCTTTTGAGAAGAAATTGGGCAAACAAATCTCTATCTCTTACTCTCTTACATAATAATTCTCAACTGTACTCTACTACTCTTATATAACGCGTATATAAAATACCTTAGCCTTAGCAGACGGTAACATATCAGGATGGTTGGACACATCCACCCTCAGGTCGAAGTCGTTGTGGCACACGAAGCGGTCCCGCAGCGCCGAGAGCGTGTGGCGCCCCGTCACCAAAACGTCGCAGCAGAACACCGAGTGGCGCGATCTCGTCTACAACAGACGCGGTTATGTCATTTTCTGAATCGCGTTATTAAGATTTCAGACGGAACTGTTGTTTCACTGACTCTGACTACGTAACGGAGGTCGTTCGATTTGGTCGGGTTCGAACCCGACCAAAAATTTGTCCTGAGTCTGGGTGTTTTTTGTGTAAGTAGATTGAATTTGTGCGACCGCGACACAGGAAAGATTTCGTTTTTGTATGTATGAGCTCCGAGCTAATTAAAGGTTGTCCTGGCATAGGTGTGTTTCACTCCAAACCATGTTCTATAGAAAGATTTATGGGATTAAGTTAATTTTATGCTGAAACAACTTTAGCCCGCGACTTCGAAAATGGCATTTTCGAATTAAGAATCAATTTCTGCGGTAAAATGGAGCCTATATTTTAATTTTGAGTTCTATTTTATATCAAGACATATGTGAAAACTGCATTTGATTCCGTGCAGGACTTTTTACGTGATACCACACAAACATACAGACAAACAAAATTTTAAATAATGATGTTTTGGCCTATGTTGCTCTAAAATAATATTATGTTTTCTTCTATATCCATAATGTAATGACATCAGCCAGATACAATTTTATAATGTATAGATAAAACACATACATATCTGTCTTTAATGATGTTGTATGTGTACGGCCTGTACATCCTGACCCGGTACAGGATGTCCGCACCAGGCTCCAGCGCCTCTTCAGCGTCCACAGACACAGACGGATTTGTAACTTCAGTATTGTGTTCCTGAAATAAAATAAATATTATGTGCTGTGTTTACACCGTTGTGCTTTAGACTTTTCCTAACTTTATCAATGTATATGTATATATACAGTCGTGGTCAACTAATTAAGGACATTCAAGATAGTGGACAGCAATAACCGGCTATGTACATATAAATATAAAACCCTGTTGATTTCTCAGTAACTATTATTTGCATAATTTGATCCGATTATTATACTATAAATGGCTGTAAATAAAAGATTAAATAAATATAAAAAAGTGTTTAATATCAAAGGTTAACCATGTATTCAATTTAAGGTACAATTCTGTAGCTGGACATTTAATTAAGAACAGTAAAGTAAAATGAAAAATAGAGTTAAACAGAACTAATAATCTGCAGTATTTTAATGTCTTTAACAACTTCATTTTATTACGGGTAAAATCAGTACCCAGTAGCAAAACCTTTGTTAGTAATTACCGCTTGACACCGATGTGGCATAGACATTATCAGTTTCTGACATATTTCAACAGGAATGTTTTCCCATGCCTCACAAAAAGCTTCATTAAGTTCATCTAAAGTTGTGGTACGATAAATGGCAACTTTTTTCTTAATTTCGTGCCAAAGGTGCTCGATTGGGTTGAGGTCGGGGCTATTTGCTGGCCAATCTAGCACTGATACCGACTGTCTGTTAAGAAACGACTTGACTGAACGGGCTGTATGTTTTGGGTCGTTATCATGCTGAAAAGTCCATATAATAGGAAGATGTTCCTCAGCATAGGGAAGCATAGTTTCTTCTAATATTGCCTTGTATTGATGTTGGTCTAAGTTACCCTGAACTTTCCTCACAGGTCCCACTCCACGTCCAGAAAATGATCCCCACATTTTAATGTTTCCTCCGCCATGTTTCACCTGCTTTTTTGTGAATCTTGGATTCATTTCCGCTTTTACAGGACGCCGTACGTATTGCCTTCCATCTGAAGAAATCAAATTAACCTTGGTCTCGTCAGAGAATAATACATGTTGCCATTGGTCGTAGGTCCAATGTCCATATTTACGTGCAAACGCCAAACGTGCATTTCTATGCTCTTTCTTTAACAACGGTACTTTGCGAGCCACTCTTCCGAACAACCCTGCTTCTACCAGACGTCGTCGAACTGTCCTCGCTGATACACTGACTCTTTCGTCTGCCCCAAACACTTCATGTTTAATTAAAATAGAGCCTAGAAACGGATCTTTCTTAGCTAACCTGGTTATCATTCTATCTTCTTGCGGAGTTGTTTTTCTCGATCTTTTTTTTCTGGGCACATTTAAAGTTGTGTTATTGCGCCTGAAATGTTGCACTGCATTGCATACCATAGTTTTTGAACAATTTAAATATCCTGCTATCCTTCGGTATGACCAACCACGCTCGACAAACTTCATGATAATTTTTCGTAGTGTTGCATCGCAACTTTTATTTTTGCCCATTGTTCTTCAAAATAACTCTCAAAACTTGAAATTACAAATCTAGATTGCCGCCAAAACTACCACAAAGAATAGGAGAAGAAAGAAAATAATAATTGAGATTCAGATTTTGAAACTAGAACGCAATATCTCAGTGTCCCTAATTAAATGGCCAGCCAGCATTCTTTGAACAAATAGCACTGTGATCATCTATCACCTATACTGTTTAAGAAGTTGTTATTGTTTGTATAATTAGGCACATAAATGACTAATTATACTTACATGTAAAAGATGTGGAATATTGTTTAGACTCGTTGGAAAATAAAAAATAAATTCACAATTTGGATTAACTAGAGAGTGTCCCTAATTAGTTGACCACGACTGTATATACGTATACGCAAACATAATTCTTTGTGTGCATTTATAAAAAAGATGGGCTATGGAGAACATTATATTTGATATATATTATATGTATATCATATAAGGAACATTTAATGTTTCTTAACAAATTTTGTTTTATGGTACAGGAGGAGAAACGAACAAACGGGTCACCTGATTGTGAGTGACAACCGCTGGCCATGGACACCTATAACGCAAGAGTCGTAAGTGAGCTACCTTTTTTCCTTTTTTCTGGAGAATGAAGGTGGATTCTACTTTTGTGGAGTTTCCACTGTATATAACTCCGTATGTGAAAAGTGGATAGACATTTACCAAAATAAGCACTTCCTGTGACACTTACTATCGTCGTTTCTGAAAGGACAAAGCATAACAAGCATTGCATAGCATTGCAGATAGTATAAGCTACGCACCTGTGAACAAGGTAGCATTCTAGCACCTCTATACTTTAGCTTCTTAATATAAATTCCTTTGGTGTCCTTCTCTAACCTGAGCTTGAACTTCTTAAGGGTCACAAGGTTAGGAGGATCAATACTCTCATCAGGTATGTTGAAGTTGTTGTGCAGTATGTTAGAGGTCAACAATCCCATCACGGGAACTGAGGTTTGCATCTTTATTTCTTTACCTGTTTTCAACAGCTCTGGGCTGGCAAAAAAATATATTAAAATAGATCCAAATGCATAGTTGTGTAGGTGAAAGGAAGGGATTTTAAACTATTTTAGGATAAATAAGTGACAGGGGAAGTCTTGCAGAATCAACTAACTTTTTTGGAACCTTATTATTTTCAAAGTAGGTACTATGATTCATGGGACAAAGACTAATAATAATAAAAATTGGCCATTCAAATGTCTTTGTCTGCCAAAATCCCAAATAACTGTATTTTGTTAACATTAGAATGATATACACGCTCAAGGTACCCCTTTTTTGTTTACCAAAAATATTTAAAAAGTATAATAACGAAAATAGGATTTACTAATCACAAGTTCTATAAGCTAAGTAATATGTGGTTATATGGATAATTATGTGTACTTAGGCAAACTGATCTCTTTCGAAGTAAACAATATTAAAAATGAAATTGAAAGAAAAGTTAAATACAACATGGAACAAACAGCAGTCCTAAAAAGAAATAATTTAAAGGAACTACAACCTAAACATGATGCTTAATATATACTAAAAAAAAAAAGAGCAAAATTCTTCAAAATGGAAAGAAGCATCTTTTATGTGTAAGCCTACCATGACTCCACTTTGCCTGATGGTAAGCAATAAATGGGGTCCAAGAGTGGTGGTCACCATCCTCATTGCATGTCTAGTCAATGTAGTATGGTGACCCACACTATGGCGGCCTGGTGAGATGCTTTTTCACGCCCCGCTTAAAAGACCCAGGATCAAAGTGGGAATGAAAAACGTGCGCTGCTAGTGAATTCCAATCTTTCACCGATCGGCACAGGAAAGAAGAGCCAAACCGTTTCGTTCGGGATCGCATACCTTCGACTCGCAAACGGTGACTCCTCAGGCCAGCACGTGTAGTCCTGTAGAGGGAGGGAGAAGGTGGGACCAATTGGAAGAGCTCGTCAGAACACTCTCCGTGATGTAGGCGATTGAGAACTGCCAAAGAGGCGACATCTCTTCGCAACTGCAGGGGCTCAAGAGACTGGGTGACCTCAGGACAGTCTATAATGCGGACTGCGCGTCGCTGCAACCGATCGAGAGCGTCAAGCAGATACTGCGCATAGCCATCCCAAGGATGAGAGCAATCCTCCACGCAGGAGCGAACCTGGGTCTTGTATAAAAGACACAGATGCTCGGGCGAGAAGAACCGTCTCACCCTGTTCAATACACCGAGCTTCCGCGAGGCCGCCTTAGTGACGCTCTCGATGTAATCACGCGGATTGAGATCCCGACAGATGTCCATACCCAGTATACTAAGCCTATCCTGTAGTGGCATTTGAGTGTTCTGAAGAGTAGGAAGGGGAAGGAATGGAGACTTTTTGTTTGAAAACTCGACCAGATTCTCACAACCCCATTGAGAGATGCGGCTCAAGACCCGGTCGAGCTCAACGATAAGCTCCTGTCGTTTTCCCTCAACGTCTGCTAGCTTGGCAGCAGGATGTCCAAAATATCACCCGTGTACCGTGCTATCGTCTGCATAACAATGTATGTTGCCAAGAGCCAACATGTCATTGATATGCAAAAGGAACAGCGTGGGCGATAGGACGGAGCCCTGAGGTACATCAGCGCTAACCTCCTGGAAGTCAGAGGCCGCGCCGTCACAGAGAACCCTAATGCGGCGCTTGAGGAGGATGGCAGCAATCCAGTTGCATAGCTTGGATGGCAAAATGCAGGAAGTTTGGAGAGAAGCGAGCGATGCCAGGCCCTATCGAAGGCCTTGGCAATATCGAGGCTGATGGCCAAGGACTCCCCATGCCTATCCATAGCCTCACCCCAAAGGTGTGTGACGTACGCTAGAAGATCACCCGTGGATCGGTACGGCCTAAAACGATATTGCCGATCATTTAACAAGGAGTGATCCTCTAGGTGGCGGATTAATTGTGTGTTGATTATCCGCTCGAGCACCTTACAGAGTATGGAGGTGACGGCTATAGGACGGTAATTAGCTGGATCGGAGCGGTCGCCTTTTTTGGGAATGGGTTGGACGTTCGCCTCTCTCCAGGCCTCCGGAACAATTCCCGAGGACAGGCGATACAAGCGCGTCAGTACAGGAGACTCTGGTGCACAGTTTTTAAGAACCACCGCCGGAATAGCGTCGGGTCCACTGGCTTTCCGGACATCGAGTGACCGAAGCTTCCCTCTGCCGGATGCGAATATCCCGCATTGCAGAGTCGCAAGTCACAATGGTGGGCGGTTGCCACGGTCGTCGATTCGGGAGTTAGCCGCAAAGAGGTCAGCAAGTAGTTTCACTTTCTCTTGCTGCTCGTGGGCCAGTGATCCGTCAGGGTACTTCAGCGGTGGCAGCGAAGGCTGGTAGTAGTTGGACTGCACGGCTTTGGCCAATCGCCAAAACTTACGGCTACCCGTAGGGTATGCGACGAGTTCTTGACCAAACCGTGCAATGCGCTTTACATCAGCTCTGATGTAAGCCCTCTTGCATTCCCTAGCTGATTTGTTAAACGGTGCTTTTAGGCGATCAACGTCTGGGTCACAATGAGCGCGGGCCCTGATCCATACGCGGTAGGCTGACTGCTTTTTAGCGACAGTGCTGTCGCTAAAAAGCAGTCAGCCTACCGCACTCGCGATTGAACCAGGGACGGGTCTTTGTGCTGGCGACTTCACTGTAGGGGATATAGTACTCCATACCGACAGTGATTTCGTCAGCCACGGCAGACACACTTTGCGACAGATCCCTGTCTTTAAAGCAGCGTTGAGCCCACGGGATGGATGCAAAATAATCCCGCATTCCATCCCAGTCTGCTGACGAGTAGTGCCATAACCGTCGCCTTGTTACCACAGGGTGACGGTTATGAGTAGGGTAGTGGGGCAACAAGAGGCACCGAGGTGGACACCAGGCAGTGGTCGGAGGATCCCAGAGGGGCGTGAACCGTTACACTGTACTGCGCTGGGTGACTCGTCAGCAGAAGGTCTAGCAAAGAGGGCGCTTGACCCGAAACGTCTGGTATCCTGGTGGGCTGGAGTACCAGTTGGATAAGGTCATGCGTGAGAGCGAATGCGTGGGCAGTTCGACCAGCGTGGTCCGTTCTGGAAGATCCCAGCCAGAAGTCATGGTGGGCGTTAAAATCTCCCAAAAACACCAGTTCGGCGGTCGGGAACTGCTCCTGCGCTTTGTCCGTTGCGTGACTCATGTAGTCAAAGAGTCGAGTTGTCTCGGAGTCTCCGGAATGGGACCGATAAAGCCAAACGTAGATCCGGCTCATAGAGCCAAAATCCACGTGAAGCCAAAGGATGGAGAGGGATGCGTCTTCTAGGCAGTGCAGACGGCGACAACAAACATCCGCCCTGACGAAAAGACATACCCCAGCCCTCGCGAGGAAGCACTCCTCTAGTACGTAGCCGGGATAGTAGAGATATGCCGTGTCGGCAGGGCGGCGTATTTTTGTCTCCGTAAGAAAAAGCATGGCCGGCCGCGCCGTCTCAAGCGGAGCTGAGCAGGCCATGTGGTGAGGTATAAAGATATAAAAGGTGTGCCCTCCCAAAAAAACAACAACAAAATGAATCCAACAGGAAAAAAAATGTTAAAGTTCAGTGTTTTTATAGAATGGGTCACCTGGGAAGTGACAACCGCTGTCTATGGCCACCTGCAACTCAAGAGTTGTAAGAGCACTGCCCGCCTTCGAGGTTTGCTCAAGCCCAAAACTGAATAAACTTTGCTAGGAATAAGGAAAATTTGTAAAAAATAGAGGAAGCTTTTACACATGGATACCATTAAGATGGAGAAAAAGCTACAATAATAAACATAATAATATAGTCCAATTTTGCTTTTAGAGATAGCACTGCATTTGTATTTACTGAATACATGTACAATAAAGTTTATTTCTATTCTTGTATTTGATTCTCACCTGCAGTAGTTGTCTAAATCCTCAAATTCTTCATCATTGAGATCACAACCTACAAACTCTCTGATTTTATTTGTATAGAACTCTTGCAAAGTTGTGTTAGGAGCTGGTTTTCCATAGATTGGTAAGTACTGAAATACTTTTGGTAGATTTTTTGTTATAATGGGACATGTTACAAGATTACCTCTTGCTTGATACATCTGAGGACCGGTGTCAGGAGCATAGAGATTTACACGCTTTCTATTACAAATTCTTTCAGGCACATTTGTGACACTACTAGATGTGGGCTCAGGATCGGAAAATATATTTTCTTCATTTGTCATTTCAGGTTTTATTCTATTGTGAGAATTTGACGATTCCTTTTTCAAATATGAATCTGTTATTGCAGGTCCAGTAACAAAATTTGCCGAGGTAGATGGTTGAGGATCGCAATGCACAGTATCAGAGTCTGAGTTATTTCGTTGGTGTATTATATTTGTGGCGTTTGGTGTATTTACATCATCTGCTTTTAAAAAAGTCTGTGTTTTCTTTCCTTTACCTTTATAAGTTACTATTAGTTGTGGTGTTTTGAACTGTTCATTATCTAAGACAGTAGTTGTTGGAGACTTACTCATATTAGGAAGAGATATATTATTAAGTTCACTATCTTCTCCTTCCATATTAACCCCTATCTCAATGGTTTCCATATGATTGTCACCAGGTGGGCTCTCCTCTGAAGTATTTGTAGAGTTGTCAAAAGAAATCTTACCTGAAATTGTTTTAAAATGGTATTAGATATTTTATTTTTATTTTAAATAATAGATTTAATTGTCCAAGCCCTGATTATAACATAATAATCTTAATACTATTCTAAATTCAAAAATTGTGATGGGTGATATTTACTCAATCATAAAAAAGCAGCAGTTTAGATTTGGATGAAATTTGACACAGATATATTATAGTCTAGAATGGCATATGGTTTTTATCCCAGAAAAACGTACTGTCTAAAATTTCTACACAAACAAAATTAATCATCAAATTAACAAGTTTTTCAAACTTTACCATTCACAGAAATGGTAGCTCATTACAGAGGCACTAATTATTTAGTTGTTTTAATTTTATTATCAGCAGCTATTTCTGATTATAGCAGCTTCATTTAATAAGAACTTATTTTGTTTATTCCAAACAACATCCAAACATTTAACAGCCATAATAGTTTAAACAGGGAAACAATCACATTAACAGCACTTTTATACATTAAAATTTAACTACATTTACATATTAAAAGCGTTGCTATTTATTTAAACATCTTGTTAAGGAATCCGTATGATAATAATATTTATTTAACATATACTCTTAGAAAACCTCATAACCGAAAGAAACAAACAAATTATTGGTAATAATCGAAATAAATGGTCGCTAGGCATTAATATACCTTCAGATTGAAATTGAATCCTCTTGCTCCTTCTTTTAGTATCTTGATTTGTCGACAAAGCGATATCTTCTGAAGAACTACATTTTTCAGACAAATCTTTATTCATTTCCGGAGATACAGCCGGTACTTGCTTTACATTAGACATTATTTTTAAGTTTAAGTGTCACTTTATTGCATCTACTTAAAATTTTAACCGTACACCTTTACCTACGCTTTTGCAGAAACACCACGTAAATTCCTGAACAATCAATATTTTTCAGTAGCTGAAAATTAAACACAATCGGTTCGTACGTAATTTCATAAATAAACAAGACAAGGATAGAGTAACAAAGTCAAGTCGTGACATTTGGCTGACATGGATCTATTTCTTTTTTTTTATGACAATAGTTCTACCAATGTCTGTCGTATCTCTAATAATAGAGAGAGATGAGAAATCGAACACTAACTCTGTAAAAACTCATACTCGATTCGATTCTGACTGGCCTATTGGTCTACTGTTTATTGACCCTGGCTGCTAAAGTAGATGGTTCGATCCAAACCAGGACAAAAATTTTGTTATGATCATTTCTTCCGTGTCTTGGTGTAATTTATCTATTATATGTATGTATTCATAAGTATATAAGGATATTTATTTCAAGTTCCGATACTAGGGGTTAAATGTCAGTTTCAAAAAGATTTTGATTTTTTTTTAATTTCATTCGCAATGAAATTAAATCTGAGATACGACTACCAAAATTTGTCTTTAGTGCACTCAAGGTTTTGATTGCAAAATCGACGGAAAGTGAGTCTCAGTAGTGTGGCTGAATAATTTTTTTAGTTTTTTTCTTGCAATCTTAAATTCAGTTCGTTTAAATGTTTTATCAAATCAACATAAAATGTTAGCTTCCACTTCAAGTTCTTTTTATTAATAGCATGTTCAACTTTCTTAAAAATATCAGCTCGAGTAATCGAATCTATTAATTTCAAGTTCTTGATACACTTCACAGCTTTTATCTATACCTCGAACGAAAATCAAAACTTGAGTATATGTATATTAATAAGATGACAGTTTGAATTTTATCTTTTCCTGACACATTTCTTCGGCGACTGCAATTACACATTCTTGGATCACTTCTCAGTCTTTGAACGGTTTTCCACTCTTGCAATTTCAAGAGCAACACATGTTGCAGCCTCTTGTTAAGCATTAAATTTTCATAAGTAAAGATTGCTCTGATTTCAAGCAACGCGTCAGAGCTTAAAATGCTTCTGTCCGCATACTTCTTTTTTTATTTTACATAATTTCGGTGGGTATGACGATGCTGCTCTGATGTTCTGCTCCGTGAAGGCTTCTTCTAATCACGTCGGAGTCACCACTATGGAGGAACGGGTGTTATATCCATCCAGCACAAGGGGAGGATCACCAACGTGGCGAGTGGTTCATGCCTGGCGTTCTATCTGGTATCATCTCACCCCTGTTGAGGGGGGTGGGGAGACTATTTGAAGCACTGGGCTCCTTATAGTGATTTTCCTCGCAGCTCACCACTGTGAGCCGGTCATTGGAGTTAGCTCACCGGCCTCGAGGTTTGCTCGCCGATCGCTCCTCTGTAGAGGGGTCCAGCGAGCCGCCTGCGAGAGGTCGGTGGTTGGCTATCTGGCCCGCCTGGCGTTGATGTTGGGAAGTCGTATATATACTAATCGGGGGCGAGAACTTTATTATCGTGATTCAGGATCGTACTACGTCATTAGTGTAGTTGCTACGAAGTTTGACTTGTCTTTGCTAGATGATGTTGATATTCTTCTGTATGTGGATGTCACCAGTTTCTTTTTACAATGCCTTTTTAATATTATATTCTTAGAGAAGGGTATTGGTATCATTGCAAATAAAATATATATCCTTATAACCGGAATCAATTACAAAATATTGATAGTTCCATTGATTATTGAACGTTCTGCATTTACTGTCTGGTTTTCGCTTCTTTATATATATAGAATGTAAACCAATATTATTAATTAATATTGGGAGGATATAATATATTGTTCTTATTAAATATGCTAATCAATATCCTACATTCTGTAAGCTGGTAATCGTGTAACCTAATCTGAAGAAACCGTGACAAGGTGAACGAAGTATAGTGGGTAAATGTCAACAGGGCTTGCGTGTAAATGTCATACGTGTCATTGTCACTACTATCAGACCTGACATACTAGATCAAACTTTCTGTCATCTGTCATAACAAATATACAGATTTTTGAAAACAATACCTAAAAGATTTGTACAATTTATAAATATGTTGACTTTATGGAACTTATTTGAAGCTTCACTGCTTTGTTTAAATGCAGTTTGTGTGCTCCATGAAGAAAGATTTATGCAAAAAAGTAAGATAACCTGTACACTTAATATTAATTTTACTAACTCACTCTGTCATTATCTTGAATATCCTGATTCTTGTGGACAGCTCGACTTTCCAATACTCACTCTTATTTTTAAGTAAAATAAGTCAACATAAAAAGACACAGTAAGAAGAAGATCTTCATCTATTTTTTTCTTTTCAGTGGGCTGGGGAGCTAATGCTCAAAATCAAGGATTTGAGGACCAATCATCAGTTAAATTCCAGATTGTTCATTTAGTCAGATCCATCAGAACAGTTACCAGGAGTAAGTATTATAAGGGAATGTGCTTTATTGTCCTCCCACCCCCTTCAATAATATGAAGAAATTTCATTCCCTACCTTTATAGATTCTAATCTCATCTCTAAATTATTAGATAACTTATGACTCATTTTCTGATTCAACTGAACATTTTAAAAAGAGTAAAGGAAAACTTACTAGTATGGAATAATAATATGACAATTTTTTTTTTCAGTTCCCCTGATCATCCTTAATATATTGACTATAATATTCAAATTATTACTAGGCTAACCGGAAGAGTGGTTATTTAGGACTAAGAAAAATTCTATCAGCAAGAAGCATTCTCTGGAAAATTATTTAAGTATTTCTGGATACTCTGAAACATACATTTTTCATTTTTCTTACTCATTCTAAACGCAATATCCTCATATGTGTCCAACGACACTTGACAATGTCATGTGTGGTTCTGCAGTATAAAGTGTAATTACTTACTGTTGTCATAAAGTGGCAATGCTATTATTATTATATTAATAATATTAATCTTTATTAATAAAATCCTTTATTAATAATGTACATACTTATTTTTAAGCACTTTATATTCCCGAGGACCTTAGAATCCCTGGCACTGGTACTCCCTAAATATTCTACTAAAAGTACCCTCTGTTGTTATATTTTTTTTCAACCCAAGGTTACAAATTGCTTTTAGCTATATCACCCCTCTTTGTAAATATCCCTCAGTGTTCAACAATTGAATGTTTTAATTATGTACAATCACAGTAACAGTTGATTCACTGTGATGTGGGATCATGGTCAAATACAGGGTTCTAGGAGTTTTTTTGTCATCACTTTACCGGGGCATTATGGTAAGACTCGAAACAACTAAAACCACACAGAGTTCCAACATGGAGTCTGCTGGCCGGGCCTCAGGTGTACCCTAGAAAGGAAATCCCTGTGTACCCCAACAGACTTGGCAACAGGAGAAAAACCTGGCTTTCCCACATTTTTTTTATATTTAAACAAATATATATTTTTACTCCTGTTAAATTATTATATATTTATAGAAAAAAAACATAAATCAGTTTATTTTGAGAATTTCTGACATTTGCTTTTCAATTAAAATTAAACTAAACTAACTAAACCAGTTCAGATTTTACATATTTTCTACGTCAGTTATTTGAAGGGTCAATCCTCAAGTTTCTCCCTCTTTTCCTAACTTCTCAAAGTCCATTATTAATGGCACAGTATAAAATCAGTCCATGAAAATCGTGCTATAAATTTTTAAACCGGTTTTCTGTGAGGCCGTGGTATCGCACCGGTCGAGCCGCTCCATTTTCCTAGCATGACTCTACCAATGTCCCAGTCGCCAAACATTAGACAATTTATGCTCGTCACAATTTAAAATATAATATGTTCTTGGATTTCGAACATTAACCTACTTAAATTAATTTTGTTGTTTTCGGGATCAGCTGTTGGGGTAACTGACCCGATAACCGCTAAAGTCATCACAACGCCCTGTAGAGGACGTGTGGAGGCTGGATCGGGGCATTGGCCCCCTGCCAGCAGATTCTGCCGCCGCCCCTAAATAGGAGCGGGTCGTGGGGTGATTTTTTGAAAAATTTTCATGTCTTTTTTTTTTTTTTTTTTTTTTTTTTTTTTTTTTTTTTTTTTTTGACCCGATAAGTTTTGGAAGTAGTACTTTTCCTACGTCTGTGCCAGCTGGCTGAATGAGGTGAGGATATCTACTTAGCCGGCCAGGCTGTATAAGCCGCCGAACCGTAGCTAAGTAGATAATACTAGGAGCAAGGAAAGGTGTCTATGTTAGCCGGCCAGACTGGTTAGTCCTTGAACCGTAGCTGAAGTGAAACACCAGAGAATGGTTGGAATCGACTTATATTTGATTAAAAGTGTGCTAGTTATATTTACATTTTTGACTATTAAGTAATGGAGTTAATTTACCGCACATTATATTGATTAACCAATCACATTTCTTATTCAATATTTACAATATTTACTGTGCACGCAACCAATCAGCTTACGTTCCTGTTGTCGGTGTATGTGTGCGTGAGTATAAATTAATGCATCGTATAAAACCGCGATGTACATTGATGAGGTCTTGCTCATGCCAGGCGTCGTCATAGAGGCCTGGAGGGGCAAGAAAGGACCCTCTCAATGCCACCGCTGCCAAGGCTTCCGCCACAGTTCCCAGAACTGTCACAGGCGCCTAGCCTGTGTGCGATGCGGTGGCGAGCACCAGGCGCACAACTGCCCTCGACCAAAGGAGGAGCCACCCACGTGCGCCAACTGCCAAGGCCCGCATCCAGCATGCAGTGCGGCGTGCCCCATCTACAAACGGGAAGCCCGCAACAAGAAGGCGGGACTCACGCCGAGGACTGGCCCGCCCAAGGTCATCGACCAACCAAACGTGGTCGTCGACTCGGCACCCACCACGCTGATGGCCGAAGCAAACCCGGGGGCAAACTCCACAAAAAAGAGAAGGCACCGAAGAAAGAAGGCGGCCCAGGAAAAGCCAACCACACCTGCGGCTGCAACCAAAGTCAGCAGCCCACCCGCCAAGGACCCGGAGAGGGACCAACTCGCCGCCTTACTCATGCTGTTCGCACAGCGTGTTAAGGCAGGCGAGATAAACACAACAGGACTGCTGCAAACACTCTCCACCAATGGATAAGCCGCTCAGGGTGGTTCATTGGAACGCGGAGACGCTGAAATCCAAGATAGGCCTACTACGCCTATTTCTCAAGGAACAGCGGGTCGATATCATGCTGATAAGCGAGACTCACCTGAAGGCCAACAGGCCACTCAAGATCCCAGGGTACATTGTGTACCGCCAAGATGAGGTCTCGCCAAGAGGCGAAGCATATCGTGGACTCGCTGTCCTAGTGAAGAGGACAGTAGTGCATCAACCCGTCGAACCGAAGAGACTCGATACCATGTATGCGCTTGGTATCGACGTCCAAATCGGCAGGCGGGAGATGCGCCTCTACGCGGCCTATCGAGCTCCGAATCAGAGAGCCAGCGTCGATGAACTCCGGAGCCTTCTCCAGCATACGACGCCGACCATAATCGCGGGAGACCTGAACGCAAAGCACCAAGCATGGCACAACACCACCAACAACGCAATGGGAAATCTCCTTATGCAAGACTCCGATATGCATAACTATGAAATCGCTGGCCCCAGAGAACCCACTAGATTGGACCCAGCGGGCTATAGTGATAGCGTACTGGACATCATAGTGTTCAAAGGACTAAGAGCACCTCCAGTACAGGAAGTGCTCGAGGACCTACCATCGGACCACAGGCCGGTGCTACTCGTGTTCAGGGAGCCCGCGGCTACGGTCGGCCCACCGAAGCCCACAGTCCACACAGACTGGAGGGCTTACCAAGAATCCCTAGCGGGTTACAGCCGCCCTACGGTTGTTACAACGCCAGTGGAAGTCGATGAAGCCGCCGAAGAAATCACCGGAGCTATCCAAGCCGCACTTCGAGTCTCCTCGAGCGCTAGACCGAGCATCGAGCGACAGAACCCTCTGCCCGCTCGACTCCGTAAAATGCTCGAGGAGAAGCGAGAGGCTAAGAAGCTCTGGCAGAGAACTCGGCACCCCCGAGACAAGACCCGATACAACCGCCTTACCAACTCGTTCAAGGCTGCTCTTTGGGAGCACAGAGGTGACGCATGGGAGAACTTCCTTATAGATATCGAGGACGAACAGCCCTCGGTACACCGACTCTGCAGGCAACTGACTGCAGAACCAAACCCCACGCGCCCCCTGTTCGCTGAGGACGGGCAAATACGCTACAAAGCGCAAGACCGTGCCGAGATCATCGCGAATAGCCTCGAAAAACAGTTCACACCTCACGACAATCAAGACGAGAACCACACTCGGGAGATAGAGGCGGCAACCCATCTCTATCTATCGAGGCCCCTCGCCCAGTCTGAGGGTGAACTGCTCGTAACACCGAGCGAGGTTGCTACGATGATCAGGAAAACCAACCCACGGAAAGCACCTGGTGAAGACGGAATACCGAACACTGCACTGCAGCGACTTCCACTGAAATCACTCATAGCGTTGACACAACTGTTCAACGGTATCCTGAGGACCGGCCACTTCCCTAACATCTGGAAGCGGGGTCGGGTTATCGTACTTCCGAAGCCCGGCAAGGACCTCAGAAAACCGGAGAACTACCGGCCCATCACACTCCTCTCGACGACGTCCAAGGTGTTCGAGCGCTTACTGCTAGTAAGGGCTCAACCCCACATCCGGCTGAGGCCCGAGCAATTTGGATTTCGTCAGGAGCACTCCACCACGCTCCAGCTGACTCGTGTCCTAGACGAGATGGCTACGTGGTTGAACAAGGGCGGGAGCACGGTGACCGTGATGCTCGACATGGAGAAGGCGTTCGACAGAGTGTGGCATGAAGGTCTCATCCACAAGCTGTCGACATCGTCTCTACCACGAAAAGTAGTCGCGATCATCGCATCGTTCCTGACCCAGAGAACCTTCCGTGTGGCTATAGAGGATACCACATCGGAAATCAAAACCATCAGTGCCGGAGTCCCGCAAGGGAGCTGTCTGTCACCGGCCTTGTACGCCCACTACACGGATGACATCCCTGTAGTCGGAGACGTCAAGCTGGCACTGTTTGCAGACGATGCCGCGTACTTGTCAAGTTCACGCAACGCCGCACACGCTGCACGGAAATTGCGCCCCACACTCGAAGCCCTTCCGGGCTGGCTGAAGCGATGGAGGCTCAAGTGCAACGTGTCGAAGACCCAGGCGATGATAACCGGTATGGCACACTACCCGCCAAACCTACGTCTGATGGAAGAGGACATCCCATGGTCCCCAAAGGTCAAGTACCTGGGAATCACCATCGACAGATCACTGTCGATGAACCACCACGTCGAGACCATCACAGCGAAGGCCAGAGCTGCGCGGACGAAGCTGCGTCCCCTGCTATCCTCCAGACTACCAGTAAGTGCCAAACTAGGCATTTACAAAACATATATCAGGTCGCGCCTCACCTACGGTGGGCCGGCCTGGTACAACTTGATAGCAGGGACATCGCGCCAACGTTTGCAGGCTGTAGAGAACAGCTGCCTTCGCATGGTGGTCGACGCCCCCAGGTACCTCAGGAATGCAACAATCCACCGAGACCTGAAGTGGGAACCAATAAAGGAGTTTGTGAGCAGACTCGCCACGGGGATGTTTGAGCGGGCTGACCGCTCGAAACTTCCCCACCTGGTAGGTATTGCTCCGCTCCCACACCCAGACGACACAACACTCATCCGGAGGCGACTCAAACGCCCCGCTCGGGAGCTCATATCAGTTCCTTCGAGCGGGGCATTGGCTTTGCCATCGGATGCAGATAGCCAACCACCGACCTCTCGCAGGCGGCTCGCTGGACCCCTCTTCAGAGGAGCGATCGGCGAGCAAACCTCGAGGCCGGTGAGCTAACTCCAATGACCGGCTCACAGTGGTGAGCTGCGAGGAAAATCACTATAAGGAGCCCAGTGCTTCAAATAGTCTCCCCACCCCCCTCAGCAGGGGTGAGATGATACCAGATGATAGAACCGCGATGTCAGAGTGTTTCGGACTGTCGTGGCGAACGGACGTGCTTGCGCTCCGACTGCCATCGTACGGGCGCCCCTAACACTGCTTATTTTAATATTTAATATTTGTTGAATATTATTATTTGCACCCGAATTGTACTTGTACATTCGGAGGCGAATACCTTCCCCGAGAAAGCCAGCGTGTGAACCTTCGCCGCGGGGTGGGGTCTCCGACCCTAACCTCAACGGTGATGGCAAACATGCCAAGGCGCCACGAGGACGGATCCAGCATCACGAAGAACACCAGCAACGATGAAAAAGGCTCGACCGACGCAGTGCTGCAGGACCAGCGACAAAAATACCAGGGCGACCTGAGTATTTTCAACTCCCTTCGAGAGAAGGGAGAAATGTCGCAGGGTCTGCAGCGCTGGTTGGAGGCCTACTTCCGAGTGATGGAAGTTCACATCGGAGAGAAGAGGAAGGAGGACCTCACTGCGCAGGATGTTCACATCCTGACAGCGGTGGGATCATCACTGCCGCCTACCCCTTTGCCTATACCAGGTAAACCAGTACCAGGCAGGTACTTGCCGCACCACCACCCCAGAAACCCACAACAACAACTCAGAGGCCCATAACAACAAAAACGAGGCCCATAACAACACCAGGCCCTTCCAAGGCGCCCACTACCCAGACGTCCACAAGGAGACAACCAATCCTTGTAGTGGACCGTCTGGAGAACTGGACGACCCACATGAAGGAGTTGACCGCCAAAATCGGTCACCCACCCAGCGTGAGGCCCTTTGGGAAGGGATTTAAATTCACTCCCAAAGAAGACGCTGAATTCCGAGTCATTCAGGCTCACCTGGATGACCTCGGACAGGACAAGGCGCCGTATTACGCCATCGCCCCACCGCACCAGAAGCCCTTGAAAATGGCTATCCGGGGCTTACCTGCGGATACTCCCACGGAAGAAATTGTGGAGGACTTGACTAGCAAGGGAGTGCCAGTCAAGTTTGCGAAGCATATCCGTGCTCGCACCAGCAGACCCGGATGCATCTTCTTCGCAGAAGTGGAGAAGAGCCCGACCGCAGCCAAGGCCTACAACATTGATGAGGTCTTGCTCATGCCAGGCGTCGTCATAGAGGCCTGGAGGGGCAAGAAAGGACCCTCTCAATGCCACCGCTGCCAAGGCTTCCGCCACAGTTCCCAGAACTGTCACAGGCGCCTAGCCTGTGTGCGATGCGGTGGCGAGCACCAGGCGCACAACTGCCCTCGACCAAAGGAGGAGCCACCCACGTGCGCCAACTGCCAAGGCCCGCATCCAGCCTGCAGTGCGGCGTGCCCCATCTACAAGCGGGAAGCCCGCAACAAGAAGGCGGGACTCACGCCGAGGACTGGCCCGCCCAAGGTCATCGACCAACCAAACGTGGTCGTCGACTCGGCACCCACCACGCTGATGGCCGAAGCAAACCCGGGGGCAAGCTCCACAAAAAAGAGGAGAAGGCACCGAAGAAAGAAGGCGGCCCAGGAAAAGCCAACCACACCTGCGGCGGCAACCAAAGTCAGCAGCCCACCCGCCAAGGACCCGGAGAGGGACCAACTCGCCGCCTTACTCATGCTGTTCGCACAGCGTGTTAAGGCAGGCGAGATAAATACAACAGGACTGCTGCAAACACTCTCCACCAATGGATAAGCCGCTCAGGGTGGTTCATTGGAACGCGGAGACTCTGAAATCCAAGATAGGCCTACTACGCCTATTTCTCAAGGAACAGCGGGTCGATATCATGCTGATAAGCGAGACTCACCTGAAGGCCAACAGGCCACTCAAGATCCCAGGGTACATTGTGTACCGCCAAGATGAGGTCTCGCCAAGAGGCGAAGCATATCGTGGACTCGCTGTCCTAGTGAAGAGGACAGTAGTGCATCAACCCGTCGAACCGAAGAGACTCGATACCATGTATGCGCTTGGTATCGACGTCCAAATCGGCAGGCGGGAGATGCGCCTCTACGCGGCCTATCGAGCTCCGAATCAGAGAGCCCGCGTCGATGAACTCCGGAGCCTTCTCCAACATACGACGCCGACCATAATCGCGGGAGACCTGAACGCAAAGCACCAAGCATGGCACAACACCACCAACAACGCAATGGGAAATCTCCTTATGCAAGACTCCGATATGCATAACTATGAAATCGCTGGCCCCAGAGAACCCACTAGATTGGACCCAGCGGGCTATAGTGATAGCGTACTGGACATCATAGTGTTCAAAGGACTAAGAGCACCTCCAGTACAGGAAGTGCTCGAGGACTTACCATCGGACCACAGGCCGGTGCTACTCGTGTTCAGGGAGCCCGCGGCTACGGTCGGCCCACCGAAGCCCACAGTCCACACAGACTGGAGGGCTTACCAAGAATCCCTAGCGGGTTACAGCCGCCCTACAGTTGTAAAAACGCCAGTGGAAGTCGATGAAGCCGCCGAAGAAATCACCGGAGCTATCCAAGCCGCACTTCGAGTCTCCTCGAGCACTAGACCGAGCAGCGAGCGGCAGAACCCTCTGCCCGCTCGGCTCCGTAAAATGCTCGAGGAGAAGCGAGAGGCTAAGAAGCTCTGGCAGAGAACTCGGCACCCCCGAGACAAGACCCGATACAACCGCCTTACCAACTCGTTCAAGGCTGCTCTTTGGGAGCATAGAGGTGACGCATGGGAGAACTTCCTTATAGATATCGAGGACGAACAGCCCTCGGTACACCGACTCTGCAGGCAACTGACTGCAGAACCAAACCCCACGCGCCCCCTGTTCGCTGAGGACGGGCAAATACGCTACAAAGCGCAAGACCGTGCCGAGATCATCGCGAGCAGCCTCGAAAAACAGTTCACACCTCACGACAATCAAGACGAGGACCACACTCGGGAGATAGAGGCGGCAACCCATCTCTACCTCTCGAGGCCCCTCGCCCAGTCTGAGGGTGAACTGCTCGTAACACCGAGCGAGGTTGCTACGATGATCAGGAAAACCAACCCACGGAAAGCACCTGGTGAAGACGGAATACCGAACACTGCACTGCAGCGACTTCCACTGAAATCACTCATAGCGTTGACACAACTGTTCAACGGTATCCTGAGGACCGGCCACTTCCCTAACATCTGGAAGCGGGGTCGGGTTATCGTACTTCCGAAGCCCGGCAAGGACCTCAGAAAACCGGAGAACTACCGGCCCATCACACTCCTCTCGACGACGTCCAAGGTGTTCGAGCGCTTACTGCTAGTAAGGGCTCAACCCCACATCCGGCTGAGGCCCGAGCAATTTGGATTTCGTCAGGAGCACTCCACCACGCTCCAGCTGACTCGTGTCCTAGACGAGATGGCTACGTGGTTGAACAAGGGCGGGAGCACGGTGACCGTGATGCTCGACATGGAGAAGGCGTTCGACAGAGTGTGGCATGAAGGTCTCATCCACAAGCTATCGACATCGTCTCTACCACAAAAAGTAGTCGCGATCATCGCATCGTTCCTGACCCAGAGAACCTTCCGTGTGGCTATAGAGGATACCACATCGGAAATCAAAACCATCAGTGCCGGAGTCCCGCAAGGGAGCTGTCTGTCACCGGCCTTGTACGCCCACTACACGGATGACATCCCTGTAGTCGGAGACGTCAAGCTGGCACTGTTTGCAGACGATGCCGCGTACTTGTCAAGTTCACGCAACGCCGCACACGCTGCACGGAAATTGCGCCCCACACTCGAAGCCCTTCCGGGCTGGCTGAAGCGATGGAGGCTCAAGTGCAACGTGTCGAAGACCCAGGCGATGATAACCGGTATGGCACACTACCCGCCAAACCTACGTCTGATGGAAGAGGACATCCCATGGTCCCCAAAGGTCAAGTACCTGGGAATCACCATCGACAGATCACTGTCGATGAACCACCACGTCGAGACCATCACAGCGAAGGCCAGAGCTGCGCGGACGAAGCTGCGTCCCCTGCTATCCTCCAGACTACCAGTAAGTGCCAAACTAGGCATTTACAAAACATATATCAGGTCGCGCCTCACCTACGGTGGGCCGGCCTGGTACAACTTGATAGCAGGGAGATCGCGCCAACGTTTGCAGGCTGTAGAGAACAGCTGCCTTCGCATGGTGGTCGACGCCCCCAGGTACCTCAGGAATGCAACAATCCACCGAGACCTGAAGTGGGAACCAATAAAGGAGTTTGTGAGCAGACTCGCCACGGGGATGTTTGAGCGGGCTGACCGCTCGAAACTTCCCCACCTGGTAGGTATTGCTCCGCTCCCACACCCAGACGACACAACACTCATCCGGAGGCGACTCAAACGCCCCGCTCGGGAGCTCATATCAGTTCCTTCGAGCGGGGCATTGGCTTTGCCATCGGATGCAGATAGCCAACCACCGACCTCTCGCAGGCGGCTCGCTGGACCCCTCTTCAGAGGAGCGATCGGCGAGCAAACCTCGAGGCCGGTGAGCTAACTCCAATGACCGGCTCACAGTGGTGAGCTGCGAGGAAAATCACTATAAGGAGCCCAGTGCTTCAAATAGTCTCCCCACCCCCCTCAACAGGGGTGAGATGATACCAGATGACGAACCGCGGTGTCGCGCGGATCGCGTTTATTCGCCGCTTGGTATGCTGTGCGTGCTGTCTTGATGCATTTTCAGAGCTATAGAGTACGTGGCATATGTACGCCCCTCAAGCAAAGCGTACATTGGGTTTGACTGTTCTGCCGGTTCGGGTGATGTAGGCGTCGTGGTGAGTAGCGGGAATTGCTGCTGTACTCGGTATTGAGGTGGTTCCACTTGCGGGTGATGTACTTGCGTTCGTTGTTATGTTTGTAGTCGATGTATTTGTTTGTGAACCTGATTGTAATTTCTCGTCGTTATTCAGATGGGCTGGCTTCAATCGGTCTATGGATATGACTGTGGTACGGAGTGGTAGTTGGATTGTGAATTGTTTACCATTTGCACTTCGTTGAAACACTTTGTAGGGTCCGTCATATGGTGGTGTGAGTGGTGGTCGGACAGTGTCGTTCCGTACGAACACGTGAGTGCATGTTTCGAGATCTTTATAAATGAATGTCTGCTGATTTGACGAATGTGATCTTTTTTTCGGTGATAGTGACGTCATGGTTTCGGTCAGATGGCGTACAAATTTCGCGTCATCCATCTTCGGCTTTGTAGGCACGAAGAAATCTGACGGGATGCGTAGTGTAGATCCGTAGGTCATTAATGAGGGGCTTACAGAGGTGTCCTGACATAATGCTGTACGTAGTCCGAGTAAAACAGTAGGTAGTTCTTCGCTCCATTTAATACTCGCTGTTCTTGCCATCAATGCTGCCTTGAGAGTTCGATGCCAGCGTTCTATCTGTCCGTTTGATTGAGGGTGGAATGCAGTTGTGCGTATACGAGTGACGCCGAGTTTTTTCATTAGTGCATGAAATAGTGATGACTCGAACTGTCTGCCTTGGTCCGTAGTGATTCGTAACGGACAACCAAATCGTGAGATCCATCCGTCGTACACGGCTTTAGCGATTGTCTCGGCGGTGATGTCGCGAGTAGGTATTGCTTCTGGCCACTTTGTGCAGCGATCGATCATTGTAACTAAATACCTATATTCGTTTGACGGAGGTAATGGTCCTACTATGTCGACGTGTAGATGCTCGAATCGCGATGACTGTTGAAACTCGCCGAGTGGGCTGATAACGTGTCTTTGAATTTTCGCGCGCTGGCATCCGATGCATGACCTTGACCAAGTTGTTACGTCTTTGTTAATAGAAGGCCAAAAGAATTTGGAAGTTATAATTTTTCTTGTCGTTCGTACGCCGGGGTGACTTAGATCGTGTTGAGCTTTGAAGGCTATAAGACGATAAGTCAGTGGTAGATATGGTCGAATGTTCGATGTTGATATTTCGCACCATATCGGTTGTTGAACTCCGGGTAGATTAATCTGAGTGAATTTGAGATTGGATTGTTTCTTGCAGGCTTGTAACTCTGTGTCGTTTTCTTGGTCTATTGCTAATTGGTAATAGTCGATTGTGCTGTTTAGAATCTCGATATCTGCAATACGTGATAACGCGTCGGCCGCTGCATTTCGTTCGCCGTGAATGTACTTAATGTTTGAACAGAATTGACTTATGTAGTGTAACTGGCGCTCTCTTCTCGGTGTGTCGCTGTTGTTTTGAGTTCTCGTAAGTGCGTAGGTAAGTGGCTTGTGATCGGTACATACGGTGAGTTCGTTGCCCTCGATAAGTCGACGTAAACTTTTGATAGCGGTGTATATAGCCAATAATTCGCGGTCGTACACGCTATATCTTCGTTGTGTGTCGCTCATAGTCTTCGAGTAGAAAGCGAGTGGTTTCCAAATATCGTTAATTTTTTGTTGCAACACGGCGCCTAATGTGGTGTCGGAAGCGTCGGTGAGTAGGCATAGTGGTGCGTTAGGTAACGGGTGCGTGAGCGTAGTGGCTTCGAGTATGCTTTGTCGGCATTGCTCAAAGGATTTTTCTGCCTCGGTTGTCCATTGTATCGGTGACTTGTCGTTCTTCTTAGAATTATGTAAATATTTATTAAGTAGGTATTGATGTTCAGCTTGATGAGGTAAACAACTGCGGTAAAAGTTAATCATGCCTAAAAATCGTCTTAATTCTTGTACTGTAGTTGGTTTGGGATACTTTAGTATGGCTTGGATGCGTTCTTCAGTAGGTTTGATTCCGTCCGGTGTAACTTCGTAGCCGAGAAATTGAATTTTGTTTTTTCCGAACTCGCATTTGTCGATGTTGAGAGTGATACCGTATTGGTTTAAACGTTCGAGGACTGTGTGTTGATGTCGCTTGTGTACTTCTTCGTTATTTTCAGAATATATTAATAAATCATCTACAAAACAGTAGCATATGTCGTCGAGTCCGCGTAGTACTTCGTGCATAAATCGCTGAAATGTTTGACCAGAGTTTCGTAGGCCAAATGTCATGCAGTTGAATTCAAAGAGGCCAAACGGGGTGATAATTGCGGTTTTCGCGGCATCTTCTTTTGCCATAGGTATACTATAATAAGCCATCTTCATATCTAACTTAGAAAAGATTGCCTTGCCGTGTAACTGGTAGGTAAAATCTTGGATTCTCGGTATAGGGAGCCATCTTTCTTTTTGACGACGTGCAGTGGACTTGCCCAGGGGCTGTTTGATGGTTTGCAGATACCCATGTCCATCATTCTTTCGAATTCTAACTTCGCAGCTTTGTACTTGTCAGGCGGTAGAGGTCGCAGTCGTGAATATATGGGTTGTCCGGTGGTTTCAATATGATGCGTGACGTCATGCTTCGCTGTAGTTTTTTATGACATTGGTCGTAGAACATCGGGGTATTGTTTTAGAATATCGTAGTAAGCGTGATTGTGATTAACTGTATAGATGGATTGTTCGGTACTACATACTTTGATTGCGTTTACGCTGAGATCTGTCACTCGGTCGATAAGTTTCTGATGTAAGTCTACTAATAACTTGTGTTTAGCTAGGAAGTCTGCACCCAGTATTGACGTCTTCACATCGGCGACCGTGAATGTCCATTTGAAACTTCTACGTAGGCCTAGGTTAAGCTCTAGTGTGCGCTGTCCGTAGGTACGAATTTCTGTTCCGTTGGCTGCGTAAAGCTTGTATGAGCTTTCTATTGGTTTCGAGTATCTATTCTTTGTTGCGGCTAGGACTGATATGTCGGCTCCGGTATCGACGAGAAACTTCTCTCGGTTATTGCTGTCTGTAACGCAAAGGCGGTGGCTACCTTGATTGACATCGACTCCCGCCACGGCCGGTGTCTTTATTAGTTTTCCTGATGCTTGCTGGTTTCAGTTGTATTAAACTTTGCTTTGGAACAAGGTAATTCACATTTGCGCGCGTCTTCTCCGAAGCGATAATGATAAAAACATAGCCTATCGTCGTCGCGACTACTTCGAGAGCGCGATCGCATACGGCCTTGAAAGTGCGGCGGGCGGTGTGGCGAGCGGTGCGGCGGGCGGCGGTTATCGTAATGTTTATTACAAAGTTCGGCTATTTCCATTGATAACTTTTCTATTTGTTTAGTTATTAAGTTAATTTGTAAGTTTTCGACTGTTGTATTTTTCGTTTCGTTAGGTACTTGAGAGCACGAGGAGCTGGGTATAGGAGTTGTTGTGATTGCGGCGGTTATAGCGGGTTCGAAATGTTCTATCATTTTATCAGCCATTGCAGCTAGGATTTCAAGTGACGATTCTGTGGTTATTGCAAGCACGCCGCGAATTTGTGGAGGTAATTGGTTTAACCACATGACTCGCAGTGCTTCGTCAGTTAGTAACCTACCGCTAAGGTCACGCATCTTTCGTAATAGTTGGCTAGGTTTTGAATCGCCGAGTTCTAGGCCGCTCAGTAGTTTTTGAAGTTGACGGTGATCTGATTCTTGATAGGTGCTTATGAGTCTGTCCTTGAGGATGTTGTATTTACCGGTGGCGGGCGGGTTGAGAATTATGTCCGCTATTTGTTCAAGGTCGCTGCAGCCGAGTAGTGGGATGACTAAGTTAAACTTCTGTTCTTCTCCTATCTTGCTAGCAGCGACGGCGGCTTCGAATTGTGCGAACCATAGTCGAGGGTTTTGTCGACAAAATGGTGGTAAGCGTGCCGGCAGAGATATGGTGGCTACGTCGCTCTTGACGGTTATGACTTCTTGGGTGTCTTCCTTGGACATGGTGTTTGTTTAACGTAAAAAGTTGAGCGGGGCGGCTGAAACGGTGCGGTGTAGGTACTAGCCGTCAGCTGTGCGGTGGTAGGTACTACGACACGGCGCTACTCGTAGGTACTTTGGTACGGTAATGTTCGTAGTTTTTTGCGGGGTCACCAATTTCGGGATCAGCTGTTGGGGTAACTGACCCGATAAGTTTTGGAAGTAGTACTTTTCCTACGTCTGTGCCAGCTGGCTGAATGAGGTGAGGATATCTACTTAGCCGGCCAGGCTGTATAAGCCGTCGAACCGTAGCTAAGTAGATAATACTAGGAGCAAGGAAAGGTGTCTATGTTAGCCGGCCAGACTGGTTAGTCCTTGAACCGTAGGTGAAGTGAAACACTAGAGAATGGTTGGAATCGACTTATATTTGATTAAAAGTGTGCTAGTTATATTTACATTTTTGACTATTAAGTAATGGAGTTAATTTACCGCACATTATATGGATTAACCAATCACATTTCTTATTCTATATTTACAATATTTACTGTGCACGCAACCAATCAGCTTACGTTCCTGTTGTCGTTGTATGTGTGCGTGAGTATAAATTAATGCATCGTATAAAACCGCGGTGTCGCGCGGATCGCGTTTATTCGCCGCTTGGTATGCTGTGCGAGTGGATGCGTGCTGTCTTGATGCATTTTCAGAGCTATAGAGTACGTGGCATATGTACGCCACATTGTGTTGCCAAGTTGTATATGTAAACCATTATACATTCTTTTAATGCAATGGAGAAGTTTCATGATGTAATTAATATTATATTCAACATAATCAAATGTAAAATCGATCACTGAAAGAATTTTTGGAATCCATCAATAAATGACTTGGAAATAGATTATTGAAGTTTACGTATTTTAGTACGGAACGTCTATGTTTTCTGGTACTAGGTATATATTGAACACGACAAAAGAAACAGCATTTAAACATTAAATGGATTAGGGCCTGATTTAATAATTTATTATAGTTAATAGCCTCAAAGTTAATCTGGCAGTGGTATTCAGAAAACAATGAATGCTAATTTATTTACCTTCAGTTGCGACAAACTGGACAAACTGGTTAAACCAAAAAAAATTGTTTTGCATCAAGAGATTTTCTGTTTTTCTTTGTTTAAATTAAATAAATATTTTGTAGTTCTGTGTAATAGTTACATAAAATTTTACTTAACAAGTGAGCAAATGTTATATTTTACGGCATTGGCAGTAACCAGTTTCATGATGTTGTTAATAATGTATTCAACGTAATGGTATTAAAATATAGATTAAAACTAATCGATCACTAAAGGATTTTTTGAAACCGTCACTAAATGACTTCGAAATAGATTATTGAAGTTACGTGTTTTAGTACCGAACGTCTGTGGTTTCTTTTTTCTTGAGTTGAAGGTGTCCATGGACGGCGTGTCTTTTCGTCTGTCCCCACGTAATATCACTTAAAATATTTTCAAACAGTAATAAACCAACATATAACTCAACTCACTCAACTAAGACGCCAATAAGGACTTTGGTTAGATACACTGTAGTAACTACTAGACTATCTACATGCCGTGGATTTAAGAAGAATCGTGTATTTAGTTGTAGGGAAAAAAATTATAATAAAATACATATATGCATTTCTAAAAGTTATTGTCTGTTATTTATGTCTTAAAAGTCTGATATTAATTTATCTTTTTTATTTAATTTTTCATAAATATGTACAAAAGCAGCGCTCACGAGTGGTCAAGGCTTGATGAGACTGGCTATACATTATTACTTGAAGTTGAGCCTCAGATGTAGTGTCTGGACATCGCCCAGTTATTACGGTATCCCACTTGAGGTCTGTAGATTAACGTGCTAACTGGCTGGCGCTGGATCCTAATACGGTTCCTAATAAAAATGTTTCTTTTTTTACAGCCAAATGATTTGCATTGAAGCAATTGGTACATTTTTTTTGTGGATACGCTCTTGTGTTAAAAGCGTCTTAAGTACCTCCCTATTTATTGTTTTACAAAGTCGCGGGCGTAGCTAGTCTCCCTGTAACGTAGAAATAAGCACCTTTGGTAGGTTTACCTTAAAACCCATACTCCACCCAACCCATGTATAAATTCTTTATAGCGCAATTACTTTATACTACACAGAAATGTGTACATATTAAGACACATTAAGTATTATATCATTGTTCGCTTGTGACGTCATTTGGCATATTCGATATCACCGCACCACGAATCATTCAAGTATTAGTTTCAGATTCGGCTAGGGCTCTTGCTTCGTTCGTGTTTATTTACGTACAGTTGTTTGTATCTTTTTTAGTGGGTAGTTGGAGAGTACACTGCAAAAATTTTTGGCTCCAATATTAAATTTAAATATTTTCAAATTAATAAACTTTATAACATATAAACTAATATACATGAAAACTCTGTAATAATTACTTGCCAGTAAAGTGTTATTTTCCTGATTGAACTCATAACAACAGTAAAAGTAAAACATGGAAGCACAGTTGCTCAAGATGTCACTGGAAGAAATGAACTCCCTATTTCATACTAGAATGTCTTCATTTGAACAGCAGCTGCAGATGACTTCAGGTTCTACAGCCACTACATCAACTTTAACCGCTGACTTTCTCACTTTTAAGAAATTTATATCAGAAGCAATGAGCACACTGCAGCGTCAAATAGAAGTCATTGCAGGCCAAGTTGACTCACTGGAGATGCGCAGTAGAAGAAAAATGCTTCTCTTTCATGGAGTACCAGAGGAAAATAAGGAAGATACTCCTAAGGTGATAACGGCCCTGTTGAAAAGCAAACTTAACATCCCCAGCTTCTCAACCGTGAATATAAGACGATGTCACCGGATGGGGCGATCCTCAGGTGGTAAGACACCCAGGCCTATAGTTGTTAAGATTGACAATATTGCGGTCAGGGACGACATATGGTCTGCCAAGACTAAGCTCAAAGGCTCTGGTGTTACTATGTCAGAGTTTCTGACGAAACAACGCCACACCGTCTTCATGGCTGCTAGAGAGAAGTTTGGACGTTTCACGGTGCTGGTCGAAGGAGGGCTTCATTTATGTCCTCGGGCACGACGACTTAAGGCATCGCATCATTACCATGACTGAGCTTAATAAGATAAAACAGGTAAACACCGCTAAACCGCCAGTTGACTCTAAAGTAACCAAGTCCAAACGCCTTAAGAAGTGAAACTACTTCATATGTACACTCTCTGTTTACTCTATAACATCCGTCCATATTTGTATATATGATAAGATTTTATCTTTCTGCCTTACTCCTTTACCCTCACTACTTTACTTTTTACTTATTTTATAAACAAAACAAACTATTTGTCACCTTGAATTTTTATGTAGTAATTGACAGCACAAAGACATTGTCAAAGTGACATTGTGTTGGTTTCATGCATTTGGATATCGGATAATTAATCCACGTTTGCATTTTTTAACTGTTTATTTTTTTTAGATTTTATTCCTTATTTTACCTATGCATAAATGTGTGATGTTTTTTTTTTTTTTTGTTTTAGGATAATGTGTACGGATTTTATTGTAAACAACTTAATTAAATTTATTTAATTTAGTTAGCTTAAGTTACTGTATTGTAGTTATATTTATTTTTAGTTTGTATAGTCTTCGACACAACTGGCAGATGGAAGCTCAGTGGAAACTAACTGAACTTTTTATTATTACTATTATTTAATTTGCTTTTGAATATTTTATATACTTATTTATAACTTCTTTATATTTATTACCCCATATATATGATATTCCCCGACTACAGTAGCGATACCGACAGTTTTTATTCTGTTAGCAGCGATGATAGCAGCTTTACTAGTATTCCTTCACTGTCTGAAAACCTTGAAACGCAGTTTTCTGATGAACCTGGAAATTTCAATGTTGTGCATATCAATGCCCAAAGTGTTCCGGCACATTTCCCGGATATGCTGGTGAGTTTTGATTGTAATAACCTACATGGTATACTAATATCGGAATCATGGTTAAAACCATGCCTTTCTTCCATCTCGTATTCCCTTCCTGGATTTAAGCTTATCAGAAACGATCGAGCGGTTGGCGGTGGTGGTGGAGTTGCCATATATCTTCGTGCTTATATTCCTTACAAAATCATTGATATGTCAGCGCAACCACCACCTGCCAATGCCGGTGAGCATCTCTTTCTGGAAGTTGAACTCCACCATACCAAAGTCCTACTCGGTGTCTACTACTGTCCTTCTCTACACATTAACTTCTTCTCCTCCTTTGAATGTCTTCTTGAAAAACTGATCCCATCTTATTCTCACACCATTGTAATGGGTGACTTTAATACTTGCCTTCTAAAGCGTGACTCTCGGTCCGCCGCATTTCGTGCCCTCTCTGACTCCGTCAACCTGTCCATTCTTCCTCTCAACTCTACACATCACTTTCCGAATTCAGCTCCTTCGCTCTTAGACCTTATATTGGTTTCCTCGGAAGATCGCGTCGCAAAGCATGGTCAGTGCACTGCCGACGCGTTCTCCTATCATGATCTACTTTACCTTTCCTACAAAGTTCGTCCTCCTAAGGCCAAAACTAAAACTCTACTTCTACGCAATTTTAGTGGCATAAACCTTAACGAGTTGCGTAAAGATGCAAGTGAAATTGATTGGTCGCCTTTGTTTACCTATGACTCAATTGATGAACAAGTTGAGTACTTTAACGCCAATATTATCAAGCTGTATGACAAACATTCACCACAGCGACCTGTAAAGTTGAAACATGCTCCATCACCATGGCTGACAGAGGACATTCGGAAAATTATTCATAGAAAATCTGTGGCAAAGCTAAAACTTAAAAGACAACAAAACACTGACAACCGTGAGAGATATATCGCAATCCGTAACCATTGCAACAAAGTGTGTAGGGATGCGCAACGCCAATACATCCATAAATCAATCAATAACGAAGATCCAGCAAAGGTCTGGAAATTTCTAAGATCATTAGGGGTTGGCAAATCGAAACTTGATGTAAATTCCAAAAGTTTAAATATTGATTCACTAAATCAACACTTCTCTGCCGTGTCCACTTTCGATAGGACTGAAAAGGCAAATACTTTACAATATCTTTCATCTTTGCCTACTCCTAGCTTTCCGCAATTCGTGTTTAATCATTTATCGGCTTGTGATGTTAAGAAGAGTATACTGTCTATCACTTCTAACGCTGTTGGCAGTGATTGCGTAGGTCGCAAAATGATAATGCCTATCCTTGATGAAATCCTTCCTTCAATTTCTTTTATCCTAAACTACTCCCTTGCTAGTGGCTCCTTCCCATCAGTATGGAAAGAAGCCCAAATAACTCCCTTACCCAAAAAATCTAACCCCTCATCCTTTTGTGACTATCGACCCATTTCTATCCTACCATTCCTATCCAAAGTCATTGAACGCCTTGTCCATACCCAACTTCACTCTTTTCTATGTCAAAATACCCTTCTCAATCCTTTTCAATCTGGCTTTCGACCTGGCCATAGCACAGTAACAGCCTTAGTCAATATTACAGACGATGTCAGAGTCGAAATGGAAAGAGGCAATCTGACAGTACTCACGCTCCTGGATTTTTCCAATGCGTTTAATACGGTGGATTACGATATTCTGCTCGGTATACTTAGCTCACTTAACATATCTCCAACGGTAACTGATTGGTTTCGTAACTACCTGTGTGGCCGCCAACAACGTATCCGCATCGACGATATTCTATCTGCTTGGTGTAAAACGTCAGGTGGTGTGCCCCAGGGTGGCGTTCTCTCTCCTTTACTCTTCGCAATCTTTATAAACTCCATCTCAAACAAACTTCGTTCTTCCTACCACTTGTATGCTGATGACCTACAGATATACACTCATGCACCATTGGAGAAATTATCTGAAGCCCTTAATATTATTAACAAGGATTTGGAAGAGATTAGTTGTTGGAGTAAATCGCATGGTCTACAGGTGAATCCTTCGAAGACTCAGTTAATTATTGTCGGAAGTTCAAGAAAGGTCTCAAAGATTGAGTGGACACTACTTTCACAGGTCCTATTTGATGGCACTGTCATCAATATCAGTCAAGTAGTGAAAAACTTGGGTATAAATATCGACAGGGAATTTACTTGGACTGCACAGATTCAGGAAATAAGTCGACGAATGTTTGCATCTGCAGGATCCTTGAAACGGCTACGGAATTTTCTCCCAACCGCCACCAAAATTGCACTTGCTAACTCTCTTCTTCTTCCAATCCTAGACTATGCAGATGCCAGCTATCCCGATCTCACCGAGAACCAACTAGATAAACTTGAGAGACTACAAAACTTCTGCATCAGATTTATATTTGGGTTGCGTAAATACGACCATATTTCTGAATTTCGAAAACAACTCAAGTGGTTACCTATTCGCCTTCGCCGGAACACTCATATACTCTCCCTTTTATACAATATTTTGTTCAACCCGTCGTTACCCTCCTACCTTAAAGAACGATTTGAGTTTCTTCACTGTACACATTCACGATCTTTAAGGTCATCAGAAAACCTACAACTGAAAGTACCTGCTCATACCACTTCGTTCCTTGAAAAATCTTTTACGGTTACTGCAATCCGTTTGTGGAATGCACTACCAGTGGAAATTAGACAAGCTCAAAGCCTATGCTCCTTTAAGTCACTAGTGAAAAAGCACTACCTAGCACTGTAAGTCCGTTCCGCTACTGTGACTTATTGGTACCTTGTTAAATATATACATATATATGTGTGTATATATATGTATGTGTATGTGTGTGTATATGTATGTATGTATGTATCTACATGTGTGTGTGAATATATATTTGTATATATTTTTGTATGTATTTATACATATTGGAATGTTTATGTATGTGTATTTAACTACTCTATGTACCTCCATATTTGTTGTATTATCGCTCAGTCCCTTAACATCTATAGTACGCCACCATCTACCGCTTTTTTTTCTTTCCGTTGTTTCCATACAAAGGTTGTCTGGAAGACATCGCTTTTAGCGATAAGACCGCCCATTGTACATACATGCCGCCTTGTATCAACTGTTTAACTTTGCGTCTGTTTAAATTTGTGGTGTACAATAAAGAATTTTCTATCTATCTATCTATCTTTTTAATTTATGAGTATATTGATATATTTAGTTTATATTGATGCTTTTGAAGGAGAGTGCTGAGGAGATTCATAAACCATTTGGGAGCACTTATTTCTTGTATCCTTCGCACTGTTCCTTTTTATGATTGTTTGCACTGCTTGATTTTTCTCTGATGTTTGATATTTACTTGAACTCCTTTGTTTCTCTTTTTATTTGGATGATTATCTGATTCATCATCAATTCATTTCAAAAGGTTGAAACGAAGGGGATTGACTTGAAGTACATCGTTTGTGAATAGATTTTCATAAAATTCAATTCGACGTCTTTTTTCATATGCTCCTCGTTCTTTTTGAGATTTGATGAGACATTTTTTGGGGTTTTTAGAGCCAATTAAATCACGCTTAATTAGTTTGCACCACTTTTTTCTTGATGTTACATTATTGGGTACATGAAAAAAACCTATTATTTGTATTTTTAACTGTCGTGCTTTGACACAGGAACAATACAATATTTTTGGCATTTTTTTAACTTCCGCCATCGGGTAATAAACAAAATGTGAATCCAACGGCGTAAGCAACTACACAATAATACATTCGTACGTACGTACTCGGCGAAAAGGTGCTGCGTCGTTTAGGTCAAATGACGTCACACGATAAAGCGCCGCGGGTAACAAAAATATTTTTTCAAGCGCAACTTTAAAGTCCCATAACTTTCTCATTTCTTGAGATATTTTATCGATTCTTTCACGTGTTTGTTTTATTTTACTTAATTTTTTTATCAATAAAAAATAATGGAATCTTCTTCATTGGCTATACTCGAGGTAGGTTACTTTTAAGTTGGACGAGAATATTCCAACTGTTACGAACGAAAATTTACAGTACAGTTTGTTTCAAACTTATATTTTATGCGCCGCTTTGAATTCGATTATTCTTTATAAAGTAATTCTAAGAAACCATACATGCAGGTTGAATGTGTACAGTTGATATTTAAAAACTAAAAACAAAATGTTTTTTTGTGAATTTTGTCATTAGCGGTTTGAGTAATTGTAAATCAAAATAATACGTATGGATTTAAATACTTTTCTTAACACTTTCCATATGTATTCAGGAGGTAATCATACCTGGAAATGAAGACGGTCATGTTTTTTTGCTCACTAGCTTTTTTGCAACTGCATGCTCAAGGTGCAGGTAAATTTTCAGTGCTTAAAATAAGTGTTCCATTTTCTTAGATACGCCGTATACACTCATATATATACGTACAAATACATATAACTTCGTCAAATTATCAACTACTTATGACTAGATTCTGTCAATTCATGATATAAGTGTTCTGGATATAATTTTTGTCCATCCTGATTTAGCGCTAAAGTACATATCACAGAAGGATAGACTGAAGTGACTGAACGTCAAAAGCACAAGCAACGAACCCAGTGATATGAGAGGGAGAAAGGAGGTTACGGTTCCTGTCATGGTTGCTACATACAAGATGGCAGTTTGGTTGTATTGAATTTTTAATTTGCGGTCAATGAGCTAGTGGGGAAGGCGTCGATGCCTCAGTTTCATCGTCGTTTACTCTCTTGTAATTTTATTGAAGTGAAAACTTCTTTACTTTCACTTTTTGGGTGAACATAAATCATGAAACTCGCGTCATCGTCACCGAACGCTTTTCATGAGTTATATGTATACTGTGTATATGTGTACTTTTTGGGTGACTAAAAGCGTGAAACTCGTCATCGTCACCGCACGCTTCCTATATATACATATATATTCTAATAGCACGACGTTACAATTCACAAATTACAAGTATATCGGTAGTCCCCAAAGACTGTCCGTATATTTTTGTATATATAATAGTCATGTAACGAATTTCAGTTCATAACTGTATAAGATTGAAAATATATACCGCACCATTGTTAATAATAATTAGTAAATAATAGTAATAAGAAGAAAATTATTTTATAGTATTTGAACAAGTCACCAAAAAGTGGTAGTCAGATTATTTAAATGAATAGAATACAAAAACGATCGAATATTTCCAGTAAAAACATCTTGGTATTGGTGGGCATAAAAAATTAGTCTAAAAAGTTCTTTTGAGTGTAGTCATGGTTCTTCTAATATTGTTTATCATAACTTCTTGAATCTATTGGTGAGAAAACTTTGAGCTTAGAACTAAATGCGATACAAGTCCATACTTTACAACAAGATATCACAAACTCAGAACACTTATTCCTTTATGTCAAAAGTACCGAAGTTACGATTAGAAAGATAGAAAAACACTGATTTACCGTGTTTCTTTAAATAATATGTTGTTTAAGGTAAAAAAAAAGAAGAACTAGTCTACTTAATGGTTTTAGATAGATAGATAGATATAATATTTTTATTGTGCACCATCAATAGATTGAAGTTAAAATAATATAATCTTATAAATTAAAGTACAATGGGCGGTCTTATCGTTAAAAGCGATGTCTACCAGACAACCATATCATAGCCAATTTATTTAATAAAACCTGAAAACATTTATTTTTAGTCAAACACCTAAATATAAATACATGATGCGTTCTTTTTGGTTATTAAGGTCTTCGTTGTTTATCATGCCATAAGTATTTGAAATCAGTGGTGAAGGTGAAAACATGTTAATGCCCTGCTTAAACATGATGACTTTTACATGTATATTTCTTGTTGACATCTAATATGCGAAGTTAATACTTCTAATACTATTCACATTTAAAATAAACTTCTACAAAAAAAAATATGTGTACAAATTCATTACTATAGTACTGGCAGCACTGGTCTATGATACTGGCGCCCTGGTGGCGGCCATATTTTTCAGAGACAAACAAAACGCCGGTCTTTTCCGTTTTGAAGCGTCTGTTGTTTCGACGCCGAAAATTGGTAAATGATGGCAGCAAATAATTATTTTGGGTTTACTCATGGAGGAACCCAATACGGGTAAGTTTTTTAATATGAAATCCTTTTAGAATCGGTGTAATGGGGTCATACAAATGTATTATGAAATTGATGAGATCAATGTGCCTTGTGCTCATGTTTGTCCTAATCAAAATGGCGTCTGACGTGTATTGATCGTATAATTTTCTATGAATTCTGATTTTTCCATATTATTATGATCTTGATTAATTTTTAGTGCCGCTACGGCTAGTGCAGCGTATGGTGGGCAAACCGGGTATGCCGTAGCGCCAGCGGCGACAGCCGCAACTTATGGCACTCAACGTGCCGCTGCCACAGGATACGACACAGCATATCAGGCCGCAGCCGCTACTCAAGGTATGTAGATCCTGCTAAATTGAGTCCAGAATACGTAGTATTTGTTTATATATTAATAGTTCTAAACAAAAATAAACACCTACTCCCATATTATTTATATTTGTGTAAATACGTAATTGAATTATTTTGCATAATTTCATTAGTTTGATCTAGTGTCCCTGGCTAAGTTATTGTAATTTGTCAGTGTTAATTATTAAAAGTGGTCGGGAATACAAAGGCTGAACAGTAGTAACCATGTTTTTTTTAGTATTCAATGAATTTGATTTAGACAGTGCAATAATTTTATATTTTCATAAGTGAATGTAATGTGTTAAATATGATTCTAGTGTAATGTATCACTACATACTGTTTATAAGTAATAAATGAATACTACTCAATGAAAAGTTATCAATACATGACTGCCAAAAACATTGAAACTAAAGAGAGAGGAATTTTAACTATTTATTATTTATTAAATTAAGACTGGAAACAAATAATAAAAATAAAAACAAGTAATTATAAAAACTTGACAGCAATTATCACTTGCCTATTGCCAACAATATTTTCTGTATATCATACATTGGTATGCTCTAAACAATTTATTATCAAAGCCTGGCTAAAATAATTTAAAATTGATTTTTTTGTGGCTGTATTTATTTTCGCCTCTAGTAGGCGCTCCAACTCAGCTTGCTGTCTAGTATTACTCCTAGATACTTTACCTCACATGCTAGTTTTAGTTTGGTTTGCCAAAAGTATGCAATATAGATTTGGCAAACTGTAGTTGTCCAAAAATCTCTGTTTGTAAATATATTACCAGTTCTATTTTTGCTGGGTTTTCTGATAAGTTGTTGTCTTTGCATCAATCTCCACTATTCACAATGCTGCACTTGTAACTTCACATACTGTAGTCGTAAACTTTCCGCCTATTAGTATTGCCAGATTGTCTTCGTAGCCTACCGTATAGTAACGATTATCTTTGAGGGTGGTGATTAGGTCATTCACCACCTAATTCCAGAAAAGTGGCAAGATGACTCCCCTTCTGGGCAGCCTTTTGCAACTAGAGCTTTCTGTGCGTTTCCTTCAACTAGTATAATTACTCTGTTACTAAGCATATTCCCTGTCAGTTGTACAAATCCCATGTCTTTCTAGAGCAGCTTTAATTTTGTTGAATTGTCCACAAAGGTGGATAGGGCTGGGAAGACCTCATCTGGTCCCACCGATTTAAAGGGATTAAACAAAATGATAGCTTACCTCTTATCTTCACCACTCCCCACTACATTAATTGTATTATTTCACAGCCAGGGAAGTGTTTCCATAAGGACTCCAAACTCACCTGCATACTTCTGCAGGTGAGTTCATGAATGTATTGTTAGGCTTTTATAGGGAACCTAGTTTGTCTAGGTTCAAACATAATATATGTATAAGATATATAATAATATAAAGATATATTAATAATAATTGTTGATATTACATTTCCCCATGAGGACAATCTCATAAAGCTGAAAAAGAAAAACTAAAATATTTGGATCAGACCCATGATGTTGTTGATATGTGGGATGTGGATTTAGCAATCATTGTGCTGATCATATCATTACATGGGTTGATTGCTAAGAGCCTCGACCAACACCTTTAGAGGCTCACATTAGGTAGCTGGGTTAAGGTCCTGATGCAAAATAGCAGCCTTTCTTGATATGGCATGTATTTGGGGAGGTTCCTGACTCTAGAGCCCTAACTTCTAGTCCCTGTACCCAATCGGTGGGACATATTTTTTTATTTTTAAATACATTTTTTTTTTCTTTTATATTGAAAAATGTAATTTGTATGTTTGTTTATTAAATAAATAATGATATATAGCTTCCTTTTTTCTTCTAAATTGCCATGCTCTACAGGCTCCATAATGTACTGTAATTATTGTTAACACCAAATAACATGGGGTGCAACCAATTGATTTGATTTTATTTGAAAAAGTGAATTAAAGGCAGTTACTTATTTAAAAGTCGATTATTATTTTTTGATAGGTAATATTTAGGCATGATGTAATTCAAGTACCTATTCATAATAAGTACACAAGTTAGATTTGCATACGGGTGAGGTGGTAGTAAGTAGGAGAGTCTGGTAACAGGTGTGATTTTACCAGCAGCGGCGCACGCCCACGCCCACGCAGCGGCTGCGGCGGCCTCGGCCTATGACGCGAGCAAGAGCGCCTACTACCAGCAGGCGGCTGCTGCCTACCCCACTGCGGCTCCTCCACAGCCGCAACCCACGTATGACGCTACTGCCGCCAAACCTGCCTACTCTACACCAGCAACTTACGCACAGGTACAGTACCACTCTTTACATCATACCTCCACCAGTTGTTTTATTACCAGAGATGTGCGAAATAGGTTATAAAATGTATTTAAATGAAAAATGCAAATACTTTATGTATTTTGTTATTTCAAATACAAAATAGTATTTCATTTTATATTTGAAATACTAAATGCAAAATACGTATTTACAAAATGCTTTATTAAAATAAAATACTTTGTTTTAAATTATTTTTATTTTGTTAAAAAGTTCATTTATTTCAGCCAGCTAACAGGCTGGTAAATTTACTTTGATAACTTACTTAAATTAAATTTATGTAACAGATTTTAATAAAATAATTTGCTCAAATAGACTGTCCCTCATCTTTCTCCTGTGTGGTCTCATAATCATGCCACCATAAGAAAAAAGCCTTTCTACCGGTGCAGAGCTAGGCAAGCATCACAATCACATGAGATATAATCATTCGTTTTGTGTACTTACATGTTTTCAAGTTTAATTTTCTAAAAAGATGGTTACAAGTAATTTATTTAGTAGATTAGGTTAGGTTACCGAATAACCTAATTTAGGATCAATTTGCAAACAAACTTGAAACAGTTCAATAATTATTTGATTCACTGTTTTGGTTTCGTTATTATTTTATCAGAAAGCAAGATAACTTTATTAAAAGTGTTAAAAGAGATCATTCGTTCGTTCGGTTCAACGCGTTCAACAACCTAAGTGGCCTGACATAAAAAAGCAGTTCAGTGTTGCCATAGTGAAAAAAAGCTATAAATAAAAGGCTACCTAAGATCCTCTCCCCTTTCCTACCGCCTCATGCCCCCTCTCCCATTTCCTACCGCCTCATACCCCCTCTCCCCTTTCCTACCCCCTCACCCCCTCTACCCTTTCCTACTCCCTCTCCCCTTTCCCCCCCTTCTTCTGGCCTATCTCTACATTACCCTGTCTTCTTTAGCCTCTCCTCATCCCCATCCCTCTTCATCCTCAAACAAGGGCAGCGCGCTTACGACACTTGTGATATACAAAGAAAGAAAAAAGATAACGCATTTTCTAACAAATATCAAATTGACATTAGGGTTCCAAAAACTTTGATTTTAGCTATTTTATTGATTATTTTATTTAGAAAAGGGCTTATAAAACTCCGTACAGTTCATCACTATCGTAATTTTAATTTATAACAGATAACTGTAATTGTTATTGATACATTGAAAATGTATTTAGTGATCTAATTTGTATATTTTTCCCACCTAGATGATTTTATATTTTAAATGTTGTATTGTGTTATTATGAGTTTTAAAGTTCTGTACTAGGTAACAAGCAAGGTGTCTGTGGGCGGTAGTAACGGTCACTAATCAACTTTAATTGTCCCATAATCATACAGAGTCCCCTAGGGGGTTTAAGTTCCCGTTTGTTAACATGCTGTCAAATTTGATCAGTCTACCACCTTGTCTACCTTTGTATAAATTTGTCATATGTCATAAGATATCGTACCATGCAAGTAAAGCACGTATTTAGCACCTGAGTGTTAGAGTGTAATGAATGATTATGATATGTCCAGTACGGCGGGCAGGGCGGCGGCGGCGCGGCGCGCGGCGCCAAGGCGTACGGTGGCGTGTACACCGCCACCACCGCCGCCACGTCCTACCCCACGCAGGCCTACACCGCGACGCCCGCACAGACCAAACGTGAGTACCGCTACAGGAATACCAATATCTCGAGTGTTTATTTTTTTTTTTATATTATAAGTTGCCAGACGAACTGACGGGTTACCTTATAAGTATAAGTAGCAACCGCCGTCCATGGACACCTGCAACACGAGAGTCGTAAGTGCGCTGCCCGCCTTCTAGGGTGATGACGGATGTGGGGAGGGGAAAGAAGAGAGGGTGGCGAGGAGATGGGAAAATGGGAGGGGGGACAAGAGAGAAGGAGTTGAGCCTCCGGAAACCTCCACTAATTTCGGGGAAATGTGAGGCCGTGGCACCTGTCGAGCTGGCCCATTCGTGCCCAGCCACTGTTAAGGGTTAAACGACTCCTGCATTAGGAAATATAATTAATGTGTAGCTGGGAGCTTTACAAACATTCAACTACAGACACAAAGAACACCCAGCCTCAGGACAACTATTTGTGGATATGGAACGTACTAAACACTAGACAAGCAGACCCGGCACTGATTCCGACTGCTCTGGTCTGCAAATTGGTCCACAATGTTATCCCGAGTCTGTGTGCTGTTTGTCTGTTAATGATGTTGTTAATGCAAAGATTATTTTGGAAACAGAAATCCATTTTTTTTTTAAATTTGATAACCACATTTATTAAGACTGTTGTGGCTAGGTCATGCTGTCTGGATATCCGTAATATGCGGATATTCTATGTGCTACCATTCCGATAATACCATAACCAGATAGTTGCTAGTTTCATAATATACTAGTTTTACTTTGAATATGTAAGTCAATATGATAAAACATTGATTTAAATCCTATTTTGGTAAAAAGGCATTCCTTCATAATAACATTAATAGTACCAGGAATTGGTTAACGGAACTAAAAACTAACTATATATAATTTATCTTATCATATTAGGTATTTATCATATATAGCAAGCTAAGTAGGAAGGAACACTTACTCCAATATATTTTTAAAAAAGAAAAACAATTTTAAGGGTTTTCGATATTTACCTAAAATTTGACATTAAACTCCAAATAAAAAACTACTATTTAAACGGGGTACTGTTTCTAAAATGATATTGTTGCTGGCACTTCAATTAAAATGATATAATAAGATATAAAAAAATAAATAATAATATACAATAAGAGTCCCATCCCTTAACGTTTAATGTTTAATTGTAAATCTTTTTATTTTAGAAGCCACGAACAGAGGCAACACTGCATATGACACAGCTCTCTACAACGCTGCTACTATGTACGTCGCTCAACAAAACAAAACAGGTGGCGGAAGGTAAGGCTACGTCCACATGGCACCACATAGCGTGTATATTTGCCACTGCAAGTATACATAAATACAGACGTTATTATGATGAATGAGTGATATTAGATAGTGTTCGTTTTATCCATTGCCAAGTTAATTTTCTTTTCCAAACTGTGTAGGAAGGAACATTGATTTTAGGTTTAGTATAAGGTTGATGATTTGGTTGTAAATTAAAGATTGATTTATTAGAATATGTTCTGATCGTTTTGGCAACTGCTTGTCACACTGTTTTTTTTTTTTCAATTCATTCAATAAATAATTTAAAGAAATCTTCATTGGTTTCATTGTTTTCATATGATAGCATTAAAAATGGGTCTCTAAACATCGATCATTTAGTATTGGTATGTCAGAGAGTAGTTGTGGCAGTTAGAGGACTGGGTGTTATGATGTTCATTGGGGAAGGTTTATATTTAGCAGTGGCCTGCAGTGTACAGTCTGGACATAAACTTGCCATGTTGCATCATAAGTAAGAGGATGACATTTATTGATATAGAGAGGAAATAGGCAATGTAAATAGATGAATGGTTGCAGCGGGTGGAAGAACTACAATAAAAGCGGCGTGGGCGCGGGCACGCGGCGTCCCAAGCCGCCACCCAAGGCGCAGCAGCTGCACTACTGCGACGTGTGCCGCATCTCGTGCGCCGGGCCGCAGACGTACAAGGAGCACCTGGAGGGGCAGAAGCACAAGAAGAAGGAGGCGGCCGTGAAACTGGCGGCGGCGGGCGCCGTTTGCGCGGCAGCGCGCGGCGCGGGCGGCGGCGCGCTGCGCTGCGAGCTCTGTGACGTCACCTGCACTGGCGCCGACGCCTACGCGGCGCACGTGCGCGGCATCAAGCACCAAAAGGTCGTCAAGCTGCACACCATGCTTGGCAAGCCCATCCCCTCCACCGAGCCGACCAAGCTGGGTCAAGGTAGCCATCTTTACACACTATCATTGTCACGTCAAATATTTCAATATTGTCTTCAAAATCTAAACCTTACATTAAAACTAAAGAAACAAATTAATATTCTAGTCTAGGAATTGAGTACGTTTTAGAATATCGCCGCAATTCACGATAATTTTTTTAACTTTTTTAAATCATTATTGTTTTTAATAAACATCACCATTTGAATCAAGAATTTTCTTTTAATTTTGATTAAAAATAGAAAATCAACTGTCACTGAGGATTCCTATAAAAGTGTAAAATACAATTTTTACAAATCTGCATGGGAACTGAAAAAAAAATGCAAAGATATAGAGCGACGATGTCATTTGACATGAGAAGAGATGATGAAAGCTTTCGGAATGTTGCAGTTGTTTCCTGGCAACGTCTTGTGACTGTCGCTCTTGGCATTACACAGAATGTCTTAGCCGCCTCTGAACACGCTATCGTATCACGGGCAGCGAGGAGGAAGACTCGTTTGCTTTTCCAATGAATCTTTATTATGAGGCCGGATGCAAGGTTTACTCGAGTTTGGAGGACCTGTGGACGACAAGAACGTTCCTTCAGATCGGTGGAAGAACCGATCTCATTTTATTAGGGGCTATCTTAATGCTCATATTTATGCAGAGAGGATTGTTTCGGACGTGATTGTAACATGCTAGGATATGGTCCAAAGAAGAGCATTGCCAAGTATGGATGTCGTGTATACCGCACATCAACTTGACTTGTTAGAAAGACCGTGGGCAGCCATTCCTGTAAAGTGATTTTGATGAACTGATTATAAGCATGCCAATTCCTGTGATTGTGCGGTTCGTGACGGTATGGCGGCAGTTGAAACACAGATTTTTTTATTAAGCTTTACAATAAAAAAATAAAAAAATCCTCATTTTCGTTTCCATTGAATTGAGGACTTTATTTACAAGAAATTGCAAAAATTTCAATTTTTCTTAATTTAAACAAAATACAGGGATATAAATATTAATTGAATATTTTTTTATGGTTAAAAATGTACTTGATCCCTAGACACTTTTAATGTCTGTAGCAACATTTTATCCAAATCATAAGTATTGATGCCGTGATACACCAATATAATCATTTACAGAAATAGCTGTTTAAATTTAGTAGACAGCATGTGACAGCCCATATATTTATATTCATGCACCTAAAATATATTTATGTTGTGTATTTTTAGTTATCAAATATGCTCTCCAAGTATGCTAATTGTTGGTATGGAGAACATATTTGTATGGTGTTCCGCATCTGTGCTGACTCCTCATCGCCACAACGCCATATCTGTATGAAATCGCGCGTTTAGTTGGCAGCTAGATTTGCATTAGTCAAATTTTCTCAACGTTTAACATTTCGGCGCCCGGTACAGATATGTGGAGTGTGTAGAAATGGGCCTTTTTTATATTGAGCACCAAGTTACTGGAGTAAAAGAGAAATGTCCAAGTTAGACAACAAATCCTGTAGAAAGGGCCCAATGTCTGTTGTCAGATAAAGATACCCGGCAAAAGTGTAAAAAGAGAAAATTTGACTTTCCAATCTATCAGCCAAAATGACGGTGGCCGGGACGCCCAAGATTGCATTCGTGGCGTCCGGGGATCTCAGCACAGTCGCGGGTGTGTCTACCAAAGATCAAAATCAACCCCAAGGCGAGAAAGACAAGGAGGGCGAGGAGAAGGACGAGGAGGGCGACAACGAGCCCGAGGTGCAGCCTGTCGGCCAGGACTACATCGAGGAGATCCGCGGCGACGACGGCAAGGCTCTCAGCTTCAACTGCAAGCTTTGCGACTGCAAGTTTAACGACCCCAATGCCAAGGAGATGCACATGAAGGGCCGACGTCACCGCCTGCAGTACAAGAAAAAGGTAAGCGAGACTCAGCCCCTCCCTCCTCCCACACGCAAACCTACAGGCTTTCCCGTGATTACTTAGTAAAAGGTTTGAGGCGGCGTCGAGCCTGGCGCCAAGTGCGGTGCCAAGAGTTCCGCTCGTCGCATGATGACAACTGCGAATGAGGAAACACTCGTCTGAACTGCACCTCTGCTCCCCACCTCGGCTATGGTTAACGTCGTTATGCCTTGCAGGTGCAGCCCGACCTGGAGGTGAAGGTGAAGCCGTCGATGCACCAGCGCAAGTTGGCTGAGGCCAAGGCGCAACGCATGCTCGTTCGGGACGAGCTGTGGGCCAGACGCCGGATGCACGATGTATGTATATGTTTATTTTATAAATAAATAATAAATACATACTCCAGACATCTCACACACCTCACACACGGCCGTATGATCCCCAACTAAGCAGAGCTTTTACTATGGTAAACAGACTTCTGATAAACATATATTTCTAAATACCTTAATAATATAGATAAATTACATCCAGACACCTAACAAATGATCGTGCTTATCACACAAATATTTGTCCTGGGTGGAAATCGAACCTACGACCCCCGCTTAGCAGTCAGGATCTCTAACCGCTAGACCAACAGGCCAGTTTACATCTTAACATTACATATTATCTCGGTGGAGTAAAATAGGGCCAACCTAACTCTTGCCGGTGGTGTTGTAAAAGGCGACTAAGGGATTGGGCTGTTATGTATCTGATAGTATGTATACAGTCTTACCTTGCCTGTTTGTCAGCAATAGGCTTGCTCCCTTTTACGTTGGTGGGACCAAATTCTAATTACCAGAAAGTGGGTGTTTAATACAGCGCATGTAACCTATAATCTTAACCAACATTGTAAATACTTAACCAAGATTGTTTGTTATTGTTTGATTTGTTATTGTTTCACATAGCTTTAACAAAATGCATGCACATTGCCAGGAATACAGAACAGGACTGCTCCCTAGGGATAGAAGTCAGCATATTAATATTACGTACTACGTCTAATAACATGAAATGTATTTTCAGGGTATGGAAGAGGAGGAGCGCATGTACTGGGAGGGAGGCATGGAGCCGTGGTGGGGTCGCGGCCCGGTCCCGCCGCCCATGCATCACCACCACCATGTATGTACTTTTACTATCAAATATATTTGCCTCTGTTACAAATTTGTTGATGTCATTGGAGTAGGAGGCGACACTTTGTAGCAAGCTGAGCGTTGTGTCGACTCCACAGGGCATGGGGATGCCGTACGGGCCGGTGGGGCGGCGGCCGGAGACGTCGGACGACCGGCACGTGCTGGCCAAGCACGCCGAGATCTACCCCGGAGAGCAGCAGCTGCAGGAGATCCAGCGCGCCGTCTCACACACTGAGAAGGCGCTCAAGTCGCTCTCCGACGCTCTCGCTGAACAATCTAAACCTAAGGTAAACAGAACCTCCAACACTGAATAAAGCTATCCACTTGAAAGCAACTAAGTTCAATTTCAACATTTCATAGACTTATTTTTGAGTTTAAAATAATGTATAACTTTGTATAAATTTTACCAGAATCCCCTTATTTATAGACCAGGGTCGATAATTTTTTGAAACTCAAAAAAATCATAGTAGGATGAAACCATTGGAAAAGGAAAATATATAACGAAAATGAAAGGAAAAATACACTTTCAGTGGTAGAGCCATGCTTAGGCACGAATGGGCCGGCTCGACCGGTGCGATACCACGGCCTCACAGAAAACCGGTTGTGAAGTAACGCTTGCGTTGCATTACCCCGAATTGAGTGACGTTTCCGGAGGCCCAATTCCCCCGCCCCCCTTTTCTCTCCCCTCATCTCCTCCTTTTTTCCATCTCCTCATCCCTCCTCTCTTCTTTCCGCTCCCTGCATCCCCTATCCATCACCCTCGAAGGCGGGCAGCGCACTTGGGACTCTTGAGTTGCAAGTGTCCATGGACGGCGGTGTCACTTACCATCAGGTGACCCGTCTGTTCGTCTGTGCCCTATAGTAAAAAAAAAAAAAAATATTACGGGCGATCTGAGGTCGGGAAGTGGAAGGGGTGAGTTTTTAAGGGTAAAAAACGGTTTATATCGATTTACGGCAAAACTGCTAGTCCTATTTAAAAAAAATAGTTACAAAGGCAGAAGAAAAAAAATATTTTAAAAGATAAGAATAAAAAACCAAAAACATGGTAATTTGTATTTATCACATAAATTTTGAGGTTATGTGAAAAAAGTGTAAATAGTAGTTGTAGATCTTTTAATTACCTACAACTTTGCCTTTTTAACTTTTTTCCATAGATCTTGTAGTTATGTCGGAAATCGAAATAAACCGTTTTTTTACCTTAAAACTCACCCCCATCCCCTTCCCGACCTCAGATAGCCCGTAAATTATTTTTCCTTTCATTTTTATTATTTTCTCTTTCTTTTCCAATGGTTTTCTTCCTACTATTATTTTTGTCACTTTTTACCATTTTCAAAGGCTTCAGCCCTCAACAGTTAATTGGCATTGCAATATTTTTACAAGAACCTAATCGTATGTTATAAACCAGGGTCAGACACCAGCCAAGACTCCAGCTAAAACTGATGACAAAAAAGATGACAAACCTGAAGGCAAAGAAGACGGCCGGGATAATCAATTGTAAGCACATAAATAACTTTCTCATGTTTTAAAATTATAGTGTTTCTTTTCACTTTCGATATATCGATTGGTTACACTTCTATTGGGTGGGGGGGGGGGGGCAATGAGATGGAGAAAAGTTAGCGTTAAGGATGAATCAGTGAGTATTAGTCAAGATAGTAATAAAGCGTAAGTTGAGCCGTGACCTCAAATATATTTAGAAATTGTTTACAGTAAATATTATGGACCAATCTTATCTGACATAAATATCTCACAAAATGTCCATGCTGATTGATGTTTTAAATACATATAGCATTTATTTTCTATACCAAGTAGCTTTGTTTGTTAATACTAGAAATTTTTAAATCACTTTTTTGAGATTGTCGAATGGTAGATATTTTATGTAATCCTTAACAGTTTCTCTGTAAGTGATCCCGTGTCTTAAAAATATTTCATATTTTCGATTGCTTTCATATAACAAACTATATGGTATCTTAAATAGGCAAGCAACTGTTTATAATTCGTTTTTATTGTATATTGGTGTTAGAATAAAAACATTCCTTGTAAGGTAAGGTCCAATTAGTATAGTCAATTGTTTTAGATTTTGTATCTAAAGAGGTGTACATGTAGGGAGGTTGTGTGATTATGTGAAGATAAGTTAGTTAATAATAAGTTAATTAATAGTAAAAAATGGAACCAACCAGCCTATGGAACAAATTGTCGCCTGCCGTATTTCCGAACCGATACGACCTTCAAACCTTCAAGAAAAGAGCGTACTCCTACCTAAAAGGCCGGCAACGCACTTGTGACTCTTGAGTTGCGGGTGTCCATGGGCGGCGGTAGCCACATACCATCAGGTGACCCGTCTGCTCGTTTGCCCTCAATCGCATAAAAAAAAATACATAATTACCAAAATATTAAGTAATATTACGTGGTGGATGTTTTGTCAGTATAAAGTGTCAGATTATTTTTAATGTTTGATATTTAAAATGTTTACTTTGCAATAACGGAAAGTTTAAGGTAGCCTCGTCGAGTGTTATATCATTTTTGAAGACTGCAGATTACCTGTTTCAATGAGGATGAATGTTTGTTTCCTTTCTACATAACATACATGTTTGATTGATTGAACTGTTCTAAGTTTTTAATTTATATAGTCCCATTAGTTAAATCGTAACGTATTTTGTAATGCATAGGTAGGTAGATCTCATTTAATTTAAGTGTATTAAAATGTGTGGTCGTTTTGCGTGTGCGTAGGTTCTCGTTCGCGACGGAGGGCGAGGGCGGGGCGGGTGAGGGCTGCGGCGCGCCGGTCGCGCGTGCACTGAAGGGCGTAATGCGCGTGGGTCTGCTGGCCAAGGGGCTGCTGCTGAAAGGCGACCGCGCTGTGCGGTTGGTGGTGCTGTGCCACGACCGGCCCACGGTGACGCTGCTGAAGCGCGTGGCCAGTGAGCTGCCGGCGCACCTACAGCGCGTGCGCGGCCCGGGCGACGAGCCCAAGTACCGCGTGGAGCTCCTCGCGGCGGAGGGCGCCGTGTGCGTGGCGGACGGCGCCGTCAGCGTGCGCGTGTCGCTCACGTCCGCCGTCATGCGCGAACCCACAGGTCAGTGCTCGCCAAAGCCCGGCGATTATCGACCGCGCCAATTTCTGCTCACTCGCTGTACTCTATGCCGACTCGCGAAGCTAAGACGGACGGTTGAAATTGGTTGTCGAAATCGTCACTCGCTCCGACTAAGCGGAGGAACGCTCAGAACAAACTATCTAATCTCTGCTCTAACGTATTTTGTATGTATTTTACGAGTATATTATTGTTTTCCTCTATAATGTGTAATAAAAAAAAAGATAATTTGTTCAAAGTATTTACCGCCCGCCAGGGCACTGTGTTGAATGCTTATTTTTAGGTGTGAGTAGGGTAAGATGCGGCGAGAAGAAAAGGATTTTTGATCATCTATCACGATATATCACTCGCGCGTTCACTCCGCGGTGGTATATCGCTCTACTGAAACGGAGCAAACATAATTTCCTTTATTACCTATCTACTCTCATTATATTTATATTCCTATTTTTATTTAACATTTTATATCGCAGACTATTAGGGACTAGTATGATCATATCAAACGATTTCATTATAATTGAAACAAATTGAGCCAATGCGTAGATCGTTAGTAAGGCATAATTAACTTTGGCAAGATTAAACTCGTCCCGTTGATGCTGGCGAGCTACCCCAGGGCTGGGCCGAGAGTGGGCCAGCCCCGTGGCAGCACGCTCCCCCCCAATGCTGTGGTAGGGTGTGAGTCTGATGTTTGCCCCGTTTTCGTCGATGTTTTGATGGTCAAACACCCTTTGTGTTGTTGTCGCTAGACGGTGGCGACATAAAGCGAGACGACAAGGATGTGCTCCCGCGCCAGAAGTGTTTGGACGCGTTGGCCGCCCTTCGGCACGCCAAGTGGTTCCAGGTACATTCGCCACAACATTTACATTACTGTGTGCACTCCGACCGTCGCACGCAACTTTTCTCTATATATGTAACTATTTACTGTTCAAATTTCAAACTCCTTAATTATTACATATTATAGTAAAGAAATGTAAGTTTTGCGTTGCGAAGCCGGAATGCGCACATATAATTTTAGTCACATGTTTATTTCTATTTTATCATACTTATTAGTAGATCATTACTTTAAAATAAACAACACAGACATTCCCATGAACATGTGGCTACAAGTGCTTCTGCCCCCCAAAGCTGCGTTTCCACGCACTCTGTAGCCGTCAATGGGAACATATACAAGACAGGAAACGCAGTTTATTTACGGTTTTACTTTGGACATTTATTGCTCTGTTTCTTACTTCGATCGATAATAAAAGTTGTAAAGTAACGTAACGAACGTAACGGAGAGGAGAGCAATAAATGGTGTGTGTATGCGGGAGCGCCCGCGCTCACCGGCGGCCGTGGGTTGCAGGCTAGAGCCGCCACGCTGCAGTCCTGCGTCATCATCATCCGCATCATGCGCGACCTCTGCCGCCGCATTCCCAACTGGACGCCGCTCAACCCCTACGTGAGTACACATATACTTAAACTTAATTTTACTCTTAAACCTCTAGCAAAAAAAATATATTAAAGATGACGTTTATTATAGTATCATTTTCTTGACATAATAACTTGGAATTGAATATTTTTAAGCCCTGGCGCAGAAGGCAATACGCATTTAAACTCATGACACCCTTTGTCATGAGTTTAAGTGTGAGTTTTCTGAGCTGTAATTGTAGAAAACCTGTTCAGCCGTTTGAAGATAATATTTGATAATTCGTGATTTATAAAGGTGTGTGTGTGTGTCAGGCGATGGAGTTGCTGGTGTCGGGAGTGATGCAGTCGGCGAACGCGGCGTTATCACCTGGCGAGGCGCTACGGCGCGTATGCGAGGCCGTGGCGGGCGGCCTGTTGCTCGAGCACGGGCCTGGCCTCCGCGACCCCTGCGAGAAGGAACTCGTCGTACGTACATTACGCACAACATACAAACATACACGTAGATAGATAGATACTCTTCATTGTACTTGTAAGGTTATTATACAAAGAACATAATAATAAGTTAAGTACAAATGGCGGTCTTAACTTAATCTGCGATCTCTTCCAGACAACCTGATGGACTATACTGTAAAGTATTAGGTAATAGTGGTGCACAAAGAGTAAAAAAATAAAATAAAAAATAATCATAAATAAGAAAACTAAGTAAAAACAAATTACTGTTAAAACAGGTAATATATATATATACATATACAGACACACAAATACATATATACATACATACATACACATATGCAATAAACAGTTATTACTGAGATAGTTAGTGATCCTTGACGAGCTTCTGAAAGACAGCTAGTGATTGAGTCCGTCGGATATCCACCGGCAATGCATATATATAACTACGAATTAATCCAATCAAGAAACACTAAAAAGTTTTGAATTCCATTTCTAAATATTAAACAATTTAAGGAACTAACTTAATCTGTTTGGCATCTGCATTTTATATCTATACTTTTATTTGTATACAGGACGCCCTGGGCAACCTACCACCTCAGAAACGTGAAGATCTGACGGCGTCCGCGCAACAGTTCCTTAGACAGATAGCGTTCAGACAGATTCACAAGGTGCTTACTCAACTTTATCTTAACATTAATTGCCGACTACACGAGTTTGGAGTGAGTAACGATCAGTGTGTTTAGGTGCTGGATATGGAGCCGCTCCCGAAGGTGAAGCACACGCCGGGACCCTGGAAGTTCCCACGCAAGCGGAGGCGCTCCAACACTGACACCGAGGCTGACGCCCCCAACGGTAACTATCTTGTTTTTTGTGTCCGGTGTTTGTTTGTTTTTCAAATTATTAGGGACACAAGCTTTTCTACAAATTGTTTTTTAATTATATAATAAGACTACTGAAGTCCATACTATTTGTGTATTCAAAACATGGACAATTAAAAACGATTTAACAATATTCAGTAAATAATTATTTCATAAGCTATGACATGTATTGTTAATAAATGTATGATCATATTAATTTCATAAATATTAGGTTGGCAACTAATAAATCCGCCATCTTTGTACACAAATTTATTTATTTTTTGAAGTATACAAAATCAAATTATTTCTCAACTATATAAGCACCGTCGTTTTCTATCACCTATCGCCAACGCGCTGGCAGGCAATGCCTTCCTCGTAGAAGTTTTTAGGCTTTTGATCACTTTTAAGCTGTTCTTCATTTTTAAATTTTTTATCTGCTAAGTAGTGGGCTAGAGAACGAAATAGATGATAATCTGAGGACATAATGAGTGGAGAGTACGGTGGGTGAGGAATCACAGCCCAGCCAAGGGAAAGTAATTTTTCACGAGTCGCTTTTGCTACATATGGTCGAGCATTATCGCGCAAAAAGTATACTTTATTTTGATTTTTCGGTAATCTCGCTGCTACTTTATCCAGTTGGTCACAATAAATATTGGCCGTGATTGTAGTGTTAGATGGCAACAGCTTCCAGTATATAATTCCGTTTATTCCCCACCACACACTTAAAAGAACTCATTTACTCGTGTCAAATTTTGGCGTCCGGTACTCCTGTTAGTCCAGGTCCAAGCCACTGGCGCTTACACGAAAAAATGATGTACATAACCCACTTTTCATCCCCCGTAATTACATCCCTCAGCCACTCATTGTTACGATGATAACTAAGTATTTCCATGCACACGTTAGCTCTCTTCTGAAGTTGAAACGGCGCCTACTCATGTGGCAACCAAACTGAATATTATAACCAGGTATTCTCTAAAGCGTGGAGTTGTCTTTCTACTGCAGTATGAGAGCACTGAAGCTGCTCTGTCAGACAACGTGAAGTGAACCTGGGGTCCATTTCTATGAGTCTTTTTAACTCATCTACATCTAATTTATGAGGTCGTCCTGGAAGAGGTGTTCATCAGATAGGTCATAATTTCCGTCATTAAATCTTCTGAACCAATGTTTGGTGGTATCGTAAGAGAGCACGCCTTCGCCCATCGTTGCACATATATTGCGCACTGCTTCAGTCGCTTTTCGTCCTAAGCGAAATTTGTGAAGTAATAATTTACTGTAGTTTTACTATTCGAGATCCAGTTGTCAACTGATCTAACATACAACTCTTGCTTTATTTATATACTACTCCAAGAAATTCGAGATAGTTCTATAGCGTTTTAGAAAGTTTGCCAACCTAATAATTTGTAATTGAATGATAATTTTTGTACTTTTGCATGGTATGAGATCAAATGTAGTGAGAGTATTGTAGTGCATCACATTATGCACAAACCCATGTGATTATTTTCTTAATTTTTACAGGTGAGGGCAAGGTAGTCAAGACCGAGGAAAAGATGGACGCGTCTGAAAATACCGCAGCCATCAAGAAGTAATCGCTCACTGTTTTAATATACATACACACCTCTGTGCATACAAACATGCACCTGTGTGCAATAAGAGAAATTTGTCTAATGCGACACGTATCGGGATATTTACTAATTTCATTTTACCAAATCCTTGACATTTTACTAACTAAACCCAAAACGTAACCGCTATAATTATAGCATCTAATTGTGGCGAGTCTCTCATTCACCCTACGTTAAGTTATTGTGTGCAAATCAATCTCAAATGTTTTGTATAATTGTGTATGATTTACTACGCAGTCTTTTTGGTCACACAAACTCGTAGTGATGATCTGTCCAAAATGTAAACTTAGTACACATAAATATATGTTATAATGCCGCGGTTTATAGTAGTGTTTAATATTAGTTAGGCTTGGACTATTCTATATAATGTAAGTAGTATTAGTGTTACGCAAGAGACAGGGATAGTCGAGCGACCAGTACTGCAAGCTGGGAAGGAATTGTCAGAGTTGGTTCGCGATTTGAATTATAAGTGCGGCGTTCAAACGTCACCACTTGCGGTAGGGGCCGGGAGACGACTCGACCCTGGCGGTTAAGTGGCGGCAGTAATGCGGCCAAAGTTACAGTATTTGACTTTATTCATATTAAGTTCCTTACCTGTCCAGCGTTTGCTGGACTCCTGCTCCGTTTAAAGCAGTTATTTTTTTTATATATGAATAACCTCTATTATGACACTACTCAGGTGTATATTTTCGTATACATATGTATTTATGTATCTATTTCATTTGCGGCTCCTAAAGTTGATTGTTAAGTGTATAAAGTATGTTATCTCAAGAAATAAAAATATGTTTGGGCCCTGTCCTGAATGGATCGAACTATATTGAGTGCTGAAATATTTCTGCGTATCGTGTTACATTTACATTAGCCTCGAGTTAATTGTTCTTTTGTTATTTTATTCTCTTGTAGAAAGCAATGTGGTGTAGGCGTTAAGGACAGTTACATTCTAAGTTTACCACACGTGCGCTTGTCGACATCAATGTGATATACGGTTTGTCAATATATATAATATATTAAGTGTCGCAATAACTATGGCCTTTGTTTATTCACGGGAGGAAAGTTTAAGAAACAAGCTAACTAAATTTAATTATACATCTAGTATGTAACTTGAGGAGGCACGAATATTTTATATTACATAACACATTATTGACGTTCTAAAATTCATATTGCACCATTATATTTAAATTTGGTGTGATGTATTTAATATATTATTTATTATATAAAGTAGGGTTATCAGCAATAATAGCCCTAAAATTTAGATAGATTATAAAAAATATCCGTTTTGGACTAGATTTTGTGAAACCACATTTTTTTTATTTTTTGTTCTATAAAACTGTACTTTGGAGATTAATGTCAATAAAATAATGACGAAAATTCTGTTTTTTAATGCTATTTCCTTGAGCAAAGCAAGTTAAAAAAATACACAAGTGATGCTATACCATAATACAATTGTATATTTTTAACCCAAAGTACATATCGTGCCTACCCTAGGACCACTAAAACTTTATTGGTTTTGGTGGATTCCCAAAACTATAAAATGTGATATTTGTGCGTGGCTCAGTTTTAACCCTAGTTTCGGAGTGCTTAAGAAGACATACACATTTTCTAGTGTTCTATTTAATAAAACTGATTGCAGACCTAATATAATTATAATTAAACATTATTAATAGTAATAACGTATAGTGACATTATCATTACAAATCAACAAAAATAGTCAAATCAGCGGTTATTTGCTACCAAGTGTAAAGGAGGACACAATTATTTGCAGTTACTCGGCTTTTATACCATACCCACGATATCGCCCAAACATGGCAGTGCAGTAAATCAATTGCCTTCCACCGAACCTGAAGAGTTTTTAGCGTATCTTCGAACTCCCATCGTTCGTGCATGGTATGCACGTTGATGTTCGCGGCAGTTCTCGCAAAAGCCTTAAAGTTGCTTAGTTGTCTTCTAAACATCTCGACAAGTTTGCTTAGATTCCCGTTGACTGAGGTATTCGTGTCGACATTGCAGGGTGACCTTGAATGAAAGCTTCTATTGTGAGTTTGAGCTTCTTCGGGGGTTACGTTTGGAACTTGCTCTAATAGCTCTTCTGATGTAGACGCTGCGTCACTTGCACCGGCCTTGCTCGGCCGTTGTTCATCCAAATGCTCGGTTCCATGTAAAGTGATTAGTGCTATTGCTGTTGAAGGTTTGGGAGTGGTGTCCTATTTTTCAATGTAAGTTTTCGCATCTAGGTAACTTTGCCTTGCTTGTCGGTAATGATTACACAAGATAATCATGATTTGCTCCGAAAGCTTCGAATGATTGTTCTGATACTCGTGCCAATATTTTTCAAGAGGTACAAGGTGACTGTTGATATGTTCCGGGGTCCTACGTCATGGACCGTCCTATTTAAAGTTGGTGAGAATTTTCTTTATCTCCTGTTAAGGTCTTGATGTTGGTAACCAAATAAAAAGCGGACTGTAATTAACGCTGGTATATATTGTTGCAAGTAGGTACAACTGTATAAGGCGGTGTACCCGATCGAGTCGGTAAAGTGAGTGCGTGTCATGGCCGGTGGTCGTTTTATAAGGAGTGGAAGCTTTTGCGCCCCCGCCCGCCCCCTTCTTGCCTCTCGGTCACCTGCTCGGCGCCGCTCGCTAGTTGCTCAGCCGGTACAAAATGCCGGCCCACTCCTCTGACACTCCTCTGATTGTAGTGTATGCTGATAGAGTAAATCTTCTTCGTCCATGTTGACGTAGCTTAATGTTACCTTCAAATATAAATTAGATAATTAATTGTTTACAAAATTCATAAAACAATAACTTGATAAAAGTTACTTGCGGTTTGTAATATATTTTTTTATTTTTGTGTGTGCTTGAAGATATAGTAGACTTGTATTTCTTTCTATCACACGAAATCACGAAAGGATCCTAAATCGCTTCTCGAAGGAGCACAATGTCGTGCAGTGCCTTGTTGCTACCGAACGACGACACACTTGCTATGTCTTGATAAATGAAAAATCCTTGATGATTTATAAAATATGTATATATATATATATTCGATTCATACGCAAGTTATATCACAAATGACTTCTTGCTAAGTGAATGCAAAATTGTATAAATGTGTAAAGTACAGTAAATCGCTGACGCGGCAACATGTGCGGTAATTGGACCGTACATATGTAGAACCGCCACGAGATAGTGTTGTTTGCAGATGATACTTTTATTTACCGGATTTAAACGCATGACTTTGACGATGTAAACCGCGCTGTTTCGAAAGTGGTTCATCGGTTTAACGTTAATAATTTACTTCTTAATGGAGAGAAGACCAAATGTATACGATTCACTACTCCAAATGTACGATAACTATTAAAGAAGAAGAATTGGAAGTACTGGATACCACAAAATTTTTAGGCATTACTCTTGTCTGTCTTTATGCTGCAGAAGGGGACTATCCGAGCAATTTATATAATCGTTATTCGGTGAGGCAGAAATTCAAGGAAATATTTGTAACTAAGTCTAAATAAATTCAAATCCACTGTAAAACGACGGTGGTGCATTACATAGAAGATAGAAGCGCTTGGGATTAAAGAGATTAGACAGAGACAGGCTATTTCGAATAAACAGTGCAACGTAATATTGTGAGCTATAATATGTTTCTCATTTTATATATTGTGTTATTGTATTTCTTTCTTCTTCCTTTTTAACTTCTTTTTTCTGCCTATCAGTTACCGTATTTTAATAGCCTAATTTTAGTGTATTTACTTTAAGCAACATAATAATAGCACCTGATTAAATAGTAATTTATTGATTAGTATGTGTTGTACACATTTTTTTTATATAAGCCTACCATAATGACTATCTGCCTGATGGAAAGTAACAAGTGTAGTCTAAGGGTGGTGGTCACCATCCTCATTGCAAGTATAGTCAATGTAGCATGGTGACCCACAATATGGTGGCCTGATGAGATCCTTTTAACGAAACACGTGCGTTGGTTATGAATTCCAAGCTTTAATCGCTGGCACAGGAAGAAAGAGCTGAACCGTTTAGTTCGAGATCGTATATTTTCCACTCTCAAACGGTGACTCCTCAGGCCAGCACGTGTTGTCGTGTAGAGAAAGGAAGAAGGCGGGACCAATTGGAAGAGCTCGTCAGAACACTCTGTAATCTATTTTATTGCCCGATTTCTTCTAATAAGGCTCAACCTCAGGACGAGATCAACAAAGGCAGGTATTTAATTATCTTTTTAATATTAATTTCAGATTTGACATCGGTGTCGCGGTGTGCATTGATTGATCGATTGAGTAAAGAAGTATTGGGTGTAGGCCGGCTCGTAGCAGATCGGTCACTTGCGTAGGGATGCGTCGGCGCGGAGGTGTGGTCACGACTCACGTTACGTTAGATGTATCGAACCACATCTAAAATCGTCCGAACATTAGAAATTATTGTTTAAACTCTTATTTATTAATCAGATTTTGTCATTCACTTGATCTCAACTAATGTTTATATTGTTATGAATATATATTTTTTGCCATTTTTAGTATACAATAATTTATACATTGCATTCGTATTGCGATTTAATTACGATTACAAATTGACTAATATTAATATATAATTTTGTAAATAACGACGTAATTCTTTGAATTATCGTCTTTGTAAATATTTAAAATGATTAGGTAGTATACGCTTACAAATAATGTTAAGTAAATTATTTTCTCTAAAAACTTAGTCATTTAACCACCAGCGCGACCATTTTGAAATAAAGAACACAATTTTCGTGCTGAGTGCAGACACAGCAAACAGATGTTATCGTATGAGGCGACAGTTGTTAATGTAACGGCTCATTTGAGAAAAGTGAATTCTTCCATTTTTTTGGCTCAATGTAATACTCTTATACCTTACCCGACCAACAATCAAATAACAACACCTGTACAGAACTTTCTCAGCCACCCAGAACTCAGTCGCCTGCCGTATTGCCGCACTGACACGGCTTAAGTTGCGGTTGTCCATAAGATGCGTAGTCACTTACCATCAGGTGACCAGTCTGCTCGTTTGCCCGCTATCTTTTAAAAAAAGCTAAAGCGCTTTGAGGATTATAATACAATGTAAAATATTTAACTAATGGTTAATAGTTTGTACATAAAATTAATACAAATGGGGTGTTTTTAAATGCGCCCCAATTTTTTTAACTCAAACATCAACTGATTCATTTTAACTTAAATATGTAAATTTGCCATTGAGCGTGGCGCCGCTGTTCACTGCAGCTGCTCGCTCCTGTTGTCTTGTTTCTTGTTACTACATCATTATATTATTTGTGAACAAAAATAATTTAAGACTTATTTCCATACATTCTAGTGTTAAATTCAACTAGCATGAATTACATTGAAATTATCAGAGTGCATGTGCGTTTTCAATAACAACTTGTGTGTAACATTATTTTCACGAATGTGTAAAATCGTGTTGCAAATAGAGTATCTTTATTGTATTTATTTTTTAGAGTATTTTTTGTATACGTATTTAAACACAATTTTAACTGTAGAATACATAATGTTATTCCCTTAAAACATTAAACCTGCTGTAAGTGTTATCCCTTTTTAGTTTCTGTACCTACTTAGTTTGTTTGTTGTGAACATTAGATCAGGTTGTTAAGTTTCTGTAGTTAAAAAAAAATATTTATTATTTATAGTACCTACGGGACAGGCTTGGCTAGTGAGGGGCCGCTGAATAGTTACATCCCACATTGTTACTGTGAAAATGTAGGTACGGTAGTATATATACTTTTAGAAATAAATAGATCGAAGCTTTCGACCCCTAGGAGTGGGGCAGAGATCATAATCGCAAGTCAACTGCGAAAACGGCTAGTACTAAAACAATTATAGCTTCAATTGCATTACTTAATAAATAAATAAACCTATATCAAAATGATGATTGACATTAATACCTTCCCAGTTTAAAAAATCCTCAAAAAACAGTAAAAATTAAGGCGATTACATGTATCGCCCCCCTTAATTAAAGAGTGGCCATGAGTTTGTTTGCTCGATTTCTTTTCATAAGACTCAGCCATTTAAAAAGGCGCAACTATAGATGCAGATCTAAGTCGCTACAAGCAGGTATTTAATTATCTCATACTAGCTGCGCCTCGCGGTGCTATCCGCGGGAACACAATTTTTTTTCTGGTAAAAAGTAGCCTTCGTGTTAATCCAGGATGTCAGCTACCTTCATGCCAAATTTGTTTTTATTTTCCCAAAATTGGTCCAGTCGTTAGAGCGTGAGGAAGTAACAAACACAAACTGCGGTAATTTTAAATTTGACAAAATAATCTAGTTACGGTGACGCTGTATGTATTGATCAATAATTTAATGATGTTTTTAGAACATTTAGATTTCGATTGCAATTTTGTGCAATAAAGAATTTGTATTCAAATATAAAACTCATACATACCATAATATAAGAAAAGGCAAATACTTTTTTGTTTATTTAAATGTGCTCAATTTTGAAAGTTTTCATCTCATTAAAAATATTATATATGGCCCGGCTCGAGGTGCGATACCTCTGCCTTACATAAAATCGGTTGTGAAGTAACGCTTGCGTTGCATTTCATCTGGAATGAGTGAGGTTTCCGGAGGCCCAACTCACCCTCTCCTCTCTCAATCCTTGGGTTTTTTCGGCGTATACATAGGATTTTATACATAGTAATTACGTATATACAGGACCATTTTTAAAGAGGAAATCAAATAAAATACCAACTCAATCTTCCAAATGCGCCGGTATCTCACCCTCGCCCATTGTGGGGACAACACATGTACGACATGAGAGTGCATTTTAAAGACACATTGCAAAACAATTCTTTGATCATGTATATTAAGACGACTGTTTATTTCTCTAAAAAAATTAAGATTTTTTAATTAAAGGGGTTCAAGATAAACCTAGACACGATTTTTTCTTAGACAAGTCGTAATCCCTAACTAGGTGTTCTAGCTTAGCTCGGTTGATCATATGTGTATTTGAGTGTTCATGTGTCATTTCGACTTGGTGATCTATTGATGGTTATAAAAATCTATTGACATCCGTACAAAAAAATAACGGTCACTCACATTATCCTTGGGTTCACTCTAAAGCAAAGGCTGACGAAAAGGCAACTATTCTAGTTTCCCACTTAACCAATTCCTTAGTATGTTTGATTAGAGATCCGCCATGGGCCATAACCATCATTTGCTACCTACTTTTTGAACAGGCAACACTATATCGCGATACAAAGTATTTACGGAACAAACCGCAAAGGATGTACAAAACTGGCTACGACACCTCGCGAACGTCGTCTTATATTAAGAGAAGCATCGAATTCGGCTAGTACAGCAAGACAAATTGCGTCAAGAGTTGGTACTTCAGTAAGTATTAGAACTGTAAGGCGAATAATCGCCAAAGCGACTCATTTACAGCGCAAAAAATTAAAAATGAAGCCACCATTAACTAATCAACATCGTGTTACCCGATTGGAATTTGCTCGAATTCATATGACGTGGAATTATGAGTGGAAGAATGTGGTCTTTTCTGATGAAAAAAAGTTTAACTTGGACGGGCCAGACGGATTTGCTTATTACTTTCATGATTTAAGAAAAAATGAAAAACTTTATCGAGGCGACATAGTAGCGTTGGATCTGTAATGATTTGGGGTGCCGTTTCTGTGCATGGGGCGGTAAATTTAGAGATTTTATCGGGAAGACAGACTGCTGAAAATTATAAACAAATGCTTCAGTGCAAATTTAGTGATATTAATAAATTATTTAAAGGTCAGACATGGATATTCCAACAGGACAATGCCAGCATTCACACTGCAAGGGTTGTTCAGAGCTGGTTTGACAAGAATAAAATTGATGTTCTTCAATGGCCAGCCCATTCACCTGACCTAAATATAATAGAAAATATTTGGGGGTGGCTTTCAAAACAAATATATGCTGATGGAATGCAATATAACGATACAAAATCATTGATTTCTTCGATAAGTTAGCTTGGTCAAAGTTACCGCAAAAGTATATAATTAGTTTATATGAATCTATCCCACAACGAATCTATGAAGTGATATTAAATAAAGGAGGCTATACACATTATTAAAATATATTACTGTGGTTTAGCTTTCAGTTTTTCTTTGATGAGAGTAATCAAGTGACCTTCTCTATTTAATATGAAAAAGAATTTTTAGTTTATTATTTTTCTAAAACTAGGAATAAATGACATAAAGAGTATTCCATTGATGAGCTTTTTTATTTTATCCTATTATTATAAATATGCGTCTTTACTAAGTAAGAAAAGTAGATTTTTTTAAGTGAGAGTAATCAAGTGACCCGGTGTGTATCATTTGTAAAAAAGTTTTATTTCCAAATAACACTAAATAATATTATTTTCATATCATAAATTCTATCATTTTACTTGGGTGGTATAGCGCAACTACTAATTCTGGCTCAAATCGTCCACACTATATTATTATTCTGAAATGCTATAGAATTTAAGTTAACTTTTGTCTTTTCTCTTTTATTTAAAATACATGTCAATTACATTATATATATATATACATATAAAGTAAAAAAAAAGTTACTGATGGTTAAGGATCCAGAGATAGGAACCTCCTCAAAATACGTAACGTATCAAGGCAACCGCCGTCTGCATCAGGCCCTTCACCAAGCTACCTAACGTGAGCCTCTTAAAATGTTCGTGGCTCAGAGTTAACCCATGGGCTGATAAGGCTATTGGCACAATGAATGCCGAATTCACATCCCACATATCGACAACCTCATGAACCAAAACCAAATATTTTATTTGTTCGTTTTTTCAGCGATTACGAGATTTTTGTCGGAGGAGATGGTAATGTCAACAGTCGAAAATCATTGCTCGGCGATCTAATCGGGCTCACCAATATGTCAGGTTTATTAGTAACAGCAGACCTGTCAGTGATGATATAATGATCCCAGTATAATGTTGCACGACCATTTTCAAAACTGGGCCGGGCACATGTGCCTGTACGGTAACTCGACAGCCACAAGGTTACATTTAAGAGCAATTTGCTTACTTGCTGTTGGCAACCGGATATCACAAGTTTGAGGGTTTCTCCGGTACGACGAAATAAAGAAAAAAGTTCAATGAGCCTAATTGAGGCACTACAAAACAAATAAAATAATTACATAATAGGTAGGCATCTAAATATTAAATAGTTAAGATACATAAAAGAAAAAACAGTCAAAAGTGAAATAAAGTAGATGAATTACATGTGCAGGCTTTAGAAGCCCAAGGTTCCTAAAATAATAAATACATTTAATGAACAGTACGAGAAGACAAAATAACAGAACGAGAAACATTGGTTAGACGTGTGTGCCCAACACGACAGAAGCGACAATTGTCCTCAAAAGGCTCCTAGTTTACCATATTGCTAAACCCGAGTCCAGCCTGTCCTTCAGGATATATCTCCAAAACTTGTTCGTCATAACAACATCATCTGTAATCGCACAGACAAACCCTTCAGTTTCTCCAAAGAGGTCACGGAAACGTAGCCACGACACAAACGTTATTGATAGCGTTATTATTAGTATTTTATTAAATTTATGAACATTGATAATTCCATTATGTAATCAAAATCACTTTCTGAATATACCATCCATTCCAGAGAAATCCGTATCTGATAATTATACCCTGTTCCTAAAGTACTATCTCCGAAACTGCTTAATTACATTATCTTGCGTATAACCCGTCCGACTTAACTGTGCACCTGCACATTACTGAAATATACATAAAACATAACCTAATCAATTTTATTTGGATTGTCAAATTCATTATTCTGATACTAACGTGTACCTTTAACATTACAACATTAACTTTTGTCGTACTCACAGGGCCGGGCTGTAATAAATACCTAGAGTGATCCTGTTCCCAGTATTGTTTATACTTTTGTATAAATATGTATTGTTTCTACACTGGACGGGACTAAATAAACCTTGTCCCGCATTCCCGTAAGCTCGTTACCAATAAGGAAACTAAATAACATTTGTTCTATTACGTATTATTTAAGATAAAACAAGGAGTAACAAAGAAATACACCTGTTCTCATGTATTCCTATATTATACTCGAATGGACTGAACGAAATACTAACTGTGCTGTAGATTTGACACTGGTGATGCCACTGCATTCCACAAAAAAATATTAATCTTTTATGGTCAAAACTGATAGTTAGCATTAATGCAATCAATTACTATTTTCAAGATTAATGGATAATGTCCATAATTAAATAAATAGATAAATTAATAATTAAGTTGTCCGTACTTTAAAGTGTAAATTATTCAAATAAAATACATTCGTTATAGTAACCATAAGCGTGATGAGCGCTTGTCAGGAATAACAATAATAATACACTTAAATTTGGCAGTTGTATATATTTAACTATTACAGAATATTTTCTTTACAATAATTTCTTTGTACATAAGGAGATAAAAATCTGCTCGTGTTCAATAAAAATAAAATGCAACACAAGCCAAAAGTTGTCCAAAATATGACAAAATATATGTTTATAAAACAAGACCATTCACAGGCTAAAATATAATACATGGTCACACTATACAGATTCAATATACAATAGTTACAATTTACAAACTTGATCATTAGTTAACGCATCGACTTCAACAACTACTTTATAAAATACAAACAATTTTGCATTTTATTCCTTTGAACCATAACATTGTTAGAATAGAGTTCCTTTTAAGTAACACTAAGCATTGTCTCGATGTAGTGTTCTTCCGCAAAGAATAAGTTAAGAAATTATACTGCAAGAAATGTTAAACACCATAGATATTATAGAATTTTGTGTTGAACACATAACTGCCAATGTTTACAAACAAACTTAGGACGTTCCCATGGCAGTGATTGGCGCTATAGCCCGTAAGTAGAACCGCCGTTTTCAAATGCAACGATAAGCAAATAAAGGTACGCGTCAAATGGAGTTATTGCAAGGTATGTGGCACGCGCGGGACGGACTAAGCCTTATAAAATATAACCGCATTGTGAGTGAACCTCATAACTTACAATATCGCCAATATGTATAGTATGCTGTTAATTATATATTTCAAATACATTATAATAACCTTTATTTATAAACGTTGCATTACAATAGATTAACAATCCCTTTACACCTATAGTCGTGGATCTGGAGCCGTATGGTTCTCCATTTTACTCGTGGGTTACCCGGCGTTTGAGCAATACAGGATATCGTGTAGCTTATTGAATAATCAATGTTTTAATTTTTTTTTGTAGGTTTATGTTTTAATACATTATAATACATACGAAATGAGATTATTAAATTAGGCAAATAATATTAACTTTAGATAAGTCAATAATTTCTAATACATATGAAAAATATCTTCTAAAGTTATTTATTTCAAAACAACCTCAGAGATTTAGAATTGACTTCTTGATATTTTTTTCAACAATAATAATATTTAAAAAGCATAAATATCTATGATACATTGATTTTTTTTTACTTTCTGTTTAAAAACAGTTCATTACGAGGCAGATGGAAGCCAAACAAAACATGCGATAAAATTTGACAAGGTCAAAATAAAAATAATTATTTTCAGTTTTTTTGAATTTTTTTATATTTTTTCTATTTTATGATTTTTTTTTTGTTTTTTAGTTTTATTTTTTAGGAGTTCAATTTTATATTTTTTTTTTGTTCTTTGAGTGTCGAATTTTTTTTACAACTTTTCAAAATATTAAACAGTTTTGAGACACTTTTATTTATAACTCTAATCAGTTTTCTTATATAGATATATATATTATATATAACTCGTTAAAATTATTTATTGTACTTTAATTATTCAGCGCGGCCAAGTGCCTCTATGTAAAATCTCTTTATAAAACTTATACATAACGCGATATAAAATAGCCAGGCGTTTATATATTACATCAAACAGTGTCTTGTGCTCTTCGGGCTATCGGGGACAACGTCCAGATGGAGAAACGTTACTAACGACATAACAAAACAAAACTTAACAATTTATCTCCTAGTTCTAGTTCTAGTTCTAGTGGCTAGTTACTGTAAACTTAAGGAAACAATAGTTGCGAGGCATCGGTGAAAACATATCGGATGATGCCCACTCAGAACCATTTTACAACTACATACATTGTGTCTAACTACGCATTCATTTTACTAACAGTGGAAATAATCCCTATAACATATGAACTATGATATACAACAGATTTTTGATTCGAGTTCATACGTAAGCTATGCAGCCTCGTGACGACGTATAAAGAAAAAACAATTTATATAGTCAGTTCATTATGACGCAATATTTCACGTCACTCGGTGCTAGTTACAGAATTCCTAACTCGCGCAGGTAATATTTGATACATTCTACGTATAAAGATATGCATTGTTAGTATCCTCACATTTCATATAGGAATTCTGGTTGTCGACATCGCTACAAGAACGTGGCTAAATACTATTTTACGCGGTCCACTCACATTACACGCGCGCAAAATGAGAGCGGCGAGCGAAAATGGATTTCAACGCGATCTTGTACGTAACAGGTGTTTGGATCATTCGAATTTTCAAAGGAGTAAAGTATTAATTTATTCTTCTCTAAATTTGAGAAAAATCAACTAATATGTGAATTAATCTACTGTATATTACTTATTCGAACCAAGCTCGGGAAAATTAAGGCGTTAGAAATCAATAGTTTTGTGAGATCAGGTAATACTTGCACGACAATATATTTAAAGAGCCGCTGCTGGAGGTAGCCCGCTCTTACAAAGTGGCAATGGATACTATATGTAAAATATTGGAAAAATCCTGCGTTTAGTAGGAAAGCCTTCAGTGACCTTACGATGACTTAACTGTTACGTAATTTAAGCATAGCCTATCGCCAAATATAAGGCAACGCAATAATTTAGCACCATATTTAAGTTTGACGTAGTAGGAGTCGCGAGTGGTGTCAGGCGAGGGGAGAGAACCCCAGTCCCCCGGCGGTGGGCCCCAGAACCCCGGCGATGGGCCCCAGAACCCCGGCGGTGGGCCCCAGAACCCCGGCGGCGATGAGCCCAAGAACTTCGGCAGCGATGAGCCCAAGAACTTCGGCAGCGATGAGCCCAAGAACCCCGGCGGCGATGAGCCCAAGAACCCCGGCGGCGATGAGCCCAAGAACCCCGGCGGCGATGAGCCCAAGAACCCCGGCGGCGATTAACCCCAGAACCCCGGCGGCGATTAACCCCACAGTCCCGTGGCAGCGGGCCCCACAGCGCATATTTCGCTGGTAGCCTCCCCCCGCACCGGGCGCGACCTGTCTAACTGCTGACTGTCATATACAGCTACTGACGTCACGATTGGAGAACAATTATCTAATTATAGCACCGTTGAACATGGAACACTACTGTAACGCTAATATATTTAGTGTAGTTATGTATATCACAAGGGGTTTAGAGGTTCTCATCTAACGCTCTCCCACACCTGGTGCGTGCGGACCTGGCTTGTCCGCGCAAAGCATGCATACCGTTACACTATCTAAATATAATATATATTTTTTGTCATTTGCTCTTTACTCATCACAAAAATACTATTTACATAAAAATCATACACGACCCTAATGAATATTTATGTTTTTTTTTTATTTCTTACTATTTACATTTATTAAATAACTTATAAATAAACAATAATAAATATTTAGTAAAAATGAATAGGACGCCCGTGGAGGACACAACGACTCGCTCGCGACGATCGCTTCAGTCTCAGCACCTACTCTATCGACTAGCAACCTGACGTGTGATGACTATAGATACACTTACGACTCCAAACTATACTTCAGTCTTGTTCATCGCGGGACGTGCTCAACGCGCAATTTGGACTTATCCCGACCCACTCGGGCGGGACACCACACTTGGGGCCGAATATCACTCTGAATACAGCTAATTGTTCCGTTTTAACTATATTGCTGTACAGATACATATCCACTATAACTTTGGCCGGTGACTATATTTAGTTGAAGATAAGTATACCTAGTATATTTAAGTGGCAACATTTCACACCATAATTTACATCGTGACCATGGGTCGCACCTTGTATCCGTGACTATTCAATTTAAGTAGTTTTGAGGTACAGTTCTTATTGCGACAACTTCGATTGGAGGTTCATACCTCAGCTTACTCAATTAGCCGGTCCACGGCAAGAACGAAGCTAACACTGAGTTGTGTCGTTACTAAATACAATAAAATATAAATAAATATCATTAATTGAAGGAGAAAACTCCGGCTACTCATTTAAAATCATACTAAAGTTATTACAAACAAAAATAAACTTATTATAAATCTAATGAGAACAGAAAAAGTCGCATGCCCACTTTGTCAGTTCTCAATAGGAATCATTATATTTATAGTACTATAAAATGCATATATTAGGTGCGAATCGCGTCGCCGGAGCGGCTGAGCCCCGGTCCGGCCCCAGGACCCGCGACCCGGGGCCCGGCCGCTCGACGGGACATTTTGCCGCGGTCACAATAAAAACGCACCTCATAACCTAGAGAACAAATTAACGATTACATGGCACTATGGAATGTAAACATATAATTTTCATAGTGGCACTTCTGTAAAGCCTCGAACACACTTAGGAGCCGGCGGCCGACGCACGGCGCCGGGCCGACCGAGTCGCGAAATCACCTTTGCCGGGGGAGGGGACTGTACAACGTAAGGGAGGGGCAGGGCCGCCATCATCGGCGCGGCTGCGGCCACGCGTCCGCCAGGCGCAGGCCTGCCGCCAGCCGAGCGTAGCTCTCCCGGAACGTGTTCACGATCTTCTCGAACGTCTCCGGGTCGTACACCGAGCGCGCCGTGTTCGTCAGGTCGAACGGTTCTGTTGGAGCACAGTCATAACATACACGTCAAAATCATTTCGGCCAAGTGAGCACCTAGCAACTTCGTTCTTTCTATTTACATTTTTTAAAGTATCATAAAAGTTTAGACGCTAAGTGGTAAGACGGGGTCTTGTGCCGGACCGTGAGGAAGGCTCGGGAGGGCTGGGGAGTACGTACCTTCGACACAGAGCAGCTTCCACTGGTGCGGGTCGTTCTTATGCGCGCGCGCCGCGCGACACTCCGCCACGGGCACGCGCGCGCCGCACCGCACCGACACCGCCATCTTATCGTACCTGACACACAAGCACACACATCACATTACACTCTTAAAATGAACTACATTGTAAAAACAAACAGTAAGTAGGTCTACGTCAGCGTGTTTAGGAAGAAACTGGGTCAGGTATTGTAGAAGTACAACTAGCGGGAAGTCCGCGTATTACCACCGCATGTGTAGTGTAGAGGTTATAGGTAAGGAGAACCGTCTCATATGAGGGGAAAACTGAAAGTGTCCAGCTACAAACAATAAATTATGGGCTACCGCCATTTTGGTGTGGTACGAATGTAGCAATTGTTAATGGATTGAAGAATGCTGAGTTAGAAAATGGGTTTTTCTTTTTATTTTAACGGTCACTTATTCAAATACAGAGACGGTTCTCCTCACTGTCTATACCCTCCATAATATGTAAACATAAGCTGTATGAGGTAGTGCAAGAGAACAACTCACGGGAAGTCAGCGTAATACCGCAGCATGTGCAGGAACAGCTCGGCGAGCGTTGTGCGATTGTGCGCGCGACGCGTGTCGTGCGCCATGCCCGCCTCGCTCGCGCGCGGCAATATGGGAGGCGACGTGCCGCCTGCAACGACACAATACTATTCGATACACAAAACGCAAATACTAGTTTTCCACATAAAGAATAACTATGATATCACCAGTGATGGAGTGATGGATAGCATCCTTAAAATTGCCAACAGGACAAGACTAGAGTAGTTAAAGCTATACATTTACGGATGAAACGCTATATGTATTAAGCGATAAAGTAAATTTATTAATGTATTAAATTGTGCATAAAATTTGACAATCAATAAAAATACTTAATTATATTTTTTGTTTTTCTTTATGAATGGATTATTTTACTTTTCTATATTTTAATTATTTTCTTTCATACAAGTTCATAAAATTTCGCTTAAATGAAACTTTTTTAACATACCATTTTAACCATAACTAAGAAATCTTACTTCCACAATTCGAGAAACCACGTTTATCCTCGTCGCCAATGTAATGTTCTAGAAGGTTCTATTAAGGAGCTGAGAGAAACAACCGTTCGTCACAAGACTTTATTCAGGGCCGCACCTGTCGCTCACATTTCAATATATAGAACTACTTAACATTACGCACCACCGGCCATATACTTACATTCTACGAATACCTACATTACACAAGGCAAGACCGATTTTTAACGATTTCTTGTCATATGTTGATAATGTTGGAACCTAATATACGGTTTTTAAGGATGATTAGGGATGGAAAAGACACATCGATGTTTCTGAACCATTGATGTTTCAGTAAAAAAAAAAACATCGATGTTTGTCACCGATGTTTACTATTGCAAAAAAGTATTATCTTATAAGATGTTTTGCCTGCCATCTAGAAATGTTTGCCATCTAGTTGAAACTAGCGGCGTCACTCGGTAATTATTTAATAAGTACAATTGTTTACCAATGCAAGCGGCTCCTCGGCAAAACCTGGGGTCTATCACAGAAAATCACTTTATGGCTTTATAAAGCGGTAATAAGGCCGATAATCACGTACGGTGCTATTGCTTGGTGGCAGAGAACTGAGCTTAGCACGGTTAGAAATAGGTTGCAGCAATTCCAGAGACTCGTTTGTACTGCCGTCACTGGATGCATGCGAACAACCCCTACTGCCGCCCTTGAGGTGGCTCTCGATCTAGCACCACTAGACCTGTACATACAACAGGAGGCAGCTATGGCAACAATCAGACTAAAACACCTGAGTCTGTGGAATAACCAAGAGGGTCCACACTCCAATATCTGGAATCAACTAGTGGACTACCAACCTCTGATAGCTGCCCCATGTGACAGGATTCCTAAACAACACATCTTCGAAAGAAGGTACTGTATAGAACTACAGGAGAACGATAGTGATCATTCCGGCATAAATGAAGTCCGAATATACACGGACGGCTCCAAGATGGGGTCAGGTACTGGAGCCGGGGTGTACTCACTAGACCTAAACATAAAAATATCGCTGGCACTAGGCAAGCACAGTTCGATTTTTCAATGCGAATAATAATATAAAATAGCCCTCGCGGCTATGTCTAGAGGCATCAAGCAATATAACATCCGCATACTGTCAGATAGTATGGCGGTACTAAGGGCCCTAATGGGCAACACCATGAACTCCGGTCTCATCTACGAATGCCACTAGTCGCTAGAACGCTTGGCCTCGGCGAATGGGGTAACTCTTCAATGGATCAGGGGGCACAGCAACTCACTCGGTAACGATGCCGCCGACGAGCTAGCAAGGAAGGGATCTACAACACCAGTGGCAGGCCCTACCACACTCCTGCCACTACCCTTCAACTTATATCGCTCCTGGGGACTCGAGAAGTACACAATAGCAGATGGATTGACACACCTGGCTTTAGGCAATCCAAACTGGTATTAACATAAATATCACCACGTTTATCGCGTAGACTCATCAGTCTTCATAGAACGGACATCCGAATAGTGGTCGGAAGCATTACAGACCATTTGGCTCTGAACCGACACCTATTCGTCATTAACGCGACCGATAGCCCCCAGTGCAGGGGTTGTCTGAGCGCGGAGGAAACGGCCGCCCACGTTATCCTGGAATGCGAGGGCGTGGCTGCACAACGGGCAGAAATCCTTGCAGGTGCGAGGACGCTCCTAGAAGCCTGTGAACGCCCCAGGAGGCTTCTGCGCTTCTGGAAGGAGCTAGACTGGCTCAACTAGTCAGCCTCCTGGACGCATAATGGACCGAACATGAGTCTAAATGCGGAAACAGAGCCCTTTACCATTGCCATTACCAAGTACAATTGTTTCGTTCGATTGATTGATTGATTGATAAATGGTGACAATTATTCGCACTAATTGTTTGTTTTCGTTCGTTTAAAACAGCTAAGTAAACAGCTAAGCTACATTTGTTTCAAATAATCAGCAGTACTATTTTTAATTGTTTAAGATAAAACGGTAAGTACCCACCTTTCTGTTAATGTTTCTGATAAGACCAATAAAAACCGACGACTCCGAAAAAGATGACAAGGCTAGTTTTGATATTTGGAAGTACCATAAACATTTGGCGCACACTAATATAAAATCTCGGCAGTCATCGTCTACTGCTACCACGGAAATTCAGGTGCAAATGTATTTAGGTTCAGCTATAGCTCCGATCACACAGAACCCTATCTACACATGGGAAGACATGAAAAGTATGTTTCCAGGACTAAATAAGTGTGCAATACTACTCGTATATAGTCCTGGAAACTATACTACAATCACCCAAATAAGAAATCGTTTGAAAGCAAAACGACTGTCAAAACTTATTTTTAAATTGTTTCTAAATAAATTGTACATCGATGTTTGTTCCTAAACATCGATGTATCGATACATCTATGTTTTTGCTTCCGATATTTTCATCCCTAAGGATGATGCACCATGCGCCTTGAGTTAAACAGACTATTTGGTAATCAATACTAGTTATTTTTTTATCATAAGTCATGCATAAATTTTGCTAAGTAGCTGAAATACATAGTGATGCTCTGTTCAAGATACATCTATAGGTGTGCATACATCAATCATCTAGGCATCATGCACATGATTGCCTAGAGGATTGATGACAGTTTTTACCAGTTGTCTTGGAACATGTCCAGGATCCACCTTCACCACGACACTGCTCCAGCTCACCCTGCCAGACGGACTTTCGAACATTTGCCTATCGAAGGTGTGGAGCTATAGTAGCCTTTTGCAACACTACGGAAAGAGTTGGGGTGGCTATATTCTACCCCACCGTGAACCACACGGCACGGATAATTTAACTAGTTGATAAAAGTCATAAAAACCTTAAATTATAAGGATAAAGGGACATTTATACGCTCTGTACTTTTCACGCAGCATTTCATGCATTTGTTTCCAACAATATTGCATCGTATTTAAAATACAATTATCTTAATCTAAATTAAATCCTTAAAAACTACAAGACCATCCATTAAATAACATATAATAACAAAATATAATTTTAGTCCAGACGGACAACAAGTATGTCAAAAGTAAAAATTAAGTTTTCATGTCAAGAGATAAAAATTGCTACAAATGTTAATGCAAGTCATAATATCATGTCATTTCATAAAATCATCCATTGAATAGAAGCACCTATCAACAAGAAATGCCTTAAGTTTAGACTCAAATTCCTTTTCATAAATCAAACATTTTATTTCTGGAGGAAGTCTATTGAATAGCCTGACTGATTTATAACACGACCTATGGTTTACTACGTTAAGAGAGGGTGAAATCTTAATCTATTCTTCTTGTGCTTTCACGTAGCAGTTTCATGCCGGAATATACAGAGGGAAATAATCAAGAGCTTGTTTTGTATGCCAATATACAAAATTAAAGAAAAGATGTCGTAAAGTTCATCCAGCAACACTGTGCATCTCACAATCACAAATATAGAAAATTTGTGTGATCTTTATCGATATTTTATTTGTTTGCTAAATTAGGCTTCCCATCACTAAAACGTCATTTAAATATAATAGAATAAACATATTGTATTCTATTACACTTAAGTGCAATCAGGAGAAATGTTTATACAACATATTTTAATTTACCAGAGGCAAGATTTTTTTTTTAATCAATGGCCGATATATTGAAACAATTTACTTAATACGTATTGTTCGTTAAAGAGTTATAAGCCCCTATTTCATCTTTTTCTGTATAAAATTGTGTAGCAATAATAAATCCTTGAATTGAACATTTTTGAAATTAATTTATTTATTTTATCAACAAATCGACACAATGCAAAATTATATCTAGTCTGTTCGCGCTGGGGTAGGGGGTTCCTGCTACACAAATCAAAACGTGGCGTTGAAAGGGTTAATTTATACAATATATGTGCTCTTCATATTTCATTAAAGAAGAAGTTTCCATTTTTTTATGGATAAATTATAAAAAATAGTAAAATAAAACCAGCACGTGAAAGAATCGATAAAATATCTCAAGAAATAAGAAAGTTATGGGATTTTGAAGTTGAGCTTGCAAGAATAATTTTGTTACCCGCAGCGCTCTATCGTGTGACGTCATTTGACCTAGACGTAAGACGACGCAGAGCCTATTCGCCGAGTACGTATGAATGTATTGTTGTGTAGTTGCTTGCGCCGGTCGATTAGTATTTTGTTTATTACCCGATGGTAGAAGATAAAAAATGGCTACAAATATTGTATTGTTCCTATATGTCAAAGCACAACAGTTAACCCAATTTTTTTCGTGTGCCCAATAACAACAAGGAAAAAGTGGTGCAAACTAATGAATCGTGCTTTCATTGGCCCTTAAAGCACTAAATATTCTATTCTGATTGATATATCTCTGTTGAGCCGTGAGTAGGTTCGTATGTAAATATATATTACATGTAGATGTATTTGTAAAAATTGAATATGTTTACAGACTGATAATGACACAGAAAATTTAGTCAAAAATCGTCTGGTTTAGGGAACATTAGAGTTAAAACCCAACATATGTGCTCATAAGTTTGGATGTCAAAAGGCGGTAAAATATCAAAAAGAACAAGGAGCATACGAAAAAAGACCTCGAAATGAAAATTTTATGAAAATCTATTAACAAAAGAAGCACCGTGAATAATTCGTGGTGCGGTGATATCGAATAGGTCAAATGACGTCACACTAACACGTTCCGTACTAAAATACGTAACTTCAATAAACTATTTCTAAGTCATCTATTTCAAAAATTCCATTAGTGATAGATTAGTTTTAATTTATATTTTAATACCATTACGTTAAATAAATTAATAACAACATCATGAAAATTCTCCACTATGTTACTGCCAATGCCGTGAAATATAACATTTGCTCACTTGTTATGTAAAATTTTATATAACTATTATAACTAGAACTAAAACATATTTATTAAATTAAACTGAAAATCTCTTGATGCAAAACAACTTTTGTTTTTTGGTTTAACCACTCTGTCCTGTCGCAACTTGAGGCAAATTAGCATTTGTCATTTTCTGAATACCACTGCTAGATAACTTTTAATATATTGAAAAATCACTTTCAGCTTCACCAAATCATGCTAAATACTGATAAAATGTACGCGCTACTATATAAAAACCAATGGCTGTGTGTGTGCCTATATTTGTATGGTTCCTTTAATTTCTCCAGGATCACATCAGGTCCTGACCTGATGTAAATAGGAACAACAGGAAAATTAGATTCGCAAAATAAAGCGAATGGAGTTTGCAAAAAAAAATGGTCTAGCAATCAACTAGTTATTATATATTCGTACATAAAAAAGAGATTGTGACCAAATTCAATTTTTTTTTTAGTCTGTTAAAATTACTGATAAAGAGAAATTAATTTTGATAATATTACACGAAATATTTATGACGTCATTTTTTTTTTAAACTCCAGTCGCTTAATAGCTTCTTATGTTGAAATGGAAATGGGTACTTATGACAAAAACACTAATTAAAAAGCATAAAAAAAATACTAGAAGGAAAATGATTATAGTACCCAGACGTAATCGGTTACTGCTCGTTGTAAAAAGTACAAATAGATACTCACATTGCAGGAAGTGTATGACCATGAGCGTGAGCGAGTAGGAGGAGAGCGTGCGGTGCCTGGCGTCGTTGATGTCGTGCGCCTGCGCCCACAGCTTCGTCAGCGCCACCAGCGGCCGCACGCGCCAGTCCACTGACACACACACACACACACACACTACTAGTTACTCACTTATTATACACACCCTAGGCATTCACTCTTCATGTTTCTTCTGTTATACCCAACTTTTGCTGCCATACTAAAGTTAGTGGCAGCACTCCTTCATGATCCGTCAGACGTGGTTCTAACGACTCGTCCTAACTATTCACAGGGGAGTGGGAGTGACTTTCACATTCAGAGTTTCAATTTTGGACAATTCTCTCGATTTATCTGGCATGCAGCCGTTTCTTGTAAACATACAAAAGCATAATGATACCATCAGCCCCCAGTCATTAAACAATTCTCATTTATTTTTTTTTACTCTTTCAGAAAAGCAAATATATGTATTTAATTTTAAACTAAAATTTTAAGTTCAATTCGTATGTTTTGAGCGAGGTGTTTGCCAGTTGTTAAGTGTATCACGAACTTGTACTAGTTGTTGAACTGTCCAGCTTCCATTCGACCTTAAAATTGACAGCCAGTGACTGTTTTGTAAGTTCGTACTCCACGTTGTTCACTCATTAGATAATAGAACTATAGTAAAACTTAGATGCAAATTGAAAGCAACACGATGCGGATATATTTCATGAAAATCACGCGGTGACATATGGCAGTGTGGAAAGGGTTTAGGGATACGAGAATATCTATCTCGAGCGAGATGGTTAAGTCTTACGCTTACATACATACCTAATTTTCACCCGACTGCCAAGTAAGGAGGGTTCTGTTTTTGATGTACATATGTATGAATGTATATGTCGTAGCCAGATCACAGACCACTTCATGATGTGGTCAACTATTGCATGAAATGCTCAGCTAAATTTGACAATATTGTCAAACGTTTAATGATATGTCAATTCACGTTTGACCATATTTATTTAGGATATCATATTAAAGGTTCAATACTAATTCTAAATGTGTCAATTGTCTGTCGAAGATGTTGTCACCATTTTTCACTTCACTTTTATTTGCTATTTGAAAATTATTATTTGCTTTCAAAACAAAATAATTATCAGCCGCCATGATGCATCACATGAACGAAAAAACATCAGGTGCTCTAACAGTGGATAATGGACCTATTTAACTATATTTTTTTATACTATAGGGAGGCAGAGGTATCGACGGGTCACCTGATGGTAAGTGACAACCTCCATCCATGGACACCTGCAACTGATGAATCGTAACTGCGCTGCCCGCCTTACTGAGTGATGAGGGGAAAGAAAAAAGAAAGAGAGGGGGTTGAGGAGATGGGAAAGAGCAGAGATGGAAAAGGGGATATGATGATATGATAACTAAAGTTTCACCATATCGTGAAATGGTCAAGCATTTTGCTGTTCATATTGTTAAATGCTGATTATTTATTGATCTGGTCTTACATTATCATAATGTGTTATTGTGTTGTGTTATTGATCTTATTACGTTATGTATATTTTTTGTCATTCCCTAGAGCCTAAACTGCTTGATGTATTTCGATGTGATATGTGATTTGAAACATCTTTTAAAGTGGGAGTGACATAGGGTGTAATCCGATTTCAAAGAAATAACCGGGGTATGAATCATTTTTTAACTTTTACTTGTTTCATTCCAGATACCATAAATAACTTATAAGTAAAAAAAGTTAAACTCACGCCTCGAGTAACAGTGTAACAAGTTAGTGTTGCGGATGCCCACGACGTTATTGCAGTTGAGGTCCACCTGCAGGCCGTTGCGAGAGTCGCGGAACTTCAGGATCGGCACCTTCGCTTGGATCAACTCCGCGTCTTTCAACAAAACAATTACAATCAAGATATTATAGCTCGCAATGAGTGTTATTCTAATAATTAATTCGCAAAAAATACAAAAACTAAACTTGGTAGCCGTGTGGCTCTCTGTGGAGTGGAATGCACTACGTTTTTAGACTGACTAATTTATCAAGTGTTTAATGGTGTATACCCACTAGGATCAAAACTCCGGATGTAGCTGAGGATGTAGTTGAGGTGCAGGAGGGCGTGCGCTCGCGGGTCCAGGTCGTCTACTGGCCGCACGTACAGGCACAGGTCCATGTCGGACGAGTCCAAGCCAAAGCCCGACATCGAAGAGCCCACCACATACAGCCCGTACCGAGGGAATATCGTCTGAAAATAAGGAGACTAAATTGTTTCTGCTTTTTTGTATCTCTCAGATTAGTGTATTTTTGTTTCTCTCAGATTAGTGTATTTTTGTATCTCTCAGATTAGTGTATTTTTGTATCTCTCAGATTAGTGTATTTTTGTATCTCTCAGATTAGTGTATTTTTGTATCTCTCAGATTAGTGTATTTTTGTATCTCTCAGATTAGTGTATTTTTGTATCTCTCAGATTAGTGTATTTTCGCGTCCGTTTTAATTGAATATATGCATTTGTAGATAGACACATGCATATTTTCAATTGATAAAATTTATATTTTTAATTACTAATATAATATAAATAACTTACTCGTGCACTTTAAACCCACGCCATTTTTGTCACCACCATCACAACAGCTCTAGCTTTTAATATTTGGTGACATTGACATTTGTTATTGTAGACTTACGGTCACATTCGATTTACAAATATTTGTTATTTCTTATTATTTCTTTTTTATTATTTCTTGCTCAAAAATGCAATAATTGAAAAATATTGATAAAAGGATAAGTCTAAAGTAATAAAATTTAATTAACAATTAGGAAATATTCAATAGATTTTTATTAACAGGTAGCAAGCCGCCTTGGGTAGAGCGTTCGAACGTACTACGTACAGTCAGTTCGAGTGTCAGGTATGCGACCCCGACGTCCTAATGCTCTCACTTCCCCATCCATCCGGTGTAATAGTATTTAAAAAATCCGATTTCTTCCATTGCTCTTCCTTGTTTTTACTTTCCCTCTCAACATACTGCCAATTCACCAATCAATTCATTCCTAAGTTGTCGGCGTTCGTGAACTTCTACATTCACAAAATATCTACGGGGTGTTTCTGAAAGACCTCGTGAATAACGTATGTAACTAACAGCTAACAACTTTTCCCAAATTAGATATTATTGATACATAAATCCGACTTTGAAACCGACAAAGGAGAGAACTGATAAAATGTATCATGATAACACATTTATAGTACATTATTTAGAAATGGGTACCCACGCCAGGAAAAATATTCTGCCAGGACTAAGTAGATATATATATAACTACCCTAATATATGACCACACTTTTGTGAAACATCCCTGTATGCATATAATAAAATTGTAACAGAGTTAAACCCATACATGTCTAAGCATAGCTCTACTAAGATACTGACAGTAGTTAATGACAGTTTTCTTATTATGATGACTAGGATGCAAAAGTAAGGATCAATCAGATCTTGGTTGATACATACCTTGATAGTGATAAAAAGATATCTCCAGAGGTTCATTTTCTTTCTAAACGTCTCCTCTGTCTGCTGTGATTTTATGAACTTGTCCCATATCTCCTGTGACAGTGTGTCCCATTTTGATCCTGAAAAATAAAGAATATCATTAAATATAATTATGTGAAAGAGGTGACTTCGGAAACAACACTGAACAGATACATACATATATACACTTATGTACATAAACACTCAAAGTTTGCTAATTTGAATTTTGTCCCACTAACGTAACAGGGCAACAAGCCCATTGCCATTAACCGAGCACTGTAAGACTGCGTATATACCTGTAGACAACACTCCGACACAGTTATAAACGAAAATTCGAATTCTTCTAGGAAATGGCTGATGGTTGAAGAGATTTATTATAAAATGTTTTTCAACTTTAGTGATTAAATACTACACGGAACTCAGTGCAACTATTGTATCGTTGAATATCGCATATTAGCGTTTTTCAACAGACTTCACAACAGGAGGAGGTTCTCAATTCGACTGTAGTTTATGTTTGTTACCTCCATCAACCAACTTTCGACTGGGTGAACCGATTATGATGTTTTTTTTTTATTTGAAATCTAGTGCTTCCCGTTTTGTCCCATTTCAATTTGGTCCAGTTCTGACAATGGCATACATGAGAACACTTCAAGAGAACAAGTCTTAAATTTTATGATAGCTAGATAGTCGGCTGTCTACTGTTTTAAAGTTAATTATATTTTGGTTAGTTTAACACGTTTAAAATAGGTGGTCAACGCCGATCAAATAGGATTATTAAAGTACCTCGTTCAGCGATCCGATATAATTACATGTATACGTACAAAAACCGATCATCCTCAAACTTAGTAGAGAGAAGGGGCTCGAAGGAGGATGATATAAAAACAAACGTGTGTACTATTTTACGAGGTATAATATAAATAGAGGACTAGAGGACTTCCCGGCACCACTCAGTCCAAAGTTATAGGTATGTTTATACTTCCCAACCCATCTGTTTAACCAATATCTTTCTTCTTCCCTTTCATATTTCCAAAATTGCCCGAATGACGGCAATACGTAAATGAGACTTAATTATAAAAAAGGGCGCAAAGTGTGGGCGTTAATTACGCCTCTGCCAACCCCCCTTCGGGGACACAGGCGTGGGTTTATGAATACATATAATAATATCGATCGAATTGCACAAACCGTGATCAGGTTAAAATGTCGGGTAAACAAAGGTATTGCGACTTATAAAATATATATTTTATATAAACCATAACGACTTCACTCTGATTGATGGAAAGCATTAAGGGGAACTTAAGAGTGGTGGTCACCATTGCAAGTTTAATCAATGCAGCATGGTGACCTACACTATGGCAGCCTGATGAGATGCTTTTTCATCCTTCCTTAAAAGACCCGCGATCAAAGTGGGAAGGAAACACGTGGTAGTGAATTCCAGGCTTTAACCGATCGGCACAGGATAGAAGAGCCAAACCGTTTAGTTCGAGATCGTATATTTTATATTATAGCGTTTTAGTCTCAAGTTACACATCTAATATGTATGGAAGTTGCAAAGTTATAGACAATTATTCAGATATTTGGGGTCCCAAATTTGCTTACTTTAATTCTTTAAGTGCCGTAATTTTTATTTGATGATGACTGATCAGAAATGTATGGTTGGATGTTTGATTGCATATACAGGGTACTAGTGTTTAAGATTATTAAACGATTAAGTAAACATACACAGGGACAGATGATAAAATAACTAACCATTGAGCAAATCGTCAGGCGTGAATTTAACTTGGAAGGGGTATGAGCCGTTGAGGTACCGCTCGGGTGCGATGCGTCGCTGCGGGCGCGCCACGTGCCCGCGCCGGCCGCGCCACTCGCGCGCCGCCCACCCACCCGAGTAGTGCGTGCGATCGCAATTGCGCGGGACCTCCTCACCTGCAATGCATCATATACATGACTTAAAAAACCTTGTTAGAAAAATGCTGGTGATCTTCAAAAAGCTGAACTTCCTTGGAACACAGCTAAGAACACTTGATCACGTCAGCTTTGAAACTAAATGCATATAAATCGATTTAGCGGTTTGGGAACATCTAACTTAATAGAATTTTAATTAACCCCCTTAGCAAAAAGAGGGTTTTGTTGCTAAGAGGGTTAATTAAAATTCTTTTAGGATCAAAATAATCTCGATCAGGAAAAAAGTGCAAATGCATTTATAAATTTTAATAATCACAATTTTATGTCGTTTAATTTTTTCGGTTTGTTTTAAATCCCTGTTAAACAATTTTAACGTCCTATTCTAATGTTAATATTTATAGGCGTTATGGGTATGCGACAACGAATTGTTTGAGCTACATAAGCAATATCCTTTTCCTGCTATTTCTATCCAGACAACACACATACTTAAAATGTTCCAACCTAATTCCCAGGTGCCTCAATGACGTTAATATGATTGCCCCATATCCAGTATATCGGACTAAATTATAAAAATTATAATGTGCCTACTAAAAATGTGGGTGATAATGACGCCTCTGTTTACCCTTTCGTGGATACGCTGTGAGGATATGTATATTATATAACACTGAACAATAAGCAGGTAAAACAGTTCATATTTGGTTGACTGCGACTAAATTCTGATTTTGTTGTTATTCTTGTGATATTTTTAATGTATGTTGTAGTATAAAATAATCCGGTTAAGTGACTATTCGTTTGACGATTGGTAATAAATTAAGTGAGATACTAGAGTGCACGAGACATTATCACATATTTGTAAACATTTGCATAATTTTTGTTTGTATTATCAATTTTGTTTCGATATTCTTAGTGCGTTGCGCTTCCAAGTTGTCTTTTATCACTACTAGGGTTTTATTATTTATTTCATTTAATCATTATAATCGCTATAAGGAATAGTTAGACTTCATATTATAGTGTTGAAACTAACAAGAGCCCATACCTTCTTATATAGCACACAACAATATGTTCCATAATATGTATATATTGTTGTATTTCATTAACAGTCTAATAACACAATATCCGTGTGTAATTGATAAAGGAGAATGGTTAATTTTCAACCAACTTCAAAAAAAAGAAGGATCCTCCTCCACCACGACCACGCTCCAGCTTACTTCGCCAGATTGACTATCGAATATTTGTCTATCGAAGGTGTTTAGTAATTGAGTCATCCTCCTTACAGTCCCAAAGATAAAAGATAAACTTTGAGGTATTCGTTTTATGAACCCCGAAGGTGCCGCGGCTGCGTATGAAAAAGGCGTGGAAGAGATCCCTAAAGAAGAGCTCGCTGCTTCAGTCAATGGTTCCATCGCATGCGACGATGCTTAAACTTTCAGTGTGACGTATTGAGTAGCTAGTTTTAAATTATATTTTTGGTCCCTCTTACCCTTACCTCTTAAGTAACATGCTTTTTTTCTCTTCTTTTCTACACATAAGCTACCCAAATGTTCTTTGGTATCTTGTCTTATTCTGTCCATCATAATTTTACCTGGCAGAAATTGCATTTGCGATTTGTACATTTTTTTTATTCACTTTTAATACTTTTTATACAGTGAAAATTTTGTGTAAATGATACAATAAAGTTTATTCTATTCTAAAGACTAATTACTTAGAATAGAATAGAATTAAGAAATTAATATGAAAATAAAATTTATCAAGTATTCGTAAAGCGAGAGTGAAGTCTAATACTAAATAATAATTATTTACTAAGCGAATCCCTTCTATTTGTAGCGAAATAGAAAACTACGAAGTTGCGGAGAGTATTATATCGTCTGCTAACTGTGATGAATAGGACATGTTCCCCCAGACAGGGGCATTGACCTATTTTGTCTATCATTTATATCGTGAAACCTATGAAAAAAATTACGGAGCATACATTTATAGGCAAAAATATTGATATCCTTATTGTATACACTAACATTAGCGACGAAAATATTTTAACTACGTCTAGTTAGCGACCTTATCGTTCAGGCGAAATTGTTACAATGGTAAAAAATATAATACGAAATATTGAATTTAAATATTTAAAATTCATTGTTAGACATTTTTGTACCGTTTTATTCTTAAAAATATCTAAACTACACAAGGAACAGGAGTGAACAACGAGTCATTGTAACAATAAGCGGTTGCTAGTGCCTACAAAAGAGTGTAATACTGCGGTCATGTATACGACGAGTGCCTAGAAAACTGGGAAGTGGACAGTGTGTCTGCTTTATCCTCATGCCAACGCCTTGCCTGCTTGGCTATCCATACTTAAGACTTTTTGGAGCTAGTGTGGCGCCGCAAGGCAAATACAGCTTAATAATAACTTGAAGGAGAGACTTCGCAGCTAACCTTATATACTTGTATGTACATATGTGTTACGGTACTACTTTTTGAAGTTTCTAATAAATATTTAGTTGGAAAGGAAACACACGTACGTACTATGGGAATGATACTTTTTATCGACATACAACGCTAGTATGGTCACATATAAGATAAAAATTAACTAAGCAGTGCAACGGCAGGATACAATGGTAGGTGCACTGTCCTTTCGTGTCGGTTCACAGTTGGTTAGTTGAGAAGTCGTTGGTAAGTCTCAATTATGAAATTTGAATGTCATTACAATTGAATTTCTTAATATTGAACTAAATTATATATGTTTTCACTGGACAAATATTAATTATAATTATGTATTAGGTATAAGTATAATGTTATACAATTGCCAGCCCTTTTCATTCAGATTCTATTAGACTGAGTAGTAAATCTTATCAGCTAAACAATCAAAGAATTGCTTTTAACATATTTGTATTTCCTGCATTTCTCAACATCTTTGGAAATGTATTGTATATTTTGGAGGCCATCGCAATTAATGGAAAAGAGCAGTTATTCATTTTGCTACATGCACAGCTCATCATCATTACGTCGGTGGCTATTCACTTGCACAAATTTGGACTACTTTGTCCTAGTGAAAAGAGCTGTCTCGTATATTAGGTGTATTTGTATAAAGATGGCATCGTAAGAATTCTCAAGTTTTTAAAGTAAGGCTTGCAGCTTACTGTAGATTGCAAGTTACAGATGGATTGTATATGTTACAGTTAAAACCAGTTTTTAGATATAAAGCGTTTTTTCTAGTTAGAACTAGTTTTTGAACTTGAACTTGAATTAAGTAATGTTTAAAATTGAATACCAGTTAAAACTAGTTATAGACGTCACCTGATTCGACAAGTGCGGGGGAATCCCTTTTCGAGTACTGTCCGCGAGCTGTGCGCTCGGTCCGTTCATTCCCCCTTTGTTTTTATTCTGCCAAGCACCTAAAGATCGATTCGAGCGCAATTGTCATGGCAAACTTAATGAGGAAGAAGAAGCGATTTAAGGTAATTAATATTTGTGGTATACGAAAATTAGTCACTAGACAGGAGCCAATGAAATACTACTTGTATGTGGATGAAATTTTTGACATAATTAAAGCAGCTCATGCTCATGGTGGTCGGGATAGACTTAAAAATGAAACTTCACGAAAATATGCGAACATAACTGTAGAAATGATAAATATTTTTCTCTCTATGTGCGAAACTTGTCAGCGTAAAAAGAGTGGGTTGTCAAGTGTAAAGAGAGTTAAGAAAAAATACTTCTTTCAAAACCCATACTACATACATTCGGAAATGAATAGCCGTTACCAAGTCGACCTCATCGATATGCAAACACAAGAAGATCGGGGATTTAAGTTTATAATGGTGTATCAGGACCATTTGACAAAAGTAGTTTTGTTGCATGCACTGAAAAGCAAGAGAGCTGTGGAGGTGGCGTATCAGTGGATTGATATATTTTTGACAATTAGTGCTCCTTGCATCTTACACTCGTTTCATTTTGGCCCGAGTGTAAACTGGTTTATGTAAAACCCAAGACACAGCCAAAACGGATCTGTTGAAAGGGAAAATGTTAGCTTCATGAATGCAAAATAACGATACTAAAAATTGGTCAAATGGTATTCAATTTGGACAGTTTATGAAAAATCGGGCAGTTCATTCTGGTATTAAACAGTCGCCATATAAAGCATTTTTTGGTATAGAACCGCAAGTAAATGACTCATTACTTGGACTTTGCCTCGAGTTGTTATTGAGGATATACGAGATGATTTCGAAAATGCGTTAAATAAAATAAATATTACGGATAGTACAGATAATGTAGACACAGCCTGTAGCTAGTTGCAGTGGACAGCATTAGATTATAACTTGAGCCAAACAAAAAGACGCAGAAAGTTCATCCAAAACAAGTGGAGAATCGCTAATCGCAGCAGAAGCCAGTGAATACGACATTGAAGCTGAAGCATCTACGACAGTAGAGCCACTTATAATACAACCAAATGACATAGACCTCGAATTTGTAACAAATGTGAATCGACAAATAATGGCATCCAGAGAACCAGTTCATCAAAACTTAAAAAACGTTACAAGAGAATGACATTGGCTTCAGATGCAATACACGTTCGAGTAGAAATCGGTGATAGTTCAATTAAACAAATCCTCATCTTCAAAAGGATGATCAGGGTTTTCACAAGATTACCTATGTTATATATTGCTTAATTGTTTAAAAGCTAACTATTAAATGTGCTCTTCAGGTCAGAATTCAACAAGTGCAAAGAATTTTTTTTTGCACGAAGATGTTCCGAATACAAATTTATCTTTGAGACGTGTTGCTAGAGACGCAGCCATAGGAACAGGCCAAGGATTTAGGCGCTACGTATGTAAGAAAAATGGTTACCTTTGTAACTCAAAATGCCACTATAGTTAGTTATAGTCTGGCAATAACTAGTAGATCCTAATCTTTTTTAATTTTAAGGTTGTTTGATTATTTTTTGTTGTATGCTAACCAATGTTCCATTTTTTAAATTTTATGGTTGTGTTCGTGTTACTTGTTTCATTATTTTATTTAATTTTAATTAATGTTGTCACCTTGGCAACTGCTTTATGTCGATGTTCCTTTTACGGTAAGATTATTATTTTTACTAAGTACATGACTCTGTGCCCTAGATATTTTAAGAAATATTTTTAAAACTATATCTTGTGTTCAATAAAGCTCGGAGTGACAACTAGTTTTATCTGAAAATCAAATATATCAGTGGTACATTCTAGTTTCGACCAGGCATTTCTAGTTTTAACAAAAGCATTTAGTAAAAACAAAGTTTCAACTAGGGAAAACGAGTTCTAACGAAAAACGGGTTTTAACTGTAACATAAAACGTTCTGGAACTTTCAAACTAATTCTCTACCAGTACGTATTCCCCAAAATCTTATGCCTTATCTTAATACGGATGAAACTAGCCCATGACACAGTTAGAATCGTGGACCGACTTGAAGTTTTTTTCAAAATATGTAATGTATACGAGTATTACTTCAATATAAATTAAAACATACTTGGTCAATCTGTTTATTTTAATGTATGGTTGGGGTACAATGTGGGCCTCTAGGAATATTGTGTTGAATAGTGGTTAAATTATAATTAATATTTAAAGAAGTTTCATTTTTCCTTTGAATAATATTGATTATAACTGTTTTATTAAAATTACTTTTAATATATATTTTTCAAGGCTATTTAATTTATTATTAGTATTGTATGGTCCACATAGTCAAAAGCACGTGTCATGTCTATGTAAAGAGACAATACTGGCTGTATATTGTCCAATATTTCTGTAACCATATGTAGAAAGTCATAAACAGCCATGTCTATTGACTTGTTTTTCCTAAAGCTCTTTTGATTGTCAACTAATAAATTAAACTTCTCAATATAACTAATTAGGCTATCGTAAATGATTCTTTCAATTGTGTTTTGAAAATATTGATAAATTGACGAATAGACTCAGTTCTGCAGCATACGCAGTTAAAAGAATTCGTGGACTGTTTTTTTTTTTTTCATATTTTCATTTATTTTACTGAGAGGCAATGCCTCTAATACTCATGTAGTCCACACATAGAAGATAGAATCGCTTGGGATTGAACTGTTAATGATTCACAGATTATTTCAAATAATCAGTACAATGTAATGTGAGCTAATATGTTTCTCATTTTCTGTCTTCTTTTATCGTATTTCTTTGTTTTTCCTATTTAACTTGTTTTTTACCAGTTAGGCATGTAAAAACAAGTTAAAATGACTAAATTACTTAAATAGCCTAATTTAAGTTTATTTACTTTTAATAGAACATGATAAAATAGTTTTTTATTGCATACCCGATGCCGAATTTGCCGATTTCTTCTCATAAGGCTCTCTCAACCCTTTGGAAACGCGGTTATAGGTCACACAGGCAGGTATTTAATTATTTCATATTTTAATATTAATTTAACATTTAACAGCAACCTAAGTTGTGTGTATTGATCTATAACTTTAAATGTTTTGTAAATAAGACGATTTCAAATAATTGTTGAGCAATTTTATGAAATAACGATATTTAATTTAATAATTTAATTAATTTAGGTTATAGCATGACCTGTTCCCACGACTGGTTAACACCGGTAACTTTTACTTTATCCGGAAAAACTCTCACTAAAACAATAAAATTGTTGATGTGTGCAATAATAGTACATGTGCTTTTTACTGTTTTTATAGTGATGTAATTGTATCTAGTACTGGCCGTGTTGGATTCGAAGCAGGTCGCCAAAAGGCCCAAGTCGCAAGGTACGCATTTCGTCAAACACACATTACGCTTGCGGGAAAGTAAAGTTTCTTTTTTTAATGACTACAGGGGCAGACGAACAGACGTGTCACCCGATGGTAAGTGACAACCGCCGTCCATGGATACCTGCAAAAAAAAATCACTAATTTCGGGGAAATGCAACGAAAGCGTTGCTTCACAACCGGTTTTCTGTGAAGCCGTGGTATCGCACCGGTCGAACTGGCCTAGTCCTGCCTAAGCATGGCTCTACCACTGTTTAAAATAGATAAAAATACATTGGGATTATGGTCTTATGGAGCCATCATTGAGGGAGGATTGAGCGACAGGGCTACCAGTCAAGAAGCCAAGAGCAATAATAGATTACAATAAAAACGTGGGTAGCGTAGACACAGCTGACATGCTACTGTCTCCGCTGCAGTGCATTAGAAAATCCATAAAATATTATAAAAAAAATTTCATTCACATTATTGATATACACCTATTAAATGCTCTTTTCTTTAAAAAAAAATACGCCAAATAGAAAATTTCCGTAATTATTTTTGTAGTCTAAGCGTTGTCAACAGTAGAAAGACAGATGAAGTTCTTGAGTCAGTACGTGTCCACATAGAGGCAGCACGCAGTGTTCCGTGCGTGCTTCTTGGAAGACTGCGACCGAAGGGTGACGGTTGCATCGGGTGACGAGACCCGTCTTGGGTGAGACGGGTCAATGCCTCGGGGAGGCGGAAGAATGCAATTGCGATTCTCGCTCCCCCGACCATGGGCAAGAAGAGGAACACCGGGGTGGTTATTAGTCGGTAAGAGTCCGACAGACCCCTTCGTCCACCCCAATGGGCGAAGGACATCCATGAGGATCTTCCACCCCGTAAACAAAAAAAAAAAAAAAAAAGTACGTGTCCACATAAATTCAATTGTCAGGACAGAAAGCTACTATCTCGTTAACACGAGTCGACATTGATGTGTGCCTTACTGGGACTAATAGAGAATCGAAAAACGAAACAGTTGCATGTTATGATTCTTAATATTGTTTTAATTAACCCCCGACACAAAAAAAGGGAGTGTTATAAGTTTGACGTCGATGTCTGTTTGTCTGTCTGTGTGTGTGTGTCTGTGGCATCGTAGCTCTCAAACGGATAGACCGATTTCGATGCGGTTTGTTATTCAATTGAAAGCCAGTTTCCTTGCGGTGGTTCTTAGCTATCTTTGGTTAATATTTGTCAAGCAGTGTAATAGTATCAGCTGTTTTCCAAATGATGTACGGCATTTTTGGCGTATGATTACTTGATTAAGTGCTTCAAGTGTGCAAGTATAATCGTTAAATGACAATTAATTGAAAACTTCGACCTGATGCTGCAACCAGAATGGTCTCCAGAGAACCCAACTCCTCGAAAACTAAGTCACTTACTTTTTGAGAGTTGTTCCTTAAACTATAAGTATTTTTTGCGTAGAGGGTTTTTTAATTTAATTTTTATCTTGTTATTCGGAATTTAACATTTCATTTTTTGTCCCCAAAAAATGTGAACAGAAACTAGGGTTAAACTAGGGAGAATTTTACGATGAGAATTTGTCATAAAAAAAATACATAGCCGAATAGAAAAAGAAAACTGACATAGAAACGTGCAAAATAACAGATCGAAATGAAATAGCCGCAATTTAGAATTTCTCGTAGTCGTTAACACCAACTTGTGTCACCAGGGTACTGGTTATTAGGTCGACATCTTCAACTCACAAGACCCCATTAAGAGCCACGTAAGACTAGGGTGGATTAGTGAATGCTTAAACCAAATGCTATCGTAACCGTTGTTAGTTAATTGTTTGTTACTGTATTTCACGATTGTTTCCTTATTAAGTCTTTTTAAGAAAGACTAGACGAACTCCTTTCTTAAGACTTGTCCTTTAATAATTATTATTATTTAGTAAGATGTTCATTCAAGAACCTTCATCTAAGAGTAAGAAATACCTAGTCATGAACTTTTTTTTTATTGTATAGGGGACAAACGAGCAAACGGGTCACCTGTTGGTAAATGACTTCCGCCTCCTATGAACACTTGCAACTCAAGAGTCACAAGATTGCTATCCGCCTTTTCGGGTAGGGGAAAGGGAGGAGGGGAAAAGGGTATGGGTAAAGGAGGACGGGAAAGGCGAAATGGGGTTGGGCATCCAGTAACCTCATTCACTCGATCACACAATGCACGCATTGTTTAACAGCGGGTTTCTTTGAAGCCCTGGTAATACTCCGGTCGAGCCGGCCCATAGGTGCCACAGCATAGCTGCTCTCCCGCGTACCGTTTTCTAAGCGTTATGAGATTAATACAGAAATAGTTTGAAAATTCTTGTTTAAGTCTTACCCATTCAAATAAAAAAAAAACATAGTTTGTTGAAAGAAAACTATTTTAAATATAATTTAGGTGATATAGTGGAACATTCTGTATGTACGTACACAAGCGGTCTCACAGAACCGGTTGCCAACAGCACGCGCAGTTAACGAGTGAGAGAACAACACGATACGGGATCCAGCATAATTGTGGGAGGTGTTCGCATCGGCATCAAGCCCTCGATGAAGTATATAGGGCTTGTCCTCGATAGTCGATGGGACTTCGGATACCACTTTCGGAGTCTGGCCCCTAAACTCATAGGGACTGCGGCTGCTCTGTCGCGGCTGCTACCTATCTTAAGAGGGGCCCGACACCTCCTGTAGGAGACTACATCGGAATCGTGCGGTCAATGCCCTTTACGGAGAAACTAACGGCCCTCAATGCCGCTATATTACGGCGCCCTCAGCGGGTGATGACCGTTATATAAGAAGGTACCGCACGGTGTCCTTCGAAGCGGCGAGTCTCCTAGCTGGATCTGCACCATGGGACCTGGAAGCGAAAGTCCTTGCGTCGCTATATAACTGGCACAAGGAAGCGCTGGAGAGAGGGCTGCGACCCATGCCTTGTGAAGTCAATGCACAACGGTCCCAGCTCCGCCAGGTCCTTTTAGTCAAGTGGAAAGAACGACTTGAGCGACCGAGCGCAGGGCACGCCACAATTGCGGCGATAAGGCCCGTCATGGAGGATTGGCTAGAGAGGCGACATGGCAGCCTCTCCTACCTTCACACTTTAGTGGAGTGCACAGCGTGGGCGCACCAGCGCGTCAACCTCGCGACGGCTATTGGTTCGGGAAGTGTCTGGTTAGAGACCATGGTTCTGTCCATGGTCCAAAGCGAGAGCGCGTGGGATTCCGCCGCCCTATTTTGCGAAGCGGTCATGTTGGCTAAAAAGGTGGCAGAGAGGATACGGGAAAGGGGAAGGACTCTCCCGTCCCGCAGAACACGCAGCAGGCGCCGGAGAGCACAAAACGATCTTTGGCCTCCATGAGCGCTGGCCTGGGGGTAACGGATAGGGCTGCCCTTACCCTAGCAGAAGCAGGCCTGAGACGGTGGTGCGACGTATTCCACGCTCGCCTCTCAAACTGGAGGGGGGCTAGGCCCCTCGTATTCAATGGTGGTGGTGCCTCTTGAGATGGCCAAGGTCTGCAGGGTTCCTGGAAGCATACCTCCTAGAGTATACCCAGATCCCTTGCAATATACCCACTTGTGACGGAACACCCTGTGGTTTTAGTCGGTTCGGACATACCACTTCACCGTCAGCTCCGGTGAGGTGATGACCCGTGGGGGTTCCACCACGAAAAAAAAATTGGTAAAATTATTTACTGTCAAAGTGGGCCACTATAAAATAAGTTATCGTTATCGTATCGTCTGTTATCCCCTACAAAATAAGTTTGGGAACCCCTGGCTTGAACGAAAAAAAAATCAAACAATATGGAGGTATTCTTTTTGAAAAATATGGCTCAGTCATGTTTGTAAGTAATCCCTCCTCCTTCCCTTGTTGACTCTCGAGTTCACGTCACTGTTCTGCGCCCGTACGCCGATAATAATAATGAATGCATTACTATAAGTGTTTACTGTATAGAACTTGGTTTTTATCGACATCTGATGCATTTATACAAACCTCAGTGGTTTTAAAATGCACTATAATTAACAATTATAAATGGTTTTGTAAAATGGTAAGTAAATAAATAAATGTGATTTTTCAAAACGTTTTCTTAAGATTTTTTTGAATAAAAATATAATTTCTTCAGATTGTCCAAAATGATGAAGTTTGATTTTGTCACAAATGTGAGATTTCTACAATATGAAATTCCATCCCTTTTAAGCTATTTACCGACATTTTTAGGAAAGGTTCAATGTCAACATAACTATCAAGGGACCGCGATTATTCAACTTAATTTTGAAATAAAAATAATTTTAGTGAGCATCTCTATCTATTACTTATGCTTTTCCCGTAAAATCGCAAATAGTGCAGTTTCGTCGTTGTAATACCTAATCAGCGATATGTTAAAAATATTAAATTATAATAAGTGTTAATAAATTCACTTTAAAAAAGTAGAAAACCGATTTCAATGCGTCTATCGTCTCCTCATGGATGCCACTGTCGGAACAGGACCAAATTTAAACAGGAAGTCCCACCACCTATCAAATAAAAAAAAAACATCAAAATCGGTTCACCCAGTTGAAAGTTAGTTATGAGGTAACAAACAAAAAAAAATTGTCGAATTGAGAACCTCCTCCTTTTTTGAAGTCTGTTGAAAAACAATAAAAGTAAAAACTAGTATGACAATAAAACTATTTCCGAATACAACAATAACATTAAAAATCTTTGTAAAATTATTAATTGTATATTGGGAAACAACAAACCGTCACTCAGATAATCACACTTACTCCGATAGGAAGGTATCCCAATATGAAAGATATAGCAAATAATTTCATTACATTTTTGTTATGAACGGTGGCTTGACCACAAGGATTATAATATAGTGTCTGCGAACAGACTGCAACCGGTGACTAGCGTGTGTATATTAAACCTTACGGCAGCACGTTGTTCGATCAATCGTACAAGGATTTTCTAATACAAACTGTACGATTGATTACTACGAGCCACAGGAATTTACAATTTATCAGTTCTTATTGCTTGATTCATTAGACTAAGAACTTATAATTGTTCAGTGCATATTCTTCAATTTATTAGTCGAATTATGTACACAACATTAACTAAAAGGGGTAACTCGCCAGAAAATAAACTAAACAATAATGAATCAAGCGATTACCCCATTAGCAAAATGTACAAGAAGACTCCTAACATTAGTGAAATGGATAGAACGGAATCCCAGTGTTGTATATTTATCGAATAATATGAGACGGAGGCTCCTCGTGCGGTGCTCCCGCAGTGATGAGCCTATCTGCTGCTCTAAGGTGTATTTATCGCGAGAGTATGAGGGCTCATTGGAGGAAAGGTATTGTGTTACCTGTTATTATGCTCTGCATATTCCAACTCCAGAAAACTTGACTAAGACTATTGTATTAGCAGATTGCAAGAATGTCATTATTCATGCTGATACAGGGTAGAAATTACTTTACATTCATAAAAAAGTATAACAAACATCAGTTAAAAAATAACGCATTGATAAAAATATTAGAAATAGCATGCATGTTTTGTTAATGACCATCGCAAGATTGTAAAAAAACACATGCATCCAATTTTTGATCTTAACTAAATTGTTTTTACCGATGCTCATATGTTTTATCGATCGATGTTCAATTGTTCAACAATCGTTGTATTAAAGATATACAGTTCGGCTAGTTAAACGAGACGCATACAGATACGCAAACTGAGCGGTGTTACCCCTACTTTAAGATCAGTGGTTAAAAACCAACAAAACCTTACTTTCATATTGAGATGAAAAATGTATAGCCACTAAGTACCTACTATTGCCAGCTCTCGGGAAAGTGGTTGTTATATTGACACTTTAAAATTGGTTTATTTACTGGTAACTGCGATTTAATAACACGGAACAACGCAACGTAACTTTCCCCTACTTTGTCGGACATCAAAGCAAATATAACAGGAACTATATTTATATAATTTAAAGAAGAACCAACATCACCGTGAATTGTGTATAGTTGATGAAATGATTTTGGACAGCTTGAAAAAATGTCATCGCTAAATAACTTACTTTTTATATATGTATTAGCTCATTAGGAACAAAAATATACGGTTTTCATTATGTAAATAAAGTTTATTTTAGATCATCTAAAATATTAATATATACATTTTCTATGTCAATGCTTTATATTGTTATATAAACTAATGTTTACGGATTGTAATGATGGGATTATGTGTACTAGGTTTAAACCAGCATCTTTTAAAGGTGTGAGGACATGTTCCGAATATATTGTAGACATGGTTTCAAAATTCTCGTTGCTACCTAGTTGTCGAAACTTTTTGGTCAAGCTGATTTGAACACTGTAATTACTGTCGCTCGTGCACAAACTGTTTAATCAAATTCTTTAACAATAATACAAAGAGTGACAATGACACAACATTTTTGTGTCTTCATAACATAGTAGTTAATGAAAGAAATGTCGAAGGTCAACTACTCCGAAAGTGTGAAGTGAAGTGTACTATGAGGGTTCATAGAAACTAACGTACGCATTCTTACGTGTCATTTTTAATAATATTAGGTTGGCAACCAATAAACCCGCCACTTTTTTCGATCAGTTTCTAAAACGTTATAGAACTATCTCGAATTTCTTGGAGTAGTACATAAATAAAGTAAGACATACATACAAATGTCAAATCAGTTGACAACTGGATCTCGGATAGTAAAACTACAGTAAATTATGGATATTTCTCATAGAGAACTTCGGCTGCTTTTACACAAATTTTGCTTAGGTCAAAAAGCTACTGAAGCAGTGCGCAATATATGTGCAACGATGGGTGAAGGCGTGCTCTCTTACGATACCCCCAAATATTAGTTCAGAAGATTTAAGGATGGAAATTATCTGCATTTCTCATACTGCAGTAGAAAAACAACTCCATGCTTCAGAAAAGACCTGGAAATATTCAGTTTGATTGCCACATGAGTTGACGCCGTTTCAACTTCAGAAGAGAGCTAACGTGCGCATGGAACTACTTAGTTATCATCGTACCAATGAGTGGCTGAGGGATGTAATTACGGGGGATGAAAAGTGGGTTATGTACATCATTTTTTCGTGTAAGCGCCAGTGGCTTGGACCTGGACTAACAGGAGTACCGGACGCCAAAATTTGACACGAGTAAATGAGTTCTTTAAAGTGTGTGGTGGGGAATAAACGGAATTATATACTGGAAGCTGTTGCCATCTAACACTACAATCCCGGCCAATATTTATTGTGACCAACTGGATAAAGTAGCGAAAAATCAAAATAAAGTATACTTTTTGCACGATAATGCTCGACCATATGTAGCAAAAGCGACTCGTGAAAAATTACTTTCCCTTGGCTGGGCTGTGATTCCTCACCCACCGTACTCTCCAGACATTATGTCCTCAGATTATCATCTATTTCGTTCTCTAGCCCACTACTTAGCAGATAAAAAATTTAAAAATGAAGACCAGCTTAAAAGTGACCTTACAACCTTTTTTTGATAGAAATCCTAAAAACTTCTACGAGGAAGGCATTATGTCTTTGCCAGCGCGTTGGAGACAGGTGACAGAGAACGACGGTGCTTATATAGTTGAGAAATAATTTGTTTTATACTTAAAAAAATAAATAAATTTGTGTACAAAGATGGCGGGATATATACTATAATATTTTACATTAGAAAAAATTGATAAACTAGTGAACTGATAAAAAAATTACTAATAGAAAGCATTTCTATCAGCGAGTAACATAGTCTTAATTTTATTTTATTATATTAATTTTATTTACAATTGATTATCTTTTATTATTCAGGTTCCACTCACGCACCGCTCGCTGACTACTACAAAAATGAAATTGATGTTGCTCTCCATGAACTAAAGCAAAAAGTGAAAGGCAGTAATGCGTTCCCTATATGTGACACCAAAAAAAAAATACCTACCTAAATAATTTCAATAATTCCCTATGACTATACTAGAATATTGACAAACTATAATACAGAATGGTTATTTTATAATAAATTGAAGAGTTCGACCATGAGAAACAGAAATTTCCCGTAGTTGAATCAGTTTAACCAAAAAAAATTACAACCACAGAAAATTCACTCATGCTGTTTTTTTCATTCTAATTACTATTAAAATTAGCCTGGAAAGAGATGTCGAAATTTTAGAGCTCGACAAACGAATTCCTATGTTATGAAATATCATTAATTTATTATTATAATATGAAATAATTGGGAACAACTTACATACAGGAACAACTTACATACAGGAACAACTTACATACAGGTAAGCACAGCTTTTTTAGTTTTCAAACTATACATCCAAATAAACGCTTGAACAATTTTTTTATCTTTATTTTTAAAATATTGGTAGCATGGTGAACAAGAACTTTACCTCCGTTATGATTAATAAATGTTAGATGGTCACCAATTCACAGACATGTTTACTTGTAGGGCTAAAACATTAATTTTCCTCTTTCCGTAAGATAACTTTCATATTATGACAAACATGACAAAGATTTTTTTTTTTTGTATTTTTAATATTAGCGTATTTTATAAAGCTTCCAGTTCTCGCTTTGCTTGTCTGTATGTGTTATAGGTACACAAATCCATCGATTTAAGAGAGTTTGGTAATGCACGTCGATTATTGAAATGCACGTATTGAATGCACCATAGAATATCAATATTAACATAGTGCGATTGATCGAACTATGAGGATATAAAATTCTACATCATGTGATCGATCAAACTATGAGGTTATAAAATGCCACATGTACGATCGATCTAACAGTGTGTATTTAAAAATCCTCGTCGTGCGATTGATCGAACAATGTAATGGAACTATGTTGTAACGTTATAAGTCTATGACCAATAAATCACCAAAGAGTGATTTTGTACAACAACAAGTAACAAAACAAATTTGCGAAACAATTTCTCTGTAAAAAATACTAATAAAATATATTAATATTTTAAAGGAATCAATTATCCGCCCGATATATGGAAACGGAGATCATGAAAAGGTTTTAGAACTACGGGCCGATATAAATTTGATCAATCATAAATAAAATGATTAACCTAATATTGTAAATCAATTAGGACATTGCTCACAAAACCATTTTTTTATAGGAAATTTTATAAGAGGACCACTGAACTGAACCATTGGTTCCTGGATTATCACACAGCACGCTCTTTCGTGTTTGGGCCTTGTAGCTGACGTTGTCAGCAACGTGAAGGAGGTGCGGTACGGCATGCAACAAGGATCCGGGAGTGGACCTGTTTGCAACCTCATGCGCATCAAGTGTCTGCGGTGTGCTGCGGCACTGCTCAGCGTACACGTGAATCATATGCAGATGACTGCATACACTGCACCTATATGGCTGAGACATGCCGCCTAGTATAGGAAGACATATGTACATTCAATTGTGAAATGGTCCCATGATAATGGTAGACTTGAATTTAGACAAAACTACTTACAAGTGCAACACACATTTGTATAAACGCGAATGTATAATTTTACCATGTACCATACCATAAAAATACCATAAACTGTAACTTACATAGATAGATAGAATACTCTTTATTTGTACACCATTCTTACAGTTAAATACAATAGATACAGTACAAGTGTCAACTATATAATGTACAAATGGCGGCCTTATTGCTATATGCAATCTCTTCCAGGCAACCTTAGAATGGATTATAATCATTCGGAGAGACAGAGGTAGTTGCAGGATCACTTCTTGAAAACTATACTAACTTATGTTCAAATATAAAACTTGTATAAAAAACTAAACATATTTATGTACAACATATAACATACATACTAATACAAATACAGATAAACATACATACATACTAACACACATACAGATAAACATACATACATACTAACACACATACAGATAAAGATACATACATACGCATATAAATATATACAACAATACATACATACATACCATTAATATGGAAATAATAGATACTAGATAACAGAACTAAATTGATAAATAATAGTCATGAACCATTTTCTTAAAAATATTTAATGATTCCGCTAGCCTAATGTTCTTTGGCAACGCATTCCACAAGCGTACAGCTTCAACAGTGAAAGATTTGTCATAAAACCTTGTGGAATGCAATGGCATCTCCAGCCTCAAATTTTCCGATGACCTTAGATATTTGTCATGTGTGTCATGAAGGAACTTGAACCGTTCTTTGAGATAAAAAGGGGCTTTAGGATAGAATAAGATGTTATAAAGAAAAGTTAGAATGTGAGTATTCCGGCGAAAACGAATTGGAAGCCACTTGAGCTTTTGACGGAATTCAGAAACGTGATCATATTTTCGTAGCCCAAATATAAATCTTATACAAACATTTTGAAGTCGCTCAAGCTTATTAAGTTGTACTTCAGTGAGATTCTGATAGCTTACATAGGCTACACTTTCAATGCAATATATACTTAATCTGGCCGTAAATACTGTTACAATAAAAAAAATATCTGGAATGGAATCTGTCGTCATTCTTATATGAATTATTTTCTAATTTTAGCGCTAATCGGTGTTAAATATTTTTGTGATATTAAAATAAAGTGGGGTGACAAAGAGAACCGAATTGGGTGATAGCATTATATAAACAAAGTAGGTCGTAATGGAAAGAATTCGAAAAAATCCTGTCCGAAAGTATAAGATTTTATTTATTAAGTATATACGTAATGTAAAAGATGACTAACATCCTATAAGAGGCACTGGGGCACTGGTAATTATTAAACTGATAAATTAAAAATGCAACTATTTAAGCGGTACGCAAAGGACTGAGAAAAAATATATTTACTGACGAGTTTTTTTTTTTTATGTATTAACGTATAAAGTAACATACATTAAAGTAATAATTTTTAATCAATAGAAAAAATCAAGATTTTTCTTTGTAACAACAGTCATGTCAAGACTAGTTATCCCTATGCAAACATCATAGCATTGAGGCAGTGTTTAAAAAGAAAGTTGAAGAAGTATTACTTCAACATTTGTGAGTACTATCAGGTGTCATTCCTGAGGTACTTCTTAGTACCTAATACTTTAATCTGTGATACCAACTAACAGTGCTAAATTTAGTTTAATCCATAGAAGTTTAATAAAGACAAGGTTTTCTGGGGAAAGATGAACATGGTATATTCTTTTTCTGCTAAAATAAATAAATTAACTGGTTTTATATTCAATAAAAGTTCACGAGACAACATATCACTTATCCATCTTATTTACTTATCTTTGGGCGATTCAAGGCTAAATCTGTTAGATATTATTTACAAGGCTATCTGATGTTGAAGTTAACATTACATTCAACCCCGTCATTTACAGCGGGCTATTGTGCACCTTGCTACTATCGTAATAAAGCATACGATAACAGCATCCGTAATAACATCTAAATATAAAATCGAAAACGTGTCTACAATGAGATTTTTTTAGTTACCACTAAAATATCTCTAGAGATTCGAGAAATATGCGTGTTTTTCGATAATACAGAGTAGTAAATGAAAAATAATGTCAGACTACCTACTTATTCATGTTTTTATGAATTAGTAGCTGACCTCGCGAACATTTTATAAGAACTAAAATAAAAGCTACGAAAGCAATACTAAAATAAAATGTTAAAAATAGTATAATAACAAATAAACATACATTTTAATTTTTGGGCAACTTCTCTTATCAGTCATTTACCAAACACCGACATTGTTAATCGCAATTGCCCAATCAGTCCCACCCTCTCAGAGCCGGCGTATTACCAATAACATGTATTTTATAATTAATTATGACGTAGATATAACACAATCATCACTTGCGTAATTTTCGACGCATTTTTTTGTTCGAAAATAGACCTTATATAGATAAGTTAAATAAAAGATTCTGCACGTGAGGCGACGCGTGTTGACGTATTGATAGTAATTAGTATTACTACTAGATACTACTGTTATCTCACTTATAGTAAAGCATAGTATTTACTACTAGCTCATGCCAGCGGCTTAGATTGTACATACATACAGCCACACCAGTATCTCCGAAGGGGAAGGCAGAGGTAATATTGGGAAAATCTGGAGTTAATGTTGGATTGGGGAGCAAGCCAGGGTTGTTTATTATAAAACTGGTTGGTTTTGGTTTTCCAAGCTCTCTGAATATTTTTTGATCGCTTTTATACATTCAGGCATCCATGTGATGCCTGAATGTACAAAAGCCTGTTGCTGTCAACTACACTAGTTTTTATAAATAATAAAATTATTTACTTGAGTAGCACTTAACAAATGAGCACACAACATTTTTAATCCCAATGTTAAAACATGTAAGTTATTAAGATGTAGTAATTGAGTTAGGGTTTAAGTTGCACTGTTTGGTATACTGTCAACATAAGCAAGCCAACAAAATTAAATAATTTTTTGAAATGATAAATAAATAGCTATATCTAAATTCAAAATATTAAAATTAAAAAAAAAATGGTACCATAAGCAATGTAGAACTAGAATTAAGAAAACCCTATAATAGACTTTTAAAATGTATTGTTATATATTAATATGTTCTATATAATAATATGTAATCTGGTACTCAACATGCATTTGATCACTATTAGTGAACAATATTTGATTCCAATTAGTTCAGAAATCATACAATATTTTTCTATGTCAGATCTGGTTTTTATTATAATTAACTATTATATAGAAAAAAGGCATTGCTTTTAATGCGATGAATTAGTAGTATATCTCCATAACATTTTCAAACCTACCTTATTTGCTGTGCAATGCATATTTCTTAAAAAATATTATTGCTACTTATATAAACAGTTGCATGATATTTATTGTATTTTGTGTATTACTTATTTTTATACACAACAATAACTGTAATTATGTTGACTAAATACTATATTTTCCAGCTTTCTAGCATAGTTTTAGAACTTTATGTCAAGAGGGTAGATAATCATTTCTATAACTATTAAATTTCTACAATGATAAGGATAAAAATATTAACTGATAATAAGTTTAGAACCTTTTGTAAGATATTCAATAGAGGCTTACCTTTCTCTCCTGACTTATTAGAGCCTGATGCATTGCTTGATAGGCTGGAGTCATCAGAGTCATATCCAAATGCAGTATTGTCTGCATTCTTAGGGTTGGGATGTCGTTCGCGGCGGGGCTGCCAGCGGCGAGGTGTGTTGTGTCCCCCAGGTGAGCCGCTCAGGTTCTGCAGAGCGTCCAACGGATAGTGACGCGTTGTACGCTCAGGCTGCCCACCCATCAGGAACATCTGGCCGGGGCCTCCGAAGCCCCCGTTCCCGTGGTACATCATCGGCGCACCTTCGTTCATGCTCGCTAAAATACCCTGCCGGCGTTCAGGTTATGAGCAGAGGTTTCGCCGGCAAATTTCAACAAAAATATTTTTGCATACCGACCTGTATTCCGACCGTGAAATTCGATGGCGTCCGGCGTGGCGGGCGACTATTGCGTCATATTAGGCGTAGTAAATTAATTAGAGTATGGTGCGACGTCGAAATTAAGTGATTCTATTTATCTTGACTACGCCGAAATTCGAGACGTTCGTCAGTGGGACGTTCTTTCCAATTCGGTAGCTTCCGGCCGGTATTTGTGTCGAAATCAGCGTGTCGCTAGTTTCCCACTTTATGGACAAATCGAGCTATAATTATTTCGACGCCGGTATTAATAAATCTACCCACGAATTACGGCAAATCTGTAAAATCTAATGAGAAAGATCCGCCATGACTTTAGGGAGCAACACTAACGACATCTGATGACATTTAATGAAACAGTACACGTGATTTTTACTTTTTTCTACTTTAAATTTTATTGTTCCATTTTAAACCAGTAATAAAAAAGAATTTATTTAGTTTAATACTATTATTCTACAAATTCTTAGATAACTATTTGTTGATTTATTACTTTTCAAATTATAAATGGTATGAAAAATAGTTGTAATTTATAGTCACATGACAGTTCTATTCGTTACCAATTTTTTCCTTTTGCAAGAATAGTTTTTAAATGACATTGACATAGAGAAATGTTCCAGCTTTAGAGAGTTCCCCTTATTACATTAAATGTTTATATTTTCTTTTTACACGTGAATGAAGTATATCGCGCTATCTTAGTCTTCCGGTATTATCATGTATCATGTTTGGAATAATGTCTTTTTCCTTACAAATTGCTTTTGACCAGTGATGCCAACTCCGGGGTTTTCCCCCTAAATTTAGGGGGAAAAAATCTATACAGGGATTTTTTTAGGGGGTGAAATTTTTTGGGGATATTTTTAGGGATAAAATTTTATTTGTATTTTTTAAAAATTTTAAGGAAATGCTGGTAAGTAAATGACATAAATTATATAATAATTGAAATTACATTTCATAATGTGATGAAATTAAAGAAAAATACTTAAAAATACTAAATAACTATTGTTATTAACTAATTATTTATTGTTTTTATTTATTTCTTTATTTATATTGTAATGAATAAATACTTGGTCCGTAGTTGGGGAGTTTTGTTTTGAATTTAGTGGTTTTTGAAATTGCTTTAGGGGGAAAGTTTTCAAACAGGTGGCGACACTGCTTTTGACATATTAGATCTGCCAAATACGCGTAAAGTAATAGTAATTATTGACAAAAAGTAATTTAAATAATTCATATAAATTGTAATCGTGGTCATGGAAGATATATCAGTATATTTGCATTTGCTGGCTCTATTATAAAACTCAATTTTACAAGTGATGACGTTGAATGAGGACTATGTAACCTTAAAAGTGATTAAAAAAACAAACTTTGCATTCTCATTGTTTGTTAATCTTCGTTATCTCAGCTGTAAAGCACGTTGATATGTCACATTTTGGAGATTTTATGGACGATGTGCCCGTTAAAATATCAGAAAAGTATAAACGACATACGAGAATTTATTTACCGTATAGTGTTAATGAATGTATTACTAGGGCTCAGGTAATTGTGGACTGCGCTAGTGCCGCTAATTACGCATGTACGTTCGAGAGAAACGTACTTTCAAAACTGAAGGAACTCAGGAATGCAAAAGAAACGAAGAAAAATGAAAGGCGGCACCGTCTCCAGTTGCTACAAGAAGCGGAACAAAAGAGGCTCGATGCGATAGCTGCGGCGGAGGAGGAGGATCGTTTGAAGCAGCTTAGCGTATCGGATGTGTCTTATCCGAGTACAGACGAAATTAGCGCCCTATCGCCCGATGAGAAAGCTGATAAAAACTGTGATAACTCTACTAGTGTAGATATTAATGCTGATCATGCCGACATGTCCACTAACATTAACTTGCCCTCCGTGAGCGTTGCTACGGAAGCTCAATTAAATATCCTCCAGCCAATACAGGTGAAATCACAATACCCTGAAAGCAGTCTACTTGATGATCCAGATCCCTTACAAAACTTGAAATTAAATAATAAGATCACTAGAATGCCACAGAATGCTAATATAGAAACATTAACTTTTAAAGATTTTGAACATGATACATCAAGTCCATTTGATAATGTTGAATTAAAGACTATAAATGATATGGAACTCTTAGCTCAAGTGTTGCAAACTCAAAAAAATTCAACTGTAAGCTGTCCCCAACCAACCACTTATGTACAGGAGCAACAAGGCTATCCTATACCTAGCTGTGCGTCTCAGGCTCAAGTTGAAGGAACCTCATATTTACCAACCACATACTTAGAACAGCCAATTCAAGGTCCTAGCATGATGTACAACTCACCACAACACTACTCCCAAAATGGCTACTATATTCCTACAGATTCTGAAAATGTCAATGCCTATATGCCAAATTACCAATACTATGTTCCTTCTAACATTTATCCAACTGAACCGTATTACAGTAGTCAGTTACCAGTAACTTCAGATATCAGTCAAGCACAAAATGATTCTTCATACATTCCACAACCTTATTATTATCAGTATCCCCATGTGCCCATGCATTACCCACTACCAGATGCATCAACCCATAATGCTCCCTTACAAAATGAAAATATGGAACCTCCAGTAGCAACATCACATAATACAATAAAATCAAGGTCTCGGAGTGTACCTGATATTGTTAGAGAGTTAAATGAAGAGTTAGCCAAGTTGAAGATGAGTGAGAGGTCGTGTAATGCTAGTCCAGCTCCAAAAAATACTCAACAGTCACAGAAAGTGCAACCACAACCATCAACGGCAAATAAGAGGGAAGACAGAACAAGTAAAAGGAGATCGGAAAATTTGACCAATCCCTTTGATAAATTGCCTTTGAAGACACAAGACATGTGTAGACAGATACATGGGATGGGTTTTCCCATTGACAGGGTAGCTAGAGTTTGTACTCTTGTAGGAGATAATGACAAGAAGGTGAGTGAAATGTTACCTTTTAAATAATACAATATTTTATCTACAGTAGAAACATTATTTACACACACACATTTTTTTTTATGGTATCGGGGGATAGGCGAACAGACGGGTCACCTGGTGGTAAGTGACAACCTCCGTCCATGGACACCTGCAACTCAATAGTCGTAAGTGTGCTGCCCGCCTTTATGGGTGATGAGGGTATGCGGGAAAGGGAAATAGTGATTGAGGAGGAGATGGGAGTCAGGGGAGAGGAAAAGGGAGAGGGGCCTCTTGAAACCTCACTAATTTTGGCCACGGTATTGCACTGGTCGAGCTGTCCCATTCGTGCCTAAGCATGGCTCTACCACTGTTTTATTTTTATATGCCCCAAGGGGTAGGCATAGGTATCTCAAATAAGTAATAATAACATTTAAATTTCGTTTATTCCTACTACGGCAACTGAAGGCCAGCCAGGATTAATCCATAATCCCAGGGATGTTGTAAAGGGCATTACGACCTCCGTAGAAAGCAATAGGGTGACCCTATTCTACGTGACAGAGAACCAAATAGCTATAGCCATATGAAATGGATTTTTTTTGGAACCTTGACCTAATCTACTACTAACTATAGGACAGTTGCGGTTGTATGGTTAAATATAATTTTTGATGTAGCCTGTATTATCATATTTTCAGATAATGTAATGATAATATAATAGGAATAAGGAAAAATTAGGGTTATTCTATTGTGGGGAAGACCTTATATTCAGAGATATGTTTGTCACCTAATAATTGATTGTAGATTAACATTTTTATTCACAACATTTACAGAGTTGTGAATAAAATATATATTTATTATAAAAAAATATCTCCCGCTTTAGGAATAATGCCTGTGTTGTGGGGGGATGGACATAGAACACCTAGGCTAAGGACAACTATTTGTCATGTTTGGGAATCAAACCCACAACCGGAGGTTCAGCAGTTAGGGTCACTAGCCGCTAGACCGATACACCCGTTGACTATTCTTTATATTGAAGTAACCACCGGTTCTAGTATGAGCAAAAGTTTGACTAAATCCATGGTGCTTGAAGTCCACCTTCTCTTTGGCTCTTCGGCTCTTCTTATTCGGCTTACACATTTAAATAAAAATTTAATCTTCTTATTCCCAATAACCTGCCTTCCATGATATAAATCAGTACTTTGTTATTGTTTTTGAGATATTGCTACTAGCATATAAAATAATATCAAGTTAAGAATAGCAAGCTGCCCTGTCTAAATATAAATGACCTGATTCGAGCCGAAATCTGTTACTCCTGACCTTAAAATAACTATTATTTTATGTATACGTCTTTTGTGTTACCTTAGAATAAACAAATATTGTGGCCAGAAAGTATTATAACGACTTTTGTTAGTTAAAAAAAGAGAATGACAGAACTTTTTTTTTTCCTAATGTAAGATAACATATAAATTAATCCTGTAGGCAATGCTATCTGGCAAAACGCGAGCACTATCACAAAAAACTGCCATTCTATTATATACCTTAATTTTTACTAATAAGGTATATATTTATTATAACTAGACCTCTAATGCTTAATATAATTAGACAAAGACTTCAGACCTTATATAAAGAAACCTGATTGTACAGCTATTTTGTGCTTGATAACAGCGTTTACTTTGACATTAGTTGGTAGTGACGTTATGTCACAGTTAAAATTCGTGTGTAAAGTATTTGTGTGGGGAGTTCCGTATTGATAGGAATGGCACTGATGGCCCTTTTGTCAGCTCACTGAACACGCCACTAAGGAGCTTTGTGGGAACTGACTAAAACTATATAGTGGTGCTCCACTGGCATCTAACACTTAAAAGCTAGCTATGATTAGTATTGTGGATGTACGTGAATATTCCATGTGTGATTCAGAATAACAAGGTAACAAGCAGTTCGCCTTGTTATAGAAGGTGGTTACATTTCGCGAAAAAGTGAAAAGTCAAAGTCAAAGCATTTATTTCAAATAGGCCCAAAAGGCACTTTCGAACGTCTACGTTTACATTTAAATAGAATTGATTCTAGTCACCCCTTCCAAAATGTAGTTTCGTATGGAGAAGAATGGGCAAGAAATTTCACCGTTACTCTTTTAAAAGGTTATGTTTGCATACAATCATGATGAGATATATACATATATATGTATATATAAATATAGGATACATATTATTATACAGACATATATGCTTGTGTTTAATGATGATTGCTTGATTATATTATATATTATCATTTATTGCTCTATCATTACATATACACACATACAACTTCTCACACCTGTATCCCGTAAAGCTTGCAATAAATGTAATGCCACAGACACACACGCGCATAACAACTTTAGAACTGAAAATGATTCCTCTATCGGCCTTTATACATATGACGTACACAAAGAACACCCACACTCGGGCCAACTGTTGTGTGTGAGTGGATCATTTTTGTCCCATGTGCGAATCGAACCCATGACCTCGGGCTCAGCAGTCAGGGTCACTAATCGCTAGACCAACAGCCAAGTCAAAATTTTAATCAAAATAAGTATATCAATTAAAATATTAATTTCCCCGTCATTCCAGGTGATCGAATGTCTGCTAATCGTCGGTGAACTTATGGACCTGGGCTTCTCGGAAGACAAGGTGTCGGCAGCGCTGGTTAAGCACCAGTTCAACAGGGATCAGGCTTTGGACGAGCTGGTCTCGTAACATAGTAAGAACATGTCATATTTTACATTTGAAGTGTGAAAAAATAAATATAACAGAGAAAAATATTTATATAGCAGGGTAAAACTTTAGCTCAAAAAGCTCAAAAATAAATAGATTTGTTTAGTCACTCTTGTCTTAGCCTTGCCGTCTACATATGTACCTTTCTACCATATCTTTAATTCTATATAAAAAGTGTGCTATGCGCCATTTTCTGGACCCCTAACAACGTGTATGTAATATTATGAGGATCTCTTCAGCAGCGAATCAAACGTAGCGTAACACTCAAACTTTAAAGATGAGCTATCGGCCTTGATTTATAAAAGGTGTCATTTTCCGTGTCGTTTTGTGGAAATATACTAAACATACAATCACGCTGATATCCCCGAAAGGGTAGGTAGAGGCGTAATTAAAGACCACATTTTTTCGATTATAATTAAGTCCCATTTACGTAATAGGGGGCAAGTATATTGCTCAAGCAGTTCAGGGTCACATTCCTCTAACTGGAACCGAGAAGTCCAAGCCCTATAACGCATTACTTACTTACTTAAATATACTTCATAATACTACTGCATACTGCCGATATCCCTCATCACCCTCGGGCAGCGCACTTACGGCTCTTGAGTTACAGGTGTCCATGGACGGCGGCTACCACTTGCCATGAAGTGACCTATATTCATCTGTCCCCCTATATATTATAAAAACAAAATATATCTTGCGCGTGGTAATAATACGCACGCAACTTGACCAATGATTGGTCTCCCATACAATCTAGCCCATAAGTAGTTTGTAACATTCCAGCTTTATTTTGCAACAAATACTAATCACTTATCCATATAATATAAATACATACCTACATTCAAACATACACTCGAAAAATGTACATGCAAACATGCTTTTTATATAAAAAAAAACTTAAGTAAAGCGACGGTAGCGTAATGGCTAAGGCGTCCGACTGTAGATCAAGTGGCTGCGGGTTCGAATCCCACCCAGTGCTTTAGCTAGGGAGGTTATTAGTTAAAGAATATTAGTATTGTGTGAACTAGGTTTTATCTACGCTAGTATTCTTATTTTAAATAAAAAGTTAAAAGTTTAGCCCAACGCATCACAGCCGTAACCGAACAAACTTACCCCAAATAAACTGCAGTTCACAGATAGTCACAATCTTGGAACAATTTCATATCACGTATTTGTAACATCCAAACTGGTGGGGGCAAATTCTTCTCAGTAGAGTCATTACTGCGGGTAGTCCTTTTCTTTCAAAGACTGTCGTAAGGTTGCAGCTATGTACGAAATGTATATATGCTACCTGTTAACTTAATTTTTTTAGTTGATTAGCTACTTTTCATGGAACTCAAAACAATTATGGGTACTCCTTAAATTTAATGAAGATTAGGATTCGTGTTTGTATTTACTATTGGGAGGATTAACAGGGCATGGATATATGATTTATTAAACTTGACAAAGGCTTCTTCATATAAAATTTGCCGCTTTATTCTGCCGCCATTAAGGTATATTAAAATAGTGTATGTCCTCCTCTAAAGTCCTGTTTATCTCTACACAAAATTTCACCCAGAATGGTTTAGCGGACTAGAACTTCCTGCCATCGCCAGTTTGAGCTCTAGTCTCGGTATGCGACAGTGACCTGCTCGAGCTATTGCTTTAACTCCTCAATTCGTCTATTTAAGCAATATCCTTTCTCTTCCCATTACTCTCTTAGTATACTCTCATTTTAGTAATTCCATGGATTATGGCAAATATGTCCCCTATTACGTAAACACTGCTAATTAATGAAATGTGGGTATTAATGACTACTCTGCCTATCCTTTAGAGGATACAGGCGTGATGTATGCATTTATGTTTTTTTATACTATAGTAGGACAGACTAACAGACGGGTCACCTAATGGTAAGTGACAACCGCCGCCTATGGACAGAAGTCATAAGTGCGCTGCCCGCCTATGAGGGTGATAAGGGATAGAGGGATGCAGGGAGGGGAAAGAAGAGAGGAGGAGTTGGGTCTCCGAAAACCTCACTAATTTCGGGGTAATCAAGCGTTACTTCATAGCCAGTTTTCTGTGAGACCGTGATTATAGCACCGGTCGAGCCGGCCCGTTGGCTATGGCTCTACCACTGTTGTGACGGCGGCACGACGTGTTCCACGCGCGCCTAATTAAATATGAGGGGGGGGGGACAGAATCCCCACATATTATATTGGGGTCGCCTTGTTTAAAAGGCGGCTAGGTCTGCCGGGGTACACAGGGACTTCCTTTCTGGGGTACACCTGAGGCCCCAGCCATAAGACCCGTTGACGGAACACTGTGTGGTTTTAGTCGGTTCGAGTCCGACATACCACCTTACCCATTAGCCCCGGTAGGGTGATGACCCGTGGGGGTTTCCACACAAAAAAAAAAAATGGCTCTACCACTGTTGAAATATTAGTAACTGTATTAGTATGGCTTTACAATGTACATACGTTATTACTTCAACTACAACACGGAAAAGGTTTTATACCTACATATGTATGTATATGTATATATAAAATATTAATGTATCGATTGTATCTAAAAGCGATGTTATCATTAACATTAAAGATATAATAGAATACTTGTCGTGTATCTATTATATAGTTGTTGTTAACAAGAATCCATTACATGTATCTCGATTCTTGTCTTTGTAAAGAGTTGGATAGATAACTTGAAAACTAATATAGTCTAAGGTCCCTACAGTATAAGAGTGGATTGAAATGATTATTTATATATTTTTTTTATTTTATAGGCGGACAGACGAACAGACGGGTCACCTGATCGTAAGTGACAACCGCCGTCCATGGACGCCTGCATCTCAAGTCGTAAGTGCGCTGCCCGCCATTGTGGGTGATGAGAAATAGGGGATGCGGGAATGGGAAAGAGGAGAATGGGGATGAGGGGATATGAAAGAGGAGAGGGGGGGGGAGTTGGGCCTCCAGAAACCTCACTCGTTTCGGAGAAAGCGTTACTTCACAACCAGTTTTCTGTGAGTCTGTCGTATCGCACCAGTCAGTCGGCCCATTTCTCTTAGCTCTACCACTGTCTCGTAACTCGTACACTCCAATCCATCTGTATCGCCCACGTATTGGTATATCGATTAAAAGTAGCATATGACCTTCCTCAAGGTTCGAAGTAGCCACATATCAAATTTAATTAATATCAGTTCAGACATTTAGCCGTGAAAAGGTAAAAGACAGACAGATAGATGGCGTTACTTTCGCATTTATTATAGTGCTAGCTTTTACCCGCCTCTTCGCTCGCATTGAATCCCTTTAATACAGATGGCGTTGAAGTTGCAAAATTTAATTTTATTTGACAAGCAATCATATCTGCCAAAATATTTTTTTAATATTCCGTAATTAAAAAAAAATATATCTGGAACTGATTTTTTTTTGTCATTACAGGTATTCAAATAGCGCTCCAGTGCAAGGAACAATAATAGTATCTATATGAAGTTTCATTGCAACCTTGTTGAAGAATTTGGTTGTGGCAAACGAATGCGTATACTTAACTTCTAATATTTCCAAATTATTAGATATATTGAAAATAAGTGAAATAAAAAACGCTTAAATACGAATATATTATAATGGAGCATACTAAAAATGTGATTGTCTTTCGGTTGTTTTTATTTGAGTCTAGAAGCACTTTGTGCACCCTTCAGTTGTAGATACTACAACAGTCTATCTCGCTCTTGTAATATGACTTCGCTTGGTGTGTAAGCGAGAGACACAATAGTCGGCAAAGTTTATGTTGCAGACGATTGCGCTCTGACAACAGATGTGATGTAGTTTTATAAATAATATGTTAATATTGTAAATACACACTATGCAATTTTGTTATTATATTTTTCTTCAATCCCACTTAATTGCATTTACTCTAAACAGATGACAAATTGTGTAATATGCGGGTGGTGTAGGAAGCTATTTAGACGAATGCGGATTATGAGAAAGTAAAACAGACTGAGAGAGCAGACTTCGAAAATTTATGTATCTATTACAATGTATTTTCGTCCTCAATGAACCATTGGCTCGTTTTATTATCATACATATTATTCAAATGAAAGAACAACCTTTAAAATTAAATTTGGAACTTTATATTCGTATGTTTGGTTTTGTTTTTAAAACAGTTTGCGGCTTTGTAAAGAAGCGAAAATCCATAGACGAAATGATGTTTTCATTTAGTTCTATGATATATCTCTGTTTTTTAAGTTTATAGTATATAGTTGTCTACTCGTTTACGGACGTCTCGTTCACCGACGACTCGTCGGTTTACGGACGATAGTTTAACGTGACAACGTCATAACAAAATATTGATGAAATGATTGCATACTTTTAGATACTTTAGGCCAATCGAGTGGAAGAGAGATAGATGCGGCGCATGCATACAATGAGCGTAACGGGACAATGAGTCATCCTTTTTCGTGCGTGCAGCCGGCGTTCATCGATTTATTAGACGTTGTCACGTCAAAAACAATACAGTTGAATTAGCGTGTTGAACACTAAACTGTGTGAATCTTTTTAGTATTGAATGTTGTAAAACTGCTCTGTTAGTCTGTGTACTCAACGAGTTACATGCCTAAATGTTGAAATGAAAGTCAAAGTTTAAAAACTCAAATATTTTTTCAAATTCAGCACACGTTAAAATTATATATGACGTTGTCATACAAAATTCTTATTACTTCGTAACAATACTTGTAGAAAATATTTGCGGGTAGTCTGAAATTATAATGATTTTAATAAGAGTTTTGTATGTGAATAGTCTTGTTGCTTATCACAAAGCTTATATTATTTTTGTATGTAGGTATTACAATACTCTAGAATAGTCTAAAATGAGTGAATGTCCCATTACTGAGAAGCTGTTTAACAAAGTTTTTTTTTTATTTATTTGTAGTATAATGAACGTTATTGTAGTAAATTGTAAGTGAAAGCTTCGGCTGTGTGGATGAATATTTTATACATAACAGCTTCCCAAACGAAATGTATAAATATATTAAATATAAAATGTTATTTTCATTCTTTTGTTTTATTAAAATGACTTGTTTTGCAAGCTTTGTTCTTGTAATCAAATCAAATTAATTATTAATATTATTCCTTTTAATTAAACCAATTACATTAATATTTTAGATTGTCAGGAGTAGTTATCGGTTAGACTAAGGCATTAGTGAAGCTAGTTGCCTGTTTCAATAGTTATGTAGATCCTTTGCAGAACAGGCAAGATACTTCTATAATTCTAAATATACTCTTTGTTTACTTTAATTAATAATTTTACTTCCATCAATTAGCCCACTGTTGGACATAGACTTCTCCTAATATGCGCCATAGCACCTGGTCCTTCGCCACCCTCATCCAGTAGATTCCAGCAGGGATTTTTAGTTCATCTGTCCATTTGGCTGGGGTAATTGGAAGTACTAGTACACAAATAAGCTTTATTACTTTTGTTCGGACCCGGTTTTTTTTCCAGTCATTCCCGATGTATAAGACGTCAAGATCGGAGACAATTTTTTTAGTCGATTCGATCGCAACTACCGTTATCACCGGTCGTTGACCTAGTGTAGTAGTGTCATAAAGAAGTTGATCTATAAAAACACATTCAATTATCCTTTTTCGGTTTGAGTATTTGTTTGTTACATACAGTTAACGGATATAAACTACATCCGGGTTTTTGAACAATACGAAATCCGGTTATTGCCAATTTAAATCCAATCAGTATGTCACACTATACTTGCAGTCAAATAAAAACCTGGTTAATACCATAAAGTACAAACTAACAAGCCAGGGCATTGACCCACTACCAAAAAAATATTTGACAATCTTTAAAATTTGCATCTGACCATCGATTAACTTTCACGAGTTAGCTTTGGTAGGACACTTATCACCGGATCGAAGTTTGGATTAAATAGATTTGCTATTAATTATTCTAATAATATATTTAGGGCCACCCCTTCTTATCCCGGGGGTCTCGTAAAAGGCAACTAAGGGATTACACTGTTATCTATCAGACAGTGTATGTATATTCTGCACAGTGCAATAACCTAATAACGTGTAATTATTCAGACACAAAAGGGATTTTCACAAAAAAAATCTTAAGTTAATGACTGTTGAGTCGATGACATCGACTTCTTCGTCTGTTTGCCCAACTTTGGCAAATAGACGAGTCCATCTTGTTCTCCATTTCGCTCCACTCTATTCTGTTTAGAGCTTTCCATGTTCATTGCCATGTAAGTTTCCGTATTCTAGTTGTAACATTTTGAGTTTTTGTGCGATTTCTGATCGTTTTGTTTCGTACTCTATTTGATTTCCTTAAATTCAACATGCTTCTCTCCATTGCTGTCTGGAAAGTTTCTAATCTTTTGCTTTGCGTTTTGGTGAGAGCCAGATATGGCAGCCATAGGTAAGAACTGGTAACACACAGGTGTTGTACAGTTTTGATTTGACAGACGTTTTTATTTCTTTGTTCTTCATAACCTCTTTTAGCTGCCAGTAGCGCTTCCAAGCATTTCCAATTTTAATGTATATTTCCTTTGATATTATATCAGTCAGTGTACGCTTTGACTTACTCAATAGGTACACCGTTTATGATGGGGTCGACCAGGGGGGTCGCGACCAGATCAACAATGAATTACTTTGAAACTGCAGAAACTACATTGCACCACTACTAGCATGTATCTTTATCGTTCTTCTGTGTTATGATTGCCTTATGTATTTCATCTTCTAGTATGAGTGGCACTTTATCATCGTTGCTTAGTTTGATAATTTCATTTTTTTCAGTTTTTGTAGAAGTTCGTGGCTATTGATAAAATATCTAATCTTTTGGTTGTTATCCTGCAATTTCGGTCTTTCATATTAGCTGTCCAGTTGGTTTTGTCTGATAAAACTTTAAGGCCCTTTTTATACCACCTGTCCTGTTGATGAACTTTGCAGAGGTGTTGAGCCTAAGGTGTTCTCTATCTTTTCTTATTCTTATTTGTAGTTTTATTTCTTTGCTCAATTTTTCCTATTTATTTCTGATAATTTTCGTTTTATTTTTGTTGGGTGCTTAAATGCTCAAGAGATGATTCTGTCACAGAATTGAGATTCTCTTTCACGGTGGCTATTTTTTTGTTAAACTAACTTGGACTAAATGTTGGTTGGCAAATTATGGGTGTATAATATAACTCTGCCTACCCCTTCCGGGATATAGGCTTGAATGTATGAACCTATGTACATGTATGTCTCCACCTGTTTGCTTAAAATACTAACGTAATCCTATTACCACTCTGCCCAAATTCCAGTCTCCAGTACAAAACGCCCAGGACTTTAAATATCACTTGCGAGGGGACTTGAACCCGCTTAATACGGCTCTGTTGCAAAATTCAATGGAAACTTAATAAATACTTAAACTTTCTAAAACGTACTAGCCAAATTTCATCTTCGCAAGCTAAGTTTGCCAAATTTTGAGATTAGTCAGTAGGGGACCGTTGTGCTTGTTGAAGCAGCCTGTTGCTCAGTGGTAAAAATTGTCTCGTCAGTAAATAACTTTTTCTGTGACCTCTCTTTGCGATCCGCTTAAAAAGTTGTTTCGATTTTAACACCCTATTCATTTTTAAAATATTAGTTAAATAATGACCCATTGATCTCTTATAGGCTGCAAGTCCTAAGACATCTTTTAAAATAAGCGACTTCTAGGTGCTATATTCATTTCCCGATGTAAAGTATTTTGCTTGCGTGCAGGATTTCTTCGAATTCTATGACTTTCTAATACAACGTGGACGTACCCAATGTTTGTGTACCCATCAGTAACCTGGTACACAAACATTCGACTAATACCAAGCGGAGGCAGAGCTTCAAAAATTGCATTCGGCTGCATATCTACTTTGTGTAATGCTATCACAGTACTTCGGTTCTCTTTATCACCCCACTCCATTTTAATATCATAGTAATATTAAAGATCGATTTGCGCGAAAATGAAAAAACAATGAATATGCATATATGAATGACAATTCTAACTTTAAATGTAAAATAAGGTTTTTTAATTGCAACAGTATTTATGGCCCGACTAACTAAAGTGTTATTTAGCTTAATAGATAGATAGCGAACCACGCAAGCACTGGACGATTTACGCATTAATAGCTGTGTTTCTATTGATTATTGGCGTAAGCGCTTGTCTTCCAACACACCTGATGGGAAATGAATCTGTAGACCACGATGGAAACTCCATCTGTCTTTGAAAGGTCCTCTGTAAATTATAGCAACTTATCTAACAACCCTTGGCAGATTCGTTTTTTCACTAATCCAACAATGGAGCAGTCAAGACCAGTCAATTAGAGAACACCCATTTTGCACTTTAGGTTTATGCCTTTAGGTATGAAGCTACAAGTAAGTGACGTCACACTTTCGAAGGTCACTGAAAGGTAAAGAAATGCAACCCTAACGTCAGCAGAAATAACAATTACGCGATAGAATGAGAGGGGGCTTAAAGCCTATGATAACTACGACCTGTTTTGAACTTTATTATGATATTAAAATATTCTCTATGTATTTGAACGATGTTGCTATATCCGCACATGTACTATAATGTATTCTGTGCTTTTTATTATAACCATTAAAAAAAGAACCGTTACCTTCAGATGTTTAACAAGAGTTTTCATTAAAAACTCCATAAGTATTTGAAGTTTCCTGTATGATGCAAGTACTCATAGCTATATATATATATATATAACAATAATCCACAAAAAGGTTTCACTCTTGTTGTCTTTATGGAGTTTTCATGTTTATTTATTATCTAACACATATAATATTAATTCTTAGAATTGTGTCATATCAGTTTTAGTTATTGCTTGTAAATTATAATTGATTTTAAAATTTAGAAGTTCTCAGAACTCTTATTGTAGTTTGTAGTTTATAAATCTGATTTTATCTATATAATATCTAAGCTTGTGTACGTTAATGTAATTTGCAGATACAACTTTATTTTATCCGTATTGTCCTCTGTAAACAATGACACATGATTAGATATATGTATAGGAGAACATTTGTGTAAAATAGATAATTAACAAGTAAAATTGAAAAAAAAATGTATAATTATAAATAATAAAAAAAAAAAAACATACTTTTTTTCTGACGTTATCTCGAAATTACAAACCCGATATTAAGACAGATCAAATGATACCCCACATGTCCAGATCCATCACCACCCCGCCCTGTAGGCAAAGAAAGAAATGATGAAGCGCTGAATATTCAATGATATATATTGATCATTTCATGATCATATCAGGACACGGTCCAACCAGATCATTGAATATTCAGCGTTTAGTGTTATGGACAGCTACACGCATGACCATTTGATACACGGTCAAAGGTTAGCGATTATATCATGAAATAGTTACATTATCCAGTGTTAGAGACGCTGATGTCGTTTTATTTTTGTGAAATATCGTTACTACAACTTAGACAGGCAATTTAGACACTTAGTATTAAACCTTTTTGATGGAGATCCTAAATTAATTATGTGGCCACACGTGGATAAACATATCATTAAACGTTGATGTTTTTCATTTCAATCAAATATGTATATGGCTAACCCATGAAGTGAAGTGACCAATTCTATGATCTTGCCACGATCATAGAATTGGTCACTTCATGACGAAATAAATCAAACGTTGACGTTAATCAGTTAATGTTACTTATACTGCTTCGAGACACTTATTTCAATATTGGTAATTGTTTATGGAATTATTAAGAATATAACTGTATTTGCAATAGTGTGCGTGTGCTAGATTTTACTTTTTTATTATATTCAAAAGTATTCTACGTTCTAGAGGTAACTTCCTTAATCCTAACATAAAAACTCAAAGCTTATTCTTATTGCTCAGTGGTAGATTGAACTGTTAGAGATTCACAGGCTATTTCACATAATCAGTGCAATGTAATGTGAGTAATATATTTCTCATTTTTACCTCCTTTTATTATATTTATTTCTTCTTGTTTTTTTTTTTAATTTTAAGGTTAATTTAATTTAAGCTTAGTTTAATTTTAGTTTATTCACTTTTAGCAGCATAACAGCACACGATAAAATAGTACTATATTGTATAGTAAATGTATAGTCTGGTGATTTAAAAGAGAGGACACGAGTTTATTTACCCGATTTCTTCTCATAAGGCTCAATCTATTGGAAACGGGCGGTTATGAATCAACAGAAGCAAATATTGTTTTTTTTTTTTTTTATATGAATTTCACATTTGACAAGGCAACCTATAGTTACGGTGCCACTGTGTGTATTGATCCATATATTTTTTTTGTTTTGAATTTGAATAGAGAAGAATCGACTTGAGAAATGATGATGAATTTAGTTTATTGTAAAAATATCGGAGGCCCGCATACGTATTTTAATAACTAATCTCAGGTTTTGACACAACGTGTGTGGAATAAACAATATTTAATAACGTGAAACGAAAACAACTGGTACTTTAATAGGTACACATTTCATTTAATCTGTTACAAAAAGTTTATTAGTTGAATATGTACATTGATCATTGTAGTAACTAAAAACAGGAGCCGTGTTAAGCATCCGTCCCGTTCTCACTTGTCATGTAATTAATAATCTCAGCTTGGAATTCTCGCAAACTCCTTTAGACTTCCTGCATTGAGAGCGAGAGCAAAAAATGGGGTCTTTAAACAAACTGCGGCGCAGACAGATCACGCCATGCTAATTATGCGAAAAGGGTCGTTCACACATACATATGTTTATAATTTATTTATTTTACGTCTTAGAATAATCACTTTTATACCAATCTGGATACAGGCCATTTTTATTTGTACCAGATGATAGAAACTGTCAAAAATATATGACGGCGTTATAACCTATATTTACTTTCTTTCGTGGTCTCTCAAAGTATTACGAGTATATATAATGACCAGTCTTCTGTTCTATTCACATAACTGAAAATTTCTAAAGTCACTCGCAAGGAATCCACAAAACGGTATTTACACAATGGTACTAGTGAGATACGTCGTGTTGTCTTTTTCTCAATAACACATCGATTGGATGATAACATTTAATTTTGTACTTCTCATTTCACCGATCATTATATTCACATATACACGATATTTTGCAATAGTCAGGTTTAGATATATGTATTTTTTTAGCCATTTAATTTTACTACTTGACCTAAAGTAATATATTCTTAGGTGTAAAAGAATTGTATTTAGGAAACGCCAAAATAAGTAAATCAATAGGATACTATGATCCTATAGGTAACTAGTGACACGCTACAGTCAAAGATACGAAAAGACTGACTAATTAGTAATTATGTCAAAATGACCTTGGATATATTTGAAAATTCATTACTCTCTGTCCAGAATTACATCAGCTCCTTTTATAATCTGCACAACATAAAATCATTGGCTAATTTAAGGTACAAAACTACCTGTATGAAAACTTGCTCAACTCTAGAATTTTGTGACTTTTGTCTCGAAATAGTTTCTATGTATGTAGGTGGCTATGACATAAAAAAGAACACATACTGGTTGCCTGAAATCTTAAAGAGCTCCTAACAAACTATAACGTAACATAATGTGGCTATATTCTGCGTAATAGGTCAATGCCAAGAGTGTTTGTTATGGAAGTGTATACACGTTTGTTTAAACATTGTTCTGTTTCTGTGCCGTCTCGTTTCGGTTTGACAATAGTTATTTTACGTATTCACTTTGAAGTCTGCAACTTCAAGAACAGTTGCTTGAAAAATCTTAACAATTGATTATTCCTATTTGGAGCTATTATAAATTATAACATTGCTAGCTACGGCATTGTAATTGCCTAGTCAGGTAGAGGAACTTAGCTTCCTGCAGTCTCGCGTAGTTCCCGGACTTTTGCAAATAGGTCATAAAATGTAGTTTCCGCGAGCCGGTGACCTAGGAGACAATAGGCTACCGCATTGTCTATTGTCATCGTCAGCCAGACAAGCTGCGATGAATGGGGCAAGTTCATTCCGATCCGGTGCACATTAGCCGCTCAATGCGACACAGACACAGCGAAACCGTGAGCGCGAAAGAGAAAAGAATACGGTCTGCGCGGACACTCGGAATTACCGCTGCTTGAGTTTTGTTTTGGGACAGTGCAGTTGGTTAGCGCGCGGCGCACGAGTCGAACAGTTCCCACGCGCGCTACGATTAGCTCAACGGAGCAACGTAACATGAACGGTTCGCATTTCTATACGCGCCGCGCCTCACCGCTCTTGCACCGCCGATAACATCTGCGAAACCGATATTTAGGCCGTCGATACAGCGATAGGGTTCTAATTCGTGCGCGACGTTTCGCCGGCATCGTTCGGCCATGTGATCGCTCCTCGACCGATGGGAGCGAAAATCGAACAAAAAAGCCATCCGCTAATGTCTACCCCTCACGGCCGCTACAAAAAAGGGATAAAAAGGTTATTCCTGGAATGCACACATGTGGACGCCGCCGGGTAAACGTGGGTGCTTGTATTGACTCCGCAGTTTTACCACGATGCCTCGGAGGAGCAGATGGATGCATCTCGCGGCGGGCATCGCGCTCGGTGTAACCTTTGGGATATTTCTCAAGTTGTGTTTAAGGACTTCGTCGCGGACGACGATCGAATCATGTCCGGAATCAGCGAAGTTGATCGTCGATTCCGATCCCCTAGCCCTAATAGGATTGTTACCAAACGAAACTGTTCACAATTCGAACAGGACTTTAGTGTTTGTAGGTGTTATGACAGCTGAACAGTATTTAAGTTCCCGTGCGAAAGCAGTGTTTGAAACTTGGAGCCAGGACCTGCCAGGACGACTAGCGTTTTTCAGTTCCGAAGTGTCGCGTGCTCCAGGTTTACCTTTAGTTCCTTTGCGTAATGTGGATGACAGTTATCCTCCACAAAAGAAATCATTTATGATGTTACTGTACATGTATGAGAAGTATGGGGATAAGTTTGAATGGTTCATGCGTGCAGACGACGACGTATATGTGAGGGGTGATAAACTAGAAGAGTTTTTACGTTCTGTGGATAGCAGAAAGCCCCAGTTCATCGGCCAAGCCGGAAGAGGCATGAGGGACGAGAAAGATAGCTTAGCTTTGGATTACAACGAAAACTTCTGCATGGGCGGTCCCGGAGTGTTGTTTTCCAGGGAGACACTGAAAAGGGTGGCGCCTCACGTCAAGTATTGTTTGAAGCACTTGTATACAACTCATGAGGATGTGGAGCTGGGTCGGTGTGTCGCCAAGTTTGCTGGTGTTTCCTGCACGTGGAGTTACGATGTGAGTACCAAGCTGTCCTAACTACACACGTACGTAAACTAGTGTATTCAACAGACATTTTATTGATGGTTTTTAATACTTTGTCAGATACATAAATGTCGATTACGATTGATTGATTTGATTGCTATATATTGCTATCAGTAAGTTTGATGTGTTACGTATGAAACATTATGTGGAATAGTTTTTAATTTATGAAAATTAACTTTAACCATTTAACCATCTCCAATGAAAACCAGTTATGTTTTTTAACCCTGAGGGAGACGCTATTGCTTCCTTAGATCATTTCCATCATGAGAATGGCTACGTTTGGATTAGCTGAGGGTAAGGTGGTTGATTTTGACTCTGAATCAGATAGATCGAATCTGCATCAATTTCGTTGGCCTAAAACGGATAGGAACGATGACGGTTCGTTCGTCGTCGTTCCTATCCGTTTCTCCGGTGGTTCTTTCGGGGTTGCGAAAAAAGTGTAAGAAAATATAAATATTTTCCGGCAATCGGCCAGTCGTGTCGTAATTGCTTGGTTGAGTCCTTAGCGAGGTCATACTTTACATAAAAAAAAATAACACACACACAGAAAACATTTTTATGATTTAAAACAAGTTATTATTATTTCCACAGTATCTTACATATGTTGACGTATGCAACGCAATAGTTCGTATATGTACTGAACGGAAGGGTGCTATATAAATAATTTCATCCGAAAATAATCTTTAGTTCAAGACGATAGAGACGAATGTCGTTCGAAATTTCGGTAATGCTTGTTATTTAATTGCATCTTAAGCTACATAAAGCCAAGGAAATTGATTTCGTTGGCGAAGAAGTTAATTATTCCGCGATTTGAGGAGCGAGGTCTGCGCGAGTCGGCTTAGGATCACTGACCGTTGATGAAGACAGACACGTAGCTACTACCTAATGTAACAACTTTTCTTATGTTTGCAATACCTATTGTTTGTCATTTTGCACTAATTAGAATCAGCCTCCTTGAATATTATAACTTATTTTTTTTTATATAGTGACATTTGACTATGTTTAAGTATTACTAATAAGTAAATAGTGTTTTATTTAACGAATATGAAATATTGTTATTAATGCAAACATTTTGAGTGAGTTCAAACCTATTTAAACAGCCAATCAGTCTAGTCCAGTAAATGTATACGTAGTATTGCAAAAAAATGTTTTTTTTTTTATAACAATTGACACTAAATTAGGTATACATATAGTGACGTCACCTTTGTATATTTTTCTTTGAAGAGGCGTATGATGTTATACTTACATACACTCATATATTTGAAGGGCAAGGCAAGGAGTAATGTATAGGTACATATAGATATATACATAATTCGTTTTCTTTTAATTTATTATTCAGTGATACAAATCATACTATGTATTGTTTTGTTTAGTGGGTAATATGATTTGAACGCCCTATTCTATACATTTTGCTTACACAACTACATATTATGTACTATAAGTAAGTAAAACCCATCGATTTGAACTATGATCAACGTTGTTGGTTTCATAATTACTAGGTAAATCTGGTAATTTATTCTTAGATTAATCGATATTATGTTTTTCGATTCCGATTGTAAAAAAAAAAAAAGAATTTAGAACAGTCGTTTATTTTTTGATCTTGCAGATATATTTATACAATATTATATTTTTTTAAGTCTGTACCTATGTAGCAAATTATACTTATATAAAATAAGAGTTTAGTGACTTAAGTTTGTAAGTTTTTTTTGTTACATGAGTTAGTCTTAGTAGTCGTTATATCGTCCATTCGATGATATACGAGTACATCGCTTTCACATTATCGCCCCTTTGAAGCAAAAAATAATATTTTAGAAAACTTTTTAGATCTTTCAAAACAGGTTTGTTTAGTTAAAAAAAAAAACTGTCTATACCGAATATTTTATGACGAATATAAAAATGTGTTATCACAATTAGGACTAATGAACGATGAATTTTAAATTTAAAGCCCCTCAACGAGGTTATTAAATGTTTTAAAGCATTTTTATTATTAAGGAAAACATATCAGATTATACGTACCGTTTTTACAATTTCGAACATTAGCAATTATATATAATTATGTAGATTTAATGTTTTGTATGTTTTCTTTGATATTTGTTATGCAATTCAAGCGCAAATAATAAATATTGTATTATATATTATATATACATTATCGTATTCTAGTAGGTTTTTGGCTGAATTACATAGAGACGGTGCAATGTATTTAGACAATTTAGCAAAAAAAGAGGGTTATGGTTTTCGAGTGTATGTATGTATGTGTCTTTGTCACGCCCTACTGCTTACCGGCGACTATAGGAAAGTTCATATTACGTTTATTTGTTACTGACAGAAATAATTAATGTTTAAACTAAAAAAAAACTCCCAATGAAGACAAAAACGATGCTTGTGCAGACCTTGATTTTCCCAATTATCGACTATGGTGATGTGTGCTATCTCGACTTGTATGCAGATCTGCTCAACAAACCTGACCGACTTCTCAATAATTGCATTCGATTCATATTTAACTTGCGAAAGTATGATCATACGTCCACTTATCGCTACCAGCTGTCATGGTTACCAATAAGACAACGCCGAAGTTTAAGCGCGTTGACTACGTTGCACTCCCAGTCCAGTCCCAGTCCATCTAACTTCCAGTATCTCTGCTCTAACCATGATAGAAATCTTCGCTCTTCTAATAATCTTCTCCTTCTCTGCCCTTCTTATAACACCAGCAAGGTTCACTCTTCCTTTGCTGTCCAAGCCGTAAATCTCTAGAATGCGCTTTCTCAAGAAGTTAGGACGTCCACTAACCGTCTCACCTTTAAGGTTAAAGTACGTAAACTCTATAGAGATTTTTTGGCGGAATCAAAGGAATAATACCGTGCAAGTGTCTCGATAATCTATGTATTTAATGTGTGTATGTATATGTGTGTGTGTGTGTGTTTATGTATGTACATCTGTATGTGTAAATAATTGGTTTTATGTATATACTGTAAAAAAGAATGTTGAGTAGTAGTAGAAGAATGTAAGTATATCTAGTATATGTATGTAGAACTACCTATGCAACATTCTTTTTTTTCTATTTAATCATTTAAAACACCTGCCACAAACATCTCTGCATCACGCAAAGGTTGGCTGGTAGAAAATGCCTACGGCATTAAGTCCGCCTTGAGCAATATTGAAATTGCAGGAAGTGTAATAAATAAATAAATAATGTTTTAACTAATGCAATAACTTTGCTCGAATCGCAGCTATTCGAATTCCATGCTTATTAAGCTACCGCTGTTATATACAAGTGGGTCTGGACTCAACAGGAGTTATTATTTTGCAAGCAGTTCCCGCTTTGCCAAAAAGATTGACAAAAATCCTGACGCACTTTATATGTATCTGCATATCTACATCCTTTAAAAAAATTTGTGTATAACATACATTCCCGCCTATATCCGTAGAGGGTAGGCAGAGGATTATTAAACGCCAACATACCAACTATAACATATTCCCACTTACTGAATAGGTGGCATGCTTAATAATTGTCTTCAAACTGTCAATTTTTAGTTTATCGAGAATTACAAACATACATACATACGCTCACACATGTATCACGTAAAAGGGTAGCCAGAGGTGTATAAAACATCTATTTTGCCAATTAGAATTTGGTCCCACTAACTTATTAGGGGCAAGTCTATTGCCGTCAATCGGGCACTTTATGGCTGTATACAGACTGTCTGATAGATAACAGTCCGATCCCTTAGTTGCCTATTACGATACCCACGGGAAGAAGTGGGGTGGTCCTATCTGTATTAGTATGTATGTTATATGTTGTACATAAATATGTTTAGTTTTTATATAAGTTTTATATTTGAAAATAAGTTAGAAAATATGTTGAAATGATCCTCCAACTACCTCTGTCTCTCCGCATGATTATAATCCATCCTAAGGTTGCCTGGAAGAGATTGCTTATAGCAATAAGGCCGCCATTTGTACATTACATAGTTGACACGTGTTTAATATGAATTGTATTTTACTGTCAGAATGGTGTAAAAATAACGAGTATTCTATCTATCTATCTATCTGTCTATCTATCTATCTATCAACCCTATTCTACTCAACCGAGACATTACAAGAATTAAATGTGAAAATTAGAAGTACATTGATAGGAAGGTTGATAAAAGAGAATGGAATTGGAGAAAAATACGATTTTACTTTTTTATTTATCTGTCTAAGGAACAGTTTTTATTCCAATCTACCTACCGCTCAATAAGGAAAGTACAAGCGAGTAATTATATTGATATTGAGCAAGCTTATACTGTTACTACGCTCAAAATATTTTAGATTAAAAAAGTATAACAACATTTGAACTCGTTTCCACGGCTCTTGTGGTAATTTCATTGTACGCTTGCGTTACTGAAGGAAAGTGTTACATCTATTTGTAACAATTCTTTGTAGCTAACTGCTTTGTACACCATTTTTTATTCCTTATAAGGAAAACTCCCGCATTAGGACTGACGTGTGTCCCGGGGATTTTACAAACATTGAAATAACGAACATAAAAAACACGCAGACTCGGGACAACGGAAGCGAACCCATGATCTCTCACTCACACTACAGTGACGATCACTAATCATAAGACCAGCCGATAAGTCAAAATTATACAGAAATAACATCTTTGAAAGTTTGTGAGTTTTCTCAACGAAATTAGCATTCAATACATTATCGTATTTACAGTATAAGTGACGTTAACTAGTCGGTAATACGACTAGTCGCATAAAGACTTTAGCTTATGTTAAGTAAGCTTAAATTAGGTACTTTTCCTATATAAAAAAATGTATGTACTTATATAAGGTGTTACTAATGTAATAAACACCGAAGCTCAGTTTAACGAGAGTATTGTGAACGGTGACCGTGGGTATCATAACAAAACAAAAAATATTTAAGGTAGTTTTAATATTCAATATTGATGGGGTTGCCATTTATTTACAAAGGTGTTATTTATGTGATAGGGGGACAAATGAGCGGACTGGTCACCTGATGGTAAATGACTTTCGGCGCTCATGAACACTTGAAACTCAAGAGTCACAGGTCAGCTGTCCTTCTTTTAGGGTAGAGGAAAGGTAGTAGGGAAAAGGTGTCTAGAGAAAGGTAGGAGGGGAAAGAAGGAAAGGTAAAGAGAGGAGAAGAAAGAGGAGAAGGGTAAGGTATTGGGCCTCCGGAAACCTCACTCACTCGGTCACACAATGCAAGCATTATTTATTAGCCGGTTTTCTGTGAGAGCGTGGTAATACTCCGGTCGTGGTGGCTCATATATGCCGAAGCATGCCTTTCCCCACATAAAGTAGGTGTTTAACACCTGAGCCTTTTTGGTTATACAAGCGTGAGTGTACCTATGTATTATATCATCGAACGCCAAAGTCAGCATCTAGGTACATATGTGCGTAAAGATAATAAGAGGAAGGCCGATCTTCTTTCACTACTTCTTAAATATATCGTCAGTAGAATGAGGCACATTAAAAATGTATTTTTGTTGCACAACAGTTTTACGAAACGAAATCACACTGTAAAATAATTTTCCCGTTCACACTTACGCGCTACCTACTCCGACGCGGTTGTTTAGATCTAGGATTGCGTTTGACGCCATAAAGTTCAAGGTAGCGATGTTAAGACAAACTCCTTCCTTATTACTCGTAAAAAACGATAGACTATGTCTGTTCTAAGTTTAAATTAAGGTTTTATCGTCGTACAGATTATAAAAGCTAACTTGTATAGGTTAGTTTTTTTATAGGTACTCACTGTAAAATTGAAAGTGAAATGGGATGTTGCTATCAAAGAATCGTTTAACTATATACAATAAATATGACCTGTATTAAAACGCATAACAGATTTATTAAGTCTTATTTTCATAAACAAACTGTCAAAAAATCATACGGCTGAAGGTGCGAAGTATTTATAGGTGGTTTGATAAAAAGAAACGTTTTGCACGTTTAGAAACTTAAAAAAAAATGTTTTTGTTTCTATAGCTTACTAAAAGTAGTCTTTTGACGAGGTGGTAATATTAGTTTCCCTCCATTTAAGTACTGGCTACAGTCATTAACACGTTACTAAAGAGAGAACTGTCTCAAACCCTAGGGTTGCCAGTTACTTAGTAGATTTTAAACACTAGTTAACATGCGATATGAAAAAACTCATTTCTATGCAATTTTGCTTCAAGGTTACTAATTAATACATAGCAGAGGTTACAATATTAAAAATACAAATTTAAAATGGACATATGACTTTGCTTGTGTTTAGTTAAAAACCAATCATCCTGAAATTTGCATACACGTGTTGTGAGAAGTTATTACTTAAAGGGTAAGGAATATTCGAAATTGTTGAGCTTCATATATCAATGCTTTCAAACCATTAAAACGTCATAAGCTTTATTTTCCCAACTATCGACTATTGTGTAACGCATTGGATGGGTATCGACTACATCACACATCAGTCTTGTGTTCACTGGTGGACGATGGAAATCTTCGAGAACTTTCCGTAGAAATCTCAGGAATGCAGTTTCTTCACAATGTTTTCCATCATTTAAGTCTATGAAAGAGATGGAGGAATATAATAGTCTCTGGTCTGGAAGCCTCCCTCAGCCCTACAAGCGTACAGGGCAATATTACACGCTTTTCTCGTTAGTTAAACACCATAAAATACAGTTTGAATACTTCCTTATCTCCTGCCGCTCGTGTTATTTCTACTTAGAAACAGTATGCAGTACTTTGTTACTTATTTATTGAGCTTTGTCTTACTTAAAAATGTATGTTTTAACGTTAATAGCGTGAAGTGGTTATTAAAATAACAGAACGTGTTATTTGTACTAGCACTGACGCAGTGTATGAGGTTTTATAAGAGTAAAGGAAGCTTGTGATGTATGTAAGAATGTAGCTATAACTGGAACTAGCTGATGATGGAAGTCAGAGACCAAATAACCGAATAACGCTAATAAAGTACTACAGTAAAGGAGAAACTCGAACTCCGTACACAAGATAAATATTCAAGGAGTTAATTGCAAAGTTTTCACTCCGAAAATTAGCTCCAGAGACTTATCGACTAATAAAGTGGTATATTCAGCCACTTATTCTATATCTCTAATTCAAGATAAGATGACTATGAGTATTAATATGGAAACACTACGTTTGATGTTAAGGGGAGGCGATATTGACTTGTTCAAAGAAATAAACCGCCAAAAACAATTAGCGGGCTAAGAGCTATCTGCGGTTGAGACACGATTTTGCTTTTTCAACGTTATCAGCAAATAAATTAGTCATGTTGCAAATCGCACGCAATAATGACCACGTTGTCTTGTTATCTTTTCCGTTAGTATATTATATACACTAAATAACTCATTATGCAATAAAGAAAGAAAGAAAGACAAAAATACATTATTTTATAAGACAGACACACACATCAAACTAAATAATAGAAAAACAGAAGCCATGTATAACAGACACACACATTTGTTACACTACCTGCTAGCTTAATGCCAAGCATTTCTTAGATAACACACATCTAAGAAATGCTTGGAATACAATAATCAATACCAATAATATGGATATGTGTCTAAGTCTAAGTTAGTTAATTAAGCACTGCAACTCCTCCTGCCGCATATAAAATCTCTCTCCATCCAAATGTTGCCGCGATAAGGCCGCTAATTGTACAAATTCTAATTTAAGAATATGTAATGACTATAATATATATTGTAATGTCTTTTATTTGGACAATAAGAGTTTACCTATCTATCTATCTATTTATTACAGACAAATAGTAAAGGTGAGTCAGAAGGCCTTAGCTCAGCCTGGGCTTCACTACTTCACACTTGTTTCTTTTATACAATTATTACCTGAAACAAACGCGCATTGTTGAACAATAAAATCGTTGGTATGAAAATATTCTTTAATAGTTACATTTTGTTGTTTATACAACGGAAACTTCGAATACGTCCTTGACAAATATAAATGTCTAATTCCTTCTTCAAACAAATGCAAGCGTTGTTTAAAGTTATTTAAAAGTAGGTTCAGTCTAATTATATTGTTGACGACTTTAGCTTAGCGCATAAAAAAAGTATATAAGCAGGACACATATCTTGCTGTGGTCATTTGAATGTGAATGTGTCTTGTTAAGAGCAATAACACTGAAGTTGCCTGGCAGTTTATCACATCTGACGTATAACATAGAACAACATTAATTACTATAAGACCAGAATGATGTTAATCTTATTGTTAACAAAATTAAAAAAAAAAAGCTTATCCATTTGAAACTCTAAATCGATATAATAATTTGAAATAATAGAACGCCAAAAGACTAATATAATTTTTGTCTCACCCCACCACTTCCACACCACACAGTGTTCCAGCATGGAGTCTTCTGGCCGGGGCCTCAGGTGTACCCTAGAAAGGAAATCCCTGTGAACCCCGACAGACTTGGCCGGCTATTGGAAGCGCCCATGGCATTTAGATCCCTTTGATAAAACAGTAACAATGAATAACATGCAATATAGTGTAAGCTCACTGGAGGAGCATTTTGCACTGAAACAATAACATTCCATATGTTATTTTTTTCTAATTAATAAAAAGTTTATGAAAGTTGGACCGGTGTCGCAATTTTACACTTAATAATCCTTTCTTTCTTGCGACACATATGAGTTTGATGGTCATCTATAGACATAACGATTATTCGACTAATTTAACTAATTCAATTATTCGTGCATGGCTCCCCCACGGTAACATGTTTAACAATCATAGTCATTTTCAAGCTATTTTAATGTAAACCCTAATTAATTGTATTTTAGATATACGTTTTAGATTAGATATATAGATTTACGTTTCTCATGAATCATTCCGACCATTGGTCAAACGTCATTAGAACAACTACATATGCGGATCACCCATTTTTTGTCTCGTATCGGAAACTAACCCGCGACCTGCGAGCTACGAGCTTACTATTCAGGATCACTAACCACTAGAGATACTGGCCAGTCAATTTTATTGTCCCCAGAGTCGCATTTTGCGAAGAAATGAATGTATTTCTAATTCACGGCGTGCTATCAATAATTCTGATTGTTACCTGCACTGATGACTTTTATGGTTCGATGCAAAGGGTCGGGTGTCGTTTTGCATTGACTTGGAATCAAATTACTTTGTATGCAGAGCATTTTTGTGCAATACACATGTCGTGACACGGACCCAATGTACTTCGGTCCTATTAACGTCGAAGGAAAGAAATACGGTACCAATCTGGATATATGGTAATTTGAATGTATCTTGTGATGTTACGTCAGTCTGTTATTATTTGGGGACTTACTATTGTAGAAGTTTCTCAGTCTTTTGGACAGAAATAAGTATTTTTCTTGTTTTCAAGACAATTCTCGGACTAGAATCCATGGCCATGTCAAAGACTCCATGATCGAACACTGTGTGGTTTTAGTCGGTTCTAGTACGACATACCATCTTACCTCCCACTCCTCTACACCCCCCCTCCATGAACCCGGTGAGGTTATGACCCGTGGTGGGTTTCCACACAAAAAAAGGGGTAATAGCGACCGGTTTATGTAACAGTATTCAGTATATGCGACTTTAAGTGAACATTATATATGATCATACATAACTTTAAGGAACACAGATAGATACATGTCAAGCTTTGCGAGTGTGTGTGCAGTGTAGACTTATACACATATACAAAGATTTTCTTTTAGCCGTTTACTTCTCAAATGGGTCCCTTTCTTCCCCCTTCTTCCCATTGGTGATCTGTCAGACAGTATATGTACATATGTACAAACAGTCATACAGTGATGGCAACTATTTTCAGATTTTATATTAAATGCATATATAACTAACTTTATTGCAACCGCTGTTGAATCATCAGTGAGATTGAGGACATTAAAGTTCAAATAAAATTTTCTAGGTTTCTAAAGTAAATTTATTTAGGCGCCGGAAGGAAAATGCCGGAATAATCAGTAGAGATATAATATCTTAAGAAAATGTTTACATAAAAATACACTATACATTTTTTAGATATAGATTCGTGATTTATAGTAATCATGCAGATGGTTATCAATTTATCATAAGTACGTTTCAAGGTTTGTGAACTGAAAATATAAAATTATGGAATTATGTGAAGGACATATTTGCATTTGTACTGCTTACTCTACAACCTTCGTAGCCATAATTTAGTCTCATTTACGTAATAAGGGGAGGGCTATTGCCGTCAGCCGGGCTCTTTCGAGAATTAGATGGGAAACTTTGGAGTATATTGTCAGGAATGGGAGCATATAAAGGTTTGAAAAGAGATATTGCTTGGATTATACGGATGGACTTGGGAGTCTAAAAAATAGCTCAAACAAGTCAGGGTCGCATATCTATAACACTAACTGCCTGGTGACGGGTAGGAGTCCTCTAACTTTCTAACTGATAACTTTGTAATTGATTATGCTTGAATAAATATCCATTAACGGTCGTCTGGGTGTTTCTATATGTATGTCAGTATTTATTTACAAAAAATGTATCTGAGCATTTTTATCCCGAGTGCTCGTCTTCCCGAACCCACAGAAATGCTTAGTTTGTCTCGAAAGCGTTGCTATATGTTATACATATTATCTGTTATTATCTATCTATCAATCGATTGTCCAAACCCCAGTTCCTGGTTGTACATAGGCTTCTCCCAAAGTGTTCGATTCCAGATGCGGTTTTCAATTTTTATAGCATATAGAATCTTGTAACGCCGTGAATGATTACGCCATGTATACGCGTTCGCGACCTTTAAAAGTCATACAGATACATAATTTCTTAACGAACTATATTCTTTGTAACCCTAGACACACCTGCTACTGCCGAGGCGTACGTACATGGAACAAAATTTGCCTGAGACCCTCACTTGCGCAGCTATGTATTAATTGCAATTATAATTATTATAAAATTATTAATAATAAGTAATATCAGACAACATATACAGTGCCAGGATGACGGCAATAAATTTGCCCTCATAATTATGGTTGGAGGAAATTGGACGTTTCATACGTCGCTGTCTACCCCTTCTGAGATAGAAGCGTGAGTGTTTGCAAGCAGTTGTGTTAATGTAACGAAAGTCAATTTCGCTTTCAAACTCACTTATTAAAGTAAGATGTAAATTGTTTTACGGAACACTAAGAATCAGGTTATCTTATATCTTATCTAGTTTGGCGCTAGTCGGCGTGATGTATTTGTTAAACTGCTTAGAGAGCTATAGCACAAATTTGCAGTAGCTATTTTTTTTCTTAAAAAAGACAACTCCTGCACTAGTATTATTTCCGGTGCCTTCGTGATTCAAACAACAGACACAAAGAACACTCAGCCTCTGAACAATATGTTGATGATTACACAAAGTGTTGCCCGGTGCGGGGAACGAACCCACAACACTCGGCGCGACAGCGTAGTGGCGACATGACCATTTAAACTCGCCATCCGTGCAGTCAAATCAATCAATTAATTAGCTCATTGCTGCATGATATGGCAAATGTGCACCACAGCACCCGGTCCTACATCCAGTCTACCCCAGTCGCCTTCTTTAGGTCGTGGGTCCATCTGACTGGGGGCGTCCTACATTTCATTTACCGATTCGGGGTCTTCACCGTAGGCCCTGTTTGATCTAATGGCTATCGGTCTTCCTCTGCCTAAGGACCGAAGGCCATTTGCCACTAGCTAATGAGACAGCGTCTTGCCGATATAACTGACCGGCAGACGGCATTAGACTCCCTCGTATATCACATAGAACTCTAAACTTAAACGCAAATAGTTATTCAAACTCTAAACACTTTTGTTTTGTGTTAAAAACTTTGTGATTGACAGTACATAAGATATTGGTTACGTATGACTCGACCTTGCCACGTTTGTAAGCAGTGGCCCTGTTGTAGATAATTTTAGTAATTTTATCAGTTATCACATTCGTAATCTCTCGCGGTGACACCAAAATGACCGAATGTGATTAACGAAAAATATTAAAAAAAAAACGTTTTTTTTTAGTTGTGAACTGGTTGTATGATATCAAACTAACAATATAATATTTATTTTAACAGTGTAATTAATAAATCCTTATATAAAGCTTCTCCACAATTTTCTTGAAGGTTTGACACGTCTGCCAACAAACTTTTGGCGAACGCGGTGGGTTATTATGGGCTATACCTGACTAACTGAGTAGAACTACGCGATTGGATAGGCACAGTGTTTTTAGAAAGGGCAATTCAAGGGATTTAAAACAAAACGTGACTGAAAACAGCACCTACTGCAAACGTCCACAGGTACGACTGTGAATGGTCATTAAATAAGATGAATTATAATAAGATGAACACAGCTAATAAGTGTTCAAGCTGCGGGATTAGTAGCGCTGCCTCCTTAATAACTAGTTTACCTTTAATCCAGAAAAAGGGCTGTTCCCGACGGATATAATATAAAGTTTAGACGGCAGTATGGTTATCTAGTTTGCCAAAAGCTACATTATTTAACTTGTTTTAAAAACAACTCTAACTGGGCTAGATTTTTGTGTTGCAAACATTGAAACAACGGCCAGAATGAACAACTCGGATCACACAACTTTTTGTCCAGTGTGGGAATCGTCACCCCAATGTACTGTATCCCGTATATGACTGTATATCTACTGCATGATAGATAACAGTCCAAGCGTTTAGATGCCTTTTGCGAAACCCGGTAGAGGTGGTGTGTCCCTATTCTAGAACTACACGGCAAGAAGTTAGTAGGAAAAATTATTCAGTTCAACGTTATATAAGAAAGACAGTACGTATAGTTTCAATCCTACATTATAAATATATTGTCATTAAATATTGGTTGTTGATAAAGATTATCTCACTGCACTACAATGCCCGATTTGATAAATTTACGATTTTTTTTCCAAAGAGTTATAAAGTAATAAAAAGATAAAAACATTAGCAGTACGTTTGCCTAAACGTTATGTTATTTTATTGCCGACGTGCTCTTTTGCTTTTGTGGAGTGAATATTAAACGTTATTCTTCTAAACATATTATTACCTCCAAATGTGCAACGCTTACTAACTAAGGAGAAGAAAATTAAGCAACTCCTGGAGGGAGGTTCTATGTTCGACTGGAGCAGCATTTTTTTTATGTGCGATTTCTAAGTCCCGTTGTAATCAAATCCGGATTTGATTACGTGAGTTGACAGAAAAATTACCAATAAGTTTTTGAATTGTACGTTTCCACGACTTAAAATATTGCGCAAAGAGATGTGCAAGGGGTTTTGAAGGTCTACCAACCTTTTTTTTTTAAATTCATTGATTTTAATACCCTTTTGTTAGTTTTATTTGTAAGTATCAAAATAAACAGAACTGTTATTAAACGGTGTATGTTAACATTAACGTACTTATAATTAATCGTATTGCATTAAACCTCGGTCTGCCTGAAAATTACACGAGTGGCTAAAAGTGGGAGTAATGTATATACATATATGTATATGAATGTATGTATTATTTTATGTACGAGCATATGTAAGTTTCTTTTTTCCACAATAACTTCGAAATACTAAAACAGATTTGGAAGTATAGTGACACTGGCTATAATTAAAGTAGAGTTTTAGTAGTGTTTTCTAAATACCTAAGCTAAGCTCCTTACAAATAGACAGAGGTATATTTTTTTTATTTTTATACTATAGGGGGACAGACGAACAGACGTGTCACCTGATGGCAAGTGACACCGCCGTCCATGGACACCTGCAACTCAAGAGTCGCAAGTGCGCTGCCGGCCTTTGAGGGTGATGAGGGATGGGGGATGCAGGGAACGAAAAGGAGAGAGGAGGGATGCGGAGACGGAAAAAAGGAGAAAGGAGATGAGGGGAAAGAAAAGGGGGAGGGGGAATTGGGCCTCCGGAAACCTCACTCAATTCGGGGAAATGCAACGCAAGCGTTACTTCACAACCGGTTTTCTGTGAGGCCGTGGTATCGCACCGGTCGAGCCGGCCCATTCGTGCCTAAGCATGGCTCTACCACTGAAGACAATGCTAAAGGTGCCAAGGATTTGGATACTCCAAACATCAATGCTATAGACTAGCTGGATGCGTCATATGCGGCGATGATCATTCCACAAATTCATGCGCGGATAAACTAAATACCTGCGTTGCGCAAACTATAACTAAAATCGTCCCACTAACCACAAATGTTGCGAGATCTGTAAACAATATAAAGTTAAAATTTAAAAAATCGCGCCCGTCGTACAGATAAATAGCAACGCTCAGAAAAAAACAGATCATAACTAACCCAAAACATACGCAGAAGCAACAAAAACAAAGCGATCACACTTAGAAAGAACGTCTGACTTTAATGACATGCCGGCATTGCTAGGAGCTATGCTAGAAAAACTTACACAAACGATGATGACTATGATGGAAAAAATTATGGACAAAATGTTGGACTGCTTGGTTCAGTTAGTCGGAAGACTGATGAAAAAATTACTCGAAACCTCTGAGTGGTTCCTTGGAACACCAGCGGCTTGAAGGAACAATGTCAAGAATTCAAACGAGAAACAAGATCACATACAAGACCCACATTGCCTCCAGGAATTATTCCCTCTACATAACCATGCCATGGCGGGAGCGCAGTAATGGTCAAAAACAACATTAAATATTACTCTACAGAAGAAAGAGAAATAAGAAAAAGAAAGAAATATAATAAAAGAAGATAGAAAATGAGAAACATATTATCTCACATTACATTGCACTGATTATTTGGTTATATATATGTATAATGTGTGCCTGTGAATCTCTAACAGTTCAATCCCAAGCGCTTCTATCTTCCATATAATACACCACTGAGTAATAACGACCTAAATTTATTTAGGCTTAAAGTTGTTATATTATTGGGGATATTATTATAAAATTGCACAAATTGACCTAGAAACAACTCGATATTTTTTTGGAGCCTGGAGGCAGGTTCGACAAATGTTTATTACGTGTGTTATAAGAGTGTATATCACTTTTTTAATAATAAAGACATATATTGCCGTCAATCGGATACTTTATGACTGTATACATACCGTCTGATAGACAACAGTCCGATCCTTTAGTCGCCTTTTCCAACACCCACAGGAAGAAATGGATGGCTCTATTCTACTACAATTAGTTCCTAATAGCTAATAGCGGGCAAGCCTATTGGCGTCAACCGGGCACTTTAGAAACTTGAGAAATTAAAATCTATACTTAAATCGAAACGTAGAATAAGGAAAAGCCGAATTAGTCGGATATGTATAACTCGAACTGGCTGTTACCTTTTATATTTTGTATCAGTTTTCATTTACACAATCTCTGGTATTTCAAAGAATCACCTACCACAAACGTCTCTGTATAACCCAAGGTTGACGGCTCGAAAATATCTACAGCATTAAGTTCGCCTCATGCTATTTATCTGCAGGGAGCTTAAATAAACATTAAATTGTTAGAACAAACCCAAAACTCTATCCAAAATTATCAAACACTGACAACCGAAGTCGACGAGACTTAAATAGACTGTTTTAAAAGATCAAATACAGCCTATTAGGCTTCATGTCTAATGTAACACCTATTTTATGTACATACCCACATTCTATGATAATAAATGATTTGACTGATTATGAATATTGTTTCTAGATGATATTTAAAAGCTGCTAATATTCATTACAGTTAAAACTTAGTACAAGAGGAAAGCGGTTTTGCTCAGCTCCGGTATATTGAGACCAGCGGATCATGTCTGTCGTCTGGTCCATTGATGTCCGAACATCTGTGAGCGTTTTAACTTCAGTAATGAATAGTATACAAACATAATTCACTGAAACACAACGAAACAACGGCCGGCCGTAATTTTAGTACGAGATTAGTATGTAGTTCGAAGAATGACGTAAACTAGCTTCATTTCAAGAAATTTCGTAGACATAAAGTTTAATAGACTCTATTGTACATCATAAAATAAAAGTTTATAGTATACATAAATCGGTCTTATCGCGAATAGCGATTTTTTACAAACAAACCTATGTAGATGGACATATTTAAGTTGATAATCGTTTAAAGAGGAATTGCTCATATTCAGTATTCAGTAAAACTTGTTTGTGTAAAAGAAAAAGATTGATTTTAAAATAAAAGTCTTTTTGTAGGAACGTGCATACAAAAAAGTCACTTTATAATCTATTTAAATAGATTCAAATCTCAAGACGCATCGCTATTCTCAGTTTATATATGTGTTGCCACGTAATTTTATTATAATAATTTGTGTACATAGCAAGCGTCTTTGTAGTGATTCTAATTATAAGCTGAATTTAATGCTGAATGCTGAATTTAATTTAAGCTGAATTTAATGATTAAGAACTAGAAAAATATTTTTAATTCACTTCATTTTAATGTACGAAAATACCGTGGGAGAGACGGAACATTACCGAGAACGGAGCATTACAATTTACATTACAATACTTGCATTATATTGCAGAGTGAGTGAGGGTACCAGAAGCCTTCGCCCCCCCCTCTCATCGCCCTCAAAAGTTCATTGGACGTGGTTGTCACTTACCATCAAGTGACGTGTCTGTTCGTCTATCCCGCTATATAAAAATATTTGATAAATAATTCAGAAAAAGAAATTACTACAAATATTTCATCTTTTCAATACGAATATTACTTCTACTCGATGAATATTACACATGCTAGATGTGGCATGTGTTAAAATCTTGCTACAACCTTATTGTAGACATACTACGCAAGCGAAGCAAGTAACACACACTCACATATACATGTACGTAAATACATACCAACATACATACACACACTTAAAAAACATAACCCTTGTTCTTGCGTAGTCGGGTCAAAATGTGAACACAGGCAACCAACGTCATGCTGATAATTTTAAGATTCCTATATCCGAAAATATATGATCTCAAATTAAACGGTTTGGCTCTTCTTTGATGTGCTGATTGGTGAAAGCCTGGAATTCTCTACCAGCGCACGTGTTTCCTTCCTACATTAGTGATTCCGGGTCTTTTAAGCGGGGCGTAAAAAAGCATCTTACCAGGCCGCCATAGTGTGAGTCACCATGCTGCATTGACTAGACATGCAATGAGGATGGTGACCACCACTCTTGGCCTCCACTTATTACTTTCCATCAGGCAGAGTGGAGTCACTATGGTAGGCTGATATAAAAAAAGACTAATAGAAATAAGAATTGAATCTTAAAAATCGTAGATTTATATCAAATCCTTAGAGCATACGCTATGTCGTAAAAAGTCCACTTTAAAAATTATATGTAATGTCACTGGTTGGTGTCCTGATTTCGTTAAAATGGGACCACTGAAGGAGCATACACTTTGGAACAAGAAAAATAAATAAAAAACCAGTCAAAAATTGGCGGAGAATTCGTTTAATACACTTGAAAAAATAATACACAAGTCCGTTAAAAAAATGTATCATACATAAACCATTTAGTTTTTAACAAGCAAGAAAATGAAATTGCTGTGGTGTTTTTAATTTGTTATGGTAGGAGCGCTTTACTCTCATTTTCACTTCATCGTTAATATAGCTTTATTTTTGAGCCTATAGACTACTGCAACACGTACCGCTGATTCTAGAATACAGATAAATGTTGAAATAGGGGGCTATAATAGAGGGCTTGGACTTGCCGGCATTAATAGTTTCAGTTATAGTTGCGACCCTGACTTATTTAGGGTATTGCTTATACTTCATAATAAATAAATAATAAATACTCCACACATCTCACACACGGCCGTCTGATCCCAAACTAAGCAGACCTTGTACAATAGTAACCAGACTGCTGATAAACATACTTATTTCTAAATACAGACATATTATAGATAAATTACACCCAGACACAGAACAAATGATCGTGCTCATCACACAAATATTTGTCCTGGGTGGGAATCGAATCCACGACCTCAGCTTAGCAGTCAGGATCGCCAACCGCTAGACCAACAGGCATGTCAAGCTCCCCAATCCCCACTTAATCTGTATATTTCCTTTTCCTTCCCCTTTTATCCTCTTTTTCTGTCAATATACACCAAATATTTTAATGCAATTCCCAGAAGTGGCCGGATGACAGCAATCGGCTTGCCCCCAATTACATATACCGGACTAAATAATAATTGGCAAAATGTAGGCTTAAATTACAAATCTGCCTACCCCTTTAAGGATACAGGTATGAGTGAATGTGTGTATAAAAATAGTTTTTTAATATGTTGATATTTTCATAGATTTATATGTCTTTGTTGTATACGTACGTTACACTATTGAACAACCAAGATATGATTTCAAGAATTGGCGGCAGATATTATACCTGAAATCAATCACACATTTAAGGCCGGCAACGCACTTGTGACTCTTGAGTTGCGGGTGTCCATGGGCGGCGGTAGTCACTTACCATCAGGTGACCCGTCTGCTCGTTTGCCCCCTATCGCATAAAAAAAAAAAAACACGAATGCTAATGTTTCGTTCAAGTTCCACTGCCACGTATAATCCATTGTAGAGAAAAAAAAATGTTGACGGGTGATTTGTGATAAATTAGTTAGTGCAGGCGATGATGACTATATATAAAATATTAATCTTGGTTAGGTACTTACATTTTGTGATGAAGTATTTCTTCATTGTCAGGTATCATGGAGCCAATTACTGTTTTTTTTTAAATTCATTTTTAAATGATGCTAAACCGGATGAGATCATTAATTTGATTAATAATGTCATATGTTTTTGCTTTTATAGCTCAATCAACCTGTAAGTACCGTTCGTGTAGCGTAATTTCCGAAGAAATGTATGTTGAATATTTTTTTGTTTACTAGTGAACCGGTTGATACACAGCGTGGGCGTGTTAACTCTCGTCTCCGATAATTGAATTGTTATCCGAGGAAAGTGTGCCTGCCTATCTCAAATGGTTGCCCTTGAAGTTGATGCCATATTATATTCTACGAGCAAACTCGGCCTGTTTCGCTGGGCGTATAGTGCAGATCAATCAAATTTTATTTTATTTTGTAGAAATAAAATAAATAATGTGTCCGTTGTGTATGTACACATAGGATTTATACTCTCAAACATAATGTTATAACATGTAGATTTCAACGAAATGGTTACAAAAGTCGCGCGGGTCGTCTGTCTTTAGTTATCTCAAGTTATCTTCTCAAAAATCCGACCAAATTAAATGCAGTAAAGGGCAAATTTTAACTTCATAAAATTTACGTGGTGATAAAACTCTTTATTTTATACGAATGTAAATAATGTGTGTTATTAATTCAGCTAAACATTTCTTTTGATTAATTTCTTTTTTACTAAAAAAATCCATTATTCTGTGTCAAATTAATTTCTTCGACTTCGACAGACAAACCAACAAACAAATAATTTAATCTCTTTATAATATTAGCGTAGATTGACATTGAGAATGAAATTTGCTGCATATGATTTCAGTTCTCTTTTAATCCGGTTCGTTCAGGTATTAAATAATTATGTAATTGGCCGCGTGTAAGCAAAAGCAAGCAAGAGTTTAACTCCACGATATCGTCACCATTGCTGTTATATTTAATTAAAAATATTCAAAGAAAAGAACCCATTACGAGTAATCAAACTCCTTAATAGTAATAAAGCCAATATAGTGTACTAGATGTTGGCCGCGACTTCGTTTCCGTGTAAATTTTTTCGCCCATGTGCTGTTTTAGACTCTCTAGACATTCTCTGTGCCAATTTTTATATAGCGTGTAGCTGTTGAAACAGCCATCTAAACATTTCCATTTTTAGTAGTATGTAATATTATTTAATAGTGTTATATTTTTTTTTTATAAACTGTTAAAAAGTCTCTAGTAATTTTTTTACATGAAGTAACCTTGCTTCTGACAAAACCAAACACCTGACAGCGAGGCTCTGAATTACTTCATTAACAAAATATTATTCGATTTCCAAACTTTATGTTCAAAGTAGATTTTCCATACACAAAACACTAAATGAGCACTCAGAATAAAACGTTTGAAACACGAGTTAGTGAAGACGCTAATACACTTCACAAACAACCATATTGGTTTAACGGCTGCAAGGCTCATTTCTCTTTATTTGTGTAATATTGCAGCAAATGGGCGTACAATAATCTGAGGCGGAGTTTGTTACGAAGTAAGCTTAACATAACATAATTTATACTAATATTATAAGTTCAAAAGTATCTTCTGTCTGCCTGTCTGTTACCTTTTCACGACTAAACTTGATTAAATTTGATATGTACCTTGAACAGGAAGGGAAGGACATAGGGTAATTTTTATCAACACATCACGCATGCGGTGTCAGAGCAAGTATTGCATATTTATTAAAGTAAACAAAAAAATGATCTATTGATGAATCCGACATCAATTCGACATCGAACGATTTAATTTTGAGGATCGATATTGTCAATTCCAATCCAATCAGTGTAGCATTTCTTTTTCTTTATTTTTCTTCCTATCTTTCTTTTTCAATATAGCTAGGCTAGGCATATTTTTCCCATTTCTAATTAACATAGAACCCAGTTGACACAACCCAATCGCCCAGGTAATTTGTATTCCCGGGAATTGGACCAAATTTTATATAAATTATGTAGGTGTTTAATATTCCTCTACGAAAACCTTCAGGGATGTAACCGTATATATTCAGATTTTAATGTTAATTATGATGTGGAAAACCACTACGCAAATAAAGAACCCCATGCGAACTATATACATGACTTGTCTTAAAAAAATATCGAAGATGTGGGCACGAAGTACATATGATAAACGTACTAAAATTTTGTGATTAGGCTCTAGTAATTTTTATTTGAGTATATAGTGGACCTTAGTAGACACGAACTTGAGGTAAGGCTGTGAGATAAATTGCATTATAGGCCCATAACATTACGTATTACCCACTCATGTAAAAATTACCATCACTTGTTGTGCTGCGGTCAGCGTGCGCTAGTAATTGTTGCTGTCTAATATATTGTAATGATAGTCTTTGTCTCTTATTCAGGTTGATGATAAGTTCAAAGTAATTTAGAGAAAGAAATTTAGAGAAGTTCGTAGCTTGATTACTTGATCTGTTGTTGCCTATTTATGGATAAGCTTTACCTGAAGTTTTTATTCGATAGGTGCTATCTTCATATCAGTTCGAACTTAATATAATAAGGAATCAGATAATGGATGCTTTTTGTTTTTGCTAAACATTATATAGACATAATTTATTCAGTTTAAGGGGTTACAGTCTATCGTAACATATAAATTCTGGGCACGGGAATGTTCGAAAGATCTAATAAGATGACCAAAGAAGCAATTACACATTGATTTAATCTGTAAAGTGATTATATTGAAACCAAACTGTGGAGAGCAGACAGCCACATAAACTTAAAACAATGGTAAATTTTTATTTTCGTTTTTTATTTCCGTCAAAAGGCTATATTTGATGACATCCCAATTACGTAGGTAAGTGAATAACGTGTTCGAACTACGACTTGCTAAAACTGGAGCTTTATGATGTTTATATATAGTTTCATAACACAAATCATCTAATTGGGGCAAATTTGTTTTTTTTAAAGAACTTCCGCACCAGGATTAATTCCTGTGTCGTGGGGGATGACTTTACAAACATTCAAACAGCTAACGCAAAGAACACCCAGACTTAGAACAACAGCACGAACACTCGGCGCGCCAGTGGCCACTTAAACCGCTGCGCCATCCGTGCAGTCCAGTTTAATGTATCATGTTCCGCCTTCGGCAGGTTGTACCCATTTAACTAAACACATCTTTGTGAAATTACTAGTGAAATTATTGAGTCCAAATTTTTTGTATTTTATTTAATAATCCAAACTTCTAAACATAATCTTTTTCTTTTCTTGCTACATACCGTTAGTGGTACACGTTGCAATTGGCAAAATGTGCATGTTCAATATACCTCTACCTACCCCGTCAGGTATACAAGCGAATCGTATGTTAATGTGATTCTCAAATAAATCTCTAAAGTCTCACTTATTTGAACAATTATTACCGTTAATTCTTTTATCTCTTTCACATATTTCCTAAACGACAGAGACAAATTATATGTAACTAGGCTGCGGCTCTTAATGCCTTTATGAAGAATCCTTTCAACAGGCCGTGAAAAAAAATCTAGTATAGGGGGACACACGAGCAGACGGGTCACCTAAGGGTAAGTGACGTCCACCGCCCATGAGCACTTGCAAAAGGGGAAAGAAAAGGGATTGAGGTAAAGACGGGAAGAGAAAGGTAGGATTGGAAAGAGGGTAAGGGAAAGAAGGTTCTGCCTCCGGTGACATCACTTACTTCGTCTCACATTGCAAGCATTGTTTAACAGCCGGTTATCTGTTAGGCCGTGGTAATACTCCGGTCAAACCGGCCCATACAAGCGTGTATATAGTACCACCGTTATAGTATCAGCAAGTATCTATTGTAGTGGCATTCTCTCTTTGAACCACAATCAGTCGTGTTGAGGTAATATTTACATGGTAAAATAAAAAAAAAAATTGCGTTCGTTGTTTGTGTGTTTGTAAAGCCCCCGTGACAAAGGCATAATTACTAGAGTGGTGGTCTTTTTAACTTAAATAAATAGAAATACATCTAGAAAGACATTTACATATCTATCTATTTATCTTATAGGAGCATTCAAAAGTGTAATACACTCAAATGTCGCTAGTTAACTTTCTGCTGCTGCTAATAAAATGCTGTTCACGTTTGTATACTCCGTAATTTGGACCAACATTTGATGTCGATAAGAATCTAGTGATTATTTGTAATTTTTAATCCGGATTTTATTTTATTTGTAATCCAAAGCTCATGTTTGAGATGGCATGCAACCAATAAGTTCGCTTTATGCTGTGAGATTAACGAGGCTGTTCTAGGTAATATTAATCATATCCTAAACACATAACATTATAATTTTGAATTTCGAAGGTCATCGTGTTTATGTGATGAATGACGGAAAAACCCAGTTCATTGCTCTGTGCCTTTGACAAACATTTGACAAATATACATACATATTTATAAAGCAGGGTCCACATGAAGCAACATTTATCCGATCCGATCACCGTTAAGTTATGTTAATGGGCTTGTTTCCGTAATTAAAACTGTTTTGTTCCTATTTATTCCGGTTATGCGGTATTATGTCCGTTCAGAAGCTCAGAAGACTGGGGGCATTCTCAGGCCTCATCCAGTGTCCGTGGGAACGAATAAATAATTTGTATCTATATTTTCACCGTATGAAAACAAACTGAGCTACTGTGTCGATTTGATATAGTGTAGATTATATATTATGTAAATTCTCATATTTAGTATTAACTACAATCCGTTTTTGGGAACTTATATTGTAAGCACCGACTCTTTAGGTGTGTAGGCGGAACGTGGTAACTTTGCCCACTTATCGGTTCAAATATTAATATAAATAAAGTAGTAGTAGCAGCTATATGTTAAGTATACTAAAATCTAAAATAAGGTTTTACAGTTGTCACTGACGATAAACACGCACACAAATGTTCACGCACAACAGTGCCATTATGACGTCATAATATCGACGTTGTTCACCCTCCCCAGTCCGGTGACTCAAAGTGGGTTTATCAAACAATTGAGTATTAAGATGTTGGGAGCGATTTATGCTTCCTATGTCTAGATTGAATGGTATCCGAGCGTCGTTTCGGAGTCACGACCTTGCACGCTTGTCCAAACATAAAGGATATTGCACACTGGTGGCCCGGCGGATTTGTACAAAAAAGGCCATGAGTAACACCTGGCAAACTTGTATAAACTTGAACGTCCTGTTTTTAAAATACCTATCTAAAAATGTAATGAAATTGCAACATAATTTTGAAGCGTTGTAAACTTTTTTTTTTATATGTATAACCCTATAAAGACAGCTTACATGTGACACATAGATACTGACATTGTAAAAAAATACGGTAAAATATTATTTAGAGTTTTTTTTTTTTTTAGAATTCGAGTTGACAATTTTTAGTATTACAGCGCACTGATGGTGGGCTTAATTTTCGATAGTGTGGTCGGCCGATTCACAGTCAAGTCAATTATGCTCACTCCCATACAACTTCATACTAGATGTCATAACGATCAAAGAGTGGTGGTCCCAAACGTATATACGTACCTAAAAATCCAAACACGTTTCACCTCATATGGGTAAAACCTCAAAATGGCAATTTTAACGGCAACAATATCAGAAAGAAATAAAAACCTTGTCATTTCTTAAAGTAATTTAAAAAGTAAAAAAGCATGTGATGAGCAGTATAGTTTGATGGAATGGTAATTGGTAAAGCCTTATAAGGCTCAAAAAGGCAGTAAGGATTAATTGTGTGAGCTGAACTATTGATCCTTGTAGTACGACTATGGCAATTTCCACTTAAAATGTTTATTTCGCTTTTACACACTAACTAATTATCCAACCACCATGAAATTTTGTATACAAAAAACCCTTCATTCGGAAAAAAAGTCCTGTTTCAGGTTGCCAAGGGGCACAGATTTATATACAGTGGGAGAGCATGGGCCGACTCCACCGGAGTAATACCACGGCCTCACAGAAGAGTAGTAGACAAAGAATGCTTGTATTGTATTCCGATGACTGAGGGTACCGTAGGCCTAACTTCTCGTCTCCTCTTTCCCATCCCCTCATCGTCCCCGCTTCATTACCATTAATGGCGGGCAGCGCAATTACGACTCTTGAGTTGCAGGTGTCTATAGCCATGACACTTAGTCACTTACCATCAGACAATCTGTTCGTATGTCCCTTTACATAATAACAATAAAAACTAGATTTTTTAGTAACAGATTACATTCGAAATCTTATACCAACTTTACATACAGAATCTGGCATATATGCAGCCTTTTTTAATCGATTGCGCAAGATGTAGGGATATGTTTTTTGGATAAAATTTTAAATTATTATTTTTGGATAAAATTGGTATATAAGGTCATTGTGATTTTGGACATGTGATGTGTCATTTAGGAGGGGTGAGAACAATATATAAGTATAACATTTCGAGATAACGTCAGTAAAAACAAAACAGAGTAACAAAAAAGTTTTATATCTTTTTGATTAAATACATACACATATAATAATATTTTTTCTAGTTCAGTTATAACGCTATGGGATTCGTTCTGCGTGGCGTTTATTATTTTTTGTATTACGAGTGATACTAGTATGGATTTGATTTTGTGTCAGCATATATGTAATTCTTATACATTATGCATCAGTTTAAACGTCCTTCATACTTCGTGCTAACAATTTTAGTCAGTGGACCTCTCCGATCAGACGGCATGTCTCCTGATGTATTGTAATTCATACATATGTTTATTAATGAGTCATCACTATTAACTCATTGTTTTAAATATTTTGGAGTAGCTATCTTGATTTGTAAACACCGGGTATCAATTTATATGAATATATTTAAATATAATAGTCGCGGATGATTCTAAAACATCAACTTGCGATATATGTACATACTCATACATATATATGTATATGTATTTATTTCTTCCAGAATTTAAGATGACTTGTTTTATTTGTCATAATTTGTTGTTTTAGAATGAACTACGCAGAACAAACACTGATCATATTGGTGATATTCTGAAGAACAGGTCAGAATATCCCAAATCAATAGGTAAGCAAGTGGCGGGCTGTTGTCCCTGGGTACTAGTTACTCTCTGGTCTCTGGTTACTGTTAGCCAATCTGTTGAAGCTATTACAGTTGTTCATAAGCTCCTCAAAACTAATTAGTAATTACCGAACGCGTTCTTAAGATTCTATGTATCTTTGAGTAGGTATGAACTCTAAAAGTTTGATACTAGGAGAACAAAATGTCAAAATCCAATTAGTGACTTCCTCTCACGGCCTAACAGAAAACCAGTTGAAGCAACGCTTACGTTGCTTTTCCTCACCCCCCCCCCCTCGTCTATACTCCTCATTACCTTCAAAGGTGGCCAACGCGCTTACGACTTTTGAGTTGCAGGTGTCCCTGGACGGCGGTTGTCATTTGCCACCAGGTGACCCATCTATTCGTCTGTCCCCATTCTTGGACGGGCCTGGTGGTCTAGTGGTTAGTGACACTAATTGCTTATACAGAGGTCGTGGGTTCAATTCCCATACGGGATAAAAATTGTGTGATCCACAAATTATAGTTGTTTTAAGTCTGGGTGTTCCTTGTGTCCATTGGTTGAATGTTTGTAAAGCCCCCCGAGTAACAGGAATAATTCCTAATGCGTGACTTCTCTTATTAAAGAAAAATATTATTAAAAAAATAAAAAAAATAAATGGCGCCCATACATTCTTGTAGACTGTTGTTCATTATTATCCAGTGCGATATTTACTAGCGTAGGATAAAACGTAATGAGGCGTTGCCCTCGTGTCGCAATTTTATGTCTACGCTACATATACAGTGTGTATTGCTGCGTATTCTCGTAAACCTATAATTCTGAGAACGACTTTTCAAGTCAATTATGGCATTCTGATATAAGTTCCTTCGAGATAACTACAGGCGTTGCGCAAAATCTAATATATATATTTTAAGGATAATAACTTGTGTCACGATGTAATTTACACTAAGTAATAAAAAGTAAGCATCGTCTTCATCGTAATCTTAACTATCAGGTAACAGTTAAAATGCTTTTCATATGCAGGAACCCTGGTCATCCAAACCCTACCCGGTGGAATATTAAAATCAACCGGTTAGATTTTGGTATTTACCAGCTATTTACAACAATAAGCTTATCTGTATATTCTGATAAATTATGTTTCTTCAAGAGGTCCTTCTAACTCCTATTGGATTAACAAAGATAAATTACAACAGTTCAATTTCCTGTAAATCATACTAAGCAACAATTCAACGAAACAGTAGACTGCACTAATGGCGTAATGGTTTAAGTGGTCACATGCTGTGGGTTCGATCCAAGCACGGGACCAAACTTTTTGTAATTCTAGAATTGTCATTCTTCGTGTCCGTTGTTTGGATGTTTGTAAAGTCCCCCGTAAGACAGGATTAATCTTAGTCCTAGAGTTGTCTTTTAAAAAAGTAAAAAGAAAAAAGGAGCAGTGGTTAATCTAACTACTTTAACCACGACGAAATAAATACCGTAACTTCATTCTCATTAATAACATTGCTCCGCCTTGGTATAGATTTTACTTAAGCTTGTTGTGCTTATACATAAGCTTTTTAAACTTCAACTTTTTAAAATCTCCTAAAACTTTCATCAGTTATCAGTTTCACCAGTGAAAGAAAAGCTTCTTATTTCAAATGATTAAATCAAAAGGTTTCGCCACCGAAACCGCAGTACGACTTGCCTCATAAATATTAGGGCAAGAAGAGTCCGACGGACCCCTTTGCCCTCTCCAATGGGCAAAGGACATCCATGAGGATCTTCCACACCGCAAAGAAAAAAAAAAGGGTATAATTAGGTTTCCCAGGTTGGCTAAGTTGGCTTCAGGAGATTTTAGCACGACCTCACAGAAAACCGGTCGTGACGCAACGCTTGCGTTGCCTTTCCCCGAAATCATTGAGGTTTCCGCAGGCCCAACTCCCCTTTTCCTTTTACCATCTCCTCATCCCCCCTCTTCTTTCCTCGCATCATCATCGTTCCTTATCATCCTCAAAGGCGGGCAGCGCACTTAGGACTCTCGAGTTGCGTCCATGGACCTCGGTTGTCACTTACTATCATGTGACCCGTCTGTTCGTTTGCCGCCTTCTCCATTAAAACACGTCTCTTTTATAATAAAATGTAATACAGTTATGTACAACCTGTATAGTATGACAAAGTGGCGTGATTCGGGTGTTACCTTACAACCATTACTGCAACTATTGATTTTCCATATTTGTCGGAAACGAGATGTGACGTAAACAGGTGTTTTTTAGATAGTTTTGATCAGTGCGCCACATCATTGAGGCTTGACATATATAATAATAACATCTAATATTTTTATTCTTTCTTTAATAATGTTGCATAAAGAGGGCCTTATCTTATCTACGTATATATTGCGAATTATTTGTTTTACATGCAACTACTGGAATCAAAGCAGCCAACTCTATGTGGCGCTAATTGCGATTGGTACTTATTTCGAGATTAAATGAAAAGTAGTAATTATAGAAATGAAATTATAAGACTAATCTTATTAACATAAAATAAAATATACTGAGGAAATATTAGTATATTTCCCGAGGAAGGTAGCTTGGATACTCTGAATATTATGCTATGGCGATATGTCCAGCAGGGGAATGCTATAGGCTGAACGATGATGATGATACTAATACAATACAATAACTATTAAAACCTTATTTTTGATATAAATTTAATTGCAAAACTGTTCATCTTTCAACTTGCTTTCTAGATTATAGGTCGAGGTAATTTGTCAGTTGCTTCATACTTGCAGCTTAAGCCAACAAGCGTTTGCATGCATATATAATATATGTATATGCTAATGGTCCTTTAGGTTAGTGTTCCGTGCTGATTTCTGAGCGCGAGGTCGTATATTCGATTCCTGCCCGGGATCAAAAGTTTGTGTGATCTAAAAATTGTTGTCCAGAGTCTGGATGTTGCTGTGTACGTTGCTTAAATGCCCCAGCGATAGCCATATGTCATGCAGGAGATGTCCTTTTAAAAAAAGATGATGGTGATGTTGAAGGTCTTAGTTATAAAACTAAACGATTTTTTATAGTGAAACTTCAAGATCTTTTCGAGAAATAAAGGAGATGTGTATGAGCAATGTTTTCAGTTCCCACGCGCCCATTGTCCTCTTTAAAACTCGTCTAGTGTTTTGCATATATGGTCACAATACGTGTGAAGTGGCATTGTTCTTACTACTAGCCTTTTAATTTTGTATGCCGTGTATTGTAAGTTATTGATTAATAGGTAAATCTTGTGACGTATCTCTACTCTTATATGGCTTTCTTTTAAAGAGATCTTATTCCTGAGAACTTTACAAACATACAAGTAACGGATATAAGGAACACCGAACCTTACAACAGATCATGGCGATCTTACATCAGTAAGAAGGCTGTGATTGGAATTTATTTATTTTACTTGACACATCTCACACACGGCCGTCTCATCCCAAACTAAGCAGAGCTTGTACTATGGTAACGAGACAGCTGATAAACATACTTATATACTTCTAAATACATACATATAGTAAATAAATATCACCCAGACACAAAAAAAAGATGATGCTCATCACACTAATATTTGTCTTGAGTGGGAATCGAACCCACGACCTCTGGCTTCACAGTAAGGGTTACTAACCACTGTACCAATAAGCCAGGAGTGATACGGCCCTGACCCTTCTTCTAATTCTCCTTATCCCGTCTCCCCTATTCATATAATTTTTGAATTAATTTATCATCACCTTTCATCTGCTAATGATTTAAAGCGTGTTGTTTAAAACCGACTTCAAAAAATGAGATCTTTTATTTCATGTACGTTAATCGATTTCTACGCCAAATATAGATCGATATTAATTTTTTTTTTTTCGGTAGCGTATACTCCTGCGGAGTCCCATTGCAATGAAAGCAGGAATTGATCTCGGGATCCCAAAGAAATGGAGGAGAACCCTGATTTTTTTATAGCCACTAACAAGATTTTTCCTATACTTTTAAAGCTATAAAATATTTGCGATTCATGAGTTGTACCTTCCATCATCAGCTGATGATGGAAGGTACAACTCCTTAACGGTTAGGAGTTATTTGATAATTCTTAAAAATACGTTACGTTACGAATGAATATTTAAATTGCACGTTTTTATGGTGTAAAGGAATTGCGCAAAAGTATTGGATAGGCACATTAAGGCAGTTAATATTTTTTCTTCTCGGGATTTCTTCCCAGCACCTCAGCCGTACTTTGTAGTATTAGTTTTGAGACACGAATCCTATTGGTACAACCTCAGACAACATTATTTCTATAAGGATAGACATTACTACAAAACATTGCGATAAACCCGCCACGCGAAACAATAGAATATAAATTTTGTCGTCTGCAAGATGGCGCACAATAGCTTAAGTGTACGTCATACAATTATAATATACAACACATAAATTGTGTAACTAAAATGAAGTCTTAGAAATAAATAGTTTATTTTTTAATGTCTTTGCTCCGCTCCCAAGTTTTGTAGCGTGATGTTTTAATTTTATGTATTAATGTATATTACTATTAAAAATATTTCACTACAAAAAAAGATTTATTGAAATCTGACTCTAAGTTAAAACCAACCGTTTAAACTACTAACGTAAGTAAATTGTAACCATTTGGCCTGATGGAAATTGCAATATGTATCAAAGAGAAACCTATTTAAATGAATGAAGAAGTGGTCAGCTTTCAATAATTTTGAAGAAGTTAGTTTTAATTTAAAATACGTTCCACGTAGTTTGACTGACGTGTATTGTAACTGCACCGCTTTAAGCGCCGTGTTCAACAAAATAAATTTTGTTTTCTCTATATTCGTATGAGTTATATAACCGCTCTTTTTAAAAGTGAGAATATTTTTCGCTGTTTGTTTCGGTCTTTCCCGATAAAAGACTTACATGAAATTATTACTTATGTGACTTAACACATATTCAAACAAGTGACACAGAGAACACCCAGCCTCAGAAGAACAATTTGAGGATTACACAAAGTGTTGTCCCGTGCGGGGATCGAACCCGTAACACTAGGCGCGGCAGCGTGGTGCATTGAAGACAATAAATATATTTTATCCTGAATTATATCTGAAAAGACAAAGTGTATTTTAATTGCAATTACTTAGTACGTTTCTTCTACCACTACTAAAACGTCACTACGTAATAACTTACAAGTTTGAAAATTGAAGCTTTTACTGTAATAGTCAATGTTCTAAGTCAGCTTTAAATAATATTTTTCGTTAGATAGCTAATATATTACACACCCGAAGGTCGTACCATTAATAAACCAAATTTACAAACACTTCAAATCACTGGTAATGAGTAATGCGAAGCAATTGATTGTCCCTAATAAGAGACCTACATTCTGAGTTATATATATTTGCAATATGTACTGTTAAAGGTAATAAAGATTTTATATCGGTCAACAATGCTATCGGTTGTCGCGATGACATTGAAAAACTGTTATTTTGAGTTTGTTTGTAACGCTTTATCTTCCCGCAATATTGCGAACATAACACTATTGGCATTCTAACCCGAAAAAAAGGAGGATTTCCTCAATTCCGTTTTATTTTTTTATAATACTTACTTTTTTTTGTCTTATTGGCAATTCGTTTGGTCTCATTAAATTTGGAAGAAAATATTCTATCTCTAAGGGAGACAATTACTGGATGAAGAATACATGTTAAGCGATATCTTCGTCATTTGACAACTGATTTTAATAATTATTTTAAACGAATAAGTTATTCTTGAGGTGGCAAATCAAGGGATCAAATATCATTTCTTACCTATTAATCATAACTGGTGCTTATTTTTGTAAGACGTTAATTATTTAGTGCCTAGATACTTAAAAAGGACTAGTTTCCATTCAGAAAACAATGTTTCCGATGAATATATAAATTTTTGGATTAAATCTATATTGCCATAAACAAAGGAATAGGAAACAGTTAGTAGAACTCAAAGTATTGTACAAAATGCTTAATTGACAGACAATTTGATCTTTCGCAGCACAGAGAGTCTGTATACCAGGACGATCAAGCACCTCTCAAATCTTTAATGCACGCTTTTCCCTTTCCACGAACAGATACACGATATTTTAAAGCGTTACTGTGAAATAACCTGATGGCTATCACGAATTAAATTAAGTGTGTACCTTCAGTAAGCTGTAGGCAGAGACGTTAATTGTTTTGAAAGTGTTAGCAGTTTGTTAAATAACAATTTTTTTGCTTTCCCGGAATGATTTTATAGCACGTAGTTTGTTCTTTTTTGTAAGTATACCTTATATATAGTATATACTTATGTAAATAATAGCTTTTATATAATTACTTATTTAATAAATAAATACTTATGAATTATCAAATTTTTGGATTACTCTAAGGATTGTCCGGTAGAGAATGCCTTAGGTATTAAGTCCGCCGATGTACAAAAATGTACTTAATTTTTATGAATTAAAAAATAAGAAACAAGGAAAACTAACAATAAGGAAAACAGTGGTTCAAAAGTCTTTCAAACTATTTTTTTTTTCCTTAAAAGGCCTCACACGCAACCGTCTGATCCCAAACGTTATTTGTACTTCATAGTATTCTGGTAGCTTGACTGCTGCTAAACACATTTTATATATCTAAATAAATATAAACACGAGGCTCACTTCACCGGACCTAACAGTGATGGTATGTAGAAATCGAACCGACTAAAACCTCACGGTGTTCCGTCATAAATGGGTCTTTTGCAAGGGACCCTGGAATGTATATTAATGGAATCGAACCCCACTACTTACCACACCCATCATAATATACACATTTACTAAATAATAAGGAACAGAATCTCTTCAAGACTATCGATGACTGCACCAAATGACTGACTGTAAGTAAGGGATTTGGAGCACCTAGAATTCTTCCACCTATATTAAAATGTAATATCCAAGTTATGGTAAACAGATTGTTTATAATAAAAATATTAAAACATGCCCAGAAAAAAAAAAACATATCAAATGGCTTCAATTGCCATTATAAAATCAAATTGGTTCTTATACAATAACCCTACTATTAAAACCCTCATCTCGCCTCTTCGCAAGGAACGGCAAAGGATGTCGGAATTCCCCTTAACTCCTTTCAGCTAAAGCAGTGCGTGCAATGTCCTCTTTGCGTGCATCTAAATTACCCTCATCTCTGTTGTAATAAGTCCTGTATTATAAAAAAAGTTTATAATATACTCGTAACTAGAGTTACGAGATTCTTGAGGAAGGTAAGTCGAAAAGCAGTTTAGATTCAGTTTGAACTTAGTACTTGTGATCGTCATTCTATTTTTAAATTTATTTAAATGTAAACTCAATTTTGTTTTAGTGGTTCTTTTAAAACAAAATTGGGTCTCTCACTCTTTTGTTTTGAACCAGGCAGTTTTTGATGTGTAATTGTTGCTATTTGACTTACATAATTAAAACAATAACTCAGCAGATTATAATTTAAATTTATTTAAACAGTATATGTATATTTATTTTGAAATAAAATAAAATATAGCCAGTGTCACTCGGGTGCTGTAAGGATACTAACGATAGGCATTCAAATCTGATCAGGCATTTAGAATTAAGACACTTACAAATATGTAGGACATACATGAATTACACTCTTTGTATGGGCAATCGTGTAACACTTGTACTTCTTCCTAAATATAGAAAAGAAAAAATAACTTACACTTTCTTTGTTGTCAGACCCCAATCGATTATCAAAGTCTGTATTTACGTTCTATGTATATTTGTAAACGAAATTTTATACAGTATATAGATGACGCTGTTCCTAATATTATTAACTAGATCATTTACATAACTCAGTATATCAAAATATTGATAATTAATAGTTTTATTTCGAGTGATTGTCACTAGCAACATTCTTAGTTCACTCTCCGTTGGCGTGGTACAGGTGGCGCATTCAAATGAAATCAATTAAAGCTAATTAGTTTATTTCATTTAAATTGTCGGGATTAGCAATCAGTCTAACTATCAACATGTTCCAATATGCTGATCTTCAAGTATAAAGATATCCGAAAATAGAAAAAAGAAACTCCATGGACATACATATATCATCACACACTGTTTCATCGTCCTACTTATCAATACTTTCAACTTTTCTGAAATTAAAAGAAAAACAATAATAATCATTAATTATTTAATGTGTTAGTCTCTGTATGTGTATCTGTGTGTCTTTCTATGGTATCTTAGCTCTTAAAAGAATCGACCGATTGTGATTAGTAGTTTTTTTGTTTGAAGTGACTTATTTGAGAGTGGTCATAGCTATGTATACAAAAAAGTCTGTTAAGCCGTTTGAAGATAATCAAAAAGCTAATAGTTGGAGTGGTTTTCAAGTCATTATTTTAAATTTTTAGTTTGTAATTAACTAATTTGTGTATTCCGTTATTCTTGATTCACGTAAGTCGAGGTAATGTTTATCGAAATTTAGCCTGTGGGCTCGAAATAATAATATGAATGCACCAAGACGCCACAGCGTCCCGCGTCGTCATTTACAATAATTGTTGTGTTGAATATTCAGCTTATGTTTAAAACATTTAATTTTAATTGAATGGAGATTGCGTCGTGGTGATTTTATTATAGTTAAGAAATATTATTACGTCACATAGTATTAATCTCAGACATCGTAATGGCAATTCTATTTCAGTGTAATCATTCCCCGGGAAGATTGTAAAAGTAATTCTAAAAGGTCATAAAGCATAATATTTAATATAAAAGAATTACATGGTTAATAGTTTATAGACAGGTTCTAAAATAAAATATCCGTGTATTGTGACAAATAGGATACATTTCATTGCATATTTACATGTCTCTTTTTCTTCGATATTCTTTTTTTAAGAGTATTCTAAGTTTTCTTTCAACATCTCGACTTTTGTCGGTTTTATAGATACCCCGTCCCGTAACCTACGGGAAGAAGGATATTTTTAAGACTATTATAATTTCTTATATATAATATATATTATAATATTTCTTTATAAATAGTTTTAAATATTCAGATGATATTAAACGATTCTAGTGATCGATTGACAAAAATAAGTTTGCCCCTATGACGCTAGCGGGATCAAATTCTAATTAGAAAAATGTGCGTCTTTAATACACCCCTGTCTACCCCCCTTCAGGAGGGTTACAGGCGTATGTAGGTATGTATATATTAACATTTTTATTTTGGTGTTAGTTTATAGACACAGCCAGATGGAGGAGTCTTTCAAATAGCAATGGTTTTTGTTAAATAATAAGAAGTACTCATCATTTAGAAGGAAAAGTAAGAAATACGTTGCTATTATGTTAGGTACAAAAGACAAAAACAATTTGATTACTACTTTTGAAAAGCACGTTCTAGCACGTCCTAGCACGTCCTAGCACGTCCTAGCACGTCCTAGCACGTCCTAGCACGTCCTAGCACGTCCTAGCACGTCCTAGCACGTCCTAGCACGTCCTAGCACGTCCTAGCACGTCCTAGCACGTCCTAGCACGTCCTAGCACGTCCTAGCACGTCCTAGCACGTCCTAGGGGCTTTTCACTCATAGGAAGTACAGGATATCGTGTAGGCGATTCTTCGGCTTCGGCTTCTGCGAGCTACCACCGTCTTGGTACTCCCTTACCCCAGGTTACTGTTTTTACCAATTTTCCTTCGAGAAATCCCTGTCTTTCTACTTTATCAATTTAAAACGACTTTTACTTTTAACTTTTTTAGCTTTTATTCTAAGTAAAACATATCTAAAAACACTAGGCAAAACTATCTTGCAGTGTAGAGATGGATATCTATCCATACTCATTATTATTATCTATCTATCTAGATAGATAATAATAAATAATTTATAAATAAATTACTAATAAATAAATATTATTATTGTAAATTAATTAATTAATTATTATTAATTTTATAATTTATTAATTTATTTATTATGAAAGTAAAGAATACTAGCAATGGGGGTCACACATTATTAATAGTATTATCCCCCCCCCCCAGCTAAGCAAAGTGCTGGTGTTATGGGTGGGTTCACGACGTTAGTGCACATGGTGGGGTGGGAACCCGCAACCACTTTAGCGCAAGTCCGACATCTTACAATTTGGGTCAAGGGTAGATTATTTGTTTTCTTGACATTTCGATCCAATTGCACCGATTGTATACACGGGTCCAACTGCTACAAAGCGGAACCCTGCAAGGTGGGTGAACCGACAAACACTTACTGGGTTTTTTGTATGTTTGTTTGTCAGTGACCGTCGCTGTTCAGTGTCAAATATCGCATTCATTGACTCCAGAATTGCAGGTGTGGCTATTTGTCGCCTCGTGCCAGTGTTTCGTTTAAAAAAATGTTGATAACACTAGAATTGATCGACACAACTTTGTAGAAATTTGCATTTATTTGCGGTCGAATACCTATACGCGTTTTTAGCGTAGAAGAATCTTTGAATAGGAACCATTAGGGTTGTGGCACACTGTTCTGTATAATTTATTTTATAGTTTACATATATATTTATAATTATTTCGCGGAAAGCAGAGTTAGAGAAATTGAACTGCCGGTATAGTCGTCACGAGTCTAGATGTTCTTTGTGTCCCTTGTTTGCATGTTTGTGATATCCCCCGCGACACATGAATGCGCAAGATGTCTTTAGAAAAAAAATAATAATAATGAGGCTAAATGCGATCATAATGCAAGTACACTATGTTGTACAATTTAATTAAAGCGACTCGACTATGATAAACGTATATCGATCGATCGAAGTCTTAGTTACCTTAATTAAGGATTAACAAATAAGTAAGCCGATGTCATTTAAAGCTGGCTTTGTAAAATCGGGTAACTGCTACACATGTAGTTGCAGTTTTGGATAACCCAAATAGTTCAGACAATAGCATCGTAATGGAAAATTGAAATCGGAAATCGCAACGCCATAATTCTGCAGTGGTAGAGCCATGCTTAGGCACGCATGGGCTGGCTCAACCGATGCGATACCACAGCCTCACAAAAAACCGGTTATGAAATTGCATTTCCCTGAAATTAGTGAGGTTTCCGGAGGACCAACTCCCCCTCTCCTCTTTCCTCTCCCTTTATCCCCCCTCTCATCTTCCTTACGACTTGAGTGGCAGGTGTCCGTGGACGGTGGTTAACACTTACCATCAGGTGACCCGCCTGTTCATCTGGCTCATATATCATAATAAAATATATACATTTTGGAAAGGAGTGTGTACGTACGCCTTAATGTCATATTTTTTATACTCGTATGTACTGTATTTAATACTACTATTGAGTCCAAATTAATACAAGGTGTACATTAGCAGGTATGGTATATTAAAAACTTATCGGTAAATGACCAGTGCATATTTATGAGGCTATTGACCTTACGAAGTGTTGACCAGCGGCTAGAGCAAGTGTCACAAATAAGACAAGTTTCCTATGTCTATTTACATATTTGATTTTTTTTACTTATACACATACCTTCACGCTTACATTTCCAGTCGTTTACTAAAGGGTGTCCGCAGGCTAGGAGATTCCCGAATGTTTAAATGAAGCTGTTACCAGACTCTTCCTATTTACGAGTATATACGCCGCGCCGTACGGTATACCGTGCACCCAGTGGTTTTAGTCGGTTCGATTTCGACACACTGTCACTCTGGAAACCTCGGTGGAAGTACGGCCTGACGGGGTTACTAAAAAAAGCAACCTCAAACGCTCAGGTTCTGAGTCCTCCAAAAACCAAATTTTCGGTGAAATGAAAAGAAAGCGTTGTTTCACAACGGGTTTTCTGCGAGGCCGTGGTATCGCACCGGTCGAGCAGGCCCATTCGTGCTTAAACATGGCTCTACTACGATAAATACTTCGTGTCCGTTGTTTCAATGTTTGTAAATTCCCCGCGACACGGGAATCAGTCCTGGCAGGAGTTGTATTAAAAAATACCTTTTTAATTCTAAACTTTTAGTGACCCTAACTGCTAAGTCAGAGGTTGTGGTTTCGACCCAAAATCATTATTTGTGTGATGACCATGATTATTTGTTCTGTGTCTGGGTGTAATTTATCTATAATATATATGTATTTAATAATACATAAGTACGTTTATTAGAATGTTTATTAAACTTATTATGCTTATTATTATAACTATTAATAATACATATTAATGTTATATTGTAACTTAAAGATAGTTATGTAGACCAAAATTCATCAACAAAACCATTACAACATTGTTCATGTATGGTGTACAATAATAAGATTTATGCTTTGAAGAAGGACTTGTTTTGAATTTCATAAGGAACATTAATTAAATTAAAACTCTTATGAAATGAAGTCTTTAAAAAATTACCTATTTTTTATCTGCTATATTATAACTGTATCACCACACATGACGAGTAAAAGAATTAATGATAGCAAAAGATGACGTCATAAATAATAATAAGTGTTCTCCATATAACTACCAATCTCTAATGCAATTAACTACTGTATTATGAACGTTTAGAAATGAAGCTCTTGTTAACAATAAAGAGTTTTTATTACGATATTTAAATTAGCATCTTGATGCGATCCAATTTCGGCCACAAAAAATCTATTTAATCTACTTTTCAATATGTAACAAAACACAAGTAATTGCATAGCTTGTTCAGGATGAGTAGCCTAAGATAGCGGTGCACACAGCATCAGAGTAAGGTAAGCCAATTCCAATAAGGCCGAGCAACCCGCATCTGCCAGGTCAACGACCTGCCGATCAAGTTTTGGCAAGCGTTTGGAACTCTAAAATCGAAAGTAAGGATTGTTAAAATTGTTTAAAAACTGGACAATATTATTTATTTGTTTGAATCTGGTTAAATCTATTTTTTATTTGGTTTGCTGGCGTTCATATTTACGCGTCTGAGTAAAACAATTTTATATGCTATGCAATTTATGTAAGTGTACATTAGGCTACATATAAATTAATTAGTAGTTATTTGTCAAACAATTATTAAACCTTCTTTCTGCTGTACTCAAACGTTACTTAACTTTAAGATGACGATTAATATTGTTCTGTTGCTATTATTACTGGTTGCGGTAGTTTATTTAACAGCGTGCTATGATTTTGATGTTTTATTTTTTTCCAAAAAAATTAATTGCTTGTACTTTAATCGGTGGAAATTTATAAGTAAAAGTTTGTAACACTTACATAACAAAAACCCACATTTTGGAGATTATAATTTAGTACCAATTACGTAATAGGGGTCAGGCCTATTGCAAAATTTGGAGTATGTTAACAGGACAGAGAGAATAAAAATGTATATTGCTAATACAGATGGATTGGGGAGTATAAGTAACAACTCAAGCAAGTCAGGGTCGCATAACCATAACTCCAAGTTCTCTAACTTATATTTTTAAATATCGATATATTTATATTAATAATGCGGAACAGTACTTATAGTGGATCGTGGGAGAACCATGCTTTGGCACGAATGGGCCGGCTCGACCGGTGCGGTACTATGGCCTCACATAACTATGTATGTGTATTGAGGAATATTACAGGCTATGAAACATCACGCTGCCATCCTTAGGTACGGCACAGTAAGCAAAAACGTAGATAAAGCTGCGAGGCACGTCAAATGTATAAATAAAAGTGTAGAAATAAAAACCTAACTGAAGTGAACTCGGTCTAACGCACTGTATTAAAAGTTCTGCTACATTCTACAAACTTGAAGACTCAAAATGTCTTATTACAGTAATTAAAAAGACATTACTGTTCATAATTCAACCTTCAATATCAATTGACAGTATACACTTTTGCAATGAAGGGTCCTTTTTTAATATAAGGTTATAAACCTCAGAAGCAACAGAGATTGTATCAGTTTTAAACATCGTAACGACCAATTATTAAGGGAAACTGACTTTATATTGAGGGACTGCTGAAGCAACGAACATAAAAAATGGTGCTCTTGGTTAATGCTGCCATTTAGATAGTGAGTAACTTTGATCAATTTGCATTGATTTTAAGGAATATTTATGGCATACCTTACGATATAGAAGGTTGATTTTTTCTGTGCGTTTATTAAGTATGTTTTGTCTGCAAACTAAAAAATGAGACGTTATAATATACACCATTTATACAGTCTGTGGGCTGCCTAATGTCTGCGTATATGAGGACTGTAAAAATTGTAGTTTTGTTCAATAGAAATATTTTTTGCAGAGATTTGATTGGTTATATCAATGTCCTGTTCCCTTCAAATGTCATTCCTAAACCCGGTTGAAGGTAATATGCTTGACCCCTATTACGTATACGTGATTAGATTAGATAGATTGAGATAAACTACAAAATAACACATCCTCAATCTGCCTTCGTTTAGTGAAAGTATTATATACATATATACGCATATTATATACATGTATACGCATATTATATACATACATATATTATATACATGACACGGGTTGATTTAATATGCCAAATCAGTATATAATATTGCAATTTCAAATATACGTGATAAGAGTTAATAAATACAATTAATAAAAATTGTTTATTTATCACCATATACATTTTAACAACGCATTCATAAGCACTCAGCAGAGAATGTCTAGACATTAGGACATACAATCTTGCAAACTAACATGGTTCTGACATCTGGTTTATTTAATGTATTCATATAAATAGGTATGCATATTTAACTGGACTTTTAGATCCTAGAATAAAGATAAGTGATCAGATATAAAACATTACAGGTGGACCACAAAGCTCAATAAATTGTTTTATAATTTTAATATTAAAAATGTGTGTCGCTCTGTTTGGGCGCAGGTATTAAAAATTCCTCAATTATATTAATATTATAATTATTTCCGATTGCTTAAGATTATACTTGTAAAGGTAATTATAAAATATATTGTATTATATAAGTAACCTTTGTGAGAGGTAGCACTTTTTAGCAAACTTCAAAATGCTATTATTATTCGATTATATATTCGAGAATATAAATCGATTTTGCATTGTCATTTGTTAACCTTGTAGGTATGGGAATTAGAGAAAATTTATCTCTAACGCCAATGGCTGAAGAAGCTGATTACAATCAAGCAAAAATAAAAAAAAATACTGGTGTCCAGAACTCTAACGGGATTATTATTTTCTATTAGAGTTATACACTAGAGTTCTAAAAAGCTACATTATATTGTAGGCTATTCAAAATTTTAAGCTACGTCTTTTAAACTAGGCTACGCCTGTATTTTAAGAGACAGGTATCGGCTATAGGGTGTAATAATAATGATTTTAATGGGTATAGAAACGGGGAAGATACTGCGTTGATTCCTTGATACCGTTTGTATAATATGTGCCAATGCAATGTGTGGGTGTTTGTGTGTGTGAATATGCGTGCGGAATTAAATAGAATAAATGTAAGTACATATATTGAAAGGGAAAGACCTTCCCCACTTACAATGTACTACTAGAGTTAAAATAAATAAGGATATTGCTTATAACTGCTATCAGTACTGATCGGGGTGCGTAAGCAATACCTCTAGCAAGTCAGACGACGGGAAGTCAGAGTCCTCTAAACGGACGGACGGACTGTCCGGTATTTATAGTATTTATGAGGGTTTTAAAAATAAGTTAATGTTTCGTTAATTGCATTTTGACTGCATGGATGGCGTAGCGGTTTAACTGGTCACCTCGCCACCACGCAGGCGTGCCGAGTGTTGTGGGTTCGATCCCCGCACAGTGTGTTGTGAGTGTTCTACTTGTCCGTTGTTTGAATGTTTGTAAAGTCCCTCGCGACACAGGAATAAATCCTAGTGCGGGAGTTGTCTTTAAATATATATATATATATATATATATTTTCCATAGGGTCCATCTTTGTGTAAATTTTTCACCGGGTGCATTAGAAGATAAACTCCTGTTCGAATAAGTAATAAAACAATAGTCCCACGTTGCTGATTGCAGTAATCTTCTTATCATATTATAAAAAAAAACTAATTATATACATACATACATACATAATATCACGCCTCTTTCCCATAAGGGTAGGCAGAGACCACTTCCTTCCATTTGCTACTATTCTGACATACCTTTCTCGCTTCTTCAACTTTCAATCCGTTCCGCATACAAGCTCGTCGGTTAAAGGTACTTTTGACCTGGCCTTTGCTTAGATTTCTTGAACTTGGTCCAAGAACATTCGCCTAGGCCTTCCTCTTCCGACAACTCCATTTACCTCTGCCATATAAATACCTTTGCCAACCTTCTTTCATTCATCCTTTCGATATGCCCGAACTAGTACTAATTATATTGTCTTTGGTATTGTATATATACATATATGTATTTGTCAAGTTTGAAATTGGAACTGTTTGTGTGACTATGATTAAAAGTTGGTTACATTCGAGTTCCAAGATTTTAATCAGTTTGTTAGTTACAGAAGCTAATAAAAGCGTGCTAAAAAGAATTAAAAGTTAAATATACTTAAGACATTTATAGAATTAGAAACGTGATGCTTCCTACGCAAGGTGCACTGTCGTCGGCGGCATCGTGGAATTGATTTGTATACTGTAAAGTTTGATAAAGCCGCAGCGAGACGGCCTCTAACGGTAAACTCGTTTGCTACCAACGAACCTCCTAAATTAGATATTGTAATTACCTAGCTGTACCTTTGAGTCTTGGTTCTAGAGAATGGTAACAAGTTTGCTATTAGGACAAACGGAGGTCTAATCCACGTCCCCAAGTACAGCGGGGAAACTCAACACCATTCTTTTTTTTTTTTTTTCTATTCCACCCCTCACATGTCTCTTGTAAAAAATTGCTTTTCCGCGACTACTCAGGACGTGGCCTAAAACTAAAAGCTACATCGAACCAGATATATTTAGAATTTACATGTTTTTATAGAAATCCTCAGATCAATGTAAACAGCGACAATCCAGTTTACAAATATTTGTATGTAGCGGCAATCGAACCCGTTGCCTTTGACACTATGATCGAAGCACTACATACATTCATGGCTGTATTCTCTAAGTCACGGTAATTAAGCGGTAGTGGCTACGGCTGCGAGCCGAATGCCGTGAGTTAAGCCCCGGCGGTCTCTATGGGTTTCAGTTCCCGGAGGTTTCCTTGTTAGGGTATTCGGGGGTCTCTTGCAATAGACCTTTTGTGACGGAACACCGTGTGGTTTTAGTCGGTTCAAGTCCGACTTACCACCTCTCCGTTAGCTCCGGTGAGGTATAAATGTTTTGCTATTATTATTATAATAACAGATTTTTTTGTCAAACTCATATTTATATAGGTGTGTAGCTAAAGTAACTGTACATAAAGAAATTCTAATTTCTTTTCAATAGCATCTAATAATGGAATATAAGCCATGTGGTTCTCGATAGAATGGAATAGAGTTATCCGAGCCGCTTTTTTTATCGTTTGTATAGTAAAAGGTGACTAAAGAATTTACTTGTCATCTATTTATGAGTATATACTTTTATACAGGGCTCGGATGACGGCACTAGGCCTAAATTATGGTGGGTAAAATAGCGTTGCGAAACCCCTTCGGTGATTTAAGCGTGAGTACTCGTATGTATGTTACACAGATCAAATGTCTCATGTAAGAGCAATCATTTGCAAGTTATTATGCAGTGTATAAGCAATGTCAACAATTTAAAATTCGATCTCGGAAATTATCATATGCTTACGTCTTTACAGACGTTTTGACTATAACTGAAAATAATTTATGTTGTGTGATCGAATACGGATACCCTCTGACGATTGGCTACCAAACAAACATATTGCGTAATTTATAATTTAAAATAAATCAATTTATTGCCATTAATCGTCATAACCGATGGTTCTGTAGAAACTTGTATAACTTGTGTTGTTGTAAAAAGTTAAAACGATCTTTTCTATTCTTTTCTTTTGAGGACTTTATTAACCACAACACTATCCTAATATAATACCGTGACGTCAACAAAACGTAATGACGTCAGATACAAGATATGTATGTTCTGTTCTGTCGCCATGTGTCCATCACTCTACACGTCATCCCGATAAGATTGCTAGTAAAATATTGTTACAGCTGTAAAGTGTCGGCATTACCAGACGTACCATAAATAATAAATTAACATATATCTGTAATAATTTTGACTCGGTTGCGATATAAGATTACAACATTAAGTTTCTTTATGCAAAAATGTACGGTACATTTGTTTCACTAAATTTTGAGAAGAAAAATCCCTGAGCGAAAGATCAGTAATGACAATTTCTTTTTTCAAAAGGCAAGAGAAATCTCTTGTCACGTCAAGAAATCCGAATTAGAGATTTCAATCATCGTTTCTTTTATCGATTGTTTCTTTTAATAATCTCAAATCTAAAAGACCAGAAGTCATAGAATGACTATATTAAGGTAGTGTACTAGTAGTTAAACACCTATCTGGATCGAAAAGTCGAGGAGAGTCGAGTCGAACTCTGCCTAGTACAAGACCGAAGTATACCACTATACTACTCACAAACATAGGTCACTTTCTTGGACCGAATACTTATCGAATAATATACACTTAACACCACGTAAAAAAGCAGTTGAGAAAATAACTTATGAATGAACAAGAAACTGATCGAAGTAGTCCAAAGTTTTGTTTCTTTTTACGTACGAAATTCGATGACGACGAGATGAAGCGAAGGACTCAAGGATGGTATGTTGCCATTTGCCTCATGCTCAAATTGCTGCAAAAGAGCCGCAGTTTATCGGCGCTTATTGTATTTGCTACTGGGTTCATTTTTTGTTTAGCATCGTGAGAGTTCGTGCACGATTTTATAGGAGTCAGTAACAGCTTGACATCAGGTGGGTATATATACGTCCTGTATGTCCCAACATAAATGTTCAATAAATTATATAAAGAGATACTCCTCTAGCCGTGTGGTTCCCGGTGGAGTAGAATTGGGCATTCTCATCTCTTACCGTGGGTGTTGTAAAGGGGGACAAAGAGATCGAATTATTATTTGTCAGAAAGTGTACAAACAGTCATACAGTCATAGTGCTGAGATGACGGCAATAGGATTCTACCTATTTCGTTAGTGGGACTAAATATATATTTTTAAAGTAGAGTACGTCTTCGGGGATACAGGCTTGAGTGTCTGTATGTATGTATACTCGTCTAGTGGGTCACCGTTGACTTGGAAGCTATGCAGTTCTATCTCAGTAACTTACCATTTGTCTTACATTTTCATTTCCTTTTTTGCAAATGATTACTCCAGCAATTTCTATTTATGTAACTGTGTCAAGGGGCCTTTAAGAAATCCAATTAGGAAGCAAATACCTCTTGTCTCTGTTCTGTGTCTTGGTAAGATTGACATTTCCTCGCGTGTGTACCTCGATTATACGGCTGTAAGGGGGCAAATGGGTGCTTCCTCTTGCTTATTCTTTGGATTGATAACGAGAATTGGCACCGACAGCTTTGACAGTGTGTTCTAGACAGCACTTTTATTTGACATTTGATATGGCGATCGCGGTAGAGAGTTCCTTTGACTGCCACCAGAAAAGACTGAAGGTAACATTCTTCTCCATTGTAAATTATGTTAATGAGAATGGTTCAATGTTACCACTATTATAATTGCGAAAGTAGGGATACATGTCGATAGTCAATCACGCTAGAACGGTTCAACACAAAAAACAAATTCGGTACACAGATAGATTACATTTTGGAATAGTAGATAGGCTTTATATCCCATAAAATATACGGTTTAAAATTTTCATCCGACCGAAGTCAGAATTTTCTAAAATCTTTAAATGTCAGATTAGCTCGTAGGTAAGTAGGTATACCCTAAGTACCTCAAACTCGTAAGATATGCATAAGTCAAGTACTGGGAACTAAGGGAATGATCCCAGTGTTGCCAGGAAATTTACAATATACCATTTTTTTTCTTAACAGAATAATTGTAATAAAATAATTAAATTGTAATAAACACCTCTTAAAAAGAATTTATGTTAGTGTAATAGTTAAAGTTTTAGAATATTTGCAAGCCGATTGAATCGGTGAAACATCCTGTACAACTAATAATAATAAAACTCTGTAACAATTTACCAATAAAATGACCAAGAAATATAATAATTATTGTTATATTTATTAATAAACAAACCTTGAACCACTCAGTCTTGAATCTGTGTGTGAATCAAACAAGTATTTTTCGAGGTAATGGCATCCGCACCGCATCGAATTCATAAAAACAAAGAAGTATTTCTTTTGAAGTCTTTCTCTTTTATAACTAAAAACTAGAAATGTTGATACATCAATTGAACGGCTTGAATTCTTACTAACATTTTTTAGTAACTAGTAAACTTTACAATAAGAATACCGGTATTGCATAAACATACAAATATAATATAATATAATGTGTTACATTCTGCTAAAAATACAACTGTTACAAAGTAAACTTGGAGTTTGTTTGCATCAGATACTTACAAATTTATTAACGATAGTTGCTCTACGTGAATAGAGTCTCACTCGGCTAAATGTCGGCGGTTCATACGCCTTTTTCTAACCCTTGCATTGTATGTATGTATACTAAGAACCTATCGTAAGAACTATAGAACGAAGAAAGAATATTAATAACTTATTGTAATCTAAGAACTAATCTAAAAGTTATTTTTCTAATTATTATTTGGAATTTACTTTCGCGAATAGAATGTTATAGGTTATAATTAAACAAATATTTTTGTTGTATAAATATGTACTCGTTCAGATTAAATTGTATATATACCTCATAATGTTTCTAAATACTATAAGTTGACTGATAACATGATGATAACATTTGTTATCGATCACAATATAAAAACTGTCTGATTATATGAGTTCCATTTCGACAAACCAGAAATTATCGAATTGATTAGATTATGATCAAGGAAAACTGTCGTAGGCATTTAAATTGATGTTTTTGGAAACATGATAAGTTCATACATACATCAATTTTTACTGGCTTTTTGGTCTAGTGGTTAGTGAATCTGAGTGCTGAGTCGTAGGTCGTGGGTTTGATTCCCACACGGGGCGAAAGTTTATGTGACTTACACTTATTTGTCCCGGGTCTTGGTGTTATTTGTGTCAGTTGTATGAATGTTTGTAAAGTCCCCCGTAACACAGGAATTATTTCTAACGCGGGAGTTGTCTTAAAAAATCATATAACAAAAAACATATAACAAATAAATCATATAAAAAAAAAATCATATAACAAAAAACATATAACAAAAAACATATAACAAAAAATCATATAACAAAATCATACATATATTACACAGGGCAAGCAAATGTAAATTAAACAAGTACCCACCAGAGGGTGTGTGCTTGTTTAATAGTGGCCTTTGCTTGTGTGTGTCTAGTGCTTTGGTACTGACGTCTTCTTGTATTCTACCATATTTTTATTTTTTCATGTTTTAACGCCCTAATTTTAGTTTACTTACAGTGTTGTATTACTATTCACTAAATATAGTAATATCTCTCTGGTTATTTAAGAGAGTAGCCATCAGTTTGTTCGCCCCGTCTTTCTCATTCATTATACATTTGATAAAGCAACCTATAGTTGACGCTGTGACAATGTCGAATAATTGTTGAGCAATATAATGGCATAAAGCAATTTAATTTGTATTTGTAAGGGACAAGACGTCGCCTAGGCGAAACAACGGGAAAGTTACGCCAGAAGGGAATACAATTAAAACATAATGCTAATGCATAAACAATGATTGGGGTATACTCAGTACTTCAGTACAGTAAGAGTTTGTTACCACGAAGTTCGAACCCTTGAAAATAGTTGGGTGTATTGAAGCGGAGCGGTATGCAAACAAAAATTGGAAAGTAAGATATGAGACCGTAGGAGAGCCATGCTTAGGCACAAATGGGCCGGATCAACCGGAGTATTAGTACAGCCTCACAGAAAACTGATAGAGAAACAATTCTTGCATAGTATTGCCGAATGAGTGAGGGTATTGGGGGCCCAACTATTCCTATCCTATTTCCCCTCCCCTCACCCCCGTTTTCTACTCGTTCAACACCCTTTAAACTATGACTCTTGAGTTGGAGGAGTTCATGGGCCTCCTGTCTGTTCGGCTGTCACCTTTATGACTGTTGAAAAAAATCTTGATAAGGTTTATATCGTAAATAAAATACATTTCTTGCTACTTGTACTTCAGTATAGTCGGTCAAGTATTTAGAAAAGATTATGTGTCTCTTAAAGTATGTGTAATACGATAAGGTAAACATGGCTTTGTACTGAGAAATGTACTGGATTTTGATTCCTTTATCTGATTTTTCAGTAGGTCGCAATTCTTCTCGGTGATGTAGATAGAGGTGTACCCACGTTTTGGTGCTTGCTGTACATCGGCGCACATAACGCCTAGGGCATTCTCTACCAGCCAAACTTGGGGTGGCGAAGAAAAGCGATATTGCGAAAGGATTTATTGACATTAATGATTTTGATTTAATTTGATTTGAAGATTATCCCTTCCCGTCATAAAATGCGTCGTAAGGGATCGAACTGTTATCTATTAGACAGTATATATACAGTCACACAGTGCCCGTCCATGGACACCTGCAACTCAAGAGTCGTAAGTGCGTTGCCCGCTTTTGAGGGTGATGAGATAAGGGGGGTGCGGGGAGGAGAAAGAAGAGAGGGTAGATGGGAAGGGGGAAAGAGAGGAGACATGAGGAGGGGAGAGGAAAGAGAGGGGGAGTTAGGCCTCCGTAAACCTCACTAATCTCTTGGAAATGCACACAACCGGTTTTCGTCACAACCGGTTTTCTATGAGGGTGCGGTATCGCAGTGATCGAGCCGGCCTTAGCATTTCTCTACCACTGTTAAAATTTATTTATTTAAAAATAAATACTAAAGCTTTCATTACAATAGCACAATTTAATCAGGCACTGAAATGCCTTAGCATATTGCGGTCGTGTTACCCAAGAATAACCAGTGGCAGGGTTGCCACATAATAGTTTTGTACATACACATTATACATACGTACGTAATAAAAACCCACATTTGGCCAACTAGAATTTGGTTATATTCTGTGATATTGACGTTCAAGTCCATGTTTAGGAAAATGGAAGACAATGCAAGGACTACCATTGTGATTATACTAAGGAAGTCGGGGTCGCATGCCTGTAGCTCGAACAGGCTGTAAACAGCACTCTTCGTTTTGTCCTGATAGGGATATTGTTATTGTGAAACTGCATTATACAGCGCACTAAACACCACCTTTGACGTCATTATCAGACTATCATCGGCTGTTGTTTATACGCATGCATAATTATGTGTACAGCGAAAGAATGAATGGGTTTTAATAATAATAAAAAAAAATATTTTAATTAAACCAATTATAAAGAAGTCAGGGGGTTTCTAAGATAGTCTGTTCCAATACGTAGATTCTACAGAGAAGAACAGGGTATAACTCCGAGTACACTCTTTTTAAACAACTTTTTACAATTCTCTTATTCGGGGTTAAATTAAAACTCTGAAAGTAAATGTATAACGATGTTGAATAAAGTTAAAATGACTTTTATATTATCCCTAAAAGTGTGAAGTAGTATGTCAGTATAACACTGACTTTGTATATTACTGCAATTAAACGAGAATAGTAACTCATATATGTATATATCTATATTAATACTGTGGAAGAGTTTTCAGTTTGTGTTAAACTTCTGTTTAAACGAGCTTATTTCTGGACGTAAAATTCAGGTTTTAATGATAATTTTTTTATTTGATACAGTATTTATTTAAGAATAATTTTAGGCTTAAAAAATGACTCTGTAAAACTTAGGAGCAGACCAGTAATCATAAACGTAAGTGAAACTGCAAGACTAGTTTCTCATAATAGGTATATGAGTCCCTGCGCTACTAATAAAATTCCCTACTGGCAGCCCTGGTCAGCGGCTTTTGTAGCATAGATTTGAATACCAGTTGAACAGTTATCTTAGCTACACGATATCGCATATATAGGGTAAGCAGGCCACCCGTGGAGTGAAACAAGTTGATAAGTAACGTTATAATGTAAATGGAGGCTATTAGTAACAAATCTTTCAAATTAAGCAGAACAGTTTATTATTCTTAAAGATTTTTTTATGTAATAAGCTATTGAGTTAAATTACTTATTAAAGTAAGTTTACGTTAAGCATTTGAAAGACTAAACGTTTGTTATTTTCGGAGATGGAGTTAAACATATGGGATAGAAACAGTTCAGGGAGGTTCAACTGTCGAGTATACCACCTCGGCAATGGAGAAAGCAGGTGTGATACCTCTTTTGGGAACATAAATGGGAAAATTGTAAGTATATTGAAAGGGAAAAGCAGCACAGAAGAGAAAGAAAGGGATATGTTTTATTAATTACAACTTTTGTATTAGCAATTATTTCTGGGTCACGGGGGGACAAGATTCGAACACAAAAACACCGCGATTCGGGACAAGTCAATAACACGAGCATTTTCCCCTGTCTGGAACCCACAGCAATTAGAATCACTAACCATTAGACCGACAGGCCAGTACTTATTATGATGGATTGGTTAGCTATAACCTAACCAATCCATCAATGCTTACGTTGCAAAACAATGTAACTCGAACTAGCTGATGATAGTAATACTTAGTCCTATAAACCTGATTTGAATATGTATTTAAAAAATCTAAATATATGTGTTCTAAACTGTGAAAGATCATTATTAATTTGTTTAATGGTAAATACGAAATTTAAGAGTGTAAAATTAAAACACTCTAACAAATGTATAAGAGTTAAAGCGAAAGCACTGATGCGGTACAAATTGCAGTACAGTTATAATTAAATTAACTTCACTATGTTCTGTTACATACATCCACTAGTCGACGAAGATATGGCCTTGTTTTGGAGAGAACTATCCTCCAATAAAGAACCAAATGATACCTCACATGCTGAAATCTATGAAGCTGTGTAGACTCTGCGCCGTGGCAAGGTAGCCTCATAATATTAGGTTAATATACTCGAAAAACATTATCCTCCTTAACTAAAGTAGGTAGTCAATTCTCACTATTTTCAAAACAGTTAATTGTTTAAAACGTAGCCGAAAACTCCATCCACTTCGAATAATACGAATGCATCGTAAGAAAATATGTAGGTTACCTTTTGACAAAGGCCGACAAAGCTCTCGATATTTGCACACAATAGACTTACAAAAACTAGTCGCGACAACCGCTCCTTGGGCTGCAATTTCGTTGAGTTATGTTCCGATTTTATGTGAATTGTGGATTGAAAAAAAAAAAACACTATTACATGATTTAAAACACTCTATTGCGCCTATGATTGTTATTTCATGGGGGTTCTTGATGTAGTAACATAGGGCCACTACATCTCTTGCCATGGATTATTGCCGTTTAAAAGGCGATAAATGGATCTGACTGTTATCTATCAGACAGTATTTCAGTGGTAGAGCCATTCTTAGGCACGAATGGGCCGGCTCGACCGGTGCGATACCACGGCTCACAGTAAACCGGTTGTGAAGTAATGCTTGTTTTTTTTTTTTATATTAGCCAACCATACTGACTCCATTTTGCCTGATGGAAAGCAATAAGTGGAGTCAGAAAGTGGTGGTCGCCATCCTCATTGCATGTCTAGTCAATGCAGCATGGTGACCCACACTATGGCGGCCTGAGAAGAGAGAGAGAATTAGTGAGGTTTCCGGAGGCCAAACTTCTCTCTTCTTTCCTAACTCCTCATCCCCTTCTCGTATCCCCCTGTACCTCATCATCCTCAAAGGTGGTCAGCGCGCTTGCGACTCAGGTGACCCATCTCGCCTGTCCTCCTAAATTATATATGTATATACATATATATATATATATATATGACAGTTTAATTAAACGGTGACTTCGGTCGATCTCTACTTAATAGATATGATTACCACTAATCAATCAGGACAAACGGACAAGTCAAGAGCCTTTGAACTTAACAATGAACATATAAACTAGACTGTCGGCGAATTGCGAGTAATCCCGATGCCCTGTTAATTGCTTAATTTAGTTCTTCTATTAATGTCAATGACCTTCGTTGCTGATTGTAATGGGTGCGGTGGAGGAGTACAAACGACTCTTTTGCCATCGGCTTTCCCTTTTATCCGAAGAAGTAAAAGTCCAATTTATTTAATTCGAGAAACCTCTAGCACTACTCTCTAACTAAACCCTTATTTTTTATAATATAGGGGGATAGACGAACAGACGGTTCATTTGATGGTAAGTGACAACCGCCATCCATGGACACATGCAACTCAAAAGTCGTAAGTGGGCTACCGCCTTTGAGGGTTATGAATGATGACGGTGCAGGGATAAGAAAGAAGAGAGGGGGCATGAGGCGATGGGAAAAGGAAGGGGAATGATGAGGGGAGAGGAAAGAGGAGAGGGGGAGATGGTCCTCCGGAAACCTCACAATTTTTTTTTTACAATCGGTTTTCTGTAAGGCCGTGGTATCGCTCCTGTTGAGCCACTTCTGGTAAGAGGCTTGTTTTCCGGGTATATGTATGTATATATATGTATGATAATTCTATGTCATGGGTTTCAACATGTTAGGTGTCATTTCAATGGTCGTAATAGTGCGAATGACACAGTGGAACAACTTGTCGCCTGCCGTATTTCCGGACCGATACGACCTTCAAACCTCCAAGAAAAGAGAGTACTCCTACCTAATAAGCCGGCAACGCACTCTTGACTCCTGAGTTTCGGGTGTCCATGGGCGGCGGTAGTCACTTACCATCAGATGACCCGTCTGCTCGTTTGCCCCCTATCACATAAAAAAAAACACAAGAATTAAATATCACATAAAATGCCGAAGAGCTTGAATAAGGAGAGCCGTGGGTTTATTTTTTAATTTTTTTAACTCTACAGACAGATGACAGTTGCCATCAATAAATATCCTTAAATTAATTATGGGTAGTGTTCTCTAGGTCGTGGTTAGTGCTAGTGATCATGATTGCTGAGTCATGGTTTTAATTCCTACTTGAGACAACAATTTGTGTATTTATAGCGTAGTCCCGACTCTTTACACACTTACTGTGTTACTGTTACACACTGTGTGGTTTTAGACGGTTCTAGTACGGCATGCCATCTCACCGTAAGACCCCGTTGCAGCGATGACCCGTGGGGGAGACCACACAAAAAAATAAAGTTTCTTGAATATATATCAAGTAAATCGCGTCGAGAAAATCGGAGAAATGCGAGAGTTGTAACACTTTATAAAACACAACCAATTACAAAAACTCTTTATATAAAATAAAGGTCGCAACACTCTATTTAACATTGATAAGATTACATATATAAGAATCCAATATTTAAAAAGAAGCAGCAAATATCGCTACTTCTTAAGTCTATTTATCACTTAGACTCTGTTACAACACAGTTAAATATAACAATTTGCTTTCTTTATTTACAAGGTTAGTTACACTTACGAAGCGCGAGAAATTTTTCACTCATAAAGTCCATCTATGGGCAAGACACGAGTGCTCTGGCGGACTTTCTATAACGAGCCATCGTAACCGGTCTGTAACCTATCTATATCTCAAGTAGACATATAATTTTATAACCTGAATGTAAATGGTCGCCAACAACTGGACGCTATCTTGACAGAATTTTAAACTCCTTTTTTTGGACGAAATTGCTTTCAGTTTCATATTTTTACTTGGCAATACTATGTAGCATCATACATAGACAGAGGACATCAACCCGCTAATTGCTTACATTCTTCACAAGCTTTCTCTGTTATCATTACATTACATTACCGATTTGATCGGAGTATTTTCTTTGCGGTCGACCCTACTAGCAATTTAACTGACGTTCGCTTTATGTATTTGTTTTTTAATTCGTTCCACGTGCCAAATCATACTCGCCTCATCTCATATAACTGTGTAGTATACATAGAATGTATCTTTAATTTTTTTTTTGTTATTTAAACATAGCCTGTACTCTGGTAACTAGACTACTTGTAAGCATACCTACATACAGATTACTAAGTACACACATAAAGTAGATAAATTACACCCAGATCCAACATTGATGATAACGTTCAGTACACAATGAACTGTTCTGAGTTCGAATCGAACCCACAAGCACGGCTTAGTTGTCACGCAGCACTGTCAACAGGCTCAAATAGCATTACAATAATAATATATTCACACAAATAAAACTTTATTTGTAAAAGCATATAGTATACATTTAAACTTAAATTTAACCTCATTAAGAACCTCCTTTTATGTTATTTAAAAATGGTTGTTACATTTTAGTAAATCCTAGTTTACCATTACATTGAATATATTATTCAACGATAACAGGATTTACAAACGATTCATTGTAACCCGTAAAGGGTTAAAACGATAAATGTTAGTGTAACGTAATTAGGAATTAATTAATGCAAATCCTTATCAGCTTCCGATAACGTCTCGTCGTCGATAACGTCTGTTAAATGTGTACAATTATATTATTAATTAAAATAAATACTATTAAGTTTACTCCCTTACTTATGAAATATCACATAATACATATGTACAACTTGTACTACATAACATATATACACACTCACACCTGTATCCCCGAAGGGGTAGACAGAGGCGTCATTAACGCCTACGTTTTGCGCTTATAAGTTAGTCCCATTTATGTAATAGTTGGCAAGCCTATTGCGGACGGGCACTTTTGGGAATTAGGTGTAAGCATTTTGAGTATATCGATAGGAAAGGCGGGTAGTAACGGAAGGATAGGATAAGAACAGAGTAGGTGTTTGAAAGGTTTGCTACAGTTGGCTAGGTGTTAGGGGGCTGCGATCAAAGGATGCAGCGGGTGACGGGACCCGTTTTGAATGAGTCGATTTAATGCCTGTCTATGTATGTATGTAAAGGGTTGTTCAACAAGAGCTTTGTTTCTTAAAACAAAATGCGATCGGGAAATTTAGTTTGCAATTAATTGATGAAATTTATTGCAAACCAAATTTCTCGATCGCATAACTTCATGAAATTCAGCTGTTAAGTGGCCAGCCAGATCGTGTGATTTATAACACCACTGGATATTTTTTTTTGTGTGGCTATGTTAAGGACAGAGTCTATACGGTGCCAATCGAATCAAAGGCAGCCTTAAAACTGAAAATTCGTGACACGATTAACGAAATAGACCCGCCATTTTGCCAAAAAGTGATTAATAATGTTGATGATAGAATCGACATGGGCAGCGTGGTTGTGGTGGACATTGGCCAGATATCATTTTTCATTCATAATTACCAAACCTTACTCTTTGTGATACAATAAAAATTTGAATCATCTTGATCTAAATTCTTTGTTTTATTTTGTTTTAAAAAAACAAAGTTCTTGCTGAAAACCCCTTTACATATGTAAAATCTGATATTTAAATATTTTATTGTAATTGTGTAAGTAAACTTACTCCATTTAAAAACTAGTATTTTTGACTACCACAGTGACTCTCAATAAAATATCATATCATAGACGGAGTGATTCGGCAGAGGTCATGTGAGTACAGTGTTCGCAATTTTGCATCTAGACCCAAATCAGGCCACATCTGGACGTTGACGTTTTACACAAATGATTTTATTGAGAATAGTACACTTTTTTATTGGACAAATTACTTGATATCGTTTATTACTGTTGCTATATAGTTGATGAGTCCGGTTTATGAGAATGGATGTGTCACACAATCAGAATTGACTGTCGATTACTCTTTGTTTTTATTTATTACGTTTATTAACGGGCGAGATTCCAAAGTAGTTGCTTGTTTCTTTAAAAAAAACAACTCGCAACAAATTAGGAATAATTTCTGTGTCGCGGGGACTTTACGAATATTCGTTTTTAGTAGACAGTAGTGTGACACATGTACCCCCCCATATGTTGCCTTCTTTACATAATTTAAAGAAAATCTTCCATGCTAATTGTAAAAGTGACTGTCACAAAGATTGATCCGAAATTATACGTAAATGTGATTAAGTGAAAATGTTATGGCGACCTCCACTTAAAGCAGAGATCAGATGATTGCTAACTTCATAGTAAGATCCTGAATCGAAATATATATGTATATAAAAGTTCTCGCTCACATTACTGTACTCGTATAATACTATAATACACGACTTTAAAACACTAACCGTGAGGCCACAGTCCGCCACGCATGATCACCTCGCCTGGTCAAATGATACTCTCGCTAGTAGTAGAGCGAGTCCTGCTCTACTACTAGCGAGAGTCCTCTGTATTTTTTTTTCTTTTATAATAGAGGGGACAGACGAACAGACGGGTCACCTGATAGTAAGTGATAACTGCCGTGAATGGACACCTGCAACTCAATAGTCTTAAATGCGCTGCCCACCTTTAAGGGTGATGAGGGATAAGGGGATTCGAGGAGGGGAAAGAAAAGGGGGGGATGAGGAAAAGGGAAAGAAGAGAGACGGCTTTAGGGGAGACGAAAGAGGAGCAAGTGTTGCTTTACAACCGGTTTTCTGTGAGGCCGTGGTATCGCACCGGTCGAGCCAGCCCATTCGTGCCTAAGCATGGCTCTACTACTTTTGATAAGAGTTATTTGTGCTAAACACCCCGTGGTTAGATTCGCACAGACCACTCGATGTTCAGCTCCGCTTAAATGATGACCCGTGGGGTATATCGCGAAATAACGAAGCGTAATATTAATTGGTACATTAAAAGTAGTTGTTATCGACTCGACAAAATACGCGAACGTAAAAGATAACATTTTAATGTGAATAGTAATGACCTGACATTTGTATACAATATTATAATCGACGTCATAATATTTAAATATACAAGATAGATATGAACTATAGTTACGTGATTTTACTTCACGTAAAAAATATCAAAGTAACGCAAATGTTATCAAATAACTGGTTCTGTAGTAAGGCATGTGTCATATTTTTTTAAATAACCCACGATAACTGCCTTGATAATACAAAAGCACATAGGCAGATATCATATTGGATTTGAACCACTTTAAACATACTAATACCTAAATCTTGATCACATGGAAAAGAACAAACATATTTTATTTATTCGTTATCGGGCAGTAACTGGCTTAAACGCGAGCCCTGATTTTATGAAACCTGTATTTTTATTGCATGTACTTTCTTTTAATCCGAATCTGCGTCATGTAAACATGTCCAAGCTCGTCTGGAACATTGTCGGTTGTCCGGGTGGGTCCACTTCAGACGGTTAGAAGTAGTCATTTACAGTCCGACCAATATGAGGCCGGGTATTGTTATGCATAAAGGCAACTCAACGTATTCGGTTAGAATTCTTCTACCTGTCTTTTGCTAGTTAAAGCCGTTACCTATAAGCAAAAGCTCTGTGCGACTCGCGACGGATACGCACGGAGCCATGGGAGTCGCACAGACGACGTCGAGCCGACGCACGGAGTCGGTTGGCTGTGCTTCTTTCTTTAATTATTAGTTTCATGATTTTCAAGTACTTTTATATGTTACTTACTATATTCATTGTTCTCTTTTATGTAAGTATATATGTTCAGTAAGTGTCCCTATTCGACTCTACTGAGAACCACACGGCATTGTCGTTATCAATATTATGTAAAAACGTAAAAAAAAAAAAAATGTTTATTTTCCTCGTGTTTTAAATTTCTTTACTCTCACTAAAAAAAATAATTGTATTTGTCTCTGGGATTTGAAGTTAACCAATAAATAATTTACTATTCGTATGTTTATTTTCTATTCAATCGTACCGTTTTGACTTTCAGCTTTATAAATTGTCCTTTGCACTTATTATAGGTTATCGATAAACAATTTCTGATTTACATAAATACATGCAAGACACATACAATTTTATTTATTTAATGGTTTAAAACTAAGTCTTGAATATCTAACCGCACATCGTATCTAATATCTTTGCTGTAAATATCTGTTTTACTTTTTTCAATCACTAAAGTGGCAAATCAAAATAAAATGAGATGTGAAGAAAGCGGAGTGAGTTATCGTGTTACGTATTGATTGTGAAATCGTTTATATTATATGACAATAAATGTTATTAGTAATTGTGGTATAGAACTTTCAATACTGCTGTTTGCATTTAATTTATTGATTAGTCATGAATATTAGATGAGACAGACATTGAAAAGAAGTTATAATTGATTTTAGAACTGCTACTGAAGAAACGTTATCCATGTGTCCAACATTATCCTCAAAAGTATAGCAGTAGTGTAATTTACATATTCGCGGTATTATTGGCTTAGTCACTTGTTTTATGTTTTTATAACATTTCGATGAATCAAATGCATACATTTACACAAGTAGGTATACATAATTAGTATACGTATATACAACGGAACGGAATCTTTTGAATCGATCTTGAACGGAATCCAGTTTCAAAGTTTGTTATAAAGATAGAATAAATTCTATAATCCTAATATTATCTTCTATTGCTTTTTTTTTATGCGATATGAGCCAAACGAGCAGACGGGTCACTTGATGGTAAGTGACTACCGCCGCCCATTTACAACTCAAGGGTCAAAAGTGCGTTGCCGGCCTTTTAGGTAGTAGTACGCTCTTTTCTTGGAGGTTTGAAGGTCGTATCGGTTCGGAAATACGGCAGGCGACAATTTGTTCCATAAGCTGGTTGTGCGAGTGCTGTATTTTATTTGAACATACGATCTTTTAGCAAAAACAATATTAGTAACACACTTCAATATGAGGGACAATTCACATTTAACCTTCTAATACAAAACCCAGCATTGACTTTAGTCAAAAACAAACATCGGTGAACCAAAGCCAATTCCGATAAAATGGTGTTTTACCTCCAAAGCCGTAACATATCATTTTCAATTTGATAGCGATACTTCGACACGTGTCTCTGTGAGAGTCATTACTTCATTTATTTTTTCATTTCATAAATAAGACCATTTTCGCACTAGGAATTATCGTATATATACATACTTTCATTCTCATACTATCCTTAGTGGCAACATGATATTACTTTAAACCATTCGTCAAATAAAATTCTGTTATCATGTGAATGTGGTGTATTAATCGATTTTTTAAATATAAACAGTTGCACAGTTGCCTTATGGATGTTATTCCGCTATCAGTGTTGTTTTGTAGATATTAAAGTATGAAATCGTAGCTTAGCGCCGAGATCACGCTTTTGCTTTTTTGACGATGCGGTTAAAAGATAAAACAAACACATCTTGCAAGAATACTACTAATACTAACATTCCATAGATGCTTAAACGTATATTGTAATTACAAGAGCCGGTTTAGTTTACATTACGCATAACGGATAATTGTGGGCCGTACAACTCAAGGCTGTTGGCGATTGAGTGCCAAAGTGCGTGGATTTATATTTAGTTAGAGATTATTACATTGAATGTTAAGAAGTTATCGATAAACTTTCAATTTTGATTGGTTTAATATGTTCGTGTATTATTATATTATGAGGTATACCTACAGACTGGATTGTTTACGTCAGTGAGAGCGAGAGTGAGATTATTAAAATTTTAGGTAGGCAATATAGAACTCTATTTACTGAATAATTGTATTGGAAGATGTTAAACACAACAATATTTATTCCACTTTTTATACATTAGAATACACAGTTAAATTAATCTTTATTATTATGGCCGGGGGAGAGCCATGCTCTTGGGCCGACTGGATTGGTGTAATACCACAGCCAAGAAAACTATTGATATGCAATGCTACCCTTGTGTTTATCCGAGGGAGCGAGGTTGCCGGAGGATCAACCTCCTTCCTTTGGATAAACACATGATGATGATTGATTGATGATTTCATAATGCCCTAAAAAAAGCACTTTTAGAAATTTTACCCTCTTAAAAAAATCCCTGAAGCTTGTTAGGATTTGAAATTTCTTATAGTCATGAAGAAAACCTTAATATATAAAAGAATTGCAGCAGGTTAAAAGAAAATACGTACACAGGGGCCAGTGTCTGTGTGGTCCTGTTATGTGCGAAAAATTTATGCACTTACAGTTCAAGTTAGAAGAAAAGAAAGCCCTTTTACTGGCCCACATATTGTAAAATACAGATATAAAACATTTCTATTTATTAAATTTATTAATAGAGCGACCAAGGGTCAGCAAGTCAGCACAATGCTGGGTTTGACGTAACGCTGATTTTCAGTTGCAACATGTCATACACTTAATATGGCAAATACAAGAAAATCATAAAATAAATTTAGATAGGTAAATAGCGAATTAAATGTAAAAGTAATTAAAGTAATTTGTTTTTTTTAAATAATAATAATATTAAATAAAAAATAAAATGTAAATATAACCGGGTATTACATTAAACGATACTATGAATTGAAATCGCAATAAAACAGTACTAAAACAGTCCAACAAATGTTTCCCGGAGGCTTCCTTGTTAGGGTATTCCCGGGTCCCTTGCAATAGACTGTTTGTGACGGAACACCGTGTGGTTTTAGTCGGTTCGAGTCCGACATACCACCTCTCCATAAGCTCCGGTGAGGTGATGACCCGTGGGGGTTTCCACACGAAAAAAAAAGGAAAGTCCAACAAATGTAAAGCAGCTTTGTATCATCAATACTGGAACCAAAATCATATTATAGACACATCCGCTCGAACATCCTTAAACCTTTTTTGATGTTCGAAAAAGAATATCCATAGTTTTATTCACCTGATTTATTATGGTTGAAATGGTTCCGTATGATTATAATTATGGTTGAAATTTAACCAAAAGATTTGTAGCACTGAGTGACGTCACTCATACCCTGCCTTATAAATATAATGTTTGATCAAAAGTTAATAAAGTAATATTAATCTTCCAGATGCAAACGATTTTGCACCATAATGGCAGCGGTGTAAACGCCTACACGAAGACGCTAAAGAACAGAGAAGTGCATAGAGCCATCACGCTACATCCTGTCAAGGACCACCGCCAAATGTACAGGATACATTCGTACTTTAAGGTAACCAAACACCATAGCATAAAATATACTCGAATTTGCCTGATGTTAACGAAACTTAGAATTTCATTACATAATAAAATGAATGTATGTCTTGTTCTGTAGCACTGTCAAAGTGTCTGAAAAATTTCATGATGATCTGTCGAGTACTTAATGTTTAAAAGCGTAACAAACAAACAAAACTAACTTACATTTGTCAATGACTTAATACATTGAAAAATAGATAAAAAAAAAGAGTAATATAGTCTATTACTGTTAACCAGGATTCGAACTCATTGAATCATTGTCTTTTTGGCAAGCTAGTGATGAATCTTTGATACGATTAAAAAGACGCTGGATTAAATTATCTTTGTGATTAGATTGATTTATCAATGTGGGTCATATTTTCCTAAAGCCTAGCAGAGATTAAATAAACTTGTTATTTAAAATAATATCCGTATAGAAACCAGTCTAATTCACCCGACTAGGGATCTAACGTGGTAATTAAAGAGAGAAATTATAAAACTCTTCTGTAAAATGGAAGCAAAATTATCAAGTGAATGGTTAATTTTGGAATATTGGTAAGTATACACGTATTTAATCATCACCATCAAAAGCGGGCAGCGCACTTACGATTCTTGAATTTTAAGGTGTCCGTGGGCAGCGGCTGTCACTTACCATCTAGGGACCCGTCTGTTCGGCTGTCCCCCTATATAATAAAAAAAAAAGATTTTGTATTATACTAAACAATATTACAAAATTAACCATTCTTTTGTAACGTGTTTATTTAGGAAGTAATTAGTCCGATTTATATTTAAAAAAAAAACAGTGTTAGCCTAAATGTCAATACCATTTCTTTACGTAAAATTAAACACTAGGCAAACTTGTAATACTAAAGCCGCAAAGTGCCCTTTAAAATGTTTATGTTGCATTCAATAGCATAATTTTTAAAGAAGATTGTAGGCCAATTAACAACCCGTTGAAACATTTAGGAGTGTAAATGTGGGTTAAAATCGTACGTAATGAACTAGAATACTACATACTATACCACAGAAATAGATACATATACTCATGTCTATATGCTCAGCCCCAGCAGAGGCGTATCAAACACCCACACTCTACAAATAATAAATTTAATCCTATTTATGTAACAGGCAATCTGGCACTGCATATATACTTAATAACAATACATTAGTCGCCTGTTACGACACCAATGAGAAGACATGAAGTGAACCTAATAGCTACAGAAAACTACAACATGCATAGCCATAATATTATAATATTTACTAATCGGTTATTTCCTAAAGTTCATCTTTCGCAGTATTTACTGAGGATGTGTTTGAATGCGTAAGAGCTTTTCTAATATATACTATAAATAAACTGAATAACTATACGTATTTGTTAGTTTGTATGTGACTGTTTTGCAGCACATTATAGATAATACTAGCTGACCCGGCAAATGTTGTTCTGCCATAAAAAATCTGTATAGGGTCACCCTTATCATTTAGGGGTATGAAAAATATATGTTGGCCGATTCTGAGACCTACTGAATATGCATATACAATTTCATAAAAACCGGTCAAGCCGTTTCGAAGGAGTATGGTAACTAACATTGTGACACGAGAATTTTATATATAAGATATTACGTACAATTGTCGGTACCTGGCTGGAAGATGTATTTAGGGCAAGGAATTTATTTTAAGACAGCGTTACATATCAAAATACTTCCCAAATGGACTAGGCCGATAATTCGATATTTTGTAATAATTGCTTTCATAACATCCTGTGCGTATTTTTCTTGTTTGTTCTGCTAATAAGACTCCGTATTCCATATGCAATTACTTCAACATGTGAGGTCTCATTTGAATAGTGTTTAGTGAGTGCAGTTGTTGTTAGTGTTTTTTCTCTGTTTGTTTTAAAGATTACTTTCATTTCATTTAGTAATAAATCGAGTATCAGTAATAGAAGACAGGAAACTTTTGTATATGTCTTTAACAATTTCACTTGTTAACAAAGAATATCGAAATGTCTACCTAATGTTTAGTATATTTATTACTATCTGTAGCAGAAACCAAGTATCTCTTTAATAATACAAAATTCATTGTATAAATTCGTAAATTATGTAATATGATTTGAAATGATAGGCAGAAGTTCAGGTCAAATTTGGTCAGCATCATCTTCGGCTTTACGTAATTATTAAAGTTTAGTGTTAATCGGTTAACCCTTGAAGTCGCACAGTAAGTATATTACAAGACTGCAGTGAATTGCCTGTTGTGACTCAAATGAGCCACGATTTGTGCCATTACGTACCTACTAATACAAATTTGCAGTAATGTGTCACAATGTTGCATTATCATTGTATCTTCATGCTCTGTTTGTTCGGACGAGCCAGTGTGTCGGTTTACGTCAACATTCAATTTGTCAAGATTAATAAACGTGTGTTTAAAATATCACTCAGATAGTTACATTTTATGTTAAAGCTGTAATTTGTTGTTTTCTTCGTTAGACTTCTAAATTTGGGAATCTTATTTTATTTTTGGCTTTTCGAGTGGCCCCTAAGCTTAGACGGTTTAATGGTTTTCGACATGTGAGGTTTTTTTTTAATATTCTTAATTGTAAGAGTGACATAGGGCATAAGATTTTGAGATAAAGTCAGTAAAAAAGTAGTGGAGAGTAACAATGTATTCGATTTTCATTTAATTTACTTGTTTTTAAATCGAACGCAATATCACATTTTGTCGCGTTTTACGACACCACCGGTAAGAGATGGGATGACCCTGTACTTGTCCACCTTTAAAAATATGTTCTTATTTATAATCAGTCGAACAGACGGGTCACCTGATGGTAGGTGACAACCGCCGTCCATGGACAACTGCAACTCAAGTGTCGTATGTGCCTCCCTCCGATGAGAGTGATGAGGGTGATAGGATGCGGAAGGGAAAGAGACCTCCGGAAACCGTACTAATTTCTTGGAAATGCAATAAATTAATTTACAAAGAGCGACTGCCACTAATTTATTATTCGTAAGTAATTATTTTTGTTTATAACACGAGTAGTTACTATCCAACGAAGATATATTGTTCCGGTTTAGGGCTATACTACTTCCACATACTCATTATACATATGTACAGTAAGTAGTGGAGGGGGCATGCATAGGCACGAACGGGCCGGCTCGACCGGTGCTGATACCACGGCCTCACAGAAAACCGGTTGTTAACGCTTGCGTTGCATTTCCCCGAAATTAGTGAGGTCTCCGGAGGCTCCACACTTCCACTCCTCTCTGTTTCTCCCCCTTATTTCTTTCCACTCTCCGCATCCCATTTCTCATTATCCGCAAAAAACACTTATAATTCTTGAGTTGCAGGTGTCCATGGACGGCGGCTGTCACTTATCATTAGGTGACCCGTCTGTTCGTCTGTTCGACCAATGTTATAAAAAAGAAAATCATGTATTCTGCCGACATCCCTCGCTATTTTCTTCGCACTCTTGAGCATGTAGCCGCAGTATTACATTTTATTTCTACCTTGATTAGTGCATGTGTATCATGTATACAGCGTTCAAATATATGTTCCTGGTCTTGTATTCTACGAGATATTACCCTCGAGTGTTGTATATATGTTATCATCATCGTGTCTGATCGTGATGTCGGTTAAATATTAGCTAAATATTACTACGTACTTGAAGAGGTAGTTAGAAGTAGTTTTGCCACGGGGAAAACTTATTTTCGCATAAAAGCCCATGGTCATTAATCGGGCTCTGTAGGAACTAAATATGGGAGAAACTGAAGTACATTGGATTGATAAGTAAAATGGGAGGATATTGAGGGAAGATTATATCTAATATGAGGATGGACTCGGGTGTCAGCAAAAGCTCTAGCCGGTCGGGATCATAATCGAATACCTTTAAATGAGCAATTCTTGTATATATGTATATATATTATCTCGGAAACGGCTCTAACGATTTTCATGAAATTTTGTATGCAGGGGGTTTCGGCGGCGATAAATCGATCTAGCTAGGTTAAATTTTTAGAAAACGTCGTTTTATCCGTGTTTTCAGGCTATGTAAAACTGCTACAATATCATTAGACTACGAAGGTAAATTTCGCCACTATTTACAAGGTTATAATAAAGTGAAAAATTGGGCGGACCCGAAACCAGAAAACCCTGGTTCGATTTCAGATGATTATTTTTTCCTTTTTTTTTCAAATATATATATATATAGCTTTCTTGTTTACAGTTCCTGAAAACACTGTTGTCATAGTTAGACTCCTTAGAATATTTTAATGAGTAGTTATTCGTCCATTTGTCGCGCACATGCTTAATGCAAATTACTTCTATGATTTTCTCATGGACGCCATTGTCATAACTTGACCAAATTAAAAAAAAAACGTCGAAAATTCCGTTGAAAAAATGCATTTCTTAGAAACTCCTTACAACGAACTTTCATTTTTAGAATTGATTGAAATTATTTTCATCGAGTAAAGTTAATAACCAAACATAGAAGCTTCTTTTATTATTTGTACACAGAACTTTATCTATAATTTGTAAACAGTAATCTAATTAGACTTATAGAGTTTATAAGTCTAAAAGCCATTTAAATTAACAAAACATGAAGATGAACAATATAATGTATATAGGTGCATTATAACCTGCCGATGAAGTTCTAATAACAAAATAAATGAACAGAGAAAAATTAATGAGTGTGGACTTCTATTCATCTTTTTATTTTTAAAATATTACGCAAAAGTAGCATTTTTTATAAATGTATTCAATGAATATCTCTATAAGGATACCATAGTTGATACATTCGTACTAGTATTTTCTTTAAAAGTCAAAACAGATTTATCTGGAAGCAATAAACACTCCCTAAGGCTCTTAACTTAACTGACACTCAGAACACATTTATTTATAGAGAAACTCAACATTTTATTGTTCATCAGAACTTTTAATTACGCAAAATAGTTGCAATTTTGTTTTTTATCTACTTCTGTGGCTATAAAATTATGTGAAAAAGAAATGAAATGAGAGGTCAACATTAAGATATAGTAGCTGAGTTAAGTGGTTTGAAACTCATTAGATCCTTCCGACAGAATGCGAAAACTAGAGAGCTCACCATAGATACCTTATTACCTACCTTTTCCTATCAATATTCTCGAATAGTCTCTATAACTGGCTGTCCCGAATCAGGGTGTTAAAAAAGAAAAGGCTTTTCTTTAATTCCTAAATACGTAAGGGGGATTAAATTACAGTTTGCTAAATGCGGGTGTTTAAGACACCTCTGCTTAAGTTCGGGGTACAATACAAGCGTGAGTGTATGTGTAAATATTAATTTATATTATTAAGGTGCAGAATACAGGATGTTAATAAGATAATACGAGTGCACTGAACGTGTTAACATTGGTACGACTTTTTATCAGTACTTATCATGTTTACAGTTATTATTCTAGGTAAACAACAAAACGATTGTTTTCAAAATTGATATATAACTTCTGACCTTAAACTGCACTTTCTTGATCTGTAGAGGAACGGAAGCAATATATAATATGCCGACTGTTGACGGTGATAATTGCTGTGTCTTGTATTCGAAGTTGATCCTGAAATGGGGTTTGCCGAAAGTTTGCGTATGTAAGTCTGTCCCCACCCCTATCGCTGGTCACTAGTTTTTTTTTTTTTTATGCGATAGGGGCCAAGCGAGCAGACGGGTCACCTGATGGTAAGTGACTACCGCCGCCCATGGACACCCGCAACTCAAGAGTCACAAGTGCGTTGCCGGCCTTTTAGGTAGAGGTACGCTCTCTTCTTGAAGGTTTGAAGGTCGTATCGATTCGGAAATACGGCAGGCGACAATTTGTTCCATAAGCTGGTTGTGCGAGGCAAAAAGCTTCTCGAGAAGCGCACAGTGGTGGAGTGCCAATCGTCCAGGTGATGGGGATGGATATTTTGTCGCGTAGGACGATGGCGGAAACCAGCAGCCGGTATAAGTCCGAACAATTCCTCTGAACACTCCCCATGATACAAGCGATAGAGGATGCAGAGTGAAAGTTCTTCTAGTGATTAGTAAATCTGACTCCCATATGGGGAAAAAAAAAATATTAGTCCACAAACAGTTGCTCCGAGTCAGGTTGTTTTTTGTATCCCATGTTTGAGGAATAAATCCTAATGCGGAAGTTTTCTAATAAAGTATGTCACCTACTTGGAGAGTGTCTATGAATCAGTATACTTTCTTTTCTCGTTCATCGTTTTTTTTTTATACTATAGGGGGACAGACGAACAGACGGGTCACCTGACGGTAAGTGACACCGCCGTCAGAGGAGATGGGAAAGAGGAGAAAGGAGATGAGGGGAGAGAAAAGGGGCAATTGGGCCTCCGGAAACCTCACTCAATTCGGGGAAATGCAACGCAAGCGTTACTTCACAACCGGTTTTCTGTGAGGCCGTGGTATCGCACCGGTCGAGCCGGCCCATTCGTGCCTAAGCATGGCTCTACCACTGAAAAAGATATGTAGCCAGTAACGGTATTTTGTTAGGTTTGAACAAAGTGCCGCTTATAGGATTTCAAAATAGGTACCTATTGAGTATATTTTTATACTTTACCTTTTGTATTGACAACCTGATACTAACTATAATCCATTTTTATGTATGTAAACCTGGATGAAAAAATAGAGAGGCAGGTTTTGCCGGGGGTCCATAAATATTATAATACACTAGCAGTAATATTCATTGTTAATAATACATTTCCCATTTTAATTCTAGAACCTTCGAATCCAAGAACTTCGCGAACGGTCCTTAGACCTGCACAGAGACATCGCTTCTGCTATGAATGCGCTGGGCGTGCCTCCAGAAGATGTGGCTGACTACGTACTACCTGGAGATGTACCTCTATTCCCCGCTAAAGTGGGAGAACCTGATTACTTGGGGAACAATTCTATATTAGGTGAGGAATTTATTTACTTTACTTTATCACTAATGAGCGTTTTGAGTTTGAGAGATTTCAGTTAAAAAAATCAATGTTCTTCCTTCTGGGTTCCATAGACAACTGATAGTTATCTCTGCTATCCCTGATGCTTATATCTTCTTTTCTAAAATAATGTATTACAGTGTTGACAAATTAGTATAAGGTCTACTGATCTAATGGTAAGTGGTTATACTTGCCTTTAAATGCAATACCAAAACCCTGTATAAAAATAAGATCTTTACTTTACACTTATATGTAAACTCTTTAAACAATAAAATGAGTCCACTTTTTGAGGAAGCCGAAAGTATTTTCTTTAGCCTCCCATCATATTATATTATTCCGATTTCCATAATTAGAGGTTTTGATATGAGGATTTAGGCCTATTAATGGACAAATGCACCTTAACCCAGAACATTCACAAAGTTAATTCCTTAACATTTCTCATTTCAGGTGCTCCAATAGACATGAACAGATACAAATCAAACACAGTTGAGGACATAGTGATCTTCGACTTCATTAGCAAGTCTTTATATTCCTCCAGCCACGCCAACCCTAAAAGAAGAATCGAGGGACCACTGAAAGAAGCTTTGGATGACGTTATTAGAGAGGTAATCTTTCGTTAACTTATAAATACGGTGACAAATTGGTTGAGGCTTTCGTGGCCGATTGATGACCCGTTGGCTTTATTCGGGTCTAAAGGCCGTCGTATGTTGGAATTGCTTCCTAACAGCAGCAGCAGCAGACTGTGTCTGCATCCAGTATCGGAGATGGAAGGACCTCTGAAGAAGCTGGCCACTCGTGCTAGCGAAACGTTAGGAAGCAATTCCAACATACGACGGCCTTTAGACCCGAATAAAGCATACGAGTTATAAATACGGTGTTCCGACGAAGGACTATCTAATACCAGGAGGTCTATTACAAAGGATAAAGGTAATATAAGGTACCTACCGAGTACAGATTTTACTGCTTTAGTACCTTGATTGATGAAGATTTCTAAATTGGTAGTTAGCACGTTTTAGACCTGTATTTTTCGCGGTATTATCTATTTATGACTATGACAACATAATCAATTATCTTCGTATTCACGTCTATTCTAGGTGATGGAGATAATAAATGCGCCATCAAGACAAAGAGGCCGCGTGATAGACTTTAACGAACTTCTGTACGGGTACACCCGACTGCAACCACTTTACGGCGCTGATCATGTTCTGGATTTGTTGCTCAAGTACAGGAGATATAGGGGGAGGAAGATGACGGCGGCGGTGAGGCGGCACGCCTATCTTCAGCAATCATTTACGGGTAAGTTGAGTACTGCTACAATACTAAGATTCGTATTGATAACAAAAGGTACTCGTAGATAAGCTTTGAAGGACTAAACTTCTTAACAGAAGGAATGAAAGTTTTGTAAGGCACTCGAGCAATAATTATCATAATAAAAAGCTACACGACGGAGAACAATTCAGTTGTAATCTTTAGAATTGTTAATAGCTTCAAATGTTGTCTTTATAATTTTTTGAATACTACTGGATTCCATTAAAGTACAGTATCATCATTTTCTAAAGTGATTATTTAATGTTATATCCACACATCATACCAACACCCTTAAAATAAACTGTCAAAAGGAACATCTCACGGTAGCATGCGTCTTCTACGCCTAAAAAATATAAAATATATCGGATGAAATACTTAAAATATTTAAATTTTTAGGTATGGAAATCAGAGAGTTGCCAATGGGAGATGCACCGCCATTTGAAGATCCAGACATTTTAGATAAGACTGAAACCAATCCTAGTCCAGTTGATTACGAAGATTTTGACGAACCCAAGCCCCAGCAGCAAGATAGCTTCTTAGATTTTGGTCGATTTGGAGTAAGGGAAGCTCTTGAAAGTGGCTTGATGAAGTTACAGAATCTACCCAAGGTATTAAAGTGGGGTGCCGATGATTTCGAAGAGTATTCGGTATATGATAGAACAGTTAATTTTATACTCCCACTTTCGGGACGACAAGAAACATTTGGAAGATTTATGAAAAATTACGAAGAAATAGTACTGATGACCAATGAGGCTGTGAATTTGATAGTCGTGGATTATTTAGATCCAAACAGTCCTTTAGATTATCAAAATACTGAATCCTTAATAAACTATTACATAGACAAATACGGTAAAAATATTAAACTTGTCGCAATGGGTACTGAATCTTTCTCAAGAGGCGCTGCATTGACAGAGGGACTTAAACTGTGCTCAAGTGATGACTTGATATTTTTTATAGATGTAGATATGATGTTCAATTTTGATAGTCTTAGAAGAATAAGAATACACACCATAAAGTATAACCAAGTATACTTTCCTATAGTTTTTAGTCAGTACAACCCTGAAGTTGTGACAGGCGAAGATTACAACAAACTCCAACTAGATGAAACCCTTGTTGAAGAAACTGCGAAAGACACAATCGATGATTTTGTAGAAGAAGAACCAAAAACAGCAAAAGAATTAATTAATTTGAAGTACACTAAAGAAATAAATAATGATAATGGCTACTTCAGGCAGTATGGTTTTGGTATTCTTGCCATTTATAAATGCGATTTTGAACGAGTAGGTGGATTTGATCTTACTATCAAGGGCTGGGGAATGGAAGATGTTCAAATGTTTGAAACGTTAATTCATTCAAATTTATCAGTATTTAGAACAGCTGACAGCAGTCTTGTGCATATATTTCATTCTGTTGCATGTGATAAAAATCTGGAAAGGGCTCAATTCTTAATGTGTCTAGGTACCAAAGCTTCTACATATGGCAGTGACAAACATATGGCTTATTATATGATGAATCATCCTGAATTATTATGGCCTGAGGATAATAAGGAAAAACCAGTAGACGCACAAAAAGGTCAACAAGAAAAAGAAGCAGAAGAACAGAAAAAAATCGAAGCGGACAAAAAAGCAGCTGCAGATAAAGCGGCGGCTGAGAAAGCGGCGGCTGAGAAAGCAGCAGCTGAGAAAGCAGCAGCTGAGAAAGCGGCGGCTGAGAAAGCGGCGGCTGAGAAAGCGGCGGCTGAGAAAGCGGCGGCTGAGAAAGCGGCGGCTGAGAAAGCGGCGGCTGAGAAAGCGGCTGCTGAGAAAGCGGCGGCTGAGAAAGCGGCGGCTGAGAAAGCGGCGGCTGAGAAAGCGGCAGTTGACAAAGTGGCAACTGAAAAAGCGTCATCGGAGAAAACGGTACCTGTAAAAGCAACAGCTGAAAAGGCGGCAGTGGATAAAGACAAAGCACAACAAAAATTAGAAGCTGATATTGAGGACGACGGAGATGCTGAAGAAGAAGTTGAGGCAGACAAAACAAACAGTTCTAAAAATAATAATGTCAAAAGTGTTAAAGAGACAGTAGCTGGTGAAAAGAAAAATGGTGCTAGATAGTACAGGGTTATAATGTGGCTTTGATATTCTGTTGCATGTGGACTAAACATTGATTTTTATGAGTACGAATTCTAGTTAAGTTTCTATAATTATGTCATGTTAAGTTAATAATTGTACATATTTAGTTACAACGGGTGAAAGAGGTCCTAATGATACGATAGAAATTATAACAGATTTATAATTTTTATCTTATCCAATTTGGTTTAGCTTAATAATTATATAAAATAACTTTGTATAACAAATTACAAATAAAAATCAGTATAAATAACTAATGAAATAAATTAATTTATATTTTTGTATTTTTTTTCTGTATTGATTTTATGATAGTAAATTGTAATTTTTATTCAACAAATATAACTTGTATATTACCTTATATTTAAATATTGATTCCATATCTTCAAAAATGCATTTAATTAAAGTATGTTTTTTGTAAATCTAAATACCTAAATAAATCATTTTATTGATATAGTAATGTACAAAACTCATCTTAAAATGTAAAAGTTGTTTTACGTCAATAATGCCAAAAAATTTTGAAAAAAAAAAATAGTTTTTAAAGTCACATTTTTTTTAAATGTTGTAATATTGGTGCAAAACAGGGTTATAAGTAGAAAAGTGTAGTTTGATTTCAAATCTAATATCACATAGCAATACTACGTCAGATTGACTTTGTTTATTATGATAGTTAAATCTAATTTTACTTTTGGCACATTTTATCTGTAAAAAATATGAATGTAGAACACTATTTTGAAAGGTCAATAAATGATGTTTTACCAAAAAAAAAATGTACTAATATATACAATAGTACAGTAGGTAATGTACAATGATCATTGTACATTACCTACTTACTTTAAAATGTATAAAATTTAACAAATATGCCATATGTATTTAACACGGCTTGATAAAAATTCGCATACGAATATATAAATTTAGGTTACACATAAGCTACCATGGTGTATTAAATAAACAAGACTTCTAAATCTAGACGTAGGTGATGATGGATGAAGAACTGCCCCACATTCCATATCTTCGGATAATTTCAATTAATAGCTATCTATCCAGGCCACGGTCTCAATTTAGAATATCAAGAGATTAAAAAATGTTTAAAATATATTGCAAGCTATGTGCCGAAATCGAAAGTTTTATCTACTTTATATAAAAACTGCGTAAACTGCGTTAAATAAACTTATCAATATGTAACAATATCTTCATCTTCTTTTTTCTTATCTCTTTCAAATATTTGATATCATTATGCATATATATGTTTATTTTAAAAAGCTTCTATTTCCAATATATATTTCTGGCTTTTCATAAATAAATGCTATTTATCTTTCGTTAACTTTTTTTTTCATAGTCTGTGTTTTTTCATGTCATTCAATACTCGTACTTTTGGTTGTGATGATATTTATCAAATTCAGTTCAGAATAGGTTGTAGGGTTGTACCACTTAAAGGCTACTTACTTATTATATATAGGAGACGTGAATATGGTGCATGGTCTTAAGATTAGTTATTAATGTATATAACTAATTATTAAGGAGATTATTTTTGTAAGAATTTGCACAACAAAACTTTTTGTATATAATTTTGTATATTACTATTTTCAAATCAATGCAGTATATACATTTAGCCATGTAATTTCGAAGTTATATATTTTTATATCTGGTATTCAATGTAATTTAATACGAACACACTCTTTATATGAACTTTAAATAATCTTTCATTGTGTTAACAATTGCTTTGAACATGTATTTATATTATTAATGCGAGAGTATCTATCTATCTGCCGGTTACTTTTTCACAGCTGAACCGATTTTGATTAAATTTGACAAAAAGATACTTCGCGAGCCTGGAGACGGGTATAAGCTTTTTTTAATGACCCGTATAATATAAAGCAAATTATTCAAGAATTTCAATTATTTTTGAAATTGGTCTTATTCAGAGCGTGAACTGTTTAGTTAAACCTTAAAATGTGCAGCAACCAAGCTATATATAAAAACTTTATTGACTTTATAAAAATAAAATAAGAAATATGCCCTATCTCGGTCACATCGGTTTAACATTCTTAAATCTAAAAATCAGCTTTCGTCCTATTAGAAAGTCCAAATTATTATGCATATATGTATCTACAAATTATAGGTTCAAGTAATTGTTAAACAACTATTACAACTTTTAAGAATTTTTGTTCTCATAAAATTTTATGTTTACAACTTCATACTTCATACTTCACAACAATCATAATAATATAATAATGAATTCTCTATATATGTATGTATTAAATCTTATCCCGCGCAATAGCCGTCAAACAGAGCCAGCAAATAGCCAGTAACCATTAACACAACCCGTCCCTTATATTGTGGTACATCATCTATAATTATTATTTTTTTATAAATATTCAGTAGACTCAGTATCATGCCTCAAAATTGAATATAATGTTGGCTTCCCCAGAGGCGGTGGTAAAAACTGTCTGAAACACAATTTGCAAGCTGCTTATGCCGTTCAAATGAGATAATAATCGACACTTTCATTTTAGATTTGTTAAAAAAGCATCATCATATATAAGCAAGAAGTCTTATAATTACAATAAAAATGTATTTTTGTTCGAGATTAATAACACCAATAATTTATTCTACATTATTAATTATTATTTTTAAACCGTATACAGAAATTTATTCTGTGATCCTACGTTACTATGTGAAGTTGCATTCCAATTTCAAAGCAATATGACGGTTTGACAGTTATCTTTATCGTCTTATATAAAATTAATGGTAGCTACATATTATTATTCAATATTAATTATATTTAATCTATGTGAAAAATTAAATAAACACACTACAGATTTTTCTCTAAAAATATCTATTTACTCCGGTTTTAAGATCGCTCGCTATAGAAGATGAACTGTTCTATTACAAGGTCACACGTTTGAAGTATGCTTTATCTAGTTACGTGAAATCTATGGACCATGGACAATTTGTTTACGTTATAATTCAGTAGCACTTTGTGTTTGTATAAGTTTCCGAACAACCAGACGATTCTGCTTTCAATCAAATTTATTTATATATGTATATATATACATATATATAATTATTATTTTTAATTGTAAATAATAATGTACATTACTTTATTGTGCTCATGAAGTGCCAATTGTTAGTATTTAAGTAGAACAATGAACAAGTAACATAATGTATATGTATATGAAAATATTTCATGTTCGTTATTATTTTATCGATGGCATTGTGATTTGAAAGTGATGAAATTAAATGAAAGAGTATGAAATATTATATTTTGTGATGATGTGGTTTGTTTTTTTTCGATTAATCGGAACTCACCTTAAACTTTATTATCTTCTTAATTATAATCCTTCTTAAGAAGCCATCAATTTTCCTAGATGGCCAGTTCCTTATAGGATCTATTTAAGTTTTCTGTCGAGTTGCTCTCCTATTAGACACATTATTGGATACCAAAGTATTGCTATATAATGCAAACGCAGTTTGTATCCTTGACACTTTACTCATCAGAACACATTGCACATTACTACCCACGTTCTAAAGAACAATCATGAAAGAGAATAAATATGATAAAACATAATCTTGAGTGGTGACAACACACATACATACATACTCTTACGGCGAGGGTAGGCAGAGGCCCACATTTTGACGTATATAGTTTAGCCACACTTGCGTTATAAGGGACAATAACTTTGGAAATTACAACAAGGGAAAATTTGGAATATGTAGAAATAGAAGGATTATTTCTATTTGTATTTATTATATAATCAGTATCCAATTCCAACAATATCCAAAGTGAAGGGATTGAGTTTGGGTACTATATAAGTCATTAACAGGGACATAATTAATCAAAAATCGGATAAATAAGTATGTAGCTAAAACAAAGACAGTGACGTAAACGGCTTTTAGTTGTATTAACATAAATGGTAACTTAATAATTATAGACTCGATAATACCAATGTGATAGTAGCAGTAAGTAGACCTCAAATACCCGGTTTGCTGAATTCCAGGTATGCCCATGGCATTTAAATACTACTTTTGAGGTCTATCCTGATATGGAAGCTATTTCGTTCGGTTATTATTTTTTCACTTTTACAGTACGGTCACCAAGCGTTAAGTGTAAGTAAGTTTAAATATTTGTCAGTACTAATATACATATATAATTCGATAGCATGTGCTTGGATACTGACGCAGAGCATACGCGTATTAAGGACACTACACTATAGATAACTCAACTTGGTAGTAATGCTTCGACTTTATGGTAAGCGTAGTTCCAAAAAGTTTTTATGCTAAACAAGGTACCTACTCTCAGATCTCGCAAAAACGCACGAAGATTCTTAGAGCATGAATCGTGTTCGCTGAAGATCTTCTCCATAAACTAAATGAATATGGTATTAGTTGCAATATTCATAACCTTCTTGACTCATATAAAAAAAGAAAAAACAGACAGCAAGATCCTTAAGAGATTTTGTTATTATAGTCCAGTCATTATAGTAAGTTCACCTCGGAATTCGAGATACCCAGCTGTAAGTCTGTAAATACTTGTATATTGACACCCTAAAAGTTGTCTCAAAACCTACATATGGCAGAACCAGAGTAAGTAAAGTAAGTAAGTAAAACCTACGATGAAGAGGAAGATGATTAAAATTATAAATTGTAGTTTTTGTACCCTTTATTCCATTTTTTTACTTTCAATAAAAATAAATGTATTGAATGATATTTTATAATAAAAAGATTAATTCATAATTTATTTGTTTTTTTTTTTCATCATGTTTTTTTTTTCATCATGTAAGAAGTTATTAATATTAATTAGGTTAATTCAAATATAATTCCTATATTTTCTGAATAAAAAGTTCATAGGTTAGGGAAAAAATGATAAAATATAATATAATAGTTAATAAAAATTGACTAATATTTATAATCATTGATTTATCGATAGTTCATCAACTATATATGGCGAGTTTTCGACCGGAGGCACCGGTTGACCTGAAGTGATGCTGTGACCGCGTGCTCTCCGCCCTCTATCTCGAAAATGGTTCACCGTATAAAAACAATTTTTAAACAAAATTTGTAGAGAATTTTGTATTCTACAATATTGATAATAAATATAAATAGCAAAAAAACCCATAGGAAATGAGATATTTCCAAAGAAAGCGCAAAAAAAACGATTTTTGTGACCTTTGACCTTGAAATTTAATAGTTGCTTACACCCTACCATATGTAGGTTTTGAGACAACTTTTAGGGTGTCAATATACAAGTATTTACAGACTTACAGCTGGGTATCTCGAATTCCGAGATTCTTACCTTATTTAAGCTTAAATGACTGGACTATTAACTAAGAACTGGTTTCTTGTCAGTCAGATCAGAGGATGATTTCAAACGGAGTGCCATAAGGTATCACTTGGTATCTACTGTTGATTATTTACATTAATGGCTACTATTGTATAGTACAATAGTTTTTGATAATAATAAATCTAAGTAGATGGATAATTTAACCTTGATTTATTTGATGATTCGTTAAAAAATACTAAAGAAACCCTGTAATTAGTACAAATAAGACAAAAGTTTTTGGATTACACATTCAAAATGATTTGAAACTGAATACATAAATTAAAAAGCTGTACTCTTATATAGATTAAGACAAATAAGACAGTATTACTAACAGCCTGATATTATAGCTTCAACACTTTTTTTTATCGTGTGGACCCACGGGTCATCACCCTACTGGGACCAGTAAGGTGGTATGTTGAATTCGAACCGACTAAAACCACACAGTGTTCCGTCATCGTGTCATGTGGCCGAGGTCTCAGGTATACCCTAGAAAGGGAAAGGAGGGGAAATCCGTGTGACCCCGGCAGACTTGATCGCAAGGCGACTCCACCATGCTATTACCCATGCTGAAAGAGGAGCGCGTGGAGCACTTCGCGCCACCGTCTTAGGCCTGCTTTTGCTAGGGCGACAGATAACCCCGTCCATCGCCCCCAGGCAAGCGCTCATGGAGGCCGGAGATCGTTTAGCTCTCTCCGGAGCCTGGTGCGTCTTCTGCGGGATGGGAAAGTGCTAGACCTCTCCCGTTCCCTTTCTGCCACCTCCTTGGCGAGCATCACCTCCTCGTAAAATGAGGCAGCGAAATCCCACGCACTTTCGCTAGAGACCAGGGACATAATCTCCAACGAGAAGCTACCCACACCTATGGCCGCCGCGAAGTCCACACGCTCCTGATTCCACGCAGGGCACTCCACTAGAGTCTGCAGAGCAGTGTCCTCGTGGCAGCCCCGCCGTGATGGCACACAGACGTTGGCTCCCGGGCCTATTCGACACAGGTACTTCTCGAAGCAGCCATGTCGGGTAGCCCCTGCGTCATCCGGTAGGAGAGGCTACCATGTCGCCTCTCCAGCCAATCCTCCATAACGGGTTTACCGCCACGATTTTGGCGTGCCCTAATAGCGTCAACACTAAGGTATTTATTGTGGGGCAATATGTAACTGCCTTCTTTGCTAAAAAGAAAATGTTTAAATTTTTTTAAGGCTACCTAGCCTACATAGATCAGATAAGTTACATGTAACAAAACCGAACTGTAAATACCTAAGCATATTCGATTAACAGACCATTCATCATCAATGTTCAAAATTAAACTTATCTTGTTTTCAGTAAAAAAACCCTAATATTCTGTACAATGTTTCTTAAATGACAACATTTGTTAAGGTTTATTTTCTTTATTGACGTGTTCAAATATATATATATATTGTATATTTTTTTTATATGTTTAATAATTTGTCAGACATAATGTGGCAGGACATATTTAGAGATGTTCGTTTACTTATCATTGAAACAACTATTGTATCTGTGCTCACAATAAGTAAGTAAGTAAGTAAGTAAGTAAGTAAAATAAGTAAATCGATTGAAAAAATTTCTGTGTAGTCTTCCAACATTTTACGACGGCTGCAGAATCAAATTATTAAATTCATGTGTACTAAAACAGCAATTTATAATAGAAGACGCCTGATTATATTTATACTGCAATACGCTCTTCTGAGTTCTATAACTGGATTTTAACAGAACGTTTCACGTCCATCTCAAGTGGGTGGGTGGGCACAGGTGGGTTTTCCAACAGAGGAAAAAAAAACACATATTACATGCATTCACAAATACTTGTCTCGAGTTCTTTGTGTTTGTTCTTTGCATGTTTATTGATATGTGAAGTCTCCCGAGATAGAGAACTACTTCCTAGTGAGGGAGTTATCGTTTTGTAAAAGATTAAAAGAAAAAAAATCTGTGATTTCTAGCGATCGTAACGATAAATATGTTTTAAGCTGTCAGTCCTTTTGAGCTTCAAAATTATGAAGCCGTGATTACTATATAATGAGAAAATATATAATACTATTCTGAGTCGATTGTTACATTGTAATGGCAATAATAATTACATTTTGTAGTTAAATTGAAATTCAAATTATTTTTCTTTATTTCATGAAATTGCTGAACAATTATTTGAAATCGTCAAATAAAAAAAAAAAAAGTTATAGATCATCATCATGCATCATTGCAACCATACGTTGCTATGTCAAATGTGAAATCATTACTCAAAAAATGAAATAATTAAATCCCTGGCTGTGTTGTTCTGTAACCGCCCGTTTTGATATGGTTGATGAGCCTTATGAGAAGAAATCAGATAAACAGACAAAGACCGCTCTTTTAAATATAGGAGGCTATACATCAACACTGGCAGGTATTAATTAATCTTATCTTTTTAATATTAATTTTGCATTAGATAAAGCAATACTTATAGTACGGAAACGCTTTTTGTATCATTCTATCATTTTAAATATTTTTTTTTTTAAACAAGACGTTTTTACTTTTTGTTATCACTTTTATGAAATAAAGAAATTGAAATTATGCTGATGAAAACAAACCCGTGAACTGATGCTGACACTACTCGATTATATTGTATTGATTATTTAAAAAAGCCGGTGAATCTCTTAAATTTCAATCCCAAGCGCTTCTATCTTCCGTGTAATCCACCACCAATGGTATTATATTTTAATTACCTTTAAAACACAACTTTCGTTGAATGTTGTGTTTTAAAGGTAATTAAAACACAACATTCAACAGTGGAATTAAATTTATTTGGACTTAAAGTTTGCATATTATTATAAAATTGCACACATTGATCTCGAAGAAAAAAACGACTTTTTAGTTTGGTGGAGCCTGGAGGCAAGTATAAAAAATATATATTTAGTACTGACCTTCTTAACTGACCATAATTTCTATAAAAGTAAATATATTTTTCTTAGATATACTGACATGCCACCGTCTTTATTTTATTTATTACTTCTTTGAATTGCCTGAGCCAATAACGACCATCTAAATTATAAATTGCTCGGATGTCGAATTTGTCTAATTTCTTCTCTCTATTTTTCTAACTGCGTATTAATGTGTGGGTAATTAATTGAGATATTATATTGTAGATTATATTTTAGTGTGTGTGTGTATGTGTGTTATTTTAATTTTTACACAGTTTAGAAAATACTTTTGCGAATCATCAGGTTGTTTGGCCTGGTATGTCGGACTCGGATATTCAATTACCGACTAAAACCTTCCCTGTCTCCAGCCTTTGTTTGGAACAGCCGTTAGGCATTACTGTCTCTCTTTGTGTGTGCGTGTGCGTGCGCGTGTGCGTGGGCGTGTGCGTGCGTTTGTGTGTGTGTGTGTGTGTGTGTGACAGAACATTATACATACCGAACACATCTATGACTACTCACATGCCATTCGTAGACTGTTATCATCGCAAAATATGCAATAAAAATAGCTAGCCGTCCTTATAACACGTGAATCACGCTTCATCACATACAACTACGCGATATCAAATTTAAAGCACGTTATCAATTTGACACATCATTCAGTCCAAATTGCGTACGGCTTTCATAAGAAGATAAATCTACAGATGATTGATAACATTCGCTGCATGCGTGACATCATTGTGCAAATTGTGTTTGTACTAGATAAAGGTTTGCTCCCTCTATAAGTCATAGAATAGATACTAGAGTCAGTTGCTTTTACAGGTGGAAAACGGACAATGCCCCCTGTACTATGTTCGTGACCGCGACGATAGCAAACGATTATGTCCATAATTTATGTATAGTTAATGTTTAATAGTGAGGTTTATTAGTAAAGGGCGAAGAGGGAATGCTGTGAGTGTATGTACAAACAGAGATTAAAATCATAACAAAAGTGTGGCTGCCATATAAATGGACTATGGACTGCACTACACGTTATATGTTCGAAGTATGGTTTAGGTAAAATTCGTAACTGAAGGTACGTTAGGTATTCCGCCCTGCAGCTGTTTCAGGAGAACCAAATGCAGTAATAAGACAACTAGGAAATATGTGATAACACATTCACCAGTCTCCTCTTGTACATTTCTATACCTGGTGATACTTTTTTAAAAGGAAGAGAGCGCTGTGGAACAGGAAATCTGTTCGTCTCTCATTTATACCAGTTAATGGTTTGTACCCTATGACGTGGAGATAATTATTCAAACCAAAACTAAGCCCGCTGCAATTGACTCTCGGATTGTTCGATACACTTAAGTGGGTGTATAGCTTTACTATCATAGATCGTGCGATGAGTAGAAAATGAACACCTTACATAAAACTCTCAATTAATTCTGCAGGCAAATAAAGATTCGATTTCTCTTTAACATTAATCCCGTTGCCGTATAGGTATGTTTAAAATTCTGTGATGACACTTGCGGTTTAACTTGTGTTAATAATGTGAAGAGGTTACATACAACAATTACAGACACTAAGCGGGATATGTTTTAGAAACTCTGTACAAAAACTTAAGATAATAAGTTTCTAAAACAGTTTATTATGGGTTAGAATTACATCGCAGAGTATTAGTTTCTTTATTTTTTAAGTTTTGATTATTTTTTTCATGATGTCAAAATCCAAAAGTGAGTCCCAGAAGACTAGTTTTTGATTAGACGTCTTGAGTAATTGATAGACTTTTAGTTGAGGCACAACATTTTGTTGTAGCATACAATTGGACTATTTAAAGCATTATGTACGTAATGAAAGGCTGACTGGGATTGCGCATTTATTACATGTATTTATAGCACATACTTTATTAGAAAATATGTCTCTAGATCTGTGTTATGATTTAAAAACTTTACTTATTACACAAAAATACGAAGTTAGGTTTGAGGATACAGACCGCTACAATTTTTGTGTGACTGTAATAATAAATGGGGTAAAGTAAAATAATGTACGATGAAATTAAAAATATACGTTTCATTTATAACTTGTATTCTGAAGCAACACATATGTATAGTTTAGTTTTTTTGTTATTTATTACGTTCCACTGGATAGTGGTATTCTGGTAGTGATTTTAGGCAATAAATAATACTGGATTAAGACGTTGTCATTATTTTACATATACATATATACATACTGTTGAACATATAATGATGGGTTTACGACCCCACGGGGCCACCCCACAAGAGATGGGGTGGCCCTATTCTACACCGTGAACCATAGGGCTATCCCTGGTCATTCAAAGGCATACATTGTTCATATTTCAAGATTTCTGGACCGTTATATGGTGAGTGACTAAGGTGTGTGTGGTTCTGGCATCCTTCCTAGTACACGTAGGAACTCGTCAAATTCTAGGCGAATTTGTTTCTATTCTTTCATGCGTTATGGTTCGGTTTATAACAGATTGCCTAGATTTTTTGGAATCCTATGTCATCGGCCCATGTCGTGCGGTGTTCCGCAGGGGTCTGTCCTTGGACCACTCCTGTGGAACATGGGGTACGACTGGGCTCTTCGTGGTGACTTCCCCCCCGGGCTGGGCGTAATCTGTTACGCCGATGACACTCTGGTCACAGCCCGGGGATCGAACTTTCAGGAGGCGGCGCGCCTGGCCACCAGGGGAGCCTCACTGGTGGTCCAGCGCATCGAGGCGCTAGGCTTGCGGGTGGCCCTGGACAAGACGGAGGCCCTTTTATTTCATGGTCCCCGTCGTGGTCCACCCGCTGGCGCTGCACTCATGGTCAACTCGGTCCTCGTACCGGTTCGGGCCCACATTAAATATCTGGGCCTGATCCTTGACGGGAGGTGGCTCTTCGACGAGCACTTCCGGCAGCTTGCTCCAAAGCTGGTCGCCGCTGGCTCTTCTTTCTTCTTACCGGGCACGGTTGCTTCGGAAAGTACCTGCACTCGGTCGCTAGAAGAGAATTGAGTCCCGTCTGTCACCACTGCGACTGTAGTGAGGATTCGGCCCAGCATACGCTCGCGGATTGCCCCGCTTGGGCGACGCAGCGTCGGGCCCTTACTGCAGTCATTGGAGAGGATCTGTCACTGCCGGCCATCATACGCTCCATGGTCGGCAGTGACAGGAATTTTACCGCGGTCGCAGCCTTCTGTGAGGAGGTCATCTCACAGAAGGAGGCGGCGGAGCGGGCCCGGGAGGATAATCTCCACTCGGACCCAATTCGCCGCCGGCGAACCGGGCGGCGGAGACGCGCTTATCAGCGCCTCATGCCGCCCTGAGTGTGGCTGCGGGTGGTCGGGACGGGTTTTCCCCTCCATCCGCCATATAGCTAGCCGCGAGGGGGTGACGTCCGCGTGTGTCTGGACGCCGCCTTATTGATAGATTACCCGCAGGTGGTACCCGCATAGTGCGGGCAGGCGCTAGGAGGGGTCCGGATGTCTTACTAAAGCTGTTCCCGGGTTCCTCCTATTTTAAGCGCAGGAAGGCACACCGTGTGGTTTTAGTCGGTTCGATTCCGACACACCGTTCCACCGAAAACCCGGGTGGAATGACGGCCCGAGGGGGTTTCCACACGAAAAAAAAAAAGGGGTTAGAGAAGAGGGGGAGTTGAGCCTCCGGAAACCTCACTAATTTCGGGGAAATGCAACATTAGCGTTATTTCACAATAGGTTTTCTGTGAGGCCGTTCTATCGCATCGTTCGAGCCGGCCCATTCGTACCTAAGCATGGCTCTACCACTGTGGAGTTCTATTAAAGGGCTAGACGTTCAAACATGAAACTTTTGATTGCAAGTCTAATGTTTTAGCTATTAGGCCACGCCACAGTTATTAGGTTTCAAAATCTTCAGTTTCTTCAGAAAATAAAAATGTGTTGGTACATGAAATCTTCCATATTGCATAACAATACATTCACATTTGGCGAGATGTAACGAGATATTAATGGATATTTCGTGTAGTTCTATTCTTCTCACACATCCGTGTGTCTATTAGCATAAGCGAATACTTACCTACCCGTTTCATTTATTACGTAAAGCCTTTTCAAAATATTTGTATAACATATATTTTTATCGATTTCCTAATACCACGTTGGTAAAGAAGCATACGGCCGGTGCTAGCGACAATGGACGTATGTAACTGCAACTCGCAAGTGCATTGTCAATCCTCGGCAGGGAGCTCATTCCACAAACGGATCGTTCACGACCTGATTCTGAATTCTGAAGACAAGATAAAACAAGTCACTAATCAAAAATAACTCAGCATTAATAAACGTATTGTAACGATGACCCAATAATACTAATCTGTTCAGGCATTTAAATGAAACAAGCGGAACAAAGAAAGTTACATACGCCTAAACTACTCTATGTGTGTTTATGACGATGTATTAGGCTCTCAGAGGGTTTTTATTACAGTTAGGAGAATAAATAAACTTTCTATTTGTATTTTGACGCTTTCAAGTTTATATTTCTAGCTAATTATACTTTGAATGATAGAGAGCTTAACTTAGGCCAAATTTCTAAAGAAATTCAAAAAGAAGGAGGTTCTCAATTTGATATTTTTTTTGGGTTTGTTACGCGATATCTTCGTCATTTGTAAACCAGTTTCCATATTGTTATTGTAATAGAAAATGAGCTCGTACATCCAGCCCGTGGAACAAAATGTCGCCTGCCTTATTTCCGGACCGATACGACCTTCAAACTTTTAAGAAAAGAGCGTTATCACACCTAAAGGGCCGGAAACGCGCTTGTAACTCTTGAGTTGTGGGTGTCCATGGCCGGCGGTAGTCACTTACCATCAGGTGAACCGTCGGCTCGTTTTGGCCGAAGAAACTAGTATAACCCTTAAGGTGGAAATTAGGGGCTGATTAATACAGCTTCTTACAATTTATATGATAGGCGATAGGACGATTATATATATTTTTTAAACCTATAGGTATTTTATTTTTCGTTTGCAGATTAAAATTGGGTACCATTCGGGGAAGCCGATTGTCGTCAAACTAGTACTGTATAACAGTATATAGGAATACTATATACTATCATACAGTACTAGGTAATACCAACGCTTCTGCCTATCCCTCAATGGACACAGGCGTGAGTGTATGTTTGTATTTACGTTAGTGCCAACAAGTACCACTATACGAGACAAAAATGGCCGTTAGCTCAGCTTTGTGCTACCTCGTAAGAAGCAGCGCTGGTATTATGCTAACACCTAGTGAATGTCACGGACAGAGAGCCATCTTATTAGTATATACATATGTATATATATATATACATATGTAGTATATATGTATATGTATATATGTATATATATACATATGTAGTATATATGTATATGTATATATGTATATATATATATATATACATATATATATGTAAGAGTGAGTGAGAGAGAAAGAGTACCTACAAAGAGTATTCATAACCAACTTTATCAATGCATACTAAATTACAGATTATGTAAATGACATTATTATGTGTATATATGTATAATTGTGTATATTTAAAATATACTACTTATCCGAAAATAAACTAAGAATATGATTTCTAGCGTATTCGTGTTATGTGCAGAGACTAAACAATACGTCATGTCATTCCTATTTAATATGTGCCCCATACGCGGGGTTTTCAGTAGTTCTAAACAAGAGAAAACTGAGAAAGTAAAAGTTTTAAAATTAGGTAAAAGGCAAACGTTTATCCCCGGCAGAGTGAACGGTTAATGGAAATTTAATAATCCTTTCCTATATAATAGTATACAGTAGACTTAATTATTGAGTGTTATATGTATAAATAGTCATTGTGACTTTGAAGTAACAAGTGGAATTACAAATGCGTCATTCAACACAAAGCCGTTGTTTATTGTTATTTTTTTTTTGTTGGTCTGGTGACGGTACCAGACAGTAGCTGGTGATGAGGAAACCGAAAGTAAGTTATAGTCATTGTTTTTGTAGAGTAAGCAGATGTTGTTTCAGTTTTTTGCCAAAGTTTCGTACTGAGTTAAGGGTTCGAAGAGGTGGTGGCAGGTTGTTCCAGCACCGAGTACTTCTTAACCTAAAACTACCACGGAAGGCGGCTGTACAATGCCTTGGTGTGACCAATAGGTATGAGGAAGCTCGAGTTTGATGTTTGTGTTGTTCACAACACCAAGCAAGCTTTTTAAACAAGTACGCGGGCCGCTGAGTCAAATGACACCAAAGAGAAGTGTAGCAAAATGGAGACTCATGCGTGTTGACATTTTCATAATGTTCCTATTATTCAGTAATGGAGTTTTTTCTTTTTTATGCGATAGGGGGCAAACGAGCAGACGGGTCACCTGATGGTAAGTGACTACCGCCGCCCATGGACACCCGCAACTCAAGAGTCACAAGTGCGTTGCCGGCCGTTAGTTACATGCGAGCGTGGCGGCACATAGAAGCAGAACCGAGCACATGCATTTTGCACACGTTGTATCATTCTCTCAGTTCTACCCAGTAGGCAGGACCCATAAACCGTGTCAGAATAATTCAGTTTGGACAGAATAAGTGTTTCACACAGCATTATTCTCAGATCTGTGCCAATATAACGCCTGATTTGGTAAAGCAGTTTAAGGCGGTAGAAACAATTGCGGACAGCTTCCAATATATGTGTTTCAAACTGGAGCAATCCATCAAACACAACACCCAAGTTACGGCATTCTGTTTCTTGCTCTATATGAGTTCCATCAACCCTAACATCTGGTTTGCTTAATTGAATTTCATGTATTATTTTTTTGGATCCCATAATAACATACTTTGATTTACTGGGATTCAAAAATAGTGAATTCCTTTTTGCCCAGTCTGAGATGTTGTCTAAATCTTTGTTCATCTGTCTTACAGCATCAGAGCAGTCACTTGGATGACAGGAGATGTACAACTGAAGATCATCAGCATAGAGGTGATAATTGCATTTTGCTATTGTTCTGGTTATGTCTGCAGTGTAAATAATGAACAAAAGAGGTCCGAGTATGGATCCTTGAGGAACGCCTCTGGTCAGTGGACTGAGTGATGACACTTTATGGGTACAGTTATTTATATTTGACACCTGTACATATTGGTAACGATTGCTGAGATAACTGTCAAACCAACGAATAGCTTCTGGGTCACATCCATAATATGCAAGCTTGGATAGTAAAAGAGAAGTATTAAAACAATCAAAAGCGCGGGAAAAATCAAGTAAAGTAAGCAATGTGCCCATCCCTTTATCCCGGGCCTCTAAGATGTTGTCTACTACGTCAATTAAGGCTGTGGTAGTACTGTGTCCTGTGCGAAATCCAGATTGTTTTTCAGGTAATATTTTTATTTTCTCAACATACTTTCTTAGTTGATTGCATACCACCCTTTCCAGTATCTTAGATAAGCATGGTAATAAGCTAATAGGCCTTACTCCTTAACTGAGCTAGGATAAGATTTTTTTGGAATAGGTCTAACTATTGCTACTTTCCACAGATCCGGGAATGTTGAAGATGTAAGAGATTTGTTAATAATAGTAGTAATGGCGGTGAGAGTATGTGGAAGTGTCAAAATCAGCATGTCAAGAGAGATGTTATCTACTCCCAAGGCATTAGACTTCAAGCTCCGGACAATCTTCAGAATTTCAGCTTAATCAGTTAGTTGCAGTCTGAAGCAGTCAGAACTATATTTGTGGTATTCAAAGTATATTAATTCTGATAGTAGTATTACTAGTACCTGGTACATCTAAAATTGTTTATTGATATCCTCAGGATCACTGCACTTATTTTTGTATTTTAATACAGATTTAATGTTTTCCCATTACTTTTTTTGGATTACCAATGTTCATTTGAATGTTAGATTTAAAATAAGCTTGCTTCTCATTGTAAATAGCAGTTTTCACTAGAAGTTTAAGGTTTTTGTAACTATTATAGTGGTTTTCAGAATTACTGCCTTTTAATTTATGGTGGTATTTGTCCTGTAACTTGATCATATCCTTAACAGTGTCAGTAATCCAGGGACATTTATTTTCCTTTACTAAACTTCTTTTAAGAGGGGCATGAAGATCAAATAATGTTAGAATGTATGAATTAAAAGTTTCCACCATATCATTAACATTGCTCAAGGCTGCAATGTAAGCAAAAGTTGTGCTGAATTTAAAAAAAAAATACCTATTTGTACAAAATTTCCGTCACAAATTTGAATAAAATATGAAAATAAATAGTACACAATTTATTTCTACTGTTCCTTTTCATCAGACGTCTGACTACACAAAAATGTATATATATTTCTCGGCAAGCTATTACAACAAAGTTACAAAACAATACAATTTAATAATAGAGTTATGAGATCAAAATCTTAAAAACCATTTGACTTCACAAGGGGCCATTATTTTAATTGTTGTGCACACTGTACATCTTAAAGTGTGTACACAATGTCGAAATAGCTTCTTCACTTTAAGTAATTAGCAATTAAATAAACAATGGCGGACGCAATAGTGAAGACTAGTCGACGAATCAAGTACATTAATGTATATATTCTTGCGACAGGAATGCGTTTATTGCACCCGTCTTCACTAGAAATGATCTCTTGAAAGTTCCTCAATGAGGCAAATCTCAAGTCTAAGTAGATAAACCGTGGGAGAGCCATTCTAAACAACGAACTTGTCGGCTCGACCGGGGTAGTACAGTGGCCTAACCAGTTGTCAAACAATGCTCTAGCTGTATTATCTTTGTATGTACAAACCCCTCTTTTCAAAGGCGGGTAGCGCACTTACAACTCTTGAGTTAGAGGTGAAAAAACATTAGACGCATAGGTATGAGATTTGCTACATATGTGTAACTTTGAAATGTGATAACTAGACTAGAGACTCGGAGTCATAGAGGTAAACGCTAGTATTATTATTTTCTTTGATATAACAAATTAATAACATTATCAGAATTTTGACTGTGTGTTGCGAAATACCCACTACGCACTTACTTAAACTAGATGTGACGTTCTATGGCATGTCTGTTACAGTAGATCTTTGACAATTTTTGACAATAGGGTATTCCATTATGTTTGAAATTTTACTTTAAAATCTTGATTTTCTTAATAAAAAGCCACTAAAAATAAATTTCCGCAAAATAAACACGCGTTCTTCCTATAAAATTAATTTCTGATAAATGATCTTTATTTTGTAAATAGGTTATAACAACACTTTTACACGTCAATATATTTTTTTTTCTGTCAGTTTATGCTAGATGAGGCCGGCTGACTACCCTGAGATGAAACACCGAAACAAGCTCAGAGGTCAAAGTCTGTTTTAAAGTCTGTTTTAAAGTCCATACAGATGTACTGGTCAAAAACATATGAGAAATTGAGAACCATGCACGCTAACGTCTGAGATGAGCTTTTGAAGAAAGCACCACGCTCATTTCAGTGGACCCGTGCAAGCATTTGTCAGTTATCGTGTAGCTGAACTTAGAACTTTAAGGAGCTCAACGAACCGACGAACAGTACCAAAGCAAGGACATTTGCACAAATTTGTGACATTGACACAAAGGGTAGGCCGCAAAAGTACTCAAACAGTCAGACATTGTTAAAAAACAAAATTACTGGAAAATAGGCGAAAAGAAAAAATAAATAAAGAAATAACCTACATAGTCCTCACATTTACAATAATTAAATTTTTAAATTAAAAAAAAAAACAAATATATATTATACTTAACAAAGTATTCATGTAAAAAAGTACAAAGATTAAAACAATAAAAAAAAAACAATATAATACTTAACAAAGTAAGTATTCATGTCAAAAAGTAAAATATAAAATGTCAATGTGTATAAAAAAAAAGCAAAAAGTATAAACGAAAAACAAAGGCTCATGTACATTAATGAAGCAGCTCATTCCCAAGCCTTTTTATCCTCAATGTAATCTTTAATTGTGTAAAAAGCTTTCTGACTTAGTTTTTTTTTGATAAATGATTTAAATTTATTATTGCTTAGTTCTTGTATTTAGCTAGGAAGCTTACTATGGAAATGTATACTTTGGCATCTAAACGAACCACCTATTTTCTTGAGCCTGGTTTTAGGAACAACAAATTTGTTTTTGTTCCTAGTATTTACACTATGGATATCACTAGATTTTTTAAACAGATTAATATTTTTATGCGCGTACATGAGATTTTCATAAATATACTGAGAGGGCACAGTCATAATATTAATCTCTTGAAATTTATCTCTGAGGGAGTGTCTGGGACTTAATTTATAAATAGCACGTATAGCTCTTTTTTGTAAAACAAAAATAGATTGAATATCGGCGGCATTTCCCCACAACAGAATACCGTACGACATTACACTATGAAAATAGCTAAAGTATACTAAACGGGCTGTCTCTAAATCAGTTAAACCACGAATTTTCCTAACAGCGTACGCTGCAGAACTAAGCTTTTTGGACAGTTATCTATATGGGGGCTCCCCTGAAGCTTTGCATCCAAAGTTAAGCCTAAGAACACTGTGGAATCTTAGGGTTTTAACACTTCGCCCTTTATTGACACACTAGTGTTCACCTGTGTTACATTAGGCAATGTAAACTTTATACATTTCGTTTTTTTCTCGTTAAGGAGAAGATTATTGATATTAAACCAGTTAACTGCTGTTGAAAGGGCACTATTACATCATCAATAACCACCTGCTGACGTTTGAGTTTAAATACAAGTGAAGTGTCATCTGCAAACAACATATATCATGTTTATCCTTTATGAGGTACGGCAGGTCATTAATATAAATTAGAAATAAAAAAGGACCTAGAATGGAGCCTTGGGGAACCCCCATTCTGACTACAGATCCGGGAGATCTTTTACCGTTCACATCAACTCTCTGAATCCTATTACTTAAATATGAAGTAAGAAAATCCAGAGAGTTGCCCCGGATTCCATAGTAGCGCAGCTTCCTGATCAATGTATTATGGAGAACGCAATCAAAAGCCTTAGAAAAATCGCAAAAAAATGCCTAACGCATCGCATTTATCTTCCCATGCATTATAAATGTGCCCGAAAAGTTCAACAGCAGCATCAGTTGTTGAACGACCCTTTGTGAAACCAAACTGTTTGCTATGTAATAATTTATGTTCAGTAAAATATTTTTGCATTTGATCTAAAATAAGTTTCTCCAAAATTTTACTAACCTTTTTATTACCGCCAAAACGTCAGCCATTTTGGTGACGTAAAATTGGTAAAAACAACAGTCGTGTATGTATGACCGGTACTCATTCATCATTAACAGCTATAAATATTTTGTTTTTTTGGGCAAAAAATGAATTACAATAGCTAGCGTTGGTGTTTATTTTCTAGTTGTACATATACTTATATTAAAACGCCAGAAAAGTTGTATATCAGTGCTACTTTTTGCTAGTGCAGACTTTTTCTAAGACCAGTCCTCGTCCTGCCTCCAGGCTTAGTCTTACTAATCAAATGTGATTGAGGTGTACCTGTCACTTGAAGGTACTGAGAGTATTCAACTTGACTTGAAGGCTTGGGTAAATGAAGATCTAATCGGGGTTTCGAAAGTGGTGTTGGTATTTTTATGGAAGACATCTAAAAACGCTTTTAAATTTCTTAGAGAAACAAAACATCAGTCTCTTACATGACCCTTAGGCACGCCAAATCAGAAGTTGACGAAAAGGCATCTCTGGTGTTTACCTCATTCCTGGATAAAAGAATTCCATGAACTATTGTGACACATTTATGGCACCCACTATTTATTATGGTTTCGAATATCTAAACCAATTTATCCACGACAAAACTTTTTCATCAAACGCGCACTTCATAATAATAAAATGTAAACAGTATATACAACTAATCAAAAAAAGGGAGATATGCCGAAAGAGCTAATGTATACTGACAGCTTAAAAGCTACCCTCCTAAATTGATAAAAATAATGTTCTGTTTTTAAATTCAAAATCTCGTTTTCCTTAGCTGATTGACATAAATGACTATTTCTCGTAATATTTTCATTGATATTTTAGAAATACGGTACTTTTTTTTTTGGGAAATTTTATTAGTTGTGGCAGTAGTCCAAATTCCGCAGAATCGATGCTAACCGGGCTCTACAATTTTAGTGTAAGATTGCTGGTAAGTAATGTCAGATCGCCGTTAGCTGAAAATGCTTTTGTTTAAGTCAATGTAACACCTCCTCTGTGTATTCATATTCACATTATGTACTATACATTACATATGCTAATTAATTGGACTTAAGAATATGCTATACTTACCTAACTTTTGAACAAGCGGCTGATTAAACAAGTAAAATTGTTGAAAAAACAAAACCCGACATCTTTATCAGCTTCCGTTTTTTTTTTTTCGATGTGTTGGACTGCTCGGACGTCCCGGCACCAGCCAGATCGACCTGTAGGTAAGCGACCCTTTGCTTGTGCTATTATTTATTTCCCCAAATCCATCTGTATAAGCAATATCCTTTACCTTCTCTTTCTATCTCCCTTACTATCAATATACTCCAAATTTTCCAATCTAATTCCTAAAAGTGCCCGGATGATGCCAATAGGATTGCCCCCTAATACATATATGGGATTAATGGACACGCAGTAGTTCTACTATTCATAGCTAGATGACACTGAAGTACATATTTTTTTACTGAATTTGAAGGTTGTACTTACTTTACTTGAATGGCCTGACTGTTGAAGTTGACCTGAGTCATTCTTAAGCCAAATTTGGATTCTATTCCATCCTTTTTTTTTGTGTATGTGGAAACCCTCACGGGTCATCACCTCGCCTTAAGGTGAGCAGATGAATCCATGTGAACCCCGACAGACTTGGTCGGTTGAGGCGACCCCGCTATGGAACACGTGGCGCCACCATCTCGGGATTCTAATCCATCCTAGAACAAATATTTGTGTAGTTAGCACTATTATTTATTCTGAGATAACTCCAATATTTATAAGTACGGCTTACTATGTGAACCACTAACCTTAGTGTGGCTTTACGTGATGATAGTTTTTTTCTTAAATAATGGCGAGACAGAAAATGTTTTTTCATTATCCGGTCGAATTGGGTGCGGTGAACTTGGCAAGTTCTATTATATCATCAGGTCTACTGACTACAATAGTAATAAAAGACTATTAGCGCACTGAATGCGCACTTTAAATTGAGTGTTAATTTATTATTTAACGAAGCTCCACGGAAGTTCATTATGAAGTATTTTTATTTGTATATGGCGATGCGACAACATAGAGGTTTTGTCCACCGAGATGGCGCACGACGTGTTGCGCGCGCCTGTCTAAATATGAGGGGGGAGGACCACCTACATCATATTGAGGTCGCCTTGTGCAAAAGGCGGGTTACACAGGGACTTCCTTTCTAGGGTACACCTGAGGCCCCAGCCATAAGCCCCGATGTTGGAACACTGTGTGGTTTTAGTCGGTTCTAGTCCGACATACCATCTTACCCATTAGCGGGGGGGGGGGGGGGATTTTGAATTTACTGTTATACACAACTATAAAATATAAGTTTTGTATAAAAGTAAATTGCCTGTGTGAATAGAGATCATATTAGCCAAAAAATACTTATTGACTATATCATTATAAAGTATTAATAAGTATGTATTTTTTAATTGGTAAAGGTTCGTATTTGTTGGTAATCGAAATATCTGTCAACGGGCCTGTTTGTCTACTAAATGCTGATATAGTATGCCCGAATCAAGATGGTCTTTGTGTTCAATAGACTTGACCTCTATTATTTTAATTTGAGAAATTCTAAGTTAATAATAGTTTGTAAAAAAAATCTTGCATTCAGTACACAACGTATTTGTTTAAAATATGGAATTATATTTAATACATCACTTTTAGCTACTGTCAATCTTCATTGGTCCGAATGTCTACTCTATTTCACAATAGGACATACATGTCCGCGTACCCGTCTGTGGGTAGTGATGACCATTGTCTTGCAAAGTCGCCTTGGATTACGTGAATTTATGTAACTTACATTACGGTCGCAATTTTAGCGAGATTACCCGTGGGATTGGTGTTACACAACTATTAGTGGTGGGCGATTCTGATCGTGAACCGCTGACGGCTTTCCATTGATTCTCACGCTCTACGATCTCTGTTGAAATTAAATGCAGATTAGTTTGATATTCATGTGTTCAAATGAAAAACTTTCTAGTTCGTTTTACATAGATAATTCTACTTTTCACTTAATTAGAGATTCGCCGATGTTAGTTTTGCTTTGTCTAGCCTAGGGGCCGTAATTAGAATAGAAGGAAATATAATATGATGTAAACCTAAAGAAATATTATGAAAATGTTTCGAAAACTCACCTTTATATTCCCGAAGGTATAGGTAGTGACGTCTCAAACGCCCAGTTTCTGCCAATTATAATATAGCCCCCCTTTTATGTAATGGGGGCAAGCCGTTGGTCGTCATTCGGGCACTGTATGACTGTATATATGTATATATATATATTGCTATATATAAGTCGCCTGCTACGACGCGCTACGGGAAGAAATGTGGTAACCCTATTCTACTACAGCAAAACTCTCACGGCTAAAAATATTAACATTAAGTTTAAGAAGTAGTACTAAATTGTATTACATCGAAAATTCTTAGAGCGATAACAAGAACCATAAATAAGTAATTATACTAGCGAAGTATTGTATCTGTACTGGTATTCCTGCCTTTAGGAATAATGGAAAATAGTCTTTTTATTTATTCATTTATTTTATACTATATTTCTATTACATTCATTTTATTATACAAAAAACAGGTTACAAATAATTAGGTATAACAATCGGCTGCGTGGGAATCCGACGTCTCCTTCTGCGAAGAGGTGATGCTGATCAAAGAGGCGGCGGAACGGAAGAGGACTAGATACACTATTTCATCTCGCAGAGGACGCTCCAAGCGCCGGAGGGCGCAGAATGACCTCCAACCTCCATGAGCGCTGGCCTGGGGGTAGGACTGCCCACTACCCTAGCAGAAGCAGGCCTGAAACTCAAGCGCATCGTGTTCTACGCGCGCCTCTCTCTGGAGGGCGGCAAGGACCCCGCTTTCCACGGTGTGGTCGGTTCAAGGTCTGCAGGGGTTCTCGAAAGCTTCTTTCGTACGGTATATATGACCTGTAGGGGTTTTCACACGATAAAAAAATAGGTCCATATTTACTATAAACCTTTTTTGTCATTGCTTAAAAATAAAACAGGCCGTGTGTTAGAAGTGATGCACTTTTCTGTATTTTCATGACCAGCCAACCTGGTAGGACAAGTAAAACAGAAAACTGTTCCTTAAAAAATTGGTTATTGGTACACAAGAAATATTAATTTAGGTTTAACATATTTCTTGTACTAAGTTATGTGGAATATATGTACATATATTGATTGTGCATTTATTCCATTATTATTAGTTTAGGTATTAAGGTTCATATATTTTTTTATTACGTGTTATTATGTAGACACTGACTCTTCATTGCCATCCTCTCAAGGGTTAAATTCGTCTTAGTACATATTATTTTCCATCGTATGTGTATTTTCATGTCTATATTCTGTGTACAATGAGGGATATGAATATTACTTGGAAATACGCTTTATCGTTATATTAGAACATCAAGAGGAAGGAGAAAGAGAGGAAGCCAATTAAGAAGCTAGTTGCCTGTTCCAATAAGTAGATCCTACAGAGAAGAACAAGCAAGAAACTCCAACTTTATAGCCATAAGGTTAAAATGTACGTTCAGTGTTAAGATTGTGTACTGCAAAGAATAGTTCAACACATTTATTTCACTAACGGTCACCCGATGACGAAATTCAATTTACTTGCGAGATGGTTTCTATTGAGTATGTAAATTGAACTATCACGAGTGCTGCTACCAATGATTCACTTTTCGCGTGTTCAATATGTATAACCTCTTTTCAGTCGGTGACATTATATTACATGTTTCTTTATTCGTAATGCTATACTTTTACTTTTTTCGCCACTTACAGTAGATATTCATAGTACTACCCCTCACTCTAATGCATCAGAAATAAATATAAGTGTAATACTAAATGACAGCATATGACAAGTAACATTTTAAACTAAAGACTTTAAAATTTTATTAACCTAATTTTTAAGTGTTTTTATATTATATCTCTGTGATCGTTATGAATAACTAACTAAAAATATATTTTAATAAATCCATTTCCCCTTCTTTAGGCAGCAGTGACACACTAGTCATTTGCTTCTCATCTTTGAGTGAGCGCCTCTGAATCTACGAAGTATGATGATTTAAATTAATTTATGAATTCTTATAAGGATTTTTTTTTCCATAGGATAGGGGGCAAACAAGCAGACACCGCCACCCATGGAGCAACTTAAGAGGAAAGGTTCTTGATTTTTCATAAAGTTTTTTAAATAGCACTAGCCAATCATCTTGGTGTCTCGGTGTGTCGGAATCGAACCGGCTAAAACCACATGATGTGAATCTTGGATTACGCCTTAACCTCTCTTATTCTGACAACCTGTAACCTAACTAAGATCTCGTGTGTGTCGTTTATATGGCGAAATAAAAAAATGATATTAATAAGTTGAACGTGGTTCCAGTATCTATCTAGAATTCAATAAAAGAACAGATTACGGTGTCGAAATGTATTTATTTTCTCTTTTTTTGAAAAATAAAAACACAAACTTAATAATATATTAAGCTAGCCTTACTATTAACTTTATACAATGTGTGAAACGAGCCAGCGGCTAGCCACTTCGCTTTCCGTTGCCCAAAAATACAGCCATTGAGCTGTCAAACTGACAGTTCAGATAGCTGTCAAAATGAGCCACTAGCGACTGGTTAGCCGCTGGAACATGGTCACCCGAGTGCGTGCACAGTCGCATGCGTTGGCCAGAGCGATGACAGCGGCCAGGACCGGCATCACCTACATTGTACGTGATGGGCGGCCCATTGGAATTAACATTCGAGCCGCTCGAAGATGTGGCAAGCGAGCCCGAATCACGTCGACTGATCCGAACTTTATGTTGCTGCTGAATTTAGACGCCCCTAATACTGATATTGTTGTTCCGATTGCGTCTAAACGTGCTGGACAAGTTCGGATGTTTTAGTTAGCTTAGTAGGGGGCGCCGTAGCTGCCGGAGGGCACACCGGAGGCGGGGTACCCACCGGAGGAACCACTGGACTGTTGATATTGAGCAACTTGGATGGCTTGGCGGACTCCGTCAAGAACAATACCGACAACGCGGGCAGATGGAACACCGTAGCTGGTAGAGGGAGGTCCGTAGGAAGATGAGGGAGCACCGTAAGACGATGATGGGATACCACCACCGTGTCCACCTTGTCCACCATGACCACCACCGGATGAAGATTCTTCTTTCAGGAGGATGTTGCGGATTTGTTCAAGGAGTTGAGGGTCGACGTTCTGTCCTTCGGAGGTTGAGTATCCAGCAGGAACAGGTTGGTAGGGGCCACCGCCAATGAGGCCACCACTGCTGCCACCATGGAAACCGCCACCGCCACCACCACCAGATGGCCGGTTGTAGTTGTAGCCGGATGGTGGCTCAGCGTTGGCGCAGGCTACCAACGCGAGGGCTATGCACTGAGGAAATATAAATATTATACTATATAGTAAAAGATGGTTCGGAGCTTAAAATTGTTTGATGCATTATTAAAAAAAAAACAGTGACAAGCGCATGCCGAATGGTTAAAATAACAATGTGTTAGGTAATGTGTCATTGATTTAGATCTATATTCTGCATGTTTTTTTTGTTGATCACTGAGTAGGTTTTAATCATGATGAGAGAACACGTTACAGAGCAAAATAATGACATGCAGCAATAAAACGACATTAAGAATTTGATTATTTAACATATTTCTGCCTTCCTATTACTGTTGTTCTTACATATTTTTTAAAGAACAATTTGTGAAGATTTTGGGAATGCCACCCCATGGCTATTACCCTTGCCATATCCACATTAATACGCTTCATTTACATCATTCATTTCTAACCTACATACATATCTAACCAGTTAGCTATAACAACAAATGAAGGAACTCTTCAATGGCACTAGTAAGCCCTTCGCGTTTAGGGTCATTTAGTTTCAAATAAAGTTAAAAGTCAATGACTTGATAACATTTGTTTACTCTCTTATCGTGATTTTCTAAAGATTACGTTAAAGATACCTGAAGAAACTTGTATGTGCCGAAAACTAGAAATTAGAAACCAGGAACTAGAAACTGGAAACCGCTAACCAAAAACAATGTGTGTATCCTTATTAAACACATTTTAATAATCGTAGTGTATTTCTTTAAACATTTGAACAAAACACAAGAAGTAAGTACTTAGCGACAGCGTATTATTTCATTTAAATTGAATGTTTAAACACAAGAGTGAAACTAAATTATTCTCTAGTTTTAAAGCTGCCGTGCAAAGTTCAACGCTAAACTTTTATAGTCGCTATTCACAGAGCTCTTTAGTTGCTTTGTTGCTTAGACTTGTTTGTTTAACTGCGCACGCGCATCATCACGTACAAAATAAATACTTAGATGAATGTGGCCGTGCTTTATCAGTTTGACTTCTTTAGTAAATTTTATACGATTGGGGTCAATTACTTATTAGAAAACACAACATTATGTTGTTGTAGAATTTTGTTTATTGATTATACTTTGTTGACTTCTTTGTTGTCTTAGAACTGGTAAAAACTTTTTTTTTGTGACAACACCCGTAATAGGCATGTCTCGTGTGTTGCCCCCATTGATAAAACACAGAAACAACGGATACAAGGACCACCCCAACGCAGTTGTCTCGAGCTTAGGTGGTCTTTGTTTCCTTGGTATTCGTGGATCACACAATTTTATTGTCCCCAGTGGATCCAACTGACAACCAATGACTCAGCAGTCAGCATCAATAACCATTAAACATACAGTTCAGTCTCATTATTGCCGAGGAAATAGTCAAGTCACTTTAAAAAATCATTCAGGTTATTAAAAACAGGAGCAAAATAACTTTGTATAACAAGATACGTATAAAACTACTAATGACTATAATAATCTTCTGGCTATATACGGAACAATGATAGCAAGTGAAAGTGGGGTTATATGATGAGACGCAAAGGTTTCGTTGCATCACCAGCGATGCTCAGCTCCCGCGATTTGTATGAGATCATGAACTTTGACACCAGGAAATTCGCTTATCTGTGATTCTAATTTATCTTTCATTGGATACGTATTTCTTGTGTTTACCGTATAAAAACAATGGCTCTTGGCTCTTGTATCTCTTATGTTCGAAGGATGATACTTTTATAATTGTTCTTCGTCTGTATTAACGTGGATATGTCAATATAAGATAAAATCTAGTATTTTCTATCTACCTCTGACAGTAATAATTTTTATATAAGGGAAGTTTGAAACAGTAATAAATGCACGCTGCAATTATAATTACAGATTTAAGAGCTGGAAATTATAAAAGAAATATTTGAAGTGGAAATCATCTTAAAATAATACATACATGCACACATATATGTATTTCGTATAATAAGTTAATATATAACATATATTGCGTAAGGTAACAAACACTGTATGAGTATGTTGACAGAATATTTAGGTAAGCTCAATTATGCAGACACAGAATTAAATCTAGAAATTTTGAATGACATTTCCATTAATTATTTCAATTTATTTATTTCTGTTATGTTATATAAGACCTAGCTCAGGCTGGAACATATTTAATTTACAAAGTCAGATTCATTACTTTTGACATATTTATAAAAATAATTATAATTTTAGATCAGTAGTGAATTTTGGTAAATAATGTACACATACACTATTAAATAAAATTGTATTGATTGTAAACTTTTTTCTTAAGTATAAATAATTATTTAATTATATATTTTATAGACGGCCATATTTTGCCAAATATAATTTCGTCCCAGTATTGCCCTCAACCCCATTGTTGTCATTCGGCAGTATCTCTGTCTATAACTGTATATATACTGTTTGATAGATACCACTTCGATTACTTAGTCGCTTTCTACGACACTCGCGGGGAGAGACGGGTGGCCCTACTTATTTATTAATTACTTTACTCAGTTTAAATAATTAGCGTAAGTGTGTATGTATGTATTAAAAATAGCGTTTATATTTTAAAGCTTATAGTGTGCTACAATCTTTAAATGACACTGCCTTTTATGATTTCTTCATGGAGCATAAGAATGCCAGCGAAGATTCAGATATTATAAGAATTTAGCGTAGAGTAAATAAATACCATATACAGTGTTTATACATACATAACCAGACACTTTTTCAATTAGTGCAATTATAATAAAAAGAAAACTAAAATGAGACGTATGGTGCATTTTCATATAATGTAAAAATGACTGCAAAATGTAAAATTGATATTCAATCTTTAAATTTCTAAAAAAACGTAACATATAGATTTCTCTCAGTGTTTCGAAGTGCACTGTGGCATACCGCAGCCGATTACGTCACAAGATGCCACGTTCGGCGGAAGTCACGGCGCCATCATTAACGAACTTTTGTCTGATGAATGATGATTATCATGAAGATATAACGAATTCATCATTTGTATTTCTTAATTTTTTTTTATTGAGAAAGAACTAGTCAGAAGCACCCGAAACTGACTGGCTTACATGAAATGTTTTATGAAAGTAGAGGAATCTCTTGATGTAGGAATGATAGAAGCAAATGGCGGGCTTATATGGCTGACGGGAGAAAGGCGTGAGCTTGTATACAAGAATCAAAATTTTAATTCAGCTTTTATTTAAGATATTTCTGTTGGGACATTTTGAACAGGTCTTTGTAGGTGTTGCCTATACCATGTAATAATATTCGTCGTGTCGTTTGTCGTGTCTAGAAGTAGAAATTATTTATTATGCTATTTTTTTAAATTGACAAGCCAGGTTTTCGATTGGTTGATGTCTCTAGTTATCCACTAATAGTTTTTCCGAGTCTCGGTGTTCTTTGTATATATGTAAAGTACCCCGCGATACAGGAATAATTCCTATAGCGACTGACAATTGCAGCAACCGCCATACACTGCTGACCCTTACTGTTTAAAATGTTTTGTTGTCCAATAAATAGTATATTATTATTATTAAAATATAACTCTGCATTGACTATTTCGAATTGGTACTTTATTTATTTAACACGCCATTAATGGAATATTATAATTCTTTCTTCGTCTTTGTATAAAATAGCTAGTTGAGGCTGATATACTTATTAAAATCGACTTAAAAAAAGAGGTTTTATGTTAAGCCATTTCTCCGCAATAGATGACCGTTTTTTTACTGTGGAATACCAGGGAATTACAAATAACTTTTTAAATTGCTCTTTTCTACCATTTAACGCATGGAGTAATAGAGTTGGAAGGGCGTAATCAATGTATTATTTAAAAGTATTATATAATATTTTAAATATACAGTACATTGGTTTCATAACAGTGTTTACCAAAGCCATATACAAAATACACCTGTTTCTAATGTCAAACTTAAAAATCAAACAACGTTTCGATGCACACATATATTGAACGCAATTTACGTTCGTGATTAGAATAGAAAGTATTACGTCAGAATTATCTATTTGAATATGGAATTAGATATAATCTTATTTATACATACCATACCATTTTGCCAATTACATTTTGGTCCCACTAACTGCGTAGTATTATTGTAAAAATACTGTTTGATAGATGACATTCCGATCTTTTAGTAACTTTACGACACATACGGGAAGAGGTGGAGAACCCTATTCTATCAACTCCCGAGAACGTTATTTATATCAAGGGTATTTTGTATTAAGTCATATAGATACTCCATGGTAATATTAACATTTCATGTTATTGCTATGATTAGATGCAGGGCAATAAACTAAGCGGCTATAGTAAACGAATTTTACTTTTCAGTGAGTTTTAAGTTGTCTATGTTCATGTTTTATTATAATTTGATTGATTTAAAGGTCACTTCATTACTTATCTTCATTAGCTCGCTCAGGCTCATACCTTATTCCTGTACAGGGTAGGTAGAGACCGTGGAACGCATTTGTATCACTTTCGCTTTGTAATCTGAGTTTTCATATACTTTCGTCGGTTACGGGTGCTTTTAAATTAGTCTTGTTTAGTGCTTACAGAAGCAATAGTCCCTATGTGTTCATGAATCAATAATCAATCAATTTATCATTTCATACCATTCAATTAAATAATTTTTGAGTACAGTGTGGTCAACTGCTTTAATCAGTCATAAAAGTAAAAGTTAAGCTCTTAAACAAATTAAATTGCCAAGTATAGCAAGATTTATCAACAAACAGTTTTACGTAATTTACTATTTTTAAACTAAATTGCGCTTCACTATGTTTTTCTATGATATAATCAAACTGATTGAGAAATATCTGAACAGGGTTTTTCATTATGCAATTACCAAATACGTACATAATATTTTCGTGCCATCTACTCGTCTGTGAGTGTTTAGACTTTGTGTTTATGATTTATTGATATTTTGTTATTCAATAATTGCTACTGGCTAGTTAAATTGAGATACTTAATAAACATAAGATATACCTGTTTTAAGAAAAAGGTTTTTAATGTTGTTTTTTTTTTTAATATTAGCCTACCATAATCTAAAGTAAAGTCTAAGAGTGGTGGTCACCATCTTCATTGCAAGTGTAGTCAATGCAGCATGGTGACCCATTATGGCGGCCTGGTGAGAACTGCAGTTCAGAACTCTTAAATTTTTATAACTTTGTCTTTCGTAAAGAGTAAAATTATGACATTATAATAATTCATACATTGTGGCTCATCATATGACCTTTCTCTATGGTCGGAGATCATTTATGTAATGTAAAGTTACGCCCCGTAATGATAATTTGTTGAAAGCTATTTCGCATAAATTGTTATTGTAGCACATGAAAGGCTTGTGTACATTTGTAATTTTATGTGCAATGTAATATACGACTCGACAAAGAGGTAAGATACAGGTGTTTATTGATGTTTCTATGAAATACTATGTGTTAATAGTCTTGAAGAAGAGTGAATCGTTTCTTTTAAATTTTGGTAGAAGCTCGTGTTTTCTTTTCAATATTATGGGATATTTCTATTTAAAATATTTTTATCCCTTTTTTAATTCCTAATATATGTTTTATTCGTTGATGTGCGGTACTTTAGTACATTTTTTTTGATAAATATAAATAAACATCTTTAAAAACTGGTCTCTACATATTAAATTCTTATGCCTCGGAGGCATTCACGAACAGAACATGGAAATAGAAAAACGCATTAATCATTAGATACTCCGTATTGATTTCATCATCATTTGTGCAGCAGGCAACTTCACCATCCGTACCCATATGAGATATTTTGTTTTTAAATATACATTTAATATTTTTTTGTTAAAAAAGACAACTTCCGCACAAAGAATAATTCGTGTGTCGCTGGGACTTTACAAACATTCATGTATCGGGAACAAAGAACACCCAGACTTAGAGTAAATTTAAGGATTACACAAAGTGTTGTACCGTGCGGGGATCGAACCTACAACACTCAGCGCGGCAACTTATCGGCGAGGTGACCACCTAAAGCGCTACGCTAACCGTGCAATATTTACTATAAAAACAGCAAAAGTCAAGTTTCTCACGCTTAAAAAACTTTTACAACAGTCTAAATGTTTAGTTAATAAGTTAAGCCACAACTTGAGAATATTCTATTGTTAAATAATTTCAAAGAAACGAAACTCCGGTATTCTAATAAGTGACTAAAGAGGTGTGACAAAAGCCACGTACTCGAACACAATAGGACGGCATGAGTAAAATCATTTAAAACGCATACATTTTGACATATAAAAGAACTTTTATGTGGCTTGGATAATTTATTAAATGAATATTTAATATGCTTAGTTTTTACGAGTCTACTTTTACCGCTTAATATGTTTGGAATGGAATTTATTGTTTGAGTTCAAAGGTTTCTCAAAAGTTTAGACTTACAAGTTTATACTCTTTGTATTTTCTTTGAGTGTTTATTTTAAAACTATATATTTTTGAACTTTATCTCTGAGTATAGAGAAATTCACGAGAGCTTTAATTAGCAAGTGAAAACTATACCTACGTTAGATAAACAAACAGGTAATAAATATTCAATCACTATTTCATAGGTATTTTAAGGCTCGTAAGTGCTGATCCCTATCGATATTATTACGCTAAACGATGCAAGTCGTAAAATACATATAATACATGTAACAAAAAAGTTTCTGGATCAGATTACAATCGTTCTTTAAACTCAGGCACATCAAACGACATTAATATCACTTGTAGGTCGTTACGTTCTAAATGGCATGACCCTACCTGTTCAATTATTTTCTATATTTAACGCGCGTCAGTGCATATTAACATGGTGTAGAATATAATTTAACATTTGGGTTAAAGACAGATATGCTTTAAATAATGTGTAACAATACGATTTTAATCCGATCCGAAATAATGGCTAGTTCAGAAATCAATAAAGTGCATTAGGTATACAAATTTAAATCACATTCCAAGTTTCAAAAAACGAACACACACGAATCCCGATGCACTATTTGATTTCGGAACGACACGGCACTAGTCACTTTTTTTTTTTCAAGCACAGGCACTTCACTGAACTTACCGCTACGAAGGCTTTCATGATGTTTAGTGATGGGTCACTTCGGTACGTGGCGAAGTAGTGTGATGTTCTTGGATGGCGCCTGGTGATATATACTATAGAGTGGCTGAGGTGGGGCGGAGAAAGGATAGCTTAGGTTGTGTAAGCACGGGAGATCCTACCATCCGAATAGGAAGTTTTGGTTAATAGGAGGGCATCATGCGATATTTTTTTTTTCATACTTTTCTACGATTGATCGGAGAGGTCAAGGGTCTTGTCGCTTTGCGGTTATTGTTTTTAACACATCAATGCTATTGGCATGTCATTAATGCTTATATTACTTCCAATTGATGGCACTGGTCAGAATGTTTTTTAAAAAATAAAAATAATAGCTCTAAAAATACAGAAACATTATAATGATATTATATTTTTTTGTATGTATTCTGTTATAAGTAGCTCTGGTGACCATACTTAAATACAGCCATATTCTACTTTTGAAATTCAAATTCGATTTTTTAATTCCATAAAATTGATCAGCAATTATTTTAAAATCGACCTATGTTTAAAGATGCCTTAAGAAAGTTACTTCTAAAAATAATTATCATGCTATGCCTTATATTAGTTAACTAGATGTTTTTTAAAGTGAAAACTTTAAAAAAAATTTTTTGCGTGACCAAAAATCATGGAACTCGCGTCATCGTCACCGCACGCTTCCCATGAGCTATATGGATACTGTGTATAATATCTAATGTCTCGACTCTACAATTCACAAGTGACTTAGATTTGACTTCTATCAGAAGTCCCCAAAGACAGCCCGTATTTTTTTAGAAAAGACAATTCCCCACTAGGATTAATTCCCCTGTCGCAGGGGACATTCAAACAACGAACATAAAGAACATCCAGACTCAGAACAACAATTTAAGGATTACACAAAGTGTTGTCCCGTGCGGGGATCGAACCCACAACACTCGGCGCGGCAGCGTATTGGCGAGGTGACCACTTAAACCGCTACGCCATCATGCAGTCATTTCATCATGGAGGCCTCCTTGCTAGGTTATACTCGGTTTACCATGCACGAGACCCAATCGTGACGGAATAACTTATGTCTTGTGTTAGTTCGATTCCAACATACCACTTCGTCGTTTTCATTTAATTTAAATTTAAATCGTTTATATACTGTTTCCTTATAATTTACTATTGTGTAAAGTATAGGTTTAAGTAAAGTTACTAGAATGACCCATCAATAGTTTTTCTTCGTATAGCAAACAAACTATAAATAGGTTATTTGTTAACTGTATTGACTTGGTTGTCGACTGCTCAAGACAGAAGGTATTATTTTTCTCTATATATATATATATATATAATGTTGAAAAATGGTGTCTTAAAAATAGGTCAGTGGGGAGGAATGTGTTAATGATAGGTCGGCGAGACTGTAGATGTGTATCTCTAATCACTTAATACGAAACATGTTTTTTAAGTTGCTATCGATTTCGATTCCAAATTTTGGAAGAGTACATTTTCCAGGACAAGAAACTTAGCATGATGTCTTATTCCAAACCATAATCTATCTCTGTGCCAAATTTCATCCAAATCCATTCCACTGTTCGAGCGTGAGGAATTAACACACATAATATACAAACTTTCACATTTATAATAATAGCAAGATATATTCACAAAGCTCCTTACTTTGTGGTTGTAGAAAATTTCTCGTAAAAAAAAATGTTTTTAAATTAAGAGGTTATATATTAAGTCAATGATACTACCACTAATTATATCTTGCAATAAATAGTTATAATTCTTCTGCAAATTCTAGTATCTTACAATGCACTTCTTCAAGCAAAATCTAGTATCTTACAATGTAACTAGTTGACTTACCTACGAGAAAACCAACTCAATGTGGTGATGGTTTTGTAGTAGACACCACAAAAAAAAAACTAAGAAACTTTTGACATACTTTATATAAAAATAACAGCCACTTATATGATATTAGGGTCCTCCAAATTGCTCTCCTAGTTTCCTATGCACCAGTTACTCAAGTTCTTGTGGCATCATTAATAACACATCTAATTTAATCACCCACTATCAATCATGGTTGTCCATTTCTAAACCAAAGTATGCACGAAACCACCTCGTCATGAAACGCGCACTTCATATATTATTGTGACTTTGGCAAATATATTCCAAGACACAAACGCGAGATATGTTGAGAGATATAAATGAATTTTGACACAACAGCAACAACACAATAGTATCGTGTTTTTTTTCAAAAAAAAAATAAAATACCAGGCGGGTATTTATAAAAATATGTGTTCTTTTTTAAATTAAAGTCTTCCATCTAAAGCTAAAGAGAGGTACCCATGCTGCCTTTCTAGCCAGTTGTCTATGACAGGTCCTGCCGCCCCAACAGTGATATTTACATTTTTTTTTAATGAATATATAAAACTCGACAGCATTTTATTCCATGATTTTATATTGAATTCTTATACCCTCTGTCACTTCTACCATTAAGACGATTTAAATGACACTTTAGATGTCGCATGACAATTAATCATCATAATTCATACGTAAGAAATATATGTATAGAAACATATACACACACACACACACACATATATATATATATATATAAGTTTGTATATTATGTGTGTTAATTCCTCACGCTAGAACAGTGGAATGGATTTGGATGAAATACACATCTACAGTCTCGCCAACCTTTCATTAACACATTCCTCCCCACTGACCTATTTTTAAGACACTATTTTTCAACATTTTTTTTTTACATGTTAGTTCGTTTATTTTTATTGTTACTGACATAATTCGTATTCTTGCACTGTTTTTCTAATAAAATATTTTTATTCTTCTGCAAAAAGTGTATCCGTAATTTTAATGTATTTTTTTCAAAATATCATTTTTGTTGCCTCAAAAAGAAGCATCATATTCTGATGTTATATACCATAATGTAAAAAACTTGCCAACTCCAATTGATATAAAACTGATTCTTAGACCTTTACCAAATATATACAAAATTAAAACACAAACAAAACATAATTTAACAGCTTGGTGGTAATCTTTCAAAATATTATTCCTGGTTGTTATTCTTGGAGGAAAAAATCGGAAGGCAAGGCAAAAAAACCTACACCAGGTACATCAGAACTCCTTTTACAACCTGTCAGGTTTGACAATATTGGTCACAATATGACGACGAGGGACAAACAGAGGCTGGTTGTTGGACAAGGATTGTAAAAAAAAAACCTCTTACTTTTTGCGCTAAATGTGAAAAAAAAACACTGCAGTGATTGTTTTATATCTTACCATACAAAATAAGTTAATAGAACATTATGTTTAAAACTGTTAATGGTCAAATTTTTAAATACAGCTAATATTCTTATAATTGATTACTTTTATTATTTCTGATGACATGTCCCCACTGTCATATTTATAGGACAGGCTAACTCATCCTTAAAAGTGCTATTTTTTTTTTCGTATTATTTTTTCTAGCTAGCGTATTATGAACTTAGTTACAAGATTTGATAAAAAAATTCCAAAGTTTCCGATGCTTGGGAAGTAATGGGTTAAAAATCTAAGTTTTTTTTTATTATATAGTTGGACAGACGAATAGATGGGTGATAAGTGACAACCGCGCCGATCAACACCTACAACTCAAGTGTCACAAGACTCGTAAGTGCGCTGTCCGCCTTTGAGGGTGATAAGGGGTGGGGGGATATGTTGAGAGAAAAGAATAGAGAGGGTATGAGGAGATGCGAAAGAGGAGAGCTGGGAGTATTGTCGTCAACCGGGCATTGTATGCATAAATACTATTTGATAAATAACACAAGCTATACTTTATTGATTTTTTTAATTTATTCTTCTAAGTTCTCTGCAGCATTTTTTGCTGCCTAGTGTTATCGAGCAGGATTGCAACCCGATAAAGCATTAAAAGCCTTGAGTATCTTATCATTTATTATACACACTGTTAAAGCATGTTATGCAACGAATATTCCCTATTCGTCGTCGTCGTAGTTGAAATTAGTGTTGTGGTTTGGATATATGTATAGTTAACATCTTTATATCGAAATTATCTTAAAATAAAACCGGCCGAGTCCGAGTCGGACTCGCGCACGAAGGGTTCCGCACCGTTATCTGTAAAAACGGCAAAAAAATCATGTTGGTTGTATGGGAGCCCCCTTAAATATTAATATTATTTCAAATTTAATTATTTATATTTAAAGTGAATATATAACTAAATATCCTGTGAATATTTCAAGCGTCTACCTGATGCCGTTAATAATATCAAGCAATAACGAGCAAAAATATCACGTTTTTTGTATGGGAGCTCACTCAAATATTTATTTATTATATTTTTTAGCATTTGTTGTTATAGCGGCCACAGAAATACATCATCTGTGAAAATTTCAACTTTCTAACTGTCACGGTTCATGAGATACAGACTGGTGACAGATGGACAGACAGACAGACGGACAGGCGGCCAGCGGAGTCTTAGTAATAGGGTCCCGTTTTACCCTTTGGGTACGGAACCAAAAAAGCTTTTTATTTATCGATAAAACTAAAGGTAATCTATAAAAAGGTTCTCGTAAATTTATTTATAGCCTGCACATGTTCATCTAACAAAAACACTAAAATAACAAAAACACTAAAATCAGTTCCATTTGGATTTCAAACTTCGTAATTCACTAAATTTGCAATAACGACAAGTGTAATCTGAACCATCGTGGTAAAGACTTTCCTTACATGATAAATCGAGACATATAGTGAACGTTTAAATTTTATATTGTTTTTATTTATATTTTCCCATAATTTATATGGCAAACATTGTTTACTGGACCTTTTCTTTATTGGTGTCAACAAAACTTGTCAATAGGTAAATAACACCAGAATTTTTATTACAGATTATTAAAATATTGTTTAAATAATCTTTCCGATCTCTTTAAATATGTTAATATATGCACATATTTTCTGTCTCATTTTCCGGTGTATTCAAATCCGGTGTAGAAGCATGTTCTAAGCTATTAAAAAGCATATACTTTCAAATGAAAATTCAGTATATTTTTGTATCGGTATGTCTTAGTTTCTAGCCTAAATATATGTACATTCAAATATATCGGCAATCATATACTAGAGGGATGGGAAGAAGATCGTAGGACAAAGAGAAAAGGCCTCCTGTAAACTCACTCATTTGGTGAAACACAACACAAATATTGTTTCAAAAGAGTTTTCTGTGTTGCCGTGATAATACTCTGGTCAAGAAAGGACATTTGTACATGCCTAAGCAAGGCTCTCGCGTCGTCACGTCTAAGATTTCCAATTTGGTGACTACCACTGCCCATAGATACCTTCAAGACAAGAGCTCACTCGCTCGCATTACAATACAATGTATTCATTGTTTGTCTACCAGTTTTCTGTGAGGCCGTCTTATTACTCCGATGGAGCCGGCCCATTCGTACCTATTTTATTTAACTAAGCTTATATAACCGTACCTATTATTTTGCTCAGGTAAACAAGTAAAAGCTATATAAGTCAGTTTCGCGAGTGAGTCAACATCAACTCTCGCTACTGTTTACCACTCAGTCACGTAATAAGCGTTAATTGTTAAACAGTGTGCACAACTAACATATTATGACCGTAAATCATTGTAAGACTTCGGATGCTCTCAAAAGTTGATAAATATTTATTTTAACTGCTCTGTTGGTCTAGCGGTACGGTCCTTGTTGTGGTTAATTACTTTGCAATTATTGGATCATCGAATCCAATGTCTCACCTGGAGGGCGTGGGTTCGATCTTCATCTAGGACACAATACCGTAATCGTATAAGAAGAAAGAAAACGCCGTAATGTTAAGGATATCACTGTATTTTATATCTATTTATGGTGTAAAATATAGAGATAAATAAATAAATATGTGATGAGCAAGATTTATTTGTTCGGTGTGTTGTGTGTCTAGGTGTAATTTATCTTTAATATGTATGTATTTAGTAATACATAAATGCGTATATTTCTTAGTATGGGATCAGACGGCCGTGTGTGAGGTGTCTGTAGTTATCATGATGATGATATGAATTAAAGATTATATTTATGATATATAAATTACGTAGATAGTATTATCACATTTTATTATTTTAAAACCATTTGAAGTCTTTAAAAACGATAAGAAAAAGAACTAAGTAATCCACTTTTTTTCTAAACAATAACTGACATCCCGAAATTAGGTTTTTTTTTTTGCGGAAATGTAGTATTTGAAATATACCTTCATACCGTCACGAGTGTATTCTTGAAGGGTAAGGCAGAGGTGTCTTTAATACCCACTATTTGCATACAACAATTTGACCCCTTTAGTTTAAGTGGGCAAGCCTATTACCATCATACGAGCTTCGCACAACTGTACATATACTGTCTGCTAGTCAACATTCCGATCACTTATTCGCCTTTTATCTCACCTATGGGAAGAGATCAGATGGCCCTATTTTACTTTACCGAGAACCACGCGACTGTACATCGTTCTACACTACTTACTTAATATACATTTAAAGTCAACAGTGGTAGAGCCATGCTGAGGTACGAATGTGCGACCGTTGTGATACCATGGCCTCACAGATAACCGGGTGCGAAGCAACTTGCGTTGCATTTACCTGGAATTAGTGAAGTTTCCGGAGGCCCGACTCCCCATTTCCTATTTCTTTTTCCCTCATCACCCCTCTATTTTTTCCTACCTCATCATACCCCTCTTCTGTTTCTAAAAACTTAAAAAAAATGTGTATCTTTAACTAAATTTATATTTAAAATTGAAACTACAATGTCGTCATAAGTCCATGATGAGTTATGAATTTACAGATGATGTAGAAACCTTTCTAACCAACAACGTTGAAAGGCGAGTTAAATATTCTTGGCTTTATTCTATCGATAATTCTAGAACCAGCTTTGAATGCAGGAGAACCATTAATAGTTACTTATTTCTAATAACATAATATAATCATTGTTAAAATATGTTAATAAATACCGAATACTAAGACAACATACGTAATATAATTATATTTATTTATTCTCTTTATATATATTTACATATGTACATATTGATTGTATCCATAAAGCGATACTTAAACTTTTAATAATTCAAAGTACTATTCTTATATACGGCTTTATTATTCATAAACATGATTTATGGAGATTCTGTCATTATAAGGTCCAACAACAAGATAATATTAAAACGTAGAAGAGTCATGCTGAGGCACGAGTAGGCCGACTCGATCGGATTAATAACACGAACTCGCAGAATATCGAGAGAAAAGCCACGCTTGCACTGTATTGCCAAGTGAGTGAGGGTCTTGATGCCCAACTCCTCCTGTCCCCTTTCCCATCCTTCATACTCCTCTCCTCTTTTCCTCTAAGACTCTTGAGTTGTAGGTGTTTATAGATTGAGGTTTTCTCCATCACATTGGAGGACGTCTGTTCATCTATCCACATATGTGTTTCATAAAAAAAGCGTAAGAAATAGCTTGATAAAGTAAGGGATCCCAGTCTTGTAACTCGAATTTAATTCTGTCTAGTCTCTGTCCTTATTATATTAGGGTAAAATTAAAAAAAAATCTCTTTGTTACGTTTCAATGGTGCGACATTGAGCGTCGATTTCTATTTTATCATGTTTTAATAGATATGACGACACATATGCAAATAGTCCTAAACATAATTATGCAAAAGACGTTGTTTCTAAACGGTGCTTTTAAAATTAACTGTTTGATCTTGACCTACGCTGTGGATAATTACCCCTTCATTAACATAGAGAAGCTGACAATGATCACGTCGTCAAGAAACTGAAAAAGGAGTTAGTACTTCCAAGAGACAAATACATCCGAAATATAATAACATAGACATAATATTTTAGTATACAATTAGAACTATTCAGAAGTGAAGAGCAAAATTGAATCGAAACTTTGATTTTATATCAATAATGTTAGGGCCAGTTTTCATCACTAATAAATAATTGAATGTTAGATAAGGTATAAAACTGATAAATATAACTATTAAAACTATTTCAATGCTTTATGCCATGAACGATAATTTAACATCAAATGACGAATATGAACTAAAAACCTACAGGTGAATTGTTTTTTTTTTTAAAGTCATTTCGATATGTATTTCTAAGTTTCACAGAATTTTCCGTTTGTCAATGTAACTTTTTCATTAAACAGAACCGCAATCACATCGGTTTTTTATATAATTCGCATATCAAAAATCGGGAATTATTCACCACATATTTATATGTACTTATTTGTAGTGCTGTACCTGATATAATTCGCAAGTTTCACTTCGGCTTAATTGGAAACATTAACATCTATCAGACTCGCAGAACAGAGACAGTCTACTTAGCATTTAACTTTGACTAAATTACGTGTCTCCACACTTCCACTGTTACCTACAGATGAACAATGAATGTACATACATTAATATATAAATAAATTATATAACGATAATCTTGTACTAGTTTGTAGTTAGGTTGTTAGTAGTTCAACTTCTTATCATGGCTTGATGGATTATAACTTAAAATCCGATTTATCAGTGGTAGAGCCATACTTAGGCACGAATGGGCCGGCTCGACCGGTGCGATACCTCGGCCTCACAGAAAACCGGTTGTGAAGTAACGCTTGCGTTGCATTTCCCCGAATTGAGTGAGGTTTCCGGAGGCCCAATTCCCCCTCCCCCCTCATCTCCTTTCTCCTCCTTCCCATCTCCTCATCCCTCCTCTCTTCTTTCCGATCCCTGCATCCCCCATCCCTCATCACCCTCAAAGGCAGGCAGCGCACTTGCGACTCTTGAGTTGCAAGTGTCCATGGGCGGCGGTGTCACTTACCATTAGGTGACCCGTCTGTTCGTCTGTCCGCCTATAGTATAAAAAAAAAAAAATTGTTACTTATAGTAAGATAGCCGTCATAGACATAGATATATATATATATATATCTATATAAACAGGCAATTTGTTCACGTCTGACCGTATTTTTGAATTGTCAAGAGAAGACTCTTGACAATTCAATACCCGCGATTGGTATAATTGTGTGGTATGATGGAGTAGAATTGGACCAGCATATCTTTTCACGTAGGTGTCATAAAAAACAATTAAGTATATATACAGTTACCCGTTAACGGTAATATACTTTTCGCCTATTAAATAAGTGGGACTAAATTAAGGTTTTAAAGTGAAGTGAAAGAAGTGGGCGTTCAATACCCTTCTACCTACATATATAAACGTGAGTGTTCTAGGCGATGTTACTTTCTACTGTAACGGCAAAGGATTTTGAATCCCGGTCAGTCTTAATATTTGAATGCATAAATATGTCTACTGAACTGACTATACTTGAAAGTATAAAAGGCAAATGGGAATAGGAATGCCAGCAGGGGTCAACCACGCAGAACATGAACCGATCAAATTGATTATGTTCTGAAGAAAGGACAGATCAGAAGTACCAGGAACCGACGGGCTTGTATGTAAGATTTAATGGCTGTAGAGGAAGCTCATGAGGTATGCAAGGATAGAAGCAAGGGGTGGTCTGTTGTCTCTGCTTACCCCTATGGGAGGAAGGTGTGTATCTATTTATGCATATACAAAATCATCATAGTTCTACAAAACTGCATTACAGTCGTATATGACGTAGATGCAGATAGAAATATTATTAATTATTTGGTAACTGAGAAGAAACTCTTTTCGTTTAAACCACCTTAGGAAATACTACTTTCACATAATGTAGTAAATGAGGATGATGAGCTAATAGTAGACTATTAAAGGTTATTAATTAATATTTATATGGTTTATATAAGAAAAACCCACTATAACTAATAATATTAGTATTCTCGATGAAGATAGCAAAATGGTAGAATATGTTTAGTTTTAAAAAAAATGCACAGCAGTATGATAATCAGTTCTTTTCTAATCATTGGATTGAATTTCTAGTCAGATACATAGACATACACATTCATACATATGATCACTCCTTCATCCCGGAAGGATTAGACAGAGGTGACTTAAACACCCACATTTATTTGTAATAGATTTTATAGAAAAAAAAAGACATCTTTCCTTTGTCGCGGGGGCTTTACAAACATTCAATCAATGGACACAAAGAACACCCAAATTTGGACAATTATATATATTAAACTATATGTGGTTTTTATATTTATGTAGTATCTCCATCCATCCACTCCATCTTATCTTGAAGAAGGTTTTGAGTTCTTACATAGCACACATTGCAGGAACCTGAGATCATCAGAGAATTTGAAGCTGTAAATGCCTAGACATACCACACAATTCACTGACAAGTCGTTCTCGGTGCAAGCAGTTAGGTTGTGGAATAATTAACCAGTGGAAATTCGACAAGCCATATCTATACATATATTTAAAAAGATGACTATGTTATGCATTCACATCTACATACTCGAAATATCATGAAGATTTCAATAAACGTGGTCATGGGTCCAAGTCCAAGGACAGAGTATTATCTTACAGAAGGAATAGTACTGTTTTCAGAGAGAGAGATAATTAATTGGACGTAGATGAGCCTTGCACGTATGGGCCGGGGCCGACTCGACCGGCGCTCCACGGTCTCACCCAAAACAGGTTGTAAAACAATGCTTGTGTTGTGTTTCGCTGAGCAAGGGAGGTTAAACAGACCCTTAAACCCGCAGCGGTAGTCACGAACACCTAACGATAAAATAAAATACGTTGATGTGAGATGTTAGCAAAAATATTACTTATTTTAATTTGTAATATTTATATTATATCCGTGTTTAGTACAATAGGGCCACCCTATCTCTTGCCATAGGTGTTGTAAAAGATTACTAAGGGACCGGGCTGTTATCTACTAGACAGTATATGTACTTTCATATGTACAGTGTTCGATTCAAGGCAATAGGTTAAACACTTATTACGTTAGTGAGACCAAATCCAATCTGCAAAATGTAGGTGTTTAATATACACTTCTACCCACCCCTTAAGAGATACAATTACGAGTTGGGATGCGAGTTAAACAATGTGAGTAAAATTGTAATGTTGTGTATTATATCAAAACGTTTTTTTGTTCCTATTTCTTTTTTAATGGACCGTTGTAACTGTAAATGTGTAATTAACTGAAGAGATTAGGTGAAATCTAATCGTAAATATATTCAAATTTATTCTTAATTTACACTTAAAATTTAGTATTAGATGAGTTAAAACAAAAACAACAAAATTACTCGTGTCACTTTCATTTTTTCGTTTCGAGCTATTGCTTTAACTCCCTCATATATTCGTTTCGCAATATCCCTTTTAATGAATTCCATATTTCCCTATTTTCAATTCCCATAGTGCTCGGATGGCGGCTATAGACATATCCCTATTATTAAATGGGACTAAATTATAATCCCAAAATGTAAGTATTTGTTCAGATACAGGTTTGTGTGTGTGTATGTTCTCGTACAAATACATATGTATGTATATTAGTTAGAGTCGTAAGCATTGCTCGCTTGGGGATAAAACGTGGGGGAGTAATACCACGGCCTTATATTAAACCGAGTGTGTTGCAATGCTCGCGTTTTTGCTAGATTACCAGAAGCCCAACTTCCTCTCTCCGTGGGAGCACTCTCAAATGGCAGCAATGCACTTGCAGCTATACCACAAAAATCCCCTTAAAAATTTAGGGGTGACATAAATGCAACATAGAACTTTGGCGCTAGCAAAACCAAATACTGTTCTGAGCATGTGGTGCGATTTCACTTATCCATTGATTAAGGTTTTCGGTTAAGTTAGTAATTACTAAATCCATAATTCATATAACCGGTTTTGCAGCCTTCTCTTTAAATTAATGGTATAATTAGCGGTGGCAATATGCGATGTAGCTGTCTTAGGGAGACGAGTGCGTGAGCTGTTTGAGTTGTGGCCTTCTAAATAAAACGTATACATGAATTTATTAATGGTAGTGTTACTTTGTATTTAATTTATAATAAATTAAACTTGAAATAAATAAAAGTGTTCCAAATATAAAACCACACTGCATTATTTATTTACTCTTTTTTATATATATATATCTAATGATTATGAATAACAGTGGTAGAGCCATGCTTAGGCACGAATGGGCCGGCTCGACCGGTGCAATACCACGGTTTAACAGAAAACCGGCTGTGAACTAACGCTTACGTTGCATTTCCCCGAAATGAGTGACGTTTCCAGAAGCCCAACTTCCCCTCTCCTCTCCCCTTATCAGCCCTATCCTTGTGACCGGTGGTTGTCACTCACCATCAGGTGACCTGTCTGTTCGTCTGTCATGTGGTAGGCAATCAAGTCATCTAGACTCTAGGACGTGACAAAGAAATATCACACATACACTCGAAAACCTTATCCTGCTTCTTACGCAGCCTATTAAAAATATTAATTTAAGAATTTTTCCCGGAGGCTTCCTTGTTAGGGTTGTCCCGGGTCCCTTGCCATGGACCCTTTGTGACCGAACACCGCGTGGTTTTAGTCGGTTCGAGTCCGACATACCACTTCTTCGTTAGCTCCGGTGAGGTTATGACCCGTGGGGGTTTTAACAAGAAAAAAAAAAAAAAAAAGAAAGGCTTCCTGTATAACACGTTTTGTTCCGTGTGAGAATCGAACCCACGACCTCCGACCGAAACTAGTCGGGCATCCCCGCAATAAACACGTAAGTAAAACAGTATATTTAAATAAATATGAATGTAACTCATTAATGTTTATAATCTAATTTTAAACCACCAGAGCGATTAAAAGCTCCATCAATTATTAATTCATCATAACATTGAATTTAAATAATCTCTTATTAATTTGAATATTCTGTTTTCATATTAGGGTCAAAGTTGAAATCAACCATGCAAAAAATATGCAAGATATATATATATATATTTCCTTTTTAAAAAGAAGCTTAACATGAGCATCAAAACGTGAGATCAATGAACCAAGTTCTTAATATAAGAGATATTAATTTTAAAATAGGTTTATTGATAAATCGGCAATTTTCGCTCTAGGCTAGTTCCATGAAAGAAGGTTATATCAATTATCAAGATTTGAGCTATAAATCCCATTTCTTTAGTTTAAGTTAGCACACTTTGATTAAATCGATAGTTTCCGTCCCAGATTCGCTCATAGAATAAACTTTATTATGATAAAAGCGTCTCACGCGTTACATTAAGTAACGCAGCAAGTATATTCTTACTATTACGTTATTATCAAAGTCTATCATAAAATAATACATTTTTAATTATCGTTATTATTAATAAGAGATATTTTTTTATTACAGTTAAATCCTTTTCATCAGCAAATACAAGTACCAGCGTATGGTACTACTAGCTACTAACAGAGCGTTCTACATATTTCTGTTAGTCAATAGTTGCCAGAGCTTCATTTGAATTGGAACACACTAGTTATACTATACGTTCATAGACAATGGTTACTGGCTACCAAAGTGACCGTGAGTTTCATTGCCTATCTGCTACATACTATATAGAAAAATTGAGAATTCACTAACAGCTAAATTACGGCATACTCGATAGATGGCGCGTGTTTAGAATCGGACATTTCTAAAAACGACCGACCCTGAAGTTTTTAGCGAAGGTCGTTGAGCAATTCTATTTGAATTCGATGTACGTGTTATAGTGAAAAAAATACCGTTTGAATTGATAAATATTCAGATAACGTTTCTACAATAACAGTATTGCAAACAAAATGTATATTTACATGTAATTTGAAAGAAAAGGCCACAGTGGTGATTTGATTATGAGTACCGTTAGAGGTTTCTTCTAAATGTTACGAATATTAGTACACTATAGCAATATGTAATTTAGTTGTTAGTATGTTATATTTTATTGCTAGCAGCTACAGATTTTACAAAGAACATTTACAATCAGCTTTATCATCAAATAAAATTAAATTCAAATTAAATTTCTTTTTATCATAGCTGTTGAACAACTATTTGAAATCATCTTATTCAAAAACATTTAAAATTATGTATTAATACACACAGAATCACTTTAACTATAAATTGTCATGTCAAAAGTGAAAATAATAATGAAAGATAAAATAATTAAGTACCTGCCCGTGTTGTTCTATAACCACCCGTTTCCTCGTTCAACTTTACTGTAGTGATAAAAGTGAAATAACATTAGCAACTGACATTCACTTTGAATAAAAATATTACTATGTATTCAAATGCACAGAATAAGAGGAAATATTTAATTAAAAATATAAAACTGTAACTGTCACACTATTTCTCTATCTCACTCAACTCCTAAAGAGATTCAAAAGGAACTCTTACATGTCAAAATCCATCAAGTCACATCATCATCGTCAAGTCAAACATACATACACATATGTCAATATATACCTACATAAATAGATAGAAGAACAAAGAAAATAGAAAAAAAAAACAATAAAGGTACATTTTGATAAAAATGTGAATTATGTAACATGAAAAAAATGTTTCGTAGTTTTGTATGTTGTTTTCTTATGTAACTGCGCCGTGCATACGTGTATGTTTTTTTTTTTTTTTTTTTTTTTTATACTATAGGGGGACAGACGAACAGACGGGTCACCTGATGGTAAGTGACAACTGCCGTCCATGGACACCCGCTTCTCAAGAGTCGCAAGTGCGCTGCCCGCCTTTGAGTGTGATGAGGGATGGGGGATACAGGGAGCGGAAAGAAGAGAGGGGGGATGAAGAGAAAGGAGATGAGGGGAGAGGGGGATTTGGGCCGCCGGAAACCTCACTCATTTCGGGGAAATGCAACGCAAGCGTTACTTCACAACCGATTTTCTGTGAGGCCGTGGTATCGCACCGGTCGAGCCGGCCCATTCGTGCCTAAGCATGGCTCTACCACTGTACACTGTACACAGTTTCCTGTTGTACTTATCTATCTAAACACAAATTAAATCCGCATCTGGGTGACATTTTAATTAAAAATTTCATCTACCGCTGTCTTAAAAATCTCTTCAAAGAACACAGAGTGAACAATTTATTAACATCATGTTTACAGTACATTTACAGAATCTGGTCGAATTCAACGCCAAGAAAACACAGGAACAGAAACAGGAAAACACTCAACTGCCACTACAGGATAGGCTTAGTATCCTGGGTTAGTGAGGACATTTGCCGGGATCTCAATCCGCGTGATTGAGAGAACGTCACTAAGGCGGCCTCGCGGAAGCTAGGTGTATTGAACAAGGTGAGACGGTTCTTCTCGCCCGAGCAACTGTGTCTTCTATACAAGATCCAGGTTCGCTCCTGCGACGGCTTTGCGCAGTATTTGCCTGACGCTCTGGAGGTTGCAGCGAGCGCTGCGCAGTCCGCTTGAGCCTCTGTAGTTGCGAAGAGATGTCGTCTCTGTAGCAGTCCTCTATCGCCTACATCACGGAGAGTGTTCTGACGTGTTTGAGAGTCGAAAATATACGATCCCGAACTAAACGGTTTGGCTCTTCTTTCCTGTGCCGATCGGTGAAAGCCTGGAATTCACTACCAGCGCACGTGTTTCCTTTCCACTTTGATCACGGGTCTTTTAAACTGGGCGTGAGAAAGCATCTCACCAGGCCGCCATAATGTAGGTCACCATGCTGCATTGACTAGAAATGAATTGAGGTTGGTGACAACCACTCTTGGACTCCACTTATTGCTTTCCATCAGGCAAAATGGAGTCACTATGGTGGGCAAATATAAAAAATACTCAAGGGGATGCCCCAGCATTCAGCCGACAACAACATGTCGATGGTGTGGTTTCGAGAATTAATCGCAACATTGGGTTTAAGCATATTGAAAGGGACAAGGAGTAATGGATATTACTTTCACAGATAGATTTAAAGTAGGTACATTTAACTTAAAAAAAATAGGGTAGCTGAAAAAAAAACCTTTTTTAACCACCTTCAAAAAAAAAGAAAGCTCTCAATTCGGTTGTATTTATTATGCTTATGATAGACGTTTTGATGTCAGTTAATATATTATCAAAGGCTATTGTAACATACGACATCAAAATGAACTACGCTTGATGACCTGAGCTGTGTGTTGTATAACTGAGTAAGTCAAATCTAATAGCGTAAAATGAAAAAATAATTGCATTGGAATCCCGCCATTTCAAAAGCTTACTGCAAATAAAAACAAATGCTTATAGGGGATTAAGGCTTAAGATTCTGACGATTTTCATTTATTACGTTTATTATAATTATTTGCTTAAACACATATGTACAAATGTACTGTATCGTTTATATCAATAACAGGCAAACGTGTCTCAAGCGGCCACATTTCGTGAACCATAATTTAGTGCCACTTAAGTAAGGCAAGGCTGTGGCCGTCAAATGGACACAGTCCAATCCCATAGTCGCAAAAAGCTAAAGCAAACAATAAACAATAGCAAAATATAAATTTAAGTTGTCACTGAATGCGGTCATAATGAAAAAGATTATAACTATACAACCGACCTTTGAAACCACACATTTGAACAAAAATTGGCGTGCCTATTGGTCTAGTTATTAGTGATCCTGACCATTAAGCCAGAGCTCGCGGGTTCGATTTCATTTGTTCTATGTCTGAGTGTAACTTATATATAACATGAATGCATTTAGAAATATATAAGTATGTTTATTAACAGTCTGGTCACCATTGTACATGGTCTGCTTAGTCAGGAAACCGTGAGGTGTGTAACATGTATAAAGTTATTATTAATAGTATATATTGTCAATCAGTGATATTCGTGTAAGCAGCAGATATCTAGTGATTATTAATGTATATTGACTTAAAACACACTCGCTCTTACTATACAAGTCTTATAACCTTCAGTCGAATAGAGGCATCGCTTGTCAATTGTACCACAACCAAACTGACATTTCGTAATGACATAAATGATAATATAAGCATTTAAATTCTCACTTTGACCTTAGCAATTAATGGCGGATAATTCAATTGGTTCCAAAGAGCGCATTTGTACAATTTCTGTCTAGTTAACTTCAAAATAATATAAGATTTCATCGACTTCAAAAGTTGTAATAACCGTTAAATTTTGTTGTATTAATATTACATAGAAAATAAATACGTAATAACTATATCTTATTCATAAGATGTTAAGCGAAATGTTTACGTCGTGTAAGTTCAATAATGCATATAACATTCTGAGATTTCTTTCTTTTATTAGCTTGACTTGTAACTCTTGTTATTAACTAATAATTTACAAAAAATATCGTAGGAAAGCTATGCTTAGGCATGAATCAGCCAGCTCGACCTATGCCGGTTGTGAAGTAACGGATTGCATTTCGCCGATATTAGACTCATTCACCCTCTCATCACACCTCGGCGCTAGCCATCACCTACCTCAACCATTGTCCATTGGCAAGACTTCTAGAGCAGCATGACACACTCAGAACTACCAGGCGACATAGAAAATAATCTAAACAACCGATTAAACAGTTCTTACAATTAAAACGCAACAATTTCTACATAAAACATATCATATAATCAGAAAATAGCTATAATGTAAACCCATTCTATTTCTAATAATAATTCATTAATTAATTATAATAATAATAATTGAAAATTTCAATAAATAAGAAAAATAAAAAAATAAATAAAAACGAATTACAAAAGTGAAATTTCAAACTAAATAAATAACAAGTAGGTATCTAGTCATTAACATTGTGCAAGTTGGCAAGCATTTTTGTCACCTAAATAATCATCTATTTTGTAATATGCTGTACAACATGTGCGTTTAACACAGTATTTTATTTTAATTTAATTTTAACTCAACAGAAAACTTACAGCTAGTGTGAACATTGAAAATTACTAGTTTATAACGGCCAATTAAAAGTTTTCGCAAGTACATTTTGAATAAATCATTATAAGAGTCAGTAAACAGACTAAAAAGTATAAAAAATAACAGTATAAGATAAAGGTCGTAAATAAGTGGTAAATAGTGGAAAGCAAAAAACAAAAAGTTCACACATATTCCAAGCAGAACATCCTCACTGTCGAGGTCCATCCACATTACACACCAAAAATTATTGCTTAGGATTTTCTTTAACTTCGGTTGATGCTGGTATAGAACAGATTGGGACAATGCGCATGATACAAATTATACCTTTCACATACTGTGAACATATAGGAGTTACGTCTATAATTACAGGTTGCCTGTCTACCTTGCAGGTGGTATGCTATAAAAGACATTTGTACTTTTTTCAATAAAAAAAAAAATTAGACTGCTCTTCACTCATCCTTTCAATTTTGCCGAATTCGTAGCATTCCTTTCTCAATTCTTGTAACTACACCTTTTTTTAATTATTTTATTTTAAGTATTATGAGCTGAATGGATAACTAACACCTGACTGTATTTATGGTTCAATTCCCACATGCAACAATTCCTGTTATGTTGTAATTTGAAACCTCTCCATCGGCCGGCAATGAGCTACCGCCGTCGCTAAATGTCTACACCGCTACATTCATGCAGACAAACAAACCATTAAAATTTATTATAATGATCTAAATTATAATCTCGTGAGAAATTCGCACGAACGTCAAATCCATTCTCAGTTACATTATAGGGTTTTTACTGTTGACCTGTCTGAATGTCAATTTAATTGTTTATTTGATTTTTTTTTTTTTATTCGTAAGCCTACCATAATGACTCCACTTTGCCTGATGGTAAGCAATAAATGGAGTCCAAGAGTGGTGGTCACCATCCTCATTGCATGTCTAGTCAATGCAGCATGGTGACCCACACTATGGCGGCCTGGTGAGATGCTTTTTCACGCCCCGCTTAAAAGACCCGGGATCAAATTGGGAAGGAAACACGTGCACTGGTAGGGAATTCCAGGCTTTCACTGATCGGCACAGGAAAGAAGAGCCAAACCGTTTCGTTCGGGATCGCATATCTTCGACTCGCAAACGGTGACTCCTCAGGCCAGCACGTGATTGTACGATCACGTCAAAAATACATTTTCAATGCTCACTACCTACACTACTACGTCCGATTATATCTATTAAACATACTGCATACCTAATGACCATATCAGTGTTATTTAAAACGTGACTTAAGTTTGGAGTGTGGCTGCTTAACCCAGAGATATTGTCCGCGATTCGCAGACTGACGCTACGAGGGATCCGGATGCCTTAATAAATGTGTCCCAAATTCTTCCTATTTTAGACGCAGTATGGCACCCTGTGTAGTTTTAATCATGTTTTTGGACGGAAAACTCTCTGGGATGACGTTCCTACGTCCTAGAGACTACCTTTTTTAGATACCCTAAGTTTTAGATCGATAAACGGGATTGAGACTGCGTTAGCTCGAACGCATGACTTTCCTATGTATTGACAGGCCTAGATAAAACTTTATTATTTGTGTTATGATTGTATGTCTGATGGTAAGTGACAACCGCCACCCAAGGACTCTTTAACTCAACTCAAGAGTCGTAAGTGCGATACCCGTCTTTGAGGGTAATGAGGGGAGAGGAGAGGGTTGATGACAGGAAAGGAAAGAGGGTGGGGACTTGGGCCTCCGGTAGCCTCATTCAATACAATGCAAGCATTGTTTGTCTACCGGTTATCTATAAGACCGTGGTATTACTCCCTTCAAGCCAGCCCTTTCGTGCCTGGGCAAGGCTCTCAAAAGGGAAAATCATCAGCTACTAATTCGCTGTTTATGTTACTACATTGAAAGCGTTATATTATTAAAGGTGTATGTGGAAAATAACCAGTCTGGTCACCTGATGGTAAGTGACTAATGCGGCGTCAACGTCCTATCCCCAACCACCCACGGCCACATTCAGGGTATGAGGCACTGGTAATCGCGAGCCTTTGAGGGTGTCTCCCAACCCTCGAGGAACAGAGGATTGGATTCCCGTAACCTCACCTACACGGCGTAACACAATGTCAGCAATTCAACCTGTTTTGTGTGAAGCTGAGATATTACTCTGACTCCTTCTGATTTACGTCAATATACTGACTGACATAAAACATTATACTGACTGAGGAGAAAAACAGTAACTCAATCTGATCTTAAGGCATTATACTACAAACGCACTATAAATGTCAAACCGTTCAACGAAATGAGATGTTATCAGTAGGTTCACATCGATATGTACATATTAAAGTGTATGCATTTATCATCGTGAGTTTATTACCTTTATATAAGGGCCATTATCTCACAATGTGATATAACAGGACAGATTTTAATTGTGTGAATTTTGAAAGCTTGTGTGTGAGTGAGTGGGCTTCAACCAGTAATTGTCTGAACATCAGTTTTTCAACGAAGTGACTGGCATCTGACCTCCCACACCCTGAGGGCTAACCGAATTTGATAGTTGGACTAGTGGTCCCAGATATTTGAGGGCACTGACTTCCCAATATTGTCTGTCATAGGTGGTTATGACAACCGCGATAGATGGCATTACTTTCGTACTTGTAAATAATATTAGGATAGATTATGTTGAAGAATACAGAAACCACTATTCCGAAACATAAGGTTTTGTTACCCCATTGCGCCCAAGAGAAGAGTTTATGTATTGAACTTGTATGTATGTACATATATCTGACGCTGGCTTAAAATTCTCTCCCTAAATCTGTAAACAGCGTTTTTCTTTTAACATAATGAAATGCAAAGATTTTCGAAGAGAAAACATGTCGTTCAGTGTACAAAGCTCCTAATCCTCTCACTTATACTTACTTACTTACTTAATCGCACACTGTAGGCAGTCAGCGCATCCAAGATGTGTGCAATATGTGTAATGACAGGTCAGTCATCACATATCGTAACTTCTAAATGTTTTTGTAACAAAATCTCATTGCGAATACAATTTCCGCGACGCGTTTGTGATGTAAGTATAATATCACACGTCTCCATTACGATTATTTGTCTAATGCATTTTAGACAACGACTGTATTCTATCATATAACTTTGAATCGTCAAGAAAAAGTTGTTGTTTAAAATAAAGATAGATATATACTCTTTATTGCACACCATGAAGAGGATACAATTACAATAGGAATAACATATTTAAAGAGAGTACAATGGACAGTATAATCGCAGTCAGCGATCTCTTAATTGCCACCTTTGGATAGACTACTGTAGAGTATCAGGTAGTTTGTAGTGCACACAATATTTAAATCTCACGAAGGAAAATAAAACAATTATTAAGCTGAAATTATAAAATTATGACAACAATATTCTATCTTGTCATTACTCTTATATAAATGCTACATAGAATTAATCTATTTAAGTTTATAGCAAATTCTAGACATATAGAGTATATTCGTGTACATATAATGCATCAACATATGTATAACCCATAGTTTCAAAGATAGGTAGAAGATACTTCACAAAGTTTTGAAAAAAAAAAAAAATGTTGACTGTGCTCATCTAATAGCTTGCAGTAATCACAAGCGTGCAGCATTTACCGTGAAGGATTTATACGCAGAACGCTTAAAAATAATTGTAATTCATCAGCTAGGGTAGTAATGAATAAATTATAAATGAATGATTAAGAAGTTACTGGTTTATGTGAACTTTATTTTTAAATCAAGCATAATAATTATAATAAATTATTTTAGTTACTAAGAAAGTATAATTACAAAAAGCATTCCTGTTTCACCACCTCATATTTCACCATCTCTGTCTATAAACATCAAAAGTATAGATAAATTTAACAATAACAATAAATCAAAAGAGATAAATAACATACTAATGCCTCAAATGAGATAAAATAGCTAAACGCTAAACTCATACAGCATCATTCAAAACATCACTAACATCTAATATTAATAAAAAGAAGTCAAAATTAGTATATTTTTTCTGAAGGTTCGAAATCCTAATATTGCAACCTGCTGGCGAAAGCTACTTTTTTTTTTTTTTTTTTTATTTTTTTTTATTTATCAAAAAGAAATATATATTTACAATATTCATAGCTGGTGCTTTACAAATTCATTCGAATTTAACCAGTACACCAGTGAGTCGATAGATGTTATACCAACTTGTTACTACGTAATCTACATCACACACAATATGAACAGAAACAAATCAAGAACTCCACAGTTACAATGAAAGCATAAACACAATGTTCTTATATGTATATAACTAAACTATTAAATATAATATTATTTTTTATTTTTTTTTTATTTTTTACTTTCTTAATACAATTTGTCTTGGTACCTTTAATTAAACGCGCCGTGGATGCTAATTTTTAATGATCGCGCTTTTGTATCGATTCAAACGCGCGTTTAGTTCAAACGGCATTTAGTTGATATTACTTTATATTTGTTGTCCTTTATCTTTTATATCTGTTGTTGATGTTTTATCAAATTAAATTAATTGCCACAATAGAAAATAATAGTCCAGATGTGTATTTAAAGTCTTAGTGTCAATCGGATTTGAAACAAAAACTTATAATTTAAACATAAAGAAAATATCAGTTCAGAAATAAATAAACACTCAAAAGTGGCATGTAAAACACATTTTTATATTTAAGTACAATAGTACAAAAAACAATAAAAAAAGTATAAAAAGTAAAAAAAAGAAAACTAAAAGGCTCAAAATAAAATAGTATAAAAAAATTGTAAAAAATATATATAAAAATAGCTATCTAAGCAAGTTTATTTTTTGTGGATCATTAATCTGACAGCAGTAACAAGTATTAAAAACTAAATTTTCTGACTTTTCAATTATAGTGAATATGATTTCATTACTTAAACGTTTTATTGTACTACCAACAAAATAGTTGTCTAAAGTATATATTATTGTATTTATCTTAAATAAAAAACTACATGTACTAAAAATCATAAGAAAACTTTGCAGATTGATTGAAGATAGGTATATAAATAAAATGATGATGTAATTATTTTACCCTCTAATAGATGGCTGTTTTACATTTTTCTCAATAGAGTTTGTTTCCTTACGGAACAATGTGTAAATAGCAGCTCTGAATATGCTAATCTTTTTAAATTCCTAAACGCTAAATTGATATCATAGCATTTTAAATATTTTCAACATAATTCCAAAAGTCCGCATCGATAAGCGTGTTGCAAAAAAATTACAAAAACAAAATATCATCAAATCGCTAATATCTCTAATCATCAATATCGCTAATATCTCTTTAACAGTTATCAAAATGTTCTAAAAATAGTGGTTACAATTATTGTAGCAGTAATACAACGATTTGTTAAGTTATTTACAACTCGATGTATTAATTTATTCGTAAGCTTTATCACTTTTCGGTATCATTTGATTCTAAAAGTTATGAATGGTGTCTAATAATCTGCGAAATTTGCGTGTTATTGTGAAATTTTAAGGTTTAGGCGAAGGAGAGCTTTTTACCACTAAGTATTTGAATGGACTTCCATAAGTCTGTAGGACTAGACTACTTAATATGTAGTAAAGACTACCAATCTCAAGGCGTATATGATATACCATATAATATTAAATGTCGTAGCAACATCATATAACAAAAATATTTTATACTTGTTCCTGTAACGAAACCATATCACGATTTACTAAAATCTAACAACGCCATCTATTGATTAAAAATTGTCTTCATATATAAACTTAAAATATTGCTTTCTCGATATCACAGATGATTATTAATTTATTTTAAAAAGAGCGTAGGATAGGGTATTTTTGATTTGTAAGGTCCATACTACGAAACCATATATTAAAATGAAGTAAACTATTTCAAACACGAACATCTATAATCCACCACGAATATGTGGAATAATTTTAAGCGACTGAAAAAATATCAATTCTGGTTAAATACAGAACCTCGTTACAGACCTCGTTTATTTACTTCATGAAACGTTGTTGTTTCTGTATATTTCGAAGGAAATAATTAAAAATGAATCACGTAGGTATGTACACTGTAAACCTGTATTGTAAACAAGTTTGCCATGTAGTGGTCCACAACGACCCACATCTTTAATTATCTTGAAAAAGTCACTTATTTTTCTTGTTGTTCCTTTTCTTTTTCCGTAATGACGGTTTGAAAGGTCCAAGTTGCAGACGTACAAGTAAACCGCGCCACCAAGCTAGAAAATAGAAATTAAATTAATAATATAGACTATATTACCTTCTATTTACCAGATAAACAACGTACGTATTTAAAAGGTAGTTACCGACATTTTGAGGTCGTATAGTTGAAATCATAAATTACTGAAATACGTAGCTTTTATAAAAAAAAAACGAGATGTTGAATATAAACCTTGCAAAAATGTTGGTAAAACACTCGTATTTGATAAGTGAGTGTACAGTATTTCATAAAAGGTGTGGCTAAATTTTGGAAGCTTTTAGTCGAAAATAGTTCAGGCGAAAATAGTAAATTAAAAAAAAAAATCTTATCCTGCGGGAAAATACATTTTTATACAATATATCATATTTTAATAAATTTTATATGTTTTACCTTGTACAATAAGTGCAGCGGCTGCCATCTTCTTTTGGTATTCACGAACCTTTTCACGGTCTTGCTTGAACTGTATCCATTTCTGAATTTCTACCTCCCGTTCAGCTAACTATTGGTAATAATTTGTATTATTATTTAGCAAGATAGCTTTAAAGGAGTTTGAAAACTCATTAAAGTAGCATAAAACATTTAAGTTTATATTCATTTAAAGATCGTTCCTAAAGTATTCTGGAGTAGGATTAGCAAATATAACTTTTTAGAGTAGCAGTGAATCGGTGGAGTAGCATTGAGCCACCCTTCCCTTCCCATGGGTGTAGAAAAGGGCGAGTAAAGGATTGAACTGTTATCTATCCTATAACATGTATACAATTTATAACAGTACCCAGTTGAAAGCGATAGCCCCTATTCCGTAAGTTAGACTATATTATTGTTAGCAAATCAGCATTTCATGCTACTCTGCTTAATCTACTGGGGACACAGGCGTGAGTGTAAATATGTATATACATATGTATGTATAAATTACCCTTTGTTCCATTTCAAGTCTTATTTCAGTTTGTTTCTCGTAGTTGACTCGCATTAAAGTAATTTTGTAATCCATATTTTCAATATCGTGGTCGTATTTAGTCATGCAATCCTCTATTTGTCTAAGCATTTCCTGCAAATGAGTTGAGCTCTATTTAAATCATAACCTGTTTCTTTAATAATAAATTAATCATTTCTTTCGAAATAATGTTTATTACTCTTTAAAACTTCTCAAACAAAATTAACAAATCTTATATGAAGCGGGAAAGAGTAGAGAACTTAGTGAATATTGTACTTTATTGCACTTTAAAGTAGTACATACTTAATTACATAGTGCGACAATGGGCGGTGTTAACACGGTCTATGATGTCAGACAACTATATGTACTATACTGTATAGTAATGAGTAACTCGGCAGCTAAAAAGCACAATAACACTTTAATACATAAAGTTAATCCCATGTTCAAGCTCCAATTAAATGTAAATTCGTTTTCTTTTACTAAATATATTATTTTGATTACGTGCTTTATGTATAGACAGGAGAGTTGCATATCGATAAACCGAATTACCTACCTCCTCGATGTTCCTATATGGTACATTATACTTACGCAGATGTTTATCTTAGTAAGGTTTTCCACTTCCGAATGGACTCGCTGCTCATCATCCAGTTTAATGCGGTACTTAGTGATAGTGCTCGAAGACTGTGCCTCCTTGTTTTGAACGTACGTGTCGTTTTGTTCAGATCGTGATAACTGCCATTTCTCGACATACCTTTCTTGAGCGTCTCTAATATTCGCAGCATTCTATGTGTTTTAAAACATTTCGACTTCGTTAGTGGTGGTAATTCTTACCCAGGACAAATATTTCTGTCCTAACGGTCTTAGTATAATTTATCTATCATATTTATAATGTTCTAAATATGACTATAGTATTTAAGTTTTTATTTTATAATATAGGGAGACAGACGAATAGACGGGCTACTTGATGGAGAGTGACACCCGCCATCCATGGAACCTGCAACTCAAGAATCATAAGTGTGCTGCCCCCTTTGAGGGTGTTTCGGGATGGGGAGATGCGAGGAGGGGAAAGAAGATTCATAACCGGTTTTCTGTGAGGCCGTGGTATCGCACCGATACTACTGTTGAATTGTTTATCAGGTCTGGTTATCATAGTGCAAACCTTGCATAGTTTTGGGCCAGAGGAGACAGTGCTTTATACGATTTCAGAAAAGGCTTTATGAGTAGATTATATAGATGAATAATGAGGGAATGGTGCCGTGTGGTTGTCGATGAGCAGGATAGGGCCTGACTATCGCTTACCGAGGGTGTCGTCGTCAGGGATTGCAGTATTATCTATCGACATTATACAGATATTCATTGCCCGGTTGAGGACAACAGGTTCGGCCTCTATTACATGAGCGGAACTAAATGATGGTTAGCCAATTATGAGCTGATATCCTGAAGCTGCTTGTCATTGAGCTATTTTTCCAGCTCCAGGCTTCCAGGTCGTTCTTCTCTTTTTAATATGGGAGGCCATATTAAAAAGAGAAGAACGACCCGACACATACGACAACCCTGGCAGCGCTATCTAGGCAGCTACTAGGCGACATAGAAAATAAATCTAAACAAGTGATTACACAGTTCTCACGAGTACAAGTAAAAGAATTCCACATTAAACATATCATACAATCATAAAACACCTACAATCTACACCCATTATTTATAACTCTCACCTCAAGTTTGCTAATGAGTTCTTCCACGACAGAGTTAATTTCATAAACGCTTGATTTTATCCGGTTTCGCTGTTGGCGGACTTGCTTCCTCAAGTAGCGGCGTATTCTATAAATGAATAATATAAACGTTATGAAAAAGAAGTGATCTGTCACACTGACGAATAAGGCATTAAGAAGTTTGGGATGCGTTTATTATATATTCTGACAATTAATTTAATAAAATGCAAAGCTATTGAGTGTATGTATTTATTAGTAGAGCCATGCTTAGGCACGAATAGGCCGGCTCGACACGGCCTCGCAGAAAACCAGTTGTGAAGTAACGCTTGCGTTGCATTTCCCCGAATTGAGTGAGGTTTCCGGAGGCCCAATTCCCCCGCCCCCCTTTTCTCTCCCCTCATCTCCTTTCTCCTTTTTCCATCTCCTCATCCCTCTTCTCTTCTTTCCGCTCCCTGCATCCCCTATCCCTCATCACCCTCAAAGGCGGGCAGCGCACTTGCGACTCTTGAGTTGCAAGTGTCCATGGACGGCGGTGTCACTTACCATCAGGTGACCCGTCTGTTCGTCTGTCCCCCTATAGTATAAAATAAAAAAAATGTAACCAAATTTGAACGAATGCAACCCAGTCAATGTAATAATTGCTGCTAAGCAATATTCTCTTAATTCCCTCTATACTAAATTGAATTTGCGATCGCGAGTTGCGATCAAGTGGTTGCAGGTTCGAACCCCACCAAGTTCACGGGTTAACGAGGATCCTAGTATTGTGTGACCCACGCTACTAGTATTCTTATATAAAAAAAATCGTTTAAAACCTTTTGTAAAAATCGTTTAAAACATTAAGTATGAATATTTATTTTAAATAGCCAATCAACGGATAGCCTCCGGATGGTTATTATATATCATCACTTCTCCTACTAAGCAAGCCTCTTGCAAGCCAAACTACTACCACCGATTCATCGGTTTTTACATGGTGGTGTGGTCAAATATTAGCAACATTATGTGTAGCCATTAGTAACAACAAATGTTTTAATTTGAAAAATAAATGAATATCGTAACTTTTTTTAAACATTATTTTCTTCGAAAACGCTTTTCCTGGTGTAGTTATAATTTCCTATTTGAAAGTTGCATATTTATGGATATATATTCGGTAAAATCCGGGCATGTCGTCATCGTTCTTAATATTACATACCTATAGTTTTATTCGTGGGAAAGCATGGCTCTCTCAGGGATAAAATCTGTTTACATCTACGCGTGACACATGATATGTTAATAATCAAACCTACTCCTTATTCTTCGCTTCATCATCTATTAGAACCAAGAAGTTGTCCAATTGATCTTCAATATCTTCTCTGTACTTAATCAAAACTTCGTATTCTCCGTTCAGCGCCAGATCAAGGTACGTGTTTGAGAGAACAGTAAAACATGTCTTTCTAGAACAGGTTAAAATGTATGTTAATGTTTAGGGCTAAACGTGTCACTATGTAGACGGGCGGTGTTAAAAAGTTTGGTAAAAAGGTTATTGATTTTAATTATTATACAAATGTTTAAAAAAATAAGCGTACCTTATGTGTAAGAGTTCATAAATGAATGAACTAGGTATGTATGTATTTATCGATATGTGTACGTAAGTGTTTAGGTTAGTATAACGTTAGTGGGACCAAATTCAAAATGTGGGTATTTAATATACTTTTTTATATTATAGGGGACAGATGAACAGACGGGTCATCTGATGGTAACTGACAACCGTCATCCGTGGAGACCTGCAACTCGAGAGTCGTAAGTGCGCTGCCCACCATTGAGGGTGATAAGGGATGACGGTATGCGGGGTGGGGAAGGAGAGGGGGATGAGGAAATGGGGAAAGCGGTCGGGGGAGAAGAAAAAGGAGACGGGGAGTTGGGCCTCACGAAACCTCACTAATTTCGGAAATGCAACTCAAGTGTTGCTTCACAACCGGTTTTCTTAATATATATAATACCTCTGCCTACCCCTTAGGGGATGCAGGTGTGAGCGTATGTATGTAGGTATTAAAGTGTATTTTACCGTGTACCTTTTACCGAATTGTATTGCCAAGTGTGTGAGGATACCGAAGGTCCAACTCCGGCTCTCCTCTTTCCTCTCACCTCATTCTTCCTCCATGTGAGAGTTTGAAATATCGTTCGTTTATCATTACGGCAATACGTAAAAAGTAGACCAGTAGGTAAATAGTTTTGCAGTCAGAATTACCGTCAGTGCCAAAAACGAACCAATTCAGCATTATGTCAAAAGCCTGAGCACGCTAGAATGTCCGATCGATACTCGATACTCACGGTAATAAATTAATAAATATAAAATAAACAGTGATCATTTCTCATAATTTATTTATTTGATAAAAAGTAAAGACAGTGGGGTTGCTGGATCGATACCCGCTTAATACAAATATTTGTATGCAAATTTCTATTTACTAGTATTACTTAATAATCATTTATTCCACAATGAAATGCTACAGACGCTAACCTTAAAAAAATATGTCAAAAAAAAAGGATTCACTTTTTTTTTTGTAACGTGTGGAAGCCCCCACGGGTACCCTTCATGGTGTGAACGATGTCGCGGTTATATCGGACTAAAACCATTCGGCTGACGTCATGTAGCCGGGAGTCAAGGTATGCCGTAGATGGACAACATGGACCCTACAGAAGAGGGGAACAAGAGGACAGATTCCATTAAGCTTATTTGTATTAGGATAAATTACACTTTTAATAATAATACACGTTTAATATAATCCTCAAGGGGTACGCAGAGGTGTATAAAACACCCACGTTTTGGCAATAAGAAGTTGGTCCCACAGCATCTCACTAGGCCGCCATAGTGTGGGTCACCATGCTGCATTGACTAGACATGCAATGAGGATGGTGACCACCACTCTTGGACTCCACTGATTGCTTTCTATCAGGCAAAGTAGAGTCACTATGGTAGGCTAATATAAAAAAAACGTAAGAGGGGGGGCAAGCCTATTGCCGTCAATCGGGCACGGTGTCGGGTTCTCGGTGGAGTAGAATAAAGCTACCCTATTTCTTCCCGCGGGTGTCGTAAAAAGTAACTAAGGGAACGGAATGTTATCTATCAGATAGTATGTATACAGTCATTATAATATATATTTATTTATAAAAATGATTTATTATTTAATTTCATCATTCATCATCATCATCATCAACCTATCGCATTCCACTGCTGGATATAGGCCTCTCTCATTGCAGGCTACTTCGATCTATTTCCGGCTATAAGCATCCAGCTCTTGACAGCCATCTTGCACAAATCGTTCTTCGTTTGCCGAGACGCGGTCTCCACACAAGAACTCGTGTTCCCCAACGATCGTCGGTTCTGCGGCTAATATGGCCAGCCCACTGCCATTTTAGATTGCTTATCCAGTGGGCTATGTCGATTACTCTTGTTTTTCTGCCGGATCTCATTCCTGATGCGATCCCTTACAGAAACACCGAGCATAGCCCTTTCCATAGCACTTTTTTTATTTTATATTATATGTTTATTACTCAACAGACAGAACGTCTTAACGAATCTTGATGTAGTTTGGCACAGTTGTTAAAAAGAGTTGGAACAAAAAATATTTATTGTTTCAATTTTCTAAATGATTTATGTACCTCTTCCTAAAAATATCATCTTATATATACCTGTCTGCAGCATGTTTATTAAGCTTGTAAATATCGCTTTCAAGATTCTTCTCATCTATACCAAATAGTTCATCTTTGTGGATGCAAGGCTCAATACCATATTTTTGGTCACGTAGTTCATTTATATCAAATTGCATTTTGTAATTACGCATTGTTATGTTGCATTCGCCTGAAAAAAAAAACTAGATAATATAATAATTATAACTGAAGTTTTTTTTTATAAACTGGCAACTTCCAATCGGATTAAAAAAATAATCGCACCGGTCGAGCCCATTCATGCCTAAGCCTCTACCATGATAATTTTATTTCGAAGTTTTTGGTTGTAAAAGTTTACATTGAGTATCATATACTCAACTTGAGTTTGTACAGGAAAGATTTTACAATAGGTAATCAGGCTATCATTTTCATTGAACTGTTGCTTGTCGTTTGAGGATACAATATTCTGGGGGGACTCTGCGTTGAATGTTAAATATGCTTTGTAGATACGTATTATAAGTGTGACTGTAGCTGCTCAAGCTATATTAAATAACGCTAGCGAGGAACTGTCTAAGTCTGTCTCTCAAGCATATTCAATATGAAAACTCCAGAACGGTAGGACAACTATATTTTTACGTCAGTGGCATACGTAAGCAACTATGACTGTGGGTCATTATATTGGGTTTAAGAGTAGGAGTAATTGTGTTTTATCTGCATTTAAAACTAGCCAGAGTCGTGACCCCTTCAAATTTCACCATCTATTTTCTTCATATTGGATTGAAGTTGGACTAGAGTCAATCGGCAGCTTTTTGTGGGTCTTTGTCTGCAGCAACTAAACGTTGTTGCGTTGTTGATGTTGATACGAAAGAAAGTGAAGAGGATCAAATACCGATCCTTGCGCTGTTCCTTCAGTAATGACTTTCATCCACGTAAACAGGTGCTCTCTAATTTTTTAATAAGTTCTTTGTGGTCGAAAGAATCAAATATACTTGACAAGTCAACAAACAAAACCAGTATATGCTTTCTATTGCCAAGATTCACTTCATCATTGAAATTAGTCCAGAGTAGATTTTTCCGTACTGGTTGCAGGTAATGACCTCATGTGTTTTGTAATAATTATTCTTAACTGACTAATATATTATTCAATATTTTTAATTTTTTTAGGTAGCAGCCCCATAGGTCATCACCTCACCGGTGCTAACAGTGAGGTGGTATGTCGGAATCGAACCGACTAAAACCACACGGTGTTCCGTCATTTTGATCTATCATTTTGTTATTCAATAGTTACTTTTGTAACCTTTTTTGTGTAGAAACGTAGTCAAACCATAAAATATATAAAACCATACCTAATATACAAAGCTGTGTCAATACATCTTCCAATATGGTAGCAAAACAGTGATTTTGCAAAGGGGGTAAACTGCAAAGGAGTTGTTCATATTTATTAGTTAATTGAGAAATAAGTAACATATAATAAACTTTAATGTGTTCCCGATGGAATAGAATAGGGCCACCCCAACTCTTCTCGTGCGTGTCGTAAAAGGCGACCAACAGTAGTATATATAACAGTATATATATACAGTTTATACATCTCCCAGTTGATGTCAATAGGTATGTCCCCTATTACGTGAGTATATGTTTATATATTAGGGTGTTTCAAAAAAATGAAAAATTTTCATTTTTTTTCCAAACAGGCTTAAAAGTTTCCTTTTGATGTCACGAACCGCCAGTGAAAACCGGAGCTCTTAATATTAATATTAAGTGTGTCCTCATCGCACTTTTTTAATTCCCATAAGAATAACACGGGAAAAATTATTTTTGTTTCTTCTGATTTTTGTACTGTTCAAACGACGAATCACCTAATGAATCGCTGCTATAATTGTTGTAGGGAATTGAACGCTCTACAAAATGGGACTGATAAGATTTTCGATTAGTCCACGTGTTTAAGAGTTTTTTACGATCAAAATTCATTTTTTTTTTAATTTGATCGAAAACTCTAAATTTCACTAAAATTGTTAGCTTTATGGGAAAAATAGGGATCAAATTTTTTGTTAAAGATGAATTTACCTTGTAATAAACGTTTACCAATCATTTTTTTTCCACAAATTGGAAAAACATGATGCTTAAAAATATTTTTTTTAGAATTCGTTTCAAATAATTTGAATCGTGGCCTGATAATGAAAGCTACAACGTTTGTTTGGAATTTTTTAAAACCTTATATATATATATATGTATGTATGTAAAACAAGCCAAATTAAAACAGAAATCGAGGAGTTTACTTGTATCAATTGAAGAGTTCTACTTCACTATTTACCCCCGTCCTCCATCATCAGACCAGCTCAAACATCTTATACCCTATGCGAAGTCCACCATTTCAATATGAATGACATCTTGTATGTTGAAATCCATCAGACTAGGCTTTAGGTAAGTGACAAAGAAATATCGTACATAGACGCATACACACGAAAACCATAAATCTCTTTTTTAAGCAGTTGTGTAAAGATACTGTATCAATAATTGAACTGTACTGTACTATCTACACGATTGACTGTCGACTGATTTCGTCTTAGCAATATAAATTTACTTGATTTTTATGTTTCTGAATCAAGTAGTAGCTTTCTACCCGTTTTAAAACGTTACTGCAATCATGTCACCTGTTTCGGTGTACATCACGCCATGTGTTTGACCGGTATGACAAAAGTGCTATGAACAGGCAGCTATAGTAAGTTCTTGTGTTGTGTGTTCTGAAACTTTGGTTAAAGTTGAATCGTCATCGGTACCGGCAGCGGTGCACAAATTCAATAAGGAATTTATAAAAACGGTACAACAAACAAAAAAAAACTTTGCTCCAAAATAATAGTGTAGTTGATTTTCAATTTAGTTTTGCACCTAGTAAATTGTACATCTTTTGTAATCGTTGAAGAACAATTTAACGTTACTTACCGATTACGTTTTTTATAAACATATGTTGGAGTGGTAGCTGAAGTAATACTTGTAAAAAGTCTAGAAGATCTCTGCAATTGAATTGAATACTGTTATTGTCGGCGTATACAAGAAAGAGCATATGGAGTATAATTGCGGAGGAACGGGTGTTATGTACCTTCTACAAAAGGGAAGGAACCACCTATCAGGCGAGGTGGTCGTGCCTGGAGGATATCGGCCCAACGGTGGATCTTGAGAAGTTGTATGTATACTAATCGCCGTGAGAACTTTATGATCCTGATTCAGTATCGTAATACGTCTTCAGAGTAGTTCCTACATTTACATGACATGTTTCTGCTTATAGGTTTGTATGTACGTTAAGTAAATGGAACCCTTTTTTTGTGTGGAATCCCCCACGGGTCGTCACCTTACCGGGGCCGGTAAGGTGGTATGTCGGACTCGAACCGACTAAAACCACACAGTGTTCCGTCATCGTATCATGTGGCCGAGGTCTCAGGTATACCCTAGAAAGGAAATCCCTGTGACCCCGGCAGACTTGATCGCAAGGCGACCCCACCATGGTATTACCCATACTTAAAAAGGCGCGCGTGGAGCACTTCGCGCCACCGTCTTAGGCCTGCTTCTGCTAGGGCGACAGACAAACCCATCCATCGCCCCCAGGCAAGCGCTCATGGAGGTCGGAGATCATTTAGCTCCCTCCTGCGTCTGCGGGATGGGAGAGTGCTAGACCTCTCCCGTTACCTTTCCGCCACCTCCTTGGCGAGCATCACCTCAATGCAAAACGAGGCGGCAGAATCTCTCGCTAGAGACCATGGACATAACCATGGTCTCCAGCGAGAGGCCACCCCCTCCGATAGCCGCCACGAGGTCAACACGCTGCTGCGCCCACGCCGAGCAATCCACCAAAGGGTGGAGTGCGGTATCCTCGCAGCGATGGCACACAGGCATTGGCTAACGGCCTATGCGAAACAGGTGCTTCCCGAAGCAACCATGTACGGTAAGCACCTGCGTCATCCGCAGGAGAGGAAACTATGTCTCCTCTCCAGCCAATCCTCCATGAAAGTAAACGGAACCCTAGGTTCTCAACTGCAGTGGTTTGCATAGGACCTGCTTTCTATATAAGATAAATATTATGGTTTGATAATATAGTATCCATAAACGTCGAGATGACAGAAAATTCTCATGCATCGTTTGTTACACAATCGTATTCCAGTCTCCAAAGTTTTTTGGTCACTCTAGCTATCAATAATAATAAACAATACGTAGATCATAAGTTAATTAACTGGTGGATGGAAGTTATTCCAGCGTTAAATCATGTTCATAGTTAACTTGCAGTTCGGATTGATGATCACTGTGAGAAGGTGGTTGAGCATTCTATTGATGACATCGTTAGGGATCGTGGGTTAGATTCTAATTCAGTTATACTTGTTTAGAAATATTTGCTTTTGATCTAGAAGTTACATATAACCTCAATCCACAGCCGGAGGTATTTAATGAGGGAATTCCGCTCAAAACGTTCCGTACTTATTTTTATGGTATTTGGGACAATAAACAGTAAGTGGCTACTACCGCCCATGGACACCAACACGCAACTGAAGATTCGCAAGTACGTTACCGGCATTTGAGCCACACCCCCTGGCCCTCACTCACTAGCATTACTTAACATCCGATTTCCTGTGAGGTCTTGGTATTAATCCGTTGGCAATCGGTACAATGATTAACTTACTTGTCTGAAAACGCTAGTGATGGCTTTTAGAGATAAATCGCTTGTCGTCTTGTCATGGTCATGAAAAATAGAAAAGCAATTGTTCTCCGACTTAACACTCGACATTCTTCCTAAGATTTTTGTAGTTGTGCAGTACAATAAAAAAATATCAAAATGTAATTATGTGAATAAAAAATGTATACATATAATCAAATAAATAAAATCATTATTATTGTAAACGAGTATCAAAACGTTATGTTGTTATGTCAACACTTAATGTCATTTGACAATGAGACTTATTACGGCTACGGTGTTTGCTAAACGGCCAATATTTTTATTATTTAGATTAAAAAATATTTACTCTATATCATAGTAATATTTAGCCAAATTTCATTATGAGCTCATCGGTCATCGTGAAAGTGTTGTTACTTTTCACGGATAAACAGATGAGCCGGTTTTGATAAAATTTGAAATTGTATGTATTGTTTTGTTACTGTATTTGAAGGACCTATAATGTCGGTATTGTGGCACGTCGGTACCTCGCGGGCAAAGCCGGTTGTGTAAACTAGTATTCTATATGTATATTCGTTGGGTTAAAAATGTCATATATACATACATACATCCAAACACGCTGACGCCTATACCCCTAAGGGGTAGACAGGTGTCTTCATTAACTCTTATTTCATACCACTCTATCATCCGTAGTTTCACTGCTTATTCTCTTTCTAGCCATATCTCGTCCATCCTTTCTTTGGTCGTCCCCTACTCCAGTATCCGTCAACTTTGTTCATCTTACTACTTTGTTCATCCATTATCATTGTTTAAAGCTGGTGTTTTGATAGTGGCGGACTGGTGATAAAAGTATCCGGACCCCTCCTAGCGCTTTTGCCCGCAAAAGCGCGGGCACCACCTTCTGGTAACTCTCAATTAGGCAACGTCCAGGCACACCAGGACGTCACTCGCGTACCTCTTCGGGCGGGGTCCGATTGCCGTTACCCGCTCTGAAATCAGTCGTTCGCCGAAATACTCCATTTCCGCCTCCAAGTCCCACGGGGGAATTCCGGCCAACGCGCACGCCGCTTCCGTCGATACGGTGCGGTAACCGCGTATGGCTCTAACCGCCATGACCCTTTGAAGGCGCCAGAGACGTGCCCTATTTTGGGCGGTCAGAGCCTCCGGGCTTGCCAGTCGCCTGTGCCAACTACTGACTTATCCAGATTATAGTGTTGAAGAAAGTCCTGCTCGTCTGTGGTCCCAGGACAATGTACATTAAATATGTTCAGGTACTAGTAGAATATATGTTTATCGCATGATTACACCAATCCTTTAATATTATTTTATATACCAGTCAAAAACAACCTGAAACCTTTCTATCTAGACATTTTTATCATGGTCCTTGATTTCAGAATATAATTAGATTATACTTTATACCTGTATTTAAAGATAATATTCTAAAAAAATTAAGATTCTTTGTAGGTATTAAAAAATACACGTGATTTTTGAGTCTTAAACTTCACGTATCACCAAGGGGCAGGGGGGGTTAAAAAATGTTAAAAAAACATTACGTGATTAATGGACGGCTCCTATCTGCATTGGTTACTAAAAACATACATATAACAGCGGTAGAGCCATGCTTAGGTTTTTTTTTTAATATACAGACGAATAGACGGGTCACCTGATGGTAAGTCACAACCGCCGTCCATGGACACCTGCATCTGGTGAGTCGTAAGTGCACTGCCCGCCTTTTAGGATGAAAAGGGATGAGGGTATGCGGGGAGGGAAAGAGGCGGGGCTGACGAGATGGGAAAAGGGGCGGGAGGTCAGGGGAGAGGAATGAGGAGAGGGAAGTTGGGCCTCCGGAAACCTCATGCCAGTCGAGCCGGCCTATTCGTGCCTAAGCATGGCTCTACCATGGTACGAATAGGCCGGCTCCACTGGTGCGATACCACGGCCTCGCAGAAAACCGATTGTCAAGCAACACTTGCATTGCATTTCCCCAAAATTAGTGAGGTTTCTGAAGGCCCAACTCCTCCTCTCCTCTTTCCTCTCCCCTCATCCGTCCTCTATTCTTTCCCCTCCCCGCATCCCCCATACCTCATCACCACTTCCATGGACGGCCGTTATCACTTACCATCAGGTGACTCGTATGTTCGTCTGTCTCCCTACAGTATAAAAAAAATACATACTGAACATGTTTAGTTCACTATAAATATTCATATTCATAAAACTCAGATCGACGCGGAAATTAATAATTTATCATTCAACATTCGTTGCGTGTGATTGTACCAACGCAACACTTTCAAGTATTCCTCTATTCAATGAGCTTATGGGAGTAAGTCATGAGAAAATACGCAATTAATTTTTATCTACTAAAAGATCACACTTGGTGAGAGACTTGGCAGTCAGCCCAATTTTTTTAATTATGGCAACATTAACAACAGCTTAAGAAGTATGAAAAAGGAAATAGCGTATTGTAATTTTATACAGACATAAGGATCGCAAGGTACAATTGAAATGTTAAAAATAATGCACTCGAAATGTTGGGTGTAGTGTGGACACTCGAAATGTGGACATGTAGACTTTTAAGCTTAGGATACAAGAGCAATCGAATTATTTATGTTTGAATTGACAACCGTTCACATTCTTTGTACATTGAACGAAAGTCTCAATACTCAATACTTTATTGCATTCCATAATTACATTGAAAAGGTGTTAAATGTAAAGGTAGAATCAATTATGGACCTCGTTGGGCTCAGCAAAGTTTTCCTTAGTACAGAGGAGGAAGAGAGCTTTAACAAGATTATAATAATATAAATAATACTACTAATAATTAACTATATTTCATGTTTCAATAAATAATTAGTAATTTTTTTTATGTAAAGTGAATTTAATTTAGTATATATTTTTATAATTTTATTGCTATAGTGTTTATTGGTACCTTATCTTAGAAACATTTGGGTATTGCTTTAGATTTGACGCAGATACTTACTGGACACGGCTGCTTCGGTAAGTATCAGTGCCATATAAGCCGGGAGCCAACGTCTGCGTGCATAACTGTGGAGGTTGTTGTGAGGACACTGCATTCCATAACTTTATGGCACCAAAGAGGCGGCGGAGAGGACTTTGCCGTCCCGCAGAAGACGCAACAGGCGCCGGAGAGCGCGAAACGATCTTTGGCCTCTTATTTTTTAATAATGATGACGATGGATGATGATGATGGATGAAGAAGGTGGTAAAGGGATTGCAAAAATGAAATGCAATTGATAAAATTATTCCTAACATGTTGTTGTTATCCTTTATCTATCCTAGCTGAAACGTGTGATGTAAATGTTACCAGCAACGCCTATTTTGGATATGTTTATTCATTATTAACTTATGGTGTCATCTATTGGAGAAACTCGAATGACGTATATTCCTCATTCTTTCTTCAAAAAAGATGTATAAGAACAATATATAATATGCATTACACCGAATCATTCAAAAACGTTTTTTGGGAAATTGAAATACTCTAACCGGTTTTATATACTACAGTTATGCTTATTTGTTAGAAACAATATGCAGTATTTTGAATTAAAATCTAACACAAAGATAAATATATAATACATGTACTTAGTAAATATAAATATAACTTAAATTTACCCGCCAGCAAAAATACAATGTACTATAAAAGTACTTACATAACTGCCTTTCGTGTGTATTTAACCGTCTACCTGTAGTTATTAAGGAACGAAATGTCAACCTTTTTGAAAATAGCTTAAAGAAATGGCTGTTGTTAAGAAATGTATTTTATTGCTTGCATGTGTTTTTTGATAGCAAAATATTTAGAATTAAAGTATATATCCGACATGGATACTGTTATCTGAATCTGAATTTTTATCTATCAAATTATTGGCTATTATTATGTATAAGTTTCTTAAAAAGTGTTTTTTTTTTTAAATTACCGTGTGCTTTCTAATAAATGAAATTCGAAAATTTAAATATTATAATCTCGTTTCTATGGGAAGAAATATCTTCAAAAAGCTGATGCTGATGCTGAGCTCGAGTTCACCATAGTTGCAAATAGTAATTGTGTCCTCGGATGATAAACCAATTTACCTTTATCGTTTTGACAGATTAGACTGGATTGGTCACCTCCATATTGCGATAAGAGTGCGGATACGCATGTGTCACACTTCATTCTTTTAATAAGTTTATGTAAGACAAATCCAGCTTTATAATGTACTACCTTTTCACCAAATGGTGAAAGATAGGTCATGCGTGCCACATCAAGAGACGTGTCGTCGTCACTGTTACTGGGCAACTCAATATTTTCCTGGTTAGAAGACCCTGATAGCTGCAAAGAGACGCGATTATTATATATATAATATATATTAATATAATATAAATACTCAGAATCATGCTCAATCTGTTGTATCCGTATACCTTTTAAAAAGGTATACGGAAGGATAATTTTTTTCTGATTTCTTATTAGACACTTACATTTTCCAGAATACTTGGTTCTTGTTGTGAAGCTTTATTTGTAGCTCTTTCAATATTTATTGATGAATTACTTAGCATTACTTGTAGCTGAAACAAAGAACATTAATTTAAAACTATTCCGCTATGTTGCTTAACAAAAATTAACCAATAATGAGGGTAAAATTACGAAATTAATTTTCTATTCTAATCTGAAATCTTTATCACAAAATATTACTTACTAATTCGGGTAAATTCAATGTAGGAAGAGCATCCTCACACAGTTTTTTCGGCTTTTGTTGCATTTTTGTTCTTAAAATATGTACCTGTATATGTATACCTATAACTCTCTGGCTTAAAATGTATACTGCATATTCTATAGTGTTTAGTGGAAATCCAAGTATCTTGTCTACGAACTGCTTCTTCTCACTTTCTCTTTCTACGGGTCTCTTAATCTCTCAAACGGATCTGTTGGGAATCTAAAAAAGCACGAAACAACTTGTGACATACTTGTGTCATACAAATAAATAAACACAAGAATAAAATTGATTACTTTACATTCTAGAAATTAATTACATTTTCTGACATCATTTTGTAAAATCAATAAGTCCATAATTATTTTTTATTTATCGATATATTTCTATCAGTAATAGCAATCTCTATGTGAATTGTGGTGAACAAATGAATTATTGACTGATATAATCCGACTAATTACAATAAAGCAATATTTCGTTTCGTCGCATTCTATAGCGGGTATTTTTTAATTAAGCGTATTATTTGACAATTTCATACAAAATTTTATAGATTCTAGGAAAAATAACTATTAAAATAAGTCTAAAGTATACTTACAGGTGAATAGAAACATTAGGTGTTCGACCACTATAGTTTTTAAAGAATAAAATCATTCTTCGGTAAATGTTTCTGTTACGAGCATTCAAATAATAGAGAGAATGAGAGCCCGATGTCACTTACTGAGTCTAAAGTTCTCGGTTCGTGGCAAAAAGATTATAGGCGGGAAACACAGAGTGCTCAGTTGCCACAACGCAAAAAGAAGAAGAACACAGAGGGTCGCGTCCTGCGGTTTATTGGTCTAGAAATAAGTTTGTTTAAAGCGCATTCCTAATATGAACTAAAATATTAGATATCTAGTCATTGTTAAAGACGCAGCTACTTCATCGATCGATACATCAACATGTTAAGCGTTGACAAAATTATTTAACATTACGGTTATTTGTATATACCTACTAGCGGACTCGACAGTCGTTGTTCTGAAGTTGAAGTGTAGATAAATTACCTAAATACCGACTGCAGCGCCATCTGCCGGGCTGATTTGTAAATCTAAACCATCCAGGGCGCCACCCAAACGCATACAAAAACTTCATTAAAATCGGTCCAGCCGTTTAGGAGGACTTCAGTGGCATACACACGTACAGTAGAATTATATAAATAAACATAAACATATAATTTAAAATATTTGTTATGACCTGACATGTGAAAATAGTCAAATAATCTGCTCTTGGAGCCTCCACGCATTTCAAAACTGCGTTTAATAATCCAAACAAAATTTGATGAAAAGAACCACCCGCAACCTGTTGCAAAATTGACAAAAACGAGAACACACAGACAAGTCGGAACAGAGTTCTTTGGCGCAGAAGTAGGTAGACAATGAAGAAGAAATTGGTGCACTCTATAATTTTCATTATTATATAAAAAAAGATGATTTTGATTCATTCATTGAATTTTATGAAATAAAGACTTGAATTTAATTGACTCATATACCACTTTATAGTGAATACCAGAACCATCAAACCATCGGCATATATTATAAAAAACGTGCTATTTAATGCAATGACTATTATCAAAATGTCAGTAGGTTGAAAATATTCCAAAGTTGGGTAGTTGCTATCAAATCAGTTGATTTAAGTAAACTCATGTTTCTTCATGTTATTTATTTAAGTACCACCAAGAGATGCGTTACTTAATGCTCCAGTAAGTGGTGTGGTGTAACACCCTTTCACCAGCCGGTGGGTAAACTATGAACTGTCCAGGTCAATGTTATCTGTTCTTGCGTACCGTGTGGACTGTCGAGTAATCTTAGCTAGGTATATGACTTTATTTCATTTGGAAAACTTACAGCTAAGCACTTAATCATACTAGAAGCTAAATATAATAGTACCTCACGATTATGGGAAAACTTATAACTTGTAAACCAGTGCATAAAAAAATGTGTTTGGTCTGAGTATAAATAACAAGTTTTTTTTTATTTTTTTTTATTTAATTATAAGTCTATAAATAACAACTATTAACAGAATTAAACTGTGAATACTAGTAAAGAAATATTTAGAATATATGTTTTTAGTTGTGAAGCACTGGTGGCAAACAAATCCACGTCTATTATGTCTGAGGGTATATTGTATGTTTTACATACACATAAAGATAGATAGATAGAAAACTCTTTATTTGAACACCATTCTTGCAGTAAAATACAATACATGGTATACACGTGTCAACTATATAATGTACAAATGGCGGCCTTATTGAAATATGCAATCTCTTCCAGGCAACCTTAGGATGGATCATAATCATTTGCAGAGACAGAGGTAGTTGGAGGATCATTTCAACATTTTTAAGGAAAACTATATTAACTTATTTTCAAATATAAAGAAATCTTATTTTTAAAACAGGATTATCTTCATCATGCTGTTTGCAATATTATTTCTTTTGCTTTCAAGAAGTTGTTACTTCTGTTATTTCGTAACTGAAATTGTAACTCCTGTTATTTTTGGTTGATTATTTTATAACAGATAGCTAATTTTGTACTATCGTATCTCGTAGAGGACTTTGACTCTGAATAGTTAAAATGTGTTAAATAAATGGTGTTGAATAAGTACGTTCATATTCTGCAAATTGTCTAAGAATGGGTAATTCTATTGGGATCTTAAAAATGTGTTAACCTTTTTGCCAGCTCGCATATGTAGTTCGAACAAGTTGTATATGAAATAATTCAAGTAAGTGTATTGCCTCACCGGAATTAACGGAGAGGTGGTACGTCGGACTCGAACCGACTAAAACGACACGGTCTTCCGTCACAAAGGGTATATTGCAAGGGACCCGGAAATACCCTATCAAGGGAGCATCCGGGAACTCCTGCAGACCTTGGTCACCTCAACAGGTGGCTACACCGTTTAGGGAGCCTGACCCCCCCTTCAGTTAATAGAGGCATGCGCAGAACACGTCGCGCCACCATCTTAGGCCTGCTTCTGCTAAGGTAACGGACAGCTCCCCCGTTAGCCCCGGGCCAGCGCTCATTGAGGCCGGAGATCGTTTGGCGCTCTTCGACGCCTGGTGCGTCTTCTGCGAGACGAAAGAGAACTCGTACTCTCCCGTACTCTTTCAGCCGCTCCTTAAGCCAACATCACCTCCTCGCAAAATGAAGCAACGGCGTCCCACGCACTCTAGCTTTGGACCATGGACAGAACCATGGTCTCAAGCGGGAGGCTACCTACACCGATAGCCGCTGTGAGATCGGCATGATGCTGCTCCCACACAGAGCACTCCGTCAGAGTGTAATTCGTCTTTTCCCTGATATACCCTGATCAAATCCTGATTTGGTGATAATGGCACCCACACAGAGCACTCCGTCAGAGTGTGATTCCTCTTTTCCCTGATATACCCTGATCAAATCCTGATTTGGTGACAATGGCACCACCGCGAGAGTATACTCACAGCAAGAATAAAAAAATGGTGAAATCTTTCGAAAATGAGTGGAGAAATCGATTATCAATAATAAAATAAAATAAATATGTGTACACACAACCTCCTATTGTAGGTCTTAAATCTCAAACATAAAACAATTTTCTGAAGTAAGGTAAAATTTGGTCTTTATAAAGTCTTGTAATTGGTACTTTTTTGACAAATCTAAAATGAAGTTGGCGGTTTCTTTCTCATTTGTAACACATAGCGTGACATACTCGACACATAAAATGACGGTTAGTAATGCAACATCTGTTGACAAAATATCTAGCTTTCTCTCTGAATATGCGTCTGCTGTCATATACTTCCTATTAAAGTTAATCAAACGGCAGTTGATCGGTCGGAAGTTTCATCAATCGCTAACCTCTGAGTCTCTGCCTCTAGAACTTTATGTGTGGGCATTACGATACTACTATGACGTCTAAAAAGAACAGAATTCGGAGTTAGAAAATATGAACATGTGACCACTTACTCACAGTATGTTTGTACACATAATACTTTTTATCACACAGACGAATGTCATATTTCTTCTTAATCTATATAATGTTTATAAAAAACAGAAATCTTTCTACCTGTGTCCGTTTTAGACTTTGAAACCATACAATCGATGTGCCCCATACCGTTTCATTAGAAAGGCAATATTGAGAAGATGGTTGTGGACCACTTAAAAATGCATTAAGCACATTTTTTGGACACAGTAGCACACGCCACACGCTAGTTAAAAAAATTAATAGATTTTAAATACACTTTGTTAGTTTCTTACATGTAGATTGAATAACATTGTTATGTGCTTAGTGCATACCTACATACAGACACTCGCGCGTGTCTCAAAACGTCCACTTTTTACCCACCATATTGAAGTCCCACCGAGATAGTGTATGTACACTGTGTGACTGCACGGATGGCGTAGCGGTTTAAGTGGCCACCTCGCTACTACGCTGCCGCGTCGAGTGTTGTGGGTTCGATCCCCACACGGGATATCACTTTGTGTAATTCTCAAATTGTTGTTCTGAGTCTGGGTGTTCTTTGTGTCCGTTTCTTGAACGTTTGTAAAGTCCCGCGCGACACAGGAATTAATGCTAGTGCGGGAGTTGTCTTTTTAAAGAAAGAAAGAACTGATGACTGTATACATATATGCTGTCTGATAAATAACAGTCCGATCCCTAGTTTATTTAACGACACCCACGTGAAAATATAGGGTGGTCCTATTCTACTCCACTGAGAATCACAAAGCAATGAGTGTTTACGTGCAGTAGAGTACCTAGTATCTAGTTTGTGGACCTGTTGAATTACTTAACCTCCATTGTAAAACCAGTCATGTAAACTTCAATATCGTTATTTAGAATGCATTCCGTTTGAAGTAGTTCGACTCAGATACGCTAGATGGCGGCATAGCGTCCTATGTATGCATGTACGAGTATTATACATCGATTGCCAACTCAAGGTATTTATATAAATTAGTGTAAGTAATTACCTATGTATGTGTTCTTATGTTTTGAGCGTCGTAAAGTAGTGCATTATTTATGAAAAATAAACAGGTTTTGATACAATTAGCCATAATATACATAAATTAAAACAAGGCTTGATGCAATGAGGTCAAAACCTTTATACTGGCCTCGAACTACAATGTACTCATATGTACCGTTCAACATCTTAGTTTTAATTACACAACTGGGCTGTGACATAATTTAGTTTGGCATTGGTTTATGGAATGTAAGCTGTCAAGGTACATGGAAACATATAATATTATCTTTAAAAAGATAAAACGGGTTGTCATCAAATATTTCATTATGCCACTTCTTCTTATAAGACGATTAAAATAATATCTCACATGTAGGAATTCATCAAAGTCGTCTAGAATCTTGGCTGTGACAACAAACATTATACAGGTACAAACACTCAAAAAACATAATCCTTCTTCTTGCGCAGTCGCGTTAAAAGTGTATTACCGACTTCATGATAAAAATAAATAAATTTTGCACCCCTAATGGTGGAATATTGCCTTCAAAATTAAATTCGACCAACCTTGAGTACAAACTTTTCATCAAACGAAGAATGATTGAAATCGGTTCACCAATAGCAAATACATTGTTTAATATACAAAAAAAATGTAATGTTTTTTAATTCCTTTGTCGCCGGGAACCTTACAAACATTCAAACAATGGACACAAACAACACCCAGACTCAGAACAACAACTTGAGCATTACACAAAGTGTTGTCCCGTGCGGGATCCAGCCGACAATACTCCGTGCGGCAGTGTGGTGGCGAGGTGACCACCTGAACCACTACGCCATCCGTGCAGTCGTTGAGAACCTTCGTCCTTTTTGATTCTAACTAAATTGACTTTAAGCCTATAACCTAGTATAGTTCTTATTAGTAAATGTACATATATACTACACGTAGCAGTTACTTCAAAAATACAAATATTAGAAGTATCTCTGAATTAGAAGAGTACAGCAAAGCTCCCGTGTGTCACAGTGGTAATAAAAATCATTTGATTTGCAAAAAAAGCGGTACAGATATGATAGTAGATAAAAATGTTGATTCTCACAATTCGCCGAATTTTGCATTGAAATGTTCAGTTTCTCAAATTAGTTTCAACTATTATAATATCATATTTATAGAAATTATTTTATTAGGTATATAAATAGAATTTTATGCAATGTTGTATTTATTTCAATAAAGAAATACATATGTCAAACTTAAATTTAAAAAAATAGCTGAAGTCGCATATCAAGTAGCAATTCGAAAATATATTATACAATAATTTATCAGTTAATAATTAATTTTGCTTCAAAAATTTATTTTAGCGTGTAGAAATTGTGTTATGGTAACCAGTTCATTCACTTTTGCCTCATTCTTTGTATACATATTTTTTCTTTTTTAAATACTTTTATATACATCCCAACTTCACATAACAATTATTTTTAGGTAAAGATTTCTACAGGCAGGCATCATGAATCTAGTGTCTAGGATTTCTTTTACCTAGTATTGAATGGCTCTTTACAGGGCGCATCTAAGGCCTTTGCTAGTAGACCTCGTGTATTTTTCGGTGGGTCGGCACGGTGGGACGAAGACCCATCGGGGTTGCTACATGTGTCCATGTATAGAAGGTATAAAAATTAGAAAATTTCTGTACCTATGTATACAAAAATTAATAAAAGATGACACGCAAGAAAATTACTACTCACGTGCAAAATAACATATAGAGGTTTTTTCAGAGAGGTGTGGTCGTATGTGGTCGGGGAAAAATCGTGTTTTGTCATGCAGAAATCCTACTTTGAAACTTCAAAATCGATCCTTAAAATTTATCTATACAACTGATGTCTTATGAAAGAGAGGGCCGATGTGAATGAAACTATAGTTATTTAGTAACAAGGATGTTGGCGGCATTCCGAATATATATATGTATATATATATATATATATATATATATATAAATATATATGTATATGTATATATATTTTTGAAAATGCCAATTAAGATCATAGTATATATGTATGTTTAGAAATATGTATCCCCACCAGAAAAGTATTATACGGACATAAAAACAAATTTAATAATTTTCAAAATGCGTGTTTTTCAAAATTATTCAACTATTTTTCGGCTACACACAAAGCTTATAAAATTTGCTCCCTCCTTTCTGAAACACCTGTCTTTAACCAAAAAATATTTTTTGTAACAATATATGAATACACTTTTTTTTTCTAATTAAATATCTCTATTCCATAAACTTGCTCAACAATTATTTAAGATACATTTAAAATTAAAGATCAATACACACAGCATCACATCAGCTATAGGCTGTCTTGACAAATGTTAAAAAATATATACATATGTATTTATTGTGTGCCTATGCAGTTTAAAGTAAATAAATTGAAATTAGGCAATTCAAATAATGCAGGGAAAAAAAGGAAGGAAGGAAGAAGAAAGGAATATAAAAAAAATTAGAAAATAAGGAACAAAGTATAAGTTATTTAGTAAAAGTTGTTGACATCCCTTCTCCCTCTTGACCGCATTCAACGGAGAGCGACTCGCATCATCGACTGCCAAGATATTTCTGATCGACTTGACACCTTGGCGTTGCGTAGAGGTGTAGCTTCACTCTGCATCCTCTATCGCTTGTATCATGGGGAGTGTTCAGAGGAATTGTTCGGACTTATAATGGCGGCAGGTTTCCGCCATCGTCCTACACGACAAAATATCCATCCCCATCACCTGGACGATTGGCACTCCACCACTGTGCGCTTCCCCAGAAGCTTTTTGCCTCGCACAACCAGCTTATGGAACAAAATGTCGCCTGCCGTATTTCCGAATCGATACGACCTTCAAACCTTCAAGATAAGAGCGTACTCCTACCTAAAAGGCCGGCAACGAACTTGTGACTCTTAAGTTGCGGGTGTCCATGGGCGGCGGTAGTCACTTACCATCAGGTGACCCGTTTGGTCGTTTGCCCCCTATCGCATAAAAAAAATCAGTTTGTACATCATTTCATATTTATACAACGATATCAAAGAAACAGCATGATGTATATAAACGACTAGAGATGTCAGTAAATGTCTATTAATGTCGATTTATCGTGTTTACAAATGCGATGACGTCATCCTGCCAGCTAGGAATTTAGCAGAGTTTAAAATTGTTATCTGAGAAAATGATTTGACTGTAAACCGTGAAGTAGAGGTAACCTAACATTTGAAGATAATAACGAAACGAAGGTAATAACAAAGCATAAGTTAAGAATTATACGAACTGTGATATACAGAAATTTTATTTTAATAAAACGTTTCTAAAATGTAAACAATTTCTGTCGCATGGCTATGTGTATAATGCCTGGCATACATTAAATTTTTACTCTTAAATCTAAATAACAGCGCGTTTTTACTACAGTTTACATAATAGATATTTAAATTAAGCTATTAGCATATCAAGAATGTGATATTGTGTATCCAATGCATTATATTCATATTAATGTTACATATAAATTACACGTTAATAATATTTTTTATTGCTTTCTTATGTATACGAAGATTATGACGCAAATCGTTATAGGTGTCTGTGGCGCATATCTACCGAATGCGTATGCAAGTGACGTATTGTTTTATTAACTGAATTGGGTTTTTATATGTGGTACAAAAGTGATACTATATTTCAATACACACAACCAAACTTTTCTCTAGGCACAGGCTGGCCGGTGTTAACTAGCAAATTGAGCCAAACATTACTACTTCACAACGGTGTACTGGGTAGGGTTTAAACCGCAACCGCGATTCGTAACTTCAAAATTGTAATGGCTAAGGAGCCATTACAATTTTCAAGTTACATGTTATCAATTAGTTCTTTCATGTTCATCATTCAGTCACCTGTTCGAAACTTGAAAAAGAAAATAACGTTTCTAAGTAAAAGTTGAATTATAAAGTACTTATTCTCATACTATTTGATATAAGTATTACGATAATCATATGTAAGTTATGCGGTTCGGTTCCGCGTTAGCGTTTTCTCTTACCACCTAGGGCTTAGGTCATCTTACACAAAGTCACTGGGTTTAATAACTAATATTCTTATTATATAATGTTTGTTTGTATCTATGATTCTACATATGATTTGCAAACATTATATATATACTACAGCAGACAGGTTAAAGCGTCGGACTTGCAAATAATTTGTCATAAGTTTTTACTGCCCTGTACACTAATGGCTGAAAGCCAGAAAACAGCAAAAATTAGATATTACCACAAATTTCAAATGTGGCCAATGTGATTATTTGCTTAATGCAAATTTAAGACATATGGTTTTATCATGGATGATATTTTCAGAACTTGACCAAATTGAAATGGGACCACATGGAAAGCACTAGCTTTCAAATGAAAAAAAATCGTCAAAATCGGTTTACGCAGTCGAATTGAGAACCTCCTCCTTTTTGAAGTCGTTTAAAAATATAGTACTATTGATACTATAAAAAAAATATATCAGACAATCAGTAAGTAGTTTTAAAACATCATGCCAATTCAAATATAAATAGAAATACATAATAATATTTATCGTGGCCGTGGTAACATGGTAGCATAGCTCATGCGACCATGATACCACGGCCTCACAGAATACCGGTTGTGAACCAACGCTCGCGTTGCATTTCGCCGAGTTGGTGAGGTTTCCGGTGGCCCAAGTCTCCCTCTCCTCTTTCGCCTGCCCTTATCCACCCTCTCTTCTTCTATTCCACCTTTCCTCTGTCCCTCACTCCTTACCCCCCAAAGGCGGTCAGCGGACACGTGTCTTGCGCTGCAGGTGACCATGGACGGCAGTTTTCACTTAGCATCACGTGTCGCGTCTGTAAAACAAGAAAAATTGTTTTTACAACCCCGAAATTTTAATATTTTGTTCTTATTAGTAGGATAAGTTTACATATGTAACGGTTATTTTGGTTTTAACAGGTCGTCAGGGTAACACAACATCTGAGTACGCTTAAGCTATCGCAAATGGACCGCATAAGAGAATATATTTATATGGCGGGCCTGACCCGCAGTCAAGGTTACTTAATAAAATTTGAGATTTGTTAAAATATGAACTATCTGCCTTTCAGTGACTCTCTTAATATCTTTTCTCAACCCCGTCATTATCCTCTTACATTTATTCCATTTTTTTTTGTTATGTGTAAGCCTACCATAATGACTCCACTTTGCCTGATGGTAAGCAATAAATGGAGTCTAAAAGTAAAAACCACTCTGGTTTTTACCATCCTCATTGCATGTCTAGTCAATGTAGCATCGTGACCCACTCTATGGCCTCCTGGTGAGATGCTTTTTCACGCCCCGCTTAAAAGACCCGGGATCAAAGTGGGAAGGAAACACGTGCGCTGGTAGTGAATTCCAGGCTTTCACCGATCGGCACAGGAAAGAAGAGCCAAACCGTTTCGTTCGGGATCGCATATTTTAGACTCTCAAACGGAGACTCTTCAAGCGAGCACGTGTAGTCGTGTAGTGGATGGGAGAAGGTGGCACCAATTGGAAGAGCTCGTCAGACCACTCTCCGTGATGTAGGAGGACTGCTATAGAGGCGAGATCTTTCGCAACTACAGAGGCTCAAGTGGACTGCTCACCGCTGCAACCGATCGAGAGCGTCAAGCAAATACTGCCCATAGCCTCTCTCTCTCGGGCGAGAAGGACCGTCTCACCCTGTTCAATACACCGAGCTTCCGCGAGGCCGCCTTAGTGACGCTCTCGATGTAATCACGCGGATTGAGATCCCGACAAATGTCCATACCCAGTATATTATACTTTATGTGGGTTCGGTGTCATGTGTATTGTGTACATTTTGGCTTGAGTGTTTTATTTGCACTGACTCCAACAGACAGGAAAGGTAAATAGGAAGGGAGAGGAACTTGAGGTAAGGGAAATACTATGTATATCGATGTATATCCGACCTCAAGTGTCGGATGAGGAAACGGAACTGAGAATTCAGTAGCTCGAAGAAGCCAGTCTCTAACTTTTCTCGAATGTCTCTAACTTCCTACGACTGGAGAAGCTGCTAATATCCTAACATTTAATGCCTGCCCAATTAACTCGGTAACCTACAGGGTTACTTAATACATATTTAAGAATCACTATCTGTATTATTTATTGTTGAATATACGATAAATAGTTGTTTTATATTATTAGTTATAAGCTTGCAATATTGCCTTGAGAGTTTTCCTGTAATAGTATTGTAAATCTATCTAAATAAATATAATCACTAAATATATAGTATTATTTATTTTTTATTGTACATTGTTTGTGGTTGTAGTCGTGCTTTTTTTTTCTTTTTCTTCTTGTGCACCACCATAACCTAACCTGTAGACTATAGCCCATCTGGTTATCTGGGAGAGATCGCTGATGGTGATAAGACCGCCATTTGTACTCATTTATTACTTACTATCGTACTATCGTAACAGGGAGCAACCCTATTGCCATTAACCGGGCACTGCGTGACTGTATATATACTTTTTGATTGATAACAGTCTGATCCCTTGGTCGCCTATTAATATATGTATATAGTACTATATTTGGAGATTTGTATGTATGTATGACAACCACACAAAATAAGCATTGATTTATTACTCTTATACGAGTATTGTCCTGGCATCAAAACGGTATATCCTTTTCAAATAATAATATCGTTATAACGTACTTTGACATTTTAGTTCCATGTTTCACTTCTAATATGTATATAAGTAGCAAAAATTAAAAAAGAAAATATATTTTACCACAAATTATATCATATTTTCTTATAATTTTGAAGTTGTTTCCTTTTTTATAGTGCAATGTGAGATGAGCTAAATTAGTACATATGTGTATGTATATGTATTTCATAATAGCTCGTCCACCACATTCATTAATTTGATCATATCGCTTTGGATCTAAAATATAACATTTTTTGTATTCATAAAAGCTTATAGGAGACTGTCAATCAAAGGCTTTGACTGACAGTTTTCTATTACGTTTACCAATTAGAGGTCGGCAATAATAATGTATAAGGTTTATAGACTCTAAGTTATGACTTTTAAAAGTAAAATGAAAGATAAGATTTAGAAAACTTGGTCCATCTCAAGGTCCATCTTCCATCTCTTTATGTATTATATATATACATGTAGTTTTGTGTTTAGTGCTGAGTCAACTAAAAATTATGCATATTTAAATTAAATTAAAATATAAATAAGCTTCTTGACTTTTTTATTGACTTTAAATCCATACTCAGCTTAATCATACTTAGGTATAATTACGAGTATATTACCCAGTGCTTATTATAGATTTGAGTTCTATACACCCACAAAAACACCAATCGTGTAATACACATTCCGTACAATTAGGGTTACCATCCGTCCGGGTTTCCCCGGATTTGTCCTAGTTTAGAGGGAATCCGGGGAGCGTCCGGGCGGGGCTACATTTGTAGCTCGGGTTTAAAAATTTAATGTCATGGGCTGCTAACGACACACGCACATAAAAGATTACTAAATTTAATTTTAAGGTCTGAAAATAAATAAAAAGGTGATTTATGATATTTTCAACTGTTTTTTACTACACTATGTTCAAAATAACCTATTGACATGTCCGGGTTCTGGGCTCAAAATTCCGGGGTTTTCATGCGTCTTGTCCTGGTTGCTAAATTTGAGAGATAGCAACCCTACGTACAATCAAATTCAACAAATTTTAAACGGAATCTCTGTATTTTAAGTTACTGCTAGACAAGTTCGAGAAAAGTTTAAACCTTTTGACTTTCTCATCTGTTTCCTATAGCCAGCTAGAATACTAGCCTTTTTGCCTTCTTCAGATCGTAAACCTGAATAAAGACGCAGGGAAATCTCAAACCATATGATAACTGACTCATCATATTGCACATCTTGCCAAACTAGCAACAGTTTTGTAGAATAAAAAGAATATTAATTATAATGATTTTAGTTCTCATCACGAACTTATTTTGGGTCTTGTAACATATTAAATAAACTATACCGACTATTTGATCTTCAATTTGCAACTAATTAAAGTTTATAGGTAACTATTGGATTGCTTAGTTAGTTTTTTAAATGTCACGATACGGAGACGATACGTTTTAAAAAGGAATAGTTATATTTTGGAAAACGGTATACTCAATACATATTATATTTATAATAATTTTGTTGGGATAAGCACGCTGAAGTAGCTGAAAGCCGTAAGAACAAACGACCATTAGCCGTTTGGCACTAACGGGTTTTAGAGCGGAGACTGAGGTAAACAAAAGTAGAACACTCTTCGTCCAGATAGACCAACGACATGAAGTAGGAGGCCTATAGACAATGATTGAATTTTGGTCACAGCCTGCAATTTGGTCACTTCAAACCTATTCGTAGGGTGTTTTTAATTATGGCATAGCAATATATTACACGTTAAATTAAATAAATAGATTTTTTTTTCATTATTAGAGCCAAGCTTAGGCACGAATGGGCCGGCTCAACCGGTGCGGATACCACGGCCTCACAGAAAACCGGTTGTGAAGTAACGCTTGCGTTGCATTTCCCCGAATTGAGTGAGGTTTCCGGAGGCCCAATTCCCCTTCCCCCCTTTTCACTCCCCTCATCTCCTTTCTCCTTTTTTCCATCTCCTCATCCCTCCTCTCTTCTTTCCGCTCCCTGCATCCCCCATCCCTCATCACCCTCAAAGGCGGGCAGCGCACTTGCGTCTCTTGAGTTGCAGGTGTCCATGGACGGCGGTTGTCACTTACCATCAGGTGACCCGTCTGTTCGTCTGTCCCCCTATAGTATAAAAAAAAAAGAAATTTAATGACTTCGTAGCGCCAGATCACTACAGAAACATTTTACTCTCTTTTATTTTGTTATTAGAGAAATGTAATTGCCCTGTGGTTCTATGTATAGTAGAATCCAGCCAACCCATTTCTTGTCGTGGGTATTGTAAAGCGACTAAGGGATCAGACTGTTAACTATCAGACCGTATGTATACAGTCACATAGTGTCCAATTGACGGCCATAGACTTGCCCCAAGTAATCTAATGATCCAATTCTAAATGGCAAAATTTTCGTGTTTTAATCATCTCTGCATACCCCTTAGGGTATACAGGCGTGAGCGTATGTATGTAGAAACGTAAATAGTAACTTCACACATGGCTTTTGATTTCAAACTAAGCAGAGTTTCTGCTATGGTTACCAGACTGTTGATAAACAAACTTATGTATTATATACTTCTAAATAGATATATAATATATATAAGTTACACCTAGATACAGAACAAATCATCATGCTCATCATACAATTATTTACCTCCAGCTTGACGGGCTAGATATGACAGGCCTGTTGGTTTAGTGGTTAGTGACTCTGACTACTGAACCGGAGGTCATGGGTTCGATTCCCACACGGAACAAAAATTTGGGTGAATCATAAATCGTTGTTCCGATTCTGGATGTAATTTTTGTCCGTTAATTGAATGTTTGAATGAAAAAAAGGATAAGAAAATATATATTCTTTTATTCGGGCTCTGATACGCAGAGACAAGCATTACTCGAAGTGTATCAACTTGTAAATGTTTGTAAAATATTTTTAAGCAACAGATCGTAGCGTGTAAATGATACATGGAAATGTTAATTGCTGTAGTTCTGAGCGTGACTGCTGTTGGGAATTGCTGCTAGTTTACATCTATGACCCATAGATTGGGTGCGGTTCATGTGATAAACTCATGAATTCGACTATTCTGTTAAACATTGGTAGAGCCATGCTTAGGCACGAATGGGCCGGCTCGACCGTTGCGATACCACGGCCTCATAGAAAACCTGTTGTGAAATGAGCGAGGTTTCCGAAGGTTCAACTCCCCCTATCCCCTTTCCTCTCCCCTCTCCTATTACCCATCTGCTCACGCTCCCTCTTCTTTCCCCTCCCCGCATCCCCCTATCCCTCATCATCTTCAAAGGCGGGCAGCGCACAAGCTATAATTCTCTAAGACAGTATTGTTGAGAACTATCTACTTACAATATTAGTATTTCCTCTGAGTTAATATGTAAAGAGTTGCTGCAAGTGAAGCTAATGAAAATTTCACTAAATATATTTCTCAGCATAGTCGTTTGCCAGATTGTTTTTAGTGTCATAGTTATTAACTGTATAATGTTTCTCACACTACCATTAATTGACAGAACACACTCAGAAAACAGGCGGTGGTGCAATACTTGCGTTGTGCTTAACCGAGTGAGTGAGGTTATTGGGGATCTAATCCTATTTTCCGCTTTCCCCTAGCCTATTCCTCTTTCACCCACACCCTTAAAGCGTACAGAGCACTTGCAATTCTTGAGTTTCTGGTGCCCATGGACGGCGCTTGTGACTTATTATCGGGTGATCCGTCTGCTCGTTTGCTTCGTTGTCTCTATACCATAAAACTGTAGCTAAAATTAATGTCACGTTAAATAAGTATGTTTTAAAGTAGTAAAACAAGTAAGTACTTAAATTTGAAATATTAAACTATCCTGTCAAAATATCTATTCAGACAACAAATTGAGGCATTTAGAAGTTATAGTGAAATAAAGATATTAACAGACGAACTTATTTTAGCCATAAATACTGTTACCATTAAAAAAAAAACATATTACATTTGAATTTCAAAACTGTCATTCTTATATGAATATTCATTGTGTTTCCTAATTTTCGCGACAAACATTTCACAAATAAAAAGTTTTTATTGGGTGCAAAATATTTTGTGATATTAAATTTGAGGAGAACAAGAGAACCGAATTGCTTTGATAGCATTACATAAAGTAGGTATGGAGCCAAATTCAATTTTTGAAACTTTCATTCTGCTCGGTGTTATTCGAATGTTTGTGTACCGGTCTAGTGATAGGTACAATAAAACCTCTTATGCTAGTGACAGAAAAAGTTTTGGCAGTCCATGTAGTATTCCTATGAAAAATGCGATCAAAGGTGGTGGTTGAGTCTCTTTATAGCACCATGTTCAATAACCAAGAATGTTCCTTTCAGCAAGACTTAGCACCGGGTCATACAATTCGTTCCACCCAGACATTGTTCGACAGGAACGTTTCTGACTTCATCAGAGTTAAGGACTGGCCGTCGTCTAGTCTCAATCTTAATCCACTGGATTATGAGTCATGGTCAGTTTTAGAGAGTATGACATGCTCTAAACGTGATAATAATTTGTAGACCTTAAAACAATGGCAGTGAAGAATTTTTCCAATGAGAGAGTGCGTGTTTCTACTCATAACTGTCCTCAATGTGTAGAGGACTGTATTATAAAGCCAACGGAGATCATTTTGTATAAGATTCATATATTTATAATTCTATTATATTATATAATTTTATTTCAAGACTAGATAACATGAACTCTAAAACACTACTTCTGTTTGGGCAGCCGTGGAGTAAAAACGGTCAATATTTCCAGCGTGTTTATTTAACGCTCGTCGTTCCTAACTTACGGGATCACTCTTAAGATGCCCAAGATAGTGATATATGTCTTAGCCTTCAATACGCGACGTAACTTTCATTTTTACAAGATCACTTATAAAAGGCTACAGAAGTTTTTAAATGCTACATATTCTTAAACTGTGCTGTGTCCCGTCTTTACATTCTTTTTACATATATAGATACAAAATCTCCAGACATGACATGCATCAAGTCTGTTACATAAATTATTTGTTTCTTGTGATATTTTTAGCGAATACATTATTTTATCTTTTTATGATATCTTTATATTGTGGTTTTTCAATATTGCTTTATGTCAATATCGATGAAGATCGTTCACCTTACTTATTATTGGAAGTTCATTTTTTTTTTATTTAGTTGAAATTTTGACTGACTGGTCTGTTGGCTTAGTGGATAGTGATCTTGACTGTGAAGCCAGAGGACGTGAGTTCGATTCTCACCCTTCTTTGTCGGGGTATTCTTTTTATGAATTTGTAAATACTGGGAGTGGAGCTTACTTATTGCTATTACACCTACTAGCTACTTCAAGTGATGACTTGGACTCGTCGACACACTCTAAAACTGTACAGAGGTCTGGTGGGCTCTCATAGAACTTTCGAATATCATTGATATAAGAACAAGAACAGCATAAACGATGCATACATGCATACGCTCACGCTTGTATCCCCGGGAGGTAGGCAGCGGCGTCAGCAACGCCATCATTTTGCTGATTATAATTTAGTTCAATTGACGTGAAAGGGAGCAAGTCTTTTTAAGTCAAGCGGGCACTTTTGGAAATTGAATGGGAAAATTTGGAGTATGTTGACAGGAGTGAGCGATATAAAGGAATGGAAAAGAGTGTTGGCTATACAGATTTGATGGATTATGTAGCATAAGCAATAGTTCATACAGGTCATTGTCGCATACCTATAGCTTGAACTATACTGATACTAGTCCGAGCACTCTAACTAAACATATACAATAAGTAAAACAAAAACTCGAAAAAAGTGGTAAACCAATTCAAGTAATTGACTAGCAAAGGTCACATTTTGAACTCTCGAGTATCATCATCATCACGCTATGTGGAAATGGGGTCAAGTAATTTAGACTCCAATTGAAACAGAAAGCTGTTTTTTAATAGACGTAAAAAACTAGTTGTGATTATTTTTAAAGATTTTTTAATATACATGGTATCACAGAAAGGTGTAGTCATGTTTAAGAGTTGTATAGTAAGCCCATTGAATAACATAATACGCTAATATTTAAAAAAAAAACTGTCTCAATACAGAAATCTTATTTTAAACAGACAAATTGATTTTAAATTTTCGGATTATACAACAGAGAAAATTTACCTAAATAATAATAATATCAAACATTTATATATATTTCTAAATACATAGACATAATAGATGAATTACACTCCTACACGAAACACATGATCATCATCAAATAATTATTTATCCTGGATAGTAATCGAACCCATGACCTCTGGCTTAGCAATCAGGATCACCAACTACTAGGCCATACAGTGAAAAGTAAACTTATTTAATAATGTGTAAAATATATGACTGTACAAAATTAAAAAAAAAGTCTCAAAATCATTTTTTTAGTAGAAGCAACCCTTGCTTTAGGGATGAATTTAAACATTTCTATTGTATCAAGATTTAATTTTTGGAGAGGTTTCTAAAAGTAAAAAGAAATGCACTGAAGTATTTGAAAATTAGCGAAGAATAACCTCCGATCTACGCGCGCATTTCTAATTTGAAGGGGGATAAGGCCCCCCACTTTCCACAGAGGTTCTGCAGAGGTTTTTGGAAGCTTCCTCATTAGGGTCTTCTGGTAATAGACCCACTCATGACGGAACACCGTATGGTTTTAGCCGGTTCGAATCTGACATACCCGAAATTAGTAAGTATTTTGAAGGCCCAACACCTCCTCTCCTCTTTCCTTGCCCCTCATGCCCCATCTCATCATCCTCCCTCTCTGTTTTCCCCTCCCCGGCAGTTCTTCGTAACTTTAATAACCTTTATCAAGCTAATACACGTATTATTTATATTGTATGTTACGTTACACGAAAGTTTCTTCTTGAACCCGGTGTTAAGTGTCACGTGGCCTCACGTGGCTCTTCAAAACTAGCAAAAAGTGGTTAGTGGATTTCACATACTCACGTATAAGTCTGACACGTTGGCTAAGATCTCTTAACTATGAGGAAACTGAAAACTTGCTGTTTGTGCCTTCATAGTCAGTTGACATTGGTACACACTTACACATACACACTCACACTAACACATGCACTCGTACATACTCACACATGCACACAAACACCCGCAGGCATACCCACGGGCACGCACGCACACACACATGCACACACGCATACGCGCAAGCACGCATAATCAAAAACATACACATCCACACTTTTTCGATTACATTCATTATAGCAATAGTTATATAATCATTAATACAACACTTTAGATACAATTCATTTTTTCATCCCACATGTAAAAACTACACTGTAACTTAACTACGAAGTACACGTACACCTAATTATCTAGAGATAGGAGAGGCTGGTTATTTGTCATACAGGCCCTGCCTAGTACAGAAGCCAGTCTCTCACACAGATTATGACTATTTTGAGTTGTATACATGGACTATAATTGATTTTTGTAACAAATTCTGTGTGAGAGAATAAAACAAATACTAGAACTGTCATATCTATTATAAAACCAAGTGTCCAAGTTACGCCTGTCTTTCACGCTAACACCCACATACGAAAGATTAGATGTATTAAACAGCCTCATTTTGACAGCAAGAATTTGGTCCCACTAAAATATTAGAAGCCTATTGCTTATTGAATTAAAGATGGGGAAATTAGGAATATATAAAAAGGAAAACGTAGGTACTGTGGAAATAGCAGGTAATGGATATTGCTTATACTCTCAGACGAATTGGGAAGTGTAAGCAATATCACTACTATAAAGTAACACAAAGTAAACAAATCAAAAACAGTCCCGAAGCTAGTGCAATACTTAATAAGAGAATGAAAACAGAGAACAAATATGTAATTTATCCGAACACAAGTAAATATAAAATAGATATCTAATACCTTCCTAGGTTTCATTTTTAGAAAACATCGTTTTATCCGTGTGTTTAGGTAATGAATACGAAGATTAATTTCGCCAGCATCTACAAGGTTATAAAAGCTCAATTGGAAAATAAGGCGGTGCAGAAACCAGAAGACCACGATTCGAGTCCACATGATTATTAGTTTCCCTTTTTGTTTTTTTGTTTTCAAGATTCTTCTCTTACACGATTTACCAAAGAAAAAATGAGATTGGTTCATCTAGGTATTGGACATTATACATGCATAAAGCACTTTTCCTCTTTAATAACAACTTAATTTGCTGTACCCAACATGGTCGACAATACATAATTTTAACTTCACTAACTTCTATATTATATTGTGGATTAACAATAAATATTCAGTATTGTGTACGGACGTCGCTGTCTTGCTACTGTTATTGCCGGGAGATCGAAGACATCTACCCAAAAATCTGTAGTGTTGTCTATACCTTTTGGGGAATACCACTATAAACACATACACCCACGCCATTATCGCCCACATTTTAAAGCTTATAATTTAGTTAATTTACATACGTAATAGGGGTAAGGCTATTACAGCTATCTGGACACTATTGGGAATTGGATTTAAAAATTTGGTGTACTGACAGAATAGGGTGAGAAAAAATGAATGAAAGATACATTGTTTATGCTGATGACTTGGGGAGTAAAAGCAATTGCTCAAGCAAGTCAGGGTCGCATACCTAGAACTCGAACTGGCTGCTCTAACTATAAATATAAATAAATAAAGAATTACGAGTTTGTAATTGTCTAGCTTTGAATAAGAGGGCTATCAGTACGGATGCTATTCTGTTCTACGAACCGTACAGCACGACTACACGACGACGACTTATTAGTCGTATAGTGTAATGCGATTTTACACATTAATTTATATCTTTTTAAATCATTAGTTGGACTGTTCCTTAATGTCGTTCGCATTGTTGTCTAAGTTTAAAGTTCACCGGAGGCGCTATAATCAGCCTATTGCGTAACTTTAGTAATCATGTAACATTTCTAATGTAAAAAGTCTGTTTAATGTGTTGTAAGAGATTTTTTTATGATAGCTTAGAGTTGCTGTTTTGAGAAGTGTTGGGATAATATGTTTATTATTGGCGTAAGAATTATTAAGGGGTAATTAAGTTAATTAAGTGCATTTACACATATCATGAATGTTTTTTTTTTTTTTTTTAAAGGATACATCGTGGTTCTCACATTACTAGTATTCTCTCTCCCCATCTAAGCTAAATGCTAGTGTTAGGGATGGGCTTACGACAATGGTGTACTGGGTGGGGTTTGAACTCGCAATTACTTAAACGCTAGTCACATCACATCACATCACGCTATCGCCGCTTAAATATACTTGTATAATACTGTTTTTTATGGCATACAAGCCAGACAGACAAGCAGCTGAGTCACCTGGTAGTTAGTAACTATCACCGCCTATATACACCTGCAACTCAAGAGACGAAAGTGCGCTGCTCAGCTTTGAGGGTGATGAGAAAATTTAGCTTTAGTGGTAAAAAAGGCTATTCGATCCACCCTAATTCCCTGAAGAATCCCAGCAACCCTTTGTGTTACCGACGATCTCGGAGAGTGTACCTGGTGAAGGAATTAGCAGGCTATACTGAAACTGCCTAACAGGGCTGCTGTTTCTTCAGCTACCGTGCATGCTCTGGTGTGTTCTGTCCGTAGCACCTATGGCAAAAAGTTTTTTGTTAAAAGTGATGACGATAGCAGACTTGCCCCATATAACGTAAGTGGAGCTAAATTATGGTTGACAAAAAAGTGTGTTTGAAACGCCTCTGCTTTCCCTTTCAGAGATATAGGCATGAGTGTAGAAATTTGGATGAATTTATAAAAATTAGGAATCTTGAAGCTGACCTGATTATGAAGTCAGGAGATGGATAGTGGTGAATTTATAGCAATCAAAATATCTATGGACTTGGACCACAGTCAAAAAAAATTTGACTGTTTGACCGTTCGATTCCCAGACGGGACAAAACTTTGTGTCCATTGATTGAATGCTTGTAAAAGTCCTCCGCTACACAGGTATCATTCCTAATGCATGAGTTGTGTTATTACTTTTTAAAAACTAAAACAGATTGACATAATTATGTACAACATGTCAAAGGGGCAATGTTAGGCCAGGAGGCTGATAGTGGTTTTGTTTTAATGAGTTATTACTAGGAAACTCGTAAAATTTGGGCTCAATTGCTCTATTTTAACGAGTTAAATACACTAAACTTGGTGACAAAGCATGTTTCTTTTTAGTTTATGAAAGTAATATTATACGAGTATTATTTAAACTGACATTTAAATAATTTTTGAAAGATTTTCTGTTCTGGCGCACACATCCTAGCAATTTATTTAATTCACAAAACTATTTCGGCACTATTTTCATATCGGTTTGCGTATCTAATCATAATCGTCTATGTCATTATCCACCATGAATATTCAAATGGCGGCATTCCGCTGTGGTGTTTGTACGGCGCCGTCGATAAATTGCTATTGTGGCGATGTTATAACCTTTGCCTCTTACTTTCGAATGACCTGCCTAGTAGGCAACTAGTGATGAAACTATTTATTGATATTGAGTTATATCGAATATCGATAATGAACTCGGTGGGGTATGGCTACAAATGATTAAAAAATCTGCTACCGCATCGTCGCATGATTGATTGGTAATGAAAATTTATTTTTGAGTGTGATTGTACTATGTTCATGAATGCTATTGCTTATGAGAACATAACTATAGGAAATCGAATGCTGATAAACTTACTGATAAGTACATTTCTAAACACATATATACATTAGACTGGGCCAAAAAAATCAACTATTTTTTTTAAGTATATCGAAAATATTATTTGGCATGACAAAAAAAAATATTGTGAGAATTTGAGCCCTTAATATTTATATCATCGCAAGTTTTGATTTATTTTCCGGAGCGGGTTTTTTTTCTCATAACTCCTACACCGTCGAGGTAAATGAAATTGACTAAGAGACATTTTTTAAGAGAATTTAATTGTCTACAAAAAAAGACTGATTGATTTTTTTGTCAGATGAACCGTTTTCTCATAACCACGCCTTGAAAATTGGTATGATTTCAGAATTTGATTTTTAACTTTAGGATTTTGTCATTTACTTAAAAAAATCAATAGTGATTCTTGAAGGGAATTTAATTTCCTACAAAAAACGTCTCTGAATATTTTTAGCTAAATTCACTCCTCTGAAAGTTCTTCAACGTTAAAGTTGAAGTCAAAATGAAATTCTTGTTTTTCTCACTGTAAATTTATTTTTTTTGAGCCCATTGAAAAAATTGATCTTTTTATAGGTAATAATTTTTATTTTATCAACAAAATTATTAAAAAAATTTAAAACATCATAATATATTTTTATATATTAGCATTGAAAAGCTAAAATGATAGACCTTTTAATATAAATATTAAGGGCTCAAATTCTCACAATTTTTTTTTGTTATCCCAAATAATATTTTCGATATTCTTAAAAAAAGTTGATTTTTTTGGCCCAGTCTAATGTACATATTATAGATAAATTACAGCCAGTCAGAATCAACAAAAAGAACAGACAGATCGTGATCATTACGCAATCATTTATCCTTCTCGGAAATCGAATTCACTAGTTCAGCAGTCAGAATCAGTAGTAGTAGTAGACCAAAAGGTCGGTCAAAATACGTATTTTCAAGTCAAAACAAGTACAAAAGATGTAACTTAATAAGAGTCACCATCTTTCTGGTTTTATATCATGAGTGTCTCTATGACATGCGTTTTAAATGTAAACCGCCTTATTCTAAAACGAATACCTCTTAACAAGAAACAAAAGTAATTTAAATTTAATTTCATGCTTAAGATATACATCTTAATCATAAAATTAAATTTAAATATTTTATACCTGTAGTGGCATACTGTGTGACCAAAATTAATTATTAATTACCTTTCTTCAATTCAATTATTCATATTATTGTGGTGGTCTTCGATAATAAGAAGCGTCAATAAATACTTCAAAATAGTTTTCAATTAATCAGTCATTACGATCGGTGATGTTTTCGTCCTCTCCGGTGACACCAGCATCTCTGATTGGCTGCTGACAACTCGCGGACAAAACGCGGTGAAAATAGACCAATCATCACATTCATGCTACTTTATTAAAAATCTCAGTTCATTCAGACCAATATCCATAACGTAATTTATGTGTTTTACTGAACAATTTGCATAGTTAGTTAGGAGGAGTAGAGGGTAGCAAGTTTAGTCAAAAACCATTGTAATGAATCAATGTAATATCAAGATTTATCGATATCGATAACAGTGTTTTCTCTTCACTAGTCATTCATACTTACTGTTATTATGTCACTACGTACATAGCAAAAAGAAATATGATAATTATACGGTCAGCCAGTATTGCATGCTTTGGGAAAAAATACTTGGTTTTATTGTAACATAGCATGATATATGGTGTAATAAATTTGTGGTTCTAACTGGTAACAGTATTTCAATTTCATCACCATACCTTTTTATTCATATCCTATCAATTTCTTATTACATCTATACTGAACGGAATATCATGTAATTTTTGAACAAAAAGCTAATCACTCCCCTATCCCATCTCCTCATGCCACCTCTCCTCTTTCCCCTCCCCGCATCCCCATCCTTCATCACCATCAAAGGCAGGCAACGCACTTACGACTCTTGAGTTGCAGATGTCTATGGACGGCGGTTGTCACTTACCATCAGGTGACCAGTCTGTTCGTCTGTATTTTATACAGCCACGGGCAAAGGCAGTAAATAATGTGACTTTCTTTTTTAAAGAAGTCTACTCCCGTATTAGCAACGCTTTCTGTAGTAGCATCAGAGGAATAGTCTTCTTTAAAAAAAAAATACTTGACAGATATACAAGGGGATGAGGAGATGGGAAAAGGGGTGGAAGGTTAGGGGAAAGGAATAAGGAAAGGTGAGTTGGGCCTCCGGAAACCTCACTAATTTCGGGCAAATGCAACGCAAGTGTTGCTTCAAAACCGGTTACTGTGACGCCGTGGTATCGCACCGGTTTAGCCGGCCCATTCGTGCCTAAGCATGGCTCTACCACGTAAAACATTTAGGTGTCACGAGGCGGACATTTTTGTTTAATAATAATTAAGGAGGAAAAACCCACCCTCAGTATGTAGACCGACGATTACTTTACTTGAGGAAAGACTGATAAACGGATAAACGAATTGCCATAGAGACGGCATGCAAACCGAGCACCCTCTACACAGGGACATACTTAGTAATCAAATTGTCGCCTGTCGTATTTCCGGACCGATACGACCTTCAAACCTTCAAAAAAACCTAAAAGGCCGGCAACGCACTTGTGACTCTTGAGGTTGGGTGTCCATGGGCGGCAGTAGTCACTTACCATCAGGTGACCCGTCTGCTCGTTTGCCCACTATCACATAGAAATCATAGCAGGTACCGTCAAATGCTTAGTTTTAGTCTTCTACAAGTGTTTCACATCACAAGGCACCAAGATAACGTAAGGAACTAATGAAAATCATAAAGTTCTACTGCAAAGTATAATAAACTAATCGAATCGACATGCTCTTGCAATATTAAATTGATTATAAATACATTTCGTCATTACTGTATAGGATTACAAGTGGAATCAAACTGGTCAGACTGCTTAGAAGATGTTTTAAGTCAAGAGGAATTTGTTGAATGGTTGTTACTCAATCTTGCCCTAATCGATGTACTTTGGATGAAAATACACATACATATATATAGATTTCATCTTGTATTTCTGTGTATAGGTAAAACATACGAGATCAGATTTAAACGATACGATGTCTTTGTACTTTACTTTAGTACCAGTTACAAGTTTTACTACCCATGTGGAGGCGTAATTAACGCACACCAATACTTGGCTTGCTATAACATAACTTAATTGTTACACAAATACCTCATATTGCAGATACCTCACGAAATGGCTTTTTAAAGAGATCAAATAAATAAACAAAAATTGATGATAACCTTAAAAAATTGACGGGTACAAAGTAGAGGACAACCAAAAGAAAAGTGGATTTAGTATGTGAAGTAGGATATATGATGTGTGAGGTGGACCTGGTACTAAGGCAGACGATGATAGAGTAAGTAGTCGGCAATGCAGCACTGGACTGCGACAGGCAGAATGATGATGCTTCTGCTGATAGAGCAGTGTAAGGAAACACAATGTATCACCGCTCATTATTAGTCAAAAACATATTGTTATTGCACGTAGTTTTAAGTCTGGTTATGTTCTGCTGAATAAGCTTGGCTTTTTAATGAATAAAGTCAGTGGTCCTAACTGAGAACAGAGTGGAATGTTGAAGATGTCCACTACTGTCTGACTTAAAATTAATGTATTATATGTAGGTGTACTTTATCCGAACCGTACATCGGGGACTCAACCAAAATTAACAAAATATACGATTTAAAGAAGATGCGATGTCTGTCCAAATCATAGATTTGAATCGAGTTTTGTTGTAAATTTGAGTTACAGCAAAGGCTGTATGCAATTTAGTATATACATATATTGCTAGAAACTTCCTTGTATGAAGTATGTAGTTTTTATACGATACAATGAAGCTAGCATAAGCATGTTTGATTAAAAGCCTGTACGTATTATATAGCATCAATAAGGATTAAAAAAAAACTAAATACCATCCCCAAAATTAGTGGTAAAAATTTATTTGCACCATGATGTTAAAATACATTGAAAATCAGAGCTTAGTGCGACATCCTAAATCGAATATCTGCTAAAATTCGACTGTTATTTTTATTTTTGCGAATAAATTTTATTAAGTATGAAGTAACTAGCTCCGTGTTTCTGCTGCGTTAATGTTCACTGCTCCGCTCGTATGGGTCGCAACTGTGCCTATGTTAATCCGCAATGAACAGCATCCAATTCAAAAATAATCTTTTAAATCAGACTTATAATTCAAGAGAAATAGCCTTATGTTTTATTTATAAGGTAAAAAAGCTGCTATATAATCACGAATATAAAATGAAGTGCCGTCATAAAATTTAATTCTTTCATTGTGGAACTTTAAAAGCAAACTTCATTAAAATGTGTAATGCATTAACTTAATTATAGTATTAGTACTGAATGCTGCGAATTATACACTCTAGCAAATGTTGAAATGTATATACTACTCGAGTAAGTAATTTCAGCCTTCATCAAGTTTTGTGAGACTTGAATGAAGATAAGTGTAGATTAAAATTTGTTCGATGGTAAAAATAGCCAATTTAAGAATGGATGGACATTTTTTATTACAGAGGGGGACAGACGAACAGATGGGTCACTTCATGGTAAGTGACACCCGCTGTCCTTGGACACCTATAACTCAAGAGTAGCAAGTGTGCTGCGTGCCTTTGAGGGTGACCAGGGATGGTAGGATGCGGGGAGGGGATAGAAGAGAAAGGGATGAGGAGATGGGAAAGTGGAGATGGGAAAGAGGAGAGGTTGAGTTATGCCTCGGGAAACCTTACTAGTTTCGAGGAAATGCAAAGCGTTGCTTCACAACCGGTTTTTGTGAGGCCATGGTATCGCACCGGTCTAGCCTGCCCATTCATGCCAAAGCATTGTTCTGCCACGGTAAATCAATCAATATATTTACATACATGATATAGATAAGGACATTTGTTTTATTCAAAGGGGCAACCAAACATTTTAGAAATTTATTTTCTTTGCATGACTGTACGCTCCCGTTCTCTGTATTTAAAACCCGTTTTATAAAACGTTAACCAAACACGTTGTGAGTAACCATTAAAACACTGACTGCATAGATGGTGCAATTATTAAAATGATCGCCTCGCCACTTTATTTTATTGCACTAAATATTAGGTTAACTATTTCCACACACTACAAAATAATATTTGTAGCCGGTCTGTGTGTTTTTATTGCTCGTTCGTCGGTTGTAATGTAAAGATCTCAAGTACAGAAGAAAATATTTATATTTGGTTAGTGTACGGTTCACTGTCCTACTTGAAACATAATTTTACAACAACATAAATTGTTTAAAATTTAGCACAGGATTTGTTTAAAGATGAGGTTTCGAATCTTCCTTATTCGATGATATCAAATTGAGCACTCACGTATGCGCACTTAAGCATTATTGCTTGCATGCAACCAAAATATAAATGTTACGTTTATTTAAAAATAAAATTTAAACAAAGTGCTAACCTCAAATTTTGTCAAAACAAAATGTCTTTTTCGAGTCAAGTCAAGTTCAAGGCACTTAGTTTTTTTTGCTTTAAGAAACAAGTTGAAAGTGATTTTGAGTTTAAATGACCCGGACTACTTTCGTAAAACAATTAGAAGTTTTTTTGCGATCGGATACAATTTTTTTTCCACATAATAAAGGAATAGCCGTAATATTCTTGACAGAGAAACATAAGGCTAACTTATTCCTTCCCGTGTGTATCGTAAAAGACGAGTAATAGATAGGCCTGTAATCTATTAGACAATATACATACATATATACAGTCGTACAGTGTGCGGATTTAATAACGGCAATATGCTTGGCTATTACGTAATGGGACTAAATTATGGTTGTCAGAAAGTGGGCTTTTTTTGGCTTCCCCTTCAGGGACTTAGGCTTGAGTATATACAGGGTGTTCCGGCATTCCACGTCCAGCGGTAAGGAGGTGGTAGGTGAGCGCCTTACATCTCTGGTAACAATATTTAAAAAAAAACTTAAGTCAAATGTTTAACATTTTAAACAAAAAATCGGACACCCAGGACTAATTTCTCCAGCTCTGTGATTGCGAGTGTGCCAGAGAAGCTATTTTCTTCTTTGTATCGGTAGCGTAGTCTCTCTGTCGGTTACAATTATGACTATGCATTATGCACATGAAGTATTTTTAAAGATAGCATTCTTGTACTTTTATTAATGTAAGTAGTACCATACCAGTCTAGAACCATGATAACATACGCCAACTTTTAAAAGAACTTGCCTTGCTTATGTTTAAACAATGATGTGGCAAAATCCAATCAATCTCATTTTTTTTTAGAATATTGTAACAAATAATCAAACAGACATCCAGACATTATAACATCCATAGTTTTACTCATAATTGTACCCTACCCTGTATGTGTAAGATAAAGCAATAGCGTCATCCTATTACGTTAGGTTTCAATATCCGTAGCTTGCATTAGGTAATCTTTGCAACAGTGATTGACACTTTAATATGTTTAAGTGTGGACGGCTCATGTAAAGAAATGACCACAGAAAGCATAAGTCTCGAGAATATTTGTGATGCGTCTCGTTACTCGGTTAATGACTCTTCGGTACACACTTTCCTTCTTGACCACAGAATCCTTTTGAAGGTGGTGCAAGGCATGAACTGTAAACGAGCGGTAGACATAAACCTTTCTGGTACTTCGTTGATTTCGATCTGATGCTTGCAAGACTAAAAAATAACAAAGTAGAGGAGACAGTTTGGTGGGACAATATTAATTACGATAGCTAATTAATATACCGGTAATTTTATAATTCATATTATGACTAGAAACGCATTAATTAATAACACATTTTTAAAGTACAATTATTATATGACGTATCTATTTAGATAATCAAGTAAAACATTGAATATAATACCTTTTTATTTAATACAATGATAGCACATTACGAAACTAAATACAAATATAAAGGTTTAAAACAGTTGATGTTCCGTGTGTTTAGAACTTTTCATAATGCCTGGCCAGACAGTAAGTCTTCTGCTCTTAATAAGACAACACAAACTTTTAAACAACAGACATAAAGAACACCCAGACTCGGAACAACTATTTGTTTGCCACACAGATTTTTGTTCCGTGTAGGTATTGGACCCACAACCTCAGCAATATAAATCCACTACTAGATACTAGCTAACCAACAGGCCAGTCTGGCAACTATGAAGGTGGAATAACATAACACGCCTTGCTTTCACACTAATCATAATTTATTGTAATGGATACGACCCAACAGCTACTGAATTTTTCAAACGAAATGTTAAATTCACTGTACTTATAAGTTAGACCATCAGTAAATTTGCGTAATTCACACGGAAGTGTGCAAGTGTGACTGACATAAAGATCCAAACACGCATCACTGTTAGCCAACAAACTCACGATCTTGTAATCGATATGACGACTTTGTACTGCAGACCACAAATCTTTGTAGCCCTTTTGTTTATGTGGCTATTGCTTCATTTGTTATAAGACGGATGTCTTTTCACTTATATGTATTTCGTTCTCTGTTTTTTATTAGACTCCATTTCTTTAAATAACTTTTTATACATACACATTCAACTCGACTCCAGCAAAACCCGGTCATGTTTCGGGTTGGCTCAGTGTTATAATTTTTCCATATATGTTTTTTTTTATATTCTATTTGTTTTATCTTTATGAACTTTCAAAGAAATTCTTATAATATATATCTTATAATGTTTAAGGTGGATTTAAAGTGCAATACCTAGTAACACGACTGTGCAATTGCTTATAGTCAGTTATCTGCTCCTTATTTTTGCACAAGTGAGCAAAAATTTGGATTATATTTTTATATTATTAGAAAGAGAAAGAAAATAGAAAAAGCCTTTGTGAAAGCCGAATCAACATCTATACTATAACATGAGAAAGAGGCAAAGTTGTTTGTTTGAACTCGCTAATCTGAGAAACTACTAATCTAACTAGAAAAATATGTTTGCATCAGATAGCTGATGTTTATAGGCTATAAACTATTATTAAACTATCCAAAAGACTGGCACAGTAAACATATGTAAGTTTTAGCCAACTGGACAGACTTAATACATTATTTGAAAACTTATCGTATAGAGAGCTTATGAAAGCTTATGTATGTATGATAAAATTAACGTAAAACCACGGGGCAACGACAGTAAGGTATATGTATGTATTTTATGGTAAAGATCTCATATTGCAGTCGGATTTATTATATTTTGTAAATAAATTAAGTAGTTTTGTAATAATATCCTGATAAACATACAAATACGACGTCAATTCAACAGTGGTGGCCGGCTCGACCGGTGCGATACCACGGTCGCACAGAAAACCGGTTGTGAAGTAACGCTTGCGTTGCATTTCCCCGAATCGAGTGAGGTTTCCGGAGGCCCAATTCCCCCTCCCCCCCTTTTCTCTCCCCTCATCTCCTTTCTCCCTTTTTCCCATCTCCTCATCCCTCCTCTCTTCTTTCCGCTCCCTTCATCCCCCATCCCTCATGACCCTCAAAAGCGGGTAGCGCACTTGCGACTCTTGAGTTGTAAGTGTCCATGGACGACGGTGTCACTTACCATCAGGTGACTCGTCTGTTCGTCTGTCCCCCTATAGTATATAAATAAAAAAAATACATAAAAATCAAAATGATTGGGATAGAGAAATACTGTCTATGAAATGAGGGTATTTAAATTCATAAATTTAACAGAAGTGACCTGAAGGTGAATCAGAAGGTTTTAACACATTCGTAGTTAACGTTGGCCTTCTCACTCAGTACGGTACTCGTTCCGCTTGACCTAGTTTAACCAATTCTTAAAACCTTTAAGACATCAAACCATTATGATTGATGACATGATATGGCTGACCTGTTGGTCTAGTGCTTCATGACCCTAACTGCTGAGCCATGGGTCGTGGGTTTGTTTCCCACACGGGATAAAAAATTGTGTTATCCACAAACAATTTCTCCGAGTCTGAATGTTCTTTGTGTCCATTGTTTTTATGTTTGTAAAGTTACAAACGATACAGGTATATCATAATGCGGGAGTTTTCTAAAAAGCAAAAATAATAATAATTAGCATCAAGCAGCACATAATAAATCTTAACTTTTCTAATATCACAGTACATTTAAACAACAACAAAATATATTTCATTACTGCTTATTTAAAGTTAACTCAATCATTCAGTTTTACTAGGGCCTATATCTCTCCCAATCTTCTTCGTATGATATTTTCACTAATTTCTTCGATTCCTCCCATACACTTTTAGTCAACACTGTATTATTCACATCTAAACTACTAAAAAACTCATGACAATCTCTGAAATGCTTTCCACTTTCACTTTCAAATTTTGGGTCCACTGCTAAATATACTGCCATGGTTGCCACTCTTGGCAACGGTCTCCCAAATTTAAGTAAAGCTGTATTCAAAGTACTTCTTAAGAGCTGATTTTCAAAATTTCTGAAGAATTCTGACTTCCCTAATCCAGGATCCATACTGTAGACCTTAACACCAGAACCTTTTATTCTCTTTTCCATTTCAACTGTGAAGAGCACGTCTGCTAATTTTGAGTTACAATAAAATCCAAAATTGGAATATTTGCCGACATCATTCCAATGTTCCAGGTCTATTGTTCCTAAAATCAATGCAAGAGAAGAAACATTTATTACTCTACTCGGTGCAGACGCTCTCAAAAATGGGAATAAGAGAAATGTAAGAAGAAATGATCCAAAGTAGTTGACCTGCATCATTAATTGCAAATTGTCTTGTGTCAATTTATCTTCCAAGCCGATCGCTCCGATGTTGTTGATTAGAATATCCAAACGAGACTCTGTCCTTACAGTTGTATCTACAAAACTTCTCACTGACGATAGAGATTCAAAGTCTAGTATTCTTGTTACAACATTCTGGTTCCCTGTAGTCTGCGTGATTATTTTTCTTGCATTACCTAACTTCGTAGGGTTTCTACTGGCTATAATGACCTTGGCACCTCGTTTGGCTAAATTCTTCGCTATTTCCAGTCCAGTACCAGACGTTGCACCGGTCACTAGAGCTACTTTTCCGTCTAACCGGATTTCAGTCTCACAATCCTTAAAGTCGTCTCTTACAGACATGACGTTTTCGCTTGACGTCTATTTAGTAACTGAGTGAATAATTTTACGGTGCGTAGCTTGAGGAAGTGCGAAATATGATCTCATATAGTAATAATAGAACGCGTTAAGGCCGTCCAGTTTTCGCCATATATTTTATAAGACTTTCCTTATTTTGTATTCATTTGTGGGACTCTTTATTGGGAGTTTTCGTCCGAATATGTTGTTTGTATTTTTTAAAGCCATTAATAACCTCAAAGCCTTTCCGGAGGGGGACCTTCACGGCTTTCTACAGTGAGTGTCAAGTTCAAGACAGGTCTTCGTTCTCAATACCATCCTTTGCAAGCATGCGACAGTACCGCATGACTTCAATACTATCAACAAAGGCAGATACTTTAATTTATGTTCAGGGCAACAAAATGCACACAGCGCACTCGACCCTCGCACACAGCATAATTAAACTTGTCTAATCATCTGTACCATAAAATGAATAAGCATTGTGCCAATATGTTGCAATAATTGCAAAGCCCCTGTGTCTAAATGCTTGTTGACACTGGACTAAACGCTAAAAATACCTATATATGTCTTAGAATAATTTATAAGGCCAATGCAAGGATATTATCCTGGCATATTTTTTTAATCCATTACTACGTTTCTTTGTGTTTTAAATGACAACTCCTGCACTGGGTATAATTCGAGTATCGCGAGGGACTTCACAAACATTCAAATAATGGGCACATAAAACGACCAGAATCAGAACAACAATTTAAGGTTTACACAAAGCGTATTTATAAGGCGAAAATCTAAACCACTGCGCCAACTACATAACAACATACACATGGAAGGATATTAAACGGCCATATTTGCCAAATAAAATTTAATGTTAGTTACGTAATATCGCAAGCCTATTGCCATCGACCATGCGTTAATTAGATAACAAAATGGAGAGCATATTAAAATGAAAACGCAAGGTGAGACGGGAAGGTAATTTATTTTTTTAATTTATTGCATGGCAAACTATGGCGATGTCGACAATTCTGCTAACTCAACGAACACAAAAAATACCCAGACTCGGTCCAACTATTTGTAGATCGCAAAAGTCCCGCGTAGGAATTGAACCCACGACCTCCGGTTCAGCAGTCAGGGTCAACTAACTACTAGACCACCAGGCCCTTCAAGGTTAGTAGTTAGTAGTTATATTGTTTTATACAATATTATTTATATAAAGAGATAATTTTTGTAATATGTTATCAAATTTACAAGATATAAAAGAAAAATATTATCATATACTACAGCCTCAATTTTGACTCTTGCAAGTTTACTGCTTATGCAGGATAGGTATACTAACCCTATTTCCGTCAGATTTGTCAGGAAGAACGCCATTTTGCCATGATCCTGACACACAACGTTCGCCTCTTCGACATTCATCAGTCATCCATACACGCTCGTCGATCAGTCGTAAACGAACGCTAGTTCCTTTTAAATGGAACGAGCACTCGGAACCCATGACCCGATAGCGTCTCATTCCTAAAGGGTCTAAAAATATAATTATGCACATATATATATATATATATTTATATTCAGGTGCAGCAGAAGCGCCAGCACACCCAATTGTACTCGACAGATATGATGGCGCAAGGGTGTCGACGCAAGTTGCGTCCACATCAAAAATCTATATATATTCCATGTTAAAATTGTTCCATGTTGTGTCTTCGCGACTCTTGAGTTAAAGATTTAAATGGACAGGGTCGTCACTTACCATCAGGTGACACGTCTGTTCATCTGTCTCCCTATATTATATTTAAAAAAATATAATATAGTATATTTTTATTAGTGATTTTGGGGTGTATTTCACAGTGAAGTATTATAATTCCACCTCATCTTTTCCCATCTCAAAAAAGTGACTAATGAATGGGACTGTTATCTATCTAACAGTGTACAGAGTCATAAAGTAACCGGTTATGGCAATATCTTCTTTTATTTTTGTGAGGACGGAACATCATCTCACCGGAGCTGAGGGTGAGATTTTATTTCGGACTTGAACCGACTTCAACCACACGGTGATTCATCACAGTGGCTATATCGCAAGGGTCCCGGGATACCCTAAGAAGAAAGCCTTCGGGAACCCCTGCAAGCCTTGGCCATCTGATCAGCAGGTGACCACACCTTGGAACATGGGGGCCTTACCCCCTCCAAATCGAAAAGGCGCCGTCGGAACAGTTCGGCTATGGTGACGGCAATGCCTAGGCTTGCCCCCTGTTTAATTAGTGTGACCACTTTCTAATTGACGGGTGTTTATACTCCAAGCGATACCGACATGAGAATATACTACGTATGCAATTTTGCTTGTTCTACTTACATGTGTGATTAATATCGTTTATAATTTTTCTTTCAAATACTTCTTGGTACGATTTTATTAAATTTTCTTCTCTACATCAACAGCCGAAGAGAATAGAATGACAAGACAACTGACATGAGCTACAATTAAATCACAAAATAAAAACCAAATAAAATGTTTGAATAAAAATCAATAGCAAAAATATTGATTCCTAAAAACCCAATTCTTTTCACGACGGAAAGAAACATGGATTTCTGTGAAACAATATTAATTCCTATTACATGCTTTTTCTGTTGTTGGGTTTGTTGCACAGTTCTTCCAATATTACTGTAAAACAGAATGTAAGTAGTTACTTTGGTTGTTCAATAGCCCTTTAGATTCCTCTTAGACCCAACTAGAACATTGGCCTGCGTTACTACGTTCACTGCTTCGTCTACGTCATTCCTAAGAGTCCTAACGTGATCTTTTTTTTTTTTCTTTTTGTGTGATGTATGGCTGTTGGCCGCAGATGGCCTCGACAACCTTGCACGGGCTTACGGTGAGCGCTGAGGGCTCTTAACCGACGCTGAGGGCTCTCAAAAATAGCCTTTCTATATAAACCGGGTACCTTATGCAAAAGGAATTTCGGATCGAATTAGTAGTTACTGAAATTAGAAACTTGAAGAACCTCTGAAAAAAAAATAACGAACACAGAACAACCCAGACGCGGGATAACAATTTGTGGATTACACAGTTTTTGTCCTGTGTCGGAATAGAAGCAGTCAGGGTCATTAACTACTAGACCAACGGGCCAATAATGGTGATGCTGTAGCAATTTTTTCATATAAGGTTTTTTTTATATTTATTCAGATGTGCTTCGAGATGTGGGGCGACCCTTTGTCGCCATTGTCGTGTGGTGTCGCTACCACCCCCACGTCGCAGCGGATGGTGGTTTATGTACAACCTCGTTCACAAGTGCAACATTTTTCCAACAGTTCAAATGTAACTAATAATAAACATTTTTAACTTTAATATGTTCTATATTACTCAGCATAAATTTACCGTCTGAGACCCATGCTTAGGCACAAACGGGCTGTTGAGCCGGAGTAATACCACGACCTCGAAGGAAAACTGGTATTCAAACAATATTTGCGTTGTATTTACCATGTGAGTGAGGGCACAGGAGACCCAAACCCCCTTCTCCATGTACAACTCTTGATTTGGAGATGTCCATGGGCGGCGGCTATCACTTACCGTCAGGTGAACAGTCTGATAGTTTGCCCCTCTATCATAATAAAGAATCATTTGCCTATCATTCCGTAATGTGCCATATCACAATTCAGGAGAGTTCTTTTGCTTTAGCGAACCATTAACATGATATACTTCCTATCATTGTCCCAAAATTAGGAGTCGCGAATGTGTATAAAACACATTTTTCTAGAAAATCAACATTACAGAAAACATTATCGATGCACGTAGCAGTTGACTGGGTAACACGAGTTGCGTTCTATAAATATATTTGTCAGATTAAAAGATTTGAAAAGGATGAGCAACTGATTAAAATTTAGGGTTATGGCTACATTCTCATCATGCCCAGCCGCCTGTCTGATGCCAACCATTCTTGGAAATGTAGTCGTATTAAGACGGAAAGGAAGGAAGAAAGTCAGAATGTGAAAATGGGTAAGACCAGGCACCTGTTGTAAGGGTTACCACAAGTCGGATGAGGAAACGGGTCTTAGGCTGCAGTAGCCCACAGAAACCAGTCGTATGTTCTACTTTCTGGGATCGGCGAGGCCAGTAGAACGGAACACCTACTAGCAATCTATTATCTTGCCTTTAGTACTCTGATTATTCTTTATCTTGAACGTGTCAGTGTCTCAGATGCAGCCATTTTTGGCAAATTAATTAATTGATAAGTAAAAAAATAAACTATATATTACGGAGTTGCACAGGTATAGAGATTCTTCTTTCTCCTGGAATTCTATAAAGTAGTGTGTATTTTCAGAAAATAGTAAGTTTGCCGTGACAGGATTAGTGGCTTCATCATTGGCTTACCAATACTTCCAATCCTTCTCGTACTAAATAAGGTACAATGTCAATGATCCGCTGGTAATTCCAGGTTCAAAACACTCGCCATTTCTCATGGGTACCACTATAAATAACTATAATAAGTTAGCTCTGTACTGTATTATAATTTGGTGTTATAATACAGTAGTAGAGCTAGCTTAGGCACGAATGGGCCGGCTCGACCGGTGCGATACCACGGTCTCACAGAAAACCGGTTGTGAAGCATTTCCCCGAAATTAGTGTTTTTGGTGGCCCAATTCCCCTCTCCTCTTTCCTCTGCCCTCATCCCCCCTCTTCTATTTCCCATCTCCTCATCCCCTTCTCTTCTTTCCCCTCCCCGCATTTCCCCATCTCTCGCATCACCCTCAAAGGCGGGCAGCGCACTAACGACTCTGAGTTGAAGGTGTCCATTGACGGCGGTTGTCACTTACCATCAGTTTTATTTTTTTTTATGCGATAGGGGGCAAACGAGCAGACAGGTCACCTGATGGTAAATGACTACCGCCGCCCATGGACACCCGCAACTCAAGGGTCACAAGTGCGTTGCCGGCCTTTTAGGTAGGAGTACGCTCTTTTCTTGAAGGTTTGAAGGTCGTATCGGTTCGGAAATACGGCAGGCGACAATTTGTTCCATAAGCTGGTTGTGCGAGGCAAAAAGCTTCTGGAGAAGCGCACAGTGGTGGAGTGCCAATCGTCCAGGTGATGGGGATGGATATCTTGTCGCGTAGTACGATGGCGGAAACCAGCAGCCGGTATAAGTCCGAACAATTCCTCTGAACACTCCCCATGATACAAGCGATAGAGGATGCAGAGTGAAGCTACATCTCTACGCAACGCCAAGGTGTCAAGTCGATCAGAGATATCTTGGCAGTCGATGATGCGAGTCGCTCTCCGTTGAATGCGGTCAAGAGGGAGAAGTTGGTACTGGGGTGCACCTGCATAGAGATGAGAACAGTATTCCATGTGCGGCCGAACCTGCGCCTTATAAAGTTGCAGGTGGTGGGCCGGAGTAAAATACTGTCTCGATCTGTTTAGCACACCAAGCTTCTTCGAGGCTAATATGGCCTTACTCTCTGGGTGACCGCGAAACTGGACTTCGCTTGATATATCGACGCCAAGGATTCGGATACTGGCTGATGCAGTTAGGGAAGTGCTTTCAAATTGAGGTGATACGACCAATGGCATCTTTTTAGCGGTGAACGCGCAAACCTGTGTCTTCGTGGGGTTAAACTGGACTAGGTTAAGTCGACCCCAATCTGAAACTTTTGATAAAGAAGTTTCGATTTCAGACACAAGTTTGGATCGGCTTTCGATGACGTTTACCCGAGAAATGTTAGCGCGGCCGGTGTAAAGGGCATCACTCGTGCTATCGTCTGCATAGCAATGGATGCTGCTAATCTGCAGCATGTCATTGATATGCAGAAGAAACAGCGTGGGTGATAGCACACAGCCTTGTGGGACACCAGAATTAACAGACTTGGAGTCGGAGCATGCACCGTGAACAACGACCTTGATGCTTCTGTCTGTAAGAAAACTGGTGAGCCAATTGCACAGTTTCTCGGGAAGCCCAAGATCACCAGCTGAACGACCTCGACGGAAGCCGTATTGTCGATCATTGAGGAGCTGGTGGTCTTCTAAGTACCGCAGGAGCTGGCAGTTAATAATGGATTCCATTATCTTGGAGAACAAGGAGGTGATGGCTATGGGTCTGCAGTTGGACGGATCCGAGCGATCTCCTTTTTTAGGGATTGGATGCACTAGAGCTGTCTTCCATGAGTTCGGGACTACGCCAAGAGAATAGGAAAGCCGATAAAGGCGCGTTAAAACCGGTGCCAACTCTGGAGCACACGTCTTCAGCACGATAGGAGAGATTCTATCGGGCCCACTCGACTTGAGAACGTCGAGGGAAAGAAGCGCTTTACGCACTGCCCTTTGTGTAAACCGGACTTCTGGCATGCGGCTCTCGCACTGCGGTATGGTCGGCGGTGCGTTTCCCCCGTCGTCCAGGGTCGAGTTAGACGCAAAGAGTTTGCCCAGAAGATCGGCTTCTTCTTTAGAGTCATGGGCCAACGAATTATCTGCTATGTGCAGATGTGGAAGGGATGGCTTACAGAAGTTCTTCTGGACAGCTTTGGCAAGAGACCAGAATGCACGAGTTCCGGAAGGAAGACTCACTAGTCTCTCGCCAATTCTGCCGATGTGAGCCGACTTCGCCCCAGCAATTACTCTTTTGGTGACCCGTCTGTTCGTCTGTCCCCCTACAGAATAAAAAAAAATAACAACAAAACAACAACAACAAAAAATGAACAATAGCGGGTCCCGGGAGCCAGGTTCTAATGTTTTTTCAACAATAGTGTGGTAAATGTCAATCTTATGTAACTCCTTATTTTTACTGTAGTACTTAACAATTTTGATACTATGAATATTAACAGTACGAAAAACAAACTTTTTTTGTAATACATATTAGTAAAAAAATAACCCTGTCCCAAACATTATTTATTTTCTTATACGGATTGAAGATGAATTGATAACTTAAAAAGTATTTTAATTATATGTCGGAGTAATGTATTTTTAAGTAATGTATTTCTTTTTATTTTGATTATAAAGAATATGCTAGAAATAGAATAGAAATTAACTTTATTGTACACCAGTTATGAATTGTTTACCCTTAATAAAAAAAAAAACCAAATGGACAATGGGCGGCTTTATTGCTAAAAGCTATTTCTTGCAGGACAACTTCTTTCAAACATTTGAATATACCAAAGGAATATCTTAGATATATAGCTATAGACGACAATTATTCAAAGAAATAATGGGTAGTTTATTTATAGGTTATTAGTTATATTTTAATATATTTTGTTAAATATATAAACTTTTATAAAATTGCGAATAATAACCTAATATAACAGTTAAATTTTATTTTAAATTTATATCTGAAAGTAAAAGAACATGATACGTTTTCAAAATATAAATAAACTAAATATTTATAAAACATTATTAAATATTAAATTAAACTCTCCTGTACTGACGCGCCTGTATCGCCTGTCCTATTCCTCGGGAATTGTTCCGGAGGCCTGGAGAGAGGCGAACGTTCAACCCATTCCCAAAAAAGGCGACCGCTCCGATCCAGCTAATTACCGTCCTATAGCCGTCACCTCCATACTCTGTAAGGTGCTCGAGCGGATAATCAACACCCAATTAATCCGCCACCTAGAGGATCACTCCTTGTTAAATGATCAGCAATATGGTTTTAGGCCGAACCGATCCACGGGTGATCTTCTAGCGTACGTCACACACCTTTGGGGTGAGGCTATGGATAGGCATGGGGAGTCCTTGGCCATCAGCCTCGACATTGCCAAGGCCTTCGATAGGGTCTGGCATCGCTCGCTTCTCTCCAAACTTCCTGCATTTGGTCTGCCTCTCAGCTATGCAACTGGGTTGCTGCCTTCCTCCACAAGCGCCGCATTAGGGTTCTCTGTGACGGCGCGGCCTCTGACTTCCAGGAGGTTAGCGCTGGTGTACCTCAGGGCTCCGTCCTATCACCCACGCTGTTCCTTCTGCATATCAATGATATGTTGGCTCTTGGCAACATACATTGTTATGCAGACGACAGCGCAGTACACGGGCGATACTTCGGACATCCTGCTGCCAAGCTAGCAGACGTTGAGGGAAAACGACAGGAGCTTGTTGCTGAGCTCGACCGGGTCCTGAGCCGCATCTCTCAATGGGGTTGTGAGAATCTGGTCGAGTTCAGCGCCAAGAAAACACAGGCGTGTGCGTTTTTAAACAAAAAGTCTCCATTCCTTCACCTTCCTACTCTTCAGAACACTCAACTGCCACTACAGGATAGGCTTAGTATACTGGGTATGGACATCTGTCGGGATCTAAATCCGCGTGATTACATCGAGTGCGTCACTAAGGCGGCCTCGCGGAAGCTCGGTGTATTGAACAAGGTGAGACGGTTCTTCTCGCCCGAGCATCTGTGTCTTTTATATAAGACCCAGGTTCGCTCCTGCGTGGAGTACTGCTCTCATCTTTGGGATAGCTATGCGCAGTATCTGCTTGACGCTCTCGATCGGTTGCAGTCCGTATTATAGACTGTCCTGAGGTCACCCAGTCTCTTGAGCCCCTGCAGTTGCGAAGAGATGTCACCTCTATGGCAGTTCTCTATCGCCTATATCACGGGGAGTGTTCTGACGAGCTCTTCCAATTGGTCCCACCTTCTCCCTTCCTCTACAGGACTACACGTGCTGGCCTTAGGAGTCACCGTTTGCGAGTCGAAGATATGCGATCCCGAACGAAACGGTTTGGCTCTTCTTTCCTGTGCCGATCAGTGAAAGCCTGGAATTCCCTACCAGCGCACGTGTTTCCTTCCCAATTTGATCCCGGGTCTTTTAAGCGGGGCGTGAAAAAGCATCTCACCAGGCCGCCATAGTGTAGGTCACCATGCTGCATTGACTAGACATGCAATGAGGATGGTGACCACCACTCTTGGACTCCATTTATTGCTTACCATCAGGCAAAGTGGAGTCATTATGGTAGGCTTACGAATAAAAAAAAATTGTATTTCAACAGTTATGTAAATATTAAAAAAAACCTAATTAAGATAAAAGTATCAAAATACTTTGAATCACAAACAAACTAAGCAGAACTTCTTACTCAAACCCCATGAAAGCTCTATAACCAAACATGATCAAATAGAGAATAGTGACTAAAGTATTTTTTTAATTTTGCCATTTATTTTCAATATGAATTGTCGTAAAATGTCAAGTTGAAAAATATCAGAACTGCAAATTCGCAGTTTTCATTATGTGGAACTCCGTACATTCCTTATTATTCCATTAAGATTAAACTGTTCAGTTCAGCCCTTATAAAATGAATTTTTGAGCTACAAAAAACACCTACAATAATAACATAACACAATAACATGTTTCAAAAAAACTGTCTGATTGAGATTAGAAGAATGCTGCAAAACTCATTTAAAAGAAACCTAAGCGACCCTAATGTTAAAAGAGCAACAAAATGTCCAAGGAACGGTCGGAAAGCGTCGAGAGCGCGTAAAAATTTTAAAACATTTGAAGTGAGGTTTTGTGAATTGGTATTCGGTATCAGTGCTGTACTTTTCTACGTTTGGCTGTCTTGTACATTTTTACCGCTATTCATCTAAATAAAATGTAAGTTATTTTATCTAGTTAGTTTCGTTAAAAAAGTCTTTTATCTGAAACAGGCAAGAGAACACCACTGATGATGGTTAAAGCTTGAAACCTCTCAAATATACCTGTCTTCTACTGTGCTTTTTAGGCCAATGCTATTCCTTCTACAGTATTGAGGTAGGCGTTTTGTAGATAATCCCAGATGAAATGTAAAGTAACGAATGAACAATAATAAACTTCTTGCCGATTGTCCAATTATATTTATCGTCAGCGCATCAAATGGGGTTTTGGCTAGTTCCTTTTACAGCCAGCAGTGCGGATGTGCAGATGCGACATTAAAACGAGAATGCTTTTATCTTACTTAAATACTTGATACTTTATTTAATTCATGTCTATTTTGTTACAGCGAAATATCTTTTCGAAGTTCTGCAGACTTCTACTACGGCTCAACCACCATAGCCAAAAGAAATTTAGACTACAGAAGCACTCACTATTTAGGAATATAAAAAACGCATTTCTACTATGAAAGTTTGATATGAACAATCAATGAATGTGTACTAGCGTTATTCATAAAGAAACTTAAGATAACAAAATACATGTCTTAATTTAATCATAGAAAACAGAAAATTTATTTACATACATCTGTATATACACTCACGGTGGCGTCCTGGCATTGGTTGAGGCATTAAAAATTTAGCAACGCGACCAATGTGCGAAGTCCGTGGTCCGAGTTTAATGAATAGCGTCTAAATATAACCATACATATCAACGTTTACCGTAACGTTGATATGTACGGTTATATTTAGACGTTAACAGTACAAATCAGTATTATGTTTTTGGCATAAGTGCTCAGTAATTATACTTTGGAAGTATAGCTACGTATTTTGCGTATTTCTTATTTTAATTGTAAAAGTAAACTCTGGTAGTAGGAATGATTGCTGTGTCGCGGAGGACTTGGCAAAGAAACAACGGACATAAAGAACACTGACTCAGGATAACTATTTGTGGATCCAAATTTTTTTGTCCCGTGTGGTCACTAACCACTAGACTGCCAGGCTACTCTTACACATCAGTCAAAGGCAGAAATTTGAATTTATTTTGGGGTTTCATTTCCCCGAAATGAGTGAGGTTTCCGGAGGCCCATCTCCCTCTTTCCTTTTTCCTCTCCCCTCATACCCCTCTTCTGTTTCCCATCTCCTCATCTCCATCTCTTCTTTAACCTCCCTGCATCCCCAATCCTCATCACCCTCAAAGGCGAGCAGCTCGCTTACGATTCTTGAGTTGCAGGTGTTCATGGACTGCGGTTGTCCCTTAACATCATCAGATTCCTTACGATAAAAGTATTAATTTCAAGTTCTATTCAAGGTATAAAGAAAATAATTATTTGTTTTTTATCGATAAAAATAAAAAAACTACTTTACAAAATTATCTTTACACCTTATTATATTTACAATGATTTATAAAATTATATTATAATAATATACAAAGAAACAGCTATTTACATGAATAATAATACCAACTGAAATGAACTATACATAAAAATCTTATGCTTTCCTTTAACGTTACGGACGTTTTTTGCCGGGTACCCCTCCGCAAGGCCCCATAAGGAACGAAGTTCCAAATAAAAAAAACATGTATGACGAGCTTTGTCATTAAACCCTATCATACAAGCCTATCGGTTCCATAATACACACACATATATATATATATATATATACCCATGGAAACCTAATCTTGCAATTTTATTATGATCAGTTGAGTAAGTAAGATGTCATCAGACAAACAGGGTGACAAACTAAGTGAAATATTAATAGTTATTCGTCAAACAAACAGTGAAATCGTATAAAAACTCGATGATAACAGTCTACCTCTGACCTCATAGACAAGGAGCTTAAAAAACTCATAGTGTTGTGTGTCGGGGTGTGACGGTTTGACATTTGAAATTCAATAAATGTGGAAATTAACATAAGAAAAACACTATGATCAAGCTGTAATCATAACATAAATATGAAAAGAATATAATATATAGAATTTGCCGACAATAGTTGGCTCAGTTATCATAAGAGGCAAATATACATACATATTTGTATATATAAGAAGTAACTCAAATACGTAAACAATGACATGCTGTGAAATATTGGTCGCTATTGGTTCAGTGTTCTTTTATGTTTGGGTTTGTTGTACGTTTTGCCCCTTATTATTTGGATAATGTGTAAGTTATAAACATCATATGACTATTTTTAATATATATATGTATATATTGGTGTAGTAGTGATCCTGACTGCTAAGCGGGAGGACTGATCATTTGACTGGTTGTAACCTGTAGTATGTTTAGAAATATATAGATATGTATATTTATATCAGCGGTCTGGTTATCATAGTATACGCTCTGCTTACTTTGACTTTTAAACCAACTAAAATGGGACCTTTTAAACGACCAATAATAAATAAAACCTTTTTATATGTATGCTTCACGAATTACTGCGTCATCTCTAAAGAGTAACAACAGTAACAATGGTTATTTGTAAGGAAATAACAAACACTCGTGTCTGTTGACTAAATGTTTGTAAAGCCGCGACACAAGTATTACCTCCCAAGTCCGCAATGTCGCAAGACCGATTTTGATACAATTTATTGAATATGTTAGATGGGATCCCTGAATTAAGACAATAACTTTAAGATAATATATTAATTTGCAAAACATGTGAAGGAATCTACATAGAAAATAAAAATAATACATAGCTTAGTCCCATTTACGTAATAGAAGGCAAGGCTATTGCCGGCATCCAGGCATTTTGAGGAATTGGATTTGAAATTTAGAGTATGTTGACAGGAATGAGATTGAAAATGTAGGAACGAGATGTTGCTTATACAGACGGAGTGAAGAGTATAAGCAATAGGTCAAGCAAGTCAGGGTCTATATGACAATAGGCTCGCCCCCGTATTACGTAAATGGGACTGAACTATGATCTTCAAAATGTGGGTGTTGATTACGCCTCTGCCCCTTTGGGGGATACAGGTATGAGTGTATGTATGTTAAGATTCTCAATTGGACACGGTAGATTAAGTAATTTTGTAAATTTGCCAAGATAAGGTCTACCGGGTCCGTTAGTATTCTGTAGGAATTTGGAAATTGAACTACCGTTACAGCTGGTACAAATGATAAGTCTATGTAAGTGTGAAGATTCCTTCGATAAAATTTACGGCAAATATATAGTTTAGGTAAATGTTAGCAACATTTTTGTAGGCGCTTAGAATATTTTCAATTAATGTCCACTTTGATCTCAAATATCTGGCATTTGAAAAAAAAATTAAATACTGGGTGACTGTTTGCTGGGTGTGTTGTAGGCTCAAAAACAGGTAACAAGTATCAAGTTATCAGTATACATTTTCTCGTTATCGATATTACTAACCGAATACTTTCACTAAACACTCTCCAAGGAGAGACCAGAAATTCTTAAATAAATGATATGTATATATATATATACATATTATTTTTGTCGTTTCCGTGTAAACTAATTGTAATTGGTGTGCAATTAAGTTTATTTCTATTCTATACTATTCCATTTTTTAAAAAAGTTCCGTGCTTGACGTCAGAGTTGTATTGATAAACGAGGTTTGATCCTTCTGTCACGGAGTGTTAAAATTAAGCGAGTCAGTTGTTTAAAAAAAAGCAAGAAATGTCAGATCTTATACAGCGATAGAATTCAAAAAAATCATGAGAGCCGTTTAACATTTATATTCTTTTAGTTTTATCATGTTATAGGCGAAATAATTCATATAAAATAATATTTTGTGGTATGTCCACGAAATAAAAATAAAACGTAAAAATGTGCGATTGCAGAAATTACGTCGCTCACTTTTGTTATATCTGTTGGTGTGCTTTGTTTTGTTGGCTCTGTATATTTAGAACTGGCTTGTAGCTGATCACAATCAACTTTATCTATTGCTGTCCAGCCCTGTATCGTCTTGTTTAAATATCGGTAAGTTAAAATCCTCTCTTACTTTTATAAATGCAAAAGTTAGAATATATATTTGTTGCTCTATATATAACGCAAGAATGAATCAATGAATCAATCATCATTTTCACAAATCTTCACAAATCAAATACACGTTTCCAAGGTTAGAGATAGGGACATAAGATACAGTATTTTATTTCATCCATAAAAAGTGCTGTTCCCCAGTGCTGAGAGAAATGTCTTATACTTTAGACTATACATTTACTAATAAAATAGTATACTTATTTGGTCACAGTTATGACTGGTCTAGGGGTTAGTGACTGACTAACTCACGGCCTCACCGCTGAGCCGGAGGTCGTGGTTCGATTCCCACAAGGAACAATGGAACAATTTTGCCAAAAATGAGTGTCCCGAGTCTCGGTGTTCTTTGTAGCCGTTGTTTGTGTTTGTAAAGTCTCCCGCGACACGAGTGATTCCTACTACGGGGTTTGTAAATAAACATTAATAAAAAAGCATGCGACGAAAACTAGTATAAGTACTAATTTATGGTTTAAGGTATCTTCGATCTTAAAAAAAGAATACATATTTTTTTAAAGGCTCTGTAAAGCGCATACGAGTCCCCTTGAGTTGCAAGTCACCATTGGCTCCGGTAACTGCTTACCATCAGGCAGGTTTGTTTACCACAGACGTGACATAAAAATAACTACTAACGTCCCCCAACGCGCCACATTACTTGTTTAATATCTTATTTTACTTGATAGACTACACGCTTGTCGGTTATCTATGTATTTTTGATATTCGTGATATAACTTACATTAATAACTAATGTATACAATCAGTTTAATCTCCGTCCGTAGAGCGGAAGATTATATTGCTTCGTTAGCGTCCATTTTGTCTACAAATTGCAATGGAATAAATGGCATACAGTAATTTTTGTAGACTGAAAAAATATGTAAAGAGATTTTTTGTGATCAGTTTTTTTATATGTACATAAAAGCAAAGTACCACACGTTGTTTGATAGTTATAAATGTTTTGCAATACCTTATAACTCTTGTAGCAATATGAAGTTTGATTAGTGTCAATTATGCGTTCCTACCCTGTGCTGCTAAGGTCACTGCTACATTGGAAAGTTTCTGGAACACTGCCGAAATCATTCCCCATCAAAAAACCCTTAAAACGTCTTTTATGTAGTCAATGAAATTAAATATGTTATTTCATATTTTTTAATGAATTGAATAATATAAAATAACTCAAGGTTAGTTTTGTCCGCAAAGTAACAACAAAGAGTATAAATAAAACAATTTAAAGCGCTCTATACGTTTAATAAATATGTATTCGTATTTAAATATAATTCAACAATCTGCTCGTACGTGATTTGAACACAATAGTTTTGGTTGAGTCACTTAATTCTAGAAATGTATCATATACCTACGTAGATTCTGTAAACATGGAACTAATTAAAAAACAAAAGGACAATGATTTTTTGTTTATTTCAAATTCAAGAATGTGAAGAAGCGTATTACAGGCCTTTTGATAAAATAGATTACTTCTGATTACTAGATTATTTTTCTTCCTATGGAGTTCTGTCATACATCTTTACCATCAGAAACACACAAGACAGCTTAGATTTCTGAGCTACTTAGTATTTATTAATGATCTGCTGTTCGTCATTGCGCGACTATTTCTTATTACAATTCACAGGGCTTTCTAACACTGATGGCTAGCCCTGTTGATTGAGGTTACTATCATCAATGATCACGTTGTGTGATTGTTTACAAAAGGTATAAAAAATATTTAAATCATTAAACTTGTAACTATATTAACAATTTTAGTATTAGAGATGAAATGATTACATGGATATAAAGTTGTTTGGTATCTTACTTAGTTAGTTCTAAATTCGAACTTAGTAAGCAAATTACACAAGTTCTGTAATCCGTTTTCATCCAAGTTGAGCTACTTGTACGCTACGACTCTCCCAATCTTCGTCTTTGCTTATTTTAACAGCCTTCTTCGACTCCTCCCACAAACGTTTAGTTAAAAGCCTGTCGTTTGAGCTCCAAGGTTTCAAGAACTCTTTACAAAATTTGTAATTTCTACCACTTACTTTCTCTAGCTCGGTTGCTGAAGCCAAGTATCCAATCTGCTGTCCCACTTCTTCCTTCCTTTGTCCAATCATGTTAATAAAGAATCTAGAAACATCCTTCACAATTCCTGGTATATTACCCAGCACATTAGTATCCCGCACCACAAATGGATCGAAAGTATTTGCAGTTACACAGGTATTCTGTAGCCTTCTGTCCAATTCTGTATTAAACAACGATACTGCTAGTTTAGAATTAGCGAGACTAGATATTATATTATATCGTCCAACATCATTCCAATGATTAAAATCGATGTGACCAACATACATTGACGCAGCTACGCCATTGATTATTCTGCTAGGCGCTGACGCTCTTAACTTAGGCAGCAATAGGAACGTAAGCAGGAAAGTTCCAAAAAAATTCACTTGCATTGTTAGGTTTAAGTCATCTGCTGTCAGTCTATCAGGTAAAGCAACCGCTCCAGCGTTGTTTACTAAAACATCTATTGTATTTTCCATATTAACTTCATTTGCAAAACTCCTCACTGATTTCAGCGAACCCAAGTCTAGAATTTTGTAAGCGATGTTTTGGTTGCCTGTTGCTGTTATGATTTCTTCTCTGGCGTTTTTCAATCTAGTTTCATTTCTGCTTCCAATAATGACTTTAGCACCACGGTTAGCCAAATTCTTTGCAGCTTCTAATCCCATTCCAGCACTGCCACCGGTCACTACTACTACCTTACCATCCAGCCGCGCGTTGGTGTCACACATATCTGAGGCAACACAGTGCACTGGAGTCTGTCAAAGTACTGAATCATATGAGGAAAAATGTAATCCTTATTGTATTTTTTATTATTCTGATCTCAAGGCAAAAAGGGTTTTGCGTTACAATAAGATCTCGATTCATTGCCGAAAATATGTAGTTGTGTGTTAAATATGAGTTTCATTATAATCTGATATAACACTAACAAAGTAATATATAGTTAAGAGGAAAACAACATTCAAGTTATAATTAATTCGAGCAATAAAAAGTTCAGTTCGAACAATAACAAGCGATGATTTGCAAATCACAAATTGATTGAATACTTTGAACCAGGAATTAATTCCTTTAGAGCAAGTTGATAAATAATAACTGTATTGCTAGAATTTACTATATTTAAAAAAGTCTAATTATGAACCTCTAGCGATACATATGTACAACCTGTCTTCAATTGTATACAGTAGTTTTTGCATGATGTGTGTACAAACATGCAGACAGATACGACAGACAGACGGTAATCGACGTTCCCATATTAGTGTTTCTTCAATAGCTATAATGTAGACATCGGCCGATTACAATTGAATTTAATAAAAATAAGAAGTATATGTGTACCCGTAAGAACGAATATAGTTTTCTAGTTATTTTGCTTCTGATTTAATTATAAAAATGGTGTTTAAGTCTGTTCGAGAGAGAAAAATGCGAGTTACAGTAGTTTCGCAGAAACTAGGTCCTTTCCAAAAAAAAAACGACCTTATTTAATAAATAAAATACCTGTATATCCAGTTTAATTTAATTTCAATGTTATTGTAAATTTTTATGGCCATAGAACATGTAGCACAATAAGTGTATAGACGCTGATTGATTAAGATTTACATATATAATTAATATTTTTAACTTAAGCTATACGCTTAAGTTAAAAATTATGTTTCTTTTATTTGTCTTTCCTGTAGTTTTGATAAAGCTGGGTATTTTTAAGCTTTGAGATATTAGGTTTACAACTAATAAACCCGCCACCTTTGTACACAAATTTATTTATTTAATTATTTCTCAACTCAACACCTGTTGCCAACGCGCTGGTAGAGACGTAATGCCTTCCTCGTAGAAGTTTATAGGCTTTTGATCAAAAAAGGTGGTAATGTCTTGTCTTAAACATTTAAGCTGGTCTTCATTTTAATTTTTTTTTCTGCTAAGTAGTGGGCTAGAGAACGAAATAGATGATAATCTGAGGGCATAATATCTGGAGAGTACGTCGGGTGAGGAAGGACAGTCGCTTTTGATAAATGTGTACGAGCAATATCGCTGCTACTTTATCCAGTTGATCATAATAAATATTGGCCATGATTGTAGTGTTAGATGGCAACAGCTCCCAGTATATAATTCCGTTTATTCCGCACCACACACTTAAAAGAAGTTTTTACTCTTGTCAGATTTTGGCGTTAATACTCCTGCTTCTCCAGGTCCAAGCCACTGGCGCTTACGCGAAAAATTTATTTAGATAACCCACTTTTCCTCCCCCGTAATCCCTCAGCCGATCATTGGTACGATGATAACTAAGTAGTTCCACGCACACATTGAAACGGCGTCACCTCATGCTGCAACCAATCTGAATATTTCCAGGTCTTTTCTAAAGCGTGGAGTTGTTTTTCTACTGCAGTATGAAAACTGCAGATAATTTCCATCCTTAAATCTTTTGAACCAATGTTTGGTGGTATCGTAAGCGAGCACGCCTTCGCCCATCGTTGCACATATATTGCGCACTGCATCAGTCGCTTTTCGACCTAAGCAATATTCACGCTTTTCAACCTAAGCACGAAATATTCATAATTTACTATAGTTTTACTATTCGATACATTCGTATTATAGATACATAATGAATGTTGGTTATCATCGCGCAAATATTTCTTCTGGATGGTAATCGTAACCACGACCTCTGGCTTAGCAGTCTTCATCACTAACAGCTGAACAACCAGCCAGTCTAAAAATATGTCTGTTGCTTTTTTTTTTTTGTTTATACACAAGACTTGTATTAAATCGGATACGACAACAGAATTATTTAAAATTGGTCATGCCGTTATTGAGTTTTAATGAGACTCACGAACAACGTTTCATTTCTATATTTTTGAACGTAATAGAAGAATAGTGGAATTAGGTCCAATCAAAGTAGTCTATTTCAATTTGATCTAATTTAACTTTAAATTTAATCATATTTTAATAAATTAATCCCTTATCGCTGTAAACTTTGTGAATTAGATACAGAAGATACAAAATTGTGGAAATATATTGAAAAGAGATATATTGATATATTAAAAAATAATTGAAAGAAATAGAAGAATAATTAGGGGTGTAAGCAATAGCTCCAGAATTGATAAACTTGACCGGGTCGAACTCAAGTAACAAGTTCTTTTATTATTGATCCACCTCAAAACGTTCAACTCCTTCATTATGAATGTTCTAGAATTGAAACAGAGCCTGAAGCAATTATAAAGTCATAACAAGCTCAAACAAGCACCTAATGAACCCAATGATCACTAAAATGATTTCAATACGTAGCTATATCATTAGTGGCCACTTGGTCAGTTGTAAAATATAATTCAGTATTTATCGTTGACAGGACAGTTTCACTAAAACGTTGTGGTTTTTATTGGAGATAATTTACTTTTTGATAGAAATGTACAGAATCTTTTTGATAGTGTATATTATTTCATTGTTTATTGGGTATTGGTGTTCTGTAAGTAGTTATGTGTCTGGTGAATATCGCATTGTAATTATATTTAAAAGTAGGGTGCACTCAAATGCCATTCAGTACATTATTTTTCTTTGAGAAATATTTTTGTTTCCAATAGTTCCTTCTTTAAAGGTTCGGGTTTTATAGTTTCAATAATCAAAATTAAGTAGCTAATTAAATTAAATTAAATTAAAATTAAACTAGCTAATTAAATTAATAGAAGATCCAAATCAAGCTACAATTGCTTAACCCTAGTAGGCGCTTAATTCCTGTAAATATTTTCCACTTGAAGGAAAGTAAACCCCCTTTTCCTTTCTATAGTAACAAGTAAGTTTCATTAGATATAGTATGACACCTAGAACGATTGCATCGACCATGTACAGCTGTTGATGTACCGGACTGTTAGTATACTACTCATCCGTCATCACTCTAAAAGGCGGGTAGAGCATGAGTTGCAGGTGTTCATGGACGTCGGTTGTCACTTCCCATCAGGTGACCCGTCTGTTCGTCTGTCCACCTTTAAAGAAAACCTAAATTGTGTATTTTTTTCAGGAAGACTTTCACCAAGAGCGAGCAAAGTTAAAGTACGCTAATCCTAAATATGTTGCCGATGTTGTCGTGTTCACCGGGAGGAAGAGTAGACATGACCCTTACTTGACCAACATGACAGCCACGTTGCTCATGCCCTTTGGAAATAATGTTACAGTTAGTTTTATTTCCATTTCTATTAACAGCTTTTGTCACTATGCTATCCCTCGAACAGGATAAAAGCGTAAAAAAATAACTTTAATTCGTATTCATATTAAAAACCACACTTTTACAAACTGTATTTATTACAAAGAATACATTTATGGCAAGCAGTAACACCTCAAACCATTATGAGTCTCTCCTAACGACACAACTGTTAGATAAAGTGTGTAAGTAAATAACAAAAGCAAAGCTAGTAAAATTTGAAGGTTGAAATCATTAAAACAAGCAGGTAACAATGATTTGGATCGATTTATGGAGGGCTTTAATGTGCCTTCCGGTCGACATGATGCTATTGATAATGATAATAATTTCTGTTTGTATAAAACATGCAATAGTTTTGTAATTAATTTGGAAAAAGACAACTGGACCTGAAAACCCAACCTGGATATTTTGATTATGAGCTAAGAATTGAAGTTAATATTACCAAACGAACTGTGATATTTATCAAGAGGGGCCAGCATATAACGCTTATAAAGATTTCAACAAAAATAAATTTGATCAATTGCTGGCTATTTAAAGTTGCTTCCATAATTAGAAGAGGAACAGTGGTTGTAAACGGGTTTGACACTATGGAATGGCCTGTCCTTGAATATGAAATTCTCCCGTTTGTATAATACATAGCAATGTTTTTTGTAACTTTTAGTTCGCAACAACTCTTACTCTCAACTCTGGCGGTGACTTTCGCATAGAAGCCAAAGTATGTGACACTATCAAGTACAAATGGATGAATGAATTCATGAGCTCTTTCACAAACTTAACACTCCACAAGTGCCCCTTTTCAGCTGTAAGTAGTAATTCAAGTTTAGTAATCTACTGTCTCTTAATTTATTCATAGCATTAAGAAAGCGTACCAATTTCTACAGAGACTGAGTGAAAGCTATCTAAAATATTAGTCTTGTTAAGCTGTTAGCGCAATAGACAACTAACAGTCAATGAAATGTAAACTCCTGTTCTGTTACTTCATTGGTAACCTTAATATCAGGAAAATGAGTACTGAACCTATTAAGAACAAAGCTGGTTATTTAGCAACTAAAAGTTAAGCTCGCCTGCATTTATTGGGGACATTCAAAACCGAACGGTGTATCACATTTTGAAGTCATTCGGCAGTGAATTGCTAAAATATATCAATCTCTTAAAACTAGCTACATTTTTACTACTTGTACCCATGACTTGGTTCGCCTTAAAATGGGAAAACAACAATATATCATCTCATAGAATATATTTCTAAAACTCTTGCTAACTAACAAGTTAGTAGGTAGAACTAAACTTAAAGCTTAACTTTCTGTATGCGTTTATGTCAGCTATATTTTACTCTGATATTGCTATCGTCTTTTTCGAAAACTTGACTCAATGCCGTTCGGATTATAATTATTATTATTAAATATTCGGATTTAAATACGAAGTAAGACGTATTAATACAACACAAAGGTAAGGTGAATGTACAGCTTAGTTCGTACATCCAGTTCTAATGCTTCGGAAGACAGCTCATGGTATTTTTTTATTATTACTTCCAATGCACAAAGATTGATCAGTTACAATTTTTTAAACGTATATGTATATATAAATTTATCTCTATAACACGTCCAACCGTAGGCTCAAAATAGGTTCCTTCTCCACTCTCTTATTTGTTGAACATAGAACCGGATTTGATATTTCACAGTAAAGTTTTGATTTGAAAGTAATAACAAATTACATATATTTTATGATTTACAATAACAAAAGATTAGGTTTCATTTCTCTCATCGCCATGGAAACGTAGAATCACGGGGTGGCTATCGGTGTGGATAGACCATGGTTCTGTCAAACATAACATTCACATCTTAATTATCTAATGTAGGTATTCATATTCTTTGATTGGTTGCAGTAAAAGTAAGGTGTTCAATATAGCTGAATAAAAAGTTTCTTCTGTCAAGTATATTGTCAAGTGAATAATTGTCAAGTATTGCGTAGTCATGTTCAGTAAGTACTGTATTGCCAGGTCAATATTTAAACAAGTTTACCGGTGTAGTAAAACCGGAGCGGAGCGTTGTATGTAGGAATAGAATTATGGGTCTATAATGCAGTTGTATATTACTGATCCTCTGATAGCAATACAGATATAAGAACGGTCATGTCCCTTCGAAACTAACAAGAATCCTTCGATATTCACACTACTTGATTACGCCCCGTTAATGTTGAGAAGTTACATAGGAATACATGCCAACCGACCCGGAAATTTTGGAAGCACGATCCAGTTGTAGTAGTTAATTTATATGTAGTTCGGGTCTGCTTCGCTAGATGTCGTTGAAGTTAGTTTTTCTTTTGCATATCAATATCATCACACGTTTGCTTTCGTTGTCTGAAAATGAAATGACAGCACTTTTAAGGATAATCACTTTAAGTAGTAATTAGCAATTATTTAGTTATTTATAGTACTTAGTAGCAGCAAAATTAGAACGAAATTTTTATGCATATTAATTTAACAGGCTAGATACACATACATCAACATGGAACTCCCGCCAAAGAACATTCCTCTGCCCATAGCCGATGGCGACTACTGGATTAAATTTGAGCTTTACCTAACAGCAACCAAAGAACCTATTTTGGATGTCGACACACTCCTACACTTTGATAAAACTAAGAGAAATTCGAAAAAAAATAAGAAAGGAAAACATTAAACGGTGTTTATATAACATTGTTTTATTTTAATTGGTTATTAAAACGCTGAGTTTATCTTAATTTGTATATGGTAATGGGCTCTGTTTTTACATTGAGACTCACGAAATCCTTTATCCAATAAGATTACTGGTTCCCGTATTACCAGCCTGGCTTCTTTCAGAAACTCATAAGCCACCTGGAGCGTTTGAAGGGATAGGAACGACCAAGCAAGGAACCATGGTCGTTATGTGCCCGCTCCGTCTTACTCCAGGATAACGTTAGCGGCTGTTACTTTCGCGATTAGACATCGTCTGCAAAGGGGGCTGGTCTAACGTACTGTTATCTATCAGGCTGTATGTATACAGTCATACAGTGTCTGGATGTTAGCAATGAACACAGATTCATGTCATACCGACATCCATTATGTGAGTGCACTGACTTCTATAATAAAGCAAGGTACCTGTTATACGAAGTCAAAATTTCAGTTAAATACAGAACTTATAATACTAAGGATTGAAAATGTAACAAACATTGATAATATTATAATAATAAAGCTTCCATTAAATGTTTTAAGTTAAAATTCCTTTAAATTGCTATAATTTTATGCAGTCTATGAACAGAACACAAAATTGTGATAGAATCGTCATTCTTCTAACACGACTGTCTCGTTTTTACTAATATTAATTGTTGTACGTAATACAAATGAAAATAACCCAAGCTTTGAAACATAATTTTGATATATCTTTATTGTACACATGTAAGATTTAAATGTTAGAGGTAAATAAATAACGATAGCGGTTTTTACATACAATTTTTTTTCATAATTGTCTGTCTGGTCGCCGCCAACGTATCCGCATTGAGGATTTGTTTTCCTCTTGGTGTGATATCTCATTCGGTGTACCGCGGGGTGGCGTTTTATCCCCTTTACTTTTCGCAATATTTATTAATACCATTTCCAAAGAATTAGTTTCATCCTACCACCTTTATGCAGACGATCTCCAAATCTACACACAAGCTCCATTAAATACAATTCACGAAGCTTTTCGTGAAATGTATCTGTGAGTGGAGTACCAACTATGGTCTTCAGGTGAACCCCTCAAAAACTCAAGTTATTATGGTGAGAAGTCCCGGGATGATGTCCCGTATTAAAAGTGACACAACTGCCACAAATTAATTTTAATGGCATGCCGGTACCGATCAGCGATAGCGTCAAAAAATTGGGGATATTGATAGATAAAACTTTGTCATGGGGCCCACAACTCAAAGAGGTAAGTCGCAAATTGTTCGCATCTGCAGGCTCCTTACGAAGATTGCGTAACTTTCTTCCGACTGCTACAAAGGTTTCGCTTGCACAGACGCTCCTGCTCCCAATACTGGACTACGCCGATGCCAGCTATCTTGAACTCACAGAGGAGCAACTCGATAAGCTTGAGCGCCTTCAAAATTTTTGTATAAGGTTTATATTTGGCCTACGCAAATATGACCACGTATCCAAATACCGCAATTTGCTCAAGTGGCTCCCGATTCGCCTTCGTCGGAATACTCATATTTGCTCTCATCTTTACTCATTTTTATATCATTTTTTTATGTGACACATTCGAGGTTGTTGCGATCATCGGAAAACTTAAAACTGCAATACCAGTGCATTCGACAAAGTTTGCTGACAAATCATACACAGTTGAAGCAGCATGGCTCTGGAATGCCCTACCTTTATCTATCCGACGAACTCAATCATTAGGATCCTTCAAAAAAATGTTAAAAGACTACTATTTGCAAGGTAATGTCTAAGATATCTACAGGTATATATTTACTTGTATATGTATGTATGTTTATATACATATATATATATATATATATATTTATATCTATGTACTTATATTGGGTATTTAAATATATTTGCGTTTAAACTAGCACACATTACATGACTGTACACCATAGCCACCCATACGAGATCATTCAAATCCTGTCCATCCAAAGGTTGCCTGTAAGATATTACTTATTGTGATAAGGCCACCCATTGTACATTTTATGTGAAATTATCAGATATATTTTGTATGTATATTTGGTGTGCAATAAAGAGTACTTACTTACTTACTTACTTACTTACAATAGGCGGCCATCTGTGCGTTACAATAGGTACTTCCCATTAAATTGAATAACAAATGAAATATGTATATCAAAACATGTTGTTATTCTTGTCTGTATGCGTCCTGAAAGATTATTTCTTTTAGCTTTAATTACAGTGCTTGGAGTAGGTACCTGCTCATTTGGAGTAAGAATTACATATTCTAGTTATTAATTTTGACAAAAAAAAAAAATGGAGTTCAGATTTGGTCATCATATTCACACGCTGCGCTCCGTTTTTACCCAACTGCTCAAGGCGGACTATGTTCTTCGAGTTCACGTATGAATGGTCTGAATAGTAGATTCCATGTCGGAGACAACTCGACTCTTTGACCACCTCGGATCAGTTCGACTAACGCCCAAAATGAGTCCTGGTTGGGATCTCCCAGAACTGATCACGCTGGTCGCACTGCCCACGATTTCACTCTCTCGCATGACCTTACCCAACTGGTACTCCAGCCCACCAGGAGGAGGACGACCGTGGCGCGCACCCACCCACCATTGCGACCTGTGACTCTGCAGTGCGGGATATTCGATTACGGCTGAGGGATGTCTGCGCGGACTCGATGTCTGGAAAGCCAGTGGACCCGATGGTATACCAGCGATGGTTCTTAAGAACTCTGCACCAGAGTTGATTCCCGTGCTAACGCGTATGTTGCGTGTATCCGTTGTATCGCCTGTCCTATTCTTTAGGAATTGTTCCGGAAGCCTGGAGAGAGGCGAATGTTCAACCCATTCCAAAAATAAGGCGACCGCTCCTATCTAGTCAATTACCGACCTACAGCCGTCACCTCCATACTCTGTAAGGTGCTCGAGCGAATGATCAACACACAATTAGTCCGCTACCTAGAAGATCACTCCTTATGAAATAATCGGCAATATGGTTTTAGTCCGAACCGATCCACGGGTGATCTTCTAGCATACGTCAAGTACCTTTGGGGTGAAGCTATGGATAGGCATGGGGAGTCCTTGGCCATCAGCCTTGACATTGCCAAGGCATTCGATAGGATTTGGCACCGTTCGCTTCTCTCCAAGCCTCCGGCATTCGGTCTGCCGCCCAAACTATGTAACTCGGTTGCTGCTTACTTTAACAAGCGCCCCATTAGAGTACTCTGCGACGGCGCGGCTTTTGAGTATCAACAGATAAGCGCAGGTGTACTTTAGGTTTCCTTCTTGTCGCCCACGCTGATCCTTCTGCATATCAGTGACCATTGGCCCTTGGCAACATACATTGTTATACAGATGACAGCACAGTACTTCGGCGATATTTCGGACATCCTGCTGCCAATCTAGCAGACGTTGAGGGAAAACGACAGGAGCTCGACTTAGTCTTAAGCCGCATTTCTCACTAGGGATGTGAGAATCTAGTCGAGTTCAGCGCCAAGAAAACTCAGGCATGCGCGTTTTCTAACAAAAAGTCTCCATTCCTTCACTTTCCTACTCTTCGAAACACAACTGCCACCGCAGGATAGGCTTTGTATCCTAGGTATGGACATTTGCCGGGATCTCAATCCGCGTGATTACATCGAGAGCGTCATTAAGGCGGCCTCGCGGAAGCTCGATACATTGAACAAGGTGAGACGGTTCTTCTCATCCGAGCATCTGTGTTTTTATACAAGACCCAGGTTCGCTCCTGCGTGGATTACTGCTCTCATCTTTGGGACGGCTATGTGCAGTATTTGCTTGAAACTCTCGATCAGCAGCAGCGGCGCGCAGTCCACCTTATTGACAGTACTGAGATCAACGAGTCCCTCAGGCCTCTGCAGTTGCGAAGAGATGTCGCCTCTATGGCAGTCCTCTATCGACTACATCACGGGGAGTGTTCTGACGAGCACTTCCAATTGGTTCAACCTTCTCCCTTTCTCTACACGACAACACGTGCTGGCCTGAGGAGTCACCGTTTGATATTGGAAAATATACAATCTCGAACTAAACGATTCGGCTCTTCCTTTCTGTATCGATCGGTTTAAGCCTGGAATTCATTACCAGCGCACGTGAAGCATTCATCAGGCGGCCATAGTGTGGGTCACCATGCTGCATTGACTACACTTGCAATGAGAATAGTGACCACCACTCTTAGACTCCACTTATTGCTTTCCATCAGGCAGAGTGGAGTCATTATGGTAGGCTAATATAATAAATATACATATATATATATATATAGTCATTTGTCATTTGTATTTACTGTCGCTTATTGACACTTCTATCTGAGCATATAATTATGATTTCTGGGATCTTTATAATAGCCAGTTTGAATATAATTTTCTATTAAGAAACAAAAGAAAAAAATAATAGTCAAACTTTTAGAATCAGAGTTTTAAATGTTACATTGTTTTCACATAAGGCCCCGTACCTGCTTGACGTTGAGTTTCGGTGTACATGTATTATAGATGCATATATGTTTTTTATTATCACGTCCTAGACAGAGCCTTAACGACTAGATGAATGTCAACATGTATGGTGTCACTTGAATTTCCACTATAGTGGAAATGACATAGCGTAAGTTATGGAAGTTTATAAAGTAGATTTTGTTGTTTTTTTTTTTGTACAATTTTCCTTTTTTCTCTTTACCTTACTGACCAACCTTTTTTCCTTTTTAAAAATCGTTAAAAATAATTAATTTTCACTTCTTGATAATGCAGTATCCACTTGTATCAGTTTCCCTAAGGACCTCCTTATCCATATATAAATATAATCATCTGCATTTATGAGTTTTAGGGAGGAACCTTATGTTCTTCTCTGGTATATCTCCATAGGCTTCTGTATCCATGTACAATGTCTTGAAATGGCTTAGAGGATACCACCAACTCTTACTCCTTCTACACTGCTCTTCGAATTGCTACCAAGATAGTTGCAGAGAGATCTATTAAGTTATGATTAGACTGAAACTGTATATAAATAGCAGTGCAATGTGTTGCCAATCAATAAGTTAGTTTTTGATCATGGGTAAGGGAAGATTTAGCCGCAACTTCAAAAATATACAGATAGATTAATTGTATTAGGTAAATTAAACTGAACATATATTATTTTTGCTATAGACAAATAATATTCATTCATGCGCATTGTCACGTCAAGTCACGTCAGTTTTTGATTTGCATTCAATACTTCTACAACCAGTCGGTTTTGGTAGCTTATTTATTGCTTTAATTTTAATAATAAAGTTATGCTGTTTACATATTACAGTATAACCTTAAAATGGTTTAAGTTTAATCACTGTCAGTATTGTATTTTTTTTTGTAAATTGGAAACCGATCCAGTTAGTATTTGTCATTTGTTATAAAGCAAACAATTTAATGGCATCCTGTAATTTAAGCGAATTGGTAGTTAAGTGCTACTTATATTTTAGAGATAAGTCATCTATTTGTGTCTGACGTCTAGGTACCTCATTTCAATACAAATTAAATATTATTTTTCATTGTGGTGCCTGTGGTGATTCTTGTCTGGTTGCGTCCAAGAAGATAATGAATCGATTATTTATCTTATTTTTTATTATAGTGCTCTACGAGAACTCATTTGGAGTAAGAATTTTATTTTATATATTATATTATTGATTGGATAAATTTGAAATTTTGATTTAACTACCATATCCTTATGTGGAACTCTGTTATAACCTGACTGCTAATGATTATCGATTCCACATATGTATATATGTATGTATGAAATGAAATTTGATTTATCATTTGAAACGTCATGCTAGGTGGAGTGAAATAGAGTATTAATATTTTGAGACAAGGTCAGCAAAAAAGAACTAAGAACCAACCAATTGTAGGTTCGCCAACATATTTAGTAAGTTGAACCTACTGAAAATATTATAACTTCAATGGTAACGCCATTAAGCTTAACATAACTCTTAACACGTATACGAACGTGGTTTGAAGGATTTACACGCAATAAGAATCTTCCTGTATCTATAAATATTACAGAATGAATTTCGTCAAGAAGGTGCTGTAATTAAGAACTGCAACAGTAAATACATGACCAAATGTTTTGCTATAACCAGGCGAACAAAAAGGGGGGAACCATACCGAACTAATATGACCGGCACCACTCTATTACCATTTTACAATAACGTCACGGTAAGCAATGTTTAAAATTTACTCCTAGATAACCCATTAGAAAACAAGCTTTGATTAGACACAGACAACACCAACTGATAAAACTTTTTTTTATAATATAGGGGACAGACGAACAGATGGGTTACATGATGGAAAGTAACGATCGCCGTCCACGGACACTGCAACTCTAGATTCGTAAGTGCGCTGCCCGCCTTTGAGTGTGATGAGGGATAGGGGGATGCGGGGAGGGTAAACAGGAGTTCCATTCAGTTCTAAGTAGTTCCAGAACGGTCTAGAATTGTGTGTTCGTATGATAAGCAGTATAGTTTAGCCATCATCGTATTTCTAGCATTGAAATATGACAGACATAAATAATCCCTTAACTGTAATTTAGATCTATCTGTGCTTGTGTAAATTTTATTAAATGAAAACTATGTTTTTTTTTCACATAATATTGGGGACAGCTGAACAGACGGGTCACCTGATGGTAAGTGACAACCGCCGCCACCTCCATATTAAAAAGACCAAGACCCGCAAGGCTTTGTACTGTCTCTGGTATTAATCCCTTTTTAAATGCAAAAACGTACTTTATATATTCTAATTTCAATGTATATCCTGGAGTGTTCTTTTATCTTTTATATGTATATATTTAGAAATATGCAAGTACATGTATCGGCATTTTGGTTGGAGCACAAGCTCTGCTTAGTGTGGGACGTGACGACCGTTTGTGAGATGTCTGAAGATATTTGTGCCTGATACGTAAATACATGTTTTGTAAAATCAAGTTTAGAAAAGCATATAACCGATTTCAATGTAATGACGCTATCACGATAAAATTGTATTAGGGATATATTTTGATCCTTTAATTTTCTTTCCTAGGCGTAGAATAATTTCTTCTTATCCTACGTTAAATGGCAACCTCGAGAACTGCCTTTTTTACCAATAATGTTTATTTTCAATCAGATAAATACACACAAATAATATAATATTTATTTTCAATCACATAAATACACACAAATAATATAATATTCATTTTCAATCACATAAATACACACAATTAAATCGAATAGAACAGAGTAACTGCTTCTTTTTGAAGTACCGTTAAAAAAAAATTGTTGCCTTGAATTGGATTCCATTTTTAAATGTGGGTACTATTATTATTATCATTCTTGTGCTATTTTCAGTTACAGATAAGCTATGGTATAAAGGGGTACCCCGATATGATGTCTATGAAAATGAAAGTATGCGACACACTGGGTATTACATGGTTAAGGGAATATGCTAGCAAGTATTCTAATATTCCGATTGCATGTCCAGTAGTGCCAGTAAGTATGATTGATAATGCCAACATCATCACCGTTATGTTATTTATTTTATGACATACTACTGCAAGAAGCAGACGCGTCACCTGATGGTAAGTGACAATCACCGCCCATGGACACTTCAAACACATGAGTAGTAAGCGCGCTACCCGCCTTCGAAGCTAACGAGGGGGTAAAAGAGAAGTGGGTGGTACCCTCACCTTTATGACTGTCGGCAAAACGGTTTTTAATAATGAATTACGCCTTTTTATTAATTATTGCCTAATATGTGTTTCATGCGAGTCCGTTTACACACACTAAGTTTGTAGTTTTAAGAGGAGGAACAACTGAAAAATAATGTTTTGGCCTGTTTCTTAGCAATGATTACATTTCTCGTAGTCCTAAGCCAGGCTGACTAGACGTTGCGTACCTATATAAAAAATCCCACATGTCGAAATTGTTAGAGAAAGCGTTATGCAGTAGTGTTCGAACCCGGTCTCCAAATAAGTTTTTTATATAATTTGAATTAACGAAATTATAAAAATTACCTTTCTATATTTTCAGGGTTCATATGGAGTTTTTAACATGGAATTCCCACCCAAAAATTTGCCCTTACCTGTACCGAAGGGGGTACTTTATTTCACTATGAATCTACAAATAACAGATACAAAGGAATTGATAGTAAAAGTGGATTTGATTCTACATGTTACATAAATTCTATATATTAAAATTTCTTCTTTATGCCTCAGCATCATATTTTTTTCTAAGCATTTTATAATATTATAATTGGCAGCCCTGTTGGTCCAGTGGTCAGTAACCCTGCCTGCTAAACCGGAGGTCATAAGTTCGATTAATAAACGGGAAAAAAATGTATTATCCACAAATTATTGTTCCGAGTCTGGGTATTCTTTGTGTCCGTTGATTGAATGTTTGTGAAGCCCCCCCGACACAGTAATTATTAGAGTCAAAGTTACAGACTTCAAATAATAGGACTTTATTTTAAAAAAGTAGACAACCGACTTCAAGGCGTCCATCATAAAATTTAAGACTTATATTATTTTCTCATGGATGCCAATGTTAGAACCTAACCGAACCTAACCAAACTCTCATCTAACTACCCTTGAAGTACATACTTTCCAATAAAAAAACAATCATCGAAATCGGTTGCCGTGATATCGAGTTATTCGTCTATTTGTCCCGCACATACTTAATGCAAATTTAAGACTTATATGGGTTTTCTCATGGATGCCATTGTCAGAACTGGACCCAATTGAGATGGTATGAAATAAAAAAAAAAAACTACTTTTTAAGGTGAATTATTTTATCAACAAAACTATTGCTGGACATAGGCCTCCCACATCGTGCGCCATAGCACCTGGTCTTATACCTTCAGTCTATCCCAGCTACCTTCTTAAGGTCGTCCGTCAATGTGGCCTGGGGACGCACTGAATTACATCTAACATCTACCGATTCGAGACCGCGTCATTGTTACTATCGGGTTCTTGTTCGCACACAGAAATATACACTTACACTTAGGGAACGTACCCATACTACGTGACCCGTTATGGGGGGAAATTCTTTACATTATTAAAGAATTTCCCCCCATAACGGGTCACGTAGTATGGGTACACGCTTTGTCACAGGGATCACAGTCGTCTTAGGTTTTCGTCACGTAATCTCTAGAAAAATCTCACGCTTTTTAGAGCTATATTTAAAATGTGAATATAAAAAAAAATACTTCCCTTTAGTAAATTAAATTCCTGTTACAATGTATTTTTTTGTCTTGATAATATTTTTCTTCACTTGTAGTTCTTTGTAGTTATAGGTATGTATAAGCATTCTGGGCGTCACGTGGCAAGCGCTGTACTACTAAAGACAAACATGAGCCAAAATAGTTTTTTTTACCTGTTTCCAAATATCATTTAAACCATGAATTACTTAGTGAAAACTCGAGGGGGAGGGAGGTTTTAGCAAATATTACGACAACGGGTGGTCGGGTGGAGGAGGTTAAAAAATATAAAAACGGGTCACGTAGTATGGGCACGTGCCCTTATGGCATAGAAAGGGTAAGCAAAGGCGGATCAAAATCATATTATTAAGTCTTTACATAAGTCACTTACATAATAGATACAAGTCTATTGCTGTTAATAGGGGACTGTATAAAAAATGTACCTACAATCGCATTAATAACAGTTAAATCCCTTAATCGATCGACGACACGAAACGACGTGGTACAGTCATGCTTAAGCATGAATGGGTCGGCTCGACCGGTACGATACCACGGCCTCACAGAGAACCGGTTGTGAAGCAACACTTGAGTTGCATTTCCGTGAAATTAGTGAGGTTTCCGTAGGCCCAACTCCCCTTTTTCCTCTCCTTTGACCACCCGCCCCTTTTTCCATCTCCTCATCTCTTCCCCCTTCATCACCCTTAAAGGCGGGCAGCGCACTTACGACTCTCGAGTTGCAGGTGTCCATGGACGGCGATTGTCATTTACCATCAGGTGACCCGTCTGTTTGTCTGTCCCCCTATACTATAAAAAAATATTATAAGAGATGGGGTGGTCCTATTCTACTTCACTAAGAATATTACAGCTTATATTAAAAAAAAAATGTCTTACACAAAAGAAAATTATGAATTGTATTGATGCACAGTAATCAGCAAAACAAAGGATTAGCTAGTATTAAAAAAATATATATAAAACGCCACTGCATTTCATCCTTTTTTTTTTTGTTAACTGTGTCTTGAAATGTCACTCCTGTTCCAAAGTCGAAATGCATTATGCTGTTTAGGCTCAAGAACGTTATAAAGAAACCTTATACATACAGATATATAATTATATATATGTATGTCAGTAAATACATATATACTCAAGAAACAAACCCTACTTATACAATCGGGTAGAAAAAACTACTAATCACCCTTTTCTCCTGTATTTCTTTAATTATTAAAATGTTTATTCATATGGCCCGAGATTATTACCCTGGAGTAAACCCCCATTTTATATGATGAGATATTAAATACTTTCTTATGGTTAAATGCACTTACAACAGTTAAATCACTTACTATAACGTGTCTTAGTTTTTGAAATAAATCTTGTTATTAGAATATAATACACAGAATCTATACTTATATAATAAAGCTGAAGAGTTCATTTGTTTGCTTGAACTTATCTTAGGAACCAATAATTTGATTAAAAAAATATTTTTTGCTTCTGTTATTTTAAATCCCGCTTATTGACGTAAAAAATTACGCTGCTACTCTTAGGAGCGAAGCAGTGAGCGTAAACGTAGGTACAGGGTACTACGGGGAATGGCTGGTATACTATATAGACAATAATATATAAAAAGACAGGCAGGTTGTAATTATTAAAAAATAAAAAGAACATGACAAGTTATGAAAAACCGACTACGTGGACAAGACGTAGTCGGTAGTAGGTATAATTGTTGAATTCAATATACCTTCTACTCCTTCAACAAAAAGTATTATGATAGACATAAGTTAAACACATTACTTCTTAATTTACCACTATTTTATTTGTCTCTGCTACTTAGTATGTTGTCAGCAGCTTTTTCAGCAATAGCGATAATCACTGAATTAGGGAACAGTGACACTGGCGACGGCAGTATACTGGCGTCAACTACCCTAAGGCCTGATATTGATTTAACCCTGAAATACAATTATGTTAAAAGTTACAGTACTAGTCAATTTAATAATGGACATTTTACCTACGTAGTAGAACCATACTTAGGCACGAATGGGCGATACCACGGCTTACGGCGGATACTTACGACTCTTGAGTGGTTGGTGTCCATATGTAGGTTGTCACTTACCATCATGTATGTTTCTATCTATGTATGTTTTTTGTCATACCCTACAGGCTAGACTGCTTGATGAATTTCGACATGTAAGTTGTCATTAAAATTGTCCCAATTGCGGAAGTAACATAGGGCAAAATTTTAAGATCATCATCATCTACTTGCCCATTTCCAAAATCGTTTGGAGTCGACGCAATGTCTTTTACTCTTACGTTAAATATATCATTGGCTAGTTTACTGTTTTGCTCTTATTGGGTAAGGTTTCGAAATAATTTTAGCAAATAACTAGTTTTCTCAGTTCACATACCTTAGTTCATTATCAACGACTTTGCCACCTGAACAAGTGCCTCCAACGTGGTGTCCGGTGACGGCCACTTCTCGGATGATACATTCCAAGTACGCATCTGGTGGACTGAGCTGTACGAGTTTAGTTTTTGACCTAGGTTTAGGCTGGTCTTTGCTGAAATAATATGAGTATTTTTACTAAAAGTCAAACCTAATCTAATATTGTGCCAATCATCATTGATTCTCTATATACGTTCTCAGGTGCACATGGATATCTTTTATCTAAGTGCCTGAACTGATTGATTGTCATAACGTAAAATTTATGGAAGAAGTGTCATTAAAATGTTCGTTTTTCTCAATTTTTGTAAAGGTTAATTTATCTATATAGTTACAATCGTCTTCGTTTCTGAGTAGGACCCTTTTGTTCTTCTCTGGTATATCTCCATAGATGGAGGCAGCGTTCTGGTCGAGGCCAATGTATCAATGCACCAATGTCCCGAAAAGGCTTTGAAGATACCAGCTGCTCTCCTCTTCGAATTGCTGCCAAGACATAGATAAAGAGATCTGGTGAGTCTATGTTTAGACTTACATTGAAGGTTTAAGTAGGTGATAACCTAGGATAGGTGATGCTGGTCAAATCGTGACTATCAAGTTACCAGTTTTACTTACATACATAATTCTTTGCCAGGAAAGAAACCCTTAAAATTCCGCTAATAAGCTTTATGACTATACAATTTAAGGGGAATAAAAGTGTGCAGTGTATCTAACTGTTGTGACTGTAGTGTCCGATAAGTAACCGAGAAACACTTCGCAAATCAAATAAAAAATCTTACCCTTAATCATACACTGTGTATCAAATGGGTGTTTTAAATAGTTAGGGTCGACCACTGGAGGCGATGAAGTCATTGATTTGGTTAGCGTCACAGTTCCTCTACTCTTTGGCTGCACGCAGGTAGACAGGAACATAAAACCTTCCTTGTGGGTAATGTTGAAGAACGGAAAAGTATCGCGAAAGACCTGGAAATAATATATTAAGTATTGCTATGAAATTTTATTAGACGAAATGTTTGAGAAATAAATCAGTTTCAGATTCCTGTGGGAGATCTTTGCAAATTGGTATTAAGGTATGTTTTCTTCTTATATGTAGATGATGTCACAAACTCAATCTCTTAAAATCAAGCGTAAGATAAATGCCTGATTTTTACTATTCATTTGACTAATTTATAAAGATTAAAATCTTATTGTATACAATACCTACACATACCTGTGGTTTATAGTTTGATAAGTCTCTCAGCAATCTTTCACTAGCAGTTCCCATTGAAAACAACGTCACGGCTGAATCGTTTTGATATTCTATGCCAGCCACCGGTGGAAATGCTAATAAACCTTCACAAGTTAAACAAAATGTATTATAAATCAAATAATTAACCCGGCTCGAAGGACCAAATATGTACGTACAACTTATTTGAATTTTTATTTTCTTGCAATAAAAGTCTGAGTGAACAAATAGTTAATTGCTTTGTATCAAACTGGAAAACAAAACTTTTTTTTTAATGAAGATAAATAAGCAAAAGTTAATAACTCAAACATTGAAATTAAAAACCAGGAAGGCCATCTATGTTGCAAAAGTGTAAACATAAAATCTGTAACATTATTAGACAGCGCTGTCTAGACCAAGCATTAAGCATAGTTTGCACTAATGATTAAAAAGGAAAAGTTGAACGTACTTTACAAGATTGTCTTGGAAATACAATGATACTAAATTCATTCAATATAGAAACATCAACGAGATCTAAATAGACCTATCCATTCATACCAATGTTGATACAGTGTGTTAGTCGAGTCGAGTTACTGGGACCAAATTCTATTTGGGATAATGTGGGTATTAACACCTCTGCCTGCCCCTTAGGGGGTATAGGCGTGAGCGTATGTATACAATACATTTACGTATTACTCAAATTCTTTGTCACCGTGCCATGCCAATCAGGGTTATGTTTTTGTGTGCATAACCATAATGAACTAGAGCCTAAACAGCTTCATTGATTTCAATATGTCAGGTGTCATACTGCCTACTGTTGTTGACAAGACTGGTAGATTATGTGGAACTGGATGATAATGATGACACATGGAGCGTCATCTCAAGTCAAATATATTCAATAAAGTATATATTTAAAAAAAAAAGACAACTCCCGCACGAGCATTAATTCCTGTGTCGCGGGGAATATTACAATCATTCAAACAACGTACACAAAGAAAACTTAGACTCAAAACAACAATTTGAAGATTACACAAAGTGTGTTCCCGTGTGGGGATCGAACCCACAATACTCGGCGTGGCAGTGTATACATATTTTCATTGTATTGCATGTATGTACTGATTTGAACATGTGATGCATATGTGTATATATGTATGTATATATATATATATATACATATATACACCTAGTCTTGCCATTAATATTGTTACAGGGAAAAACGTTTTTTTATTTCAATAATACTTATTACTGGAATGTGTGTTAGTTTAAACCTTTATATTATAGCTTTAAAAATGTTGGGCCTTCGGAAACCTCACTAACTTCGGGGAAATGCAACGCAAGTGTTGCTTGACAATCGGTTTTCTGTGAGGCCGTGGTATCGCATCGGTCGAGCCGGCCCATTCGTGCCTAAGCATGGCTCTATCACGTAAAAATACTTCCTTTAGCTTTAATACAGTCCTTCAAATATTAAGGCCAGTTAGCAATAGAAACTGAAGTGGTGCCATGTAGCCATGCTTGCTTAAGCACGAATGGGCCGGCTCGACCGGTGCGATACCACGGCCTCACAGAAAACCGGTTGTGAAGTAACGCTTGCGTTGCATTTCCCCAAAATGAGTGAGGTCTCCGGAGGCCCAAAATCCCCCACCCCCCTAATGATAGCGCTGTTAACAAAAAGGAAACCCCAGGGGGGTACCAGCGCTAGCGTTGGAGAATCCCCCCCTGGACGTCCACCCTCAGTACGGATTATGCCTGAGCGTGGACGCCCAGGCTGCCCCTCGTACTCTGGGGGGGCTCAACTGCGCTCTCAAAATCCGCTCGGGGCAAGAGAAGGCATACCATGGCACCCCCTGTCACGTTTACCGTGGATTTTTGTAACATCAGGGGCTTACATTCGAACCTCGACACTGTCCACCACCACCTTGAGACAGCAAAGCCGGCCTTGCTCTTTTTAACCGAGACGCAGATATCATCTCCAGCGGACACATCCTACCTCTGCTACCTGCTGCTGCTGGGTACGGACTGGAACACTCCTTTGTTCCTAAGGCTGGTGTATGCGTGTACGTTAGAGAGGATATGGTCAGCAGACTGGGATGGAATGAGAACATTCTTTGCATCCTACCCATGGAGGCAGGTTTGCTTCTCGCCGGATGATCCCAATGTCGTTGCTGACTCTGTCGCGGATGTTGTGCTTCAGGGTATGGAACTTTTCATTCCATTCTCCCTGATTCCCACAGGTGGCAAGTCCCAGCCCTGGTTTGGTAGAACCTGCAAAGCGGCGTCCCGCCGAAAGCAGGAATGTTACCAAGCATGGGCTAATGCAGCGACAGCACGGGATGTAAAGACCAGCACATTAAAGAAGCAATTTAACTTTGCCTCCAGGTCCCTCAAAAGAGTAATTGCTGGGGCGAAGTCCGCTCACATCGGCAGAATTGGCGAGAGACTAGTTAGTCTCCCCTCCGGAACTCGTGCATTCTGGTCTCTTGCAAAAGCTGTCCAGGGGAACTTTTGTAAGCCATCCCTTCCACCTCTGCGCATAGGAGATAATTAGTTGGCCCACGACGCTAAAGAAAAAGCCGATCTTCTGGGCAAACTCTTTGCGTCCAACTCGACCCTGGATGACGGGGGAAACGCACCGCCGACCATACCGCAGTACGAGACCCGCATGCCGGAATTCCGGTTTACACAAAGGGCAGTGCGTAAAGCGCTTCTTTCCCTCGACGTTCATAAGTCGAGTGGGCCCGATAGAATCTCTCCTATCGTGCTGAAGACGTGTGCTCCAGAGTTAGCACCGGTTTTAACGCGCCTTTATCGGCTTTCCTACTCTCTTGGCGTAGTCCCGAACTCATGGAAGAGAGCTCTAGTGCACCCAATCCCTAAAAAAGGAGATCGCTCGGATCCGTCCAACTACAGACCCATAGCCATCACCTCCTTGTTCTCCAAGATAATGGAATCCATTGTTAACTGCCAGCTCCTCCGGTACTTAGAAGACAACCAGCTCCTCAATGATCGACAATACGGCTTCCATCAGGGTCGTTCAGCTGGTGATCTTCTCGTATACTTGACTCACCGGTGGGCACAGGCGATCGAGACCAAGGGGGAAGCGTTGGCCGTTAGTTTGGACGTGGCGAAGGCCTTCGATCGGGTCTGGCACAAAGCGCTCCTTGCGAAGCTTCCTTCCTATGGGCTTCCCGAGAAACTGTGCAATTGGCTCACCAGTTTTCTTACAGACAGAAGCATCAAGGTCGTTGTTGACGGTGCATGCTCCGACTCGAAGTCTGTTAATTCTGGTGTCCCACAAGGCTGTGTGCTATCACCCACCCTGTTTCTTCTGCATATCAACGACATGCTGCAGATTAGCAGCATCCATTGCTATGCAGACGATAGCACGAGTGATGCCCTTTACACCGGCCGCGCTAACATTTCTCGGGTAAACGTCATCGAAAGCCGATCCAAACTTGTGTCTGAAATCGAAACTTCTTTATCAAAAGTTTCAGATTGGGGTCAACTTAACCTAGTCCAATTTAACCCCACGAAGACACAGGTTTGCGCGTTCACCGCTAAAAAGATGCCATTGGTCGTATCACCTCAATTTGAGAGCACTTCCCTAACTGCATCAGCCAGTATCGGAATCCTTGGCGTCGATATATCAAACGAAGTCCAGTTTCGCGGTCACTTAGAGAGTAAGGCCATATTAGCCTCGAAGAAGCTTGGTGTGCTAAACAGATCGAGACAGTATTTTACTCCGGCCCACCGCCTGCAACTTTATAAGGCGCAGGTTCGGCCGCACATGGAATACTGTTCTCATCTCTATGCAGGTGCACCCCAGTACCAACTTCTGCCTCTTGACCGCATTCAACGGAGAGCGACTCGCATCATCGACTGCCAAGATATTTCTGATCGACTTGACACCTTGGCGTTGCGTAGAGATGTAGCTTCACTCTGCATCCTCTATCGCTTGTATCATGGGGAGTGTTCGGAGGAATTGTTCGGACTTATACCGGCTGCTGGTTTCCGCCATCGTCCTACGCGACAAAATATCCATCCCCATCACCTGGACGATTGGCACTCCACCACTGTGCGCTTCTCCAGAAGCTTTTTGCCTCGCACAACCAGCTTATGGAACAAATTGACGCCTGCCGTATTTCCGAACCGATACGACCTTCAAACCTTCAAGAAGAGAGCGTACCTCTACCTAAAAGGCCGGCAACGCACTTGTGACTCTTGAGTTGTGAGTGTCCATGGGCGGCGGTAGTCACTTACCATCAGGTGACCCATCTGCTCGTTTGCCCCCTATCGCATAAAAAAAAAAAAGAAAAAGAAACACGCACTCTCTTCATAGGAACATTCTTCACTGCCAATCTTATAGATTGTTTTAGGGACTCCGATTTATCATCTAAAATTATCATGGCATTTGCATCACGTCATACTCTCTACAACTGATCATAAAACTATAATCCAGTGGAATAAAATTGAGACTACATAACGGCGTCTTCAGCCCCAAGTCGGAAACGATCGTTACTTAGCTTATAACCCGGTTCAGAGTCTCGCTGGTAGGACTATTCTTGTTTTGAGAATATTTTCTCAAGATCGTATCTTAATACACTTGTGCCGATATTTTGGGACCATTTTCATAAAAATATGGCTCAGTCTGTTTTTGATAGCAAACACCCCACCAAAACATTACTGAAGTCGGATAATACCCACATTGTACTCTGCTGATTAATTGGGAAGCTTCTATAGATTTTTGAGCATAAACTCCGTAATTCTGCTTCTTAACATATTGCTCAATAATAAACAAAAACCTGTTAGTAAATAACATTTATCTGTGACCGACACGCGACATGGTTCTAGGTGCTATATTCATTTCACGATATAAAAGCTTTTGCTTTCGGATAAGATTTCTTCAAATTCTTTCCTTTACTGCTTTAATCACCTTTTCGTACGAATTCTACATGGACAGCCAAATCTTTTCTGTCACAAACAAAGGAGGTTTCATTGTACCTATCAGTAGCCCGGTACACAAACATTCGACTAATAAAAAGCGGATGGAGAGTTTCAAAAAATCATTTGGCTCCATACCCCCTTTGTGTAATTCTATCACAGCAATTCGGTTCTCTTTATCACCCCACTCTATTTTTATATCACAAAAAATATTTAAAACCGACTGGCACGAAAATGACAAAGCACGATTAATTATATAAGAATGAATGATTTCAAATTCAGATGTAATACCGATTTGTAAAAATATAAAAACAAGAATACAAAACAAAAACATATTATACTCATTTAAAAAATTGTGTATTGTGTATGGACGACGGTCTGATAATAAAGTTTATTATTCTTGTAATTACTTTTACATCAACTAGATATAATAGTAATTTAACGATTGTGCTTATGTATTATGCATCAGTCAATATTTAACATAAAGTTGACGTCATAGCACTGCATGGTCAATCAAATGATTCTGTTATTAGGTGTATCACATCTGCATGCAAAGCAGAACAAATTAAAATTGAAAAAATATATGTATATAACACCTGAAGTTACATTGAAATCTTTTACCCTATGTCACTCCAACTCTAACGATGATTTAAATGACACCTTACTTGCTGAAAATCATTAGGTCGTTTGGGCTCTACAGCGTGACAAAGAAACTACAAGAGTACATTCAAAAGTCTTTACCAGAATTCTTCCAGTAGTACTCCGACAGCGTGTTAAAGGTAAAAACCTTGGATAATGTGACACTGATTGGTCGCTGAATGCTGACAAAGATGGGCATGTTCATATGGTCGTGCAAGTTTTGACCAACCTCTTCGTTGGCCAACAACAATTTTATTTTTAACCTGGAAAATAGAATTATTAGTAGTATAGCTATTATGAGTTAAATAACACTACCCCGCAGTTTCGGCAGCATCTATGATCAACTGTGTTCTTGTTTAGCAATAAGTAAGTTGTAAAGATTTTACCTTCGCAATAACTCTGAAGGTCCGATCCCTGACAGCATCAACAGTTGCGGAGTTTTAATGGCACCAGCGCATAGTATTATTTCCTTGTTGACGAATATATTATTCAGATCGCGACTATTCTGTAATATGTATAGAGACGACGCTGTGTTGTTCTCGAAACGAATCTAAAATACGACGTACATATATGTGTTACTAGCCGTTCCACGCGTCTATGGTCACTGCTCCGCTCCTAGGAGTCATAACGCTATGTTTTATTTTATACATTTATACACACTTTTTTTATGAGATAGGGTGCAAACAAGCAGACGGGTCACCGTGATGGTAAGCGCGTCGCCCATGGACACCCGCAATTCAAAAGTCATAAGTACTTTGCCAGCCTTTAACTAAATTCTTAACCTAGAGAAAGCATTTCTTTTGAAGGTTTGATAAAAATCTATGATATGAAAAAAGTAGAAACGAAAACACTACAAAAATAATTTTTGAATTTCAGAAAATATCAGGTACGTATAAGAAAATAACTATTTGTTTTTTTTTTTAATGAGTAGAAAGAGGACAAAGCTTATTGTACCTGTTGCGAATTCTCTTAATAAGCCTGAAATTTTACCACGTCATTACGTATAACATAAGTTTGATTTAGTAAAATTAAGCTTGATTTCATTGCGTCTCCCCTACAAAACTACAGGTAAGAGAGCTATCATGAATGCAAGAGATAGCAATTGCTCTATGTTTTTTTATAATACAAGCGGACAGGTGACCAGACGGGTCACCTGATGGTAAGTCGTAAGTGCGCTACCCGCCTTTGAGGGTCATCGTCCTCGGGGTGGGGGATGCGGGGAGGGAAAAGGAGAGATGAAGGATGTGGAGATGGGAAGAGGAGAGGGGGAGTAGGGCCTCCAGAAACCTCACTAATTTCCGGTAAATGCAACTTCATAACCGTGCCGGTGCATCAGACAAGATGACACATTCGTCCCTAAGCATGACTCTACCCCTGTTACGATACTTCTAAACGATAACTTAAAATGGCTATTGGGGAGGCATAGGCTAGATAGGTTTTAAAGCCACAATATATTTTTAGGGGTATCTAAAACTTACTGTAACAGCTTGAGTTCTGAGCAGTACATGTAAGTTTTTTCTTTTCATCACTGGCTTGAGGTAGGCATCTAGAGAAGAATGCCTTCCACCTTCTCTGATAGTTGCTGTAGGTCTTCTAAATATCGTGTGCTTTTTCTTGAAAGTGGATGATGCTTGCTTGAACGTGTTCATCAGCTCGTTGTCATCATCTATCAATTTGAGCTTCATTGGTGCCTGTAATATCTAGTAGCATCAAGGGACTAATACTTTCACCGAACATACATGCACTCGCGCTAATATCCCCGAAAGGATGAGCAGAGACATTTTTAACGCCCACTTTTTGACGTTACGTAATAGGAGCATGACTATTGCCATCGTGCGGGTGCTCTCTGATAGATAAAAGTCTTATTCCTTGGTCACCTTTCACGACACAAACGGGATGAGATAGTTTTGGCTCTATTCTACTGTCTATCACATAAGAAAAAATCCCCAGGGTAAGCTTCAGGGTAAGACGGTATTTGCAGAAATGTTCATCTAAGACCCACTAAGCTATCTTACACATAATACAGAAACACTATTTACTTCTCACCTTAGCCCAAGAACATTCTCCATCAACAGCACAATGGCTTGAATCAAACTCGCTTCTTGCTGTGCCAAATGCTTTTATAAAGTAAGGTCTCAGATCTTCTTCAGACCATCCCTGCCAGCCAAGTCGTGTCCATCTCTCGTAGTCTTCAGGTAAACCAAAGCCGTGAAGTAGAAAATTTATATGCCCTGATCCTCCGAGGCCTTTACCCCGTGGTATGAATTGGGACTGAAAATAAATTAATTTATTGAAAACCTTATTATGGAGAGCACTACCAGGCGGCCAAGTCTGTCCGGGTTCACAGGGATTTCCTTTCTAGGGTACACCTTAGACCCCGGCCAGAAGACTCTATGTCGGAACACTGTGGGGTTTTAGTCGGTTCGAGTCCGACATACCATCTTACCGTAGGGCCCCGGTGTGATGAAGACCCGTGGGGGTTACCACACAAAAAAAAAATATATATAGAGAGGAAGACGGATTAGTCAGGATTAATATGCTTCCAAGCTGAACCTGGTCCGCATATTAACAATAGACAGTTTTTTCTTTGTTAGTCAGTCAGTCAGTAAATTTTTATGTGATAGGTAAAAAATTACGAATTTTGTACCTTCAAACCCTAAAAAGCTGTTGAGCTACAAGCTACAATTGACAAAACAGCTACTACAAGTATATTCTAAAACATCGATAACCGCTTATCATCAGACAAACCATATTCTTGCTCGATAACTTACTTATCTTATCTTAATATAAGTCACTGAACTCCCCGATTTTTTTTGTGTTTGAAAGGAGTCTAGTTTGTAGCCCTGTAACAGGGTTCCAGGATTTTTTCCTTGTTGAATATGTACGACATGTATATCTTCTTATATATAAAATTTTAATATCACAATGTTAGTTACCACACTCCTTCGAAACGGCTTGACCGATTTTTATTAAATTTTATATGCATATTCAGTAGGTCTCAAAATCGTCCAACATCTATTTTTCATACCCCTAAATGATAAGGGTGACCCTATACAGATTTTTTATGGCAGAAAAACGTTTGCCGGGTCAGCTAGTAATATATATAAATATTAGTCCTCACCTGTCCCCACATACCAAAAGCTGAAAACTTCTGTGCCGTAGTCCTCACAGCCCAGTCGTTAGGTCCTAGCTGAGCAGCCGTTGGCGTCAGCGGTATCTTGGTGAAGTATCCCATATGATCTCCAGCCTCCACGACTAATACCTTGGTATTCGGATCCTCTGATAACCGAGATGCTAGAACGCATCCTGCCGTGCCGGCACCGACTTGGTACAAGAAAATTGGAATTGTACGCATTGCAGTTTACATCTTAACTGTCGAATCATTTTTATACAGCCATACACATACGCTTATATCTACGAAGAGGTAGGCAGGGGTGTCTTAGGCCCGCTTTTTAGCAATCAATTTAGTCCATCTCACGTAATAGGGGGCAAACACATATGTACATACTATCTGATAGGTCCGATCGCTTAGTTTCCTTTTACGATATATACAAACGCAAAAAAATGGGGTGGCCTTATTCTACGCAACCGAGAAGCATTATTGTCACCAAAGAATCGTAAAAATGAACATAAATCTTATTCACTTAGGCTTAGTTTATAAAGGAGAGTGTTACTTAAATTAGCAATGACAGAAGTCACAAAAACAATATGATTCGATATTTTATGCGCTTTAGATGTCTTAATTACAGCCTTTGCTGTAGTTGTTGTGACAAAGTAAATGGTGCGGATCTCCGTATGATTTTACACCTGAGCAATGATCACTCATGTTTTTTACAAGCTTAGGCTGGTTTGTAGTCACAATTATTCATAGCGATTAAATCATAAAAGCCCTTAGGAATTTCATGCACAAGTTATATTTAATTTGTATTCTTTAATTACATATAAATTTCTTATTTCTTAAAATAAGGTAATGTACAAAAAGTTTAATTCATAAAAATACTTTTACAAGAAATCGACGTAATGCGCTTTGCTATTATATTTTTTCAGGCGTTGTATCTTTAATCTATTGTTATGCCTACTTACCAATAATATAATCGTATCTCTTCATCGGCTTTTTTACTAAGCTTGTATAAGCATTAACATACTTCTGATACACTATATAAGATACACACGCGACAATAAGTCCAAACAAATACGAATATATTCCCATCGTTCACGTTTACAAATATCCCTTTAAATAATCATTTCCTATGTACTAGGGGCACATAAAACACAAGGAACTTTACTATATTGTGAAAGTCCGTGGTTTGATTTCTGTAATGCTTTTTAATGTCGTCTCTATATTTACTACTAATTGAATTAAACAGGGGTGGATAACCTTTTAATACCAGTAATTGTCAACTACTGGTACCCACATACTATATTTTCTTAATTCTTTTATGTTACAGGTAAATTATTTATTTTAAGACATCAGTTCCTTAGGTTAGATTAGAGCCGCAGCTCTATTGCCTATAAAAGCATCATTTAGTACAATGGAACTTGACGAAAATGCTTGTTGTTGCTGCTTCTATGGCCATTTTTTTAGTATTTTCTTTTATTTACCTCCGAAGACTCACTCTCCTCAAAGGCCAGTGGGGCACCTGCAATTCTTCAAGTTGCACAGTCACTACCACCGACCATGGACACCTGTTCATGGGCGGTGGTAGTGACTTTTCATCAGCCAACCTGTCTACTCGTTTGCGAGGGACAAACAGTAAACAATAAAAAAAATATGAAATAAAAAGTTAAGACTCTCAGTTAACAAAAGATGTGTTGCAGGCATAAATCGATTCGAATTTGAATAAATAGCGTTATACTGATGACAGTCAAAATAAATAGTCAACTGAAAATCTAATGCTTACATAGTTTACATAAGTTATTACTATTTTATTAGTCAAGCTGTATCTTTAACGTGCGAGAGCCATGCTTCAGGACGTATGGGCCTACTCGACCGGAGTACCTATTACAACGAGTTCACAGACAACCGGTTGTCATGCAATGCTTGCTTACCGGTGGCCCAACCCCCTTTTCCCAAGCTTAAAAGGCAGTCTTGTGACTCTTGAGTTGTAAGTGTCCATGGGCGGCGGAAGTCACTTACCATCAAGTGACCCGTCTCCTCGTTTGTCCCCTTACACTATAAAAAAAATCTGCCTTAGGAGAGCAATGGGGCCGTTGGGATACAGGCGTGTATATGTATATTTTTACTATTTTAATTTTTTTTTTATTAAAGACAGTCGATGGCATGTTTACAACCCCTGACTGCTAAGAGGATTAGTTACCGTTTGTTGCAAATCAATACTATTTTTATATTACGCCACGTAGACACTACAGTACATACTTGTATTACTTACCAGTTTTATGTAACTGTATACCGATGTTAAACGAGAGAGCACAGGAAGGGAAGGATGGAAAGCAATATTGCTGATACAAACGGGTTGGGGAGTACAAGCAATAGCTCAAGCAAGTCAGGGTCGCATACCTATAACTACTATATAACTCACACTGACTGGTGCCTCGATACGATGTTTATATATCCGATACTTAGGTTGATCGATATAAAGGAATCCATCCCGATTTTTGTATCGATACAATGCATTTCAATCCGTTAGTGGATGTATACATGTACAATGAGGATCTGATTGAAAAATCGATTTTTTTTTAAATTTTAAAATCGGTAAAGAAACTTTACCCATAACATATATTTGTAACATCAACACCGTGTTTCATAACTTCAAACTATGGTTCGTTGTTATATATATAACAACGAACAGGTTCATGTTACACTAGTATATATATTTCTCTGGCTGTAGATTTTGTTAAACCAGTTGTTATTGCATCTTATATTTCAACTAGCTGACCAGGCAAACGTTGTTCTGCCATAAAAACTCTGTATAGGTTTCTGATCACCTAACGGTATGAAATATACTTTACGATCTATTCTCAGACCTACCAAATATGCACAAAAATTTACATAAGAATCGGTTAAGCCGTTTCGGAGCAGCAAACACTGACACGAGAATTTTATATATACCTTCAATATCGGCATGGTTACTTGTGATGATAGATCATTTCATTTTTGTGTAATACGTTTTGCTCTTTTGAATCGCCAACAATTTATACTAATTGTGATATCTATGGCTGAACCAAAAATTCAAACGTTTTGTCGTTTTTTACAAAAACGGCGAGTAGCAGCTGAAAATATTACAGATAATGCTACGACATCTGGAATTTCATAGCGAAATGGTGGCCTTCACACATATTTCCTAAACCTTTGTTGGACAGCAAGTTTGATCCAATTAAGTATTGGTCAGCGAGAAAGTCGTTTGGGGAACACTGAGCGATATAGCCTTACGGTATTTGTCTGTGCCCTCCGAACGTTTGTTCTCGTTGGTCAACCACACTTTAAATGGACCCATTTGGGGTACAGACGTGAGTGAATGTTATAAAATATTATTAGGGCATAAGAGAATTGTTAAAATTAATCTAGGAATAATGCTGAAATACCTATAAATCTATACTTCAAAAACACGTTTTGACTGCAGACAGTTCGAGTTTATGTATGAGACCCAACAACATCCTCCAGCTATTTACCCACTGAGCTTACACTTCATAACCCATCCGTAAAGCACCCTTTCTTTTCACTGACTTCCCATTCGTCTTACATTATTCTTTCAATGTACTCCCAATTTTCCCATATTAATTTCCAAAAACGACCAGTTGAGAGCAAAATGTTTGACCTCTATTACTTTAATGGGACCAAATTCTAACAGTCGAAATGAGGGTGTTTAATACACCTCTACTTACCCTACCATCAGGGATACAGGCATGAGGGTTTGTGTTAAATCGTGAATCGGTTTCTGTTAAGAGTTAGATTTATAGTTTTTATAACATCCTTTGTGGTTTGTGTCAACTTCTGCTTCATAAATAATGTAACATTTATTATTAAAAGGTGTTGCAAAACGCAAGTTAGGATCAGAATATTATCTGAAAGTATATATAGTCATACACTGCTCAGATGATAGCAGGCTTGCCCATCTTTATGTGAATGAGGTTAAATTATGATTGGCAAGAAGGGACATCTAAGAATTTAATTTAATTATACTGTAATACAAATCTCAGTTAACAGAAAAATGTGAACCTATTACAGAAAAATATTTATCTATAGTTGTATTCTGACACTTGTACATCACGCTTCCCTTCTCAACATGGACAAAAAGGATGGCAGTGACAATTGGTATTTTATCATTGCTGGTTTTTTGTAACAAATATGTCATCTACAGATCAATCTGTCCTCCGTCTTCAACCATCTCTCCAACAGCAGGCACCATGAGAGGTGCAGTGAGAACGGTCTTGCGGCCCTTAGCATCTATTACTTCCAGGGTTTCAGGTTCCACCTCCATTGCAGTCTCCTCTTCCAACAGTCGCTGTTTAAGCCCTGCGGCTGGTGATCTGAAAGGATTGTAAGTTTTTTTCATTTTATATATTTCAAGGTACTAGTTCTTTCACGACTTCAAAGACAACAATTAATGAATGTATCATTTTTCATAAAATTTATTTTTAATTAAATAATGTGAAAGTCCATCTTTTTAAGTAATAAACATTGATTTTGCTGACACGAATCAGCCCAATTGCACACTAGGCTGCAAGAAGTTGTGATTATCTTGTCAAGTCAGACCAGTAAGGTTGTAACAATATTCCTCATAAAGAAGTTTGTAGATATTGAACACAGCAGGAAATGCTAAAGATATAAAGTATAATGCTAAATGTAATCACTTAATGGAAGGTAATTTTGAAGAAAGATGAACTGTGTCTTCAATGATTTGGCACAAGCCAATAAGGCAGGACAGATTGGATAACTCCAACATGTTTGTCATCTTTCAGTCATTTGGATATAAAAACATTACCTTTTCAAAAGAGTGCAAAATAAGATAAATTGCAGCTATTTTTATTGTGGGAGACCTATGCTCAATATAATTATGCCAACTCGACCGTTGCTATATGGCCTCACAAAAAAGTGAGAACTTGAGAAGTAACTTTGCACTAGCACTAGCCCCCCTGCCCCTTATCACCCTCAAAGGCAATTCACTTACAACTCTTGGAGTTCCAGGTGTCCTGTGACCTGCCTGTTTGTCTGTCCTCTTATATTATAAAAACAAAACCTCTTTTTCTTAACTGTTTTTGTTTTGAATGGTATACCACTATTTTGATTTATACTTTCCTTACAGTAGTCGACTAGTTAATTATTTAACTTTGCACCAGTAACTAAGAAGTACGCCAACTTGCAGTTATATATTACCTATTTGTAGTGTGAACTGACTAAGATGAAATAATAAATGAGTATAATGAAAGCCCATGTTAGTAGCAAATAAAAAAACTTACTTGATCAATGAGATATCTTGTTGTACTTCTCTGACATCTCTCTGCCACTCCACTTCCCTACCCTTTCTCAATCTCTGCATAATATAATTATTACTCCTTCTCTGTCTGATTTCTTCCACTTTCTTCATCGCCTCAATAGTCTTTGTCCACAATTCTCTGCTGTATTTGATTGGTGCATTTCTACGTTTTTCGAACTCAAAGGATGGATCAATAGCCAATTCTTTACCAGCAGTCTTACGGTAAGCCTTGGTCCATTTAGTTTTACGTGGGTTCTTCTTCTTTTTAAATGCTGCATGGCATTTCGAACGACAAAATCTGAAAATCTGTAAACAGATAGGTTAGTGTCGAAATATTATGAAAGTTTTGTTTATGATTATAATGCAAACACGATCAATTTTACTTACTTTACAGTCGTTTCTGACGAATTGTATTCCATGTCCAGGATAAATCCTGGACGAGCAGAAGTAACATGTTTCAATACGCATTTTTATACACGTGCGTATTTGTTTAATAGCACGTCAAAAAGAACTACTAAAGTACTAACATGACAAACCAGTGCTGCCAGCTCCTGTTACAAGAAGTATCTGAAATGTCTAGCACCAAAAGACACTAAAACTAATTCTACCACGGACTTATTTCTTTTTGCAGTGATAAAGGGGCAAGGGTGTTTTTTGTACATAAATTCATAAAGAATTATAACGATTTTTTTTAATTCTTATTAGTAATTACCACATTTGCCCACTAATTCTATAGACTTATAATTTTCATATTTCCTCTCAACTTATCTCTCAACAGGATTAATTATCAGGATCAGGATCATTAACAGCTTTATATTATTTATTTATTTATTTTAGGTTACCCAACAATTGTTTACAGAATAAGTACATTTACTATTTATCAACTAAATAACATTTTGCAGGTCTTACAATTAATTATAGGCTAACACCGCATGCACAATATAACAATCTGTTGCTTGGTTTTTATTCGTTTTTGTAATGTTTCTATCAACTATCTTAGGACTGGAATAATTTAACATTTTAATGTAGTAACAATAATAAAGTATTTTTGCATATAAAATATAATAATAGGAATAACGTCAATAGTCTCTACAATATTTTTGCTCTTTGAAATACTGCAAATTTCTTAGGGTAATGAACTAACATCAAATCGACATTAAACTTCAAAAATATGCTCTCTTATCAACTTTTACTTTTATTTTAGTAGTAGATGCTGGTAGCACCGTTGTTAAATAAACAGCTATCATAAAAAAATAATGTTGAAGTTATTCTTAAGGTAACCATTTCATGCTAATGGTTTGTTTTATATGACGTTTTCAATTTAGGAGCTAAAACCTTTAAAACTATACAATTTTTATTAATGACATCTATTGTTGGTATGAAGCAGTAATGTAAAATATAGATATCAGATATCTTTGCTATTCCACAATAGATGTCATTAAAACATATATTCACTTTTCATCACTAGATGGCGTATTTATACACTAATTTGAATTGCTACTATTATTAGATTATGAAGCGTCTAACTTGCTACTGATTTAATTAACATAATTACAAAATTGAGTTTTGTTACATTTTATATCTTTTCATTGCATAACAGAACAAGAAATTTTATGACCCGTGTGGGCGAGTAGTTTGAACATTTTTCTTTTACCGCATAAATGCTGATGACAATATACAAGTGTATGGTTTGGAATTTCAAAATTTTATTTATTACGAGCTTTAAAGTTTTACGAATCAATGTGAGGATTACTTTTACAGATTACATGAATGTTCAATGACACCGAATCTCTAAGAACAATTTTAAAGCTCCGCCAACAGGAAATGTGTTATAGAGATTAATTTTAACGAAACCTACTTGGACAACTGTTTTATCAAATGTTGCCTAAAAATGTAAAACACGACTGCATTTAAGATATTTTTTGCTGACATTATCTCGATATATTTAGAGTTTGTACACTTAACAAAGGTTGTTATTTTATTTATAATAAATAGTAATAACAATAGTAATATTTTTAAATGCTCGTAAAACTGTGGTTATTGTTTAAGATACAATTATTGCATAGCAAGCATATTGCTCACCACCAGGACATGCTCGCCTAGTGTTGGGCCGCCGGCATTATGTCATAAACTAAGTAGGCGCTAGGTTTTAAATATTATTATTATTTCTACAAATAGAATTTTATTACATAGACAATTTTCATAGTTTAAATTCTAATTACCTACAAATGCTGATAATAATAATTCTGATTATATATTTATAAGATAAAATAAATTAAACAATTATATTTAACTCATATCATTTCGTTGAACCCACCCCGCATCGTCACGTGTATAATGCTCGCGGTGTTGCCTGGCTGAATGGCGATGACTATCCTTTGTACCAGGAACGAGCCGGTACTGGAGTCACCACCGTTCTGGTTAATTTGACGACGCCGTCATGCGGGCACTATATGACTGTATATATATTCAAATGATGGACACAAGACCACCCAGACTCAGAATAACAATTTATGGATTATACAAAGTGTTGTCCCGTGTGGGGTTTGAACCCACAACACTCGACGCGGTTGCGAGCAGTTAAACAGTACTGTTTGATAGGTAACTGGCCGTATATTTAATTATGTTCTAAATATGATATAAGTTTTAACAGTGGTAGAGCTATGTTAAGGCACGAATAGGCCGTTTCGGCCGGTGCTTTACCACGGCCAGTGTTGTATTTTCTCCTCTCCCCTTATCCCCCTATCCTTTTTCCCCTCCTATGCAGCGCACTTACGACTCTAAAGTTGCAGATGTCCATGGTTGTCACCTTCTTTCAGTTGATTGTTTGTGATTTTTCTTTTTTGCTTCTGTTTACTTTGTTAGTTTTATAAAAAATAATAAAAACGAGTTCATTTATAAAAAAAATGCATAATATACAACATCATTGTAAGTAGGTACCATAGGATCTGATATACTTTTTAATTGATTGGGGTGTGTTGACACTTGTTCGTCCTTTTTTTATTCACATGTGGAAACCCCCTAGGGCCGTCATGCAACCAGGGTTTCGTCGAACTGTGTTGGAATCGAACTCGAACTAAAACCACACAACAGAATTCCGGGAACAGCTTTAGTAAGACAAAAGCATCACCTTCAGGGTACTCTCAATTAGGCAGCGTTCAGGCACACCACCACCTCGCGGTTGACACACAGGGCGGTATGAGGCGCTGGCAATCGCGTCTCTGCTGCACCGGTTTGCCGGCGGCGAATTGGATCAGAGTAGAGGTCTATCTTCCGGGCCCGCTCACACCAGGTTGTCGGAATGATAGGTGGTCAGAATTTGATGATGGGATCCTATGAGAAGTAATTCCTTAATATATGTATACAGGTGTGGTGGGAAAGTTGGTTTTAGAAGCGTAATGCGTAACCGACAAATAGTTGATTTAGCGTAAAACAAAAAGGATTTTGATGAATTATCCAAAAATAAAATGTTTTTGGTGTAGGTACACATTTTTAAATAACATAGAATTCTCTTGTCGTTTTAAATATTTTATTTTTTTAGTTTTTATACGTCATCTGAATAATCCCTACTTCCTATCAACATCCTTGGTACCTATAGTTTCCTAAATGTCAGCTCTATCATTTTGACATGTCAATTATCTGTTTCAGAGTAGGACTTTAGTATTTAAATAACACGAATATTCATAAAACTGTAAGCGACTTACGTTATTTAAGGGTTCAACTATACCATCCTAAAATATGACCACAGCTTTCTGAAGCAGCCAGTATATTCATTTATATTTATAAAATTAACTTACAATCCATGTATAAGTGTTTCAATTCAATTTTTACTTGCTTCTAATAATGCTTAAAAAGAAACACTACAACAGTATACTGTAGCTACTGAATATATTGATTGAAACTATTTCTATAACAAGTTGTGGGAGAGCCATGCTTACATGCATGGTTAAACCGGAGTATTACCACGACCTCATAGAAAACCGGTTGTAAAGCGATGTTTTGTTTCGCCCAGTAAGTAAGGGCACTGGATACTCGCGGATTAAAGGCCAGCAACGCGTTTGCGACTCTTGAGTACGCCTCCATGGGTGGAGACGATCGCTTACCGACTGGTCATCCGTCTGCTTGATTGCACTCTAAACTTTACGCATTAACTTCTCTTCTTTCCGTTGGCTTCCTTCTTGTAATCATTCCTTATCAATTTGCTAAAAATAACCATTTTTAATATTATAAATACACGGTTCACGGCAATTTACCTGCCCCTTATTATGATAGTGGGATCCAATTCTAATTGGTAAAAGCTGGTTGTTTAAACACGTCTGCCTTAAGGGATACCGGCGCGGCGTGGCGTATGTACTATAAACATATATGTATGTGTAAGATAATAACAGCATGCGCCATGTCGGTGGTCCATTCATGCGACCCACGTGCAGTAATGAGATGACGGTCGTGAACTGATTCGACATTGGCTCATTACCGTGTGCAAATATCACGTCATACTTCGACTTTTGAATTTATATCGAGTGAATTAGACGAAAAATTGTTTTGCATAGACTTTTTCGTATAATACGTCGTCAATTTGGTGTTATGTGATTTTAATTTTGTTTTTATTGGCCTACGTGGTAGTTTTGCTTGACGATTATTCAAATGTAGTGTTCTGGGTGGTATCAAGTTGAGTTATAACTAGATGGCATCATTTGAAAGAATTTATTAGTAGCACATAAAGCTAAGTATCCTACTCGTCATTGTTTCACATATTATTATGTATTGGCTGTTAGGCTGAATAGAATTCAGCCTGAGTTAGAGGCAGTACTTTTTTTTTATACGATAGGGGGACAGACGAACAGATGGGTCACCTGATGGTAAGTGACAACCGCCGTCCATGGACACCCGCATCTCAAGAGTCGCAAGTGCGCTGCCCGCCTTTGAGGGTGATGAGGGATGGGGGATGCAGGGAGCGGAGAGAAGAGAGGGGGGATGAAGAGAAAGGAGATGAGGGGAGAGGAAAGGGGAGAGGGGGAGTTGGGCCTCCAGAAACCTCACTCATTTCGGGGAAATGCAAAGCAAGCTTAAGCAAGTTACTTCACAACCGGTTTTCTGCCGTGGTATCGCACCGGTCGAGCCGGCCCATTCGTGCCTATGCATGGCTCTACCACTGTTAAAAAGAAGTATTACAATAGATCTTCAAAATGGTAAATAATTTTCAAAGTAATTCATAGGAGTTTATAAGATTTGGTTGACGGTACGCCCGCAACTCTTAAACTCTCTGTAGTAAGTTCATACATACATACATTACTCCATCATCCATTAAGGGTTAAGTAGAGGCGTATGAAATAACAGCTGCATTATTATAATTGGAACACTGATGATGATGAGCACGGGTTCCCTGATGGTAAGTGACAGCAGCCGTCCATGGACATCTGCAACTCAAGAGCCGTACACCTTTGAGGCTGATGAGGGGTGGGGGGATGAGGGGAAGTGAAAGATGAGAGGTCATCGCAAGCGTTGCCTTACAACCGGTTTTCTGTGAGGTAGTAGTATTGCACCGGTCAAGCCAGCCTATTCGTGGCTAAGCATGGCTCTGCTACGATGAAACATCGTGGATTAGAAGAGTGCCACGATATCTCTTCCCGCGGGTGTCTTAAAGATGTCTAAAGGATCGGACTGTTGTTTTTTTTTTTATACCATATGAGGACAGACAAACAGACGGGTCACTTGATAGTAAGTGACAACCGCCGTCCATGGACAGACTCGAGAGTCGTAATAAGAGATGAGGGATGCTAGGATGGGAAAGAAGAGAGGGGGATGAGAGATGAGGAAAGGGGAGAGGGGGAGTTGGGCCTCTAGAAACCTCACTCATTTCGGGGAAATGCAACGCAAGCGTTCTTCACAACCGGTTTTCTGTGAGGCCGTGGTATCGCGCCGGTCGAGGCAGCCAATTCATGCCTAAGCATGGCTCTACCACTTAAAAAAATATTACTTAGAACAACCAGATGTTGTTACATTAGGAAATTTAGTTATCTATCTGACAGTATGTATATAGTCATAAAGTCTCTGGATGACAGCAATAGGCTTGCTATTTGTGCTCGTCATTGGGACTAAATAATGGTTGTCATAAAAAGGGGTTCTGAGACGTCTCTGCCAACCTCTACAGGAATAAAGGCGCTAGTGGGAATATATTTATGTAAAAGAAATAAGCAGTAAATGCTTGTTTTTGTGACACTTTTGTTTCGCATATTGCATTCAACACGTGAAACCCGTCAGTCATTCATTCATTGCATTTCCTTTTTACTGTGTTCATGAATGTAAATGCAAAATACCAATATGTTTACTGGAAGTATATGACCTTAGGGAATGCTTCGTCAATTTCTCATGGCGCAGCTAAACTGACAGTTCATTACAATTCGGTACACGTTTAATGCAAATACTGTTCAGAACGTGCTATTTTTTTTACCAACCGCATTCGTGTTTACTGGAGTAGGGCCACCATGTTAAAAACTGAACAGTTATTGTGTGTAAATTATTACAATATTCATTTATTGATCACTTGTAATAAAGTTTTGAATTTTTCATCGATTGACAATTTGGTTATCGTTAGAGTAGAACAAAGCCATTCCATTCCATTGCCAGTAGGCAAAGCCATGCCGACTGAGGGATGGGAGTGTTATCTGCCAGACAGTATATTCACAGTGCCTGCTTGACGGTAATAGGCTTGCCTATTTTATTTAACTCGGACTAAGTTATGCTGCCATAAGTTATGGTGCTCTCCCTCCCAGGCGGGCATATTTGCTTTTTTAAATTATGACACTAACCAAGTTACCTTCATTAATTAGTCTTATATTTTCAGGTCGAAGTGAGGCTTCTACGATTTTTACTTATGCAAACGTAGTATTATGTCAGATCATTTTGAACTCACTTGTATTTTGATTTACTTAAACATTCAACAGAAAGCGACTCGCATCATCGACTGCCAAGATATTTCTGATCGACTTGACACCTTGGCGTTGCGTAGAGATTCACTCTGCATCCTATATCGCATTCTTGTATCATGGGAAGTGTTCAGAGGACTTGTTCGGTTTTATACCGGCCGCAGGTTTCCGCCATCGTCCTACGCGACAAATTAGCAATCCTCATTACCTGGATGATTGGCACTCCACCACTGTCTGCTTCTTCAGAAGATTTTTGCCTCGCACAACCAGCTTATTCCGGACCGATACGACCTTCAAAACTACCCAAAAGGCCGGCAACGCACTTGTGACTCTTGAGTTGCGGGTGTCCAAGAGTCACTTACCATCAGGTGACCCGTCTGCTCGTTTGCCCCCTATCGCATAAAAAAAAACAAAAAAAAACATGTACACAGACCAGACCATATAAGCGATAATGCCTACCAAAACACTCATAATTCTAATGATATTGATTTAATCTTGCCCAGAGAAATTACTCTAAGTTCAAAGGGGGGCCCTTTGAACTTAGAGTAAGTTCTCTTTTTAAAAGCAGAGAAAAATTGTAGTATGCAAGTACTGTAAATTGCTTGTGGTATGAAAACTCATTTCTTTAAAAAATATGTTTGTCTGAAGAGAAATATTAATTTAAAAACTAAATTTTAAATAACTTATGTGTAGCAGAAATATACGATAAAACACAACAAAGTGTGGTTATAGAGCGCATGCAAAAAAGTGCACGTCGCTGTCCGCTGTGATAAACGAGGTGACACGGTGTTACAGTCACGTTGAGCATTGTGATTATATGTATTTGTCGTTTAGGAGCAACGTCTACTTGAAATAACATACACACATACATGTGCTCATGGCTATATCCCTGATGGGTTAACAAAGATGTAATAAATACACACCCACTTATGCCAATTAAAATTTGGTTAATCTAACGTTATGAGAGGCAAGCGTACTAAGCAGTCAATATCACTATTCACTAGACATCACACTACATTTTGCTATTTATTTCTCTATTTATATCTATTTCTATACAATAGAAGCAGTCATAAAGTATATTATTATGTGATCAATATTATTACTGGCACATTCTTTTTAATTTTGGCTGTTATTTGCAATAAGTAATTAATAAGTAGTTATTAAATATTCATGAAATATCTGAATTTTTTCGGCTAAAAAACTTTTTCAAAAATAAAAATACTAGCTTAACTCTTGTCGCTTTTCGATTTCTTCAAAAGTTATAATGAGATTTATTATAATAAGATTTATAATCTATATACATATATATAGATTATAGAAACACGTCAGGTGTTTATGGAATATCGGTCGTAAAGAAGTTCATACACGGCTGTAAGAGTCGGGAAGAAGGAACTTCATTCCAACATTTTTTTATATGAGATGTATGCAAAGAAACTGAATAATATTCAAAGGATTTCTGAATATTAACACGTTCAAGTACCGCTACGCATATCAATCCAAAAAAAGGATTATTTTTTTTTTGTATTCGAATGTTATAAGGCGATAAAACAAAAGTAAATCGATTTCTAACAGAAACGTCTAGAAATTTTCATGGTAATAAAACAAGTAGCAACTTGTAACACTAATGTTATAGACAATAAATTATAAATGTTATGTAATACATTCCATAGACAGTGACATCTGTCAGCCACGTTGTGAGATATCGACGCAAAATGCTATGTTGAATTCATATTATCAATATTACACTTTGTTTGATGGGAGTCTTATATTATGTTAATAATATTAAAAAATATTAGTAACGTGTGGCACACGTTCTAGTTCTAGTATTCTTGTTAACCTCCCCCAGGTAAGCTAAATGCTTGTGTTAGCGGTGGGTTTACAACGATAGTGTACTGGGTGGGGTTTGAACCCACTTGATCGCAAGTCCGATCAGCCATCACGCTACCGCCGCTTGTTATAGATGATATATATAGATGGCTTGTTAGAAACTCATTTGCTTACTGAAGAGATGGCTGAAGATTTGATTTAGTTTGAAGGTGTCTCTCGCTGTTTACGTACTGTCTGATTGATAACAGTTCGATGCCTTAATCGCATTGTACAACACCCACGAAAAAAATGGTTTTTGTCTGTTCTACTCTTCCGAGAACCACACTATGTGGTGGTGGGGGTGGTATGTTTAGGACCAAATACATGGGCCTTTTGACAACTCACCCAAACCCGTTATCCAGTATACTTTAATGCAGCTTAATCCAATTAGAAGACTCAAAAGAGCCGATGTGCTGCCTTACTAAGGGGAGATGGAGCATTGGCTCTACCTCTCCAAACTGCAACCTTTTGCAACTCACCTGATTATAGTCTAGAGTCTAGGCGACTGATCGCAGCTCGAAAATATAGAAAAAAAATGTTTAGGAACGGGTATTGTGTCTCTCAATCATCCGTCCGTTATACACTTTTCTTTTTCACCGATCTATTTTCTTTCAGTTGTTTTAAGATTTCCTCTTTAATGTACCTATTCACCAGCGTCTACACAACCCTAAGGTTGACTGGTAGAGAATGCTTAAGGCATTAAGTCAGCCATTGTACACTTTTCTGCATAGTGTTAAAATTAAAAAAAAAAAGGTCTATATATGGACACATATGGCCCATATGTGTCCATATCTACATAATTTAAGTGCGTTTTTAACAGTGGTAGAGTCATGCTAAGGCTACAATGGGCCAGCTCGACCGGTGCGATACCACGGCCACACAGAAAACCGGTTGTGAAGCAATTGCATTTCCTCGAGATTAGTGAGGTTTCCGGAGGCCCAACTCCCCCTCCCCTCTTTCCTCTCCCCTCATTTTCTTCCTCTTTCGCCTCGCCCCTCTTTTCTTTATCCTCCCCGCTTCCCCTTCTCTCATAGTCTTCAAAGGCGGCAGTGCATTTACGACTCATGAGTTGCAGGTGTCCATGGACGGCAGTTGTCACTTATCATCAGGTGACCCGACCCGCCTGTTCGTCTGTCTCCTGTAATATAAAAAAATATAAAAAACTGGAATGCTGTTGCAGTTGTTGGAAGCACATCACTTGAATACAAAAGACTTGACGAGAGATTTGTTTAAGTGTTTTGTGTGTCTCTATGTATTTTAATGAAAGTTTGGAAAGAGATACAATTAATTTTCGTGAATTAATACTTCAATTATTATCTACTTTACACCAACAATTATTAATTTGCAAAATTTCACACCGATAATTTGCAAAATAATTTCCATATAATGAAGTGATAAGTTCATTACTAGATTATAGGCTTACGTTTGTTGCCGCATATTATCGTAAATGTAAGGTATAAAGTCATCGGAATAAAGCCTTCGTTAAAACGAAAGCCATGTAGTAACACAAACTATTATCTCTGTAAATCGCTTGCATTAGCATTTTGCCAGCGCAAGCGCACTTCAGGCGTACACAACTGGATAAGACACGGACACGACGAGTTTAATAACTTTATCATAGGTTTAAAAATAGTCGTTTGAAAGGACATTATAATGGCACTTTATTTCTACCTATTTTAAGTTTATTTTTATGATAATTAGCACTATACAGTCCTGAACAGCGCGGCAATAAACGAACAACAGCTTCAATTTCTGAACAACATGACTTGCTATTTGCTTTGCTTGATAAATACTTCTGATAAGCATATCTACTGGGTCGAGGTAAATCCTATCTTTTCAAATTTAAGAGTAACCTAATTAAGAGTAACCCAAAGGTAGTTTTTTAAATTAATTTTTAATTTTTTTTAAAGTATAGGGGGACAAACGAGCAGACGAGTCACCTGATGGTAAGTGACTTCCGCCACCCATGAACACTTGCAACTCAAGAGTCTCAAGACTGTTGTCCGCTTTTAGGAGTAGGGAAGAGGGTGGAGGGGCAACAGGGGGAAAGAAAGGGGTTTAGACCTCACAATGCAATCATTGTTAAATAGCAGGTTTTCTGTGAGGCCGTGGTAGTACTGCAGTCGAGAAGGCCCGTACGTGACGAAACATGGCCCTCCCATTTTAAAGCGCCTGACCACGCCTCTGTGGAAAAAAAACATTATAAAAAGCCATTACATTTAGGCATTTAAGTTAATTTTGCGTATCCCGAGTCCCCTGCAATAAATCCAGCTGTGACGGAACACTGTGTGGTTTAAGTCAGTACGAGTCCAACACACAACCTCGACTCCGTTGACTATAAAAAAAGGTTTATCAATTCAACAATCTTGCATAAAGAAATTTGATAAGATGCAAGGTCTTCAATTGTTGTTATACGTGTATAAAAAATGGCGACTACATCAAATTTGTTGGGAGAAGGCTTGTGACCATCATGTGTTGATGTTTTCAATTATTATTACTGACATATGTATATACTACAGATATTTATACGATATGGACATAAGTAATTTAGACTGTTGGTATTTTATGAATAATATATTTTTTTGAGCTGTAAATGTGAGAACTGTGTAGTCAATTATTTAGGTTTATGTTTTGTGTCTCCTTACAGTTCTGATTATGTCATGCTCGCCTAGTAGTCCTGCCAATGGTGGCGTATGTGTCGGGACGTTCGGCTTTTTTTTATTATATAATAAGGGGACAGACGAACAGACGGGTCACCTGATGGTTAGTGACCACCAGAGTGGTTCTACCACGTAAACAAAACTTCCTTTGATGTGGTTGAGATGGATGATGGCTGGCGCCTGCTCGTGAACCAGTGCTGTTGATCGGGGCTGGTCATCTCTGGGCTACTATTACTTAACATAGAATAGTAATTCACATAAACGTTATTTTAGAATGATGTATGGCATTGTCCTCACATATATTATTTTATTTTATGTGTACTTATGAAATGTTATAAGAAACTTATGTAAAAAATTAAAAAGAGAGTGTCCTTGGAGATCCTTGTTTGTTCTTCTCCATAGGATCTACGTATTGGAACAGGCAACTAGCTTCATGACTGACTTAGTCTTACTGACTGAGAAAGTCGGTCAGACTTGACAGTTCAGAAATAAGATTGGTTCAGTGGAAATAAACGATTTTGATTGGATCCTATTAATGTTTAGCAGCAGCAGAATTAATATACAATTACTAGACTTACCGAAGATCCTTGTCGGTCTAAATTTATTTTCCTGAAGTTTAATAAAGCTCTTTGTGTAAGCTTTCATAATGTAACATTAAATAAAAAATAGCTTATTAGAAAATGTGAATAGAGTAGAACTACAATCTTAATAAATAACTATGTTACCTTAACCAGTGTTCCCTTCCTGCTTGATCAGAATAGGCATTGTTGAGTACCAGGCTACCATAGCATCGCAGTAGGTCATTATACCGATGTAAGTAGGTAGGCGCGGTTCAGACGGTCACAGTTGAATCACTAAACGTGTACTGTAAGCTTCCTAGTGCATTATGCGCTCCTCGTGATTGGAGTGAAGAAATAGCCAGTTGAGGAAACTGAACTTGTAATATTAATCGGATTGTTGTACATATAGCTCTGTTATATAATTAGATTGGTACTTTATCTATAGTATACGTGTAGATAATCTTTTATTACCTATATCGCAAATTAAAATATATAGTTTATTAGCTTAGGTAATAAATTAGACAAAATGCATAAGGTACGAAAATTTAATAATAGCAAATTTAAAATGGTTTTATCAGATTGGCTAAAATCAACATTTTTAGACATAAATTTCAATTGATTGTTTATTATTATAATTAAATGTTTAAGTTTGGTGTAATGCTTTTTTACTGCTTGGGTGTTAGGGAATCCCATAATGTATAGAACTTAAATAATATCAATGAAAAGTTGATAACTGGTTTCAACGTGCCTTTTCAATTCTTTTCCGCAATGACTACAAACGTGCAACTCAAAATTTTATTCGTAATTTCTTTTGTATGCCACCATGATCTTGATTCGGTTAAAATGGGATCACTGCAGGAGTTTACTCTTTCGAATAAAAGTTGACGAATAGAACATGATGACAATTTTGAAGATAAACCTTTCTTTAACGTTGGTCATGGATGTATGGCTACGTAACTATGCAAGAAGGACGGTAATGTTTTCCGCGTGTCTGTATTTATGTGTGTAGGATTCATAACTGCCAGAGCCTAAAGGGTTTGATGAATTTCAACATGTGAGAACTGAAGTGTGTTATGTAAATTGCGTTAATCATGGGATATGAATTTAATTTTTTTTTTATGCGATAGGGGGCAAACGAGCAGACGGGTCACCTGATGGTAAGTGACTACCGCCGCCCATGGACACCCGCAACTCAAGAGTCACAAGTGCGTTACCGGCCTTTTAGGTAGAGGTACGCTCTCTTCTTGAAGGTTTGAAGGTCGTATCGGTTCGGAAATACGGCAGGCGACAATTTGTTCCATAAGCTGGTTGTGCGAGGCAAAAAGCTTCTGGAGAAGCGCACAGTGGTGGAGTGCCAATCGTCCAGGTGATGGGGATGGATATTTTGTCGCGTAGGACGATGGCGGAAACCAGCAGCCGGTATAAGTCCGAACAATTCCTCTGAACACTCCCCATGATACAAGCGATAGAGGATGCAGAGTGAAGCTACATCTCTACGCAACGCCAAGGTGTCTAGTCGATCAGAAATATCTTGGCAGTCGATGATGTGAGTCGCTCTCCGTTGAATGCGGTCAAGAGGCAGAAGTTGGTACTGGGGTGCACCTGCATAGAGATGAGAACAGTATTCCATGTGCGGCCTTATAAAGTTGCAGGCGGTGGGCCGGAGTAAAATACTGTCTCGATCTGTTGTGACCTCGAAACTGGACTTCGCTTGATATATCGACGCCAAGGATTCCGATACTGGCTGATGCAGTTAGGGAAGTGCTCTCAAATTGAGGTGATACGACCAATGGCATCTTTTTAGCGGTGAACGCGCAAACCTGTGTCTTCGTGGGGTTAAATTGGACTAGGTTAAGTCGACCCCAATCTGAAACTTTTGATAAAGAAGTTTCGATTTCAGACACAAGTTTGGATCGGCTTTCGATGACGTTTACCCGAGAAATGTTAGCGCGGCCGGTGTAAAGGGCATCACTCGTGCTATCGTCTGCATAGCAATGGATGCAGCTAATCTGCAGCATGTCGTTGATATGCAGAAGAAACAGGGTGGGTGATAGCACACAGCCTTGTGGGACACCAGAATTAACAGACTTGGAGTCGGAGCATTTACCGTCAACAACGACCTTGATGCTCCTGTCTGTAAGAAAACTGGTGAGCCAATTGCACAGTTTCTCGGGAAGCCCATAGGAAGGAAGCTTCGCAAGGAGCGCTTTGTGCCAGACCCGATCGAAGGCCTTCGCCACGTCCAAACTAACGGCCAACGCTTCCCCCTTGGTCTCGATCGCCTGTGCCCACCGGTGAGTCAAGTATACGAGAAGATCACCAGCTGAACGACCCTGACGGAAGCCGTATTGTCGATCATTGAGGAGCTGGTGGTCTTCTAAGTACCGGGGGAGCTGGCAGTTAACAATGGATTCCATTATCTTGGAGAACAAGGAGGTGATGGCTATGGGTCTGTAGTTGGACGGATCCGAGCGATCTCCTTTTTTAGGGATTGGGTGCACTAGAGCTGTCTTCCATGAGTTCGGGACTACGCCAAGAGAGTAGGAAAGCCGATAAAGGCGCGTTAAAACCGGTGCTAACTCTGGAGCACACGTCTTCAGCACGATAGGAGAGATTCTATCGGGCCCACTCGACTTATGAACGTCGAGGGAAAGAAGCACTTTACGCACTGCCCTTTGTGTAAACCGGACTTCCGGCATGCGGGTCTCGCACTGCGGTATGGTCGGCGGTGCGTTTCCCCCGTCGTCCAGGGTCGAGTTGGACGCAAAGAGTTTGCCCAGAAGATCGGCTTTTTCTTTAGCGTCGTGGGCCAACGAATTATCTCCTATGCGCAGAGGTGGAAGGGATGGCTTACAAAAGTTCCCCTGGACAGCTTTGGCAAGAGACCAGAATGCACGAGTTCCGGAGGGGAGATTAACTAGTTTCTCGCCAATTCTGCCGATGTGAGCCGACTTCACCCCAGCAATTACTCTTTTGAGGGACCTGGAGGCAAAGTTAAATTGCTTCTTTAATGTGCTGGTCTTTACATCCCGTGCTGTCGCTGCATTAGCCCATGCTTGATAACATTCCTGCTTTCGGCGGGACGCCGCTTTGCAGGTTCGACCAAACCAAGGCTGGGACTTGCCACCTGTGGGAATCAGGGAGAATGGAATGAAAAGTTCCATACCCTGAAGCACAACATCCGCGACAGAGTCGGCAACGACATTGGGATCATCCGGCGAGAAGCAAACCTGCCTCCATGGGTAGGATGCAAAGAATGTTCGCATTCCATCCCAATCCGCTGACCTATAGTGCCATACGCGTCGACTGCCTGTAAGTCGCGGCCGCAGCGAGTGAACGAGTGGCACCATACTCCTAATCAGGCAATGGTCCGAAGAGCAGAGAGGGGCCTCAACGGATACTTTGTAGCCGTCAGGATGTGAGGTCAGCAGAAGATCCAACAGTGAAGGCACGTGGCTTTCTGCATCTGGGATTCGCGTAGGCGTTGCTACCAGCTGCGTCAAGCCATATGCCAAGGCGAAATCGTGAACAGATCTTCCCGCATGATCGGTTTTGCGCGAACCAAGCCATTCGGCGTGATGGGCGTTAAAGTCGCCAAGAATCACGATCTCTGCGGATGGGACCTGCTGGAGCACTGAGTCTGTAGCCATTTGGACGTGGTCGATGAGTCGGTCCGTTTCGGCATCATCGCTATGGGACCTGTAGAGGCATAGGTAGATGCGGGGATGGTCGTCGCAGTCTACACGTAGCCATAAGATGGAGAGGTCCCTACCTTCAAGATTGCCGAGGCGGCGAGAAGTGATATCATCTCTAACGTACACGCATACACCAGCCTTAGAAACAAAGAAGTGTTCCAGTCCGTATCCAGGGTAGCAGAGGTAGGATGTGAACGCTGGAGATGATATTTGCGGCTCGGTTATAAAGAGCAAATCCACGGCGTTTACCGTGGATTTTTGTGACAGGGGGTGGCATGGTATGCCTTCTCTTGCCCCGAGCAGATTTTGAGAGCGCAGTTGAGCCCCCCCCCCCCCCAGAGTACGAGGGGCAACCTGGGCGTCCACGCTCAGGTATATTCCGTACTGAGGGTGGACATCCAGGGGGGTATTCTCCAACGCTAGTGCTGGTACCCCCCTGGGGTATCCTTTTTGTTAACAGCGCTATCATAAGGGGGGTTGGGGCATTTTGGGCCTCCGGAAACCTCACTCATTTCGGGGAAACGCAAGCGTTACAACGGGTTCTATCTCCGTACGGGACAACACTTTTAATATACGTTTAATATACGTCTGTCTACCCCTTCAGTATATAAGTATAGTTATTTCTTATATCGTTGAGGTTTTGTAAGTACTCTAAAGATACAAAGATTCATCGTTCACCTGTTCTGGCATTCAGAAGTTGTAGTGTATTATAGAAACAACATACATACTCTAAAAACATTACACTCCATTGGTAGTCGTGTAAATTTTAGTCGGCTCTGAGGTAGTTACTTACGCTTCTGCATACCCCTTCGGAGATAAAGGCGAGAGTGTATGTATGTTTGTGTATAAAATATATAAAACACACCTTTATATTTTTTTTACATAATATTTGCGGATTTAATAATGAGCAATAATGTCACTGACCACACACAACCCGATAATGCGATTGTGGTCACGTTCTGTTGTCTAGACACCGTTCCTCGAGTGGGCTTATAAAAATGTCAGACGGCCGACACCCATCACACCTCACATCATCACATGCGAGGGTTAAATTCGAATTGAATCCGTTTTAAAATAGATTTGGTTTATCGTCTGAATGACGTTGACGAATTCTTAAAGAGAATTGACGTTGAGTTGAATGAATGAGATACAGTCAAACTGTAAACTATATTTGATTATTCCTTACCTATATTTATTTAAAAATAGGTCTGTCATGTACATTAGAGATGATATCATTTCTCGCCGCCTCGGCAATCTTGAAGGTAGGGACCTCTCCATCTTATGGCTACGTGTAGACTGCGACGACTATCCCCGCATCTACCTATGCCTCTACAGGTCCCATAGCGGTGATGCCGAAACGGACCGACTCATCGACCACGTCCAAATGGCTACAGACTCAGTGCTCCAGCAGGTCCCATCTGCAGAGATCGTGATTCTTGGCGACTTTAACGACCATCACGCCGAATAGCTTCGTTCGCGCAAAACCGATCATGCGGGAAGATCTGTTTACGATCTCGCCTTGGCATATGGCTTGACGCAGCTGGTAGCATCGCCTACGCGAATCCCAGATGCAGAAAGCCACGCGCCTTCACTGTTGGATCTTCTGCTGACCTCACATCCTGACGGCTACAAAGATTCCGTTAAGGCCCCTCTTGGCTCTTCGGACCATTGCCTGATTAGAAGTATAGTGCCACTCGTTCACTCGCTGCGGCCGCGACTTACAGGCAGTCGACGCGTATGGCACTATAGGTCAGCGGATTGGGATGGAATGCGAACATTCTTTGCATCCTACCCATGGAGGCAGGTTTGCTTCTCGCCGGATGATCCCAATGTCGTTGCCGACTCTGTCGCGGATGTTGTGCTTCAGGGTATGGAAATTTTCATTCTATTCTCCCTGATTCCCAAAGGTAGCAAGTCCCAGCCTTGGTTTGGTCGAACCTGCAAAGCGGCGTCCCGCCGAAAGCAGGAATGTTACCAAGCACGGGCTAATGCAGTGACAGCACGCTATGTAAAGACCAGCACATTAAAGAAACAATTTAACTTTGCCTCCAGGTCCCTCAAAAGAGTAATTGCTGGGGCGAAGTCGGCTCACATCGGCAGAATTGGCGAGAGACTAGTGAGTCTCCCTTCCGGAACTCGTGCATTCTGGTCTCTTGCCAAAGCTGTCCTGGGGAACTTTTGTAAGCCATCCCTTCCACCTCTGCACATAGGTTATAATTCGTTGGCCCACGACGCTAAGGAAAAAGCTGATCTTCTGGGCAAACTCTTTGCGTCCAACTCGACTCTGGACGACGTGGGACACGCACCGCCGACCATGCCGCAGTGCCAGTAATCCGGTTTACACAAAGGGCAGTGCGTAAAGCGCTTCTTTCCCTCGACGTTCTTAAGTCGAGTGGGCTGAAGACGTGTGATCCAGAGTTGGCACCGGTTTTAACGCGCTTTTATCGGATTTCCTACTTTCTTGGCGTAGTCCCGAACTCATGGAAGACAGCTTTAGTGCAGCCAATCCCTAAAAAAGGAGATCGCTCGGATCCGTCCAACTACAGACCCATAGCCATCACCTCCTTGTTCTCCAAGATAATGGAATCCATTGTCAACTGCGAGCTCCTCCGGTACTTAGAAGACCACCAGCTACTCAATGATCGACAATTCGGCTTCCGTCGGGATCGTTCAGCTGGTGATCTTCTCGTTTACTTGACTCACCGGTGGGTACAGGCGATTGAGACCAAGGGGGAAGCGTTGGCCGTTAGTTTGGACGTGGCGAAGGCCTTCGATCGGGTCTGGCACAAAGCGCTACTTGCGAAGCTTCCTTCCTATGGGCTTCCCGAGAAACTGTGCAATTGGCTCACCAGTTTTTTTACAGACAGAAGCATCAAGGTCGTTGTTGACGGTGCATGCTCCGACTCCAACTCTTTTAATTCTGTGCTATCACCCACCCTGTTTCTTCTGCATATCAATGACATGCTGCAGATTAGCAGCATCCATTGCTATGCGGACGATAGCACGAGTGATGCTCTTTACACCGGCCGCGCTAACATTTCTCGGGTAAACGTCATCGAAAGCCGATCCAAACTTGTGTCTGAAATCGAAACTTCTTTATCAAAAGTTTCAGATTAGGCTCGACTTAACCTAGTCCAGTTTAACCCCACGAAGACACAGGTTTGCGCGTTCACCGCTAAAAGGATGCCATTGGTCGTATCACCTCAATTTAAGAGCACTTCCCTAACTGCATCAGCCAGTATCGGAATCCTTGGCGTCGATATATCAAGCGAAGTCCAGCTTCGCGGTCACTTAGAGAATAAGGCCATATTAGCCTCAAAAAATTACACAGTATTTTACTCCGGCCCACCGTCTGCAACTTTATAAGGCGCAGGTTCGGCCGCACATGGAATACTGTTCTCATCTCTATGCAGGTGCACCCCAGTACCAGCTTCTCCCCACCGCATTCAACGGAGACCGACTCGCATCATCGACTGCCAAGATATTTCTGATCAACTTGACACCTTGGCGTTGCGTAGAGATGTAGCTTCACTCTGCATCCTCTATCGCTTGTATTATGGGTAGTGTTCAGAGGAATTGTTCGGATTTATACCGGCTGCAGGTTTCCGCCATCGTCCTACGCGACAAAATATCCATCCCCATCACCTGGACGATTGGCACTCCACCACTGTGCGCTTCCGCACACGCACCTGTCTGCTCGTTTGCCCAATATAGTATAATAAAAAAATAAAAAAAATCGGGCGAGGTGACCACTTAAACCGCTACGCCATCCGTGCAGTTTCCTTCCAATATACTCCAAAATTTTCCCATCAAATTCCCTACTACGTTAATGGGACTAAATTATAATGAACGAAATGTGGGTGTTACTTACGCCTCTGCGCACCCCTTCAGAGAGGCGGGCGAGAGTGTATGTATGACATACATATATGTGTGTGGTTCCATTTATAATTTGTTCCTACTAACTTAATAAAATGAACGACCCTATCGCCGTCAACCGGGCACTTTGCGAATTAAAATGGAATAATTGGTAGTAGAAAGAGAAAAGAAGAATAATGGAATACAATGGAACGATATGTCTTTACAGATATATTGTTAAGTGTTAGTAATGGATCTAAGACATGGGTGCCGCATGCCTGTAACTCGATCTGCCGGGAGGTGCGAGTCCTGCGCCATAGCACCTGGTCCTCGCCCATAAGCAAATTAGTCGATAAGGTAGGATGACCCCCCGCAAAATGCACCGATAACTTGAAAAAGGCGGCTGGAACAGAGCTTATTTAATCTCTATTAGGCACGAATGGGCCGGTTCCACTGGTGCGATACCACGACCTCACAGAAAACTGGTTATGAAGCGCTTGCGATGTATTTCTCCGAAATAAGTTATGTTTAATTCGTCACAGTCAAAGGCGGGCAGGGCACTTATGACTCTTGAGTTGCAGGTGTCCGTGGACGGCGGTTGTCACTTACCATCAGGTGACCCGTCTGTGTGTCTGTCCCCTATAGAATATACAAAAATATTTATTTACTCGTTTGATTTGTTTTTCTTCCTACTTTTAATTCTGTCCACCTAAAAATACTTATCTACAAAACGATGTGATATGATTCTGATTTAAGAACAATAGCTGCACGACAATTGTGTTTTAGCAGTTATAGGTAATTAAAAATTTGTTAATGTTCCTCGTTATCATGACTTTGTAGTTTAGAGTTGTCCATATTTACATGTTCATCGTGATTGGTAAATGTATAGCTTAATACCATTCACGATCGTGAACGGAACTCTAATTATTATTGAGTTATCTTTTGTTATTTGAGTTGCCAAAAAATTACAGTTAATAGAGGCATATTATTTCATAAAAAAGATTAAAAACGGCTAATAAATGAAACAGTCTAGTTCTGCTCTAATATATCTATTTAATTAAGTATATTTTTGTAATAGTATCATCATCATTTAGGGTAGTGCAGTTCACTGTTGAACAAAAGCCTGCTCCGACGTGCGCCATACGACCCGGTCAAGCTTTCGCATCTACATAGTCTATCCCAGATACCTTCCCCAGGTCTTCAGTCCGTCTGGCTGTGGGTGCAATACCTTCCTTTTACTCATAACTTGTCTCCACTCTAGGACCTATATATATATATATCTATCCTTCGGCAGATGTGGCCACCCTATTGCCACTTGAGTATTTTTATTCTGCAAGCTATGTAGGTAACTTTAAAAGTATAAAAAAATATATATTAATAGAATGTAATGATATTTATATTATAATATTTCTTATTAATAATATATAAAAATGTTTATTAAATAATGGGCTATCATTTACGCTTGCACACAGCTGCAATTGTTTGTATGTAACTGCTCAAAAAGGAGTGTAATTTTTTAGGATAGGTTTATATCATATATTTTTTTAGAGTTTCTTTATTCGACCCTAGCTCCTAAGTTTTAAAAAGGTTTGCATGTATGGAGTTTAATTACAATCCTTGACTCAGTGACTATACAAAATGTATGTATTTATTATGAAGATTATATTTATTAAGTTGTTATCAATGCGGTTAACGTTTCAGAGTTAAGATAATGAAAAATATTTTTGTAATTCACTACAACATTGTGACTTCTCCACACACTACATTAACTAATGCCTTTGTTTTATCTGACCGTTTGTCATATGCTTTTATTCAGGATGTATAAATATTATTGGATAATGATCATTTTTTTTATAACTAGCATGTTGCCAGCGAGTTTGTTTCGTGAAATTTTTTATCGTTAAATTCAATTACCTGTTGAGCCATTCTTGTGTAATCGAGTAACAAACATCTAAAATAGTAGTAAGATGTTGTCACTACAATGTCTACCGAAGAAGGTACGAGTAACATTGCTGGCTGATATACCTTTATTTGGTGCAAAGAGGTACGTATGTACACTCAAGAAATTCTTAAAATACTTGAAATTAGATTTGTAGTGAATCAGATCCATCCAGTAGATCCACAGTAGAACAGGGGATAAACAACTGGGCTAGTTCTGCTCTTCGGCTGTTGTTTCTTTTGAGTGTCAAAATTATATATAATTATAGATTATGATAGCCGCTCGTTAAAATAGTATCTCGACGCTGAGTGTTCTCTGTCCTGTTCTGTTTTCTCTATGTCCTGCAATGTTTGTTAATGTGTGAGCACTATGTAACTATCATAAAATTAATTTATCTGTCGTTGCTTCGCTTTAATTCTTTTTATCTATTTCGGTAGTATAGTGTAGTAGTGATATAGTTCTGGGTGCATCGTTTTCACACATAATTTTAATTATATATAATGATGGTATGTAAACAAAACATTTTAAAACGGTGGAGTTTCTTGCCCATTCTTCTCCATATAAAACTACATTTTAAATTGGACGACTAGAATCAATTCTATTTATAGTAAATGTAAATGTTGACGTTCAAAAGTGCCTTTGGGCCTATTTCCAATAAATGCTTTGACTTTGATTTTCTTTTATGAAATAGGGGACTGATTAACCGACGGGTCACATGATCGCAAGTGACAACCCCCGCCCAAGGCGGTTGGCCCAAACTGGTTTTCTGCGAGGGAGTGGTATTACATGGTCGAGCAGACCCATTGTTGCCTAGTCATGTCTCTCCCACAGTAAACAATGTGTTGATAAAGTTCACCGCGACACAGCATTTATTCCTAATTCTGGAGTAGACTTTTTTTAACAACAACGTCATTGTCCTCCTCATACTACAGAAATAATTACTATTTATTATATTAATAACTATATATCTTGTAGAGTTGTATCAGCCATTTTGAATATTCCCAAAACCTGTCTAATCTTCATAATAACATTTTATGTAACATTGATATCCTTTACCGTTGCCATTGACATTCATTACAACGGCTCAATGTTTCACTTATTTATTAAAACAATTTTAATTTTACATACCCCATTTTCCTTCTCAACGAGGTAACGGAGAAACTAGACCAGTAATGCACAAAACAACATTTAATGTGAAGCGGATAGGATAAGTATAGGGCTGTATTAGGGTAAGTAGATGCGATTTATTTAATGTGGCGGAAATAATCATAAATTATGTGCTTAGCTTAAGCAGAACTTCAATTAGATTAGATAAGAATACGACGACCAGAAGAATTGAGAGAAGGTATTTGCTTCTGTCATTACTACGAATGGCAAATGAGATACAGTTTGTTCTAGGGCGTATAAATATTGTTTCATTAATATAGAATTATTTATTTTAGTGTTTTGTCGTATCTATACTCAAATAAAGATTTGTGTTCTATTCCTACTAAAAGTGTTCCGTACTTACAATCCTAATCACACGGGTCGTTGATGACGATGAGATGGGATTCTAATCCATTTAACGAAATGAAATTCATAGATTATTTACATTTACTGGTAAATTACTAAACTTGCCAATTTTACCGTGGGAGAGACAGGCTTACGCACGAATGGGCAGACTCGACCGAGTATTGCCGCGGCCTCACAGAAATCCGGTAGACAAACAATGCTTGCATTATATTGCCAAGATAATGACTAAGGGTACCGAAGGCTAACTCTCCTGTTCTCTTTCCCCTCCCCTCAGCCCCCCACTCCTCTTTCCCCTCCCTAATTTTTCACCCTCAAAGGCGGGCAGCGCTCCTACCACACTTGAGTTGCAGTGTGCACAGGCGGAGGTTGTTATAATCTATTATAGTATATTTTATCATCATCGATGTTTACGTACTGCTTAATCATTTAACAACCAAATACATTTTGATTCTAAAAAAAGTATAATCTAAGTCAAATAAGGCTTTTGTTAATCATTCTTAATATACTTTTCAAAAAAAGAAGCAGACATTATAAAAAATAAATAAAAAAAAAAACAATAATTTTATAGACTATTAATATATATATATTAATAATATTTTTTTAGTTTGCATTGACTAAACATGCAATGAGGATGGTGACCACCACTCTTGGACTCCATTTATTGCTTACCATCAGGCAAAGTGGAGTCATTATGGTAGGCTTACAAATAAAAAAAAAATAGGATACATACATACATACGCTTTGGTCCCACTTACGTTACTATTACTTATTGCCGTCAACCGGGCACTGTATTATGCTATATATGTGTAGCACTGTACTCGTTCAATAACCTGTTATATTAATTATATCGCTGAATAGAGGGTAGTTTGGTAAGTTGTTGCCGAACTCACTCCGCTTTCGCGGCACCATTACGATGATCCTTTTGCCCTCATTTGAAGACCTCTTTGTGTAACAAACATTTTATACCAGCGCAGTGTGGTGACGGTGGACTTATTAAAGTACCGTGCACACCTGGATTTCAGACTTCGCCGCTTGACCTGCCATTTGTGTTTCTCTGCACATAGGTTATAATTCGTTGGCCCACGACGCGAAGGAAAAAGCTGATCTTCTGGGCAAACTCTTTGCGTCCAACTCGACTCTGGACGACGTGGGACACGCACCGCCGACCATGCCGCAGTGCCAGTAATCCGGTTTACACAAAGGGCAGTGCGTAAAGCGCTTCTTTCCCTCGACGTTCTTAAGTCGAGTGGGCTCGATAGAATCTTTCCTATCGTGCTGAAGACGTGTGATCCAGAGTTGGCACCGGTTTTAACGCGCTTTTATCGGATTTCCTACTTTCTTGGCGTAGTCCCGAACTCATGGAAGACAGCTTTAGTGCAGCCAATCCCTAAAAAAGGAGATCACTCGGATCCGTCCAACTACAGACCCATAGACATCACCTCCTTGTTCTCCAAGATAATGGAATCCATTGTTAACTGCGAGCTCCTCCGGTACTTAGAAGACCACCAGCTCCTCAATGATCGACAATTCGGCTTCCGTCGGGGTCGTTCAGCTGGTGATCTTCTCGTTTACTGACTTGCCATTTGTGTTTCGGGGTAAGCGTTTGTAATGTATTTTTATAAATGTTTCTGAACGTACAATTTGTCAAAGTTATGATAATATATCAATAAAATATCTAGGCTCTGTTCCTCTCCAGATTTGAATGTGTTCGTACGTGTTTTTAATAAAATCATATTAAAACGCGTGCATCTTGTTTTATTTAGTGTATTAGAGACACTAGCGATGTTTGATTGCTTTCAGTAGTATTGTACAGTGTATGGACAAACGGTTTTCAAACAAACAATTCACAATAATTTTGATTCACAATACACTAGTGTAAAATTACTTATTATGCCGTGCCTTTAACTCGTCATAAAACCGTGCCTTTAACTCGTCATAAATTGGTTTGGTGATCGCGTTTGCGGCATCCTTAAATGTTATTTTTTGACGTTAATACTCCCTACGTATCACTAACAAAGGTTGTTCCTAGTCAAAAGATACTAAAATATTTACTAATTTCTGTCATAACAGTATTGTCTGGACGTTTTGACTAATAGTTTGTAACAATTGTGTTTGTAATATATAGTTTGTAATGGTTGAGATGGATGATGGCGCGTGCGTCATGCTCGTGAACGAGTGCCATTGATTAGGGCTGGTTGTCTCCGGACTGCTATTATTTAACATAAAGTAGCAATTATCATTAATATTATCTTAGAATATATTGCATTGTTAAATTGTGTAAAATATTTAAAAACAAAAGAGCGTCCTTGGAGTTTCTTGTCTGTTCTCCTCCATAGGATTTATGTATTGGGACAGGCAACTAGCTTCACCACAGACTGACTGACTTCTCTCATGACAATTAAAAAATACTAATAATTGGTTCAATTGTAATAGTTGATTTTGAAATTGATTTGATTATTGATTTTGAATAATTGAAAACGATATCCAACAATATGCTTGAGTAGCTACTGATATTAAAGAGCCTTGTCCAATGTTCGGCTTAATAGTTTTCGTTTCAATAAAACGGAATGTTTTAATTATAAGCAATACATGATAAGCGAGCTGCTGACACCTTAGGTATGTTGACCTAAGGTGTCAGCATATTTTTTGCTGAGCTGAGCTGATAACATATTTTTTTTATACTAAACTAGAGCTAAAGTAATACATTATCATTAAACTTTAAATATCCATTTTTTTGGGGTAGGTGCAATGTTATTTCGGTGCAATAAAGTTTCGGATAGTTCATTCTATGACCAAACGCCTGCCTGACAGCAGTACTAGTTTAAAAAATAAAAAGAAATGCGATTTATAGAATAATGGGGATAGATATGAATATTATCTATTGCCATTCCACAAATCGCATTATCTTACTAATTAATATACCATTGTACCACGTATGTAGGTGGCCTTCTCCCCAGATTCTTACCTGACAAATCTCACAAATCTCGGAATTGGGACAGACTGCAGCAGCTCGATGAAAAAATAATTTCCCGGCGCCATGCAGGAACATCTTCTGAACTTTGTCTAGGTCTGGAACGCGTCTTAAAAGTTTTCTAGCTTGTTTTTTTGCTGGACTGTTGGTCTAGTGCTTAGTGATTTTGACTATGAAGCCATAGGTCGTGGGTTCGATTCCCACCCAGGATTGTATTATGATGTAGAGCATGATCATTTGTTTTGTATTTAGAAATATATAATCATGTTTATCAGCAGTCTGGTTATCATAGTCTAGGTCATGGTCTGCTTATTATGGGATCAGAATGCCATGTGTGAGATGTAAAAATACAACGCTTATATATTGTCATTATATTTGTTAAGATATTTTAAAATTTGGTGATACCTCTAAAATTAAATCTGAAATTTAAAATTATTGGAATAGACGAAAAACTATCAATAATTGTATTACATTCTTGTTACTAGTGACATATATAAAATACTTTCTCCTAATATCAGTCCAAGTAACGTGAGTAAAAGTATTGACTTCAGAGACACCGCACTGTTATTTATGGTCGGTAACATTAGTTAATTCGTAGTTGACCTGTTTTTTAAGTGATATACGGCCACGAACTGTAGCATTAAATTATTCAAGATCAGGGAATAACTTATTCAAGAAAGGGAACAGGGGACCACAATTCAGGGATCAGATCAGGGATCTTTCTGTGGACATCCACAGAAAGAAATAGGCTGGCCCTCTTCAACTGCACTAATTTAAATGTTGAAATATTTCTGAACGTACAATTTGTCAAAGTTATGATAATATATCAATAAAATATCTAGGCTCTGTTCCTCTCCAGATTTGAATGTGTTTGTACGTGTTTTAAATTAAATCAAGTAAAGTCATAGTAAAGCGCGTGCATCTTGTTTTATTTAGTGTATTGGAGGGCTCAGAGCCAGCCCAGGGCCACACTAGCGATGTTTGATTGTTTCCAGTAGTATAACATGGACAAACGTTTTCCATACAAACAATTCACAATAATTTTGGTTCACAATACACTAGTATAAAATTACTTATTATGCTGTGATGTGGTAAAAGGTGATGAGGTCATTATATTTGGCTAAAATTAGGCGTTTTTAATACACGTCCACCTAACTCCTCGGGGAAATAGAAGTGAGTATGTATTTATGTAATATTAAATTGAGCCCTCAAATCCAGAGTCAAATTAGTCTCAATGCAGATTTGTTTTCACTAGACTTGAAAAGGAAAGACAGTATTCAATTTTCCATTTTATGCTTAATGTGCATTTAATGCTTAAGTAATATCGTTAAGAGATGTTCAATATTTCTCTTAAAAATAGTCCAATAAAAATATGCTTAAATTTTTTTTTATACTTAGGGAATGTATCCATACTACGTGACCCGTTCATGGGGGGTCTTTAAAATACCACGCTTTGTCACAGGGGGGGGCGTAGTCTTAAGTTTTCATCACCTAGTCAATAATCTCTAACAAAATCTCAAGGAGCTATATTGAAAAATGTGAATAAAAGAAAAGAATACTTCTACTTCAGTTAATTAAGTTCCTGTTACAATATGTTTTTTTCTTCCTAATAATACTATTTCACTTGTAGTAGTAGGTATGCACGCATTCTGGGCGTCACGCGGCAGGCACGTATTACTAAAGACAAACGTGAGCCAAAATATATTTTTATAACTTTCAATTTAAAAAATATATTTAAACCACACCTCTGAACTACTACGTGAAAACTCGAGGTCTTACCAAATACTACGAGTGTGCAACAGAGTGGGGGTACAAAAATTAAAAAAAAACGGGTCACGTAGTATGGGTACGTTCCCTTATCATGAAATAGATAAAAAGTTAGTTGCATTATTAACAGGCATTGAATCGCTTTTTTAAGGGTTTCGTACCCAAAGGGTATAACAGGACCCTATTACTAATACTCCGCTGTCCGGCTGTCCATCTGTCTGTCTGTCTGTCCGTCCGTCTGTCACCAGGCTGTATCTAATGAACCGTGATAGTTACACAATTGAATTTTTCACAGATGCTGTAATTCTCTTTCCGCTGTATCAAGAAATACTTAAAAACAGAATAAAATAAATATTAAAGGAGGCTCCCATACAACAAACGTGATTTTTTTTTGCTAGTTTTTTCCACGATATTGATAACGGCAACAGGTAGACGCTTGAAATATTCACAGAAGATTTAGTTATATATTCATTTTAAAAATAAATAATTAAATTAATATTTAAGGGGAGCTCCCATACAACAGACATGTTTTTTTATTGACGTTTTTACACTTGGCCGGTTTTTTTAAGTAATTTTTTTTTTTTTTGTATTCTTCGTATATGTCATTTGTGCGAATCAAAACCCTCAACCACTAGATAAACAGGCCTTTTAATTTTTGTGGTATTTTTAGAATCCTTACGTCAATTTGAGTAGCAATGGCATGTTGTACTGTATGGAAAAACTTTAATATTGTAGCTTCATTTACATCTATATATACACACTCTCTCGCCTGTATCCCAGAAAGGGTAGGCAGAGGCGTAAATAAATCCTTCATTTTGCTGATTATGTTTTAGCCAGACATTTTTGGGAATCAGATAAGAATATTTAGAGTATATTGACAGAAAAGGGTCTATAAAATGGAACGCAATGAATATTGCTGATACAGATGGATTGTGGAGTATAAGCAATAGCTCAAGCAAGTCAGAGTTAAGTTTTCAAATTTATTTGTTGCGTCCAATGGGATAGAAGCTCTCCAATAAAATAATTACTCATTTTCAACCGACTTCAATTTTTTTATTTTTTTTTTCAATCGACTTCAATTTTTTTATTTTTTTTTCAACCGACATCAATTTTTTTTATTTTCTTTTCAAACGACTTCAAAAAAGGAGGTTTTCTACTGTATTTTTTTTAAATGTTTGTTGCCTTAGAACTTTCAACTGGATGAAACTAATTTATTTGAAAGCTGGTGCTTCCCGTGTGGTCCTATTTCAATTTGGTCCAGTTCTGACACTGGCATCCTTGAGAAAACCATACAAGTATTCCATTTGCATTAAGCATGTGCGCGACAAATGGACGAATAACTCATTGTGACGCCAACCGATTTTGATGATTCTTTTTTTTTATTGGAAAGGATATACTTTAAGGGTAGTTAGATAAGAGTTTGGTTAGGTTCTGTTCTGACAATGGCATCCATGAGAAAACCATATAAGTCTTAAATTTATATTATAATAATTATGTACTCATTGAAGTCGGTTGTTTACTTTTTTAAAGTGAATTATTATTTCTTTAAATTTTGCTCATCCATATTTTTATACTAAAAATCGTCATTAATTTAGGCAGTCATTACAGATGTACGAAGCAGATAATAAATGTTCTACGAATAATAAAATCGGTTTAATAACCCATTAATTGGAATAGACCGAATCACATTACGATCGAATGTAATATGGAATGCATAAAATTCGAACAGACCGCGTATCGAATGATATCAATATTGTAATCGATACATTGATAATCGTTCACATGGAAATAGGATGTTACTTACCATTTGACGACCATTCGTAATGTTGGTAGCGATGGTACGTGAAAGATTATTTGTCGTAATGGGTTAAAGAACTTTTATAGGATGGGTTCATTGTAAGTACCTACCTAAGGTACATTAGGTACATATATATAAGGTGTACTATAGTATACTATAGTAATACTATTATTTATGCGAATTTTTCGATGGATTCTTTTGACTCAATCACGTTTCATGAATATGATATAAATTTTTGAGCTGTAAATGTGATAACCATGTAGTCAATTATTTAGGTTTACGTTTTATGTCTCCTGGCAGTTCTGAGTATGTCAAGCTCGTCTAGAAGTCCTGCCAATGTTTGAGTATGTGTCGGGACGTTCGGCTCCCTTTGTAATGGTTGATGACTGGGTGCGTCATGCTAGTTAAGTGCCGTTGATCACGGCTGGTCATCTCCGGACTGCTATTACTTAACATAGAATAGTAATTACCATAAACATTACGTCATAATTATATATTGTATTGTACTCTCATCTTTTTTTTATGTGTAAACAGAAAATTATGTAAAATATGTTCTAAGTTTTCGTTGGAGTTTCTTGCTTGTTCTTCTCTATTGGTTCTACGTATTGGAAGGCAACTAGCTTCACGACTGACAAAGTCAGACTTGACAATTCAAAAATACTTATGATTGGTTCAATTGGAATAAATGACTTTGATTTATATATTAATTTTATTGAATAGATTGCACTAACGTGGGAGAACCATGCTTAGGGAGAGGAAAGAGGGCAAGGAAAAGAGAAAGGGGGTTGGGCCTCCAGTAACGGTAAGTAAGGCCGTGGTAATACTCCGGTCGAGCCGGCCCACTCGTGCCTAAGCGTAGCTCTACCACTCAACCATATCATAATTTTTCCAGTGTAACGCAATATATCTGTTTCACATTTTGCTGTTCATGTTGACAATATAGTTATATAAATAAATAAATATTATTCAAAAGAATTATTAAGTATCTATAAAAAAACATTAAATAATTATAAATATACTGTTTTTTGTAGACCATAATACATTGTGGTTATAACAATAATACTGCGTAAGCAGTAAGACCTAACTCCTGATTTCTAAATCCGTATTTTTCATTTTCAATTTCTTGAGTACAACAACAAAAACAAAAGTGACAATTCTTTAATGAATTTCTGTCAACGTGTTTGAACAAAATGCGACAGTGACATATTGTGATCAAAGATCAACACGTCAGACAATGGCATATATCAACATGATTAGCTTCAACTCGAAAGATGAGTATGATGAACAGAACAACAAGAGAAACGAACTCTTACATTGACAGAAATAAATATCTTATTGTATTTATAGATTTTAAGACACATGAAAACTTATATTAGAACAGTAACTTAAATCCTTATTAGAGAAGCTAATGTTTATATTACAATAGACTCTTCATCTTATTTACACCTGCGCTTATGCTCACGGTTTCGATAGACTGTATTATTAATATATACATATGCTCACGCCTGTATCCGCTAAGGGGTAGGCATTAAGGTGCATTAAATGCACCATTCCTCAATAAATAATAATCTATACAACACAAAAACACCCTTCGAATCTTACTTTAAGTTTAGGAGATTATTCCGTTTAAATAAACTATAAAAACTATATAGTTATATAGTTTATTTATTACACATATTAGTACAGCTTTACATAAGTTCCAAAGATTGACGAGAAAATTTTCTAGGTATTTTTCTAGAGATGATAATTAAAATAATGATAATGAACTTCTCTAAAAAAAGGAAGTTGCTACTTCTGCGTTAATTCGTTGTCAGTTTGGTGCTAGAAATGTACACCTCTATTTTATTATGGTATCTTATACTGTTTTTTTTAACTAATACACAGTATAAAAATGAATTTAATTTTGAAATAGGATTGTGATTGGAGCTAAAATAGAAGACGAATGAAATAACCTCTAAAGAACTGGCATAGAATAGCAAACATTGATTTGATTGATTGATTGATTGATGAATATACGAACAAGGATGACATAAAAATAAACCGAGCATTGTCCTTCAGAAAACCATAGTTTTATAATTACCGATAAACCATAATAAAACAATTATCCTATAATTAAGTACAATAGATAATTATTGCTTTTCTGTAATCCGAAAATCTATGTTTCAGTGCATGTTTAGAATATTAAAAGACCTTGGCAAATTGTGTTTATTAATTAAATAAATCATTAAAGGACATCTCCATCATTAGAAATTATTTCTGTATTCCGAGACACAAAGAACACCTTGACTCGGGACAGCTCTTTGTGGCTCACACAAATTTTGTATCGAACGCCTCTGGCGCCGCAGTCAAGATCACTAACAATTAGACCAACAGATCATTAAACCTCTGGGCTCTACCTAGAGTTTCTTGAAATTGTCGTCAATAACACACACTGTGAACAATTTAAATCATCATTCGAAACAAAAGAAGTCAAAAGTCGCTTGTAACCCGGAGGCGCTTGTGCAGCAGACTTGCGATTATAACCTACCAACATAGTTTTAACTTTTATATTAGCACTTTTGAACCGTATACCATTGTCATAAGGCTCTATCTGAATGTAATTGCTGAGTTATTTCGGTTGCCAACAAAAGATTTATACGCAAAAATTACCAACAAAGCGTTCACCTTTACAGTTTATTTGTAATATTTAAATTACATAATTCAATTGTTCTCCCACTAAATTGTATGTGTTTTTGTAAACGTTTACTTATATATTCTTATGTATATATATTTCTTTAATATTATGTTAAACCTACAAGATCTCAAAAGTGCCTTTTTAAGAGATATTAACTTGTAATGCACAATTGCAGTGGTAGAGCCATGCTTAGGCACGAATGGGCCGGCTCGACCGGTGCGATACCACGGCCTCACAGAAAACCGGTTGTGAAGTAACGCTTGCGTTGCATTTCCCGAAATGAGTGAGGTTTCCGGAGAACCAACTCCCCCTCTCCTCATCCTTCTCTCTTCTTTCCCCTCCCCGCATTCCTATCCCTCACCACCCTCAAAGGTGGCAGCGCACTTACGACTCTTGAGTTACACGTGTCCATGGACGGCGGTTGTCACTTACCATCAGATGACCCGTCTGTTCGTCTGTCCCCCTATGGTATAAAAAATATGGCTATTTACACACATACACACACAAAAAAAATTGTCAATATTAAACACATGTACTCACTTACCTCCACCTAAAGCATAAACTAGACATATATATATATATGTATACCTGAATAATTTTGGTATTTCGTACATCCTGGCATCAGCTAGTACGGGTTACTAGGCATGCGAACTAGACCTTAGATATTGTTTACCATTCCCAGTTCAACCGCTTAAATGATATTCCTTTCGTGCCATTGCATCGCCGTTACTTCTTATATACCATTTCCATTATATATTATACTCCAAATTTTCCCATATAATTCCCAAAATGACCAAAAGGAAATAGGCTAAATTACAGTAGCTATTTTTTTTTATATTATAGGGGGACAGACGAACAGATGGGCATCCTGAAGGTAAGTGACAACCGCCGTCCTTGGATACATGCAACTCGAGAGCCGTAAATGCGCTGTCCGCCTTTGGGGGTTATGAGGGCGACTAGGAGATGGGAAAAGGGACGGCGGGTCAGGGGAGAGGAAAAAGAAAAGGCCTCCGAAAATCTCACTGTTGTCGAGGAAAATAAATTTATATTTTTAAAATTCACAACCGGTTTTCTGTGAGGCCGTGGTATCGCACCGGTCGAGTCGGCCCATTCGTGCCTTAGCATGGCTCTACCACGTATAATGTGGGCGTTTTATACGCCTCTGCCTGCCCCATCGAGGATATACAAATGTAAAGGTTGGGAAAGAACGTCAAAATAATCAATCATATGCCAAAATGCATACCAACTAATTAAAATAACTATTATACATAAGCCAATAAATACATAACATACATAGGTCCATATCAACTTAATTATGTTTCGTGCTACTGCTTATTACCCGAATGCGCCAAAGGATGGTTATGTTTTTGTGTATGGTGTTTTTTCTCACGTCCTAGTGCCGTAGTGACCTGATGGATTTCATCTTGTGAGGTGTCATTTTATAGCTGGAGTGACTTAGCCCATAAGACTGATACGATTTCTATATACATAACGCAGTCAGATTAATACATTTTTAATATTTTTTTCTTTTCCTTTAATGAGAATGTCTTTGTTATGACGACCAAACAAGACCCTTATTTTTAATAGTATCACTCATTTCAGATTATTTTAACTTAAAAAAAAAATATAATTATATGCAAATCGTCAACATATAATTTAGCAAATACGTTATAATAATGTTCTTAAAATCATCTCATTAGGGCTAGCTCATTAAGTGGAAGATCATTGCAGGAATAGTTAGGTAATTATCGATGTTATGGCGTGAGATACACGCTTGCTTCATTTCAATGAGGAATGCTGTTGGGATGCGCGTGCGACCCGGTGTGGAGGCCGTTAGGTAGGTGACTGGGAGACGATAAACCCGATATTTAACATCCGCCAAGACGTCGCGTCGCGGTGTTGACGCCACATGTATATTCCTGATTTGTGTAAAATTAAATGTAAGTATTAATTCATATAGATTTAGAGAAATGTATATTAAGCTCTAATATTTTTAATTCTCTTGTAATGTCTCCGTTATATCGTGGTATTATTTGGTGGTATTATTTGGTGTTAGATTATCGTGCTGTATAACTAATTTATGTATAGAGTTATAAGTAGAGAATAGTTTATATAATTAAATATATTGTGTTATCTAATATTATATAATACACGTACTATGTACCTAGTATTTAAACTTAACAATATTTCCTCTCTGGTAAAATGACTTTTTCTCTTTACTTCTTTTCCAAACCTATACTATTAACTAGATTGTGTTTTTGTATCCCGCCTATAAAAAATGGATTTAGCCATAAGACCACTCTTTGATAATATGTATTTTATATACTCACTGTAAAATTTGTAAAGGTATACAGTAATTCTAACCTCATCTCATTCGTTTGTGTTAAGCTCAGCGTGGTACGAGGTCGATTCTTTTCAATAATAATTAATAGTGTTAGTACTTTTTAACGTGGTACGTGCGATGCAAAAGCGTGACCGTATTAAGAAGTTATTCTGACTATCGATGCTTTTGTCACATGTTTTTGATATCGAAGGCTCTTACAAAGGGTTATCCGCGAGGGGCTGCGATAGGGTTATGTTCATATATTACCGAACTTACGATTAAATATTGTAACAGATTCGTTGTGCTATATTAACTACAATAACGGATCACCTATTCAGATGAATCAAAGAATGTTATTCTAGTTTTCAGACAGTATATACAGTCATACATAATGCCATTAAACTTGCAAGTACTATAACTATGTATGTTAAATTAGTCTCGTAGAAATTCTCACAATTGTTAACGTAATCCTTATATTTTTACACTGAACTAAATTTAAATACTTCACTACTAAACTAAATTTAAAAACTTCCTGTTTACCAAATTGTCACCTGCCGTATTTTCGGACCGATACGACCTTTAAACCTTCAAGAAAAGAGCGTACTCCTACCTAAAAGGCCGGCAACGCACTGGTGACTCTTGAGTTGCTGGTGTACATAGGCGGTAGTCACTCACCATCAGGTGACCCGTCTACTCGTTTGCCCCCTATCGCATAAAAAAAAAGAATTCTTTTAGACAGAGATGCTTAAATCGTAATTACCCTAAAATAACTATGTTTTGTAGTATCGTAATAAAAACGTATTTTTTTTTATTAAACATAAGTTGTCACCTACTTACCTCAACACATCTCCACAACTTTCAATATGTCGTCCAGTTTCTCGCATATTAAATAGTCATGATTATTACATAAATCTGAATAAATACGTATATTTATTGCCAGATATTAAATATTAGATAAACGGGGACCTATTTAATGTACTGTAGTTCCTCTTAATGAAAGATTCGTGACGGGCAAACAGCTTTGTTGAACTCATTTGTTTACGGATTTCGTCATTGACATTTTTAAATTGTCGTGCTTTGTGGTAGTTCATACTTTTTTCGTTCCAGATTTGAAGTAGTATACTTTCTTGTTCATCGTTAACATGGTAAAGTAATATATTCTTATACGACTAAATAATAAAGGAGTGTTATGGTTTTAGGGTAGTCAATCTACCCTAATACGATGTATATATCGGAAGAATCATTTCATCATCTCGTGTTACACGTTCTAACTAGAACGTGTTATGCTTTACTGCGCACGATTAGGAATTTCTTATTATTTACGTCTACAGAGAGTTTCAAGTGTTGCACTATAAGTCCAGAATCGTTTCAACAAAGACAGTAAGTGTTACTTGACAGTGAACGTCATAGAAAAACAATTTAACTATCAATTTTAAAGGTATTTTTTAAATATTCGGTAATCGGCAATTTAAGATAGCTGACCGGCTGGCATGACAACATATATTTTTAGACATACACATACATATATACAAACGCTCACGGCTGTATCCCTGAAGGAGCAGGCACCGGTGAATAAAATACCCAAATTTTGACACTTGAAATTTGGTCTACCGCTAACATTGATGTCAAGAAAGGACTTCACTAATTGAAAACTGGAAATTTGGGAGTATTTTTAAAGGAAAAAGTCAGAGAAAGGGAATGGACGTATACTGATGGTTTGGGAAGTATAAGCAATATCAGCATAGATGTTGTGGCATACTTGTAACTCGAACTGGCTGTAGCAAGGAGGTTTGAGCCCTCTTGTGATTAAGTTTTTTTACACATTTGTAGAGCACAGTAAATACCTACTTTTTAGAAGCATGTAAATTATAGTAATGTGATTTGTTTGTGCAGCACTGGATATTGTTAGGCGTTGTTACTTAAAAAAACTGTTTTGTTAAAGAATTCCGTTACACAAAACACTCTTCTGTTACTAATTGGATTTACTACAATTTACTTCATTTTTATGTCTGTTTGGTGTGTGGGATGTTTCTTTATCACCCTAGAGCCTAGTCGGTTGATGGATTTCGAGAACTGAGCTGTTATTTAAATCGTTCTTATATTAAGAGTGACATAGTTTGTGTTTCAATTTTGTTTAATTTTTAAGAGAACTCCCGCATTAGGAACAATTCCGCTGTCGCAAATATTCAATCAACAGACACAAAGAACACCCAGACTCGAGACAACTATTTGTGGATCACACTAATTTTCGTCTCGTGTGGGAATCGAACCCATGACCTCTGGCTCACTAACTGCTAGCCCAAAGGGCGTTTCATAGTGTTAACCATTTTTTAGATAACGTTAAGATTAGGTCTGTTTGTAAGTATCACCCACATGACTATAGCTATAAACTATCCAATAAACTTAATAACAGTAACCGCGATGCTGCTCGTATCTCGATCCAACTTCGAGTAACCAATATAAAACTTACCAAGCCCGCCATGTCTCATTACCCCACCATTCGCCGTCACTATCCGGGCGGACCAATAGCGTGGCGGTTCGCTTTGTAGCTTGTCATAATAAAGTTTGTTAACAAATTTTGTAAAATATACAATATTTTATGTATCTATTATAGTTTTTCTAACTTTAATAGAATAAATACTAGCTTTTGGTGTGGCAATAACACGTATAGTTTTCATTTAAAAGAAATATTAACTTACAGCCGTTGCGTCGTGTTGTGTTAATATATATTCAATGATGATGGATAAAATCTAACCGTGTTCAATGTTCAATGTCTAAACGGGACAGTTTTGACTGTAATTCAGAGTTGAAATGATCCTGTGTACACATGTGTGTACTTTGTATCCGTTAGTTGTATGACTCTAAAGTGTCAAGTGACTCTTACCAAGAGTACGTAGTGAGTAGCGAGAGTCGAACAAAGAGTGCCTATAATTTCGGTATTATAGAAAAAACTAAATAAGTTTAGATTCCGCTATGCATTGTCCCTCTTAACTTAACGATACAAGAAGATGCTGCTACGTGATTCATATGGTCATATGCGTTCTTCCCGTTCTTTACCTTACATATGTGTTCTGCCAGTAAACCGAAAAGTAAGACAAACTACATATAGAAATAAAACACGCAGATCGAGATTACATCTCAATAGTGCGGAGACATATTACGACTGAAAATATGCGCTCACAGCTACGCCATCAGCCTAACAAAAGCAAATCAACATCGATCCGATCCATTTTTGGCACACCTCTTAAACTTCTCCGAATAAAAAAATAAGAACACAAATTAGCGGATTATCCCGTCAAAAGTTGACATGCGAGCATCCGAATTAAGGTCCAACGCGGTGGTCGACGCGAAAAACATCCAAAGGGGATCAAAGTAAACCGCACGGCCAAGCGTCAATCTTGTAGATTTTCATTAAAAAAAAAAACTAAAATAAAAAAAAAATAATGAGGTGGGTTATTATTGCTGTCTCGTGAGTGTATGGTAGCTCAGTGTGAGATCTGATCGCAGCGCGTACGCCCGTTCCTGGCCGCGCCATTTCCCTAACACCTCCGTCTTGTCACACGCGACCCAAAAACAATAGACAATTATTTTATTACTTACGATTTTTTTATTTCAAATCGGTTTAGTGTAAGTGTAACGCCAGTGTTGTGCTGTGTTCTTTTTTTGAAATAACGTGACTTCTTTAAATTTTTAATTAATTGTTAATATCTTTTTGGTCTGTGGTTTAACTATAGTGTATGTCTGTTTTCCCGATAGAATGCGAGTTAATTTCGGTAAGATTTCAAAATATACTTATGAAAATAACCCTTAAGTAATATAGATATATTTAGTTAATAAGCTATTTACAAATTTAGTCATGTTATGAATGACACAGAAAACAAGAAGATAACTGGCAAGCGACAGATCTATGAATAGAAAGCTTTTATCGTCTAATACATTCGATCAACTGAATAAAAAAGTTCGCAAGGCGACAACCTCGGCTAGGCATGCAGACTACGAGTTTTATATTAATCTGTTGCGAACAATCATGTTTTGAAAAAAAAAAATATAGAAGTGGGTTGATTGTAACTGGTTTTATGTTATCTTTTGCATTTATTGGAATCGTTGAAATAGTAACGTTATTACATAGGGGTCGGCAGAGGTGTATTAAACAACCACATTTTGCCAATTGGAACTTTGTCCCACTAACGTAATAGGAGGTAAGTCTATTGCTGTCGACTGGGCTTTGTATGACTGCATAGGTAATATCTGATCTGTCAGTCGCCTTTTACGATATCACCGGTAAGAGTTGGGAATGCCGTATCTACTCCACCGTGAACTACACGGCTTATGCGGTTAATAATATAAAATATTATGGCTGAGACTGTAAGTGAGTTGAACATTTGGGGCCTTATCGCACAGGTGATCTCTTACAGGCAACCATGGGAGTTGAAATATGTTTAAAGGAAGTTATCGGGCAGTTTATTGTGTGAATAATATGGAAGAGTTAAATTTTCTCTCTTACATACCAACCATACATATTCAAATCAAATTAAAATCATTTTTTCATTTGAACCATTTTCAAGTAGTTTTCTTAACTTATCAGGAGAAGTTAGGCTAAGTCAGTAGTGAAGCTAGTTGCCTGTTAGATTACGTAGGATCGTGTAGAGAAGAATAGGTAAAAACTCCAAGAAAATAATAAAAAAAAAAAACTTATTTTGGTTATTAAGTGCTAACGAAATGTGGATATAATGTAAGAAGATATTGTTTTGTACATTGTATTAACATAATATGCTGAAGAAGTAAAGACTTGGGCTAATTTAAACTTAGCTTAGGCACGTATAGGCCGGCTTGACCGGAGTATTACAACGGCCTTATAAAAGTCGGATGCTTGAATTGTGTTTCATCGAGTGAGTAAAGTTCTTTTTTCATCGCTTTCCTTACCTTTCCCTTTAAATATATGTACTCCCAATTTTCCCATGCGTTGAATCGTGGGTGTTTTTATACATCCCTGACTACCCCTTCAGGAATACAGGCGTGAGCCAATGTAAATATAATATAAGCTTCTAAAGTAGAAATAAAACTTCAATAGTCAAAATCAAAATGATTTATTTAAATTGAACCAATCGTAGGTATTTTTGTATTGTCAAGAGAGGAAGTCGGTCAGACTAAGACAGTCGTGAAGCTAGTTGCCTGCCCCAATACGTAGATCATATCGAGAAAAACAAGCAAGGAACTTTAAGGAAAGTCTTTTTCAAATATACCAATTCTAATTCCCAATTCTTCAAAACCTGTATTATTTATTCTGTAATCCCATCGTACTGCTTTTCCTAATCCGTTTAAGGCAAAATAAAAACATGACCACCTTTCACAATGTGAAATTTGTATGCATACATTTTTATATGTTATAAGTCATTCATGGTGAAAGCTCTCAAATAACATAAAACAATAAAATCAGAAATATGTATTTTATATCTCTCTACTGACTTATTCTCTTTCTTTCTCTTCTTATTCTATACCTACAAACCTTTAATAAGAGAATGATAAGTGTGCCATCCCATTTCTACCCTTGGGCGTCGTAAAAGGTGACTAGGGCTTCAGACTGTTTTCTGTCAGATAATATATACAGTCATAAGGTGCTCGATTAATGGCAATAGAATTGTCCCTAATACGTTAGTGGGACCAAGTTCTTATTGGCACAATGTGGGTGTTTTGTACACCTCAGCCTGCCCCTTAGGGGATACAGCCGTGAGCGTATGTATGTTATTGAGATACTTGATTCTGCTGAAATTGAAATCTCTAATACCTTTTACTATTATTATTGAACTTTATCCCTATACTACAGATATCACAGAAAACCGGACCTCACAGAAACTTTGTTTTGTCTAGTGAGTGAAGACACCGGAGGCCTAACTCCCCCTCTCTCTTTCCCCTACACTCATCACCCTCTTCTTTCAGACCTCTTATCCCCCCTCTCCTCTTTCCCCTCCCCTCATCACCGTAAAAGGCGGACAACGCACTTACGATTCTTGAGTTGCAGGTGACGATGGATGGTGGTTGTCACTTACTATCTGATGACAAGTCTGTTGGTCTAGTTGTTAGTAATCCTTGGATCCTGACTGCTAAGCCAAAGCGAAAAGAAAAAAGATCGCAATAATTTTTTGTAGGAATTTAGCAATATATAAGTATATTTATCAGCAGCTCGGTTACCACAGAACAAGCTTTGCTTAGTTTGGGACCAGATGGCCGTGTGTGAGCCACTCACCTCATGTTATTATTATTTTTATTCTCCTATTTTAATTAATAGATACATATAAATTACATTTTTAAATATAGAGTATGTTTAAAAATGTACATTATATGTAAATACAAAATATATTTAAAAATATACAAAATAGTAGACCACCGATATCGGGTATAGGGACTAAGACACTGGTTAAGAAAGGAGAGGGTTATGAGTTTAGGGTAAAGAGGGGAGTTGGGCCTCCGGAAACCTCACTTATTTCGGGGAAATGCGTTGTTTTACAACCGGTTTTCTGTAAGGCCGTCGTATCGCACCGAGCGAAACGACGGCCGTGCACGTGACGGCCGTTCGTGCCTAAGCATGGCTCTACCACGAAAAAAAAGTTGCCGTTTTCAGTTTTAAGAGTACGCTTCCCAGTATATTATAATATAATATCTTTTGAAAACTGAATTCGGGGTTTTCCAGCATAAATTTGAATAATCATTCTATCTGTTAGGTAGAAAATTAGTGTTTGAATACCACGAAAAAAAAGTTGCTGTCTTCAGTTTTAAGAGTACGCTTCCCAGTATATTATAATATAATATCTTTTGAAAACTGAAACTACTTTTTAAAGCTTAAGTTTCTCGAAATTTTAATACAGTCAACATCTTATTAATATCTATTCTTTTTGGGATGTTAAAATTACAGTTATAGAAACTACATGTCACGTCCACTGACAACGTTTTGTTAAGTGCAAATGACACTCAGTCTCAATTCTGTATTTCAATTCTAATATTTGTATGAACAATTCGTCACGTGGCTGCCGGACAGCTGTTGTATCGACAAAACTATTATTCGTTAAACGATGAAAACACATACACATACCACGAAACGGATCTTTATATGTGTGAAACCGCTAATGTATAATGTTTACAGAGATAGTATAGCTGTCTGTGCATGTCAATCTCTTTGCATGTGGTTGACAAATCTCTTTGCTCGGTTTGTAAATCTGAATGGGTTTGAAAAAAAATCGGTAAAAGTAATAATAAATAAAGACTAAATTAGATCAGACTATTTTTATGTACACGTATACATAAAATTACAATTGATCTTAATATAAGTGTGTTGTGCATATATTTTGAAACTAACAATTGATCTATATACGGATTTGTGTCACCGAGTGTTGTGGGCTCGACCAAATTCAAATCTTCAGTGGTAGAGCCTTGCTTAAACACGAATGGGCCGGCTCGACCGGTGCGATACCACGGCCTCACAGAAAACCGGTTGTGAAGTAACGCTTGCGTTGCATTTCCCCGAATTGAGTGAGGTTTCCGGAGGCCCAATTCCCCCTCCCCCTTTTCTCTCCCCTCATCTCCTCTTTCCCATCTCCTCATCCCTCCTCTCTTCTTTCTGCTCCCTGCATCATCCCCCATCACACATCACCCTCAAAGGTGGGCAGCGCACTTGCGACTCTTGAGTTGCAAGTGTCCATGAACGGCGGTGTCACTTACCATCAGGTTACCCGTCTGTTCGTCTGTCCCCCTATAGTATAAAAAAAAAAATTGTTGTTCTGAGTCTGGGTGTTCTTTGTGTCCGTTGTTTGAATGTTTGTAAAGTCCCCCGCGACACAGGAATTAATCCTAGTGCGGGAGTTGTCTTTTATTCTTTTATGAAAATAATAAAAAACGGAATTAAAAACACTTTAAACTATATGCCAAAAAAATTTACGAATCTCCTAGCGGTTCGGGCATAATTGAGTGCCAGATATCAGAGATCAGAGATACTTTGCGATTTTTTTAGCTCAATTAAGGTGTATATATTGTAATAATAGTCCTAGACTAATAAATTAATAATATTTCAGCATTTCTTATATTTAAGTATAAATCTTATTATTACAAGATTCACAGTACAGTTTAAGAGGTACCAAACCGCCGGCCGCCATAGTGTGGGTCACCATACTACATTGATAAGACATGCAATGAGGATGGTGACCACCACTCTTGGACTCCATTTATTGCTTACCATCAGGCAAAGTGGAGTCATTATAAAAAAAATACCTGTTTAGGTGCAGTCGTGAAACATGTTTATTTTATTGTTATATTTTTATTACATTTTTATATTAATAACGTTTTCTTTATTTTTCATACTGTACTCCTGCACTTAATTATGTTATATCGAAGGTTCATACAAGCGAAGATGGCTAGGTGGATGTCTGATTTTGGTTAGAACTTCCTAATCCAGGCCAAATCACAACTCAGTGTCTTGTACAGTTTTTTTAATTAATATTTTTTATTAATTTCCTTTTGTGACTCGTCAAATTGCACGTATTACCTAGTGTTTATGTGACATGTTTTGATTCAGTTTTTGATGGTTGCAACTTGGACGTTTGGGTCATGCTCTTTAAATGTTATTTTAACATGCTCTTACATATCCATGAGAAGGTACATTTTGCGCAATAATGGACATGATTATAATCATAATCAATCAATCAATCAAAATCAATCTAAAAATAGTTTCTTTTGTCCTTGCTTTAAAGTTCCTGCAGAGAAAACTTCTACATACACTTGCACATGCACTGCTTTTCCTTGTAGGTAAACGCGAGACAAGTAGGTATCGAAAACTCTTTAAAAAAACATCTACCGCCCAGTTAAAATTGGCAATAGCATTTATACTCTCTGGAACATGAAGATAAAAGGTTTGAAGTCAATTTCTATTCAACCAGTTATAAATATTTTTCATTTGAACCATTTTCAAGTAGTTTTCTTAACTTATCAGGAGAAGTTAGGCTAAGTCAGTAGTGAAGCTAGTTGCCTGTTAGATTACGTAGGATCGTGTAGAGAAGAATAGGTAAAAACTCCAAGAAAATAATAAAAAAAAAAAACTTATTTTGGTTATTAAGTGCTAACGAAATGTGGATATAATGTAAGAAGATATTGTTTTGTACATTGTATTAACATAATATGCTGAAGAAGTAAAGACTTGGGCTAATTTAAACTTAGCTTAGGCACGTATAGGCCGGCTTGACCGGAGTATTACAACGGCCTTATAAAAGTCGGATGCTTGAATTGTGTTTCATCGAGTGAGTAAAGTTCTTTTTTCATCGCTTTCCTTACCTTTCCCTTTAAATATATGTACTCCCAATTTTCCCATGCGTTGAATCGTGGGTGTTTTTATACATCCCTGACTACCCCTTCAGGAATACAGGCGTGAGCCAATGTAAATATAATATAAGCTTCTAAAGTAGAAATAAAACTTCAATAGTCAAAATCAAAATGATTTATTTAAATTGAACCAATCGTAGGTATTTTTGTATTGTCAAGAGAGGAAGTCGGTCAGACTAAGACAGTCGTGAAGCTAGTTGCCTGCCCCAATACGTAGATCATATCGAGAAAAACAAGCAAGGAACTTTAAGGAAAGTCTTTTTCAAATATACCAATTCTAATTCCCAATTCTTCAAAACCTGTATTATTTATTCTGTAATCCCATCGTACTGCTTTTCCTAATCCGTTTAAGGCAAAATAAAAACATGACCACCTTTCACAATGTGAAATTTGTATGCATACATTTTTATATGTTATAAGTCATTCATGGTGAAAGCTCTCAAATAACATAAAACAATAAAATCAGAAATATGTATTTTATATCTCTCTACTGACTTATTCTCTTTCTTTCTCTTCTTATTCTATACCTACAAACCTTTAATAAGAGAATGATAAGTGTGCCATCCCATTTCTACCCTTGGGCGTCGTAAAAGGTGACTAGGGCTTCAGACTGTTTTCTGTCAGATAATATATACAGTCATAAGGTGCTCGATTAATGGCAATAGAATTGTCCCTAATACGTTAGTGGGACCAAGTTCTTATTGGCACAATGTGGGTGTTTTGTACACCTCAGCCTGCCCCTTAGGGGATACAGCCGTGAGCGTATGTATGTTATTGAGATACTTGATTCTGCTGAAATTGAAATCTCTAATACCTTTTACTATTATTATTGAACTTTATCCCTATACTACAGATATCACAGAAAACCGGACCTCACAGAAACTTTGTTTTGTCTAGTGAGTGAAGACACCGGAGGCCTAACTCCCCCTCTCTCTTTCCCCTACACTCATCACCCTCTTCTTTCAGACCTCTTATCCCCCCTCTCCTCTTTCCCCTCCCCTCATCACCGTAAAAGGCGGACAACGCACTTACGATTCTTGAGTTGCAGGTGACGATGGATGGTGGTTGTCACTTACTATCTGATGACAAGTCTGTTGGTCTAGTTGTTAGTAATCCTTGGATCCTGACTGCTAAGCCAAAGCGAAAAGAAAAAAGATCGCAATAATTTTTTGTAGGAATTTAGCAATATATAAGTATATTTATCAGCAGCTCGGTTACCACAGAACAAGCTTTGCTTAGTTTGGGACCAGATGGCCGTGTGTGAGCCACTCACCTCATGTTATTATTATTTTTATTCTCCTATTTTAATTAATAGATACATATAAATTACATTTTTAAATATAGAGTATGTTTAAAAATGTACATTATATGTAAATACAAAATATATTTAAAAATATACAAAATAGTAGACCACCGATATCGGGTATAGGGACTAAGACACTGGTTAAGAAAGGAGAGGGTTATGAGTTTAGGGTAAAGAGGGGAGTTGGGCCTCCGGAAACCTCACTTATTTCGGGGAAATGCGTTGTTTTACAACCGGTTTTCTGTAAGGCCGTCGTATCGCACCGAGCGAAACGACGGCCGTGCACGTGACGGCCGTTCGTGCCTAAGCATGGCTCTACCACGAAAAAAAAGTTGCCGTTTTCAGTTTTAAGAGTACGCTTCCCAGTATATTATAATATAATATCTTTTGAAAACTGAATTCGGGGTTTTCCAGCATAAATTTGAATAATCATTCTATCTGTTAGGTAGAAAATTAGTGTTTGAATACCACGAAAAAAAAGTTGCTGTCTTCAGTTTTAAGAGTACGCTTCCCAGTATATTATAATATAATATCTTTTGAAAACTGAAACTACTTTTTAAAGCTTAAGTTTCTCGAAATTTTAATACAGTCAACATCTTATTAATATCTATTCTTTTTGGGATGTTAAAATTACAGTTATAGAAACTACATGTCACGTCCACTGACAACGTTTTGTTAAGTGCAAATGACACTCAGTCTCAATTCTGTATTTCAATTCTAATATTTGTATGAACAATTCGTCACGTGGCTGCCAGACAGCTGTTGTATCGACAAATCTATTATTCGTTAAACGATGAAAACACATACACATACCACGAAACGGATCTTTATATGTGTGAAACCGCTAATGTATAATGTTTACAGAGATAGTATAGCTGACTGTGCATGTCAATCTCTTTGCATGATGGTTGACAAATCTCTTTGCACGGTCTTTAAATCTGAATAGGTTTGAAAAAAATCGGTAAAAGTAATAATAAATAAAGATTAAATTAGATCAGACTATTTTTATGTACACGTATACATAAAATTACAATTGATCTTAATATAAGTGTGTTGTGCATATATTTTGAAACTAACAATTGATCTATATACGGATTTGTGTCACCGAGTGTTGTGGGCTCGACCAAATTCAAATCTTGTGTGGTAGAGCCTTGCTTAGACACGAATGGGCCGGCTCGACCGGTGCGATACCACGGCCTCACAGAAAACCGGTTGTGAAGTAACGCTTGCGTTGCATTTCCCCGAATTGAGTGAGGTTTCCGGAGGCCCAATTCCCCCTCCCCCTTTTCTCTCCCCTCATCTCCTCTTTCCCATCTCCTCATCCCTCCTCTCTTTTTTCCGCTCCCTGCATCATCCCCCATCACACATCACCCTCAAAGGTGGGCAGCGCACTTGCGACTCTTGAGTTGCAAGTGTCCATGAACGGCGGTGTCACTTACCATCAGGTGACCCGTCTGTTCGTCTGTCCCCCTATAGTATAAAAAAAAAAAAATGTTGTTCTGAGTCTGGGTGTTCTTTGAGTCCGTTGTTTGAATGTTTGTAAAGTCCCCCGCGACACAGGAATTAATCCTAGTGCGGGAGTTGTCTTTTATTCTTTTATGAAAATAATAAAAAACGGAATTAAAAACACTTTAAACTATATGCCAAAAAAATTTACGAATCTCCTAGCGGTTCGAGCATAATTGAGTGCCAGATATCAGAGATCAGAGATACTTTGCGATTTGTTTAGCTCAATTAAGGTGTATATATTGTAATAATAGTCCTAGACTAATAAATTAATAATATTTCAGCATTTCTTATATTTAAGTATAAATCTTTTCAATTTAGTGAAATTGAATATCTGGGAATTATTCCAAGATTCACAGTACAGTTTAAGAGGTACCAAACCGCCGGCCGCCATAGTGTGGGTCACCATACTACATTGATAAGACATGCAATGAGGATGGTGACCACCACTCTTGGACTCCATTTATTGCTTACCATCAGGCAAAGTGGAGTCTTATCTTATTATGGTAGGCTTACAAATAAAAAAAAAAAAACCTTTTTAGGTGCAGTCGTGAAACATGTTTATTTTATTGTTATATTTCGTATAGGTTCACACAAGCGAAGATGGCTAGGTTGATGTCTGATTTTGGTTAGGACTTCCTAATCCAGGCCAAATCACAACTCAGTGTCTTGTACAGTTTTTTTAATTAATATTTTTTATTAATTTCCTTTTGTGACTCGTCAAATTGCACGTATTACCTAGTGCTTATGTGACATGTTTTGATTCAGTTTTTGATGATTGCAACTTGGACGTTTGGGTCATGCTCTTTAAATGTTATTTTAACATGCTCTTACATATCCCTGAGAAGGTAAATTTTGTGCAATAATGGACATGATTATAATCATAATCAATCAATCAATCATAATCAATCTAAAAATAGTTTCTTTTGTCCTTGCTTTAAAGTTCCTGCAGAAAACTTCTACATACACTTGCACATGCACTGCTTTTCCTTGTAGGTAAAGGCGAGACAAGTAGGTATCGAAAACTCTTTAAAAAAACATCTACCGCCCAGTTAAAATCAAAAAATATTTATAACTGGTTGAATAGAAGTAATTTCTATTCAACCAGTTATAAATATTTTTCAAAGTGCCAGCTTTGCTTATTTTGGGATCAGAGGCCGTATGTGAGGAATAGAACAGACATGAAGCTAGCTGATCTATTTCAATTGATACTGGTAGACCTTATTTAGAAAAACTGGCAAAAAACTTCAAGGATATTCTTTTACAGTCCGTTTATTACTCGTATCTGTTTGTGAGTGGTAGTTGTAGTATCTTGACTGCAGAACCCAGAGGGTTCGATTCCCACATGGGACAAAAAAAATGTGTTAACCACAAATAGATGTCCCGAGACTGGATGTTCTTTGTGTCCGTTGATTAATTTTTTCTAAAAAATTCACATGAAATATAAGCAGAATAAACTTATAAATAGAACTTTATATTTCACTAAAGCCCGGAGATGATCAGCCCCGACATACAACAAAGTTATTGATCAGTAACGGACTTAACTGACGAATGAAACAGGCAACTTAACTAGTCCATTGTCACTGTAAATGTGTCAACTGATTCTTCCTTATTGCATCACGTGAGCTAGCCGACACTTTAATGAGCTATCGGCTACATGACACCGCTGACTGGTTGTAGGCCACTACCTGACGTAAAGACTTGAGAATTTAAGTGACAGTGATAATTGATAAATGATCAGACTTGTCTCGTATACATACGTAATAAGTGGTTTGGCATTAAATATTTTATATATATGTATATAAAAGACATATTTTTTTTATTTAGTTATTTGCATAGCCAACAAATGATACACATGTTATTGTTGTGTGTTGTAATATTGTTGGGAAAATTTTAGGTATTGCATTTTGGAAAGAAGTTTATAAGTCTCACTGTATTTCTTTTAATAACCTTGTTGGTCTAGTGGTTAGTGAGCTTGACTGCAAAGCCAGAGGTCATAGGTTCGATACACACTCTGGAAAAATATTTGTGAGAACTACAAATTGTTATCCCGAGTCTATGTGTTCTTTGGGTATATTACTTGTATGTTTTTAAAGTTCCCCGCAATACAGGAATCCGTCCACAGCGTGAGTAACCTTTAAAAAAAAATAATATTGAAAAAATCTTACAGAGAGTACCATCATAGACACATAATACTGTTTTACTCGAAACCTTCAATACGGAAACATTAATACTAATTCCTTCGTAACCATTGAAACAAAATACACTTAATTATTGAATATCAATTATGTTATTGACACTCGAATTATGCAATGCAATATAATAATTACATTTGAGTTAATGCTAATTAATACATACATATGTTCACGTCTGTTCATGTTCATGTTCTAAGGAATAGGCATAGAGGTATTAAACACACCACTTTTTTTTTTTACTAATTACAATTTGGTCCCACTGAAGTTATATACCGGGCACTGTATGACTGTATATATACTGTCTGATAGACAACAGTCCGATCCCTTAGTCACCTTTTACGACGCCACCGGGAAGAGTTGAAGAGGCCCTATTCTCCTGCACCGGGAACATACGGCTAATTATTAATAAAAATGTATTAAATTAATACTACTGTATACAAAAATCATTTACTTACTTGACGAACAATTAGGGACAAACAAACTGTACACAACTGTTTGTCAGGTAAGCAAAGAAACAGACATACAATCATTATAATAAATAACTATTCTAAGTGTGTCTTTTTTTAAATATAAAATTTATGATTGGGTTATTGACAAAATTTAACCAATAACTTTAAATGCACGTTTGTTATTAACCAGAAAAGGTTTCATAAAAACTTTTTACAATTAAATTAACATATAATCTATCGTTCATCAAGTTGGTATTGCTTTTTGGCTGCGACACGTAGAGAGTGACCAAGGGTCTGACGAACAAGTTGCAAGTCTTTGTCAATAAGTCCCTCAGGTCGATCCTTCGCATCATCTGGCTAAAGACAATAAGGAACGTTGACTTGTGGAGGATATACCGACAGTCTCCCATTGGCGCGGAAATCACGATACACAAGTAGAGATAGATTGGCCACACTATACATGTGGATAGTGAGCTTCGAGCCGTTGGGCTGAGCTGGGACGAATCCAGGAGCATTTAGTCGTAGATAGAAAGGCGTGGCTACAGCTTTGGAAGGCCCTCTGCACCTCTTGTAAGTAAATATAATTAAATGTTTGTTGTAGTAAGACACCTCTTAGTACATCAACAATTAAATTATATTAATTTTTACTTACTGACATACATACTGAATTTACTTTGATTGACCTGTTGGGCTAGTGGTTAGTGACCCTGATTGCTAAGCTAGAGGTCGTGGGTTTGATTCCCACCCAAGAGAAATATTTCTGTGATGAGCATGATCATTTGTTCCGTCTCTGGGTATAATTTAATTCAAGTATATGTAAATATTTAGAAGTATATAAGCAATTACCATAAAACAAGTTTCTCTTTTCTCTGCTTAGTTTGGGATCAGATGGCCGTGTGTGGAACTTGTCAAGTTTCAAGTTATTATTAGTTATTTATACATAAGCTAACACCTAAGTCTTTTTCTTGCTTTTAATTCTTATCATTCGTATTACGTAAGAAACAAAACTGAAATGGATATTTGTACTGGTCATAGAAGCAACAGTTTAAGACAAGTTGCTTTGATACCAGTTACATTTTTATCTAACAATACAATAAGCAAAATATGAAATAATAATTATATAAAAATAACATCATCACTTATCATGAAAAATGAGTAAAATTCACTCGTCAGTTGTCAATGCATAATTTAAAAATAGAACTTCTTAAAAATTTAAACTTTACTGGCGACAATGATGATAAGACAATTACACTATCATCATTTTTTTTGTTTCTTAAAGAAATCCCGCACTAGGATTTATTCCTGTATTGCGAGGGACTTTACAAATTTAACAGAATAGAATTAATTCTAACGCGGGGAATTGTCTTGTAAAAAAAAGTTATTGTCTCAGTACCTATTGCAATGTAATATTACACACATACATATACTATCAAATTAAATGAATATCAGTCACCATGATGTTGTTTGTATCTCGATCCGCACTCAAGTGACCGTTATGAAACATATATGCACACCTAGCCCTTTTGGTTTTCAACAGTCTTCAAAAAAGGAGGAGGTTCTCAATTCGACTGTTTATTTTTTAAAACTTTCGACTCGGTGAACCGATTTTGATGATTTTTTATATATTTCTTTTTTATTTGAAAGCTGGTGCTTCCCGTGTTGTTCCATTTCCATTTGGTCCAGTTCTGACAATGGCATCAATGAGAAAACCATATAAGTAATTAAATTTGCATTAAGTTTGTGCGTGGCAAATGGACGAATAACTCAATATCACGCCAACCGATTTCGATAATTCTTTTTTTATTGGAAAGTATGTACTTCAAGGGTTGTTAAATTAGAGTTTGGTTCTGACAATGGCATCCATGAGAAAACCATATAAGTCTTAAATTTTATGACAGACGCATTGAAGTCGGCTGTCTACTTTTTTAAAGTGCATTATCAGAGTGTACATACACTCTAGACTAGACACATGTCTATTTAAGTATGATGTTACTTTGACACTTAGAGTCTAGACGGCCTCACGGCTTGAAAGATTTCGATATGTAAGGTTTAATTTAAATCATCTCAATAGTTGTACTGATATAGGGTATAGTGTAAAAAGTAACAGTCGAGATATTTTAAGTATTTTACTCGTGTCTGTCTTACGAGTTTCAGACTTTTTTTTATATATTCGATTTTGCAAGCAAATACGCTCGAAGTGAGATCAAAGCTGTCACCCAAGCACTATTGTTACTTATATAGAAGCTAGCTAGACGGGCCCCTTGTCTAGTGGTTAGTGACTCTGACTGCTGAACTGGAGGTCGTGGGTTCGATTGCCATGCGGGATAAAAATTTGTGTGATCCACAATTAGTTGTCTCAAGTCTGGGAGTTCTTTGTGTCCATTCATAAAATGTTTGTAAAAAAACAGTTTGCTAGTAAAATGGCTGGCTTTTAATGGCTCCAATGTAATATGCGTTTTTAAGCCTCAGTACATACGTAACTGATGACTAGAGCAATTATATAAGATCATATGTTTTTAAGGTCCCACAAATTGAATCTTTCATGTAACTTATAAAAAGGTCTGCGTTCACCAAACAGGTTCATGCAAATAATATGATCAGTTCGTTTATAAGCTTTTATTGGCCTATTTTAAAACCATTTATTTTACTAGTAATTTAAAAACTATGAATGAATTTGTATCTATTTAGCGGTTTTTCTTAATTTTCAATGTGTTGGAATTTAGGTGTCTGTGTTTGTTTAATTTTTGGTGGAACGGGTTTAACGGGTTCATTTGTGTTCTGTTAAGCAATAAAAGTAAGTTTTTTTTTTTATACTATATTAGGACAGACGAGCAGACGGGTCACCTGATGGTAAGTGACACCGCCGTCCATGGACACTTGCAACTCAAGAGTCGCAAGTGCGCTGCCCGCCTTTGAGGGTGATGAGGGATGGGGGATGCAGGGAGCGGAAAGAAGAGAGGAGTAGGTGTTTTATTACTACACTTTCTAGTGCTTTATTTTACTTACACAGCGTGTCCCAGAAACGAAACACTTATTTAAACAACTGAAAATATACATCTCTTACATGCAGTTGCAAAAAAAATGTGAAAAAGAACAACACCTGTATAAGTTATACTCGTAATCGTTTTTCATAAATGCATGTGTAAAGTCAAATACTGTAAATCTTACTTTTTTTTTGTTTTGCAGCTCAGCATTCAGGAGTCACGCACCCGCTATTAAGAAAATCCATAAAAAATAAACTTTTTTACTTAAAAATAAAAACTTAACTAAAACTTTTCTACCATTTTTTTTGCAATAGCTTGCTAGCGATACATATTTTCATTAAGGCTAAAGTAAGTGTTCCATTTTCTAAGTATACGAGTATACTATATCGTTGCTGGTCGCGAGTATATATCACAAGGTTTCTAGGTCAGTTAGCTATTAAGTTCAAATACTTCTTCAAAACGAGTTTTGTATCTGAATGCTATAGCGTTCGTTGGGGCTTATGTCTACCAGTCGACTGCGAAAAAACAAACAAAAAAATGATGATAATAATAATAACATATTTAAATAAATATAAAACTTATAATGCAGTATATATTTCAGTTCAGACTTTCCGGCACTAGCCAGTTTGAGCTTAAGCTCCGCTACACATTTGTAGAAGCAAACCCAAGGGGTGTTTGCTTCTACAACCTTTCTTATCCTCCTTTTCCTGTCAATAAACTCCAAATTTTCCTATCTAATTTCCGAGAGTGCTTAGGCTCGCCCCCTATTACGTAAATAAATAAAAACGTTGGAATTAATTACACCTTTTATATATGTATAAGATCCAAGCCAAGCTCTTCCCGTCGTAAAAGACCGTACTAAGTGTTCGAACTGTTATCTACAAGACAGTATATATACAGTCACACAGTGCCTGGATGACAGGAATAGGCTTGCCCCTAAAACACTAGTGGGATTAAATTATGTTTGTATAAAAGAGGGCGGTTGAAAAGACTCTGATGAACACTTCTGGGATATGTATATCTATGTATAAAAATTACAAAAAAATGTTGTTAGGGACATTTTGTATAATATATAGCTTAACTATGTTCCAATGTTAAACCATCATTTCAGAATTTAAAGCGACGGAAGGCCATCTCATGGTCCTAGAGTAAAACATCCAAGCACTCACAATTGCATTCTATGTTACACACACTACTCGTGTACCCACATAATTATAGTGTATCTGTCATACATAGACATATGTCGTTATGATAGATCCGATCTCAAGACCATGTCGTAGGGCAAGCCGACATAGCAGACGTAGACAGTGGATAAACCTTCACTCCAAATCCACAACACGCACACACACACACACACACTCATACTCATACCCTATTTTGTTAATGTTTAAATTATCACTGCTACCCTTTGTTTCCTGTTTCTTTTAGGTATATTAGTTTTTCATAACAATATTGTAACTATTTAAATAACTTATTTTGAAATGTCAAATCGTGATCCGACTGGAGACCTGGCGTCCAGAACACAAGTTTTTATACCTACCTCAGGCACCAGCGATCCTCAACCGTATTATTATTATTATATAGCCGTAAGTGTGTATGTATAAAACAATTCCTCTTAATTTTATGATTGCATTAATTTAAAAATATTTCTGAAACGATTCGGTTCTAAATTTAAAATTCTCAGAAGTAGTAATTCTGTACAAAAAATATTAATTTTAAACTACAATTCTAGAACCTACACCTTATAAATCAACACGAACAATAACAGGAAGTTGTAGGGATCATGTTATAGTAGTTGGTATGCAGTAGTGTGCTGCGGCTGCTTTGATGTGACCGCAGATATAGGGCGGCGTGTGATACAATGCGCGTGCATTGCCTTGGGTTCTAATGTTAATCAAGCGTACTTAGTTAAGGTTTGGTTCCGTTAGTGAAGTTTAGTGACTCTTGTAGACACCCAATGTGGCGAATAAATTAAACGATGTTAGTAGTATTAACCTCTAGTTTTCCTGTCATGGAATTCTGTTTGGTGTCAGTAATAGTTTTCACGACAACCTGGTGGAGATGTTTTCTTTGAATACATATCAGGTACCTATAAACATAAAACATAAAACGTTTTATGTTTATTGTAATGTATATTGTATGTTTATTGTATGTAATTTCCAAAGTCGGGACGGATATCTATTTGTGGATTACACAGTTTGTGTCCCGTGTCCAGAATCGAACCCACAACCTCCGGATCATCAAGAAACAAATGTTAGAACGAACTCCAGCAATTATAGGTTCTAAGAGTAGCTTCGTATCTATATTCTTGTCACACGCAGTTTTATCTTCGTTTCACAAGATCCGCACAGGATATACTGCTTAGGATGACACATTTAAATAATTTTGAATACTACTTTATGAGGTCTTGGGTTCGATTCCCATCAAGGACAAATATTTGTGTGATGAGCGCTATCAGTTGTTCTGTGTCTGTGTGTAATTTATCTATAATATATATGTATTTAGAAGTATATAAGTATGTTTATCAGCAGTCTGGATACCATTGTATAAGCTGTGCTTAATAAGTTGTTAAATACTTTTTAGATATACAATGTACTCAGTTGGAAGAGCGGAATTCATTTTCTGTGTATTTTCAAACAAATTAAAAAAGGAGGAGGTTCTCAATTCGACTGTATTTTTTTTTCCTTTTTTTTTATGTTTGTTACCTCAGAACTTTCGACTGCGTGAACTGATTTCAGTTTTTTTTTTATTTGAAAGCTGGTGCTTTCCGCGTGGTCCCATTTAAATTTGGTCCAGTTCTGACAATGGCATCAATGACAAAACCATATAAGTACTTAAATTTGCATTAAGCATGTGCGTCACAAATGGACGAATAACTCAATATCACGCCAAGCGATTTCGATGATTCTTTTTTTATTGGAAAGGATGAACGTCAAGGGTAGTTAGATGAGAGTTTGTTCCAGTTGTAACAGTGGCATCCATGAGAAAACCATATTAGTCTTAAATTTTATGATAGACGCATTGAAGTCGGTTGTCTACTTTTTAAAGCCTGATTATTTTAATCTTACCCTCAAAGGTGGGCAGCGCACTTACGACTCTTGAGTTGCAGGTGTCCATGGACGTAGCTTGTCATTTACTATCAGGTGAGCCGTTTGTTCGTCTGTCCCTCTATATGCAAAAACGCATATATGTAAATTATTGACATATAACAATTCTTAGTACATTAAAAAAATAAAAATATATATATTTAAATACAAAAATTGAAAACGGTGGCAATTTAGTTGGTGAACGAATATGATTAAGTTTAAAAGTATATAATTTTAAATATTCCAATGTTCTTTAGTAAGTCCTAGGAGGGTAACAGATTAAAACACAGCTGGAATATTCAACAGCAAATTGAACGTCTACAGGCTGTTTTTATTTTTTAACTTTCGGGCAGAATAATTTCAAGGAATAAATGAAAAGTGTTATTGTAATTGTCACATTCAATTACAATAACGTTATAATAACATTTTACTACAAATTTGAGAGATACTTTTTAAACATTCGGTGTTCGGAAATAAGTTTTCTGTCTAAGCAAAATGTCTTTTCACTCAATACAAAACAGCATATTAAGCAATGCTCCCAATTTTTTACCTGTGCCGATAAACACGCTCAAAAGTATTAGTAGCGGTCAAGGATTTATTACACGGTCCTTATTCTATAATCTCCTTTCCGAGGAGATCTGTTGAGTTCTTCTTAAAAGTAGAACGCTTATATTGCAATTGGTTTTCAATATAAATATCAGTTTTATTTAGAACATAATGACTTAAATAAGTATTTTATTAATAATAAAAAATATAGCCAATTATGTAGATGTAACTTTCATTTTCAAATATGTATAGGCATTTGTGAAAGATACCGTAAGAAGTAAAACATCCGCCTGTACATGAATTCTCGTACTTAATAGCACATATTGAAGTTATTTGTTCGTCTGATGTCACATAAGGAAGCTGTTTATATGCCAAAAAACTATAGTGTTAATGTCTAAGGATTAAACTGTGGGGGTCGATTGTGTTCATGATACTTGAATGTAGACTTTAAATATATTATTATAGAGCTCTGTTTTATGTAACAATAATTTTATTAGGCCATTGACTTTGGTATTTTTTAGTTAGAAATGTGAAAGTCTATGGGAATATACAAAGTTACTATTTAAAATTTATTTGAAAGTCGATAATTTATATGTTAATTATTAGATTGTGTCATGATTGAGTTGTCCACCATTGCACCAGTTAGCTAGTTAGTAGATGATACCTATATCTGTCTAAAGGGCAATCTAACACACAATCACTTGATTGTATAGACGGTGGGTCTATACATCATGTCTAGTTTATCGTTTGGACACATTCCAATTATATACATACACATAAGGCAGAGGCGTAATTAACGCCCACATTTTGCCGATAATAATATAGTCCCACGTTACGTAATTACCTTCAACCTTGCACTTTTGGGAATAAGATATGAAAACTTGGGGTATACTGACAGGAAAGTTAGGATAGAGAAGAAAGACAAGGATATTACTAAGATAGATTGGGGAGTATAAGCAATAGCTCAAGCAAGTCAGGGTCTCATACCTATAACTCGAACTGGCTGGTGCTGGAAAGATTTAGTCAGCCAGAAAGCAAGTCCAGTCAAGTACTGTTGTATTCTGTAACCCATCTCACTCATTATCATCTTCTGTTTCGATCATTTTGTTGCTCGATATTGAACACGCCGTTCACACACGAGCTTTTGCATACAACGTTTTTGGAATGCGTTGAGGACCGCGCGTCAGGTCCACGTCGAATGCTCTAATCGTATAAGTAGATTTTACATGTTTGTATTGATACAAACGCATATGAAACGTTTTTACTGCAAACGAGCACTTATAGTGAGTTTGTAGTAATAAAAAAGCAAAGGTCGTGTGAAAAGGTCGTAACATGCCGATGGTCTTGCATTTGTGAAGCGTCCTGATGGTTTGTCGAACGAGTGTCGTCAGCACGTTCAATAAACGCGGTGTACTCTTAATTCAGGCAGTTAACTTAGAAATATACCTCATTGTGACGAATCGACTTCAGAGTAAGCAATAAATTCAGTATAATAGAATAATTTGTTACAAATACGAATGACAAATACATTCACTTGCAGGCGCCGTGTATTTTGGACTAAAAATCGAGTAAATAGCATGAAACCTATTAGCTGTAGGCAAAGTCGATTCATGGCTATTTTCATCCACGCTAAATATGGCTCAAGATTCGTGAAGACAATGAAGAAACATATATTTTGATTAGTTTTTAGGTACTAATTCTTTTTTGTTACATCTGTACATTTAAAAGTGTGTGTGTATACACAAAAGGGTAGGCAGTGGTGTCTCAAATACCCATATTTTGTCACAAATAATTTGGTGCTACTTAGATAATGTGAGGTGAGCCTACTATCGTCAATCGGACACTATATCTATACTGTCTGATACTGTCTGACAACTGTCTAATACTTTAGTCACCTTTCACGACACCCACAGTAAGAAATGGGGTGACCCTATTCTGCTCAACTGAGAAGCACACAGGTATTTTTAATATCTTCAGTAATAACTCATTACACTTTACACACGTCTGTTAAATCCCAAGCTAAGCAGAGTTGTACCAGTAACCAGACTCCTGATAAACATTCTTACATTTTACTAAATATATATTTATTAAAAATAAATTACACCCAGATATAGATCCAGAACCAATTACCATGCTCATTACAGAATTATTTGTCCTGGGCAGGAATTGAACCTACGACCTCTGGCTTAGCAGTCAGGATCACTAACAGGTCTAAACCTGCAGACCAACATGCATTTCGTAGTAGAGAAAGCAGAGTCTGAGTGATTTTTGAGTCTGAGGATTTAGTCCCAAAGCAAGAGTTGATTTTTATAGGTGAGAGAAAGAGACAAAATATTTAGTTAGCTTAGAAGTAATCAACTAAATCTGACTGTTAAAAATTTTTACTTATCAATCCCGTCTATATAGTACGTAGGCTATATAACTTCTTTCCCCTATTTCTTCTTCTTCATATTATACTTTGTTTAAAAATATAAAATATATTGATTTCCAATTTCTATGCTAATAACAAAGACTGACACGGTCGCGAACCCACTAATAGGGCGATTTAACAGTAAACAAATATCATTAATACAAGCAGGGATAAAACCTTTAAACTAAAACTTTAGGCTAAACGTACACAGAGGCAACGAAGACTTCAAGTTAAATTACTGTCTTCCCCAAATCTTACAAATTTACTTTGTAATTTAATGAATACTAATTTATTACTTTAGACAGTAAATTTATATTACAACTAAAAAGGTTTATTTTAAACTACTCGTAAATCTATAGTTATATTATATATAGGTAAGATTGTTTTTATCTTTGTTTGAAGGGGGGAAATCTCTGAATCCACATATCCGACTGATAGGAAGCCAGGCTACTTCTAGAAATAGGTTATATTTTATTATGATATTTTAATGTAAAATTTCAGCATTTGTGAACCAAGTCGAAGAATAAGTAACCAATTAAATTTAAATTAACCCAACCAAAACAAACGGTTTCATATTTAGGAATACAATGTACAGGAAAAATATTCGTCTTTAGTAGATCTACAGTAAAGTCCGCGACACGATACAATACAATATTCTTTATTGTACACACACAAAAAACAATATGAAACAAATAATATACGAGCAACTGGTACAATCGGCGGTCTTATCGCTAGCTGCGATCTCTTCCAGACAACCTTTGTAATGGACGAGTGCAATGGATTAGTAAGTAGGGCAGTTTGTAGATGTACAAATGAAGAAGTTCAGAAGAAGGTTAGGTAGAATACAAGAGTTCGATATATCGAACTCTTATATTTTACTCACAATAATGTTTTTTTTTTTAGTTAAAAGAAAAATAACAATTCTAAAGAAATGTTAAGGTGAATTTATAATATACATTGTATACATTCGTGTAAAATAAAAAGTTTCATCACCATCGAAATTGTTCAAATATAAAACTATTGCTTAATTTTGACTTAACTGCATTTAATTTGGGCGGATAGTTGAAAGAGATAACTTGAGGTAACTAAAAACACAAGACATAGATGGCTCGCTTTAATTTTATAACTATTTCGTTGCAATATAAGTACATATTATTATCTTAAGTTCGTGTATGTAAATACTCAGCGAACACGACAGTGGTAGAGCCATGCTTAGGCACGACTGGGCCGACTCGACCCATGCGTCACCACGACCTCGCAGAAAAACGGTTGTGAAGCACGTTGCTTTTTTTTCTCTCCCCTGTCCCCCATTCTCTTTTCCTTTCTCCTCATTCCCCTCTCTTCTTTCATATCATCACTTTCAAAAACAAACACAGCACTTACGACTCTCGTGTGGTGAGGTGTCCATGGACGGTGGTTGTCACTTACCATCAGTCAATTACGCCTGTTCATCTGTCCCCCTATAATATAAAATAAAACAGGGGTTTGCTAGTGGATTATATAAAAGATACCTCAGCAAGAACTTAAAAGTGTAGAGCTGCTCGGACCTCCCAGCTACAGCCAGTTGGAGTTACAGGTGTGCAACCTCGACATTCTCAAATTATTGCTTAAACTTCCCAAACCATCTGTATGAGCAAATTCCTTTCATTTATCTTCCTTGTTCCAAACTATCCCTTTTAAAGTACCAATATTTCATTCCTTAAGTACCCGCTTGACCGCAGTAGGCTTGTCCCTATTAGATTAGTAGGACAATATTGTTTTTTGTCCTCTCTTTTACTCCTCAAAGACACATGTCAATGAAAAAAGTACGTATCCAATTAGATTTTCGAAAATAAAAAAAAATCTTAAACGTAGGAACGAAAATAGTGATAACATCTTTAAATTAAAAAAAAAAAGGTTTTAATAGCCAGCATGATCTTCGGTACAGTATTTTTAGGTCAAAACGTAATTTTACAGTAACTCCAACCATGATACTTAAACTGGTAGACTTATGACTTTATATTAAGTACTTACATAAGTCTTCGGGTTAAGGATCTGTGTGTGTAATATTCAATTTAAAACCGAATACGAAATAGCAATTGTCGTATAATTCAGTCGTAAAGTTGAGAGTGCTATTGAACTTGTCAAAATAGTAAGGCACTAGGCCAAGAGGTTGTTACAAAACTACTAAATCTTTTTTTTTTTTTTTTTTTATTTGTAAGCCTACCATAATGACTCCACTTTGCCTGATGGTAAGCAATAAATGGAGTCCAAGAGTGGTAGTCACCATCCTCACTGCATGTCTAGTCAATGCATCATGGTGACCTACACTATGGCGGCCTGGTGAGATGCTTTTTCACGCCCCGCTTAAAAGACCCGGGATCAAATTGGGAAGGAAACACGTGCGCTGGTAGGGAATTCCAGGCTTTCACTGATCGGCACAGGAAAGAAGAGCCAAACCGTTTCGTTCGGGATCGCATATCGTCGACTCGCAAACGGTGACTCCTCAGGCCAGCACGTGTAGTCCTGTAGAGGAAGGAAGAAGGTGGGACCAATTGGAAGAGCTCGTCAGAACACTCCCCGTGATGTAGGCGATAGAGAACTGCCATAGAGGCGACATCTCTTCGCAACTGCAGGGGCTCAAGAGACTGGGTGACCTCAGGACAGTCTATAATACGGACTGCGCGTCGCTGCAACCGATCGAGAGCGTCAAGCAGATACTGCGCATAGCCATCCCAAAGATGAGAGCAGTACTCCACGCAGGAGCGAACCTGCGTCTTATATAAAAGACACAAATGCTCGGGCGAGAAGAACCGTCTCACCTTGGAGGCCGCCTTAGTGACGCTCTCGATGTAATCACGCGGATTGAGATCCCGACAGATGTCCATACCCAGCATTCTGAGCCTATCCTGTAGTGGCAGTTGAGTGTTCTGAAGAGTAGGAAAGGGAAGGAATGGAGACTTTTTGTTTGAAAACGCGCACGCCTGTGTTTTCTTGGCGCTGAACTCGACCAGATTCTCACAACCCCATTGAGAGATGCGGCTCAAGACCCGGTCGAGCTCAGCGACAAGCTCCTGTCGTTTTCCCTCAACGTCTGCTAGCTTGGCAGCAGGATGTCCAAAGTATCGCCCGTGTACTGTGCTGTCGTCTGCATAACAATGTATGTTGCCAAGAGCCAACATATCATTGATATGCAGAAGGAACAGCGTGGGCGATAGGACGGAGGCCTGAGGTACACCAGCGCTAACCTCCTGGAAGTCAGAGGCCGCGCCGTCACAGAGAACCCTAATGCGGCGCTTGTGGAGGAAGGCAGCAACCCAGTTGCATAGCTTAGATGGCAGACCAAATGCAGGAAGTTTGGAGAGAAGCGAGCGATGCCAGACCCTATCGAAGGCCTTGGCAATGTCGAGGCTGATGGCCAAGGACTCCCCATGCCTATCCATAGCCTCACCCCAAAGGTGTGTGACGTACGCTAGAAGATCACCCGTGGATCGGTTCGGCCTAAAACCATATTGCCGATCATTTAACAAGGAGTGATCCTCTAGATGGTGGATTAATTGGGTGTTGATTATCCGCTCGAGCACCTAACAGAGTATGGAGGTGACGGCTATAGGACGGTAATTAGCTGGATCGGAGCGGTCGCCTTTTTTGGGAATGGGTTGGACGTTCGCCTCTCTCCAGGCCTCCGGAACAATTCCCGAGGAATAGGACAGGCGATACAAGCGCGTCAGTACAGGAGACAACTCTGGTGCACAGTTTTTAAGAACCACCGCCGGAATACCGTCGGGGCCACTGGCTTTCCGAACATCGAGCGACCGAAGCTCCGCACGGACATCCCTCTGCCGGATGCGAATATACCGCATTTCGGAGTCGCAAGATGCAATGGTGGGCGGGTGAGCGCCACGGTCGTCGATTCGGGAGTTAGCTGCAAAGAGGTAAGCAAGTAGTTTCGCTTTCTCTTGCGGCTCGTGGGCCAGTGATCCGTCAGGGTACTTCAGCGGTGGCAGCGAAGGCTGGCAGTAGTTGGACTGCACGGCTTTGGCCATTCGCCAAAACTTACGGCTACCCGTAGGGTATGCGGCGAGTTCTTGACCAAACCGTGCAATGCGCTGGGCATCAGCTCTGATGTAAGCCCTCTTGCATTCCTTAGTGGCTTTGTTAAACGCTGCTTTTAGGCGATCAACGTCTGGGTCACAATGAGCGCGGGCCCTGATCCATGCGCGGTAGGCTGACTGCTTTTGAGCGACAGCACGGGTGCACTCGCGATTGAACCAGGGACGGGTCTTTGTGCTGGCGACTTCACTGTAGGGGATATAGTACTCCATACCAACAGTGATTTCGTCAGCCACGGCAGATCCCTGTCTTTAAAGCAGCGTTGAGCCCACGGGATGGATGCAAAATAATCCCGCATTCCATCCCAGTCTGCTGACGAGTAGTGCCATAACCGTCGCCTTGTTACCACAGGCCGTGGTGGGGCAACAAGAGGCACCGAGGTGGACACCAGGCAGTGGTCGGAGGATCCCAGAGGGGCGTGAACCGTTACTCTGTACTGCGCTGGGTGACTCGTCAGCAGAAGGTCTAGCAAAGAGGGCGCTTGACGCGATATGTCTGGTAGCCTACCAGGGGCTGGAGTACCAGTTGGGTAAGGTCATGCGTGAGAGCGAATGCGTGGGCAGTTCGACCAGCGTGGTCCGTTCTGGAAGATCCCAGCCAGAAGTCATGGTGGGCATTAAAGTCTCCCAAAAACACCAGTTCAGCGGTCGGGAACTGCTCCTGCGCTTTGTCCGTTGCGTGACTCATGTAGTCAAAGAGTCGAGTTGTCTCGGAGTCTCCGGAATGGGACCGATAAAGGCAAACGTAGATCCGGCTCATAGAGCCAAAATTCACGTGAAGCCAAAGGATGGAGAAGGATGCGACTTCTAGGCAGTACAGACGGCGACCTGGCGACCCAAAACATCCGCCCTGACGAAAAGACATACCCAAGCCCTCGCGAGGAAGCACTCCTTTAGAACGTAGCCGGGATAGTAGAGATATGCCGTGTCGACAGGGCGGCGTATTTGTGTCTCCGTAAGAAAAAGCATGGCCGGCCGAGCCGTCTCAAGGTGCTGGTGTACGGCGCTGAGGTTTGCATGGAGTCCACGTATGTTAGTGAACTCCACCTTAAAAAGCGGGTTGGTGGGAGAGGAGGATGCCGCTGTTGGACCATTTTTCTTTCTTTGTACTGCCATGATAAGAGTTGGAAAGGGGGCGTAAAAGGCATGACAGTCATCGTGACTGTGTAAACTGAGACTGAAAATACTGTGTCATCATGTAAGGGTGAGGCATGGCGGAGACCGAACCGCCGGACGGAAGGGCCCCCGTACCCTCCCGGAAATGGACGCCGGGTCCCACCGTCCGGTCACCAACCGGCACGACGAGCCACTCCGTGGATTATGCGCGACCTGACGGGGCAGCCTCCCAGGGTGGTTAGCCGTGGTTGGGCCCCTCTCTATGCCGCGGGCGGCCAGCGGCACCACCGTTTCTACGGGTCTCCATGGCCGACGGTTCGATCCACGCCAACCTCACAATGATTCTACGAGCACTCCACTGCTCACACACATACCACGATAACTGCCACCCCTGCATCATTGGGCCTCCGGCGCACTCACTCACCAGCGAAAGACGACAGCACGAATGTTGTCGCTTGGTTTTCTGTGAGAGGGTAGTACTGCCCCGGTCGAGCCGGCCCATTCCTGCTGAAATCAGCGTGGCTCTACTACCTTAAGATGTCTAGATGTTTCTACTCTCTTTAAAAGTTAAAATAAAAAAAAATATTCTCTATGTAAACTGATTTCATTTTTTATGTGCATATGGATGACCTAAGACAGCAACAATGTAAGATCTATCCTTATTGCATTACTCTCTGTCAGACTCTGGCTTAGTTAAAACAATTTCAAGATAATAGAATGTTTTGTGACATTGACCAAGGAATTGAAATATAATCCTTTGGTCGCTTAACATAACGTAACATACCGGTGTTCTCTCTTAACATATTAGGTAGATAGATATGTAGATAACAAAATTATTTGTACATCAATATTACTAGAATAAGAAGTGTTTTACATAAAAATTTAACACACGTATAATTATACAAATCACATCCTTATTGCTAAATCAAATCTCTTACCTCGATTAATCGATTGCATGCAATGGGTTCTGGTCCCACATCGCACACATTTCGATCTCCTCATCAATTCGTCCGCGGCATCGTTGCCTCTAGAGTCACAGTGACCCTTGATCCATTGCAGGGTTACTTTAATGTAAGTGCATACCTCGTTTAGACGCTACTAGGCTAAATATGATAAGTCATTAACAAAAAACATACGGGTTTCAGGTCTAGCTATATGCTCATTATATTTTTTGGTTACTGTAGGAGACCGAAGCTTAGGCACCAATGGGCCGGCTCGACCAGAATTACCACGGCCTCACAGAAGACCAGTTGTGAAGAAATGTTTACGTTGTATTTACCGAATAAGTGAGGATATTGCAGGCCTTAACCCCCTCTTCTCTCATCTCTCCTCTCGGAGGTGTCAATCGGCTGCGGTAGTTACTAACCATCTGATGTATATTTTGCAAAAAACTTAAACATAAACCCATATTTTTAGTAAGTGATACTTGAACATAGTTTTCAAAAGTTCAAATGTTATTAAAAAATAAAACAACAACATACTGTCGAATTGAGAACCTCCTCCTTTATTTAAGTTGGTAAAAATAGGTTTGTAGGTATTGAAATGAAGCAAATTATTACTTTATTGAGCTGTTAGCTTGTTAATAAACTAAAGGTTAATATAATAAAACTCAACTTGTTGTGTTTTAATAAGTGTTTAAACTAACGGTAACAGCTCACATTAATGTGTTTCATATATTATTAGTTGATAGTTCACACACTAAATATTACTCATAAAATACGGTTTAACAAATTAGCTATTATTATGGAGTGTGTATGTATCTAAAATAAAATACCGAAATTAACAAGCATGAGTTAATATAGTAATAAGCAACGTCATGCTGGGAATTTTAATAGAGCGTCATGCTGTGTTCCGTGTGCTACTATAACGATAGACAACCTGTAGAGTTGCAGTATATGAAGGAAAATTTACTTTTTGCGGGCAGAAGCTGTGTTTTTATGGCGCATGATTCTTGTTTTCTCATATTATAATACTTAAGATTGTAATAATTAAAAATCAGAAGAATTTGGAGTATACCACCCTCGATGCACAAACGGCATGCCAATTGCCCATTTTTTTTTTTATGAGATTCTTCTTAAGGTTAGTCGTAGGGAATGGCGACACCGTTGAGGCTTTCTTTACTTTTTATCGACCTAAAAAATGGATGTTATTATTCGAGGGTTTTTCTTCTTCAAAAGCAGCTTATTACAAATTTATCATGATAGATTGTTTTCATTTTGTTTCAACATTACTTTTACCCTATGTCCTTCGCCCCTATGTCTCGGAGAAAGTGTATGCTATATTTAAAACTGATCGGTGTTGCCAGTTTAGAAACAAAGAAACTCACATTCGCATTTAATAATAGTAGGGATTTACATTTGTAGATAAAACACGCATTTCAACATTTCAACTTCAATACCCTGATAGCTAAGAAATGACTGTTCGTGTTATTGCCAACTAGTTAGCAGCTAACACTGAATAATTCACCTTGCAATTGACACATGCAGATAATATCATCAGGACTATCATTTACAGCCGATAAAATAAACAATAATGGCGCATGAGATTGACGCGTTTTTAACAAGACAGTCTTATGAAATATGCATGCGAACCTTCTTAGAGGATGTGTGCAATCACGAGTAAAACATAACTGGCATAATTTATACAGGGTTCCCACTTTTGTTTGAGAAACTTTTTCCTTATTTATTATCCTTAATGTTAAAATTTTAGTTTAGTTTTGAGTTATGGTTAAGTTTTCCCAGCCCATCCAATTACCGAAATTAGTCGGATGACGGCCATGGTCTTGCTGCTTAACTTATAATCGACAAAATGTGGTCAATAATTATGACTCTGTCTAGTCCTTCGTGGATACAGGCGTGCTTGTATGTATATATGTGTGCAGGGAGAATCGGTTGTTATATACCTCTAACATAAAGATATCCTCCAGCCAGGCGAGGCTCAACGGTTGATGTTTTGATATTGCATATATATTTATCAGCGTGAGAACTTTATTATTGTGATTCAGGATCGTACTACGTTATTTGCGTAGATTCTACGTAGTTCGACTTGTCTTCGCCAGATGGCGCTGACATGTCAAGCATGAAAGATGTTCTAGTGTGTCAACTGTCTTTTCTCTTTTTTTTTAGCCATGGAAATTTGTACACATGAGCACTTTTTATTAATTATTATCAATACCTAATATTATTTAATATTTATTTATTTAATTTATTTAAAACTTAATGTACAAAGTGCACACAGGCGGACTTAATACCAAAGGCAATCTCTGCCAGTCTACATTAGGGTCATGTAGAAATAACTAAAGTGGGTGTGTGTGTAGATTAAAAAGTATTAGCAAAGAAATTAAAGAACACAAAGGAATAGGATACGGGTATAATTATTATATCAATAAGTACAGAAATGTTAAATATACCTACAGAAATATATTATATATTATCATACACATACATACGCTATGTAGGTTGAGATGTACCTGCCAGTTTATGGAAGAGAAGAGCTCGAAAGTCTTAAACTACAGGTGACTAGGTGCCATCCTGATTACCTGCGGTAGAGATTTCCAGAGGAGGACAGACTGTATAACGTAAGAAGAGTTGACGCAGGCGGAAGAATGACTTTGGCATAATAGTAATAGATTATTTGAAGATCGAAGATGTCTGTTGTGGTAAGAACAAGGAAACTGGAATAGAGACGTAAGATACGAAAGAGAAGTGGGTGAGTTGAGTATGGAATACAGAGTGTAGAGGGCGCATAGAAGACGGCGCTGATGAATAGGAAATCATTTCAATTCAGAGCGAAATGAGGAAACGTGATCAAACTTTCAAAGATTAAAAATAAATCAAATGCAGTTATAAAGACGATCGTATTTGTTGAGGAGATCTGCATTCAGGTCGAAGTAGCATACATCACCATAATCAATAATGGGGATAGTTAAAGTCTGAACTAACAAAGCTTTGGACTTAGATGGGAGAAAGTTCTTCAGACGATATAACACTCATAGAGTTCCTGTGACTCTTTGGCTGACACTAGTTACTTGGATTTGTTAAAGTTGGTGCTAATTATAAGACCTAGATCCTTTACAGAAGGACTAAAAGGTATAATTGATCCGTTAAACGTCACTGATGAAAAAATAATTAAGATCAAGCCTAATCATCAGTCGGGAGCTGATTACAATGAGAGCTTGACATTTGGATGGGTTTACTGTCAAACCGAACCTGTCATACCAGCGAGAAATAGCCTCAAGGTCACTATTTATTTTACAAATAGCCTCAGTTATATTGTCCACAGGAGTATGAGAGTAGAGTTGTAAGTCATCGGGTTAAAGATGATACGTACACTGAAGATGTGGAGGGATGAGATTTATGAATATACAAAATCATAATAGAGAAAATATCCCGTCTTGAAGAACAAAAGAACAGATATGACGCCAACTTGAAGAGGATTCATTGATGTGGACGGATTACCTCGAAGGTATGATGAGAATTGTACCAGTGTAGTGTATTCTGGCATTAGGTGAAATCATGAGATGGGAAAGTATGGTTAGCAAGATGTCGTGATTGACAGTGTTGAAAGCATTCGAAAAATCAATCAAAGCCAATACTGTACCTATGGAATCTTCCATTCCTTTCCTGATGTCGCCAGTTACTTTTATTTACGTACGAGTTCTTTTAAATATTTCAAACCCAGGAGCTATTCGAAACTTCGACTGGTGAACACATTTTGTTTTTCCGTATAAAAAAGAACATGAAGTAAATACGAGACGATATACTATAATTCAATTGTAGTATTCGAACAAGTCAATATTGAATTCAATCTTTTGGAGTTATAAATACGACTATATCGTTAAACGGTTGCCCCTGAGATGAAAAATAACTGTCGCGGTTTTATGCCTGTTGTAAAGGTATTTACCATTTCGAATCTTTAAACTGCATCGTAATCATATATCTAACATTGGTACCCCTTTCTTAAAATGCTACTACTTTCTTATAATGCTTTTATTGCATGCTTCTTTCTCAACTCTCTTCATCTAGACAATTCAAAGGGCTTCCATCTATCTGAGGATGAGTAGGCTTCTAAAAGTAATAGACAATGAAATATTTTTTCGTCAGGTCTATCACCAGGTCATGAAATAATTTGTCATCTTTATGGATACTTAGCTTTTAGCGATGTGGCTGAGCGTTTTGCAGTCTGTGAAATAAATGTTTCAACAATGAGAAGAATCATAAGACTGGCACGATGCTAAATAAGAAGTTTAATATGCTAGTGACGTTTATTGTGATGATAGTTTACAACTTGTCCAAAGAACGGCTCAAAATTTCTTACTATACTCATATTGTTATTTTAAATAGCTTTTGATAGCTAATAGTTTAAATCACACAACAACTATAGCTACAATAAAATTCTATTATTTTATATCAAGTAAGTGTTAGTTATTATGTTCACGACTAATATTTGAAGCCCAGAAGAAGAGTACGTAGAAGTTAGTTAAGCAAAAAATACTCACAGTAACTGTCAATCTCGTTCTATTTTTGATGTCCATATTAGATTACTTTGACCAAGATGTGGGTGTTTAATACACCTGTCTGCCTATCATTTAGGGATACAGACGTGAGCCAATCCACATATACATTAAATATGGTGACAATCAAACTGACCATTTTTGCCCATCCTGTAAAAAGCTTAGACGGATGAATTAGGTATTCGTCATACGCCGCATTACAAAGCCAGCTAGGCAATAAATATGTATCTTTGTTCTATTTACTGTAAATGATAGTGTTTACTGCGTGTATAAATGACTTTTGACGGTGTAGACAATTCAATAAAATTGTTTAAAGCTGATGATGTATCATTTGAAAGTTTTCTGTCAACATGCTACGCTGTATGCTATACAAGATTTTTCTGTGTATTTTTCATTGTATAGGGGTAAGTGCGCTGCCTACCTTTGAGATCTGAGATTAAAAAGCGACTCAAATTCTCATCAACATTTTTTTTATATTAGGTAGGTAACATTTAGATTCATATTTCCTAAATCATGTAAAAACTAAACAGATGAGGCTGACAGAAAATTTAAGATACCTAAGTGCCAAAATAATATCTTTGAGTCATTGAGGTCAGCTGCACTTTTTAGGAAGATAGTTATCATTCTAGTAATAAGTTATCTACAGCCCTAAAGCGGTGGGATATAGTTAGCAGTCCTTGGGGCTTCATAAATAAATACTGACATTAAATTAATCTTGTTCACTTAATATCCTTTCCGACCTCAATTAGAGGGCGTAATTTACACGTGGTTCACATTTCTAAGACATTTGCGTATTGCCCGAGTTGTTGAAGTTATACTAATGAATGTGGAAATCTTTTAAAAACTTTAAAAGGAAAAATATTCAGTTAGACAATTTGGGTTGGCATAAGGATATGTAAACCATTGTAATTGTGGGTGTGTGATTTATCTGTAATGTGATGCAGATAGCTTTCTTTTATATGATATAGCGGGACAAAAGAGCAGATGGTTCACCTGATTACTTATTGAACACTTGCAAATCATCAGTCACAAGAGTGCTGTCTGTTTTTTAGGGTAGGGGAAAGGGAGCAAGAGAAAGAGGGGAAGGGGAAATTAAAGGGGGTTGGGCCTCCGGTAACCTTACCGAGTGACGGTCACACACGGTTTTCTGTGAGGCCGTGGTAATACTCCGGTTGAGCCGGCCCATACGTGCCGAAGCATGGCTCTCCAACGTTAGCTTGAATGAAATTGATATGGACACGTCTGTCTGTCGATCGACTTTTAAATATATAGAAGCAGTACCAGGGCCTCACTAAATACCAAAGGATCACACTTCCATCTCTTGAGTTGTAGGTGTACCTGGGTCAAAGTTGTGACTTATAATCAGTTACTCGAACTGCTTGTTTGGCCCCTGTACCAAAAACAATAATCATATTCAAATTAGTTTCATTACTTTTATGAGTTTAATATAGACAAGCATTCTGAAAGCATCTGATTTAATTTCGAGATAGCTGTATGTATATTGTATCGTAAACCTTTTACTATTTAACTTGAAAATACTAGAATATTTCAATAAATGGCCAATGAAGGTTTAAAGTTCTCCGCTCACAAAGATAGAATATCTCGTCTTAAACAGAAGTACAATTGTTTTCGATAACTTCTTTCTTCTTTGCAGCTGCTGTTGCATTCATTCATTGTTGCAAATATTTGGAGGACTTCTAGACTTTATTGGTACAAAGGAAAAAAATTATAGTGTGTGTGTTTGTGCGTGTGTGTGTATGTGTGTGCATGTGTAAGTATGTTTGTGTGTTTGTGTTCGGAGATGAATGTATTTGTGCTAGCCCCACGACGTTGAAGTAGATAATAAAACATCTCGGGATCAGGGTCTTCTAGCCACCAAAAGTTGGGAGGAAGATAGTGAGTATAATTTGAATTCCGAAATGGGAGTTCAATATGGTGCGTTAAAATTCAATTATTTATATGGTTTTATTGGGCCTCTATTTATTATACAAGACCGTCTAGTGTACGATGTCCCTAATATATAAGATAACACCGTCAGTTTTCACCTCAACATCTTGAAAACTGGTTGAATTTATGTTGTAGTTTTATTTGTTTCTTATTGGCGGCGGCAGCTTAATGTTTCCCAAAGTAGTTAGTGGACAATATTTCCGCCAGTTAACCGGAATGTTGATTAAATAATTGTAACTATTGGTTTGGTTTATTGGGAAGTATTTCCCGTTTAAATTTGGTAAGCTTTAGATACTTGTTGAAGCTAAATAACTAAAATCGATAAAACTATTAAATAAATATAATAGACTTATCACGATTTGAAAATAGTCTTTTAAATATGATAAAAATTACGTTATCTATCCGTATAGAAAAATTGAAAAACTTGTAAACGATTTTTTTCTCTCTTTTTTTTTTTTTTTTTTTTATGCGATAGAGGGCAAATGAGCAGACGGGTCACCTGATGGTAAGTGACTACCGCCGCCCATGGACACCCGCAACTCAAGAGTCACAAGTGCGTTGCCGGCCTTTTAGGTAGAGGTACGCTCTCTTCTTGAAGGTTTGAAGGTCGTATCGGTTCGGAAATACGGCAGGCGACAATTTGTTCCATAAGCTGGTTGTGCGAGGCAAAAAGCTTCTCCTACAAAGGCTCCTTAATTTGAAAAGTTATAATAAAATGTGTTTTTTAATTCCTTTGTGGGGAAGTGGTAACCGTACTAAGTGTCTCTATCACATAGATTACCAGGCCCTCTTAGGATATTAGTGACTTACAAAGTAAGACAATAATGAAAAATTTTCGAAGCAATTGAGTGTCAGTAGGAAAATACTTTCGCGTATCATCTAGTATAGTTGTAGTATTTTGGACTCAGATATTCCAATACCGACTAAAAACCTCTCCTGCCCATGCCCCTGTTTTAACCGAGGAACCGTTGTTAGACATCACTTCACGGGGGAGCATCTAGCTGTCGCTCTTCCTTGAGATAGGTAAGATCGCTGTTTCCTGTTATTTACGGAGATTTTGGATCGTGTATGGGCGCGCGCGCGTGTGAGTGTTTGTGTGCGAAGTTAGCGTAGTATGTTTAGGTAAAAGGGCACTCATCTTGTTATACACTATTATTTTTTTTTTACTGCAAACTTTAGATATGTTGCGCTTGTGATAGTTCGTGTGTGGATCATAAATTAGCAATCAAGTGTTTTAGTAAAACTACTTGTTGAATGAACAACTGTCTGACAGAGAGCACATTAGGCTAAGCATACAGGTCAGTAGTTGGGTGAAAAAACAGAAGATTGAAGGCTAATTACTGCCCGCTGGGCCCTTTCTAATTTTAACATATATGTCTTTCTGGCCCTTCCCCTGTAGATACAGTACTGTAACTGGGCTCCAGCAAAACAAAGTCAGTTATAGATACATATTGAAGAAAAACTAATAAATAGGAGTTCTTTATTAAAACATAAGAATTCGAAACAGCAGTTTTTAGATTTTTTGTCGCTCTGTCTGTCTGTATGTTTGTACACGCATCACGCAAGAACTGCTCCACGGAATTTAATACAGTTGTCGCAGATATATTGCTATAGGTCTAACGTAAAATATAGGCTCTAGTTTACCCCTGGAATAGATTCTAAACTCCCTTGCTCTATAAAATAGTAAACTTTACTTTTTACGTTTGTCTGATTACTCTTAAAATTGGAATGTCAGTAAATAGTAGCAATATATTTACCCTACACCTGTTAAAGGTCAATTAAATAAGTTTTGTCATGATGAGCTTAAAAAAATCAATTTCTATTATTCACAAAGCAATAGGAACCTCTTCTTTTTCGTATATGTCTCAACCGATGAAGTAGCAATGACTACTTCAAAGAATTAGAAATACATCATAATCTTGGATTAAAAACAACCTTGTATCATAGGGAGTGTTCAGAGGAATTGTTCGGACTTATACCGGCTGCTGGTTTCCGCCATCGTCCTACGCGACAAAATATCCATCCCCATCACCTGGACGATTGGCACTCCACCAGTGTGCGCTTCTCCAGAAGCTTTTTGCCTCGCACAACCAGCTTATTTAACAAATTGTCGCCTGCCGTCTTTCCGAACCGATACGACCTTCAAACCTTCAAGAAAAGAGCGTACTCCTACCTATAAGGCCGGCAACGCACTTGTGACTCTTGAGTTGACTCTTATAATTTGCCCAAATCAATGATTCATCGAGAGCTTGCATTTTGAAATCGGACCAACATAGGCTTCCTATTTTCGCAACAGTCAATGGACACTGCACAAAATCAACTTTAACTGAATACGTCTGACTGCTGCCGCCACTGCATTTGCGTAAAACATGTTTCATACAAAATTAATATTGCCTTTCGAATTTTAAAGTCGATTTTACATCCTTCCTTAATCCTTTGGGTTAGTGATATGTGTTCTGAAAATTACATCACATTACATTACATTAGAATTACAATGTTTAGTTTGTTTTACAGCATAAGTGACAGCTGCTATGATGATTTAATTTTAGACTTTGTCACATTACTTTAAAGCAGATAATTGAGTTTGACGAGTCTTTTAAACAACTGTGAGTGCACTCGTAGAGAAAACAGTGTCACATATATGTAAGACAATCATATAGAAGCATTAAAGTAATTGATGGCGATATAAGGAGGAGTTATGAAGTTAGTCGGCAGATAGATAAAACGGTAGCTTCTTTACGATTGGCTCGTGTTATTTATTGGTTTGTTGGACCATTTGTGGAGTTGCTCAATTTATTAATAGAAACCGGCTGTGAATCAATCGATTGGTATTTAGAACCTCAAAGTAAAATATTATTTTAGTGCTATTATCCGATTAGTTGAAAATCGACTGTTTTATTGGCAAACAGGCGGACGGGTCACCCGTAGATATATAAATATTAATGCGCTTAAATGTATTAAATAATATTATATAAAATATAAGTTCTTTAAAACATATTCAACTGAGCATATTTTTATATTAATCTAAATAATGGTGGTTATTTTTTACTGATTTAATTCCTTAAAATTCCTTAAATAACAATTAAAATTAGCTTTACATATACAAACAATTATTTGTAGGAAAGGCAGAGAACCCAAAGAACACTCCTTTAACGATTTGTTAAAATTTTCTAATTAAACTTTTACAAGTTACTGTTCCCAAAACAAGTAAATAAATTTGAGCCTAGGCTTTCTAGAAACAAACTTTAATTGAAATAATATTATAATTAAGTTTTTTTTTGCATGCTGGCAGCCCTATCTGAAATATTAAACGCGTCGTCGCCATTATCACGGCATAATTGCGGGTGGCTGCGGTAAGGCGTTGTACGTACTGTACGCGATTGGTCATAATCGCTAATATGTGTACTCGTACAAAATCATGGGATGACATTTTAAAGTTTTTATTTTAATAAGGGGTTTTTATCCACAAGGATACGCACACCCCATCGTACCCTATCATACACAACACAACATTACTTAATATTTACTTCAACCAAAGCACATAACCGCATTGGAGTCTCCGACTTCGGATATTCGCCAAAATACTTTGAACAAGCCCAACATCCAAAACATTTAATTTAAATTATCTGATCAAAAACGCCCTCTCATTCCTGTTTATGATACAATTCATTTTCAAATGCTGCACATCTTCAATTTTGCCACACATATCACAGTTAGGTAATGGTACCTTACGCATCAGAAAAGCAAACTTTGCTGACGGATAGTGCCCTAGTTGTAGCTAAAGTGTTAAAGCTAACTTAACATAATTCCTACTAATTTAAACATCATCATTCAAAGAGTTTTTATAAATACTCTTTTAAGAGACAAAAGAAAGACTGTTAATATCCTAGGAGTTTGCCGAAAATCCGGAAAATGAAGAACCTGAGCTTTCACGTTTCTCTTGGTGTTTTCTTTTAGATTCTCGCTGCGGGTCGGACGTTGCAGTGAATTTAATTTTGAACTGAATTAATTTATATTTATATCTAAACGCTTTTTTGTTTATAGCGAAACAAAATCTTATTAACCTAATAATTACATAGCGTACTGCTTGCACCGAATTGAAGGGCGCAGACCCCGACAGTTTGTTTTCGTTTAGTTTACTTACCAACGATTATAGGTCTTGTTTAAAAAACGACATTCAACAGGTTTTGATACTTGATCATTTTCGCACTATAGTTAAGTACTGGTATTGGTGCTTATTCCGTCAGTACAGAAACTAAATGCATGCTATTTATAATTTAGGGGTTTGAAATATAAACACTTTAAAATTTCTTTTGCAATATAACTGCATGCTCTTGTAGGTTTTCCCGAACTGCGCATATGGTGATTATGATATATTTCGTCAGTCAAAATTCCGTAGGCCCTTGTATGTGCTGCAATGTTTAAAACTACTAATATATTGTAATAGAACCAGAACAGAATTGTACCTTTTTTTGCACAGTTTTAGGTACCTAATATTCCAGGAGATAAACTGAATGGCTGCACTAGCAGATAAGGTCTTGCTACTTTAATGAATGTTCGTTCGAGTATTGATCTGCACCGGAGTCAACCGGTACTTCTAGGTGGCCCGAAAGCTTGGCTGCTTACTTAATTATGTATATTTTAAAAATGTCTATCAGTATAAAGTTTAGCCAATTAAAAATGCTAACTCTACAATTTTAACGTATTAGAAGAAACAAGTTTGAATCATAAGTAAGTTAAATAAGTACTTATTGATTTATTTCACATAGTCACGGATAGACCACCCGGCTGTTTGAAATATCTTTCCTCATACATAAATAATTAACAATTAAGAAGTAAATGCTAAATTGAATCTAGAGCTGCTATTGACTGGTAGGGCTGCGGTTGACTTGAATTAGGTAAGGTAGGTAGGTATTGAGAAATCTCAATAAATAAGTACTTGATGATATGTTTTCCTCAAATTGGTTGAACATCATTTTTATACATAAAAACATGCAAAAATAATATAATATAATATAATAATAAAATAATACATGCAAAAAACTAAAAAGGGTTTCATTAAAATAATGTCCAATACAATTTCTATATGCGTCCGTAAAGTTAAAACTATAAATCTATTTTGCTAATACACCAGAATCGACACCTCTGATTGACGTTTGTGATCAGTATAAATACTCGTAGTCGGTGTGAGAATGAATCTTGTTGCGATAAACACCAATAGGTGGTTAAGTATTGGTTACAAACAAGCCTACACCAGGCTTGGTAGTTGATCTTACCATCGGTATTTTACTTTGATAGATATATTTTCTTTGATATATATATTTAGTTTTCCGTGTATTTTGTGCTTTTTACAATGTATCACAAATTGCACTATTGCAGTAATTTGTGTGTCACCTCGACAAGTTTTAATGCATCGATGGTGGTGGGTTTAAGTTTAATATTCGTTTGTTGTATGTTTATAGAGTCCAATATGCAGGCATGGTGTACTTGTTTGTGTTTAGACTGGGCTTCCCTGATCTAAGCTAAAAATTAAAGCAATTAAATAATTAATTTTAATTAATTTTTATTTATTTTATTTTTATTCTTGCCAATTTTATATAAGTTCTTATCCATAATTTATTTATCTTTTGCGGGCAGCATCTTGAACCCGAAATTGTAAATATTTACAAGAAAGCTCTAAAGTAAGATTTGAATTAAATATTAATATACACTAAAAATAATATATTCAGTATTGTACATCAAAAAAATACACAGAAATAGATATTATAGCAGAAAAAGAAGTGCACAATGGGCGGCCTTATCGCTAAGATGCAATATCTTCCAGGCAACCTTAGGATGGACAGAAGCGTGATATACGTAGGTTTGGGGTTAAAATATAAAGATGAGCTTCTTTTTTAGCTTTTGTGCAATGTGTGAATGGACTGCATAAATACTAATACGTTAATACTTGTTTTTTTTTATATTTAATACCAATAAACTAAAAAACAACAACAAACATCTTGCAAATAGCATTCACTACGACGGACTTTATAAAACGAACATTGAAACAAATTCAATACTTCAAACTGCAGCCGTCAGGACTTCATTTACCCGTTCAAAACCTAATGCGATATAGCACTCTATTAAAACCAAAACAGAGACAATCAGCGCAAACGCAATGTCATACTATGTGAATAGACCAATTTATGATGATCCCGAAATCCTCTTCTAATCCCCTCTCATTACATCAGTCAAACGATTACTTAGAGAAGCAGGGAAGTTCATTATATATTGGTCCTATTTTCTTAAAGACCTGGCACAAATCCAAATGAATTCAAGAAATAGTATAAAATAAAATATATGTACTCCACAAATGATACTCTGCAAATATCAAGAACGTTTCTTTTAAATTAATTGTGTTCGGGGACGATTTCTAGGAAATACTGTTGTAATTATAAAAATAGTGACATCAGCCGTGGAATTTGTATTTCACGTGTGTGAACAGAAATATAATAATTATATACGCACTGGTGTCGTCAGTTTAGGAATTTGCCGTTATTTACAAAGGGACTGACATTATTTTTAGATATGTGTATATATTTATTATTTAACATACATTTGAAGAACAAGGAATCTGCATTGTTGTATAAAAAAATAATTAAAAATTAAAAAAAAACTGCCTACGCAAAAGTACTTATAGTTTTAGGAACAACCCTTAAAAAGTAAAAATGCCTTACATCATTTTCTAAAAGAGCTGATACTCTTACACTGCTGGACTGATATTAACCAAATTAGCTAAGAACCATCGCAAGGAAACTGGCTTTCAAATGAAAAAAAAATCCGCATCGAAATCGGTCCATCTGTTTGAGAGCTACGATGCCACAGACAGACACACGCAGACAGACAGACATCGACATCAAACTTATAACACCCCTTTTTTGCGTCGAGGGTTAAACAATAAAATATGAGTGGTAATTTCAAGAATCCTGTTTAAATAAAAAAAAAAAAACAAGTTTTTGGTTTATTAAATATTTCGAAATATAATACAAATTTCAGGCGGAACTACTTACAGACATACCCTATATCTCCTAAGGATTAGGCAGAAGTTTATTAAAAACCCGCATTTTGACATTTACAATTTGGTCCCACCATCATAGTAGAGGACAAGTCTCTTATTGTCACCCGGGCACTATATTTTCTTAATAAAAAGTTATTTTCTTAATAAAAAGACAACTCTCGCACTAGGATTAATTCCTGTGTCACGGGGGACTCTACAAACATTCAAACATGGACATCAAAGAACACCCAGACTCAGAACAACAATTTGAGGAATAGACAAAGTGTATAGATAAAGTGTATATTGTATATTTAAAATTGTAATTTATATGTACGTATTAACTAGAATAAATAGATAATAATAACTTGACACATCTCACACATGGCCGTCTGACCCAAACTAAGCAGAGCTTGTACTATGGCAACCAGACAGCTGATAAACATACTTATATACTTCTAAATACATACATATTATAGATTATGTAATATATTCACAATTTAATTAGCAGTTTATTTAATACTTAGATCAAGATAGCCCAAGAATTTGCATCGCTATTAAAACAAATGAAGCAACACTATAAACTAACTAACACTAAATCGATTTCAAAGAAGAGATTCTTTGAGATCAGTGATAATATTAGGTATTTAACCTTCAGTAACAATTATTTTAAATTAGGCTGGCATCTTTGAGCATCAGTTTTATTCATTTATTTATATAGAATATTTCCTTTTATTAATATTGTTTGAAGTATTGCAATAAATCTGTAATTGCTGAAAACACCGATCATGGTTACATGTGTCACACTATTAAAACTCAAACACTGAGCTAGTGTGTTCTACTTTGGTCGTTTATCAATTTCTATGCGAATTCCTTTAATTTAAATGTAATTTACTCAAATCATTTAAGTATACAAAGAACAAGGTCCTAAGGTATATACCCCTCTGCATTCGTCAAAGTTATAAGAACTTTGGGTGACTCTAACTAGAACTCAAGACATTTTTAACTATAACTTTGACATCGGTCCTGATGATGATGGTCCTCCAATTGAGTTGCCTATAGAGAACTGCAATAGTTGTAATAATACAGTGCCTTACTAAATCAAATGAGGTGCCTTCGCTTAATCCATTAATGATTTAGTATCCTCGTTATCCATACGGTTTTTTTAAACATGTTCAATTTAGAACTATGAGTTTTTATTTAGATGAATATATTGTAAGAAATCACAATGTTCTAATCGTTTTATCTTGGCGCATGTTTGTAATTGTCGAACGTTTAACTAAAATTCTTACGCCGCCAATGACCTGGGCAGCTTTAAATCAGTGCTGTGCTTGTAGATACTGAGCTGAAATCATTATTACATATTTCTTTCACATCATTATTTACTCTTCAATTTGTGCATATGCGTTTCGCGTGACTGGTCTGTTGGTCCAGCTGTTAGTGACCCTGACTGCTAAGCTGGAAGTCGTGGGTTCGATTCTTATACGGAATAAAACTTGTGTGGTCTAGTATTACCTAGTTGTTTCGAACCTGCAATTTTTGTTTTAAATCCGTATAGTAATTATACTAGTTAGAATCGTGTCTGAGCGTCTAGATTCCAATTTCTCGGTCATTTAATTCTTTGTATCGGGTATTTTTATGTTTGTACAGTTCACGACACAGGAATTTTTTTGATTTTTTGGATAGAGATAAAGAAAAAACCCGGCTCTCTATTCCTCAGTTACATAACCGTATTCATTTATCTACTCTATGCTACTGTTGCTTGTAAATGATTGCCTTGATCGATAAACCTACTATTTATGCTGGATTCGGTATTTATTATTAAGATTTGTGACATAAATTAGAATTTTAATTTTACATATTTGTAAAAGCGAAAACTTAAATTAATTTCTTTGTTTTCATATGCCGTTATGGACACGGCGCAGTTATATTTCACATCGGTAGTTAAATCTTATAGCCCTATATGTTACGGATTGAATTTCATTTGATCAGATAAATATAAATTATAATAACAGCGTGGAACAAATTTTAATAGTAGAACTTTAGATACATAATTAATTAAAAACGAGCAAATACTCTACATCCCACTGTTGGCAATAGTTTGAAGAAAATACCAATACAAATAAAGATTATGGCTACAGTTATTTAATATGCACATGTTTATTCACTGAAGTCATATTTCTATTTATATAATTACATAACATTGACAAGCATCTGTAGGTTGTGGTGTGGTTTTAATATTTACAATAAGAGTAAGCTAAAACTAACAGTTTTTTCTGTTGTATTAAGTGCTTTCATTCACCACGGCTGCATTGGCAAAATAATATAATAATGTTTTATTTTTTACAATATATACAAAGTGCTCTTGTATTTTGATTATCTCTAGCTTCATATTTGAACAAAACGGGTGACGGGCACCATTAAAATAAAAAATAAATTAAAATATTGTTGAAACTTAAAAGCCATTTATTTTAAATTTATAAATTGACCTAAGTACCTCATGCTAATTTTACTATACCAATTTACGTATGTACAAATTAAATGAAGTTTCTTACAGTTTTTAAAATTAAATTAAATTAGCCAAGTCATTAAAAAAAAATCAAGAAACGTCCTATATTTTTAAATCTTAAGGCGAATCCTTTCGCATTTCGATCTGAACTTTATCGTTTTCAGTTTGTTTTTATTATTCTTTACACATAAACTGCAAGACTCGACAAAAATCTTTAAATATAATTAGATAGATAGCTTTGCAAACAAAATTCAATCCATTATCAGATAATTTTAAAATCTTTAAATGTAAGTATGCTCTCATCCTATATCTATTCTCTCTAATCTGGCTTGAATTTATAATGCTCCTAACTGACATATTAAATAGAGCAGTCTGATGGACTTCATCACCATCAGCACCATCTTGTCCAATTCCCACAAGTATTCACTGAGTTCTACCAAAAGGTGAAACGTCATACATATAATAATTGCCTACAACATGTACCAGACCTCAACAGCCGCTGATATTACACCATATCGCTCGAGTTCATTTGATATATGTGTCTACTCATCTATATATTCAGCTCCCACTGTCTCAAAAAGGCATTTATTTTATCAAACATCTAAATCGGTGAAAATCAAGACATTTGAATGTTGATGTACTCATATTCCAGTTTGTAAACCAAAATATCAAAATTCATAAAGTGTTACACGAAGTTAATCTTGCAATAGGCAGCATTTTGATATTATCAGCTTTAAGCTTTCAGAATGTGCGTCATTCGGTATTGATTTTATTACACGTGTCTTTTAAAGCTTTTGTATTTGATGTCACATTAGATGTTGTGTCTACAACTCCGGTACGTTTACTGTTAGCTGGAAAATTTTAAAAGATCAAGTAGTAATAATTTGTGATGTGTTTTAAAATCTGACAAGGAATGGTAAACAGCTGTATCCCAGCGATTTGTCTTTCTACGTATAATAAATGTGTGTTGTAGTTTAATATACATACGCTTTTTGACTTACATCACTGTACCTATTATGAAACTTTAACAGTATGTTAGTAAAACATTTGCCATGTTGATGACATCATTACATTTTAGTGTTGTTTGATATCATTCATTCACAGCTTAATAATAACCTTTGCTTATTGTTTTTTGTTTTTTTCTGTGTATTACCTTGTTTAGGAGATAATAGGCTCATTTCTATATTTCGTACACATATACACACTGACGTCACATTTGGCCGATTAAAAGTTAGTTATTGATATAGTTTTTGAATTAAAATTAAATGAGGGAAAGAGTTGGATAGGATTGGTTATATAGACAAGTTGGGGGAGTATAAGCAATAGTTCAAGCAAGTCAGGGTTCCAGAACTATGGGCCGATAACTCAAACTTTATACTTCCTAAATAATACAATCAAATCTAAGTTCTATGTTAGATTATTATTATTGTTTTTAAGATTTATAAAGTACCAGTACGATTGAGGTAGTAGAGCCACGCTGATTTCAGCAGGAATGGGCCGGCTCGACCGGGGCAGTACTACCCTCTCACAGAAAACCAGCCTAAAGCGACAATATTCGTGCTGTCATCTTTCGCTGGTGAGTGAGTGCGCCGGAGGCCCAATGATGCAGGGGTGACAGTTATCGTGGTATGTGTGTGAGCAGTGGAGTACTGTAGAGTCATTGTGAGGGTGGCGTGGATCGAACCGTCGGCCAGGGAGACCCGTAGAAACGGTGGTGCCGCTGGCCGCCCGCGGCATAGAGAGGGGCCCAACCACGGCTAACCACCCTGGGAGGCTGCCCCGTCAGGTCACGCATAATCCACGGAGTGGCTCGTCGTGCCGGTTGGTGACCGGACGGTGGGACCCGGCGTCCATTTCCTTGAGGGTACGGGGCCCCTTCCGTCCGGCGGTTCGGTCTCCGCCATGCCTCACCGTTACATGATGACACAGTATTTTCAGTCTCAGTTTACACAGTCACGATGACTGTCATGCCTTTTACGCCCCCTTTCCCAACTCTTATCATGGCAGTACGTCACGCAACGGGCAAAGCGCAGGAGCAGTTCCCGATCGCCGAACTGGTGTTTTTGGGAGACTTTAATGCCCACCATGACTTCTGGCTGGGATCTTCCAGAACGGACCACGCTGGTCGAACTGCCCACGCATTCGCTCTCACGCATGACCTTACCCAACTGGTACTCCAGCCCCTGGTGGGCTACCAGACATATCGGGTCAAGCGCCCTCTTTGCTAGACCTTCTGCTGACGAGTCACCCAGCGCAGTACAGAGTAACGGTTCACGCCCCTCTGGGATCCTCCGACCACTGCCTGGTGTCCACCTCGGTGCCTCTTGTTGCCCCACCACGGCCTGTGGTAACAAGGCGACGGTTATGGCACTACTCGTCAGCAGACTGGGATGGAATGCGGGATTATTTTGCATCCATCCCGTGGGCTCAACGCTGCTTTAAAGACAGGGATCTGTCGCAAAGTGCGTCTGCCGTGGCTGACGAAATCACTGTCGGTATGGAGTACTATATCCCCTACAGTGAAGTCGCCAGCACAAAGACCCGTCCCTGATTCAATCGCGAGTGCACCCGTGCTGTCGCTCAAAGGCAGTCAGCCTACCGCGCATGGATCAGGGCCCGCGCTCATTGTGACCCAGACGTTGATCGCCTAAAAGCAGCGTTTAACAAAGCCACTAAGGAATGCAAGAGGGCTTACATCAGACCTGATGCCCAGCGCATTGCACGGTTTGGTCAAGAACTCGCCGCATACCCTACGGGTAGCCGTAAGTTTTGGCGAATGGCCAAAGCCGTGCAGTCCAACTACTGCCAGCCTTCGCTGCCACCGCTGAAGTACCCTGACGGATCACTGGCCCACGAGCCGCAAGAGAAAGCGAAACTACTTGCTTACCTCTTTGCAGCTAACTCCCGAATCGACGACCACCATTGCATCTTGCGACTCCGAAATGCGGGATATTCGCATCCGGCAGAGGGATGTCCGTGCGGAGCTTCGGTCACACGATGTTCGGAAAGCCAGTGGACTCGACGGTATTCCGGCGGTGGTTTTTAAAAACTGTGCACCAGAGTTGTCTCCTGTACTGACGCGCTTGTATCGCCTGTCCTATTCCTCGGGAATTGTTCCGGAGTCCTGGAGAGAGGCGAACGTCCAACCCATTCCCAAAAAAGGCGACCGCTCCAATCCAGCTAATTACCGTCCTATAGCCACCATACTCTGTAAGGTGCTCGAGCGGATAATCAACACACAATTAATCCGCCATCTAGAGGATCACTCCTTGTTAAATGATCGGCAATATGGTTTTGGGCCGAACCGATCCACGGGTGATCTTCTAGCGTACGTCACACACCTTTGGGGTGAGGCTATGGATAGGCATGGGGAGTCCTTGGCCATCAGCCTCGACATTGCCAAGGCCTTCGATAGGGTGTGGCATCGCTCGCTTCTCTCCAAACTTCCTGCATTTGGTCTGCCACCTAAACTCTGCAACTGGGTTGCTGCCTTCCTCGAAAAGCGCCGCATTAGGGTTCTCTGCGACGGCGCGGCTTCAGACTTCCACGAGGTAAGCGCTGGTGTACCTCAGGGCTCCGTCCTATCGCCTACGCTGTTTCTTCTGCATATCAATGACATGTTAACCCTTGGCAATATACATTGTTATGCAGACGACAGCACAGTACACGGGCGATACTTTGGATATCCTGCTGCCAAGCTAGCAGACGTTGAGGGAAAATGACAGGAGCTTGTCGCTGAGCTCGACCGGGTCTTGAGCCGCATCTCTCAATGGGGTTGTGAGAATCTGGTCGAGTTCAGCGCCAAGAAAACTCAGGCGTGCGCGTTTTCAAACAAAAAGTCTCCATTCCTTCCCCTTCCTACTCTTCAGAACACTCAACTGCCACTACAGGATAGGCTCAGTATACTGGGTATGGACATCTGTCGGGATCTCAATCCGCATGATTACATCGAGAGCGTCACTAAGGCGGCCTCGCGGAAGCTCGGTGTATTGAACAAGGTGAGACGGTTCTTCTCGCCCGAGCATTTGTGTCTTTTATATAAGACCCAGGTTCGCTCCTGCGTGGAGTACTGCTCTCATCTTTGGGATGGCTATGCGCAGTATCTGCTTGACGCTCTCGATCGGTTGCAGCGACGCGCAGTCCGTATTATAGACTGTCCTGAGGTCACCCAGTCTCTTGAGCCCCTGCAGTTGCGAAGAGATGTCGCCTCTATGGCAGTTCTCTATCGCCTACATCACGGGGAGTGTTCTGACGAGGTCTTCCAATTGGTCCCACCTTCTCCCTTCCTCTACAGGACTACACGTGCTGGCCTGAGGAGTCACCGTTTGCGAGTCGAAGATATGCGATCCGGAACGAAACGGTTTGGCTCTTCTTTCCTGTGCCGATCAGTGAAAGCCTGGAATTCCCTACCAGCGCACGTGTTTCCTTCCCAATTTGATCCCGGGTCTTTTAAGCGGGGCGTGAAAAAGCATCTCACCAGGCCGCCATAGTGTAGGTCACCATGCTGCATTGACTAGACATGCAGTGAGGATGGTGACCACCACTCTTGGACTCCCATTTATTGCTTACCATCAGGCAAAGTGGAGTCATCATGGTAAGCCTACCACAAATAAAAAAAAAAAAAAAAAAAATCTGAAAAACACATGTTACTTACGTTAGATCTGTGCTGTCAATCAGTTACTAAATTTATTGATTATGTTCATATTTATTAAAGTGTACGGTTTTATAATTGTATTAGTTTCGGGAACGCTTTGCTAGTTTCGGATTCGAAGGCGCCATTTATCAGTTAGTAATGGGTCACTCTACATACTCTGTCACTTGAGAAATTCCACCATAGTTTAATGTGATAAAAAGTTCATTCCAGCACCTAGATGATTGGCACTCCAATCCTAGCACTAACGTTTACCTACTATCTCAAGTGCCAGACTCCTGACACCGTCGCGGCAGATAGAAAAGTATTATATTTACTTGTTAACCCCAATGAATATCCGATGCCACACTTCGGTTAAAACCCTATATAATATTATATCTAAGTTACACGATTTTATTAGTATCCCTGCATGAACTTTAGCACGGTCAACATTTGATTTGTGCTTTATAAATTGAAACAAATTTATTATATGAGTAGAAGCGAAATTAATTTCATGTACATATATTGATATTTCGGTTTTGAACAATTGATTTATTGTAACACGAAATTGTCAATTTAGATTATACAGTACAGATATTAAAATCACCGATAAGATTTATAAATTGAATACTAGTACATTCTTTCCAAACTTAATAGGAATTTATTATCGAATCGAGATAAAATCAGCGATAAGTCGTACGTTCAAAGCTCGAGACACATAACTTACTTTAAACCGAGAATCGATTCTTGTTGCTAATAAAGAAATTCAGCATTCAGTACACAATCGGAACAATCGCTTGTATCGATACTGGTTAAGAAAACTGTTTCGATTGAAAACAATTGAATACCGGGGTTACATTTCGATCATAATCATATTTCATAATGTCACCGTTTGCCTCTTATGTGTGCATTGTGATTTAAGAGAATATAATGGTTAGATGTTTTGAAATGCAATTAAGCTATCGGGGAATTTATAGCGCCAACTTGACATACACGTACACGTACATACATACATACGCTCACATCTAAACCTCCTAAGGGGTAGGTAGAAGTGTATTAACACTCACATTTAGCTAATAAGAATTCAGTTTCACTACGCCGGCCCATGCGTGCCAAGCATGGCTCTACTGCTTGGCACGCAAGAGCCGGCAACGTTATATTTCCCCGAAATTAGTGAGGTTTCCGAAGGCCCAACTCCCCACTCCTTATTCCTCTCCCCTGACCTCCCGCTCCTTTTCCCATCTCCTCATCCCTGTCTCTTTCCCCTTCCCCATACCCTCATCCCTCTTCACCCTCAAAGGCGGGCAGTACACTTATGGAGTCTCCAGTTGCAGGTGTCCATAGACGGCGGTTGTCACTTACTATCAGGTGACCTGTCTGTTCATCTGCCCCCCTATAATATATAAAAAAACATATATAAGAGTTTTTCACTTGTTCTTCTCCTTAAGATTTACGCAGTGGAATAGGCAACTAGCTTCATGACTGACTTAGTCTAACCGACTTCCTCTCTTGACAATACAAAAATACCTATGATTGGTTCAGTTGATTTGATTTTGATTATATTTTTATCATAATGTCTTCAACGTCAAGTTATAACAAAAATTTTTATTATAAGAAATCACTACCTCTCGACACAATTTGATGTATCTTTATTACCAGAACTGTATGTATCCATCTAATAGGTTTTAATTGGGTGTTCAGTATTGTATATCGACTTTCACTGCAACGCGCTGTACAATGACCATATTAGGTATACTCTCAAAACAATGTCAGAATGTAATTGTCATGCACACATAGTTGTGTAAATAATTACATTTAGAGCGGTGCTGCATGATATCTGTGACACGCAAATCTAAAACAAACATCAGTAATGCCTTATAATTACATCCTTAGTAAGTAAACTATCATGAAATGAGATCAACATAAGTACATATTTGAAAGAGAAAGTGATAAAACGCATATGATTAGTTACAGCTAAGTTTTTGCTCATTTTGAAGCCAAGAATTAGTGGCAGCATTCAATACCTTCTAATACCGATGTCTCAATATCACTATTCTGACTGACGTTCTGTATCCATTTATTTACTACATGACTTAATGTTAGAAGGGGTTTTTTAATATATCTGTACCCGAAGTCGGAACTCGGATCCATATACCATATGTATAATATAATAATGAACACCCAAAGTTTAAGCCATATACTTAATAATGTATATTGTATACGGCTAAAAAAGAAAGACTAGTCGACAAGACGACCATGACCAACCACAAAACGCAATGTAACTACATATCAAGGTCTGTTTATTGACGATGTATATGTTACTGTAAATGTTTGAAGTGCAGTGTATGTTAAAATGCATTGGTGCCTGTCAATATCCACCAAGATAGCTGGTGAATTTATCATTATTTATTATTTTAATAACGATTTTGGTAATTCCCTAGTGATTGTTATCATAGACCACGACGATTTGGTTAATGTTCATTATGAGAGAAATTATTAAGAGTTCCTCATGGACCAACTATTTTGCATATACAACTAATTAAAATCGACCTCGCGATGCGTGGACTTCCGTTGTGGTCGCAGTCCTAATCTAAACCTAGCTAGGGATACATTTGTAACAAATACTGGCGTTTGTTAACAGCCACACAAATTGTAAATCGCTGAATCTAAGACTCACTGTATCTCTTCTGTGTATATTAAAGAATGTGTGACCCATTCTGTTACCGGGTGAGTGAGATTACCGGAGGTCCAACCTTCTTTCTCTTGACATTTTTCCCCTCCTTCCCGGTTTCCAATCCTTTATTTCCCGTACCCTAAAAGGGGGACAGCACTTTTGTGACTTTTGAGTAGCAAGTGTTTCTGGGCGGCAGAAGTAACTTACATTCAGGTGACCCGTACTCTCGTTTGGCCCCCTATGCTTGAAAAAAATGGGTAATTATCGGCATACACTTGGTCATCGTAACAAGCATTAATATTGGACACTTACAGTAACATATATCTATGTATTAATAACAGTCCTTCCTATTATTTTATCTCGAATTCCAAACAAGAATATATCCTAGAATAGATCCTCCAAGAATATCCTTCGTATCGAAAACGCCTTGTAACGTTATAAGCAAGCTGCCACATGCAACATTGGTACAGTGAAATCTTATGCAAATTATTTGTATAAGAAACGAAGCTTCCTGGTTAGGTCCGTCTAATAACTTAGTTAAAAATTTCAATCTTGCGAAAGCTACAATCCTGGCGTTTTAACCCCAAAGAGAAAATCATTCCAGGTTTTTGTCTAAAAAAAATATGTTTGTATAACTTCAGGGAAAAGCTGGATAAAGAGAGCTGAGCTCATTTTTAAAGAGCTATATCCATCAGTGGAAGAAATGGACGACGAAAGGCTGTTGGTGATAATGATGAAGAATGTTTTTATAAAGTATTTCTCGTTTGATTTTCTATTTACTGCAATAGATCTGGCATTACAGATGTTTACGCATATTTGCAAATCACATATACAATCTAATTTAAAAACAGTATTATTTAACACATTTATTTGTTATTATCTCACCCATAAGGCAACATAATTCTACTTTACTGTTACTGAAGATATATTTGAGTTACTGACAACTTGACATCCAAATTTCGACTTCGCATAAATTGCACTCAATCAATACATACCAACTTTTGGACGATGACAAAAATTCTCAGAAAATGTACATAATTATAGATATTTTGTAGCCGACATTTGTAACTTAAAAATCATTTTTGACATTTAAATGAAATGGCGGCATAATAATAATTCATTTTCAAGTCTCGTTCAACTGGTTGGACAAGAACATAGCCAATCAGATATTATGATATCGAAGATGTGACGTCATTCACTAGAATGCGTAAATTGATTGGCTGGTGAGGTATTGTATTACTGCGATTGTGCTAGTGATAAATGTTTTTTTTAATATTTATTCTATTTCCAAGTATTATAATTCGAAATAATTAATTGGCCCATGATGAAACTTCTTTATTTAAACTAGCTTGATGAAAAGATAAACACGTTCTGATTAAAGACGAGTGGTCATCGGCGTTTTGAACAAGGTGAGACGGTTCTTCTCACCCGAGCAACTGTGACTTTTGTACAAGACCCAGGTTCGCTCCTGCGTGGAGTACTGCTCTCATCTCTGGGACGGCTATGCGCAGTATTTGCTTGACGCTCTCGATCGGTTGCAGCGGCGCGCAGTCCGCATTATCGACTGTCCTGAGATCACCCAGTCTCTTGAGCCTCTCGAAGCGAGCCGTTGCGAAGAGATGTCGTCTCTATGGCAGTCCTCTATCGCCTACATCACGGGGAGTGTTCTGATGAGCTCTTCCAATTGGTCCCACCTTCTCCCTTCCTCTACAGGACTACACGTGCTGGCCTGAGGAGTCACCGTTTGTGCGTCGAAAATATACGTACCTGAACTAAACGGTTTGGCTCTTCTTTCTTGTGCCGATCGGTAAAAGCCTGGAATTCTCTACCAGCGCACGTGTTTCCTTCCCACTTTGATCCCGGGTCTTTTAAGCGGGGCGTGAAAAAGAATCTCACCAGGCCGCCATAGTGTGGGTCACCATGCTGCATTGACTAGACATGCAATGAGGATGGTGACCACCACTCTTTGACTCCACCTATTGCTTTCCATCAGGCAAAGTGGAGTCACTATGGTAGGCTAATATAAAAAAAAAAGAACATTATGTATGGTTTCAATTCCTAACAGACGAAAGGCTACCATACACCATTTGCTTGTATCCTTATCGCTTCTTTCCGGTACTTCTGGACAGCCCTTTTGTCAGAACATTACGTAGTAGAGTATATTCTTCGCCATTGTACGATTGAACTATTGAACATATACCTCGAAATAAATATCGTTATGGAACTTATTTGTTTTCAGAGACCGACAATTGATTTCGCAATAAAATATTAAACCTAAAATGCTTCTGTATCACATAGAAAATATTTTGAACTTTATAAATGAGCGTCAACTAAAAATTACATATTAATATAACATAATGGATATTTACCATCACTAATACTTATAATAGTAAAATATTCAAAACTGGCAATATTTCGTATTCTCAACTATTCGTATTAAGAGATTTATGCAAGAGATTACATACATTTAAAACTGACCTTATCCAGAATTTAACAGGTTTTCTCAGAAAGGATCTTTTATGCCTCTGAAGTTTGAAGCGTACCTAATTAAAAGTTGTAATTACACTATTAATTAAAATAGGAGTAAATGTTGAAACTGCAATTTAACTTCAGCAAGTACTTACTTCATTACATGGTTAGTGTCGGCTTTACAACATCCGTAGCTATTTATCAACATCTCATTTTGGAGGCACTAGAATTATTTTAGTATAAAACCCAGATTTGTTTACCTTTAACTGACATAGTTAGTATCTTACTAGTAGTTTAATTTGCCCCATTAAACTGGCCTAAATTTTAATTAAGATCTTCCTACAAATTAAAGAAGTAAGATGAGTGAAATTGTAAAACAAAATACCGTCTTGTGACGTAATAAAATAATAATTATTAAATTCATAATTATTATAAATTATTATTTTGATTAAAATTCCCATAATCTCTTTATTATTAACTAGTTGACCCAACAAACTACGTAACACCATGCCCACTCCCCTCCTCTTTCTCCTTATCCGCCCTCCACTCTCATCGCTCTTAAGTGCGGGCCAGCACACAGGCGGCAGTTATTACTTACCAAGATACCCAGGTGACCCTTATATCTTAAAAAGAAACTGTTCTTCTGCTCTAAGGGAACACATCAAATATCATAAAGATCACATTACACAAACTTGAGTTTTAAATGGAAGTAGCTTACCCAACTATGTATTATAAATATTATTATGTGCATACGACGAATGACACACACACAAACACACACAGATATAGCCACATTGTATTATCTGTTATCCAATTTCAATTAATATAACGTTTATAGAATCATTAGCATATTGGTGACTGTTATTTGTGTTTTATTCTGTCCAAGTGGTGAAAGTAAGAATTATAGTTTGTTTTCGTAGGAGTAATATTGCTTTGTCACGCTATGCAGCTGTATATTATACTATAAATATGTTCGATACATAACAGGGCTACTGTTAAAGTTTAAGGCAAAATACGTTCCACATACCTAGGATTCGAAATATAAGCATTACAAAAATATGATCAAATGCTATCAAAAGATTACACATATTTTACTAATCAGTCTACACAAAGTCGTATTATCAACAAAGCCCACATTGTTGTTCTTTTTTTAGCCATGAAATCATTGATTTATCTTATAAACAGAACTTACAACAGTAATGTAGCATTAAGGGTAAAAAACCAATCATAAAATGTTGTTGTAATAAACTCAAATATTTCCCTGCACATTTCTGTGCAACAATCACTAATTGAATTTACGTAATCGATATCTTTAACTTCTCATTTTAATATCGTCAGTTATTGCAGCCTATTCGTAGTATCGATGAACACATAGTATTTACCCGTATTCCTGGGCAAAGCACAGAGTTTATTCAGCGACAGCGACAGCGACAATATGTACGTATTTTTAAACGGAGATGAAGACTTTTTTTTTTTTTTTTATACTATAGGGGGACAGACGAACAGACGGGTCACCTGATGGTAAGTGACACCGCCGTCCATGGACACTTGCAACTCAAGTGCGCTGCCCGCCTTTGAGGGTGATGAGGGATGGGGAATGCAGGGAGTGGAAAGAAGAGAGGAGGGATGAGGAGATGGAAAAGATGAGGGGAGAGAAAAGGAAGGAGGGGGAAGTGGGCCTCCGGAAACCGTACTCAATTCGGGGAAATGCAACGCAAGCGTTACTTCACAACCGGTTTTCTGTGAGCCCGTGGTATCGCACCGGTCGAGCCGGCCCATTCGTGCCTAAGCATGGCTCTACCACTGTTAAACTGATTCCTTATAAAGGGAACTTTTTCTTTTTTTGTAACACACATATATATAGTCCGATAAAAGTACGGAAGCTCAATAATATCAACTTATCAGTAAATTTCTACATATATAAGTATCTTCTTTATTATTATAACGAACCGCCAATGTAAAGTATTTTAAATCAACGGCTTATGTTTCAAAGTTTATTCATATATCCATATATATTTTTACCTTCTTCAGAATTAGGTTAAGCAGGTTTTACTCTTTATATTATTTTAGTGGATCATATTTAAAAAAAAAATAAGTATAGAGAATAACGTTATGAGATCGTGACATTTAAAGCATAAAACAATGTATTCCGAAATTATAACACAGAAATAACCAATTAATAATTTAAAAAAAGTAAAACAAATGTTATTAAACGTAATTGTATTGAAAAGGATGGCACACGCCGAAAATACTCGTAGTCGAAAGACTTTCATGAAAACATAAAACAAAATATATTACAATATGTACTTAAAAAATTAAATGAACAAAATAAATAAAATAATTTAGATTTTCCGAAATCGAAAAAACGGTGAGCGTATTCAGGGTTCATTACATTTATTTGTATTAAAATTAAAATATTCTTTGGAGCGTTTATCAAACTTGTTCGACATCAAAACCTTATAAAGTGAAACAAACAAGTATATTCACATGAATCATGGTTTGGAAACTAATAAAGGGATTACATATTCCCAAACTACTGTTAATACTGGTTTTAATAAAAAAGCACGATATTATTCAAATCATTTAAAATATAATACGCAAACAGCATTGACTAGATCAATAGATTTTTAATGGAGCATGACTAAAATTCAGTTCACAATGTAACCGTTTGTACCTTCACGTGTTTAATATAAAATTATTCTTCGAGATTTTAGTTAAGAAGATTCACTTTTTTTAAATTTAAGTTGATTAGTAGAAGAATCAAACCCTAAACTTTTTTAAAAGAGGCTTTATTTCAAGTATTTCATGCGTAGTTCTGCAACATTAAAATACTTTCTTTAACAATTTTTTCTTTAACGATCGCTGAGGTAACCTGAGTCAATGTTTTTGAACTTTGCGTTTCTCATTAGCCTTTTCATAGAGAAAATATGCCATCTCTTTTTAAATGGCTGCGAAGAAGTAAGACGGCAAATAATAGCAGCACCTCAGCGTGTTCAGCGTTAATAAAATTTGCAAAAAGATTTGTGTAAGCAAATTGGTAGACTTCTTTTTTCCAATTTGCAAACTTCACTCAAGTGTTTTATAAGTTACCAGTCATTGTTTCGTTTTATTAATCAGCTATTGTTTTGATCAACAATACACCAGCTACAGAAGTCAAACAAAAAAGGAACAAGATTCTTGGTCATATCATGTTGCCGACTTTGTATTCGAAACAAAAATGTCAACTCTGTATAAGAGTTCTCTGAGTTAAATAATACGTAACCATTACGTAGAAGTGACGTTAGTTATAATTAATGAGTAAATTTTCTAAATTTATTATAGAGAGTTTAGAATAAAGAGAAACATTGCGGAGTCTAGACGAGTCTTAAATTAAAATAGCTATAGAAAAGGATAAAATAGTGATCATAATTAAGATAGATTCACCTGTTGGCACCTGATAAATGTGAGTTAATTGTCAAATGTATGATGCTAGTGAATTAAAGAGTGAGATAAATGACCTCGTCTGATGCCAAGAACGTATTAATTTTACTGATGATTTGAAATATGAAGTAAGAGTTTCTCATTTTGATGAATAGATGTTATATTTCTAAGAAATAAAATTGCGAAAATAATTGGTCTCCACTAAAATACAAAAAAATTTTGTTCCTTTTTAGAGGGCTTGGACTTCTGGGCATCAGCCAGTTATATATATATATATATATATATATATATATATATATATATATACATATATTAAACTCCTCAATCCATCCGTATAAGTAACACCCCTTTTCTTCAATTTCTAATCTACCTTTCTTCAATATACTCTAAATTTTCCCATTTCATTTCCAACGTGCCAGAAAGATAGCAATAGACTGCTTTATGCGTCTTTATGTTCGGGTTATGTATTTATATATAGCTTTGATTTGTTTTGTGGTTCAGTAATAGAGATTGTGGGCTATGATGGCAATATTGATGTTAAAGCGCACTTCGTATAAAGACCCAAACTATTCAAGGCTAATCCAGTTTGCAAGACGTATAAGATCAATCAATCACTTCACTTAACACATTTCACACACGGCCGTCGGATGCCAATCTAAGCACAGCTTGTACTCTGGTCTGGTCGGCAGGTGGCTCTTCGACGAGCACTTTCGGCAGCTTGCTCCAAAGTTGGTCGGTGCTGCGTCCACCCTTGGGCGACTTTTGCCCAATTTGGGAGGATCCAGTGTCGTAACAAGACGGCTGTACACGAGGATTGTCCTTTCAATGGCACTATACGGTGCACCGGTGTGGGTGGAGGCTCTGACCGCCCTGAATAGGGCACGCTTCTGGCGTCCTCAGAGAGTTATGGCGATTAGAGCCATACGCGGTTACCGCACCGTATGCACGGAAGCGTCATGCGCTTGGGCCGGAACACCCCCGTGGGATTTGGAGGTGGAAGTGCTCGCTGAAGTGTATCGTCAACCGGCTACCTTCCGGGCGGTTGAAGGCAGTCGGCCCCCACCCGAAGAGGTACGCGAGTGGCGTGCCAGTACGGCTTTATCGCCGTGGAGGCGCTCCAGCCGGTCATTGCCGAATGGGCAGGGCGGCAGCTCGGGACTCTTTCCTTCCGACTGACGCAGGTTCTTTCCGGGCACGGTTGCTTCGGGAAGTACTTGCACTCTGTCGCTAGGAGGGAAATGAGCCCCGCCTGTCACCACTGCGACTGTAGTGAGGACTCGGCTCAGCATACGCTCGCGGATTGCCTCGGTTGGGCAGCGCAGCGTCGGGTCCTCACTGCAGTCATCGGAGAGGATCTGTCGCTACTGGCTATTATACGCTCCATGGCCAGTAGCGACAGGAATTTTACCGCAGTTGCAACCTTCTGCGAGGACGTCGTCTCGCAGTACTATGTACTATGGTGACTGCTGATAAACTAATTTATATATTTGTAAATACTTGTATATTATACATAAATTACACCCAGCCACAGAACAAATACTCGTCCGTATACTCGTGCTTATCATACAAATATTTGTCCTGAGTGAAAAAAACGAAATCACGGCCTCTGGCTTAGCAGTCAATGACACTAACTACTAACCCTTGGGGCCTACATAATATTATATAATAGTTTCACTTATTAGAAATATGAACTATCAACATAAATAACTTAATCCATGGACGAAGTCGTTACTTACCATCAGGCGACCCGTCTGTTCGTCTGTCCCCCTATAGTATATATAATAAAAACAATAATATTATATGTCCACTAATATGAACAAATCTCATATAAATTATTATTTTTATATTCATGCATATTTGTATATTTTCGTCTTAAGCCTGTTAATAAACTGCATCTGATTCATGGTTGTCGAGACGTGATAGGTCGTGAATCAAGTTATATGTGAAATAAATTGGTTTATTATTAATATCTTGTTTTGACACATTCTTGGTAAAAGGTGTTTGAATTACAAGAGTAAGTGTGTTTTTTTGTTTAATCAAAATTATTTTCAACTTCTTATTTTAAACTTAACCAGTATTATTGCTCTCGCTAAAGAAACATATTTCGACTCTTAAATTGCAGGTGTCCATGGGTCGCGATAGTTGAATACATTCAGGTGACCCGTTTATTCACTGGCACCATATCTGATTTAAAAAAAAACACATGTCTATCGCGAATCAGATCATCCACATACTATGGAGTATAACGGTAGCCTGCTTATTTGCTCCAATGATACGTGATGCAAAACTTTCATAATGATAGCTCAAGTAGTTCGTGCATTAAAGTTTAACTTTAACTTATGGTCTGCCTTAAAGTTCTATACCATTTCCTATACTTTACAAACATTAAATTCTAAAACATTTTTTTTATTAACCCGTAATCAAATAGCGCTTTCTGTAAACAATAGACATTCTCTCTATTTCAAAAACCTGTTAAGACAAGTATATTCAAAATGAGTTCATTACCTAGTTCATGACTCATAAATGTCTGACCATAAAACAAGCAAACACAATATACAGTAAAACTGTTTTACAGTCGATCTAGGTCAAAGCCCAGATTGGCTGTAAAATAATTTTGCTATTACTTACAGAGCTGTCGTAAATATTTATTAACTGACAACATAACTTGTCATTATTGCCGTGTCGCGTAAGTTTCATACAACATCTGAAAATTATTAAAAAAACAGTACTAAGCAGTATACATATGTACATACATACATACACTTAAACCTGTATCCCCGAAGGAGTAGACAGATGCCTAATAAACAATCACATTTTGCCGAATATAATTTAGTACTATTTACGTAATACGCAAGCCTATTACCATCACCCGGGCAATTTTGGGACTTAAATGGGAAGATGTTGAGTATATTGACAGGAAAGGGATATTGTTTATACAGATTGATTGGTCGAGTAAAAGTAATTTTTCGCAAGCACCATGTCAGGGTCTCATCTATAACTCGAACTGGCTGGTGCCCGAAAGTCCCCAGTACCTCAGTATCAGCTTCTCCCGCTTGACCGCATTTAACGGAGAGTGACTCGCATCATCAATTGCCAGGATATTTCTGATCGGCTTGACACTTTGGCGTTGCGTAGAGATGTCTAGCTTCCCTCTGTCGCTCGTATCGTGGAGTGTGGGCCGCAGGTTTCCGCAATTGTCATACTCTATAAAATTTAGCGATAAAAAGAATTTGTCGTCTGCTTTATTTCCGGACCGATACAACCTTAAAACCTTCAAGATAAGAGCGTACTCCTACCTAAAAGACCTGCAACGCAGTTGTGACTCTTGACTTGTGGGTGTCCATGAGTGGTGATAGTCACTTACCATCAGGTGACCCGTCTGCTCGTTTGCCCCCTAATCCATAAAAGCTTTCGTGACCTCTAAAGTCAGGTAAGGTAAGTAACAACTATAAATAAATTCCACTTGTTATTCTTATGTAATTAAGTGCATGTATAACATGATGTAAATTACAACCACTTTCTACAACTAGAAAAGCATCTAATACACAGTAAAATACGGGGAAACCCGTACGTTTGTCAGTTACAGAAATACAACATGTAAAGCGTATACTCATATTCAAATCGTTGGCACAGTTTCTGCGGTGGCACCGGCGCGGTGGTCTCCGAATGTATCCGACAGATTACGATGTCATACGATGTCTGGAATATGCCGACGCGCCAGACGTACACCTTACTATTTCATAAAATTGTAGTCAAACTAACCTTGAAAGAAGAAAATTCTTGCGTTTGTTACTTTGCAGAATTGAAATTTATTATTATAAGCATCCTTAATAGTGACGACTTGCTTGTGATACTGCTCACACTCCCTAATCCTTCTGTATAAGCAATTTCCCTTTCCTGCCCTTTCTATCAGCCCTTTCCCGTCAATATTCTTTAAAGAATTCCCATTAATTCCCAAAAGTGGCAATAGGCTTGCCCCTATTATGTAAATTATACTAAATTATAATCAACAAAATTTCAGCGTCAATTACGACTCTCACGTAATCAACCCTTACAGACGTGAGTATATATACATGTATGTTAATTGAGAAATGGAGTCCAATGATATATACATATATTTTACTAGAAGTTACCAGACCGTTTATCTTGATATCGAGTTCAGTATTTAAATTGTAGTTAATGACTTGTTCTTGAAATTGAAAGAGTAATTAAAAAAGTTTAAAGCTAATTTAAAATTCTCTTTAAAAAGAAGCCAATTTTATAAAAAGCCTAAATGATTGGTATCATTATGGTTTTCTATAAAATCGGCTTCAAGAGGCAAAAGTAATTATTGTGACGTAGACATATATCTTAGTACACCCGTACTTACGCTTGTGCAACCGTACTCTAATAATGAAACTGTATTTTTAATCCATGAAAATAATACAAAGAATTTAAAAACTAAAGTTAAAGGATTTAATACAAAAAGTGATGAAATGATATATTCTAACAATGACATTGATGAATTGGATAAAGAAATTGCTTGAAACGAGATTACAATTTAAATTGAACATAAATATTAGCTGATTAAAATATACCTATGACACTAATTAAAGGGGGCGTAAGCAAAAGAGGCCGTACAAAGAACTCTTTTATTCTGACGTCTAATTAAAGGCGTGAAAAGATTAACTACATTCAAAAATAAAGCAAGTTTTTGTTTCTTTTGTAGACGACGACACTGTATTTTATTTTATAGAAATTCTAATCCAGTCAGTGACAACTGCAATAGAGTGAACATCATCCTGTCGTTTGGACTGTCAACATATTTGCCAATTGTCGTCTGGCACTACGATTACGCCGTCTAAAATATTGCAAATACTTTCCAACGTTATGACAGTAACACCAGCATTAAATTAAACATGTTACAATAAATTTTTCATCAAATTATGTTTTGAGTTTTCCAAGTTTTATTATATTTCCAGTCTAAACTTTTCTGCAAAACGTCTGGAGGACGGTCCAATGATAAATTAAGCGTTTTATAGGGATCATCCGTTATGCTGTCGTCTGACAGTGAAGATAAAAAAGTATTATTTTTTATTTGAAATCAGTGACATCATAGATTTAATGGTTCACTTTGTTAGCTATTAATCACGTAAAAAAGTTGGTGAGAAACTTAAATATGTTATTCAAAAACTAGTTTAGTATTTTTAGTCATGCTTAACCTAATCATTTATCTTAATTTATTTATCATAAATGTAGACCATATCCAATTATATTTTTCTTGAATATTTGCAAGATATCTTTGGAATCATTCTTCAGCGAGTCATAGTATATATTTATGAAATATAAAATGAAGCAGGAGAAAAACTGGGGCCACTCATATCTTACAAGAAATACCATTATTTTTTTATTTTAAATACTTAGTTATTTTGAATAATTTATCGTTCTGCTATTGGAAAAAGTGCTGCAATGCATAAGTTCACTTTGTAAGACCTAACTAGTTTTAGTTTAGTTCAACTAGTTGTGTAAACTTGCTCATAATATTATTACCTAAACAAGTGTCAGTTTATTTACTAGTTTCTTCATTATTTCTGTTTTAGCTATAAATTTACCCTAAGAACATAAAAGTGTTTAGTTCAAAGTTTGGTAGCCCGCGTTAATTTTAGAAAAAAAACATTTTTTCTTTTTTCATACTTTGTCCCATTTCTTGAGGATTATAGAAGATTATTTACACTTTTCTTTTTTTTTAATAATAATAGCTTCTTGTTTCTCTCTCACATAGCTACAAAATAAACTTATTCTAGACATGAATTTTACACTATGTGAGACTGGTATCTGTACTAGGAAACCTGTATGACAGATTACCAGCTTCTCCAGGCACTGGATTAGTGCAGTATCAGTGTAAGTGGGCTAGTATAACGCTTATAAATGAGGTGTGTGTGTGTGTGTGTGTATGCGACTGTGAGTACGTGCGTATGTGTATGTGTATGTGTAATAATATGCCATAGATTTTCGGTCGGTTCGGCCAAGGGATTTCAGCTAAGTTGTCAACACCTTTTTGCAATTGAAGTGTGAAAGTGAGTAAATGCTTAACTCTATATTAATGTCTTCATATTTAATCAATTTAAGGTGGAAACAGTGGAGAACAGTAATAAACGATACCTAAATGTAATATGGTTTTAAAGAATAAACTAACGAAACAAAAAAAGATAAAGTAAAGAAAATTTAAACACAGGTTTTAATGCCGTGTCATCATCATCAGCTTATCGTCGTCTACAGTTGAACGAAGGCCTCGCCTAAGAAACGCTACCATACATACGCTCGTCTTGATACCATACATACATAACATAACGTCTCTTTCCCATAGGGGTAAGCCAAGACCACTTCCTTCCATTTGCTACGATTCTGATATACCTTTCTCGCTTCTTGAACTTTCATTCCGTTCCGCATACAGACTCGTCGGTTTTACTTAGATTGTCTTGAACTTGGTCGAAGAACTTTCGCCTAGGTCTTTCGTTTCCAACAACTCCATTTACCTCTACCATATAAATACTTTTGTCAATCTTGTTTCATTCATCCTTTCGATATGACCGAACCAGTACAGCATACTTTTTTCTATTTTAGTCACTACATGCTCTTTCATATCACACTGGTCCCTTATCACACTATTCCTCTCCTGTCACTCAGTTTCACATCAGCTATACTCCGCAATGCTCTCATTTCTACCACATTAATTCTATTTTCATGCTTTTACTGCCATACCCAACTTTCGCTGCCATACATAAGTGTTGGCACCATCACACCTCTATGCACAGCCACGCGAGCCTTCATTGAGACTCTGTGGCTGGTCATAAAAGTATGCAATGCACCATTGAGCGCATTACCCGCACTCACTCTTCGTTCTATATCACCATCACACTTTCCGTCCCTAGTAAACTTTGATCCCAGATATACAAATTCATCCACTTGTTCCACTTTTTTACCTCCTATCATAAATTTACAAAACATTATATTTTCATCTAATTCAAAAACCATAGTTTTCGTCTTGCTTACATTAATTTTCATACCCTTTCTTTCTAATGCCCTATGCAAGCTTGTTACTATCTTCTGTAATTGCTCAGCTGATGACGCAAGTATTACTTGGTTATCCGCATATAGGAGACATTTGACGAGTAACCCATTCATTCTCAAGTCACATTCTTTCTCTTTCATTTCCTTCTGACAATGATCAATGAATAAGTTAAACAGCCATGGCGAAACTACACATCCCTGTCTAAGATCTTTTTCAATCTTAAACCAATCAGTGTAGGCGCCGTTCACCCTGACACTGCTGCTTGGATCAGTTCGCTGTTTACCCCATTCACCGATAAAACCCTCCACAATTCATCCGTCTCTACTCAATCGTAGGCTTTCTCTAAATCCACGAATACGTAGTAAAATTTTTGACTTTTCGCCAAAACTTTTCGGTTATGCCTCGCAAGGAGAAAACCTGGTCCGTACATCCCATTCTTTTTCTAAATCCTGCTTGCACATCTCATATCCTTTCATCTTTTTTCGTTTCTTACATTACCCTTTCAATTAATACCTTAGCATACAATTACGACTCATTTATAATAGCAATGTGATTAACTATAATATACGTATATATAACTACTATATATAAAAACTTTGCGGGCGAATTTTAGCAAAGTTGTTAGTTGTTAGCTGGTTATGCGAGGCAAAAAGCTTCTAGAGAAGCGCACAGGGGTTGAGTGCCAATCATCCAGGTGAAGGATGTTCCGCCATAAATCTATTGCAAGAGACCCGGAAATACACCAAGAAGGAAGCCTCCGGGAACCCCTGCAAATGCGTCTTTTTATATAGTTCTAGGCTGTTTATTCTTATGTTGTTGACAGAAAAAGTTATAATAATTGTCCTAGTAATTACTTCTATGAATAGGAATGAAATATATTTTAAGATTATTAATATAAAATGAATTAACTCTTCTAATTATAATTTTTAAAAAGAGTTAAAAAACTTTTATATATGAGTGGCACCTTTACGAGAATAAATATGTTTTCGTCTATATGAATCTGCTTTGATCATATTGTTATGAAATAAAATAGTAGATCCACGGCGTCAAAACAACACAATATATCATGATACAGAAATACTTGGTCGTCGAGCAGCGGTATTTTTCTCGTGCGATACAATTTGGCAGGGCAGTACCGGATTGTTACATTTAACATGACCTCTGGTGCATGATGCAGATAAAAAATGTTATTGTTTTTTATTGTATTACGTTATTATCGAATGATTTTGTCTGGGTATAAAAGAGGAATTTGTTTATAAAATGTTGTAGAATTTCAATTTATGCTTTCAATGCAAAGTTCCTCAATTGTACCGATTCTACACTAGGCAGATACAACGGCCCGTTACTAGCATCCATATCACCTTTCACGTAAACAGGTTAATTGTGTCTAAGAATATCATTGATTTTTTTAGGAGTATATTCGCTGCTGATTATATTATTAGTGAATACGTTCACAAGAGCTTTGTGGGTAGGTAGGCCACTGGTTGTAATTGGTGTTATTAATATATCTGTCTGTGTCTTAATAAAGCTGTTCCTGGATTCCTCCTATTTAAGCGCAGCATGGCACACCGTGTGGTTTTAGTCGGTTTTATTAAACACACCGTTCCACCGCAAAACCCTGGTGGAATGACGGCTGAAAGGGCTTTCTACACGGTATTGGTGGTATTTTTATTGCCAATTTCATACACCTTGCATTACAGCGTAGTAATTATAATGTGTCCTATAAAGATAATTACCTGTTAAGACATTGATACAAATCTATAGTTATATAGTACTAGAGATTAAAATTGGTTGAGGCTTTCGCGGCCGATTGATGACTCGTTGGCTTTATTCGGGTCTAAAGGCCGTCGTCCGTTGGAAATGCTTCCTGAAGCAGGACACGGCACGACGGCCTTTAGACCCGAATAAAGCCAACGAGTCAGTACTAGAGATTCTCTGAAGTTTATAAATTCTTACAAAGTTAACCAACGGGTGACGTATAATGACATATTTTTATTGATATGGTAAAAAGAAACGCAAGACATTGTCGGAAACTTTTAAAAAGTCCTACAGCTGTATAAAACCGATAACTTAATATACTTTTATTAGTCGATAATTTTCCCGTTGCTTATTGTACCAACTGTGTCTGAACAAACATTTATTTTGGAAGCCAGACGACCGGTGCTTGCTTAAATAATAAACGCTAATAAATCGTCTTACGAACACGTATAAATGCCGTCTTTACAACCTAATTGAAATAAACTACCCGCAAAAATCCCTTTGACCAGCTTTATTAATAAAAAGCACTTGCATTTAAATGATATACTTTCTAGATTTATAAGAAACGAGTGTGTGACGTATTGTCGGTATAATTAGGAGTTATGACATTTAAAACGATTCTAATAAAGTTGATTTACGATGTACGCTTACATGCATTTAAAGAATGTTCTTAATATGATTTCAGTGAGATGGTTTGTATTTTATTAGTTCGAACTGGCCAGTTTATGGTTTCTTAATAACTAAGTCGAAGTTAAACGAAAGTTGTAATCCTGCTGAGTCTATTTGCCGATAGCATATAAAAAATATATATTTTTGGATCTCACGTGGAATATTTATTAAAAAAGGAACAAAACCCCTTGATTATACAATTTATTTACACAAATTATTTATAATTTTATACAGTTAACATGAATTAAAACACAAGGAACAAACCAATGTATAAATTCTATAGGACTTACAAGTCACACCGACGCAAACCAGCAGAGCTTCCGCTCTCGACCAAATCGCAAGTTTTAGTTGTTGTGAGCATCCCTTGTGCTGCCTTTTATAGGTAGCGAGGACCTACCTACCCTCACCAGAAATAAAAATATTCGATATCTAACACGGCCTCTCCTGACTATGCGTCGCCCTCGATCGCATCTTGAATGTCCGGCAAGGCAGTGGTCTTGTCTCCAGTGTGCTGCAAAGGGCCTGCTGGCGCATCTTCAGATGTATGGTCTTCGGTGTCATCTGTGCTATCAGCATCTATAAATTATACGACTCATGTATTATTCGTTAGAACATAGTAAATGCCTAACTCTCACATACATCTCGCTTATAAGGCCCCCATTCTAAAGACTTCCAGACAATAGCAAGACCCTATAAATGTTCATGAAAATCCAAGACTAAGTAATCATAGATTTCCATGAACTCTGAAGAACTCTTAACTCATCAGTCTTACTTCACTTAAGCTACTAAGCTTGTTAGCACAACATTCATCTTCTAGCATGACATGTAGGACAAACACCCCGCAGTTTGTTTGCCGATAGGAACGTCCCGCAGTCCGTCCTCTACATGTCGAGGTATCCCGCAGTCTACCTCACTCGAGATGACCTGCAGATCACCTCGAGTCCCGTCACGACATCCCGCAGTCTGTCGGACACAGAACGTCCCGCAGTCCGTTCTTTCTCACTAACGGACAGTGCTCTGCAGCAACTGCACACCACAATACTCACGCTCAAAGAATGCAGCGCAGGCATCAGGGCACCACTCTCCAAGCCACGGTACCATATACTGGGCTGCTGTCTGTGTGGTCTTCCCATAAGACCCACTCAATAACTGCAGTTCGTACCGCCCACTAGGTAGCACACGTATGACCCTATAGGGGCCACGCATGCCTGGATCCAGCTTGCCAGCCGACTGCGAATACTTAATGACAAACACAAGATCATTTATATCGAACAGCCGGGGAGGGTGTCTTGTCCGATTAACGTAACTGTCCTGCTGAGCTTGGTTACGCCGCAATAAGTCAGCAGCTCGACTTCGTTGTAACTCACGACGTCCCTCACGATTTGTCGGAGAGTCTTCAAGCGCCACATCGCAAATGAGGCTTCTTATCACCGGAGTCGTTGCATCAGTCCCAATAAGAAGGTTCAACGCGGAGGCCTGCGTAGTCTTCTGCTTGGTAATGTTGAGTGTCAACTGCAGCTTCCACAATGTCTCGGCCCACTTTGCATCCTTCTGGTTAACTTCAATGCGGAGCATGTTAAGTACAGTTCGGGCATACCTTTCGACTTGTCCGTTCGCATGGTGCATTTCCGGGGTGATATAATGCACCGAAGAACCTATATCATTGACATAGTCTCGAAACTTTGAGGACTCGAACATACGACCTTTGTCGGTTACTATTAATTTTGGAGAGCCGAACAATGAAACGGCATTAGTAAAAACTCTCAGAAGCTCATTTACGTCCTGTCGGTATATCGGGTACAACAAGGTGTATTTAGTAAATGCATCGACTAGGAGTAACACAAATTTGTACCCGTTTGATTCAGGTAATGGGCCCAACACATCGAGGTGTATAGTGGAGAATGGAAGTTCAGGTTTCTCCCAAGAGGTTATATTTTGCATTTGAGCTCTGGGCACTCTTTTCTTTGAAATACAAACCAAACAATGATCAATGTATTTCTTTACAAACGGTCTTATACCCGGAAACCAAAAGTGTTTGAGAATAAGGTTTAAAGTTTTATCGAACCCTACATGAGCATGTTCGTCATGAAATATGCGGAGCAAACTAAGTCTGTGACCCTTAGGAATAAAACAGAGAAGTCTGGTACTCTCGCCAACAGGCGAGTATTTATAATATAGGACGTTGTTTTGTAGAGAATAACGGGTGGAGTCTAGACTGCCATTGCTTAACCTCTCTATCATCTTACGAGTTTCGTCATCCGCCTCTTGCGCTATTTGAGCCCAGTTGCGAGGTCTTGTAATGTTAAATACATCGGTTGAAGGATTACGGCTCAGATAGTCCGCGTGAGACATCATAACCCCCTTCCTATACTCTATTTCAAATGTAAAATCTTGGAGGTACACCCACCAGCGAGCTACGCGTGGGAGAAGGTCCTTTTTGCGTTCAGTGGCCTTAAGGGCATTACAATCGGTCACAATTTTAAATGTAATACCTATTAGGTAATGCCTAAAGTGCTGTAAGGCCTTCACTACCGCCAGGGTTTCCAATTCGTAAGAATGGTAGCGGCTCTCCGCGCCCTGAGTTACCTTACTAAAGTATGCAACCACTTTTCTATTACTGTTCTCGTGAGTCTGTAGAAGTACTGCCCCATAACCTATGCTACTTGCGTCGGTATGTACTTCGGTCGGTAAACTGGGGTTGAAAATTGCTAAGATAGGGTCAGTTGTCAGTAGTGTTATAATTTCTTGTCTAACAGATTCCTGTTCGGAACCCCAATGAAAGGCTACACCTTGTTTGGTTAATTGGGAGATACAACGCGTTTTACTTGCATAGCCCCTAATGTACCGCCGGAAATACCCAGCAAGCCCTAAGAACTGGCGGACTTGCTTTACGTTTTGTGGTGTAGGTGAATCTACTAGAGCACTAACCTTGTGAGGGCTCGGCCTAACCTGACCTCCACTAATGACCCTGCCCAAGTACTCAATTTCGGTGGTAAGAAATGTGCATTTCCGGAGATTTATGGAGAAACCTGACCCAGTTAATGTGATGAGTACTTCACGAAGTAGCTCAATCCCTTCCTGCACCGTGGAGCTCATCAGCAGTACGTCATCAATGTACACAAGTACGTTTCCGCTTTCGATGTATTTACGCAACGTTTTATTGATAATTTTTTGATACACGATTGGAGAATTTGTTAGACCATAGGGCATTTTTAGGTACTCAAAATGACCTTCCGGTGTAACAAACGCGGTCTTGTGGATTGAGGATTGTTCTAACTTTATCTGATGAAAGCCAGTAGCCATGTCCAGCGAAGAAAATCGAGTGATTTTCCTATCACCTAATCGATCGATATGGTCATCTATCAAAGGGAGAGGATATCGATCTTTTACCGTGATTCTGTTTAGGGCTCTGTAGTCTACGCACATTCTGTCTGATCCGTCTTTCTTCTTCACGAGTATGATTGGACTCGAATATTCCGATTCAGACTCGCGAATAATTCCTTTACTTAGGAGGTCACTAATGATCTCTCTAACCTTCAATTTCTCCGCTAGAGAAAGCTTATAAGGGCGATATGTAATTGGTACATCACTAGTCAGGTTAATATGCATCTCGCCCGTTGTTACAGTAGTGGTAGCGGTACCAGAAATAAAGAAGTCTGAAAAAAAATTAATTACTTCCGCAAGGCTATCTCTCTCAGAACCCTGAAGTGGGGTTTTTATTTCTACTATATCGGCGTAGGCAACATTAACATTAGAAACCGGAAGGCTGCGAGTTATATACTGGCTATCTTTCGTTCTAATATAAGTTATCCCGTCTCTATTTAAAATATCCGTACCAACTATTATGGGGGTTGATATAAAACACGAGGGTACTACAATAAGATCCGCTTCGATAGTAATCTCGCTAAACTCAAGTGTAAGAGTGACGTATGATTTGGCTACGAACGCACGATTACCTAAACCCTTAAGAGTGTAGGTAGTTTGTTTTAAGCTATGTGAAAAATACTTAAGAACATCCGAGGATATCAAAGAGACATTGAGGGCACCGCTATCTATGAGCACATCGACTGGTATACCCTGTACTACAGCGGTAGTAATATCGTTGCTACTACTATTTTTTGTTTGGACAGAACATAAGTTAATAGTACGTTTCTCTGGTTCTGCTTTAGCTTTCGCGAAACAATTATCTGGTGTGTGACCTTTCTTTTTACAAAACGTACAGATTAAGTCGACGCAGGAACCTAAAGCCTTAACTCCCTTGGTACAGTTGTAACTTCTATGACCCGGTTGTTTACAAGTAAAGCATTTGGGTACTATTGGCCCTGGTCGACTGTGATTGTAACGGTCCCTGTGCGGAAGTGACAACTTACTTTTGGGTGGATCTTTAGAATTGGGTTTTTGGTATATTGACAAAAATGAGACTATCTTTTCTGAGGACAGTTCCGCATTGGCAGCTGCGGCGCGAACTTGTGAATCGTTGATACCACGAATTACGATTGATGTCATCAGTTCGTCACTAAGTCCCTTGACTATACGTAAGCGCAAAAGAGTACGACGTGCGTATTCGCTGTAGGAAGAATATTTGTCAGACGTCGTGTTCATGGCATTAAACAGAATGGTAGCATAATCTAGTTTTCGCGGACAAAGGGGTCTAAATTCGCGCACGAAGCTACTCCACGACCTATCGTTTGAAACCCACTCATTAAGCCATGTTTTGGCTTCACCTCTAAGGTGACCTGCGACACGTGACAAACACTCCTTATCTTCCCAGTAATTAGCCAGACGGGCACGATCGACCTCATCGCACCACACATCTATATCGTTGATGGCAGGGTCGAAATTGGACACGTAATAATTAAGAGTGCGGGCAGGAGCTAGAGTTTTAATTGCGGCTACTATAGCTTGAGTAGTGGACGTCGTGCTCTCAGAGTTATTTTTGGGGGTAGATGTCAAATTATTCTCAATTGTTTCTAAACGCGTAATAATTGTGTCTAATGTTCGATCAAGACTGATATGCGAACTAGTCAACCGCGGATCAGTATCATAACGCGAACCGGATCCCTGTCGTGTGCAGGTAGGCGAGTGGTTATACTCTCGTTTCCTCGAAAGATATCCTGGTAGTGGCGGTACTACATTATCATTATTCGATTTTTCTCCTATAGGTGTTCGCTGGTGCGATGTACTGGGTAATCTGCTAAGCGATTTACTGCGAGACCTAGTCCGTGACCTATGACGCGATCTACGTGGCGTCCTACTACGCGTCCTATCACGGGTGCCGCGACGTCGGCGTGACTTGCTACGCGATCTACGATTCTTCGGCATATCACACAACAAATTTATTTAGCGCACAAGCAATATGATAACACAAACGAAAATATCACAAAATTTTACAAACGACAGAGGGTACTTGATTTGTTCCAAGGTATGAATAATTGAAATAGCTGAAAACGGTCAAGGCATATTACCTGGATTAGTATCCCACTTCTGATTTTGGATCTCACGTGGAATATTTATTAAAAAAGGAACAAAACCCCTTGATTATACAATTTATTTACACAAATTATTTATAATTTTATACAGTTAACATGAATTAAAACACAAGGAACAAACCAATGTATAAATTCTATAGGACTTACAAGTCACACCGACGCAAACCAGCAGAGCTTCCGCTCTCGACCAAATCGCAAGTTTTAGTTGTTGTGAGCATCCCTTGTGCTGCCTTTTATAGGTAGCGAGGACCTACCTACCCTCACCAGAAATAAAAATATTCGATATCTAACAATATACTTATTAATAACGATACAATTTCACAATTCCTGGAAGAGAAGTTTTTTAGAAAGACAAAGGTCTTGAAGGTTTGATTAGCATTTAAATACCATTAAATTATTGGTATGAGGGTTAAACGAGCAGGCGTTTTGCTTAATGAGTTACCCAAGATGACTTTAAGGGGGAAATAGTAGAGGATTAGAAAGGGAATGGGGGGAAAAGAGAGGATAGTTGGTTTTCCATTACTCACTCGGTTCCAGTCAACAACTAGTTTGATAATGATGACGTTTATCTTGATTTAGAAAAAGTTTTCTTTTATGTTAGAGAATTTTTAATTATTTTTTATCGTTCTTATCATCATTTAACGACTTTTAGATTTATAAAATTAGTTCTAACACCAAGCCTTTCCACAAAATAACATTATAAACAGTATTCCTTGAACTTGTTTGCATCTGGGACTGCAAATGCATTAACCTTATATTAAATTAAAATATTACTAAACTGCAGTATATTCAGATATAGGTATGAATTAACCTTTATCGCGTTTATAAATATTAATAACGGCACTGTATTCATTAATACTTGTAACGAAGTGTAATTTGCAAACGACGTCATAAATTCAAACTTGTCAATTATTTCAATGTTCTTCGAGATTTCAACTAAAATGGATTTGAAACACGAAGGTTCATGAATGCCATGAATCTACTAAATATAGTTTTCTAATGTAAGTTAGAGGTATGAGACCCTGACTTTCTTGGACTATTGCTTTTAATCCCCAATCCATCTATACAAGCAATATCTCTTTCCTTCCCGATCTTTCCTCCCTTTCCTTTCAACAAACTTCAAAGTTTCCTAATTCCTAAACTGTGGCAATAGCCCTGTCCTCTATATGTTTATGCGACTGAATTATAATCAGCAAAATGTGGCTTACACTTCGTTTTCTTTCGTTACGCCTCTTCCTTACCTTTTGAAGATGAAGGTATGTATACATGTGTATATTAGCCTTGTCCATATCGGTGAAGGAGAATAATGGCGCCTCATCTCTTCCCATGGGTGTCGTAAATGGCGACTAAAGGATTGGACTGTAATCTATCCGATAGTACGTATATAGTATAGTAAGTATATATAGGTAGTCACCTCGGTACCACGCTGCCGTACCGAACGTTGTGAGTTCGATCCCCGCACGGGACAACACTTTGTGTAATCCTCATATTCTCTTTGTGTTTTATGTGTGAATGTTTGTAAAGTTCCCCGCGACACAGGTATTAGTCCTATATACTACCCGATTCACATTCATCACAGAGACAGAGAGAGATCACAGGGAATAAATCGTATGCCACCCTGATTTGTTCGAGCTATTGATTATATTTTCCATCTCTGTATAGACTAGAATATCATTTCCATACCTTCTAGGAAAAAGACTTGCTGTTACATAATTGGGACTAAATAACAGTTGGCAAATTGCTGTCTACTCTTTTGACAATATAGGCTTGAGTGTATTTAATACTAGATTTTATTATCAATTCACCACCTTTCTCGAAAACATTGGAAATTAAAGTTTATTGACCATTCCATTTGGTGTTACAAGGGGTCGCTCCACAATTGATTTCGGTGTAGAACTTGTAAAACGTATTTTTGTTGCCTGGGAGGATTCTCACGATTTTTTTGCGATTTGTCTAAAGCTTTTGACTCTGTTGTTCATGAAACTTTGATCAGGAAATTACATCACTACGGTATTAGAGATACACTTCTTATCTAAGTAACAGGATTCCGAGAGTCGATATTAATGTTAAACTATATCCAGGTTTTGTAGTTAACATGGAAGTTCCACAGGGTTCTATACTAGGTTTTTTTTTTATTTTCATTTATATTTACGATCTATGTATCTATCCTCATCTTGTTAAGAATAGCTACGAGATAGTGGCGTTTGCAGATTATACTTAATTTTTAATTAAACTCAAACGTTGCGACGTGAATTTTATATAGTTATTAATAATTATAATTTACATAATCGTTATTCGCTGAGGCTGAATTCCAAAGAAATAAACATATTGACAGTGGCATGTATCTATGAAATCTTAATTAAATTTCATAAAAGTAAATGTGACCTTATTAAAAAAGTGGTATATGTCAATCATATATACGTGCGCTCTTAATAAACATAAATTTGTTGTATACATTTGTTGTATACACCTACCTGCAGGCTCCAAAATACTAACAAGTCGTGTCAAGGTCAATGCGGGCGATTTTATAATAAAATCCCTCATAATATACAAACTTAATAAAGTCCGCTGTAAAACGAAAGTTGTGCTTTAAAGGACTCAGGGGTGGATTACATAGTAGATAGAAGAGCTTAGGATTGAACTGTTAGAGCTTCACAAGCTATTTAGAATAATCAGTACAATGTAATGTGAGCTAATATATTTCTCATTTTCTATCTTCTTTTATTATTTTTCTTTAAACTTTTTTCCGTGCCTAACTACATTACTTTAATAACCTAATTTTAGTTTATTTACTTTTAGCAATATAATTAGTGTTTTATTTAATAGTATATGTTGTACACAAAATATTGTAATATCTATCTTGTAATTTTAAATAGTTTCCATGAGTTTATTTGCTTGATTTCTTCTCATAAGGTTCAACGACTTGAAATTGGGCGGTTATAGATTAACACAGGCAACTGTTTAATTATTTTATATTTTTAATATTCATTTCACATTTGATATAGCAACCTTGTTGCGATTACATTTTGATCTATAACTTTAAATATTTTTTACGTTTTTTTTTTATAAGACAATTTCAAATAATTGTTGAACAATTTTATGAAATAAATATATTTAATTTAATTTGAATTTGATTAAGATCAGTTAAGTTCAGATTAGTTCAATACGAAATCGAAATAAACTCACAGGCCTTCAAGCTTTTTTTTTAAAGATAACTCGAACTCGAATGAGTTCCTATATTGTGGGGGACTTACCAAAACATTTAAAATTACGACACAAAGAACACCCAGACTCGGTACACGAATTTGTGAATTACACAGTGTTATACCGTGTGGGGATCAAACTCACAACACTCGAAGAGTGAAGTGCATAGGCGAACACTTAAACCATTTCGGCAACCGTGAAGTCTGTATATTACTTAAGATATTTGGATGGGAATGGGGATTAAATATACTGGTTAATTTACACATTGCTTGGCACTAACAGAAGTTGTTAACTTTATTATTTCCTAAGAAACATGTCTTTATGAACAAGAAAATGGCATCGCTATTAATTTTGTTACAGAGAATATAGTCTTTCACGGAGGTCTCTTCGTGTATCAATTTGTTTATTGTGTAATCTCTGTTCACGCCCACGGTATGTGTATTACCTAGTTTACAATCCCGTGCTAGTGTGTTAAAGGATATTCTATTCAATTTGCTTATAAATTGTTTTGTAGAATTTAATCCCGTTCAAAGCATAAATGTGAAAATAGGAGCCAAGTTCGGAATATGCGTGCTTTTGGACTTAACCGACAAAGGAATTGAAATCTAAATTGGTGTCAAATTTTGGAGGTAATCCTTGTATATTTTATATTATATATTTGCGGGCTCTTTGAAGACTTCATAACTTTTTTCAATTCAAAAGTCGAATTATTTACACAACGCAGATAATTTAAGATAAATTGAAACTCAATTAAAATTGGGTTCGATTCAGATACAAGTAATTTTACATTTAGCTGATCAAAAATCGGTGGCGTAATTGATAAGCCATCGGACTTGGTATTGTGGTTCGAATCACCCTCTCAGTGAGCTAGCGTCGTGAACCCACTCCTAAAACAAACATTGAGCTTACCAGGAGCTTATTAGGAGTACTAGTAATGTATGAACCACGTTACTTGTATCCTTTAAAACATACAATCATTTAATATGAAAGTGGCGGGTATTATATTTTAATGTCAACATATGTCACACCATCTCTCATGTTTTTTTTTTTCTAAACTATACATTAAAGTATTAAAAAATACATAATTTTTTGAAAATTGATTTAACTTGATTTTAAAAATTAATATTACTCTTTTCTTATATAAACTCATTAGTTTTTATTCCTAATTTAAGTACATAAATAAAATCGACCGTTAACCGTAAAACAGATTAACCAAAAATCTTTACAAGTGTAGGTCTTTATGTGTAATTGAACTAGTCTTAAGATCACGACGTTTTCAACATTTCAAAGCAGTAAAACAACACTAATTTAGTGTCAATTAACATATAAATCATCACCTAACAGAGCTAACTAGATTTCTGTATAATAAATACAGGTAATATCTGTGTTAAAGGTTTTAGTTCCATATGAGTTATGTGATGTATTGCATACGAGAGCAAAGTTCATTAAAACTCGATATGAACATTGCTAATTGATATTCCAAATCCAATTCCTAGAAACCATATCAACTTGCTGATGTGGTGGTGGCCGTTCTCTTTACCCTAATTGCCTTACTTCTTTTGTCCCGTCTTCAAAGGTATACATTCTTACGGAGTGATGGTGTTAGGCAATCGGACGGTCATAAGGAAACCAGATAACCCTATTATAATTTGAAAAGGGGGCAGTAAGGTTGTGATGTGAAGGCATAAATATAAAATAATTTCTAAAGACTATAACTTTATACGTTTCATACGAAATATACATACAGGGTGACAGACGAACAGATACAGACGGGTCACCTGATGGTAAGTGACAACCGATGTCAATGGAGGATTTTGGGATGCGGGTAAGGGTAAAAAGAGAGGGGGTTTAGGAGATGGGAAAGAGGAGGGGGGTAATAAATGGTAATGGTAAAGGGCTCTGTTTCCGCATTTAGACTCATGTTCGGTCCATTATGCGTTCAGGAGGCTGACTAGTTGAGCCAGCCTAGCTCCTTCCAGACACGCAGGAGCCTCCTGGGGCGTTCACAGGCTTCTTGGAGGGTCCTCGCACCTGCTAGGATTTCTGCCCGTTGTGCAGCCACGCCCGCGTGGGCGGCCCTTTCCTCCGCGCTTAGACAACCCCTGCATTGGGGGCTATCGGTCGCGTTAATGACGAATAGGTGTCGGTTCAGAGCCAGATGGCCTGTAATGCTTCCGACCACTATTCGGATGTCCGTTCTATGAAGAGGAGGGGGGTTATTGGGCCCCCGGAAACCTCACAAATTTAAGGGAAATGTAACGCAAGCCTTGTTTCACTGTCCTATTTCCTGTGAGGCTATGGTATCCATCCATTCGAGCCGGCCCATTCGTGCCTAATCATGGCTCTACTAATGTTGTACGTATAAAATACATTATACAAAAATACATTACTAAAAGAGGTAGTCGTCAACTTAGTTTGGTGAACAAGCCAACTGAGTTCAACTGAGTTAGTGTTTTAAATTCATTGTCTGTTATGTTTAATATATTTTTAGATTACTGCATGTTTTGAAAGTTATATTTGTAACTTTATAATTTGTTACAATCGCAGTGATTATAGTAACTACTACTACATTCTTATTACACAACCACATCTACAATTTATGTAAATTTCAATTACATTCAAACTTAATTCATTCAGAAATATTCTAAACCCCTTCGCATTGAAAAAGGATATCAGTTAATGCGTGCCTTACAGTCGCTTACATCGTTTTAATTCAGAAATCGTCTAATAATTGGATGTATAAAAGGATTAACAAGCAACAAATTAACATTCATAGCTGGTTGAATGCTAGTATAAGTACAAAATTATCTTACAAGTGTAAAATTTGCATGAGTTTAAATAAGATCTATGCCTATTAATGAAGCATAGTTAGATAAGAAAACTGATTTGTATACGTTAGTAAAAACAAAATATAATATTTTGTCTGCCTATTCGTGCCTAAGCATGGCTCTACCACTACCAACCTACCTTTCTGTGTTTAGTAATTTCTTTATTCCTACTCATTCTGCCGTGTAAGCTTTAGAAATGTTACTATTTACATAGAGCACTAAAACTTGGGAATTTAATTGATACGTATAATTCTTTACCTATACTGCAAGTTCCATGCTTCTTGTTCTGGAGACTCTGGAACAAAGAAGCTCGTTAAATAAACAACACCACCATTATTTTAACATAATTATTTAATAAAATTAATAACAGTTAAGCTGGGTGTCCAATAAATCAGGTTTAGTTAAGGCAACATTAAATCGTGTCAGTATTTAAACTGAACACGCTTCGGTTGCATGACATTTGTGAACATTGTTCCTAAGATAATTAATTGGCTTTCATTAATATCAACAATTTATTGACTTTGACTAAGGTGTCAAGACTTTACACATTTTGTGAAATAATAGTAACAGCTACTTAAATTGAAATTAGTATTGCCATATTTCTTATGTGGTCATTTCTGATTACGAATTTGATAGAAAATCTATAGCAGCATATCTGAAGGTGAGTTAGAGGGTCGGACTTCCTGGCACCAGCCAGATCGAGTTATAGGTATCTGACCCTGTCCTGATTGAGCTATTGCTAATACTCTGAGGAGTATCGATCTGTACAATCTTAATATCTTTTCTATCCTCCCTTTCCAGTTAATATACTCCAAATTTTCCCATCTTATTCCCAAAAGTACCAAGATATTTTCATAGTGGTAGAGCAATGCTTAAGCACGAATGGGCCGGCTCGACCGGTGCGATACCACGGCCTCACAGAAAACCGGTTGTGAAGTAACGCTTGCGTTGCATTTCCCCGAAATGAGTGAGGTCTCCGGAGGCCCAAAATCCCCCACCCCCCTAATGATAGCGCTGTTAACGAAAAGGATACCCCAGGGGGGTACCAGCGCTAGCGTACGAGAATCCGTCCCTGGACGTCCACCCTCAGTACGGATTATGCCTGAGCGTGGACGCCCAGGCTGCCCCTCGTACTCTGGGGGGGGGCTCAACTGCGCTCTCAAAATCTGCTCGGGGCAAGAGAAGGCATACCATGGCACCCCCTGTCACGTTTACCGTGGATTTTTGTAACATCAGGGGCTTACATTCGAACCTCGACACTGTCCACCACCACCTTTAGACAGCAAAGCCGGCCTTGCTCTTTTTAACCGAGACGCAGATATCATCTCCAGCGGACACATCCTACCTCTGCTACCCTGAGTACGGACTGGAACACTCCTTTGTTCCTAAGGTATACACCATACCCGCACCGTACACGCATACACCAGATGCGTGTACGTTAGAGATGATATCACTTCTCGCCGCCTCGGCAATCTTGAAGGTAGGGACAACTCCATCTTATGGCTACGTGTAGACTGCAACGACCATCCCCGCATCTACCTATGCCTCTACAGGTCCCATAGCGGTGATGCCGAAACGGACCGACTCATCGACCACGTCCAAATGGCTACAGACTCAGTGCTCCAGCAGGTCCCATCCGCAGAGTTCGTGATTCTTGGCGACTTTAACGCCCATCACGCCGAATGGCTTGGTTCGCGCAAAACTGATCATGCGGGAAGATCTGTTCACGATTTCGCCTTGGCATATGGCTTGACGCAGCTGGTAGCAACGCCTACGCGAATCCCAGATGCAGAAAGCCACGTGCCTTCACTGTTGGATCTTCTGCTGACCTCACATCCTGACGGCTACAAAGTATCCGTTGAGGCCCCTCTTGGCTCTTCGGACCATTGCCTGATTAGGAGTATGGTGCCACTCGTTCACTCGCTGCGGCCGCGAGTTACAGACAGTCGCCGCGTATGGCACTATAGGTCAGCAGACTGGGATGGAATGAGAACATTCTTTGCATCCTACCCATGGAGGCAGGTTTGCTTCTCGCCGGATGATCCCAATGTTGTTGCTGACTCTGTCGCGGATGAACTTTTCATTCCATTCTCCCTGATTCCCACAAGTCCCAGCCTTGGTTTGGTCGAACCTGCAAAGCGGCGTCCCGCCGAAAGCAGGAATGTTACCAAGCATGGGCTAATGCAGCGACAGCACGGGATGTAAAGACCAGCACATTAAAGAAGCAATTTAACTTTGCCTCCAGGTCCCTCAAAAGAGTAATTGCTGGGGCGAAGTCGGCTCACATCGGCACAATTGGCGAGAGACTAGTTAGTCTCCCCTCCGGAACTAGTGCATTCTGGTCTCTTGCCAAAGCTGTCCAGGGGAACTTTTGTAAGCCATCCCTTCCACCTCTGCGCATAGGAGATAATTCGTTGGCCCACGACGCTAAAGAAAAAGCCGATCTTCTGGGCAAACTCTTTGCGTCCAACTCGACCCTGGACGACGGGGGAAACGCACCGCCGACCATACCGCAGTGCGAGACCCGCATGCCGGAAGTCCGGTTTACACAAAGGGCAGTGCGTAAAGTGCTTCTTTCCCTCGACGTTCATAAGTCGAGTGGGCCCGATAGAATCTCTCCTATCGTGCTGAAGACGTGTGCTCCAGAGTTAGCACCGGTTTTAACGCGCCTTTATCGGCTTTCCTACTCTCTTGGCGTAGTCCCGAACTCATGGCAGACAGCTCTAGTGCACCCAATCCCTAAAAAAGGAGATTGCTCGGATCCGTCCAACTACAGACCCATAGCCATCACCTCCTTGTTCTCCAAGATAATGGAATCCATTGTTAACTGCCAGCTCCTCCGGTACTTAGAAGACCACCAGCTCCTCAATGATCGACAATACGGCTTCCGTCAGGGTCGTTCAGCTGGTGATCTTCTCGTATACTTGACTCACCGGTGGGCACAGGCGATCGAGACCAAGGGGGAAGCGTTGGCCGTTAGTTTGGACGTGGCGAAGGCCTTCGATCGGGTCTGGCACAAAGCGCTCCTTGCGAAGCTTCCTTCCTATGGGCTTCCCGAGAAAATGGGCAATTGGCTCACCAGTTTTCTTACAGACAGAAGCATCAAGGTCGTTGTTGACGGTGCATGCTCCGACTCGAAGTCTGTTAATTCTGGTGTCCCACAAGGCTGTGTGCTATCACCCACGCTGTTTCTTCTGCATATCAACGACATGCTGCAGATTAGCAGCATCTATTGCTATGCAGACGATAACACGAGTGATGCCCTTTACACCGGCCGCGCTAACATTTCTCGGGTAAACGTCATCGAAAGCCGATCCAAACTTGTGTCTGAAATCGAAACTTCTTTATCAAAAGTTTCAGATTGGGGTGGACTTAACCTAGTCCAATTTAACCCCACGAAGACACAGGTTTGCGCGTTCACCGCTAAAAAGATGCCATTGGTCGTATCATCTCAATTTGAGAGCATTTCCCTAACTGCATCAGCCAGTATCGGAATCCTTGGCGTCGATATATCAAGCGAAGTCCAGTTTCGAGGTCACTTAGAGAGTAAGGCCATATTAGCCTCGAAGAAGCTTGGTGTGCTAAACACATCGAGACAGTATTTTACTCCGGCCCACCGCCTGCAACTTTATAAGGCGCAGGTTCGGCCGCACATGGAATACTGTTCTCATCTCTATGCAGGTGCACCCCAGTACCAACTTCTGCCTCTTGACCGCATTCAACGGAGAGCGACTCGCATCATCGACTGCCAAGATATTTCTGATCGACTTGACACCTTGGCGTTGCGTAGAGATGTAGCTTCACTCTGCATCCTCTATCGCTTGTATCATGGGGAGTGTTTAGAGGAATTGTTCGGACTTATACCGGCTGCTGGTTTCCGCCATCGTCCTACGCGACAAAATATCCATCCCCATCACCTGGACGATTGGCACTCCACCACTGTGCGCTTCTCCAGAAGCTTTTTGCCTCGCACAACCAGCTTATGGAACAAATTGTCGCCTGCCGTATTTCCGAACCGATACGACCTTCAAACCTTCAAGAAGAGAGCGTACCTCTACCTAAAAGGCCGGCAACGCACTTGTGACTCTTGAGTTGCGGGTGTCCATGGGCGGCGGTAGTCACTTACCATCAGGTGACCCGTCTGCTCGTTTGCCCCTATCGCATAAAAAAAAAAAAAAAATGACGTCAATAGGCTTGCCTACTATTACGTAAATGGGTCTAAATTGTTATCTGCAAAATGTTGGCATTAATTACACCTCTGTCACGGCTCCTTACACTGTACTGTATTGTACTTACAATTATTTCCAGTCGCTCTCCTCTTTATCATTAGACTGAACGTATAACTTTCAATTTCTATAATATTTTATGACCCATAAACACCAGTGAAACAGCTTCCTATAAAATCAGGCTCAGCATGTACCACCTTTGTTATTGACCTCTGCTCTTCCGCAAATATAAAACACGTACATTAAAATTTCAAATGAACCCCAATTTAAGTAAATTTGAATCATAAGGTAGTAACGATAGAACTCAAAAGTAATCGACAAATGCGGTAACTAGGAATATGATTATAACCAGGGAAACTGTATCGATGCAACTTCACAGTACTACTTTCACTGCTTGTTTTGAAGGATATTGAGAAATTTATATCAATGTGATATCAGCGATGGTTTATGCTATTATAAATATTGTTATTGTAATACTACGTCAATCTCTTAATATATGAGAATGTCCGTGATTTTAAACTCTAATTTTATATTATTTGTGCGTCTAAACAATTTATAAATCTTGAGATAATGTCTACAGATTCGACTAAATGTAAATTTAGTAGATTATGATGATTGTAATTTTTATTGTTCTTTTCACAAAAGAAGTACCTATCTTTCTATTCTGTAGTTGCTTTGGTATTGGGTTCTGAAAGCTGTCTTATTTACAGACACACACTTATGTGTTTGTTCTTACATTCTCTTCTTTTCTGAGTTATCTCCCTCTGGCTAGGCAGACGCAGCCCACCAACTGCCTTTCTAAAGTTACATACACCATGACAATCCCCGTTAGTTTCAAGTACTTCTGACTTGCCTTTTCAGGGCTTCTACTACTGCTCGAGGCTCCTACCGGGATTTCCACTTTCGTTTGATTCATAAATCCGGTTTGTCATCTGTTACGCACTCATTCTTTCTCCGAAGATTTCAAGATACACAGTTCCCGAGTTTATATGTTTATTTCTCTCAATTAGTTTTAACTCCACACATACTTCGTAGTGATCTCGTACCACAATTTTATTTTCTCCTACTTTCAAAACGTTTCTACCATACTTTACTAGTCTTTTTCGGCACCGACTGATCACATATGAAGACAAAATAACCAAATTAGTTAGTTTTGAGAGTTTACTATAAGATTTGAATGTAATAGAACTTTCAATTAAATAATTAAATCGTTACAAATTGAAATATATTTTTTCTAAATTTTATTTAAACCACCTAGAAAAATTGTAAACATTATATATATATATATATTTTATGCGATAGGGGGCAAACGAGCAGACGGGTCACCTGATGGTAAATGACTACCGCCGCCCATGGACACCCGCAACTCAAGAGTCACAAGTGCGTTGCCGGCCTTTTGATAAATATTGATTAACGGTTTTTAATTTTCATTTATACTTTAAATGCCTACGATACTTTTAAAACATATATAGACAAAAAAAAATCAGAAGTACTCGTTAACATCTTTATCATGTCTATATGAACAGGCAGTTTATAAGTACCCAGTTGGTCGTCATTGTACGCGAATTCAATAAGAAATATACTAAAGTTACGTTTCAACCGGACACGTGTAATAGTCCATTACTAAATTAGGTAAATGCATAAATACGGCAGCCGTAACACAAACTCTCGGACGTTCAATGAAAGTCTATCTGGTTGTGACAAAGAGTAAAATGAACAGAGGCGTTACACCCAATATTCGTACAAATTTAATTAACTACATTGTTCAAATACTAGATCGTAATAACGAAGAAAAATAACAGTTTAAATCATAAATCTTAAAATTAAATATTTAGTTTAACAAGCATGTATGTCTAATAAGTAACCCTGACTACTAAACTGGAGGTCGTGGTCGATTTGAACCCAGGACACATAAGTGTGAGTACAGCTCGAGTATTTTTTATGTGCCTGGGTGTAATTTATAGTAAATCTATATGCATTTAGAAATTAACACATTCATAAATATATAAGAATTATCAGCAGTATGCTTACCATAGTACAAGCTTAGTTTTGTTAGAGATCAATGACACTTTGAGATATGTTTGAAGTTTTATTATCATTATTATCACTATTCTGCTTTGTAAAAAGTATAAATTGTCACCAAGTAAAATGATCGAGTTCTTTAATGCTTCCGAAATCTATTTATGTTTTTTTTTAAGCGATAGGGGGTAAACGAGCAAACGGGTCACCTGATGGTAAGTAAGAAACTCAAGAGTCACAAGCGCGTTGCCGGCCTTATAGGTAGGAGTAAATCATTTATTTCATTAAACCAGTCACTAAATCTGCATCACTAAATCTTAAATCCTATAGGGAAGAACACGTAAGAAACTGCTGTCCTAGCACTGGTTACTGGTTTTCAATAGTAATAAGCTATAAATAATATATTTTACGTTTATAATATAAATAAAACAATAATATTAAAAAATTAAAACGAAGCTCTTTTTGGTATCATTGTGTTTATGTATGTCCATTCAATGTGATTTCATAATAGATTTTCTCATGTAATACTTGTAAATAGGCATAAACTCTGAACTGAAAACCACTGTTCTCCTCGTTAATCTTTTCTAAAATACCGAACAGACGCATTGCATCTATATTTCAATCATGGCCGATCTGCCGACATGTATTTACAGCATGTTTTAAAGCCAGGTCTATTTTAGACATGTTAAATCCATGTTCTTATTTGGGATGTTTGTTTTCATATTAAGAAACAGTGATGTGTACCACTGCTGGTACAGATCACACTTTTAGCGTATCAGGTACTCGATATACACTTATCATTGCATTGAATTTGCTATCTTTGTGAATAGATCTATTAAATTTTCATATATAGAGGTTTTGTCTAGTTACTCTGCTTATGTAATTTTTTTTTTATATTGGGAACTGAACCATTTTTTCCTAATGAAAGGTAATATTTTTTTTTTTATCCCTAATAAGCTACATTCTAAATGTCACGACGATAATATAGCAGTATTTTATTATTAGCTTGAAAACATAACAAATAAAATACCCGACTTTAGTATCCATTGTTTGATAGTAAGTTAGGATCTAGAAAATAATTCATTTTCATATTCTTTATTGTACACATAGAAATAAGAAATTACAAATTATACACAAGAAGGAAAATTGTATGTACAAAGGCGAGCTTAACCTATAATTGAGTTTACGATTTCCAGAAAACTAAATAAATAACATTTTATGTTATTTTTAAAGCATCATACATTATATTGCATGACAATTATTGTCGTGGAATATAATATATGATGCTTTAAAATGCTTAGTCAAATACTATTAAAGTATTTAACTAAGCAATCAAACAAACACTCCACTGATAATAAGTTGGAAGTGGTCATAAATACTTTAAGAACGTTATTATTTTATGCATAAACTGACAACCCTGTATGCTATGGCACTCTAACAACCCTAATATCCTAGAGAAATTACATATTTAGTAGTATTTTTATTAAATACATTTTACTGTATGGTAGAGTTCCATACTTCCAAGGCCAGCTGTCCACAACAATGCAAGTTCCTTTAAATATCGATTCATTTCCTTATTCCAAATAGATAAATTGTGAGTGACCGCATATTTATAAGTAACTATTTTTTGGAATATTGAGTCATTTCAGTTAAATTTCAAAGCCCTAAAAAAATCATTAGGACTTTTTAATATTTGTAGAGCTATCTGCTCTAAAATTTCAGTATTATTGAAAACAATCTAATCACATACAATTTCCTTTTATTTTATATTCCTGTTTTATCACGCTTTACATTCAAAGTTCTAGGAATAAACATCCACTTTACGATACATATTACTTGATGTACGAATTGTAAAATTAAGTAATATGTCCTTTATTTCCTGTACTACTACGGTCCAAGACAATTCTGTCACGAAAGTATTAAGAGTAATAACTACGACAAACATAACAATTTTGTGAATCTGAAACTGATATAAAAACTGAAATATTATCATATTAAATTTTCATTTAAAAACTTCATTTTTTTTTTATGCGATAGGGGGCAAACGAGCAGACGGGTCACCTGATGATAAAATATTATGATATAACATCTTATAGATACTAATTCGATCTAGCAATCGGGAAAAATAAAGTTGTGAGATTGTGTATGTACGAGTATATATGTAAACGAAAAAAGACATACCTCTTGCTTTTAGTTTAGTATTTTATAAAATATTAGCCTCTTTAATACAAAATCATCATACTATAGATATATTCTAACACTGATTTGAATGATATTCTATTAATTATAAGAAAAAAAAAAGTAAATACATAATAATTAGTTACAAATATCAATATTAATTATGTGGGTAGTTGAAAGGTCAACACAGAACTTAAAAGCTCCTATTAATTATTTTAAATAAAAATACATTAAATATATTTTGAGTAAATTTAATTAATGTAATAAGTTCAGAATAATAAATACCTGCTGGTCTAGTGCTATCCATCCATAAATAACTTAATTTTAAATAATTTCAAATTAACAAGTAATCACAATCACCATGAAAAGCATACAAGAGCTACAAGACTGCTTTGAGAAAAGGATGGCGATCTTCGAAGCAGAGCTCATGAAGAAGACCTCCAATACTGGCAGTCTGACTGGTCTCGCAGAGGAATTCGCTGGGTTTAAAACACTCATCCTTGGGATGTTAAAGTCTTTCCAAAGTCAGATGGAGGTAATTATGAATGAGGTAGACAATATGGAGACGCGCAGCCGCCGTAGAATACTCCTTCTTCATGGTGTTGCAGAGAAGAAGGATGAGAATACATCCCAGGTGGTGGCAGGTGTAGCAAAAAGTAAGTTGGATCTTGATTCTTTCATAGTTGAGGACATAAGCCGCTGTCACAGAATGGGTCGACTATCTACAGGTGATAAACCAAGACCCATTCTTGCGGAATTCAGGACAGTAGCGGTGCGGGACGGCCTCTGGGCATCAAAGACCAAGCTAAAAGGCTCTGGTGTGACCCTCTCCGAGTTTCTGACCCGGTCGCGACACTCGGCCTTCATGGCAGCACGTCAAGAATTCGGCATCACTAAATGCTGGACCAGGGAGGGTTCTGTATTTGTTTTAGGCCCTGACGGTTCTCGCTACCGCATTACAAGTATGGTGGATCTCAACCAAATAAGGCCAGTGATTGCTGAGAAACCCCCTGTAACCAGGAATCCAGCTTCGAAATCGAAGAGAGCGGCTGCCGGCTCCAAGAGATAAGTGGATATCTGTGCTTGTTTACATGCGGTGTCTCATTGTGGGGTTGCACTGTCTGGGGAATCTTGTGTGAACAACAGCTGTAATTTACCCTCTTCATTATTGTACACACAATAATAACGACACCACTGTCCTACCCGATTTAATTAATTATTTTAGTTTTTTTTTATTAAACCTGACGGAAACAGCTAAACAAACTAATGACATATTGGTTATCTGTCAGAATCGCGTTCCAGACCTCAGATAAAGAACAACTATTTATCTGAGTTCCAGACCAACTCATTTGACAAGCACTATTGTTACGCATTTAATTTTATACTCTGGAACGTAGTCTTTTTACACGGAGGTTTACCCAGGTGGTTGTAACGTATATTTTGCTTATTTAGTCTAGTTCTTTTTCTGTTATTTATGTTTTGTTTTATTTTATTTTTCGTTTTGCTCAAATTAAGTTATGATTTCTGTATTATACATGTCGACCACAAGACTGGCGGGTGGATTGAAATGCGTAATTTATATTATTTTTTTTTTTTTTTTTTAATTAATCAGTTACTATTTTATAGTTTTTATTTATTATTTAATTAATTTGTTTAAACATTTATATATTTACATTTTTGTTTATTTACAATTATTGTTATATTAGATTATAATGCCCGACCCGAATATTAGCGACGATGATAGTTTTTACTCTGCAAATAGTTCTGTTAGCATGCCCTCACTCCAAGAGAATCTCCAGTACCAATTTTCTGATGCTCCGCGGAATTTTAATGTAGTCCATATTAATGCACAGAGTATTCCTGCTCATTTCCCTGATATGCTGGCTACCTTTAACTCTAACAACATACACGCCATTTTAGTCTCAGAGACATGGTTTAAACCATGCTTGCCATCTTTATCATATGCTCTTCCGAATTTCAATCTTGTAAGAAATGATCGCGCGATTGGTGGTGGGGGTGGTGTTGGTATATATCTACGAAAACATATTCCCTTCACAATTGTAAGTGTATCCACACAGCCCCCACCATCAGACGCGGGTGAGCATCTCTTCTTAGAATTAGACCTAAATCACGCAAAAGTTTTGCTGGGAGTTTATTATTCGCCCTCATTACGCACCAACTACTTTTCCTCCTTCGAAAATTTACTTGAAAAATTAACTCCCTCTTATAGCCACACTATTATAATGGGCGATTTCAATACTTGCCTATTGAAAAATGACCATCGCTCTTCTTCGCTGCGCACAGTAGTAAATTCCAGTAATCTATCACTTTTAACACTTGATGCTACCCATCACTTTCCTAACTGCACTCCATCTCTTCTTGACCTTATTCTTGTCTCTTCTACTAATCACGTCATCAGTCATGGTCAGTATCCAGCTGATGCATTCTCTTATCATGACTTGATATTTCTGTCGTACGCTATCCGTCCCCCAAAGGCAAAGCCGAGAATTCTTGTGCAACGCAATTTTAGTAAAATGAACCTTGCTAATCTTAATGAGGATGCGCGTAACATCGACTGGTCTGATTTGTTAGATTCGCAGTGTGTGAATGAAAAAGTCGAAATATTTAACGAAAATTTACTACAACTCTATAACGTTCACGCACCCTTGCGATCCATTAAAATTAAACATTTACCGGCTCCGTGGCTTACTGAGGAGATACGTCAGATTATGTCCAAGAAATGTATAGCGAAAAGTAAATACAAGCGTCGACCAACGGATGCTAACTTGGAAAAATATGTGTACCTGAGAAATCTCTGCAATAAGATGTGTAGAAATGCACAACGCCAACATATCCACTCTTCCGTAGAAAACGGAGATCCAGCAAAAGTCTGGAAATTTCTAAGAACGTTGGGAGTCGGGAAATCTCGTCAAGACTCTATTCCTAAAAATTTAAATATTGATTCACTTAATAAACATTTTTCCACCTCGTCTGACATTGAAGTCAATACTAAAGCTAATACTCTCAAACATATTTCGTCTATCTCAGTTCCCAACTACTCACCTTTCGTCTTTGATCAATTGCTTGCTTGTGATGTTAGGAAGACCATTCTGGCGATTTCATCGAATGCTGTAGGAAGTGATTGTATCAGCCGCAACATGATTCTGCCTATCCTTGATGAAGTACTTCCCATCCTGTGCAATATCCTGAATCATTCCGTGTCAAGTGGTATTTTTCCATCTGCATGGAAAGATGCTCAAATAATCCCTCTACCTAAAAAAGGTAAGCCCTCTTCATTTTCAGACTATCGGCCCATATCCATTTTACCTTTCCTTTCTAAAGTGCTCGAACGCCTCATCCACTCCCAACTGAGTTATTTCCTTTCCAAAAATTCTTTGCTGAATCCCTTCCAATCCGGTTTCCGGCCTGGTCACAGCACGACTTCTGCGCTGATACACATTACTGACAGCATCAGACTGGGCATGGACAGTGGAATGATGACAGTACTCACGTTACTTGATTTTAGCAACGCTTTCAATACTGTCGATTTTCACATCCTGCTTGCTATACTACGGTCTCTTAACATATCTCCAAGGACAATTGATTGGTTTCATAGTTACCTGTCTGGTCGCCGGCAACGTATTTGCATTGAAGACTCGATGTCCTCCTGGTGCAGTATTATTGCTGGTGTACCACAGGGTGGCGTTCTATCTCCTTTACTCTTCGCTGTTTTTATAAACTCAATCTCAAGCCAATTAAGTTCGTCCTACCATCTTTATGCAGACGATTTACAAATATATACACAAGCTCCGATTAACCTGTTACCGGTAGCATTTAACACTATTAATGCTGACTTACTGCGTGTCGGAGAATGGAGTCATAACTATGGACTCAAAGTTAATCCTGTGAAGACGCAGGTATGTGTTATTGGCAGTCCTGGGATGGTCTCAAAAGTTAACTGGACACAACTGCCCCAAATTCAATTCAACGGGACCGCCCTTGAGATCAGTACTACTGTCAAAAATCTAGGGATCTACATAGATCATACTTTTTCTTGGGGTACACATATACAGGAAATCAGTCGAAAGATATTTGCTTCTGCCGGGTCCTTACGCAGACTGCGTAACTTTCTACCGATCGCAACTAGGGCTGCACTTGCACAAGCTCTTCTCCTCCCAATTCTCGACTATGCCGATGTCAGCTATCTGAATCTCACCGAAGCACAACTTGATAGGCTTGAGCGACTTCAAAATCTTTGTATACGATTTGTATTTGGACTACGAAAATATGATCACGTCTCTGAATTCCGTCAAATGCTCAAGTGGCTTCCGATTCGCTCTCGCCGGAATACTCATATCCTTGTTTTCCTTTACAACATCTTGTTTAATCCTAAAGCCACCCGCTACCTCAAAGAACGATTCAAGTTCCTTAATGACACACATGACAAATGTCTAAGGTCATCTGAGAATTTGAGACTGGAGATTCCTCGGCATTCCACAAAATTCTATGGGCAGTCATTTACCGTTGAAGCTGCACGCTTGTGGAATGCGTTGCCGATAAATATCAGGAAAGCGAAAACAGTAAATAGTTTCAAGACAATGGTTCAAGAATTTTATAGATCGTAAGTGATTCAATCACGTCATAACTTATTCAGTCGCAAATGAGGGTGTGACATAAAGGTTTTTCATTTTCATATGTGATATAATTAAATGATTGTGTTAATTAGTGTATATTACATATGTGTATGTATGTGTGTTTGTATATGTATGTGTATTTATAATAGTATATATATATATATTGTATGTATGTATGTGTGTTTAAGTGTATATATGGGGATATATATATATATATATGTGCTCGATTATATTCAAAACAACTTAAATAATTCTTTAAATAATTGCACCGTCAACTGCTACTGTCTCTCCGAAACATTTTGATCCATCCTAAGGTTGCCTGGAAGAGATTGCTTTTGGCAATAAGGCCGCCCTTTGTACATTACATTATATAATAGTTATCTTATATACTTTCTTGTAAATATGTAAAACGGTGTACAAATAAAGAGTTTTCTATTCTATTCTATTCTATTCTATTAATTGTTCACCATATAAAGTAAACAGTGAATTAAAAATTATTACTTATTTTCATCAGTAGACGGTGATGCCTTCTGCCAGACAAGTTGTGGATGCAATTGGTGGAAGAAAGGTAGTATAACATAAAAGGTTTGTAATTCTACTAATAATATCAACACATGTATGTCCAACTTATCGCAACAGATTTTTTTGTTATAAAGAGTTGATTAACATTACCTACGTATGTCAAAAAACAACGATAACAAGATGTATAACGTACATTCATTGTATAATAACCTGGCTTTCATGGATATTGTGGTTGCCTGTAAAAAGAAACATTTTATTTCTAACAACCATAGGTGGGATATTTTTCCAATTATATTATAACAAGCTAAGCGACGGCTCCATGTTTAACGAGAACGCGTGCGTAAAGTTTACGTGGAACAACCCGCATTAAGACTTTCAGGGTGGTCGACATTCTCTAGAGCTCACTTCTCAGTTAAAGCTATAAGCTGTTATACTTGTTAATATTTTAGTTATATTATCGTGTCTGGTACAGTTTCATACCGCACACAGTTGCTTCAGCTAAATACAGACATAAAAAGAAATAATTGAGTTCATCGATACATTTGTATCCATTCACGGACCAACACAATCTTCTGTAGTTGATTTTTATATTGAAATGTTGTTGGTGAAGATGTATAAAAAGTATAACTGCAGCATGGTTTTGCTTGAATAATGGATAAAAATGATAAAAGAATAAACAGTCACCATATCTGAGCACATTCAAGTCTGTAAGATTCATAACGGCGATAAACTAAATTTGATGAGGACACCTGACGATCGAGCTCATCTGCGCATATTAGGCTCTCTTCTCGCTAGCTCTTGCTTATGTCCAATAGTGGAAGATGAAAGGCTTATGATGATGTTAATGAAGTTTGTGAGAATGCGAAGATAATGCTATTTTACTACTCTAGGTAAAGCGTTTCTGGTCACAGAGCTCTGGCAACTTATCACATGTCGGTCTAGTTGTTAATGACCCCTGCGTACTGAGCCAGAGGTCATGAATTCGATTAATCGGAAAATAAGTTCTAACCATCAAATAGTTGTTCCAATCTGGATGCTCTCTGTGCCCGATATTTGTGATTATGTTTGTCATGAATATAAACGGTGTGTTTAAAGAGGCTACCTGTTTACTTTTACAAGGTACGTATAAACATACATATGTCTTCCACACTCGTGTATAGATATTCACTTGGCTATAGCTTTCTAATCTGTTTTACCTAATGTAGTTCTACGTTCGCCTGTACTTTTTATTTTTATGTATGTATGTTTTTTATCATTATGATTTTTCCGCCAATTGTAGGCCAATTTTCAAAAAAAAAAAAAGAATGAAATGAAAATTTAAACGAAAGGACCTGCGGTGGTCCCGTAGTAACCTAATCAGAATTTGATCATTGGATTCAATTAAAATTACTAACAATGTTTTAAATTGCTAATCGCTCTTTCTACGGCTTAAGGTATTGCTCATATATTGAAGTTGGTTATCTCTCAAAAACTCAATTATTTATATTTTAATGGGCTTTGTAGATACATAAATACATTTCTGTGTAACAAGTGTTCAAAATAATATAAAGCTATGCACACACTTTAAACCGTATTTTACGAGTTCAAGATTACAAGACGAATATGCAACTCGTAAAAGAGGATATACTCGTAACTCTAACCAGCGTAGAGAATTACACATTTGTTTATCATTTTATTACACTTTATAGACATTCAAAGATTACTTCAATACTTTAGTATTTTAGTTTTATTGAGGATTCACGTGGATATATTTGCTTTTGTTGTTACGGGAGATAATAATTTTGTTAATTGTTGAAGATACGGTGATCGAGTCTATAAAGCACAAAAGACTTTTTTTTTATTGAATAGGGGGACAGATAACGGGTCACCAGATGGTAAATGACAAACGCCATCCAAGGACACTTACAACTCAAGAGTCGGAAGTGTGGTGATTAAGAATGACGGATGCGGGGAGAGGAAAGAAGAGAGGGGAATAAAGAGATTGGAAAGAGGAGATTGGAGTTAGGCATCGTGAAATCTCACTAATTGCGTAGAAATGCTATGCAAGCGTTGCTTCCTAACCGACTTTCTGTGAGGCCGTGGTATCGGCCCTGTGGAGCCGGGCCCATTCATGCTTAAGTATGGCTCTCCCACGATACATTTTACTGTAAATACTACAGATACCCCCAACATACATATGTACATACATGTAACATACACATATGCAACCAACTTTTTTAAGTTTTTGACTATATAACGTAAGTAATAAATTTTATAACAGAATTATATCAGTAGACATTAAAGGCAAAAAACGGAATATACGAATTTGTACTTATTTAAATGCCCACTTGTCTTTTGAAAACAAAAAAAAAAGCAAGTAGCTACATATATTCATATTTCATGTATTTAATTTGAATTTATTATGGAAATAATCATTTTTGTTTAAGATGATAATCATCATTCATAATTTAAACCATGGGACACTGATGGACAGAGGAGGGGCCATTCTCCACTGCCTGCCACTGCATCTTGAGATTTTTCCGTCTTACACTGATTGATGGACGCTATTCTACGCTTCACTTTCCAGTTCGTGGTTTCCATTTGAAAACTTTTCATCTGCTTTTCGTTCTAGATAATAAAAAGGGGCAGACGAACCGACGGTTCCACAATGGAAAATGACAACTCCTGGCCATGGACACTCGTACCTCGAGAGTCGCTGGTGCGCTGCGCGCTTTGCGAGGTTGATGAGGCGGAGAGGGAATAAGGGAAGTGGATAAAAGGAGAGGGAGAGTTAAGACTCCGGTACCCTCACTCACTCGGTAATACAATTAAATCATTGTTTGTTTACCGGTTTTCTGTAAAGCAGTGATATTACTTCGTTCGAGGTGGCTGATTTGTACCTAAGCAGCAGGTACCTAAGCAGCAGGTAAAAATATTCCCTGCTTACTGCCATTTCAATTTGATATCTGAATAAGTTCAATTAGAAAAATAAGTTTAGGTTGCTTACCCTTTATATGCAGCGACTTATAAATGAATAAAATATGTTTTATGTTAATCTACACTACACCAAATTACTGAAATAATGAAAAATTATCATGTAAGAGATGTAAATAGAATAGAATATAATTATCTTTATTGTATATAACTTAATTCTTCAAATACTGCACTATAACTGGACCAGAGCAACGTCTGTCTGCCTAAGCCGTTCAAAAATGAAATTCTTAAATTAAATATTGACGGCCACACGTCTATAGATAATAGTTCCAACTGCTGTACTCTATAGAATCAATGTGATAATTTTTATATAATGAAAAACCTAAAATCCATTACATAACAACTGGCGGCATTTTGACACCACACACGCAATATTATGACTAGAACAAACAAAGGCATACAGAATCATGACTGCTGTGAGTTCGATTTGATTAAGAGATGTAACACAGTCAATATTAACTAATAAATTTCATAACCCTGGCTTTATCAGTCATGCAAATGAATTCAAACTTTCAGTAGCTGAAGTAACGTTGATTATTGAAAGCGTAATTGAAGTAAGAGTAGAGGTGTCAATAGATGTGTTTCATAATGTTTACAAAAAGCCTGCGATGGTGAGTGAGAATCGATTAGTTAGTAAGTTCAGTAAGTAGCTATTATAATGGAAGGAACCTAAATAACCACATGGTATTTGAAACTTGGAAACAGATGTTGAACCTCGATAAACCAAGATAACTTATGCAGTGGTTTTTGAGACACATTAAAGAATTTTGAAAAGTTTTCGAAATAAAAATGATTAAGGATCATGTTATTCTATATATTTATATATTTATATTAAGGTATTATCTTTATAAGATTAATAACAGCTGTAGATTTATAGTAAAGTAATTACTGAGCAACCTGAGTATTGAACAAAACCGTTTAAAAAAGGTTTTTTTTTTATGATGATAACTTGACTAGGTTTTTCAGAGTCTGTTTGATTTAACAGCTTGAATGAATTAAACGTAACATAATCGTTGGACGCTTATTTTACTGAGTACCTATATAAATTGTCTTTTTTTTTGACTTATTGGAATCCTTGGGGAATAGAGAGTGATGTTGATAAGTATATAACACATTTCGAAGTGGACTGAGTTTGAACTTTTCCAACAAATAATTCCTGTCACTATAACCAAGAAGGAACGATCATAAGGAGTGCTCAGACTTAGGACAACTTTTGTGGATCACACCAATTTTTGTCCTAGATGGGAATCGAACCCACCATCTCTACCCACCACCACCTCTGGCTCAGCAATCAGATCCCTGTTCGCTAGACCAACACGCCCGTGAAACCTATGTACATACATATGTCTTGAAGGTCTCTAAATATTTCGTTTACTTTTTATTGATATGATACGTGGTATGTTAATAGATAAGTTTACTTTACCTTATTCTATACATCTATAACACTGACACTAATAAATTCGTTAAATCTGGAGATGATTTGATCATAAACTTCAGCAATTGATGTGTCAATTTCTTGGTCACTTTAGATGGTACAATAATTATTGAGATCGTACTAATGTTATAATATAAGAGTAAAGTGTGAAGATAATATGTTACAATCTGGTTCCAGATCTTGGCTGTTAGTAAACATATCAGTCAGTTAAACAATTACGAGTCGAGCGGAACTGATGAAGTCAAAACAAAGAGGTGTAACAATGTGGACGGGATGATTGATTTAAGTACACTTTCTTTCTTTGCTTGGGTTATATTTATGCTATGTTCAACATAATAGTTAGAGCTCGGTACGGACGGGTTATTCAATAGCTGGATCCCTTACCAAAATGATACACGAATACATCAGTGAAATGAATGGAATTGATGAACATATGTAGTTTAGTTAAAGTGCTCGGACTTCCCGGCACCAGCCAGGTCGAGTTATAGGTATGCGATCCTGACTTGTTTGAAGTATTGCTTATGCTATATACCTTGTATCTTCCTTTTCCTATCAATATACTCAAAATTTTCGCATGCAGTTTCCAGATGAAGGCAATAGGCTTGCATAAACATAGTCACATTTACTCACGTCTGTATCCGCGAAGGGGTAGACAAGAACGTGGTATCAATCACGCCTTTGTCTACCAGACTTGACCAGATTTTGACGATTTTAATTTGCACCTGTATCCCCTAAGGGGTAGACAAAAACGTGGTATCAATCACGCCTTTGTCTACCAGACTTGACCAGATTTTGACGATTTTAATTCGCGCCTGTATCCCCGAAGGGGTTGGCAAAGGCATGACTAACGCCCACATTTTGCTGATCATAATTTAATCCGATTTACATAATAGCTATTTACGTACTCCGCTATGTATATATGTATGATAAACAGAGTATATTAAAGTATTTACATAATGCAAAGCTTGTTGTGACATCCAAATTTATTGCCAACTCCTTAACATTTTAAATTGATCTTGATTTGTAGCAATAATAGGCTCAATGTCAACGTTTAGCAAGATAAAAATCTTGGAGAAATTTGTTTACAATTTCATGTTTTACAAAATCTATAGATAAGTACGTATTTAAGAGCTTAATATCTTCTCTGCTTACGTTTTTGTAACATACTAATAGAGGCTGTGGATCACATGATTCTTTAGAAAATTTTAAATTCAAATTTGTTCTCATTTGTGGTTATAAAATTAAGTTCATTAAAGTAGTTAAGTATTGAAACGGCTTAATTGGTTATGAGTGATATTTAAAATGGCAATCTTGGTTATTACTATGTCTCAATCATTAAATTCTTGATGCAGTATTTGACAGCGATTGGTTTCAATTAATCTGAATTAACTCGCATCGTGATACTTAACTTTTACGGCCCGATGAGTGACTATTAGGCTTATATTCCAAAAAATATAAGCCTGAGAATGCATTGAATTAGGTTCACATAATTCAGTTTTCAGTTTTACCTCTCTCATTACGATATCGCCATAATTCTTACATATTTTTGTATTAAACAACCATATAGAATGAAGTCCCACTAATGCTACAGAAATTAAACATGGGTATATTGGGAGTAGATTGGGAGGGAATAATGAGAATTAGAGAATGCAATCTACGGAAATTGATATTGCTTATATGGATGGACTGGAAATTGTTCGAGGACGTCGGGGTATCATACCTGTAATTCAAACTGCCTGTAGCGGGAATGACTATTCTTACAAAGTCTAATAGTCTTAATACTATTACTGCAAATATCTGTTTATTTTCAAATATATCCACCAGAACAGTAAAGTAAACGATTATCATTTATTTGTTTACTTTACCTTTACATAACTTTTAATCCTTATACAAAAGAGACCCCTCTTTCTTAAGTCTATCTAATATTTAATATAATATATTGAATTTATACTCTAATTTTAACAACAAATATGTTTTTGTGATATTGTTTTATACAATACCTGTGAGCTGAATTATATTTATATATTATACTGTGTCTAAATAACTTACAACTAATAAGTTTAGTTTTTTGAGTTCACTAAAACTAAACTACCTATAGGAAGGACTAAGAATATGTCAACCCACTTGCGGACCGGGTTCACTATATAATATATAAGAATAGCAATAGGGAGAGAGATGTTCTATTCACAAGAGATAAAAATAAAGTTTTGGGCAATTGTCAAACTTAATTAATAATAAATAATAACGAAGCCGTGCATAAAATACTGTCAGTAGGACAGTAAGATAATACTATCCATTCAACTTTTGACACAGAGTATATCCTTATCCACTCCATAAGGATATATAATATATGCTATAAAAGATTACACTCCTCAATAAGTACTACATGTAAAGCAAAAGAATAATTCAAGTCTGACTGCTAGTTACCGAGATTATCACTTTTAAACAAACACACAAAACAAGAAACTCTGAATTCCCGGTAACAGCCAGTTCTAACTTGCTTGAATTAGATAGATGGATATATTATACTTTATTGTACACCAAAATATAGGATACAGTTAAAAAAGCTTGAGCTATTGCTTTTACATATCCATCCTTAATCCTTCCCTTTCCTACCAATGTTCTCCAATTATTCTCATCTAATTCCCACAAGTGCCAGGATGACGGCAATAGGCTTGTCCCTATTACGTATTGGGTCTAAATTATATTCGCCTAAATGTGCCAATGCCGTTCCCCGCATTTACCCCTGCGTTTAAGTGCTTTTTTTTTATGCGATAGGGGGCAAACGAGCAGACGGGTCACACCCGCAACTCAAGAGTCACAAGTGCGTTGCCGGCCTTTTAGGTAGAGGTACGCTCTCTTCTTTAAGGTTTGAAGGTCGTATCGCAAAAAGCTTCTGGAGAAGCGCACAGTGGTGGAGTGCCAATCGTCCAGGTGATGGGGATGGATATTTTGTTCCGCTTCTTAGGGTCATAGGGTGTTATTTTGTAGCTTATATTAATTACTTATAATTATTCCATTAAATATAAAAGTATTTATTCAAATCTGACCAATAGTGCGAGAAATTTACGATTTTTTAAATTAAATTTTAATAGTAATAATATTTTTAATAAAGATAATAAAAGCTAAGAGCCTCGATCAACACCTTAAGAGGCTCTCGTTAGATGGTTGGATCAGGGGTCTGATGCAGAATGCAGGCTCCTCGACACGGCCTGCATTGTCAGATCTTTGAATCCCTAACCACCGGTGTCTTCGTCCCTGTATCCTATGTCGGTGGTCTAATATTTTTTTATAATTTTAAAGGTATTTTTTATTTATATGGTATTTTTAAAATGTAATTTAAATGTATGTATTTTTTTGTTTAAATGATGAGAATAATAATTTATTAGGAAAAGCACAAAACTTTCTAGCAGTGTTAGGTCTTATGGTAATCAGCTTATAATTTTAATTTTTATCTTTGTCAGGTGTTGTAGGTTTAGAATGTTATTTATTTATTTACTCCGTATTAGTCATTTGAGTGGTCTGTACCTACATTTCTGAGAAACATTTAATAATGCAAGCATTATTATCCGCCATGTTCATTACTGTATTTCTTGCATTAGAGGATATACGTTTTCTTATAAAAGCAGCTATCTCTATATGTATATACACAATATACACGATAATACACACATTCGTAGAAATACATAATAACAGAAATAAAACATATTTCTCGTACCAACACGTGCTTGTTATGATAGCATCCGGGCATGGCTTGGCTGTCAATGATTTATTGATTTCAAAATCCCTTTACACAAATATAAACAGTTATTTGTACTACGAGTATATGGTAGCATATTTTCATACGGTATGCCTTTTGGCATCTTACTTGTTTAGGATATAAGGTGTCGTTCGCTGGAAAATTTTAAACGTTCATCTTTTCAACATAAATATTAGGTTGGCAATCTTTGTACTCAATTATTTTTTGAAGTTTACAAAATAACTTATTTCTCAACTATATAAGCACCGTCGTTTTCTATCATCTGTCGCCAACTCGCTGGCAGAGATAAAAATAAGTTCCTCCTTCCTCATAGAAGTTTTTAGGCTTTTGATCAAAAAAGGTGGTAATTTAACTTTTAATCTGGTCTTCATTTTTAAATTTTTTATCTGCTAGAGAACGAAATAGATGATAATCTAAGGGCATAATGTCTGGAGAGTACGGTGGGTGAGGAAGGACAGCCCGCCGAGCAAAAGTAATTTTTCACGAGTCGCTTTTGGTACATGGGGTCGAGTATTATCGTGCAAAAAGTATACTTTATTTTGATTTTTCGGTAATTTCGCTACTACTTTATCCAGTTGGTAACAATAAATATTGGCCGTGATTGTAGTGTTAGATGGCAACATCCCCACCACACACTTAAAAGAACTTTTTACTCGTGTCAGATTTTGGCATCGGTGCTCCTGCTTCTCCCGGTCCAAGCCTCTGGCACTTACGTGAAAAATTTATGTGCATAACCTACTTTTCATCCCCCGTAATTACATCCTACAGCCACTCATTGGTGCGATGTTAACTAAGTATTTCCATGCACACGTTAGCTCTCTTCTGAAGTTGAAACGGCGTCTACTCATGTGGCAACCAAACTGAATATTATAACCAGGTATTCTCTAAAGCGTGGAGTTGTTTTTTCTACTGCAGTATGAGAAGACTGAAGCTGCTCTGCCAGACAACGTGAAGTGAACCTGGGATCCATTTCTATGAGTGTTTTTTAACTTATCTATTGCAGGAGGTCGTCCTGGATGAGGTTCATCAGATAGGTCATAATTTCCGTCCTTAAATGTTCTGAACCAATGTTTGGTGGTATCGTAAGAGAGCACGCCTTCGCCCATCGTTGCACAAATATTGCGCACTGCTTCAGTCGCTTTTCGACCTAAGCGAAATTCGTGAAGTAAAAGCAGCCGAAGTTCTCTACGAGAAATATCTACTTCTATAACGTTTTAGAAACTGATGACTGAGAAAAAAGTGGCGGGTTTATTAGCTGCCAACCATATAGAAACCCATGGGTTATTCCATATTATAATCCGTTAAGTCATTCTAGTGTGATTTAGTAACATACATCCATCCAAAATTTTGCATTTATCGCAATAACTTTTCCCGCAGTTTTATACATACATACACATACAAATACTCGCCTTTATCCCCGAACGGGTAGGTAGAGGCGTAATTTACGCCCACATTTTAGTGACAGTACTTTAGTCTATTATCGATATTGCATGGATTAGGTAGTAAAAGATGAAGCAAGTCAGGTTCGCATACCAGTTCCGGGAAGTCCAAGCCCTCTAACTTCATCTACCTTTATGGTCCCTGGTCTACTTCTTAGGGTGATATTTATTAGTATACATTATTTGTTAAAAAATACTCTACCAAACATAAAAATATCTACTTGAAACCGACTGGTACTTAAATTAATTTAAATTTAAATATTATGATTTTATTGTTTAAAGAAACATTTGGTGTACAAGATTTCAACGGGGGTAAGACCATTAGCTGAGGGTTAATATATTAAAGTAACCGCAATCAACACTATCGCGGAGTCTAACTCAGATTGTGAGTTGTTTGTGGATGATTGGCAGGTGATTATATACATATGTACATACATATGTATGTCAGAAGTCTGTATGTTTAAAATTGTAATTTTATGTTCTTTACTGATAAATTTGTGTTTAAGTATAAGGGTGTATTAAAGTTTAGTGTAAATGCCCTAGGGTCGTTCTAGTTAAGATAAAATAAAATAAATAAACAGCTGATATTATCTGAAATAAAACTAATGACAGTCATAATTAACTGCATCAGTAGTTTAAGATTTATATTCTGAGCTTTTGGACCACCAACACAGTTATAGACATAAATCACACATGTCTCAAATAGCTTTACGACTGGCTTTTTGGAAATGTTTCTAGTAAAATACAATTTAAAACAATTTTGCATACCTAGTCTTACGTTGTTATATCAATCGCTATACAAGACTTTTTTAACTGTGACTTGGGGAAGGAGAAGGTAGGAAAGAGGAGAGGGTGAAGGTAATGAGGTGCGCTGTCATAGTACTTACGACTATGATAATTTTACCAACTCGGTTTAAATGAGGTTTTACAATATCGTGCGCAGTTCTTAAGATTCTACCTGGTTGTGTCTACTCAATTTGAGTTGTAGTCTATTTATCTTTTTTAATGACTATTGACAATAAAATTGGTATATTATTTTGTGTCCGTGGGGGTGTTTGAGTGAGTGATGATTGTGGATAATTTAATAGTATCAAATATTTCTACATCCTAGGTAACGTTGAATGCGGCTGTCACTGCATCATAGTGTTAGCTGTTTTTCTAGATCTTTTCAACAATATGTTAAATTATAATTACTAGTTGAGAGTAAGCATGTCAAAGATTTAGTGCTACCTTTTTGATTTAAAAAAGAAGCTAACTTAAGGCGTCACTTCAATGCGATGCTATCGGGAATGAAAATGTCGTTTGGTGTCGTCTGGCGTCTAGACGTAGCAATGACTACCAAGAACTGACATACATACCTTATTGTGTGATATTTGATAAAATAATTAATCTGAATCTCAAAAGACGTTCCAAGGAAGTAAGTTAAATATGTATTTGAGTGAAGAACCATTTAACAAAATCTTCGATTTACTGAGCGGCTGATAGAATGCGCGTTCCGACACTATTTCCAAAATATGGCTATTTCTCAATACAGTAAATTATGATAATAATTGTTAATTAAGAAAAAACCCAAAATGATATATTTTATCTACATACAAATATTGATGCAAAAGTAATTAATGTGGGAGAGCCATGCTTTGGCACCTATGGGCCGGCTCGACCGGAGTGTTACCACTGCCTCACAGAAAACCGTTCATTCGCGGCGCAAGTACTTACCATCAGCTGACCAGTTAGATTTTTGTCCATGGGCGGCGGTTGTCACCTACCACTTTATCAATTATATAATAAAAAAAACCTTTTCTGACTGACTTCCGAATCAGCTTTATTATCTGTGCGTATGTATAAAAACAGCTATAAAAAAATCATTAACAATTTGATGAAATTATCTCATTACGTTAATGCGTAGCCATGTCCGTCTTGGCATAAATCTTTAGAAGTGGTCTCATCTTGTCTCAAAAATTTGTTATAAATCAATGTCTGTAGGGCATGTAACAGGTCGTTTTACTTAGCTGTGTTTTGATGGCTTGGAATGTTATGTATATGTAAAGTAACTCTGGGCTGGGCACATCGCCCGCAGTACAGACAAGAGATTGACTAAACGAGTCACTAAATGGAAGGGACCTGGGGGAGTGGAAAAATTAACAAAGGAAGACCTAAAGATCGATGAGTCGATGAAATTAAAAACACAGCCGGCGTAGATAGAGGTATCCGGAGATCAAACATGCCCTAAACACACCTTTTATATATATATTATACTAGTTTAAATTCAATGTAATGTGCATGGAAGTAAAAAGGCTTTATTATTATTATTTATCATTAAAGTAACTCTAGGTTTTGGCACCTACTTAATGTAGTTATTATTTTATTTAGATTATATTATTTTATTATGCTGTTTACATCATACACGTACATACGCTCAGGCTGTATCCTCTAGGGATTAGGCAGAGGTGCACAAAACACCCACATTTTGACAATTAGAATTTGGTCACAGTAGCGTATTAGGAGACAAGCCTATTACCTACGCAGTGACTGCATATGTCTTCATATATAGTATCTGATACGACACCACCAGAAAAGATAGGGTGACCCTATTCTACTCCACTGTGAACATCGATGGTAAGTGACAAGCGCCGTCCATGAACACCTGCAACTCAAGAATCGTAAGTGTGCTGCCCCCTTTGAGGGTGACGAGGGGCTGATGCAGGGTGGAGAAAGAGGAGAAGGGGTTTGATGAGAAGATAGGGAAGATTGGATATTTGGGGATGAGGTAGAGGAGAGGGGAGTTAGGCCTCCGGAAGCCTCACTAATTTTATGGGAAATGCGATGCAAGCGTTGCTTCACCGGTTTTCTATTACGCCGTGGTATCGCACCGATCGAGAAGGGCCATTTGTGACTAAACATGGCCCTCAACAAAAATGCAGGTGACAATACGATATGTGGGTATTTATCCACCAACCATAGTTTGGACTACCATTTCTGGTGACTTGGACTGATCTTCAGTTTTATAACAATAATCACATCAATCAATCAATAAAATAGCTCTAAAGGTGATGTCTAATTAATTTTCAAATATAATTTGTAGACCAAATACTGTTTCAAAGAGGAATTTAAAGTCATAATTCGATTATCTCTACATGTCCATCAAATACAGTTATTCTTATACTACATACTTTATCTAATAAGGAACTTATTCTCGTGCCAATGTATGAACGATTTCTAAAAATACCGACACAAATTTGATTTATATCGATTAAAATTCGATGCACGTTCGAAAGCAATTTGTGAAACTAAGCTCAATTCGCACCACCCCGTTGTAAAGTCAACGAGACGGAATGACAAATTGTTAAAGGAAAGGGACGATTTAAATATTGCCGTTTAATATGCTATTTGTATGAGAAGTCGCTATGAAATGAGCTGACGCTTTGTACACATCCTACAGCTAAGTCTTATGGCGTAAACCAAACAAGGATAGGCCTACAGGTGAAAACGTTGACGTGTTCAAATTTAAACTTTGTATCTTTATTGTACGGTTAATTTTTGGTTGAAAAGTTTCAATAGATGGCATAAGTCAGGTGGTAGCTTCAAAATGTTGGCGCCACTACCTTTGCAAACAGTTAAATGCGAGGAACGCTCTTTGACACTTAAATGGTTATAACTAAATGATCTTTATAGGTTTCGATGAGACGCGGATGTAATCAGTATTGCTTCTTAATAAGTTGCTTTGATAAATACGCAATGTATTTGAGCGTAAGTAGCCTCTTACTAAGAATTATTGATGCTAACATTTTCTAGTAAGTGCTTAAGTAATACTAATTTCATACACCTATATATGGAAGAATTGAGGGTTTTGCAGCTTGAAGAAAGGTGTGAATATATTTAGAGGACTAACAAGTGAAAGTACTTAATATTGATAGTCAATAAGATAATGTATGTACCAACAAATTATAGATAGAAGTAACAGCCAAGAGTATGTCAATGAAGATATCTGTGAAAGACGTTACGAACTTGGAAATTGAACTCACGTTCACAAAATTAACTGTCGATTAGCTTCTCAATTGTCAATTGTTCGTTATTTGCATAGTTGATAAAAGTAAAAATGTTGTATTCTCAGAAAATGATTTTAACCGAGCAGTATCTTTACTTTACATAAAGTATAGTAAACACCATGTGTGTTTAAATAAATGTAATGAGAAATGAGAAACGATACTGCCAAAGTTAAATAGATAAAAATCTTAAAATAAAGACGCGCAATCCAATAGTCGTAGTCCTTACATGTGTGTACACATACTAAACATCATATATATTTAAAGATTGCAATAATACCGCGTCAGTACCCTAAACACACACTTAAATGGTATTTAGATCACCTGCAAACTGTATGATAAAGCGGAGCGTGCCAACTTGTGGTGGTCCAATATTGACACGACAATTGAGTTCTCCAATGGCATATATGTATATCGCGACAACGCGCGCCGCCGCCGTCTGGTCGCCGCGACTGTTTATTCACTATCATCACACGTGTAAAGAATAGCTTATTTTTTTCGTTAAATAGATTTATTGGAATTGTTTGGTATTGTTTATTGATCGTAAATATTGATCGTTCGTGATTCCTTTTGTGATTGTAAAGATATTAGGCTCGTGTACGCGTAGCGTTTGCAATCAATTTTATACATTCATGTTACAATTTAGATACGAAAGACGTTAAAATGACGTAAAAGTAACTCAACAATTCCAAAATCAAAAAACGGTTTACATCTACACTTAAAAAAGAAAATTCCTGTAGAATTACAATAATATACTTAGACACGATAATGTGTACAATTCGTAAGATACTGTTATATAAAACAAATAATAGTATAATTAGTAAATAAATATTACAAGTTTAATAACTATTACTTTAAATTAATAAATACAGAAAGCAGTCAGCAAGGAAGCAGCAAGAGAATGAAGAAACCGTTTGATGTCTTTATCTTTAATCTTTTGTTTTTTTTTTCAGGTTAACTTGTAGCTGAAATGAAGGACAGGATAGGTATGTGAGTATACTCAGTATATAAACAGTAGTAAAAACTAATGGAATTAGGATGAAACAATATATATTTTTTTCTTTCACCTTACAAAAACAATATATATACATATATATATATATATATATATATATATAAAGGTACGGTGAAAGGTACCTACTAAAATACTCATTTTGTATTAAAAAAATAAAGTGGTTGTATTTTTAACATTTTTTAAATACCTAACATTCTTGATGTTGATGTGCTTTATAGTAAACTATACATGTTAAGTTTACAAAATCATCATCGTCATATTTTATTTTTTTGCGATTAAAAGTTTTTTATAGGCGTCATCCCCCACTGATATAATCATATTTAATTCGGATACGTCTTTCTTTTGCAATAAAAACTAATGCATGTCTTTGATCGTACGAAACTCTATTTGATATACTGTCAGCTCAAAATATAAGTTGCCAGTGTTATTTTAAGATGTGTTTAATAAAAATGTGTTAAAAGGTTCCGTGGCTCATTTAATTTTGGTGACTTTATTATTTTGTTTTTCAAGAATAATTAAACGATTGCAACACTGGACACTTTATTAAAGATTTTATTTGCTTTATAATTGTTTTTCTATATCTTATATTTTATAGTCCATTTTTTAAATAAATGAAAAAATCGTCTGAAAGTGATATACTTGATAAATAATAAATAAAAAATAATCATTTAGTGAGTTTTTCAGTAACCCATTTTTATAGTTATTTTTTTTAAAGAAAGAAAGAACAGTACATGTATTTGTATTTTTTGAAATAAAAATATGACAGCAGCATGTAAAAATTTAAGGTTTAAAAGGTGTCATCGGTAACAATATGAAGAATATGTTAAAGTCCCGATTTATATTTTATGTTACATTCAATAACCGCGAAAAAGACATATATCTTGTTAAATGTTTATAGAGAAGATTTACGAGTATTTCAAATGTGCGAAAGTTATTAGCAATATAATATTTTTTAAGTGAAAACTTCTTAGTCGCGTTGAGCACTTTTTGGTGTACAAAAATCATGTAACTCGCGTCATCGTCACCGCACGCGTCCCATGAGCTATATGTATACTGTGTATAATCTAAAAGCTCGACGATACAATTCACAAGTTACTTCATTTTCACTTCCCCAAAAGCCTGCTCGTATTTCGATGTAATATAAAAATCATTAAAGTTAAAATAAAGCAAACGATACCACTAGTTTTAAAAGGCACTTACACTCCGTGTAACTGTGACGATTTTAAAATTATCCCAGTTTCAAGAAGCACATTTTCACATGTAGTCGAAAAGCATTCTTTCTCATTCTTATGTTAACCACACTTCAATAAAGTGTTACGTTAACATTTTTGGGGATTCATAAAATTGACATTATAGAGATACAGAAACTACACAGCTTTATATGTTAGGATATTGAGTTGTAAATTGTCTGGCAAATGTAGGTAGTTGAAAGAATTGTGTCTGAGGATTGTTAGGTACCTGTTTTTCTCCTTCTAATTTGGTTTGATGGCTTGATGGCTGTTGATAGGCGTTGATATGTACTTAATTATTTTATTTTGGGCCAAAAGCTTTTGTTACGGTTTGGGATGGTAACGTTAAAATTCCTTCGTTTTGCCGTATTGTTAGTCCGTTTATGAGTTATAAAAAATTGTAGTAGAATCAAATCTATTTAAGTTTTTTGAAGTGAAAACTTCTTTCAGCGCGGTACGCATATTTTTAGATGAGATAAAAACTATGGACTCGCGACACCATTACGAGACGCATATGGCCAATCAACGCAATATTAGCACAACGAGATATAAAAGTACAATTGATGCAGTATTCACGAGATATTTAAATAACTTCGAATGAAAATTCTATAGTTAGAAACTATAGGTTCTATTTTAGATTGTAATAATTTCAATGATAATGATGATGATACAAGAGTTGTCGAAATTGTTAAAGATGATTCATAAAAGAATATTAAATGTAGTTTAAAGTTTCTAATAATTAAAAAAATACAATTCATAAATAAAATGCAATTCATTACCCAATAACCCAATAACCCTAGTACCCATCTAAAAATGTCTAACGCTCCAAAAAGAGTTTTCACTTCTGTCGGCACTCCCGAAGTGCATTTTTTTTATTTGTTTTTAGAAAAATATTTGATTATACGTACCTATAAAGTGAAGATATTAAATACGATTCCAACCTCCAGCCCAGAAATACGTGCAATAACCTATGAGCGAGTTTGATCTTTATTAAAATGTATATGAAAACTTATACCTCCGTTACCAACACATAACTTTTAATAGTGTCACTTTAAAAGTGAACCGCTTGGCCTAATTCAGACACTATGGTTTTAGGAAAAATTATAAAACTTACCTCATAAAAGTCTCTCTGAATTTATATATATATATATATATATATATATATATATATATATACATATATATATATATATATATATATATATATATATATATATATATATATATATATATATATATATATATATATATATATGTATATATATATACATATATATATATATATATATAAATTATGGTAAGTGACCAATATACAACTGCCCGTTGTAAGTGCTCTGCCCGCTTCTGAAGGAGGAGAGGAGGGATAAGGGGAGGAGAAAGAGGAGAGGGGGTGATTGAGAGGGAGTTGGGCCTCCAGAAACCTCCACTTTGCTTGCTTCACAACCGGTTTTCTGTGAGGCTGTGGTATCACAACGGTCAAGCCGGCTATTCGTGCCAAAGCATGGTTATAGCGCGATAATAATGATAAACTGTTAATAATAATCTAGAATAAAACTTAAATACAATCCTTTCCATTAAAACATATTGTAAATGGTTCACAAGTAGCAAAGATATCGTGTAACGTACACAAAAATACAATTGAATACAGAATCTTTTCCTAATTAACCCGTTTAAAAAGTATACTAAACCAAGTCAAAAAGTGAACACGAAAGTGAATTCTTAATTAATAAAAGTGGTTGTAACATGGTATTATAAAAAAAAAAAAACTTTAAAATTTACAAGAATATCATCAACATAAATAAGATGTCATAAATTAAAATCATTATTATATCTACACGAAAAATACCGCCTCATTAGGATCCTGTTTTATTCGATTAATTAAAATAATTAATACATATTATCTAGTGGTCTGTTCATTCATACAATGACTAGACGCCATCTAACGTCATGGCAACACAAGGTAAAGCCTCAGTAACAGCGGAATATTAGTATCTGTATTACATATCGGTTAATATCACTAAAGTTGTCTAATTAGAATAACGATAACTTAAATTGAAGCGCAATTACTAGAAGCTATGCTAGGGTTGGGGGTCAAATATCAAAGTTCAATAACGAATTCTCTGGCAATAAAGATGCTAAAGAAAGCTTTAGTAACAATGAAAAATTATAATGTTACAAAGAAACGGTGATAATTTACAAATCTAACACTAAACATAAGAAATATTAGATATACTAGACACTGTAGCATTATACAATTGTAAGAGTGTTTATTTAGTATTATACAAAGCGACTACTTCTTGCCTCGTCGAAAAAAACACTACACATATACTATAATGATGAATGTGTTTCAAATTAAATAATGCAAATCTTGTTACGATAAAAGTATTGAATGTTGGCAAACCTGGCCGCTTCGTTGGGCGTAAGTTAAAATAAATTGAACTGTTTCATTAATTATCTATAAAAACGGCAAAAAATTACCTTTGTTATATGGTATTAAATACTTGTTTATTTTATTTTATTATTTATTTTTAAAGTGAATATATACCTAAATATTTTGTGCGTGCAAAGAAATGACGTTTGTTGTATGGGAGCCTCCTTCAATATTTATTATATATTTTGTTATTTAGTATTTGTAGTTTATAAATATTTCTGTTGCCGCTGTATAGCCTGGTAACAGACGGACAGACAGACAGACAGACGCATAGCGGACTCTTAGTAATAGGTACCCTAAAAAGGTGCAATTCCTTGAAAATTTAATCGAAATTGGGCCAGCCGCTTCGGAGTTCATAGAGAACATAGGTTGATACACACACAAGTACATTGCCTAATCGATTTAAATTCTGAGAATTCACTAATTCTGTGCAAAGCCGCCTGTCTTGCGTTTATACTTATCTCAAGTCAAAGTTAATTTTTCTATGACTTGGTTCTCTAATGCTGAAATTTTACACCTAAATAAGATATATCAAAATAAAATATAGCCTATGTCACTTAGAAAGAGTGTAAATTTCAATCAGGGAAATAATTTTAAGAATCGGATTTGTGGATCCAGAGATTACCCCCCTACAAACAAACAATTTTAGCTCATTATAATATAAGTGTAGATTCTCGCTGTTAGAGTGACCAGACCAGACCAATCTCAGACTAATACTTAAATACCAATGAATGGATACATCCGGTTATAATCTCACTATGAATAATATTGGGTCATCTCAATGATAAGAGCTTCTCAATTTGCATAGAACAATAAAATTTACATTATTTAGAATATCAGTTGGCAACTTAATTACAGTAACAAATGGGTAACATGGGATGTCTATGTTGCTACACATTATTGCGTATAAAAATGAATGTTATTTGTAGGATGATAATAATTTTTTTAAGTAGTCGAAATTGTGTCTGTTGTGTTGGGAAATTGTAATTCTTTGAATAACAACTAACTATTGTAGGCGGTAATGTTTTGATATGGTAACAAATTTTAAATTCATGCAAGTTGAGAGAGAGAGATATTATATTCGTGTAGAATATTTCAAAATATTTTTCAAAATAATTGGGTCGGCTGTTTCTGGCCTGGGTTGATTTCTTTTTTTATGGTAAAAGGGACAACCTTGCAACCCAAGAGTCACAAGAGTGCTGTCCACCTTTTAGGGAAAGGGATGAGGGGAACGAGATGAAGGGAAAGAAGATTAGGCCTCCGGTAACTAGTTAGCAATTTAATAATCCTCTTGAGTTTTATTGCAGAAGTCTTATCTGGACACTGACAAGTTAAACTAGAAATTCGACCTAGAAACTTACCGAGTATGAAACTATTGGTATGAAATACCAAGAACATTCGAAAATATTGAAAAAAAAATGATTTTTGTATCCACACTATGTAATACATTTTTTCCATGCTATTACGACCAGATCTTTCCATAAGGCGTTCGAGAAGGTGAAGAAAGCTGTATTAACTCTTGAATCTATCTCTTGAATAGGCTTTTAAAACCTCAAATAATAACATATATTACTTCATTATTACCTATTAATACTATATACTTGTATTTATTGACATCATTAGCAACGAACTATCGGTGCAATAATATTTAAATATATTTCTCGTATATTGTGACTGGTCACTATCTTAATTTGGTTTTGTATTGACCGCGGTTACTTGAGTGTTTTTTTTTATGTTTTATATTGTATGGCCTGCATTATACAGTAATTTTATTGAGAAAAGGAAAGTCATCTTGGCTTTTATATCTTAAATTAATAGGTTTGAAAAGCTGTTAAATATAATGAGTATATTGTTTTAGTAATAATAAACTATTACAAAATAATCAAATATTTTTCTTATTTCCGTACAATGTTAGAATAATAAAAATTGACCGACTAATTAATACATTCGCAATAACATTTTTTTAATGTGGGAGAATCATGTTTAGATGCGAAATGGCCGGCTCGATCGGAGTGATGCAGTGGTCGCCTTCTTTGAAACGATCATGACACAGAAGGAAGCTGCGGAAAAGTAGAGGGTAAACACGACTATTCTTCGCATCAGCAGGCGTCGCACCGGACGTTCTAGGAGGGCCGACGATGCCCAACTCCAGTCTCTGTAAATGTACCCGAGGGCGGTGAACATGGGGTTCAGTTCACCACACCAATCGCTTAGCTGGTCCAAGGTTGGAGGCGCCTAGTTCCACTTTCCCTTATGGAATGATGGTGTAGGGAGAGGCAACATCCTTTCCCCTCCTCAAAACGAGGTCCGCTCCGGCGGACGGTCACCTGCTGGTCGCGGAAGAATATCGTTTTCCCGCGGCACTCCGAAGTAGGTACGAGGAAGGAATAGTGGTTTAAGCCGGTGAAGTCCGCGACATACGCCTATACGGCATACGCCAATAACGGTGGAGGATAGTCCATGAGGATTTCCCCAGTGAAAAAAAAAAAGGTTCGATTGGATTAATACCATAGCCTAACAGAAGATCGGTTGTCAAACAGCGCTTGCGTTGTATTTACCAAGTTGGTGAGGATATTATTTTTTTATATTAGTGTGCCATATGGGGAATAATATGTATTTGGCATATGGGGATGCCATAAAAAAATAAGAACCATTTTTATAACATGAACATGGCTATCTTCTGTAATTATTGTATTTAACTTATAAGCCACAATATTAGCATTACTTCATTACTAAATTCAACATGGATTCTCGTAGTCATCGTTGATTGTTCCAAAAGTAACAGTCAAAGATATTAAATTACTCAAAAAGAAAAAAAAAACATGATAAGTAGTTTAATTATTAAAAAAAATACACACACAAGAACAATGGTCTAAAGAAGCCTGGGGATGGTTTACCTGGGCTCCATTCGCGATAATTTTCATCAAGACACTTAGGCTCGTATTTAGGACAAGTAACTAATTACATTTTGGCATGGTTGTTAATTGCAAATGAAACGATTCAAAACTTTAAAGATTGAAATATTAGTTGACTGACCTCGCAAATTTATCATATTAACATTATATTAATAAATAACTATTAACCTATTTTATAGTATAATTTTAGTACATTAGGTAAGTGTGTTTTCTCCTTCATTTTTATTTACAATTGAAGAAGTGTCATTGATTTGGATTTTTATATATAATAAGTTCCTAAGTTCTTCAATTTATAGTTGTCTCAGTAACTTATAATTAATCAAACCTGCTCGTCAAAAGTTGCAATATCCTTGGTTGTGTCTGATCTTTATTCATAATTTAACCAAATAGGTTCCCGAGGACCAATTTTTTTAAATAATCCCATTCTGTGGTGACCTGATCATTCTACTATAAAATGCTTACGCAGTACTTACTGCGCAACTCAAGCCATGTCAGTTGTATGACAGCCGATGTCCTTTTGACATACCATAAATCGGTAAAGGGCAATCTTGGGTCATTTACGAGAAACCCTTAAGAGCAATATTTAAACAATTCCTGCAGCAGGCGCGGCAGACACACAAGATAGTATAAGTAATGAACTTGTTTAAATTTATTGCACTGTTAATAACAGCCTTGATGAATTTAATTAGATGCTAAATGTTAGCACTTGGTACATAAATACTGTAGGCTAAAGCCAAATAAGTAATAAAATTGTCTATTGCACGTTATCTGTGACGGTGTTAGGAAAATTTCTTTGAATTTCACAATCATAAGATATAATATTTATGTAACAAGAAACTACTACTGGAAACTAAATGCATAATTGTAATAAAAGACCTTATATAAATTGGTATGGTGTCTGCATTTTTACAAAATTTACTGCATTTAATGGATGAATTAAAGAGAAGCGTTAGTTATTGACAAAACTCATGTCTCAGACAAGACGCATGGGCTACAGGTCACTATTACTCAACCTCTGGTTTTATAAAAGCTGGTCTAAATCGAACATTGAACAACAGATATGACTAGGAAGTACATGACCAACATATTAATAAAAAATCTAGCTAATAACTCACTAATTAAACCAAAGACAATAAGGATTAAAAGATGCCATTGGTGGTATCACCTCAATTTGAGAGCACTTTCCTAACTGCATCAGCCAGTATCGGAATCCTTGGCGTCGATAATCAAGCGAAGTCCAGTTTCGCGGTCACTTAGAGAGTAAGGCCATATTAGCCTCGAAGAAGCTTGGTGTGCTAAACAGATTGAGACAGTATTTTACTCCGGCCCACCGCCTGCAAATTTATAAGGCGCAGGTTCGGCCGCACATGGAATACTGTTCTCATCTCTATGCTGGTGCACCCCAGTACCAACTTCTCCCTCTTGACCGCATTCAACGGAGAGCGACTCGCATCATCGACTGCCAAGATATTTCTGATCGACTTGACACCTTGGCGTTGTATAGAGATGTAGCTTCACTCTGCATCCTCTATCGCTTGTATCATGGGGAGTGTTCAGAGGAATTCTTCGGACTTATACCGGCTGCTGGTTTCCGCCATCGTCCTACGCGACAAAATATCCATCCCCATCACCTGGACGATTGGCACCATTGTGCGCTTCTCCAGAAGCTTTTTGCCTAGCACAACCAGCTTATGGAACAAATTGTCGCCTGCGGTATTTCCGAACTGAAACGACCTTCAAACCTTCAAGAAAAGAGCGTACTCCTATCTAAAAGGCCGGCAACGCACTTGTGACTCTTGAGTTGCGGGTGTCCATGGGCGACGGTAGTCATTTACCATCAGGTGACCCGTCTGCTCGTGTGCCCCCTATCGCATAAAAAAAAATACACCAGTGTCATTGTCATTTACTTTGTAATTATTTTTTAAACATGAACACTGGTCATGATCTAAATGTTCATATACATTGTAAATACATATTCATAAAATAATATAAAATTAGTAACAAGATCGACACTTAATAATATTATATAATAAGAGACCTTCTACAAATGATACAACAGATAAAACAAAGAAAATGATAAATGTCCTGAATATACGATTCAGAAAAGTAATGACGGGATTAATGGACGTACATCTAAGAAATAAATAAGGCATTAAAACAAAACTGATCGATTGCTTGGAAATACGTACCATCTCCGCAAAACGAACAAAGCCTAAACAAGAGCTCAGTTAAAAGTTTAACAAACATCTTGGTAGTTACGCACTCATAAATTTGCGAACGATCGACAAGGATTGAGATATCAGTATTTTTGGCATTCACGTTTCAATCCTTATAATGCAAAGGATATGAACTTTATGTACATTAGGTTTATGGTCAATATTGTTTGTAGTTAATTTAAATCCTTTATATTTGGTAGTATACCAATTTGAGATCCTTCAAGACTTAATTCACATTCTGCTCAGCAAAATAAGACGCATTTTTCAACTTCGTTTCTGAACCAAAATTGTATACGTTGTTCAAGCAAGGCGGTCTCACACGTAGTGGTCGCGAAGGATTTCAGTAATCATAAATTGAGAAACCCTAATAGTTAGTTTGTGGTAGATAGCCCAAGGGTTTGATGTGAATGAACTCTGGATGGAAGAAATTTTGCTCTCTTTTGCATTTAAATATTCAACATTCGCTTTCTTTTGAAGTCAGTTGAACGACGAGTTATTAACAACGAGTTTATTACTCCAATTCACTCTTTGCTTTTGAAGCAAGGAAGTATTTATTAAACAATTTTGAAAGCGTATACGTGTTTTGATTTTAAAAGTTCTGATGGTATTTCTGTATAAAAATTCTTATATAAATGTTATTTTTACTAGATTTAAATTAATAGGTATATAAAATTTCCACAAGAAATTGCTTAGTCAATAGAGAAAAAAACTGATTTTAAGGAGAGTAAGACAACTTGTGTCATAGATATGCATGCATGGACATGGATATATGCATGTTCCGTATTCAATTGTTTCGAAATTTTCAGTAGGTAGTATCGACGTTGTCTGGTATGTGAAACAAGGTTTTGATCTAAAACAAATAGTTGATATTATTTTTCGATTTTCTTGGACACAAAAAATGTGAATGACCAATATAATTTGACCAAAAGATATCTCTGTCAGTTAATTTACTGCAAATTTATTTCAATTTGTTCCAGTTATCAACACTTATTCAAATTTACAGTTCGCTTTTAGATAACGCTTACGGCCTAAACGATATAATTGTTTACAGTAAATTGACATTATTTCACGGAACCCATATCAATAAAATGTCAGTTTGGATTATTTAATATTCATATAGGAGCATAGAAAATATCATTCATTTACTAAAATGGTGTATAATATTTTAATTAATTTTCTATGTATGTCAGTTCATTGACATTTACTATCAAAGATCCAATTTGTACAAACGTATGGCTTAACCGAATTTATCTGTGCCATAAAATTGTCGTAAAACTCGATACTAGCAAAGACACATTTCGACTATGATAAAAAATGTCGTTTACTTTTATATCTGGAGTAAGCTGACTGAAATTGTTTATGATAATCTCTTGATTTTGTTTTTGTGATGAAAGCTTCCTGCCAGTCATAAATTCATTTAATAGGGTGAAATTCAGCCAGTTAAAGATCCTTTTAAGGTGTGATGAAGAATGTGTGTAAGTGAACATATTGTACTATTGCTCTTTGTTTAAAGTAGTAATGTTGTCTCTTTATCTATGTAGCACAGAAAAAAAAACTTCTTATTGTAAATTGCATGCTTGTATATGTGCAAGCAAGTTACACCATCATCTTATTGCCATTACTCTGTGCCCCCTAAATGTTACTTCCAATAATTATTATTATTCTTAACCTAGTGATTAGTATATTTCTAATAATCCTAGAAATCAAATACAGAATCAATACTTAAGGCAAACTTACTCAATGAGATTACAATCCGCAACTGATCAATGACATGTTCAATAGCTAAAGTAATATTTCAAATTACGTTCCCAGTAACCTCTCAGCTTGATGAGAATCCTGTCAGGCTGTCTGGACGGTACCTAAATATTATAGTATATAAAGCTGTAATAGCCACCATATTGGAGGATGCGCTTGATATATAGTAAGTGATTAGGTGTTAGAGTGCAAACTTGTATAGTTATAATATAAAAAATAGCAAAGCCTTACTGATATTATACATGCAAAACCGACTTTATTTGACAATTAAAAATATATGACAAACAAAAAGGTTAAAATGAAACACGTCTATGTCATGCCGGCACTTTATAAATATAACATGCTTTGTTAATAGAATTCCAGTCTCTTAGTCGCCTTTTGTATCAGTAAAAGAGGGGGTGGCCTTAATCTACTCCGCCTAGAATAAAGAATAAACAGTAAAAAATAAGTATGGTATGAGTGATAATACGAGAAATATACAATAATATATCCACGTTTGTCTATATATTTAATTTACTTTTCTGAATTCATATCAATCCTATAGTTATTTAACTCATGTAAAATTCTAATAAGATATGAAGTTCATACAATATTTGCAACGCTTAAGGGGTAGGCAGTGGTGTATAAAACACCCACATTTTGTTAAAAAGAATCCGGTCCCCATAACGTAAAAGGAGAAAAGGGATGGGTTATTTCCCATGGGAAGAAATGCGATGGCTTCATTCTACTCCACCGAAGACCACATGGCAAAAATTATATATATATATATTTGTATTGCTTTGAATATTAAATCAACATTCCTCAAAGAAAATAGTTTGAGACAATTTCGACGCCACTTAGATAGGAGTGTTATACTAACACTTTTTAAGTTGTTAAAACCCAAAGAAGTAATAAGAAACATTAAAAAAATATAAACACTACCCACAAAAATGTTATGACCGATAAAATAGTGAACTACAAGCATATAAAAAAAATATTACACGAACAATTTTATTGCTCACTCGTTTACGCTCATTACAAGTACTCGTAGTGTAGACAATCCAAAAATACCCAACACCGCGGCATCCACCAGACAGAACTACATAACAATAAAAAATGTTATTTATTATTGTGACGTTTCTTGTCATTCACCTCGTTGAAAAGTCGTAAAAAATGTTTATTTTCGCACTTAATGCTATTGTGTCTACATTCTGAACAAGATGTAGTAAAGATATTAGCTATCATAATGTTTGTAAGCAGTTATTTGGCTGACAGTGGCACCGGTAGATTCCATGACATAAATTTGAGTTGGGTTTAGGAAACACAATGTTAACAATTAAGAAGCGTGGGAGAAGATAGGACAAATGTCTATCACAGATAATTGATTACAGATGCGTTAAGAGGTGCTGTTTTTTCTAGCCCCAATAAATACAAATGTCACGTTCGCAAAATACCATTAAATATACTAACAATCGAAGACCGCAAAGGGTTATAGTGGAGATTTTCTTCTTATGTTTTTTTTTTGATGACGGGGTGGAATTTACTCATGTATGTCCTTCCCCCATGGGGGGGAAGGGGTATGTCGGACTATTACCGACTAAAAACCATCCCAGTGTTCTTCTGCTTGCCAATGATCGGGGGAGCAAGAATCGCCATTGCATTCTTCCGCTGCCTCCGACCGGATAGTGGAGATAGCATAATTTTGCTAACTAAAGAAAAAACTTAGTTCAACTAAGAGTTTTATTAAATAACAACAACTAAAAAAACACACAATTTTTTTTTATATGTAATGTTATATTATATAGCTGTGTGGTTCTTGGTTAAAAATAAAACAGTAAATATACAGTCACACAGTGCTCGGATGAGGCCCCCCATTAAGTAATTATGGTTGGCAAGAAATTTGCTTTTAAGGCGCCCTCCCTACCCCTTCGGAGATATATACTGTTCCCGTCTGTTAAACGTTTGTGCGTTCACATGCTTAACAAAAAATCAATTTCTTTACTTTTACGACAGCATTCCGAATGATTTACACATTCAGACGCTTCCTTCAGATCAGTCGGTTTTTTGATAGATTGCAGTCCATAAAATGGTTCTATTGGAAACCTTTATGACCAGTTGTTGACGTGTCTGCTGACATTAAGTGTGGGAAAGAACGTGACTGCCATGTGTGGAATTTTATGATATTTTGATAGGCAAATTCTTTATGTAATTGATTGATAAATAAATGTGTATAACAAATTTATATTTTTTCTAGAAAACAGATTTGTTTTGGGTAATAGCAGTCTAGTTTTACTTATCGAAAAATATGATTTTAGTGTTTTAAGAATCGCAACTACAATGCTAAAGGAATATGTAAACAAATGTCATAATGTAGGATTTTATATTAATGTTATTGCTGCTCTTAATATAAAAAAAAACTATGTTTACTTAGCTTAATACGAAAAATGTATGCACGCCAGTTTTAAAATATAGCTGTTAGGTCACACCTATTGCGTGTTACCCATTTTACAAAATAAAGTCTTTTCTAACTCATTGGCTTTATTCGGGTCTAAAGGCCGTCGTCCGTTGGAAATGCTTCCTAACGCTTCGCTAGCACGAGTGGTCAGCTTCTTCAGAGGTCCTTCCATCTCCGATACAGGATGCAGACAGTCTATTCTATTCTATTATAAACATTAAGACAATTTTGCTTGTGGTAGAGCCATGCTTAGGCACGGTGCGATACCACGGCCTCACACAAAACCGGTTGTGAAGTAACGCTTGCGTTGCATTTCCCCGAATTGAGTGAGGTTTCCGGAGGCTCAATTCCCCCTCTCCCCTTTTCTCTCCCCTCTTCTCCTTTCTCCTTTTTACCATCTCCTCATCCCTCCTCTCTTCTTTCCACTCCCTGCATTCCCCATCCCTCATCACCCTCAAAGGCGGGCAGCGCACTTGAGTTGCAAGGGTCCATGGACGGCGGTGTCACTTACCATCAGGTGACTCGTCTGTTCGTCTGTCCCCCTATAGTATATAAAAAAAAAAAAAAAAAAAAAATTATGTACATAACTACCGGAAAGTTAGACTTAGTGTGACTGACTCCTATTTCTGAAACTTCAAACATGCTTGTAATTGGTTCAATTGGAATGAATGTTTATCAATGTTAATTAATTTTAACTTGCGTCAAGTCTAGTAGAATAGTATATAGTAGAAAACAGACTAGTGTCATTCATATCTCCTCGACCGATTTCAAAAGATACTGTACAAGATACTTTAGGTATAATTTATTGAATAGTACAATCTGTCAACTAAATCAAATACTTGAAACGCACAGGAGTTGCTCCATATTACTAAGTATAGAGAGCAGTAATAAAATAACATAAATGAATATATCAAGTTTAAAAGCAACATTACTATGCGGATTATACTTGATATTGGGCTGGAAAGATTTGTCAAATAAAGTAATCAGGCTAATAAATATTTATATCAAAGAAAGCTTATACGTGAGTGAAACGACGCTTTATTAGTCTAAAAGCCGTTAAACTGATATGTATGACATGACGTGATATGTATATAAACCATATAAACCCACTTTAAAATGTATAATTTTCTGGATAATAGTATAATTAGCAGTGATAATGTGAAATGAACAGAACTAATTTCGGACATCGCAGCAATTCTTTTAACGAGTAATTTATTTTATAATGTTTTATAGATTCGTCTGACAATTCGAATAGATTATGCCATAACCGGATCCTGATACATTCAAATGATTATGGTACAGCTTAATAACATTATTGCTTTATTTGTGACATGACAGTAACAAAGCTCTTTCTCCAAATTTGTTTAATTTCACATTCTTTTATGATGTTGTCAGTACACACCTCAGAATTTTGTCTTTGAAAATAGGCGAAGAAGACCCTTGTGCGACGGAATCGGACTGAGTGCCCCTACGATGGCTAAGCCAGAACGTGGACGACCCACGAGCTATCTTAGCTTTACGACCGGCTGCTCGCCACCTCGAGCAGGTGCTCACTGCTGCCGTCATTTCACCGGGGTTTTCGGTGAAACGGTGTGTCGGAATCGAACTGACTAAAACCACACGGTGTGCCATGCTGCGCTTAAAATAGGAGGAATCCGGGAACAGCTTTATTAAGACATTCGAACCCCTCCTAGTGCCTGCCACTTACGGGTAACCTATCAATAAGGCGACGTCCAGACACATGCAGACGTCACCCCCTCGTGGCTGGCCCAACGGTGGATGGAGGGGAAAACCCGTCCCAACCACCCGCGGCCACACTCAGGCGCTCCTGCGCCGCCGGTTCGCCGGCGAATTCGGTCCGATTGGAGGTCATCCTCCCGGGCCCGCTCCGCCGCCTTCTTCTGCGAGATAACCTCCTCGCAGAAGGTTGCGACCGCAGTAAAACTTATGTCGCTACCGGCCATGAAGGCAGGCGTTACTTAATTCCCTCCTAGCAACTGAATGCAGGTACTTTCCTAAGCAGCCGTGCCCGGAAAGCACCTGCGACAGTCGGAAGGAAAGGGTCCCGTGCTGCCTCCCTGCCCACTCGATAATGTCCGGCTGGAGTGCCTCCACGGTGATAAAGCCAGCACGTGGAGAATCCAGCCGGGATGACCACCGAGCCATCGTGGCCCGGCGGGCGGCTTCACGCCAGGAGTATTTCTTCTTCTTTAATTTCTAAATCGCCCAGATGACGACAATACTGCACAGATGGTGTTAGTGGATTAAGTGGGAATAAATGTTAGGGGACTAAATTGTAATTGGCAAAATGTCAGTTCTGTCTAACCCTTCAGGGTTACAGGCTTGAACTTACATGAGTTTATTTGTAAACGATTAAAATCCACGCTTACACTTGAAAAATATTTATACCTAAGCCAGACGTGCGTAAAATAAATAAGTACGTAATTTGAGATAAACTAAACTTGAAACCTATTCTAGGTTAATCGTCTCATTTTCCAAATGGCGTCGTAAAGTTCTATGTGTAAATTATATAGCACGAATCAGTTGTAAACAGAAGGTACCTAAGTATTAACGCCTTGATTCATGAGACGCTTAAAAATCAAACCTCACTCTGTTCATATAAACCTCTTTGTTCACTACTACTTTTCAAAGTGTGAAGAACGTCAGGCCAATAACAGTGTTAGAGCCATGCTTAGGCACGAATGGGCCGGCTCGATCGGTGAGATACCACGGCCCCCAGAAAACCAGTTGTAAAGTAACGCATGCGTTGCATTTCCCCGAAATTAGTGATGTTTCGGAGGCCCAACTCCCCCTCTGCTCTTTACTCTCCCCTCATCTTTCCTCTTTCCCATCTCCTCATCCTTCTCTTCTTTCACCTCCCCTCATCTCTCCTCTTTCCTATCTCCTCATCCCTCTCTTCTTTGCCCTCCCCACATCCCCTATCCCTCATCACCCTGAAAAGGCGGGCAGCGCACTTACGACTCATGAGCTGCAGGTGCCCACAGACGGCAGTTGTCACTTACCACCTGGTGACCCGTCTATTCATCTGTCACTGTCCTAAAGTATATAAAAAAAAGGTTTGTCAAGTCCGGTACAGGATGGTTACGACAGAGAAGGATAGTCCATGAGGATTTATTTATACATAAGCCTACCATAATGATTCTACTCTGCCTGATGGAAAGCAATAAGTGGAGTCTAAGAGTGGTGATGACCATCCTCATTGCAAGTTTAGTCAATGCAGCATTGTGACCCACACTATGGCGGCCTAGTGAGATGCTTTTCACGCCCCGCTTAAAAGACCCGTGATCAAGTGTAGTGAATTCCAGGCTTTCACTGATCAGCACAGGAAAGAAGATATTGTGTATTCTCTTGTTTGAACATAATTAATTATTACAAGCTTTAATTCAACTTCCATCGTGTTTTTCGGATTAAATCTTGCCCGCGATTCTCCCTTTGTGTGGGAGGGACATAACAACTGTCCCTCGCCAAGTTTGTTTCAATTTTCTTTTATATATTAATGTATTATATATATATATATATATATATTTTTTAATCGTGATCACAAAAAAAAAATTGATAGGAAAGTAACTGTGTTTAGGAAACACATTGCTACATCCCCCGCTTTAACTAAATCAGTCAAAGGTAGTTGGGAAACTTATGCAAACATAAAATTAGAACTTTCACGATCAATTATCCCTTTGTTTATGTAATTTATTTTATATTACGTTATATAACACGAGTTATAGTTGAACTTAAACCAACACGTAAAATTTAGTTTGCATTTTTAGAGATAAATAAAACATTGTTTTATTAATTTGTTGTATGTCACCAAGTTAATTCTATGTTTCTGAATAAATATGTATATGTATATATATGTATATATATAGTTTCTAATATTCTTGCACCTTAAAAACGGTTGACCTAAATTGAAAATTCTGAATACTGTTAAAATACATAATTTACAAGTAAAAATAGCCATTGTTTACTACCTAAATGTTTTCAAACACAAATTATATTTAATAAAATATTGTAGGTAATAATTATATAAAGTTTATGTGAGTGGTTACAATAAATACGCTGTTTTATTTGCTATTTTGTTATTTCTTGATCAACATTGGAATAAATATAATTTATCTTGTAATGCATTCACAGTAAATAAAAGGCATCTCTCATATTTAGTGTCCAAAAAGACTAAACTGATTTTTTTTGGATTATTAATTTCACTGAATCGCACAAACACATTTAAAGGCCAAGTGTGAACCTAAAAATTAAAAGAATAAGTCATTAATTAGTTAAAAGATAACTTTAAAATCACTGTCAAAGGTTACTTTTAGTTTCATTTCCAATTACCTTATAGCATAATCGATTAAAAGTGGCCTCAGATCGCAGCCTGCGATAAGGCCGCCCATTGTTACACTAACGTTGTATTTTATCGCAATGACTGCTGTTGTAAAATAAGGTTTGAAATAAAGAATATCGTGTGTGTAAGAATATCGAATTGACAGTGGTAGAGTCATGCTTAGGCACGAATGCCTTCCTTCTTTCCTTTCCCGTCATCCGCCCTCGCCTCTTTCCCATTTCCTCTTCCCCCTCTCTTCTTTCCCTTCCCACACACCCCATTCCTCATTACCTCAAAGACGGGCACCACACTTTCGACTCGACGACACTTCGACTTCGAGTTGCAGGCGTCCATAGACGGCGGTTGCCACTAACCATCAGGTGACACGTCTGTTCGTCTGTCGTCCCATATATTAATAAAAAAACTTTCTATCTATTTTAAGCAGGCCTTAGCCCGTAGATCCATTCACTTATTTGTCTATAACACGGGTTAGTCATCAGTTGATAGCCAAACCACCAAGCATAAAATTCACACAAATTCGAAGTAAAAATATACAAAAAAAAAACTAATACGGTAATACTAATTTTGAGACAAGTGTTATGTCTAGTGGACTACAACCTTAACGAAAACATTAACACTCATATCGGACCGGTTCGGCAAGCGTACTATTTTACGTTGAAGTTCTATTGAACACGTCACAACATGCCAATGACCTAGCCATTGTCTTGATTTTAATATCTAGACAGGAATTATATGCGTATGTTTGATATTGAACCGTTCAGACTTAAAGTGCTTCTTATAAAACTATAAATACCTATATTAATTAAACAGATTCTTGAAAGCACGATTCAGTAGAACAGGCCCCCCACTCTCCCGTTGTGTCATAAAAGGCGATCAAGGGATCAGACCGTTATCTATCAGGCAATATTTCTTTAATTTTATTTCTTGTCCTTGTGTAGAGTCCTGAAAATGTAGTGTGCTAGAAAATTGTTTTCAAGACCAATCATACGTTTTATTAAGTGTAATTTCAAGATTCAGATTAACTAAATTTCTATGAGTAAAAATACATTATATGTGTTGTATTGTGTGGTTGTTCGTTCATCCTGATGGTAGTTGTTCGCTTCAAAAATTAAAGAATAATTTAACTTTTGAGGTGGATAGGTCCGGTTTTTTAAAAGTAGTGTTTCTAAAAATGCTGCTTTGACCTATAGACAGGAGTGGAAAAGAAGAATACGATACTCTCTTACTTTTTAATGTGAAAATATCCTCCATTAGGTGGACCCTGTTAAAGGACGAGTGGATAAACAATCCTATTGAACTCCGCGGAACGTTCCAGAAAGAAACTCTAATGTACGGAAATGTTGTGACATTAAGGTATTTCTTGCTACAAGATATTACATGTACAAAAATCGGAACAAAGAGTAATAAAACACGTTAAAAATCATTTAATTATCGCATCAATATAATATAAATAAACCAATCAGTCAGTTAACCATCAGTTAACCGAGTGTACGGAAGACAGGACGTCCCATGGCCAGATCCACAGTCCCATGAACTGAAATGGGTAGCTGGAATCAAAACGCGTAGGGCCAGGTGCTATGGCACACATAGAAAGAGACCTAAGATCAATCTAGCTAACTATGTTTATCGCAAACAGACTATTACATACTATATATTACATACAATGTTAACAAACAATGGTATGCATAAATTAAACATAAAAAATATAAATAATTATTTTCAATAAATATAACACATCCAATAAATAGAATTGATGATTCTCAACAACTAATCGATACACTATATTTAATAAACACAGTCATTGTAGCTCCCATTAAATCATAGCAAACAGCGATCAAAGCCCTCAACCTATGACGTGCAACTAAATAAATAATGACTAAACATGATACAAAATATGCAAAAGCCCTCAATCTATGACGTGCAACTAAACAAATAATGACTAAACACGATACAAAATATGCAAAAGCCAAAGTAACTGAACATAATTCGTAATCCATTAACGATAATGCTGAAAGGAAAATTTTGCAAGAAATTTCACTATCTAGCACTTTATGAGTCATTTGGACTAAGTCCTGATACAGATAAAGGAAATGTTTTGTTCGGTGGAGCGCCTGTAAAAGTTATAGCAGGCATTTGAGAATCTCTTGTGATATAACGCCGTTCTGTTGACAATTTGACATTGTCGCCTTCGCATGAATAAGAACTAGAGACATTATTTACTATGCGCTTAGATGATATCATCATTGTTTGCTAACGTATGTCATTGTTATTGGTATTAGATAAAACAAATATATTTTCGTAAAATGCGGTATCATGTATGGATAATATCGAATTTTGTAAATATATATATGTATTTAAAGAGATGTACTTTAATTTTTGGTTAATCTACCGGTTTGAACCGGAGGTCGTCGGGTTTGATTCCATATACAAAATTTGTGTATACCTCAAATAGTCGTTTAAAGTCTGGGTGTTTTTTATGTCCGTTCATTTAATGTTTGTAAAGGCCCCCGCGACACAACAATTATTCCTAACACGGGAGTTGTCTTTAAAAAATAGCAAGTTACTCTTCAGCCTGTGTCGATTCTTCTTTCACCATTCAGTTTGTCGTTCTCTGGAACGCTCTTCCACAGGAAATTAGATAGGCACCCAGCCGCCTATCTTTCAAGATAAAGATCCGAGCTCATCTCTTTCCGAAACTGCCGTAGTCATAAGAAAATTAAAAATATATGTATATCGATTATGAATTTATTTATTATATATTCAACTTTGTTTTTGTTGTCTATTTCTAGTTCTATTGTTCTAGTTCTAGTTCTATTTGTTGTTGTTGTGTTGTAGTTTCTGCTTTTTTTTATTTTCTATGTTATACATATAATTATATGTATGTACTTATATATATTGATGTGTATATACATATGTCATTAGTATTACATATTGATTTTTACATATCAGGATATATTTTCTTCTTTTTTACCGTTTAGAATAATTTAAATCCAAACATATAGCACTTACTTCATACACTTAAGCATCGTCATGAGGTAGGCTGGTGGAGAATGCCTATGGCATTAAGTCCGCCCGCATCTGTACATCTAGTGCATAAAGAGTGCAATAAATAATATACATAACGAATAAAAATCTTTTGGCTTCATGAAATAAACTCTGAAATAATATTTTGATTCTAATTGATTCACAGATGTGATAGAAACTATCGAGAAGATGTACTAATAATGAGAACCTTTCTAATAATGACACTGTTTAAATGGTGAATTAAATTATAGCAAAATTAAGAAACGCATAACGATCTAACAATAAACATGATTGAAATGCAAAAGCCGCAAAATTTACTATTATGCCCTGAGGTGGAGTTAAATCTTGCTTTAACAACTTAATAATTATCACTGTAAGGCTGTAGACCACACACAGACCTTAACAGATGTCCTCCCTCGCATTTTGATATATTGCTTTGTGTTGAGTGTAAGGGACTGGACTGACTGGATAGGGAAATCAGATACGGAAACATATTTTTCATATTCAACTGTCAATCTACAGAATCACTTATTTCTTATAAGGTGATTAGTACTTGAGGAGAATATTAACTGCCATGAAATCCATTTATATGGGGGGAAACGGTTCTTGTAAATTGAATTTGAAAAAATATTACGTTATGTGTTTACAAATACAATTATATAATACAATGAAAACAAAAAAAAAAGAACAAGGAGACTGTAATAATTAAGCTGAAATTCCAATAAAAGATTCCAGGTCTTCATTTAAAAAAGTTTTGAGTAACAAAACTGTCAAATTACTTCGCAAAATAAATAAGTTTTACTAGAAAGTTTAACGAATATCGTTATAAGGTACAGTCATAATTCACGCTTTTCCTTTAGAAGCCTTGCCTATATGAACACGTATCGTAAATCAAGCCATATATAAAGACAGAGCGTGGGCCCATTGAGATCCTTGCCGCAGTCCGAACCAGTAGCGGTATACTTTTATAGCGTATCAACTTCAGCCTCCTGATTAAAACTCGTCTTAAGAAAATAAAACAGTCTTATAATTACTGAGAGTAGGATGTCATCATTTAACGGTTTATTGTGTGTATAGTAGTTTATAAATCAAATTCCTGCATGATGATGACAAAAAAATATATAACAATAATCTGATGTCACTAAAAGAGTTGCAAAAGATCCTTAAGTGACAATGCAGGTTTTTCTTATACTACAGGGGGGACAGACAAACAAACGGGTCACCCGATGGTAAGTGACAACCGCTGTCCATGGACACCTGCAACTTAAGAGTCGTAAGTTGAGGGCGATATGTCGGATGCGGAGAAGGGAAATATGAGAGGAGGAGTTAGTAAAGAGGAGAGTGGCAATGGGGGGAGAAGCAAGGGGAGAGTTGGGCCTCCGGAAACCTCACTCATTTTGGGGAAATGAAACACAAGCGTTACTTCACAACCGGTTTTCTGTAAGTGGTGGAGCCGGCACATTCGTGCCTAAGAATGGCTTTACCTCTGTTAAAAGAATTTTAATATTGAATAAAATAGTATTAACCATTTATTATTTTCCACTTTACCTAAATGACAACATTTCAGTTATGAATTATGAACATAATTTCTAGTAACGGTACTTAAAACTTGTAAAAACGGCAATCATTGAAATATTGAATTTAAATTTATATGATATGCAATTCGGCATCGTAATTAAAGGCAGTGTTAATCCAAAATTAACAACACCGATCGTCCCTTTCACAATCACAGCTGGCTACTTTGCAGATATAAATTTAATTGCAAACTTGTTCTGTATGGTGTTAAAATATAAAGGATTTTCACAAGATATTGATGGGTTATTGATAAGATGTTCATGTAACAAGTAACTTTTCTTTTTCTTACTTTATTGTCTAACTCTGGCTATAGTTTATGAACAAATGTTTGAATTATGGAATTATATTCATTTGGCTATTGTTTTGCTTTTTTTTTTTTTTATGCGATAGGGGGCAAACGAGCAGACGGGTCACCTGATGGTAAGTGACTACCGCCGCCCATGGACACCCGCAACTCAAGAGTCACAAGTGCGTTGCCGGCCTTTTAGGTAGAGGTACGCTCTCTTCTTGAAGGTTTGAAGGTCGTATCGGTTCGGAAATACGGCAGGCGACAATTTGTTCCATAAGCTGGTTGTGCGAGGCAAAAAGCTTCTGGAGAAGCGCACAGTGGTGGAGTGCCAATCGTCCAGGTGATGGGGATGGATATTTTGTCGCGTAGGACGATGGCGGAAACCAGCAGCCGGTATAAGTCCGAACAATTCCTCTGAACACTCCCCATGATACAAGCGATAGAGGATGCAGAGTGAAGCTACATCTCTACGCAACGCCAAGGTGTCAAGTCGATCAGAAATATCTTGGCAGTCGATGATGCGAGTCGCTCTCCGTTGAATGCGGTCAAGAGGCAGAAGTTGGTACTGGGGTGCACCTGCATAGAGATGAGAACAGTATTCCATGTGCGGCCGAACCTGCGCCTTATAAATTTGCAGGCGGTGGGCCGGAGTAAAATACTGTCTCGATCAGTTTAGCACACCAAGCTTCTTCGAGGCTAATATGGCCTTACTCTCTAAGTGACCTCGAAACTGGACTTCGCTTGATATATCGACGCCAAGGATTCCGATACTGGCTGATGCAGTTAGGGAAGTGCTCTCAAATTGAGGTGATACGACCAATGGCATCTTTTTAGCGGTGAACGCGCAAACCTGTGTCTTCGTGGGGTTAAATTGGACTAGGTTAAGTCGACCCCAATCTGAAACTTTTGATAAAGAAGTTTCGATTTCAGACACAAGTTTGGATCGGCTTTCGATGAAGTTTACCCGAGAAATGTTAGCGCGGCCGGTGTAAAGAGCATCACTCGTGCTATCGTCTGCATAGCAATGGATGCTGCTAATCTGCAGCATGTCGTTGATATGCAGAAGAAACAGCGTGGGTGATAGCCTTGTGGGACACCAGAATTAACAGACTTGGAGTCGGAGCATGCACCTTCAACAACGACCTTGATGCTTCTGTCTGTAAGAAAACTGGTGAGCCAATTGCACAGTTTCTCAGGAAGCCCATAGGAAGGAAGCTTCGCAAGGAGCGCTTTGTGCCAGACCCGATCGAAGGCCTTCGCCACGTCCAAACTAACGGCCAACGCTTCCCCCTTGGTCTCGATCGCCTGTGCCCACCGGTGAGTCAAGTATACGAGAAGATCACCAGCTGAACGACCCTGACGGAAGCCGTATTGTCGATCATTGAGTTTGCCCAGAAGATCGGCTTTTTCTTTAGCGTCGTGGGCCAACGAATTATCTCCTATGCGCAGAGGTGGAAGGGATGGCTTACAAAAATTCCCCTGGACAGCTTTGGCAAGAGACCAGAATGCACGAGTTCCGGAGGGGAGACTAACTAGTCTCTCGCCAATTCTGCCGATGTGAGCCGACTTCGCCCCAACAATTACTCTTTTGAGGGACCTGGAGGCAAAGTTAAATTGCTTCTTTAATGTGCTGGTCTTTACAACCCGTGCTGTCGCTGCATTAGCCCACGCTTGGTAACATTCCTGCTTTCGGCGGGACGCCGCTTTGCAGGTTCGACCAAACCAAGGCTGGGACTTGCCACCTGTGGGAATCAGGGAGAATGGAATGAAAAGTTCCGTACCCTGAAGCACAACATCCGCGACAGAGTCAGCAACGACAGTGGGATCATCCGGCGAGAAGCAAACCTGCCTCCATGGGTAGGATGCAAAGAATGTTCTCATTCCATCCCAGTCTGCTGACCTATAGTGCCATACGCGGCGACTGCCTGTAACTCGCGGCCGCAGCAAGTGAACGAGTGGCACCATACTCCTAATCAGGCAATGGTCCGAAGAGCCAAGAGGGGCCTCAACGGATACTTTGTAGCCGTCAGGATGTGAGGTCAGCAGAAGATCCAACAGTGAAGGCACGTGGCTTTCTGCATCTGGGATTCGCGTAGGCGTTGCTACCAGCTGCGTCAAGCCATATGCCAAGGCGAAATCGTGAACAGATCTTCCCGCATGATCGGTTTTGCGTGAACCAAGCCATTCGGCGTGATGGGCGTTAAAGTCGCCAAGAATCACGATCTCTGCGGATGGGACCTGCTGGAGCACTGAGTCTGTAGCCATTTGGACGTGGTCGATGAGTCGGTCCGTTTCGGCATCACGGCTATGGGACCTGTAGAGGCATAGGTAGATGCGGGGATGGTCGTCGCAGTCTACACGTAGCCATAAGATGGAGAGGTCCCTACCTTCAAGATTGCCGAGGCGGCGAGAAGTGATATCATCTCTAACGTACACGCATACACCAGCCTTAGGAACAAAGGAGTGTTCCAGTCCGTACCCAGGGTAGCAGAGGTAGGATGTGTCCGCTGGAGATGATATCTGCTTCTCGGTTAAAAAGAGCAAGGCCGGCTTTGCTGTCTCAAGGTGGTGGTGGACAGTGTCGAGGTTCGAATGTAAGCCCCTGATGTTACAAAAATCCACGGTAAACGTGACAGGGGGTGCCATGGTATGCCTTCTCTTGCCCCGAGCAGATTTTGAGAGCGCAGTTGAGCCCCCCCCCAGAGTACGAGGGGCAGCCTGGGCGTCCACGCTCAGGCATAATCCGTACTGAGGGTGGACGTCCAGGGGGGGATTCTCCAACGCTAGCGCTGGTACCCCCCTGGGGTATCCTTTTCGTTAATAGCGCTATCATTAGGGGGGTGGGGGATTTTGGGCCTCCGGAGACCTCACTCATTTCGAGGAAATGCAACGCAAGCATTACTTCACAACCGGTTTTCTGTGAGGCCGTGGTATCGCACCGGTCGAGCCGGCCCATTCGTGCTTAAGCATGGCTCTACCACTTTTAAAATTACTACTACCACTTTAAAATTAAGCTTAAAATATGGATAAAGTTATTTAGGATTCACTAGGATCTAATTACTTAAAACTTAAAACTACAAAACATAATGTATGCCTTAATAATACACATACAGAAAATAGGATATGAGAAGGAATAGAAGTTAATAGATAGTATTGACATTCAAATAACTATTAAATGATTCTCTTCAAAACATTTAGTGGACAGGACTATAAAGCGTGGGATGGCGATAATAAATATCATTGCGTTGAAAACATTTGATTTATGTTGTCACTATTTTTGAATTCATCTCTTTAAATTTACGACCACACTCTTGTATCTTCAGTGGTTTATATGTTTTAGATTTGTTTAAGCGGTTAATTTTGTGTAAGTGTTATTGTAGCTTTTAATACTTTTTATTTAGTTAAAGTGGGAGTTTTATTGAGTTTTTACTGTCCTATTCCTGATCTTAATTTATGTTCAACGTTATATGGTATGATGAGTCAACAGCATAAAGTTTATTAGTTCGTTATTATTATTTAAAAATGTTATATCCGTTGCTTGACTAGCAAAATAATATATTTTTTTAAATATTATATGCGAATGTATTAAAAAATGTAATTTAACTAACACATCTCAATCAAGGCTGTCTGATCCCAAACTGAGTAGAGGATGTACTATGGTTACCAGACTAAAGACACTAATAAAGTTCTAATATACAGACTAATATCCGACTCTAGTACAGATATATTAAACATAGATTATACAGGCACAGAACAAAATTAAATGATCGATCTCAGCACACAATCACTTGTCCTCGGTGGGAATTGAGCCCACGACCGACCACGGCCGAGCAGTCAGGATCAGTCCCCAAAAAAAATTCGTTCACTTTAAATACTTTTTAACCCCTAGATACAGTACTGTTTCCGATGGAGATATATTTTCTGTACTCCTGTCAATGTGTATGCAAAATGTCAGGATGATCTGTTCAGTAGTAATGTGACAGCGTAACAAACAAAACAAACCATCTTCAACAACATCACTGAATTAAACTTCAACGAGCAAATGAACAAACACAGTACTGAATAATTCAAATCATTGATACCAGTTAATAACACTACAAAGTAGACTATGGTTTAAATGATCAAAATTAGGCCACGGCGAGTATAGTAAGTTAGTGGACTACAAAACTATAATCGTTAATTTTGACTGGTATTACAATTGCAAACGTGATGGTGAAATTGTTGGAAAGCAGTATTGTCGCCCACGTCCCAAATCACAATGAAAAACATATTTGCATAATGTTAATCGTTGATTTAAAGATTGAAGGGCAGTGATATATGAATTTATCGCAATGAAATGCAGCGTTCTTAAATTATTATACTATCTGGACTTACATTAACCCCATGACTCATGTAAATATATTAAAGAATGACTGCACGGATGGCGTATCGGTTTAAGTGGTCACCTCGCCATTGCCTCGCCTCGCCTGCCGCGTTGAGTGTTGTAGGTTCGATTTCCGCACGGGACAACGCTTTAAGTAATCCACAAATTGTTATTCTGAGTCTAGTGTTCTTTGTGATCGTTGTTTGAATGTTACACAGGAAATAAACCTAGTGTGGGAGTAGTCTATAAAGAAATAAATAAAATTAAAGTATATGACGAAACACGTGGAACTGTTTATATTTTATACTGATCTTTGTATCAGCTGTTCACGAAATAGCAGTTTTATAAACATACTCGAGCTCATCAAACACATTTTAATGGTGACGATGAATAGGATATAATATTGGAACATTTATCATCATCATCATCAGCCTGTCACAGTCCACTGCTGGACATAGGCCTCCTTCATTGCACGCCACTTCGATCTATTTTCGGCTTCTCGCTTCCAACTCCTGCCAGCCATGTTGCGCAAATCGTCACTCCACCTGGTGTCCTACGCTACGTTTGCCGAGACGCGGTCTCCACTCAAGAACTGGTTTTTCCCAACGGTCGTCGGTTCTGCGGCTAATATGGCCAGCCCACTGCCTCTTTAGCTTACTGATCCGGTGGGCTTTGTCGATTACTCTGGTTTTCTGCCAAATCACCTAATTTCTGATGAAATCCCTTAAAGAAACACCGAGCATTGCTCTTCCCATAGCACGCTGAGCAACTTTGAGCTTGTGGATCAGCCGTACCGTAAGTGTCCACGTTTCGGCTCCGTATGTCATGACGAGTAGGACACACTCATTGAAGACTTTCGTCTTAAGGCATTGTGGGATCGACGATGAGAACACTCGACGCAGCTTCTCAAACGCTCAGCTCAACCCAGCTGAATTCTTCTGTTCACCTCGTTCTCAAAGTTATTTCTATCTGACTGCAATGTCTGCCCGCTGTATACATATTTTTGAACAACTTGCAGGACGGCCCCGTGTAGAGCAATCGGTTCCAGTTATTTGGAACATTGCATACATATAAATACATATTTGTGTGAAAACTTTGATTTAAAGCTTTTTGACTTTGTTCGATATGAGGCAGTGTTTTTCTGTTGAATTCATTTTCGTAGAGTATTTACTTAATTTAGTATTTACTTACTTTACCTAATGGAGACCTCTGTATACAGGTGGAGTATAAATAATGAATTTTTGTGATGATTTAAATTCCAGGAAACAGCACAACAGTTTAGAATAAGTACAAAGCCAACTGAAGAATATTATTGAAAATTTTGCCAAACCAAATGATCGGAAGGTCGATGGGCACAATATGCTAAACGTACAAACAAGTACTTTTACAAGTAATGTTCATATTAGTGTTAGTACCTAGATGGCCAAGCTTTTGCTCGTTTTTTTTTTGGTAAATCGTGTAAAAGAAGTAACCTGAGAAAAAAAAGGGACAAAATAATCATCTTCACTTGAACCTCGGTCTTTTGGTTTTGGGAATGCCCTATTTCCCACCTGAGGTATTATAACCTTGTAAATAGAGGGGAAATTTACCTCCATATTCTAATGACATTGTTGCAGTTTTTTATTGCATACATTTATTTATTTTATTTATTTAAAACTCTTCCTGCATAATACAACGCATGAGGCGGACTTAATGCCACGTGGCATTATCTACCAGTCAACCTTTGGGTGGTTCAGTGAGGGACATGGCAGGTGTATAAAGATGAAATATTAAGAAACAAAAAAAAACATATTCACATACAAATACATACACATAAATACAATACATAGATACAAACTTTAGTTATAGTTTTAGTCATGGGGGTATATCAGTCAACTGCCTCAAATAGAATTCACGGACTTTAAACGTGTCGCGGTTGGTGGTCCTCCTAATCTCAGGAGGGAGCGCATTCCAAAATAAAATGGATTGGACAACAAAAGAAGAATGAACGAGAGAAGAGGTGTGAGTAGGGCATAGGAGTAACAAATCATTGGTGAAGCGGAGATCACTGTCATGGTTAGAACCTAGAAGACTAAGCTGTGAGGTAAGATAATTGAAGAAAAGAGTAGTTAAGGCACGAAGGCTACGACGCTGACCTATAGGTAGATAGTAGACACATGGTCGTACTTACGAAGATTGAAAATGAACCGAATGCAATTATTGAGAAGTCGGTCAAGTTTGTTAAGCAGATCTGTATTCAGGTCGAGGTAGCATACATCTCCATAGTCAATAATTGGAAAGATTAGTGCCTGTTCAAGCATCAAATTGATGCTGGTGGGGAGAAGGTTCTTAAGTCGATAGAGTGATCTCAAGGTCCCGATGACTTTCTGACTGACGTTCGCTATTTGAGGTTGCCATGTTAGAGTGGAATCAATAAACAGGCCGAGGTCTTTGACAGAAGAGTTGATGGGCAAAATGGAGCCGTTATGAATAACTGCTGGTAGTATTGACTTGTCAATTCTGCTAACCACTGACTACCTATAATTATTGCCTGGCACTTGGAGGGATTAACACTGACGCCAAAACGCTCAGACCAGTTTTAGCATAGCAGTCACGGTGCTATGCCCAGGTCTGAATCCCGATTGATAAGGACTAAGGATATTATTTTGATGGGTAAAGTTGGAAAGTTGCTTGTGAGCACATAAATACACACATACTAAAAATGAAACCTAGCCAGAACGCCCCGAAATACTAAATTTCATGAAAATCGTTGGAGCCGTTTCCAATATACATAAACTGCAAATATACATATAATACTATAATTTCTCGTTTAAATGTTATCGCATTTTAATTTATTCAACTGGACTTAGATATAGTTCGATGATTTAATACTTTTAGAAATAACATTGTCCACTGCTACCTAATTACTAGTCTTCTACTTGTTCTTGACGTTTTTTAAATTTATTGCTTACACGAGTATATAAATGATATTAAGTTGAAAAATTATGATTTTGGATGTAGTATTAAGTACTGAAATCCGTTAATCTTTTTTCTTAGAATAAAGATGACTAGAGTAATATACTCATATAATTACTCAAATGTAACAACTTGGAAATTGTTCAATAGGGAACGGCACATTTCTAATAGGAGTACAAGTTACATGACTCAAGTGTTTAAATACTGAAAATACAATATCTAATACAGACGATAATCACACCTAACTCCAAGGGGTAGGCAGAGGCATTTTAAATGTTTAACATATTGCCCAACATAATTTAGTTGTACTTAGGTAATAGGGGCAAGCCTATTGCCGCCAACCTGGCAATATATATATAATGTTGGATAGATAATAACCTGAACGTAATACGTGTAATAGGTGATAAAGGGATTGGGCTATTATCTATCAGTTATATATAATGTCTGATAGATTATCCAATCCCTTAATCACCTTTTATGACACCCACGAGAATAGATGGTCTATTTTACTCAACCCGAGAAGCACACAGCTCAAATATTTATAGTTGATAGATATTCTACATTGAAACACAGCGATCTCAAAAACTATTTAAATCAACAAACTGCGATTAGTTCCGCTTTATACTTCAGTATCTTCATCATCTACTTTCTGATTGATGATCTTAATTACATAATTTTCCGCTTCATTAAATCTTTGTACGGTATTTTTATTACATTCTGGTTGAAAAGACTCCCACGTGACAATGCATCCTTCAGTCGGCTTCTTTGAGTAAGGTTTATTGTTCATTGAATACTGGATTCATATTTTGGAACGTTTTATGGATACTCATTAATAAGTATATAGTTTTTTTTTTTTATTTGTGAATTTCATATATTTTATATTAATAGGATAAACTTAAACAACAATGTATGCCAGAACAGTGCAGTGGTCAAAATTTGTAGAAATATAATTATGCTTGCTCCCAAGTTTATATGTTCTATGGTGATTTTATAGCTATAAAAAAGGAATTGAATTTACTCATAATTTAATATTTGTTATTATACATATACACATATGTACTTCTTGTTATTTTGTGAGCTGATAATGATGGCTACTGTAGTCACGGTTATTATGAAGTTAAAAGTAAAATTAACGAAGATTAAAAGTAACGAGGACTTTAACTGATAAATATTGTGTCCAGTTGTAATTTGAGTCTAGGTTTACAAATTGTCTACACTGTCTCACTATTATTTTAAGTAATTATTAATCTGTTTCTGAACCTTACAAATCGATTATAAATAGTTACAAACCTACACATTTAATAAAGTACTGTTGAAGTCTAATATACTCGTATTTAAATTGCAATTAACATTTTAGTTTATTCAAATCAAGATCATAATTCTACAGTACCATTTTTGGGCCCTTCATTCATTTAATTATACCGAAATAAATAAGTACAGGCGTCGACATCCGAGCATCTATATTTTATGGTGAGAAAATTGGGCCCACTCCCATGAAAGTATCCACATGAATTGGATTTTGTAATGAAAGTGATTTTGTAATTTGGTCGATATGCATTTATCAAGAGTTACTCCCAGTCACAGCCGGTGGGTATTGTGTGGGACAGTGAATGCTTTTATTGTTTTGTGTCTAGTTTATTTCTAGCGTCGCCAACGAACCGTGTGCGGCTTCGACCGATATAAGCAATTTGATCACGTGATGGTTTTTATACTACACGATTTTTTTAATTTTGATTATGAACATTTTAAATCTTCCATAGGGTATAAGTATTAAGCAATATGAGTTGGTTCTACCTAACCAGCAGTTTTAAGTAATAAAATGATGAGGTATACTATTAAGATATATTACGCTAAAATGCTTTTATTCACTTACTCTATCCATTCATTATGGTTTTTGTTAAATTATTATCATACTAACAAGTTCCTCGCTCGATATAGACGAAAGGAACTTACATACTTATTATGTATACGTATTCAGCTATTCAAAATCCATTTGCCCTCCCTTATCACTTTCACAGACGGGCAGCGCACTCTTGAGTTGCAGGTGTCTATGGACGGCGGTTGTTACTTACCATCAGGTGACCCACCTGTTCGTCTATCCCCCTTTATTACATAAAAACAAAAAATAATAATTATTAAGCTTAGTTATCAAACTAAGTGCCAGTCGGCACTGTAGTAGAAATTTTCGATATCTGTTAGACTTTTTACTAAACAGGTATATTTATAATCAATCAATCAGTAAAGTTTTAGATACTGCGGTATACAAAATTATATGTACATATGTGTAGGAATTGTATGCTTGTGTGTTAGCTTGCGCGTTTGTTTTTAACTATAAATCGTGTCGTGCACGTGTCGTTTTCACTAAATTAAATCTTGTTATCCTCTTTGACACTTTCAGTTTTATCTTTTGTTTTACAGATTTCTTGTTTTACTGTGTTATATAACGTTCTGTAATTGCGTGAAAGAGTATCTTTCTATTCTCCAAGCGATTGTGACATTTAAGAACCTTGAATTTCTATTTAATACGGTATAATTTTGTCTGTGTAAGACGCTATGTTGTAATAGATTAAGTAATTAATTAGCTGAAAAGTCCTTTGATGTTCTTACAATACAACGTGTAAGACATTATAATGCGGTTGTGTTTTACAAAGTGTGAAGTAGGAAAATATTAAAGAGTAGTTTAATAAAGCAAGATGTTCTCTATTTGTAGAGATAAATCAATTTGTGTTTGTCGTAAACTATTTTATTGGGGCTCAGTTTTATTTATGGTGGAATATGCTGCATTTATCTGTATCCTGTATAACACAATATTTTGATTGTATAAATAGTTTACGCTTTATTTAACGAATTTGATGGTCGTGGATCATCGTGTATGTAGTGCTTTGAAATGAGTCAAGATAAACAAACGAAGAACAGTATATAGTACCATATATAATACAGTAACAGTATATAATATATATAGGTTTTGAATATAGAATATATAAATATAAACTTTTTTTTTTAGTTTTTAATTACTTTGATTGCATTTCCTTATTATTATAGTCCCTCTGCAAAACCCCCAAAACTCCCAAATTTCCATTCTATCCAATTAAAATCAATTTTTCTATCTTTCATTCTTGCCGCTACTTCGTTAGTGGTTAATGGTAAATTTTAGTTGGCAAAAATTTAAACTATTTAATGCCACCGGGTCTCAGCTTATTTATATATATATATATATATATATATATATATATATATACATATATATGTATGCAGCCAGCCACCCAGCAATGTAACATGGTCTATCGTTATATAAACAACTCTAAAGATTTGTCAAAATTAAAAGTACAATTTCACCGTCAGCTTCGCTCTCGTAATTGTAGTTTTTATAAATCTTTTCTGTCTATTATATTTTCTATATTATCTATTGAAAATCCGTAGCCGTGTAGCCTTATTGTTTGAAAATACATCCGTTTTTGTTTCATTTAAATCGAGCAAGTCGTTTGGATATTATTCAATATTCACTTATTTAAATCAACGTGTAACGACACTTTACAACACTAGCCGCTCTCACTGTAATGTTTCACTCATTCACGACTAACAAATATACCCTTCGCTTGATAACAATAAAGTTTCCAATTTGTGGCATCAATATTTTTTCTCATTTTTGAGTTTTAGCGATACTAACGAACATCATTTCAATATTATAATTATAAAAGAAGAAGAAAGAAGATTTTAATTAGTGAATTTATATTATTCTCATTATTAATGACTTTCGCAATTCCTAAGGATTTCCTGGAATTCTCGATCGTATATCTTCCTTAATATATATAGGAAGATCCTCTGACAGATCGTTGATCATGATTAAGCGAATCAATTCACGATCGCTCACGCCTTCACCAGAAATATGATCAAATGCTAACAAACCGAGTGATAGATATAAATCGATATTATTTATCTCGATTACTGACTTCACGGAACTATGGTTAGTGAATTCGATTGCTACTTTAAGTGAAATGTTTTGACGTTTATGAAGTGGTTGGCTAACGGGAATGTTTGTGTTATGCTTATGTATAAGCGTTACTTTATAATACGATTAATTTATTTTCAGTATGCATATTTAATGTATATTTTATCTGCACGTACATATGTACCAGTTAAATAAAGGTAGGACGCCCCCCAACCAGGGGGACCGACGAAATAAAACAGGTGGTAGGAATCTCGATTCAGTCCAACGTTTGTCGGACCAAATTCTAATTGGCCTAACAGGAGTGTTTTATGCGCCTGTGTGTACCTAATCTTTAGCAATATATACTAAATTAAGGTTTTTTTAATAGTAGAGGTTTTACTCTTTTGTACAAATTTTTTAATCGATATATTTATATGTGTGGTAACAACTTTTGAAATCTCTGATTAAATTTTTCTAAGTCACAATTACCCGAAATACATACTGGCCTCTTGGTTTAGTGGTAAGTGACCCTGAATGCAAAGTGGTGGGTTAGATAGAGAAGGAGGTGGTGGGTTAGATTTCAACTGGAAAAATTAAATTGTGTGATCTATAAATAATTGGGGAGTTTTATCTATCAAAATTAAATTAGGAAAGTTCATTATTTATAATTTTTACTACTATACTGTTTTAAAACGCAGACTGCCATTATCTCCTAGTATGTGATGTCACTATAGAAGGAATACGTTTTAGTTGTGACTTTAAATAATTAGTTAATAAAGCTCAGATACTATGAGCTGCACAATTTAAGTTTAGCGGTGTAATGGCGGCGGCTACCGTTTTGGAGCGACTACTCGTATTTATAATATAAATTTAATTTTATCATCATACACCATTCATAATCATACATATTTTACTATCATAAAGCAATATTATTTTTAAAATAAATAAATACCAGTTGATTATCAAATCCATACGATCATTTTAAACAATATTTAAAAAAAATAGAATAGCCTATTCTTTATGACCGTCTGGATGTTCTTTATGACCGTTCTTGTGTTAATTCCCCCGCGACACAGAACTTATTCTTAGTGCGGGAGTTGTCAAAAAGAATGCCCGAACTTGTTATGAGTGGTATTGCCAAGCTATAAATTAGACCAAATATAATCATTATATTTTTCCTATGGCAAATGTTCATTTTACTTTCCTACAACTTTGAGAACCCATTCGAACTCTTTTGACACACTTTATACCAAGTTACAACATTACACATACATATTATGATATTTACTGATACATATTTCACGGCACCGAAATTAGCTGTTTAAAAAGTCGTAAAATGTGTAACAGGTACTGGTAATCTTGTGGCAGTAATAAAATGATGTTAAACTCGAGATCAAAGGTACCGCTTAACGCTTAAGAACCAATATTCTACTAATTATTACTAGGGCCAAATTAGCTTCGAAGAAATCAACTTATGACCTTATGACCGTATTCAACGAAGAGCGACTCGCATCATCGATTGCCAGGATTTTTTTGATCGGCTTGACACCTTGGTATTGCGTAGAAATGTAACGGTCGAGCCGGCCCATTCGTTCCTAAACATGGCTCTGCTAATACGTCTCGGGACTTCATTGCAATTATATTTAAAAGGTACAATATTTTTGTTTATCCAATATTAAAATCGATATTTTATGCGGTTGTGGAAGTATAGTATAGCATAGCAAGAGGGCTTACGGAGTGCCAATTTTTACCCACCGTGGGCGCAATGTATGCGGGAATTCTAAAACAAAGTTACAATGTCAAAAATGATCTTATTTGAATTTAACACTCTTTCTGATATCCACTTAAATTAAACAATCATTCTAAACTAGTATTTTTTATTATTATTAAGGGATTGTATTATATGTCACTATCGAGTAAGTTAAAAAAAAAATTGCATCGCACACAACAGTTTTTTTATATCAAAATAATTGTAGAAAAATATCGAGTACTACTTCTGTTTCTAAATTTCCATTAGAATTGGAAGATCTTTAAGCCTTATTTAAATTACGTAAACGGGGTTTGTCAAGTATTTCAAGATATCGTACATCTTCACCAAGATGTCAATTACTATTACTTACCATTATGAGTTCTGCTAAGGATTCAAAGCCCGTATATCAAATCCTGACCTTAGGACAAATGCAAAACTTTTAAACACACGATGAAATAATTAAGCGAGCTTGAAAAATCATTTAAAGTTAAAATTGTACTAACGCCTCTCGCTTTTATTAAAAATCACATTAATATCAAATTCTTCAGTTTGAGAAATTTTATAGCTTTAAATAAATAAAGTTTACATATATACGTTCATTCTTGTACCCTTTAAAGTAGGCAGGCAGGGGTTAGGAGTAGGCAGAGGTGTAAAAAACTCGCACATTTCGCCAAGAATAATTTGGTATCATTAACATAATAAGGGACAAGCCCGTTGCACTGTATGACTGTATATATACTGTCTGATAGATAACTGCCCGATCCCTTAGCCGCGTTTTACTACATGTTTTATAAAAATAAAATTGAAACAAGTTTTCAATGTTTTTGAACGAACACTTTCACGTTTAACTAAAATTATTTCAGTACGCAAGAAAAAGTTTTTTTAGGCCATTTTGTTTAAATAAGAAAGAGATTAGTCATTTTTAATGGTAGTTTAGTTAATTTGAGCAGTTTTAGTAAATTTTAGAAACCTAACCATAAAGCTCTACTCTAAACCATACCAATTGGTATGGTTTAGAGTAGTTAGACGTAGTTAGAGTTACTCTAAACCATACCAATTGGTATGGTTTAGAGTAGTTCTTTAAGTTAAGTTTTTCTAATGAGACAGTAACAGTTTTATTTGAATTTTTAATTTAAAAGACAACTCCCGCATAATGATTTATTCCTGTGTCTCGGAGAACTTTACAAACATTCAATACACGGACACAAAGAACACCCAGATTCAGAACAACAATTTGAGGATTACACAAAGTGTTGTCCCGTGCGGGGATCGAACCCACAACACTCGGCGCGGTAGCGTGTTGGCGAGGTGACCACTTAAACCGCTACGCCATCTGTGCAGTCAGATGTATGAACGTTTTCTTATTTTGTTAAGATTTTGATTTTGATTAATTTAAGTTTCTTTTTTCATAATTACCTTTATCAAAATTAACCTATTCTCTATAATTATTAGCTCCTATTGTAAAAACATAAAAAGCTTTTTAGATGTTAATGGTACAGTGTTAATACATGTTGTATGTTTTGTTTTATTCAATGTATGTTTTCCGAACAAAATAACCTTCAACAAAATAAGCTTGTGACAGTGGTAGAGCCATGCTTACGCACGAATGGGAAGGCTCGACCGGTGCGATACCAAGGTCTAACAGAAAACCAGTTGTGAAGCAGCGTTCGCGCTGCATTTCCCTGAAATTAGTGAGGTGTCCGGAGGCCCAAGACTCCTCTCCTCTTATCTCTCCCCTCATCCCCTTCAAAAGTCACTTTCTACCCTTGAGTTGTAAGTATCCATGGACGTGGGTTATCACTTACCATCAGGTGACCCGTCTGTCCGTCTGTCCCCCTATAATTTAAAATAAATAAGAAAATGACAAAAAATCCTCAAAAAATATCCTACGCAAAATTATTATATATTAAAACTTAAATTCTCCGATCAACAAACAATCTTCTTCTGTTCTGCCCTTCTCATTCATCCGCGTGTGTTCATTCTTCCTTTCTAATTCAATCTGTCCTCCTCTGGAATGCCCTACCTCCTGAAATCAGAATAGCACCTAGTCCCCTCTCTTTCAAGGCGAAAGTACGAGCTCACACAGTGCATAAGTCTGCAGCAGTCTGTACTGTACGTTTTGTGTCTGTGTAATGTACGTTTGTATGAGTATCATACATCATATTTATATTGTTTATATATATAATATATATGTATATATATATATATTATATATTTATGTGTATTGTATGAACAATCACTCACTGTTAATTTTCTTTTTTTTTCTATTTCTGTTTTATTATTTCTAGTGCACCTAGTGATTTATCTCTACACAACCCAAAGGTAGACTGGTAGAGAATGCCTGTGGCATTAAGTCCGCCGTTGTACAATATTATAGTGCAAAAAGTTTTAAATAAAAAAATAAATAAAACCATTGGTTTTTTCCAGAGAATAGTCCATTTCAACAAACTTTGTCTTTATTATATGAACATAGATTCCTGTCTTTGGATTTCAAACTTGAATCCCTTTCACTAATAAGTCGTCAAGCATGTTCGCCAAAATCAACACCGATATTACTTCTTATCCATAATGGAATATCATTTATCTGAGCAGTAGTCTCGATAAAGCCACTTAGCTAATTTATAATCAGCGATTTTCACACTTAAGGTGAGCTAACCTACAGTTAAGCTACTTATCACAGTATAATAATAGTTAGCTCGATAAACTTTCGAGTTATTTCTTGTAACAGTCGATTGTCAAGTCGTGGAGTACCTCTAGTTAGATTTTATAGGCGCCTTGGTAGATGATATTTGCGATAAATGTGCTTAAATCTGTGTTGTGGGGTGATAAGTTAGTTATTCTAAAGGCTACTGTTTTAATGTAATTTACAGACAAGGATTTAAATTTTAGTATCAGTTATTTGAGAATAATTTAAATAGAATAATACCTGATCGGGGCCATTTGTATTTTTTCAAACTTTTTTAATTTCCACTTCACTCTCATTAAGATAAAACAAGAATGCAAATTACTTTATGTTTGATATTCTCTTAATAGACTACCATTTACAGCATGTCCCTAATTTTACTACTAATTCAAAAAATCTAAAAAAAAAATCTATTTTGTTACTACTAATAATATAGTATTTCTCAGAGTGTTAGAAACTATAACCCTTCTATTTCTGTAAACAATTAAATAAGCGATGTTGTTTGCACTCGATTCGCACTTAACTACCTGTAGGAAACGAATAAAGCACGCCTAGCCTTTTATCACCCTAACATATCTGGCCATTTATCGGGAAGACTTAAGACTTCCAGTGCTATATTATCGTCAATTATAGTTTACACTTATTTTAAATAAAATGAATATGAGTTTTTGATTTGCCGATAGTAATAGCAATTAAATAGCTCGAACAATTAACAAAACTAAGTTCGCAATAGGCACAATACCTTCGTGACTATAAGAAACCAAATGGCTCGTTATACGGATCAATATCTGCCAAAGCCCCAGCCTAAATATAGTAGGTAATTTTAAAAGGTTCAATAGCGAACAGTAATTCGCTAAAAGTAATTTCTCAGTATATAACGCAGGGACGTTTTTGGATGGCTAAATGGTTTTGAGGTGTTGATGGGTTTCTAGTCTATCTGAAACTACACTAATGTGTACATACACACAATTGTATCCCTGCCTGCCTGTATCCGAGAAAGGGTAGCTTAGGCACGTATTTGCTGCCTCGAATGGTACCACGGCTTACAGAAAACCGGTAGATGAAATGCTTGTATTGTATTGCCGAGTGACTGAGGGTATCGGAGCCTAACTGCCAAACTCCTCTTTTTCCAACCCCCTCTCATCAAACTCAGTGGTGGGTAGCGCAATTACAACTCTCGATTTGTTGTACTCTATCTGTATAAGCAATAACCCTTTCCTTCTCTTTCTATCCTCCCATTCCTCTCAATATAATCTCATCTAATTCCCAAATGTGCTCGGATGACGGCAACACGCTTGAAGTATGTCTGTATTCAAAATGTTTTTAATATTTGTTACCTACATAGTATAGCAACAAATTCCATTCTTAATTTAAGGAGTTATTTAAAAGCTATAAAGTGGACTAACAAAACGAAAAATTAATCACATTAAAAAGAAGGCATTAAAGCTAATTATAATATTTGTCATGTTTTAGTTTTTTCATAATTCTCATGAGTGTATTACTTATCCTAATAATATGCACTTCTAGTGTATCCTAATGGCACCGCTACCAAATACGAAAATATCCAAATTCTATTATTCAAATCTCTGGGCGAAGTCCAAATGTTAAGTCTCTGTAAAGGTCAGCAAACAGTATTATCCCCAATAAAGAACCACTGATCCCTCATAACATTATCTATGTGTACAGTCTAAGAATGTGGCATTAAGAATGCACACTACTTTTAGTCAACTGCTCTGTCTGGTCTTAAATTAAATGATAACCTTCACAACTTTAATTGGCTTGCCCCTATTACGTAAGACTCATTAAATGATGTTTTTTTATGTTATGGGGGGGGCAGATGAACAGACGGGTCACCTGATGGTAAGTGACAACCGTCGTCCATGGACACCTGCAACTGGAGAGTCGTAAGTGCGCTGCCCGCCATTTAGGGTTAAGAGGGATGAGGGTATGCGGGGAGGGGAAAGAGGCGGGGATGAGGAGATGGGAAAAGGGGTGGGAGGTCAGGGGAGAGGAATGAGGAGAGGGGAGTTGGGCCTCCGGAAACCTCACTAATTTCAGGGAAATGCAACGCAAGTATTGCTTCACAACCGGTTTTTTGTGAGGCCGTGGTATCTCATCGGTCGAGCCGGCCTATTCGTGCCTAAGCATGGCTCTACCCGTAAACCACCACATACCACGTAAACTTTTGCAAAAAGTGAGCTTTTGGGACGCTGTCTGTCTACTCCTTCGGAGATATAAGGCGTGTATGTATGTTTGTAATATTAATACGGAGCTAAAAGTTGCTTCCTTAAGTACAAAAATTACTGATTTGTAGCTTTTTTCGTCTTTATCATCTATAAGTAATATTGCTTATTATTGTTACTGCGGTAACTATGTTTCAGACAGACCTGTCGATCTAGTGGTTAATGATTCTGTCTTTGGTTCTCTTCCCGCGCTTGGAAAAAAAAAACTAACTATTCTGTGTCTATTTCCCCTCGACAGAGGAGTCATTCCTAATCCGGAAGATATCTTTAAATATAATACAATAACTTTTCCCAATTTAACTAAAGTGTAACACTGCTTAGAATTTGGCTCTAGTTCCTTTTATAGAAAGCCGGCTGCATGACGCCACGCCAAAGTAGAGATGACATAATTTATTCTTTTGACCCCTTGGTGTGATTAGTGACCTTAACTACTGAAAAAGCTTACAGCTTACAGAAAAAGTAATGTACCACAAACATACATACATACAAAAGGGGACATATGGTGGCGTAACTAAAATGTATGTAGAAAGGGGACATGTGGCTAAAATCAGTCGCATCCTTGAATATAATAACACTCGCCTATTTGCCCATAGGAGTAGTAAGAGAAATTTCATACTCATACAATATTAAATCCCACTGACGTAATAGAGGGCAAGCCTATTGCTGTCATACGGGCACTGTATGACTGTATATATACATATATGTACTGTCTGATAGATAACAGTCCGATCCCCTAGTCACCTTTGACGAGACCCACGGGAGGAGATAGGGTGGTCCCATTCTACTTCATCAAGAACTACACGCCTATAAAGTAATATTTTTTACAATAATGATACTTCTATACAGTTCAGTTCATTTGTTTAAAAAAAAACTGACATCAGAAATATTCAGTACATTGTAATCGTGAAATAAATACTATTACATCAGATTCCTTTTTGGTAACGATATTGGCTCACTTCCACATTGATATCATTATTAGTTTGGCGCCAAATATTTCCTTAAAACGGGAATTCTCTCAACATCTTTATTGAAGGGAATTACTCTTATCTCTGTTTAGGCGCCAATAGATTCCTATCATTGAGTGCAAATAATGATAGATAGAATTTGTTTGTTATCCATTGACTTGGGTAAATACGTCAAAACCTTGACTAATAAATGATGCGGTTTTAGAATAATATTTCTTCTGTACGTACTCGTAGTTATAATAGTATGTTTTATGACCGGACCGAAGTTGTTCATAGACTTACTGTAAAAGTAAAGAAGTATTTTTTTATGATATATGTTCGACCTGAGTAACAATACCACAACCTCATAGGAAAGCGGTAGACATACAATGATTGCAATGTGTTGCCGAGTGAATGAGGGTATCGAAGGCCCAATTCCCCTCTTACCTTTCCCCTCCCCTCATCCCCATTTTCTTCTGTCCTGTCTGACTGTTCGTGTGTCGTTTGTCAGTCCATAAAAAAAACTAGTTTATATTGTTTACGAATACTTTAAAGCTCAAGTGATGCTAACTAACGAATAACACTTCATTTTCATTAAATAGATATACGGTTCAAGAATGACATGCTTGTCATATTCTCTGATCGCTTTACTCCTTGATTAAGGACCCTTCTGAGTCCGAAACTAGTTGAGCATCATGTGTAAAAACGGCTACAAATCTTACTTCTGTTATAAATCCAAAGGTTTGTTAGTAAGTGATGTTTATTGATTACAAAATACAGAGACACATGTTGTATGCATAACATGTGTCATACATACATACATACATCCAAACACTCACGCCCGCGTCCTCGAAAAGGTTGGCAAAGGCGTAAATAACGCCCACATTTTGTCATTATGTCAATAACTAGTCCCACCAACGTAATAGGGACTCAATCGGACACTTTTTGACTGTATATATACTGTCTGATAAATAACAGTCCGATCCCTTAGTCGCCCTTAACGACACCACGGGAAGAAGTGGGGTAGCCTTGTTCTTCTTACATGAACATCTCTAATTCCCACAATAACTTAGAATTAATCCAGGACAATGTCACTCATGTATTTTATCAAACAAACATCTGATCGTTACGAATAAACTGTTTGCCAAGTTAGATAACTAACTTATTTCAAGAATTAAATTATAGGCTTATACTGAATACTAATGTACGTGAGTCTTACTATGAATAAATTGATGCTAATTCCAATAATCACTATCATGTTGTGGCTTCCAGTAGGTAGCTCGAACTTTTTTTTTTTTTATACTATAGGGGGAGAGACGAACAGACGGGTCACCTGATGGTAAGTGACACCGCCGTCCATGGACCCTTGCAACTCAAGAGTCGCAAGTGCACTGCCTGCCTTTGAGAGTGATGAGGGATGGGGGATGCAGGGAGCGGAAAGAAGAGAGGAGGGATGAGGAGGTGGAAAAAAGGAGAAAGGAGATGAGGTAGAGAAAAGGGGGGAGGGGGAATCGGGCCTCCGGAAACCTCACTCAATTCGGGGAAATGCATTGCAAGCGTTACTTCACAACCGGTTTTCTGTGAGGCCGTGGTATCGCACCGTTCGAGCTGGCCCATTCGTGCCTAAGCATGGCTCTACCACTGAAAAAAAGAACTTAATTTAATTCAGTGTAACCGTTACAAAATCAGGGTCCAGACGTTTTCGTCAAATCGCATCGCTCGTAAGATGATCTTTGTAACATTATAACATTATAAAATCTCAATAGATAGTAAGTAGTAAGATATATTAATGTGAAAGAAGCGCCATCTATACATCTATCTTATACCTTTTAAATTTTCAAGGTTAAATGGCTGACTACTTATTATCCCCATTTATTTATTCATATTATCAAACTCATACTATATTTACAGGAATACCTAACGTGACAGTACAGCCCATAAGATAAATATAACATATAACTTTACAATTTTTCAATATACATACATACATATTTTATTTTATTACAATAGCTAAAAGTTGTAGAGCCATGCTTAGGCGCGAATAGGCCGGCTCGACCGGTACGATACCATGGACGCTTGTTTTGCATTTCACCGAAATGAGTGAGGTTTCCGTAAGCATAACTGACACTCTCCTCTTCTATCCTATCTCCTCATCCCCCCTCTCTTCTTTCCCTTCCCCGCTTCACCCATCCCTCATCACCCTCAAAGGCGTCCAGCGCATGTAAGACTCTTAATTCCAGATGTCCATGCTTGGCGGTTGTCACTACCATCGGGTGACCCGTCTGTTTGTCTGTCCCTCTATAATATATAAAAAAAAACATTGGTAACCCGTCTGTTCGTCTGTCCCTCTATAGTTTAAAAAATAATAGAAAATTACTACTAGTACTAATCAGTGCTATTCTATGGTATTTACTAAAATTAATAATTAATAGATCTGATTCCTTGTCTATGAGACTGCGAATGCGAATTGCGCGCTTCAGAGGCGACTCTTTGAGCAGGTTTGTTATCGCTCTCGGCTCCTCCGGCGGTGGTGGCCGAAGTTGGCGCCAAACGTATCTGTTAAGGACACATAGCGACAATAACTACAATAAAGCTGCATTATAAAGTTTTACTCGTAGTACTTCGAAAATGTAAAACATAAGAGCAGGTTTCTCCCTAAGCTTGAGTTCATTATATCAAACCATGCCTAAAATAACAAGGTGGGATAATAAAATACGAAAGTTTGGATGTAAATTTCTAACTCAATCACGTCAGCAAGGCTGAACTAATCGCGATGACATTTGACACTATATGTATTATAGTATGAAATAGCAAATAGTACGGTTCATAATTTATATATAATTCAGTATATTCTTAAGTAATTCTAGAATTGACTGTATTTAGCAACAGATTTACCCAAAGTTCATTATCTGTCTAACACACGTTTAAATTGTAACAACAATAAACTAATTTCATTAAGTTCAACGTGCTTAAACTATAGCGGACCTCCCCAATCCATCCGCATGAGCAATTTCCCTTTCCATTAACTGCCTTCTCTTTTTGCCCACTCTTTAATATATTCATAATTTGCCCATGTTTATTACCTAAAATTCCTGCTGCTGATGGCAAAGTCTTTTTATATACCGCCGCCTTACGCTGATCAACGAACGTGTGTGTATGTGTGTACTAATAAATAGTTATCTATCTATTCGGAGATAAGAAGGCTCTTTCTAATCATTCACGCCAATCCAAATTTAGACGGAGTACAAAAGATTGAAAGTAAATAAGGAGACCTTAGGATATTCCTTCTCATTCTTGCTTCCATTGAATTTTAATTTTATTTCAAACAATAAAAACAGATTAAACTTACAATAATACCCTATTGACAAGCTTAAAACCTCTACAATGAATCTTATCAGTAACATTTTATCACCATTCTATCTTTTTCGTTGTAGCCCCTACTCAGACATTTTGAAATAGTATTTTAACCTACTAAGGAACTAATTAAACCAGTCTATAATTCAGCACTTGCGTTATAAGTATTTACTATCAAGTTTGGGGCTCCTGCAACAATAATGGTGGCGATGTCCTTGCTTAAATGTATAATTAGTAAATAACTAGAGCAATACTAGCCACTTGAGTCCAAATTTGATTACTATTCTGTTAGAGTAGCATTCATTAGCGTTGTTTGTTTCTATTAAAGGTTTTTAGCTATAAACGAAATACTTTACATTAATCATCTTTAGTTAGAGGACTCTGATTTACCGGCACGAGACAGTTCGATTCGATAGGTATGCGACCCTGACTTGCTTGACTTATTGCTTAACCACCCATTCCATCTGTATAAGTATATATCAGAATTATACATACTTATACAGATGGAATGGGTAAAATGGAATGGGAATAAATACGTGCTTAGATACACCAACACCTATATAAACAAAAGGGGTAGGCACAAGCGTCTCAAACGCCCTCTTTTTGTCAACCACAATTTAGTTCAACTTATGCGATAGAGATATTGTATCCGTCTACTGTAAGACTGTATTACCTATACAGACATACATAAAAACTGTCAGTTAGATAAGAGTCTGTGCCCTAAGTTGCCTCTTATGACACAATTAGGAAGAGATGAGGTTAGTAATGTAAATAAATTTTAGCTTTTGATATTTTCTAAACATAAGTAGAACATATTTGCGTGCGACCGTCAGATGTATCTTTAATAGCTTTTTCTGATAAATTCTTATTAAACTTTACAACAGACACGCTTGTAACTATACAACTACCTAGTACAGAAATTACAGCTCAAATTAGGGTGTAATTTACAATACACTGTCTGTCGATTAGATTTTTTTATTTTCTAATTATTTGTATTTTCTGTATGCTTATCTATTGTTTCCTAAGAGTAAAAAAGTATTTTCAAATATATACAGTACGAAGTCTTAACCTATGATAAAATGATCTCAATATACAAAAACAAAAATAATAGATCAAGAATAATTTTGTATCAGAAACAACAAACAAGAATCAGACGACTTTGTTGCGTGAAAAGTATCACGATATGCGACAAGCGAAGCCTGGACGTGCGAGTCAAAACAACTCCTACGCCAGTCATTCAGCGCCTCGTCCGATTTTGAGGTATGGTCTCAATGAAGGCGAATAGTATGTCTATATTATTATATAATAGTAATCGAGTTTCCATGAATTTTTAATATCAACTTAATTGCAACCTAACTTTTATCTACTTATTATGATCATGTAACAATTTAACTTTTTAGTGCGATAAGTGTTTAATACTGCAATTACACTATTTATGCTAACACAAAATAATCGTATCAAGTACACAAACGATAGAATTTCATATAATCTTGTTATCAAGACAATTATGTACGACGATAGAAGGATTAGACAGAAAAGGGTTATAGACAATAATAAGATATCTAGTGTATTATTGTGCCCTGATAGAAGTAAACTCGTTGGAACTTGATGTATTTTATCTATTACACATACCTACTTACATACGCCCACGGCTGTATCCCCTAAGGGGTTTGTAAAGGTGTATAAAAAACCCACATTTTGCAGATATCAATTTGGCCCACTAACGTAATAGGGTCAAGCCTACTGCATTCATTTCGGGCAGTTTATGTATACATGCTGTTTGATAGATAACAGTCTGATTCCGTAGTCCGAGACTGGATTTTATATTCTATTGTCATGCTATTTTAGTTAAATCAATCAATTTCAATTCGCTACTAACAAAAATAGCCGTTCAAATCAAATATAGATGCCATAATACAATTTGAAATATTTTTTTGCAATGGCAATTGTAAGCGACGCACGGCGTATATGTGTATACTATTGTAAACCTATCCTGATCCAGTACGTTTTTTTGTTTTGATTAATAAACGTAAGAGGACACTCGCGGGGACAGTTCTTTCCGCGACACCGATACAGACACACGTTGTACGAGCCCACTGCCCGCGAACGCCCTCAGCTACCTTAAACCACGATTCTTTATTTTCTATCGCCTACAGCAATAAATAGCTTTGTTTATCCATGTGCAAAAATGGAAAATTTATCTACTTAATTTATTTAACCAACTTAAAAATTGTATCCTTAAAATATTTTGATATTATACCAGTTAGGTATATGTTTGTCGTATTTTTTTATTATTAGATATTTAGTTAACCAACACGCACACTACGTATATGCGTGCGTTGTGTCACTGCACACAACATATTTATTCATGTTTATTTAATGATAGTTCTCGCTGTAAGCAGCACCATACGCGTTGTCGCGTCAGTCATTTCAAGTCTGCGGTCGGCAGATCGCGTGCGCTAAGATCTTAATACGATATAATTTGCTACGCCCGACACCTAATGATGCAAATTATAGACATTTGAAAAAAAAAAGTTTTCACTTTTTGAATGTCAATGCACGCTATTGGCGACTATTTGGGGCGAGGTCAATAACCCTTTGAATATAAAAAAATATCTAGTTTTTTTACTACTCAATATTAATTTGAACTTTTTTTTATAGGAATAAATATGACTCACATAGACTATCAGCCTAACTTAAACACCACAATATGAACCACCAACTATAATCTTTTTTGCCTTTTTGTGCCCGAAATTTATATATGCGTTTCGATCACCGCAACTTTTTAAACATTTAACATTTTTAGAATCAATTCAAAAAACTATTCAAAACACCCTTACCCCAAATCTTAAATGTGGATTTGAACGACCGACCTTGGTTCCAAGCATCCTTATCGGTTCACTTGGATGGTCTTGGTAAAATTTCAGATGTCAGTTTTCCCGCAATTCTGTCATTCGTACACGGCACAGAAGAGTTAACCAGGAAAATTATAACAAATACACTATTTAATTCTAAAGACTGATGCTATTAATGATTAGTAGACGGCTTGTCCCAATTCTCTTTTCCCTGTAATCCATCCTCTCAAAGACAATGAGATGAGCAGCTATGCACTTAAAAAAAAAGATGTTTTAATAAGACCTCATCCAATGTTGTAGAGGGCACTTGTTTCTTGGCTGAAGGAGGATGCGAATCAGACCAATGGATTCAGGCATTTAGGCATCCTGATATAGGCACTTTGTTGGACGATAACACTTTTCGTCTTGCTACTTGCAGTCGTCTAGGAGCTCCTTGGAAAAGCTGTCGACGGTCTCGGAGATATTAGCATTTCTTGTAGCAGAAGCGCTAGCCGCATATCACGACATGACAACATCAATGAAATAATTTGTAGGGCTCTTGTCACCGCCGTGTGTAAATCCAATGACATGGTACGTGAAGATGGGAAGAGGCCAGATAGTATATCATTGGTGCTATGGAAGACGAGTAGACCTTAGCTGTAAGACGCTACATGCGTCGACATCCTTGCGCCATCACATCTTCCAAATATGATCAGAGGGCTTAAATGTTCTTATATTTTTGATCCGTTTGAGGCAGTGACGCGAAGTCAAGTCAAGTCTAAGTGCTCATTCCATTAATAAGGAACCAGCTAAACGAATGATTGATACTTCTCCTGATCTCTCGTGGCTGGCCTTTTACTTGCACATCGAATAAGCATTGCTATTCAACTTGGTAATGCTGCCAGCCTTATGGGTTACCAGTAGGCAAAAATGTCTAGGAATTTTACTTTTGTTTTAGGAATTGTTAAATATATGAAATACAGACTATGTACTAATACATAGTCTCTATTTGTATTTTATTATATATATACGTTTTCTTTGTTTTAGTTACAGGCAAATGTAAATATATGAGTAAAAGTATTTAAGAAAAAATTTAATGTATAAAATACGCCCAAGAAATAATAATGGTGTTATGAAATTCCAATGATCGGTGATCTGATGGTAGTTGTTTTCTAATTTTCTTTTATATTACCACTTCGTGACACTTGTTACTTTTCTCACGCCATGTTCATACTTCTTACAAACCTTTTTTTATATTGCTTTTCTCTGTTTTTTTTAATAGTAATTTGTTAAAAACATACTGAAAATAAGTGTTCATGAAATTCATTGCCCGTTCTATTGAAAAAGACAACTAGCTTCATGACTTACTTTGTCTGACTCTATTGTACTCCTGATAATTTAAAAAACCTGCAATTGGCTTAATCAAAATAAATTGCCTCTATTTTCAAAATTGAATAAAAGAATTACGATTTTAGTGAATCCACAGTAGAAAGGATTGCACTGATTAAAACACTCGTCAATAGAAACTGAAAAGAAAATTATCGATTTGTTGTAAATGTTCCTCCAGCCTACCTAACCTCGTATATCCACACAGTCACATATATCTTTCTCATATTTAAACTCCTACTTACAAACATTACCATTTCTAAAAATAAAGTTATGTAGAGTATTATCAGATAATCCAGTTCCTCCGAGGGACTACACAATCAAAGACATATAAGCTTCCTGTTTACATGCATTTGGTCAAATGGAAGTGAGTTGCACCATTACGCCTTTTCGATTTATAGTATGGAGCGTAGTGACGTTGATCCTTATTCATGGTGCTACATAAAACGTGTGTTCATACTGTCGAGTTGAATAGGGGCCACCATATTTCATACGGTGAGTGTCGTAACAGGTGACTTGGTATTATACTAAGGGTTATCTATCATAACGTTAATTACGTAAGTGAAGCGTAATTAAACCAAAAAAATTTAAAGGGTTTAATTAATTTAAGGATTGATATGTATAAACATTGACGCAATATCTAATATAACGAGTTTTTTGTCGATTTTTATAATCTTTTAATCGGTTGCAGTGTATATAAGAATAGTATCCGTTTTATAGGTTTTCTATATTATGTTTCTTTTACAATGGCAGAGCCATGCGTAGGCACGAATGACCGGTCCGATACAAAAAACTCACAGAAAAGCTGTTGTGTGCGTTGCATTTCCCCGATATTAGTGAGGTTTCCTCTTTCCTCTCTCCTCTCTCCTCATCCCTCCTCTCTTTCTTACTAGTCTCTGGCTGGCTAGTTTCTGGCTGGTCTAGTCAAAAAAGTCATCCAAACTTTAAGCTTAAGGTTTGAATGACAATGGTCTAATATTCAGACTGGAAAATCGCGATATGGCCATATATGATTATGATGTGATGTTGTAGCCAGATACATCTCATGAGTAAATCTGTAAAGTCTAAAGTGAAATAATTATGTTAAAATACACACTACCAAATTCGTTATCTAATCGTATGAATGTTCTTTGAATAGGTTATATGTAGCATATTTATTAGCAGTTGGAGTGGCCACTAATAGATCACTCAGCAGGTGTTCGGACGGAAGGAAAACTACCAAGTGTGAAATTGATTGCTCTGATTTCTAGAGTGAACGAAATTAGCATATCCCTATTTAAAAATACCGACTATGTGGAGAGGGCCCAGTGCGAATATATTCTTAAGATTTTGATTTGTAAACTGAGATCGAAGTGAAAAAAAAAGTTGTGTGTTTCGATAGTAAAAAATTGTACAAAATATTGAACCTCTTATATTAATGTTTAAGAGATGAAAATTTAGCTTATTAAAATTTAGGAAGACATTTAGACTTCCTTGCACAGGCCAGTTCCAGTTATAAGTATGCAACTTACTGGCTTGAGCTATTGCTTTTACTCCCTAATCAATCTGTATAAGCAATTTGCCTTTCCTTCCCGTTATATCCTGCCTTTCCTGTAAATATACTGTAAATTTTCCCATCTGCTTCCCAAAAGTGGCCGTTAGTGGCCCATTAGGCTTGCCCCCGTAATACCAAATGGAACTAAATAATAATCGGTAGGCTTGCCCTCGTATTACCAAACTTGACTAACTTATAATCGGTAGGACTGCCCCCGTATTACCAAATGTGACTAACTTATAATCGGTAGGCTTGCCCCCGTATTACCAAATGTGACTAACTTATAATCGGTAGGCTCCCGTATTATTATGCCGATGGGCGTTAAGGCATACAATACAATACTCTTTATTGTACGCCATTAAGGATAGTTTACAGGATTGTATATATAAGTGTATATATGTATATAAACATTAATAATTGTTTTTTTTTAAACGCCTCTGTGTATATGAATCTTTATAGTTTATTCATTCATTAAGCTGGACTACATTTTGGTTGGCAAAAAGTAGGCATTTGATTATGCTCCGTCCAGCCCTTCTGAGATACATGTAAAAGTGTTTTTATGTATGTATTTAGCCTGCTGCAGCTACCCGATGGACATATGGCTTTCCTAATGTGCCCCATATCACCCGATCTTCGAACTTCAGTCTATCCTAGATAGAGCTAGTCTCCTACTTTAGGTCGTCAGTTTATTTAAAATAGTTAAATTATATACACAGAGAAAGACAGTGACCCGACCATTGTGCCAGTTGAGTTATAGTTCTCCCCTGGACTTTCTTAGTCGTAACAGGTCTTTAAATATAAAATCATCTTTAGTGGTTTGAAATAGTTAACATAAAGATTCTTTAACTGAACATACTAAAAATAAATAGTATTCTTAACGATGCTAGAATCTAGACTACCTGCTCTAGAGAGCGTGGTGGACAAAGGTTGTAAGTGACATTAGAGATTTTATTCATTTATCTCTTTATTGTACACCATACAAGTAATGGCAAAAAAATATAGACATGATTGCATGTATTACGGTATAACAACTGGCGGTCTTATCACTCACGATAATTTCTTACAGACAACCTTTATACGGATATTATTGCATCAAATTAGGGGTTGTCTTCTTACATACATACTCACGTCTGTATCCCAGAAGGACTAGACAGATTCGAAATTGCAGCCCACATTTTTCCGATTATAAATAAGTCCCATTGACGTAATAGAGGGCAAGCGTATTGCCGTGATCGAATTTAAATTGCAAATTTGGAGTACATTGATAGCAAAGGGACGACAGAAAGGAAAGGTAAGGTATATTTCTTATACAGGTGGATTTGGGAGTAAAAGCAATAGCTCGAACGAGTCATGGTATCCAACCTATAACTCGAACCTGACTTGTGCCGGCAAGTCCGAGACCTTTAACAAAGAGTTTAGAGATTATAATCTATCATGTTTCAATAAACAAGATCGATGGATCTAACTATTATGAAACTTTCATACATAGAAAAAATTAAATTCAAATATTCAATGAACGTTGAATTTATGATTTTGGTGAATTTATCACTAACCCACTAAACCACTTTTCCTATCAATTACAAATATGCTTCCACAAAATTATTATGTATTTTATAGTGTTATATTGATGTGCTTCCGGAAAACATACAGCATTGCATATGAAGAAGCAGTGTATACTTAGCCATATTCGCGGTCTATATAGTTCCGTTTCCGCTGACGTTTACAGGGGGCAGCACTGTCACACCAGCTAGGCGGGATCGCTGTCACTCGAAATTGTCATAGCGTTGTGTACTTTTGCCGTGTGCGGTCGCAATCTTAAAATATTTTGTCAATCCGTTACAAATTTTAAATATTGCTTCTTGTACACCATTACATAGTTAAAATTTTACTTATTGCACAATTTATTTTACATCGCGGACTTAATATATTGGTCATATACCGTCATGAACATCACGCACGGAGTCGACGTCGGAGAGGCTCCCAATGCTTCACGACCGACTTCATCCAACTCTTCGACGCAAAGACGACAGCTTTCACAAGAAAGTTCGTCGTCCCTAAATAGCAGCAGCGGCGCAGAGTCAAAAGAACCACCTAAGAAAAAACGAAAACGTGAGCAACAGGTAACGGTCGATCCTCGTATTGACGCGTTATATAACCAGGTCAGTCTTCTTACAAATTTTATAATGAATCAACAGTGGGTACCTAACCCTGTTTCAAACATGGACGCTGCAATAGAGCCCTCAGAGGGCATAAATAATGATTTTTTGGCAATCCCGTCTATAAAAACATCAAAACCACTAGATTTAGGATCTTGTCAGACTGATTTTGATGAGAAAAAAGTTCTCAAACCAGCTAATGAGAAACTGTTACGCGAACTAATAAAATTGCAACAGTTTAACTCTACCACGTGGCAACATATTCGGTATAAGAAGGCGTTGTCCGATATGCTGGCATTTCCGGGGTTCTGTAACTTGAAAATTAATGATGAAATGTGTACCTTAAACAAAGGAAGAGACTTTTTGAGCTGAACGGAAGAAGTAATGGCTGCAACTACCAATGCCTTTTTACAACAAAGGGAGTTACTACAATCAGCTTCAGCACCACACCTTTTTGCCTCCGTAACATGTTGGGTCGCGGAGACCCTTCGCGGAATGGGATGTCGTGTTCTAGTGTACCTAGACGACTTCCTCCTGGTCAACCAAGACCAATCCAAGCTACGCTCTCAGGCTGCGGAAGCCGTGAGGCACTTGGAATACTTGGGCTGGCAGATCAATTACCAGAAGTCCATATTAACACCAACCCAAGACTTGGAGTATCTAGGTATTCGTTGGCAGACAGAAAAGAATATAATGTCATTGCCAGCGAAAAAGATACTTTACCTCAACAAAGCCTTGGACCGTGCTTTGCAAAGACCTCGGATAAACCTTCGAGGAATACAAAGCCTACTGGGTCAACTAAACTTTGCGAGCTTCGTGATACCCCGAGGCAGACTACACTGTCGGAAAATGCAAATTTTTCTAAGGCAATTCGACACGTCACGACCGCGCCAAAAACAGTTGGTTCCCCAAGTAGTGCACCAAGAGATGACATGGTGGCGCGGAGCCACATGTCACACGGCTCCTATCCACAAAAAGCCTGCATCCCATTTCCTGGCGACGGACGCTTCGGATACGGGGTGGGGCGCTCATCTGGATGGCATGTTAATGAGAGGTACATGGTCAACCTATCAAAAGAGATGGCACAGCAACAAAAAAGAGCTATATGCAGTAATAGCAGCCATCAAAAGAAACGCAAAAATACTACAGAAATCACATGTTCTCGTTCAATCCGACAATCGAACTCTCATTGCCTATATCCGGAAGGAGGGAGGAACGAAGTCACTGGCTTTACTAGCCCTAACTTACGAACTATTGAAACTAACAGACAAATTACAGATAACTTTATCTGCATATCACGTACCAGGCAGATACAATGTAATAGCAGACAAGCTGTCACGGGGAAAACCACCAGTGGAGTGGCATCTCCTGCCTCAAGCGACTGCAGAGGTCTTTCGGAAGTGGGGTGTACCCGAAATAGATCTCTTCGCCTCACAGGAGACGGCTGTAGTACAGAAATACGTAACGATAGACTGCAGGTATCGGTCAGCAGTATACACGGATGCTTTCAGCAGAAAATGGGATTACCAATTAGCTTGGGTGTTTCCACCACCCACCCTCTAGCCCAAAGTGCTAGCACACCTGAACAATGCCTCGGGAATATACCTAGTAGTAGCCCCGGAGTGGCCCCAAGCCTTTTGGCTACAAGACTTGAAAACTAGGACACGCATGCAACCACACGAAATCCCGAACCTGTCGAAGACCTTAGTAGACACAGTGACATCACTGCCGCCCCCACAGATACAGACATTAACCTTGAAAGTTTGGAGGATTGGGGGTGGGGTGACCAGTTAAAAGAATGGACCACAGAAGAAAAAGAACTCCTGAGGAACAGTTGGCGCAACTCTACTTTATCGACTTATTTACCAGCTCTAAGAAGATGGATTCTTTGGTGCTTTAATTCTAAAGTTAACCCAAAATCACCCAAAGCTGTAGATATTGCAAAATTTTTAGTGCACTTATTTCTAAGAGAAAACTTATCTCATAGCACCATTCGCGTACATAAATCGGCTATTTTTACTTTTTGTGGCCCTCACTTAGAACAACAAACATTTTCAAATTTCATAATTAAACACACCGTTAAGGCAATAGGAAATGCTAAGCCGAAAATAAAAAAACTCTCAGTTTCGTGGGATCCCCGAATAGTTTTAGATTGGATGGCATCAAATCCTCTTAAAGATACCGTATATGACATCGCGCGCAGAACGGCAACCGTTTTGTTATTGGCATCGGGACGCAGAGTTCACGATCTCACGTTACTTAAAATATCAAGCAATAGCTTTTACGATAACGGCGAGAACATATATCTAATGCCGGCATTCGGGTCAAAAACCGATACCCAGAAATTTCGTCAATCAGCATGGAAGTTATCTAAACATGATAATAATAATATATGTCCTGTAACTCTAGTTAGGCTTTTGATAAAAAAAAAATAGTCCTAGAAGATAATCTTTTTATCACAGTTTGTAATAAAATAAAACCCGCTTTCCGTACTGTTATCGGCAACTGGGTACGAACGGTGCTACGAGATGCTGGGATTTCGGCAGCTCCTGGTAGCTGCAGGTCAGCCGTGGCCTCGCTAGGATGGCTAGATAATCAACCAATAGACGAGATCTTATTACGGGGTAACTGGAAATCATCCGATACATTCTTTAATCATTACTGTCGCGAAATAGAACTCCCGAAAGAAAATCGCATTTCATTTTTGATTCTTTTAAGCCAGTTTAGGCTACGACTGTACGTAGTCAATTAAAATCCTATAATTTTAATTTTCATCCCAGAACGGGTGATAGGTATCAAGTAATAATCACTTATATTAATAATAATAACTATGTACTGATGTGATTTTCATAAACCGAATTATTGAAATCTCAGTAATAATTACTAGTGTAATGTTACCTATATAAAAATATTTACTAATAAATATACAATTATCATCATAGCGTTGTGTTTTTCGATATTTCACCAGCAGATAACAAACACGTCTTCATATGCAATGCTGTATGTTTTCCGGAAGCACATCAATATACCGGTTTTACATAAAAATAAAACCGATATTATGTGCTGAAGAGAAAACATACAGCATTGCAGGAAGTTCTTCCTGGTGAAGACTATGACAATTTCGAGTGACAGCGATCCCGCCTAGCTGGTGTGACAGTGCTGCCCCCTGTAAACGTCAGCGGAAACGGAACTATATAGACCGCGAATATGGCTAAGTATACACTGCTTCTTCATATGCAATGCTGTATGTTTTCTCTTCAGCACATAATATCGGTTTTATTTTTATGTAAAACCGGTATATTATTTGAACTCAAGCTAGGAGGTGTTATATTATAAATTTTCTAATTCAATTAAAGTCGTAAGATGGGATTTATATCTCTAGATTACGAAAGGCCGCAATTAACTAGTATTACATATGCTTGTTGTATTTCTGCTTATGACTATGATAATACTTAGGCTAAGGGACAAAAGCAGGCCCATGCCCTGTCAGTAATTTAATTTTTGACATTTTGTTTAGGCACTGCTACCGCCTACCATCAAATCGTTATCTGACCTTTTCTGTTAAATCACGAAAAAAATATCTTCATCATCAGCCGTCCACTGCGGGACGAAGGCCTCCTTTGAAGAGCGGTCTTCCGTCTTCAAGCCGTAGTTCTTGTAATAACGGTTTCCACCCTAGCACATGTCGTGAAGAATTGCTTCAACAAAAGTATAAATAACCTAGGATTACGATTTTTTTTTCTTGGATGATTGTGCAGTCTATATATGTATGTGTAAATAGTTTAACAAATATATTTATTATTATTATTTTATAATTTGTTTAACACTACTTTCCTAAACAAAAAATCCCATTACTCCTTCAACATTCCGACAAAAATACTTCAATATTTAACCGTTTGTTCGGTCACGTTCAAATAATTCTATTTTTATGGGGCCTTTTTGACCGAACTCTTTTGATATAGCTCACGGGAGCTATGGGTGGGAATGGGCCAGAGGCGGCACCTTTGATCTCGCACGGTGGCCGAACGTTAATCTTCTGAGTGACAAATTACTGATCAATAAGACCAGTGTTGTTTTGGAATTTCTTTTAGAATGGCAAGAATCGTTTATGAGATGCGTAATTGACTTTTTGAACTTGATAGTAGTATATTTAATCTGTAAATTTTTAATTAGTAGCGTATGATTAAAGGGATTCGATAACCTTTACCTTTTTAATGAAATTACTAACTTTCACTACATAATAAAAATGTATGTATTATGGGTTTAAAATGAGAAGATAAAGTTTGTGAATTTCATTTGAGATTTGTTAAAAAAGTACTAATTTCAAAATCTTATATTAGTATAAACAACAAATCGTACATCAGGAAAATGTTTGATTACTTTCTTTTTATTTAAAATTCGTAAGTACATACATATAAGGGGTAGGCAGATGGGTATCAAACACCCACATTTAGCCTATTAGAATTTTGACCCACTAACGTAATAGGGGACTAGCCTATTGCCGTCAATCTATAAGAAATAATAAGTATAATTATTTTATTTTATCTTTTTTAATTGTTAACTTATGCAAGACTACAAAAAATGGGACAAAAAGGAACTATAAAAAATGTACTCTGTGACCGTACGTTTCTAAGTAAAGTTGCATGCCGAATGCGTAAGAATATGCACTATGCGCTGAAGAAGGGTAGCGAAGCGAAGCGATGGAAGAATTTTATTACGTTTGTACGCAAGTGTATAATTCAAAAAATATATTTTCAAACTTTTAAGCAAAATGAGAGCTGTTTTTTTATTAATTTTACATATTAATTTAATCCGGGTAGTAGTTACAGGTTAACAATTTAATGGACTGATTGCTATAGTTTCTTTAGGCCTTTTTATTTTTTATTTTTTTTTTTTTGTGTGGAAACCCTGGGTCTTTTGGGTCATCACCTTACCGGGGCTAATGGGTAAGGTGGTATGTCGGACTCGAAACGACTAAAACCACACAGTGTTCCGTCAACGGGTCTTATGGCCGGGGCCTCAGGTGTACCCTAGAAAGGAAGTCCCTGTGCTTGGTTTTTTCCTGCCGTTCACAATTTTTTCTTTTAGTGCGGTTTAAACGAACATATTATCATGCGTATTTTATTTTTTATTTCGTCAATTATTTGCAAGTTCATTAGCAAAAATTACAATGCCACCAAAATTAAATAACCAACTCGAGTAAGTAAATATTAACATTCGTGTACAAAACAAAATAGTACGCTATTTGTGTGTAGTTGTATCCACAATAAACCGGCGCCGGCGGCGGCTACGCGAGTGCATGGCGCAGGGGCTGACAACCTTTTGATATTTTATAATAATAATTAAAGAGCGTAGAACAGCTTATATAATAAGTATGTAAGTGTATATATGTATATACTCTATATTTTGTATCAATTATACTAGCTCTTTTTTATCCTCTTGTTTTGTGTGTAAGAATGTATAGAACTATTTTTTGTATATTTACTACATGTTCAGATTATTTCAATTTTTGTAGAATTTTTAAATTAAGAAAATCTTTTCTCTCTTTTTGCGCCCACCAATTTTATTTCTGCAACATCCATAGGTTGACTGACAGAGAACGATTTTAAGTCCGCTTTTGTACAATATGGGTATAAAGTTTAATAAAATAAAATAAAGAAACAGACTTATATGTATTTATTAATTATTTTACAAACACAAATTCGCAACTAGAAACTATCTTTAAATATCCTCACCATAATGTTTTTAATTATTTGTTTTCGGTATGTGTCGGGCCGTTCGGCTCCATTTTATATTGTTGAGTTGGACGATGGCTGACACTTGCGTCTGCGAGTGCCGTTGGTCGGGGTTGATCATCTCCTCTTCTTGTAGTAGTAGTAGCAATTATTAGATTTTTCTCATTTAATATAGCTAGGAACACTCGTGATTATCCCAGTTGTTAAACAAAAAAAAACTTAACAAAAGAGTAATTTGTATAGGTGTCATCGTAGTACCACAGACAGACAGTGGTAGAGCGACACCACGGCCTCACAGAAAATCGGTTGTTAAGTAACGCTTGCGTTGCATTTCCCCCAAAACGAGTGAGGTTTCCGGAGGTCCAACTTCCCCTCTCCTCTTTCTCATCTCCTAATCTTGTGTCCTGTTCTTAAAATAAATGGTCAAACCGGCAATTAACGGTTTTATTGGAAATAAAGACATACAGTTAGTGGGCTCAGACTTCCCGGCATCAGCCAGTTCGAGTTACAGGAATGCCACCCTGACTTGCTTGAGCTATAGCTTATACTCCACAATCCATCTGTTTAAGCAATATCCTGTTTTTTTCCTTTCTATCCTCCTTTTCCTGGCAATATACTCCAAATTTACCCTCTATTACTTAAATGGGACTCAATTATAAATGGCAAAATGTGGGCATTCATTACCCCCCCCTACTTCTCTTCGCTTCTCTTCTTACCTTCCCCTATGTGGAGGCCGACGTGAGTGTATATTTGAATAATGTATTGAATTATTCAAATATACACTCATTTACACTACTTGTAATTGAAATAATGTATATGAAAATTTTAACAGTGGTAGAGCCATGCTTAGGCACGAATGGGCCGGCTCGACCGGTGCGATACCACGGCCTCACAGAAAACCGGTTGTGAAGTAACGCTTGCGTTGCATTTCCCCGAATTGAGTGAGGTTTCCGGAGGCCCAATTCCCCCTCCCCCCTTTTCTCTCCCCTCATCTCCTTTCTCCTTTTTTCCATCTCCTCATCCCTCCTCTCTTCTTTCCGCTCCCTGCATCCCCCATCCCTCATCACCCTCAAAGGCCGGCAGCGCACTTGCGACTCTTGAGTTGCAAGTGTCCATGGACGGCGGTGTCACTTACCATCAGGTGACCCGTCTGTTCGTCTGTCCCCCTATAATATAAAAAAAAAAAAAAAAAAATGATGATTTAGATACTGTACTAAAAGTCAAAAAATAATTAGGTAGGTCCTAGGCTCCAGTTATCATACATTTCTTTTCATCAATCTAGGGCATTGATGAAACGATTTTATGAAACGTCAACCGTTCATTTTATTATAAATACTATTTAGGTACATATTTACTCAGGTTAATTTTACCTACACATGGCAAGCTAAATAAATTTAATTAAATCTAAGTCCTTTATGAAACTGGAAAATAACGTCATTGCAACTGGAGAATAGTTTATCAAGTGCTTAATCATTAAAATATAATATTATTTTAGCCTCATACGATATAATAATATTACTAGAGTTCACAAAAAAAAATTATATCGCTGTGCCTAAGAAAAAATATGTTCTTCTAGCTACACAAAAGGTTGACAACATCTGTTAACGTATATTTTATATAACAATAAACAGTGGAAGTGCCGTTGACCTTTTTCAGAACAGCGAAGTTATGAAAACATTGTAGTACAACCGTTTAAATAGCAATGTTTAGTTCCAACTTGACCAATTTGTTAAACATGTTCAAATAAATAATAATTATATCACGAATTTGTTTGTTGCTATGCAATTTTTTGTTTTGCTTTAAGATAACTCCCGCACTTAAAAGTGCTCCTGTATTGCGGGAGATTTTACAAACATACAAATACTGGACATAAAGAACATCCAGACCCGGAACAACTATCTGTGATAGTCACTATGGTAGGCTAATATAAAAAAAATTGTGGGAATCGAACCCACGATCTTCGGCTCAGTAATCACCATAGACCAGGGGTTCCTAAACATTAAAGATATTTTTTTTTATGCGACAGGAGGCAAACGAGCAGACGGGTCACCTGATGGTAAGTGACTACCGCCGCCCATGGACACCCGCAACTCAAGAATCACAAGTGCGTTGCCGGCCTTTTAGGTAGGAGTACGCTCTTTTCTTGAAGGTTTGAAGATCGTATCGGTTCGGAAATACGGCAAGCGACAATTTGTTCCATAAGCTGGTTGTGCGAGGCAAAAAGCTTCTGGAGTAGCGCACAGTGGTGGAGTGCCAATCGTCCAGGTGATGGGGATGGATATTTTGTCGCGTAGGACGATGGAGGAAATCATTCACAGATACATATTTCAATGTGTGTTTTATTGTGGATGAACTTTGAAAATCCATGAATGCTTAATAAGCCAGGACGGTCAGCACCGCTGCTGGTTGACTTTTTATAATAAATGGATTTTGTACCTATTCAATATCAATATGATTTTCAGGAAAATAATCGGCAAAAGATTTCAGGAGGATTACCAAATGTTAAGGTATAATAGCTTTAATTTCTTTTGGTAATTCTAAAGCGTTTTCTTGTAGAAAGTTATACACAAGCGGAAAATTACTAGTAGGTATCTGAAATTATTATGCCATCTAGAATAGAATAGAATAGAATAGAATATACTTTATTGTACACCTTAAAACAAAAATTTACAGTCCTTATGCAGAATAGAAATGTACAATGGGCGGCCTTATCGCTAAATGCATTTTCTGCCAGGCAACCTTAGGATGGACAGAAAAAGACAAGATGCAAAAGAACATACGGGGAGTTTAGGTGTAGAAAGAAGAAAGAAAAAAAAAGCCTTTTATTTAAGAAGGATCAAATTTATAACTAGGTACCTATAATATATATACATACATATATATATATATATATATATATATATATATATATATATATATATAAATAAACATACCTACATACAATTATATATATAAAAATGCATATACGTACACATATATTATATACAATGGGTTTATTAGATCGATAAATGCAGCAGTTAGACAAAAAGTATAAATGAGATATAAACAAAAAATGTACTAGCAAGCCAAGTAATAGTCTTTAACCATATTCTTAAATGTAGCCAGCGATTGGGCACGTCTAATGTGTAAAGGTAGGTTATTCCACAGGCGCACAGCCTGTACACTAAAATATAGGTCATAGTACCTGGTTGAATGTGGAGGTACTGCCAGTTCCAATGATGCCGAGGATCTTAATGTTTTGGTGTGTGTGTCACTGAGAAACGTAAAACGTTCTTTAAGATAAGTAGGAGTAAAGGGATTGAAAAGAATATTATAAAGCATAGTGAGAATATGAGTATCCCGTCAAAGACGAATTGGGAGCCACTTGAGCAAAGTGCGAAATTCTGATACGTGATCATATTTGCGTAAACCAAATATAAATCAAATACAAAAATTTTGAAGGCGTTCAAGCTTATCGAGTTGCTCCTCAGTGATATCGAGATAGCTGACATCGGCATAGTCGAGTATAGGAAGAAGAAGGGATTGTGCTAGCGTAATCTTAGTCACCGTTGGCAAGAAATTACGTAGGCGTCTCAGAGATCCTGCTGACGCGAATAATTTTCTACTAACTTCACGCAATTGAGGAGCCCAGGATAAGGTATTGTCAATTAAAATGCCTAAGTTCTTAACAACAGTGCTCATTGGCAGCACAGTACCATTGAACACAATGTCCGGTAATTGTGACCAAATTATCCGAGGTATCATCTTGGGACTTCCTACAACTATCATCTGTGTCTTAAGCGGATTCACCTCCAGACCATATTGCTTGCTCCATTCGCAAATACGCGCCAAGTCCGTATTGATTGTTCCAAATGCTCCTGCCAAATTGTGTAAAGGAGCTTGCGTGTAAATTTGAAGATCATCTGCATAAAGGTGGTAGGATAAAACTAATGATTTGGAGATGGAATCTATGAAAATTCTGAAAAGCAGAGGTGATAGAACGCCACCCTGCGGCACACCTACAGATGTATTACACCATGAAGAGAACGATTCTTCAAAGCGCACACGCTGCCGGCGTCCAAACAGGTAACTTTGAAACCAATCAACCACTGTTGGAGATATGTTAATAAAGTGCAAGATGCCTAGCAGTATGTTGAAATCTACGGTATTAAAGGCATTGCTAAAATCTAATAAGGAGAGTACCGTTAGATTTCCCTTCTCCATACCAAGCCTGATGTCGTCTGTGACGTTGATCAGGGCGCTGACCGTGCTGTGACCTGGGCGAAAGCCTGACTGCATAGGATTTAAGAGAGAATTTTTAGAAAGGAATGTATTCAATTGTTTATGTACGAGGCGTTCCAGAACTTTAGACAAAAAAGGAAGTATGGAAATAGGACGATAGTCGGAAAAGGAATTAGGATTGAATTTCTTTGGCAAAGGGATAATCTGAGCCTCTTTCCAAGACTTGGGGAATATGCTACAACAAAGAGAATGATTTAGTACATGACACAAAATAGGTAGAATTTCATCTATAATTGGATGAATCATGTTACGACTTATGCAGTCACTGCCAACAGCGTTTGAATGAATTGACATTATGCACTCTTTAACATCACAAGCAGATAGTTGGCTAAAAGTGAACGGTTGGTGACCGGGTGTTGGAAGTGATGAAAGAAGAGAGCGTACCTCTACCTAAAAGGCCGGCAACGCACTTGTGACTCTTGAGTTGCGGGTGTCCATGGGCGGCGGTAGTCACTTACCATCAGGTGACCCGTCTGCTCGTTTGCAGCATCGCATAAAAAAAAAAAAAAGAAAAATATTGTAAAGTATTAGCTTTGGTAGTCTGATCATATTTAGACGAAGAAGAGAAATGTTGATTTAACAAATCGATATCAACTCTTTTTGGGATGGTATGTAATTGTGACTTGCCAACATCCAGATTTCTGAGGAATTTCCAAATTTTGCTTGGGTCTCCGTTCTCGACAGAGCTATGAATGTATTGGCGTTGTGCTTTTCTACACACCTTACTGCAGAGATTTCGTACAGCAATGTATTTATCACGATTACCTGGTGTGGGCCTAGATTTGTACTTACCTTTAGCTGCACCTTTTTTGGATATCAGAGCTTTTATATCCGGTGTAAGCCATGGATCAGGCAAGCTTTATAGCTCGGAGTGGTGCATGAATATTATAAAGCTCAGTCAGTTTGTTGTTCATCTAGTTCTTTATTATATATAATACCAAATAAAAAAAAAATCTCTCAATGGCAGTTCCTTATATAGTAATTGTAAATGCCTAATGGATCTCAAAGAAACATGTGCCAAGTGTGATTAAATACATATGTATAAGTTAAATAGATATTTCTTTTTAACAAATGTTTTTTTCATTTATAGGTATACTAAGTTGTATAAAGATATAATAAGCTAAAGAAAATATAATACATATCTATAAAAATATATTTATGGAAATATATTTATAAAATGATCGTCAAAAAGTCTAATGGTTAGCTTTTCATGTGTACTTCGGAACGTTAGCTATCCAGGGTTAATAGGTAATAACAAATAATTTTGGCAGAACCCTGTTGACTATTCGTCGGAACGCCTAGGTTTCGCGGAACCCATTTTGGGAATCCCTGCATTAGATCAACAGGCTCGCCAATAAAATCTAAGAGGTCTTATTGTAACTCTAAGTATTTTTACTACAAAATAGACACCTGTAAATATTAACGGCATCATTTCTGTGTGGTTCTCTGTGTAGTAGTCTATACTACTATAAAAAAGGGGATGGGGTGGCCCTATCGCCACTTCATCAACCGCGTTAGGTGTCATAAAAGGCGACTAAAGGAACAGACTGTCATCTTCACGATAGTAGTCTCATTTTAGTTTTATCCTAGAAGATCTTTACCACGGCCGTGCAATACCACGGCCTCACACACAACCAATCGTGAAGTAACGATTGCTTTGCATTTCCCCCAAACGCGTCCTTTCCCCTCCCGTCATCCCCCTCTCCTCTTACCCATCATCTCATACCCGCTCTCGTCTTTTCAGTCGTCACATCCCCCCATACCTCATTACCCTCAAAGGCGGGCAGCGCACTTAGGACTCAAGTTACAGGTGTCCATGGACGGCAGTTGTCACTTACCAAATGGTGACCGATCTGTTCGTCTGTTCTCCTATATTAAGCGTTTCTTCACAACCGGATTTCTATGAGGCCGTGGTATCACACCAGTCGAGACGGCCCATTCGTGCCTAAGCAAGGCTCTACCACTGTTAAAGTATAGTTGAAAATTAGTATATTTATTCTCTCCCTTGAATAATCTTTGCCCTAACATGTCTGCTCTTTCGATGTCCTTACCTTAGCAGTCGGGAGTTAATTTGATATTAAGGTGCAATGAGGATCCCTACACTCATCCGTATATGCCTCCTGCTTAACAGGTCACCAAGATTTTCGACGAGTTAAAGGAGTTCCATCCAAGCTAACTAGGCCCTGTTAATTCTACATACCTCAATCCTCAATCCATCCAGGTTTAGTTACAAAAATATATAAATTAATTAACGTTCGTAACATTTTAGAGTTACGTATCATTATGAGAATTTAAGTTAACGTAACAATAATTATTATCTTACTAATACAGCATTTACTATAAATGCGAAAGTTTTCTATACTTTAAGGGGTAGGGAGGGGTGTATAAAGCACCCAAATTATGCCAATGCGAATTTGGTCCCATGAACGTAATAGTAGGCAAACCTATTGACACCAATCGGGACTTTATGCATGTTTGTTAGTTAGCTGATCACGCCAGAAAGGCAGAAATTAGGTACAAACAATTGGTTTTAGTCTGGAACAGCACATAGGCTTTTTGTTTTGAATTTTTGAAAAATGTATTTACCACGTGAAAGAAGTCGCGGTCAACAGATCTGATGTTATATGCTACAAATTTACTGAAGAGGGCCTCAATCCATCGCTTCTGCATGTTGTCAAATAGTGCCTTAAGGGTAACTATTGGGACAACAGCATTTGAGACAGTGTTTTATTTCTCTAAAGCGGTTCCAAATAGTTTCTAACAAACGCTGTAACAAAGTGTTGCTTAACACATTGTACTATTGTGGGTGTTGCATTCAGACCCTGGTCATGCTACAATTCTTATAGGGCATTAACCATAACGTAGAGCGGTACTTAAATACTTAATTATGAAATAAGTACAAATGAACGCATTAAATATAAAATTATACAAAACGCATGCCGTAATGGAGATGTAATTGGTTATGGAGGTAATTTTTAATGAAATAAACATTCTAATGAGAATGAGAATTAAATGAAGTCGGTATATTTATTGTTTTATTGCACATAGATATAGCATTTAACAAGCAGTTGGTCCAACTGATGCAACATGGTACCTTATTTTTTCTTCTTTTTTAGTTAGACAACTTCCAAACTAGGTGAAACTCTCATTTAGAAGATACATTACCGTGATACTCACAAAATCACCAAATCAATCAATCAATCACCTTCAAAGGCGGGCAGCGCACCTACGACTCTTGAGATGCAGGTGTCCATCTGACTGCTCCCAGATGTTCGTCTGTCCCCCTATAGTATAAAAAAAAAATAGTAGTATATTGACAGGAAATGAAGCATTGAAAGAGCATTAAAAGAATATTGCTTATAGAGATGGAATGGGGTGAATAAGAAATATTTAGGGGAGTATAAAACATATCCAAATGAAGTAACATTAAATGCAATAGGAACAATACAATATGGAAATCATTTATAATTTTAAATATTACTTTTGTTTTTTATGGTATATGAGCAGACTGGTCACCTGATAAGTGACTAACGTGGACACTTCCAACTCAAGAGTTTAAAGTGTGCTGTCCGCCTCTGAAGGTTATGAGGGGGGAGGGGAACTGGAGGAAAAAGGGCTGTCCTCTCTCACTTCTTAAATACAACGCAAGCATTGTTTGACGACCGGTTTTCTCGTATACCACATCCTTACAGAAAACCGGTATTCCGATCGAGCCGGCCTTTTCGATACCAGTTCTGATATGTTGGCCAGCCGCCTTTGATTGAGATGTTACTTACCCATAAATATTTTAACTTGACAATGTTTCAATAATAACTTTAGACATCGCGCGGTCGTGTGATCCCAAACTAAGGGGCCGTCCATTAATCACGTGATGTTTTTTTATTTTTTTAACCCCCCCTGCCCCTTGGTGATACGTTGTGATGTTTAAGACAAACCCCCAATCCCCAAAATCACGTGTATTTTTCAGCAAGTCAGTTGTTTGCACTGGCAACTGGTAAGCCGAGCCGGGCAGTCGTCGCCGCTCAGTGCACGGGGTCTTCGTTCGTTGCCTGGCAACGGCGAGTCAAAGTCACACTACACGCCACTTTTTGGTTTAGAAATCACGCGTTTGACGAAAAAATAAATACACGTGATATCTTGCTACATCCCCTTCCTTGTGATATTTCGTGATATTTGCATAACACCCTACCCCCCGTTTCGAGCCGCACGTAATTAATTGACGGCCCCTAAGCAGAGCTTGTGCTATGGCAACCAGACTTCTGATAAATAAAAATCTGATACGTATTATGTATTACACCCACTTATGATATACTCTTTACTTTTAAGATTAAACCTATATACATATATGAAATAACATATTACAACGTTAAAGAATTTAGAACTTTGCACTCATCACAAAACTATTTCTCCTGGGTGGGAATCGAACCCATGACCTCCGGCTCAGCAGTGAGAATCTCTAACCAGTATACCAACAAACCATTCGCTTTCAATTGTCTTCTATATATATGATAATAATTTCCAAACATTGGTATATTATCTGATCTTGATGTTGTCACTTGAATGATATAAACCAGTTACCAGAAATTTGTGTTCCGCATTCCTCAGTCAACTATTAACTGTTTACTTAACATTAACAAACACCAGCCAATATTTTACACAATTTAATAAGATATTCATCGTACAGACTATGGCACTTCACGGCTGGACAACGTGCGCCACAACTCTCAATCCACCGCTCGTCTTATCCAGTCTATTCGAGCTTTCTTAATCGTGTCGTAGGTCCATCTGCTGGGGGCGTCCTAGTCCGTTCGCTGATTTGTGGTTCTCACTTAAAATTAATTTTATTCTAATGGATTTTTATAGTGGTAGAGTCACGAATGGGCTGGCTCGACCATTGCGATACCACGGCCTCACAGAAATCCGGTCTGAAAAAACGCTTGCGTTGCACTTTTCCGTAGTTAGTGAGGTCGCCAGAGGCGCCCCCTTCCTATCCCCTTTCCCCTCCCATCATCCCCCTCTCTTCTTTCCCCTCCACGCATTCCCCCTTCCCCCATCACCTTCGGCGGGCTGCGCACTTACGACTATTGAGTTGCAGGTGTCCATGGACCGCGGTTGCTACTTACCATCAGGTGCCCCGTCTGTTCGTCTGTCCCCCTATATAACATTTAAAAAAATCTTTAAACTTCCAACCATGGTGAGTGGTCTTGACATAAAACTCTACAGTAAATTAATTATAATTGTGTGTTAATCATTATTCATGATAGCCACATAATTTATTAATGGGCCCGTCACTGATTAAGGCATTTATATAGTATTTGTATTTTTACAACGAATGCAAAGAACAGTGGTATATTTATAAAAACCTATTATTGACAACCCTAAGTAACATGGTAACAAGCAGTGTAAAGCGTAGGAGCCACATAAGCACTGAGACTTCACTTTACTGTGTTTACCATTTGTTAAATGAAAATAAATAATTCCTGCTGTATAAGTTCATCAGATATTTGCAAAGAAATATTAACACTAAAATACTTTTTTTGTAGAAGTTCAAAGATTACGTTGATAATTGCAAGTATTTGTTAACCCTCTAAGAAAATGGTAACAATTCTATAATATTGTCATTATTTGATTCATTTACCTCTCCAGTGTTGCTAGCAATATATTCATACATTAGTATTGTTACCGTAAAACCAATGACAAATTCACCGAGGAGGTATGAAAACTGCAGTTGTTTTGTTAGAGTTTCCAATCAAAAACGCTTAGCGAAAATAGAAAATATAGTTCTTTTTCTTGAAATAATGGAAAGAATTTAATATTCAAAGTGAAGTCTTTAAATTTATTTAAATTAAAAATAGAAAACGAAATAATTCGTGATATATTTATTTTTGATTTAGAGTTTTAAACGATATACGGACTGTCTAGCAAAAAGTAGCATTTAGATATCAAAAACAGAAAATATATAGTGTTATTGGTGTAAATAGTGTAAAAAGTGTAAATAGTGTAAATAGTTTAAATTGGGCCTCCGGAAACCTCACTTATTTCGGGGAAATGCAACGCAAGCGTTACGTCCCAACCGGTTTTTTGTGAGGTCGTGGTATCGCACCGGTTGAACCGACCCATTCGTGCCTAAGCATGGCTCTACCACTGTTAAAGTCTAATTTATCTAATTTGTTTTCATCACAAATACTATCCATACCTAAAAACCGCTTGCTTTTATATCTTGGACCGTATAACAAATCATCATAATTAATTATGCATGTAGAGCTTTCACATTTTCAATAGATTCGCCAGGGAAATGTTTCGTGGGACGGTTGCGGCTAACTGAACCGGGTGCTAAATGTAACCCAACGCTAGCAAAGACACTGTAGTGTTATAAACATGCTTTTGTTACTTCTACCTGACAATATGTCGGTTATCCATTGCGGTAAACTGAGTTGGGATCTTGAATAGTTTTATTGGTTTACTTGTCTAGAGAGGCCTCAGGTTTAAATGAATACTATTCTTTGCCGAATATACACCGATAAAATAAGTGATGTTCTGAAGAAAGGACAGAAGTACCCGAAATCAACAGGCTCGCAGGAAACGCTAAATAACAGTAGAGGAAGCTTGTGATGTATGAAAGTATAGTAGCAAGTGGCGGTCTGTTGTCCCTGGCTACTCCCGGGGGCTGGTTGAGCTTTTGTTAATGTATTCTTTGACATGTCTTCGTACATATGTATACACTTATGATGCCTACCTTTTTGGGGATACAAGTGTGTGAGTGAGTGTGAGTGTATGTATATATGGGTAGCCAGAGGATTCCCAAACGTTCACCTTTTACATACATATATACGTAATAGGGGTAAGCCAATTGACGATATCCGGGCCCAGTTTGACTGTATTATGTATACTGTATACTGCCTGATAAATAACAGTTCGATCCACTTGTAATTTTTTTTTATTTAAGTGTATAGAAAGTGGTTCATTCATTAGACGAAAAGGAATATGTGATTAATTATTGATGTGTGTATTTTACAGCGACCTAAAAATGTTATTTTAAACGAAAAGGATTTTTTTGTCACTGTCATTATCATTTAGTTAGTAATGCAAGCTTTTTGGGTACGTGTACATGTGTACGTACGTTTTAGTGATCAAATATTTTGTGTTGAATACTTTGAAAGGGCTTTTAAAAGGGTTTTGTTGTGTGTTTAAACAACTTGTCTTTAACAAAAAGCTACTACAGTGCTGAAATTATAATTAATTTACCTTAAAAAAATTCAAACAGTTTCATTCGTTTCATAATTTATACGTCAATGCTAAATTAGGTAGTATCATAGACTAACTCAATAAAATCCGTAGAGTCAAATTAGATGAACACACTACGAAATACAGTCATGCAAATTCTTTACAACTTAAAAGTCTGTTTGTAACCCGAAAAAAACTAGCATTCATAAAACAGCAAACTAAACCTTTTTCTATTCACAATAAGGCTTAAAATAGATAGATTTAACATTTGTACGAGAAAGTAACAATGGAACCAATTTGTAACCCAGTTGTGAGCAGGTACTTTGCTTAAGCACTTATTGTTGACCACACTCCGCGCACACGCTATTTGCGTCGCAGCTAAAGATATGTTCACTGTTTTGTACATATCAGTTAACTCTAGGAAATTATAAAGCAAGACCTGTCTCTGCTTTTTAATCGAGTGCGCAAGAAAGAGGGTTATGTTTTTAAGGTTATATATGTACCTAGGTATTATATTTCTTTGCCCTGCCCGCCTTTGAGGGTGATGAGGGATGGGGGGATGCGGGGAGGGGAAAGAAGAGAGGGGATGAGAAGATGGGAAAGAGGAGGAAGGAGATGAAGGGGAGAGAGGGAGTTGGGCCTCCGGAAACCTCACTAATTTCGGGGAAATGCAATGCAAGCGTTACTTCACAACCGGTTTTCTGTGAGGCCGTGGTATCGCACCGGTCGAGCTGGCCCATTTATGCCTATGGCAGTGGCTCTACCACTGTTAACTCTAGTTGACAGCATTATTATATGAGTTCGTCTAATTAAGAGAGACAAAAAAAAAGAAGAAAGTGAAACATGCAAATGTCATGAACACATCTTCATAGGTGGCCGTCTGCAGATGCGTGTCCTCTTGATGTATCTATTTTTTAAATACTGTATGCATGCAATTATACTTAACAGAGACATTTCATTTAACTATAACTCTATTCATACAAAAATGGACCTTAACTTAATAGTTAATGGTTGCATATAACTATGAACTTCTTGAGTGCTTTGTTGATGGTCATGGGTCTTGAGAATTAATGATTTTGAGATCAGTATATCAAAATTATTTTTGAAGAGAAAACTTCTTTAGGCGCGTTGAGCACTTTTTGGTTTAACAAAAATCATGGAACTCGCGTCATCGTCACCGAATGATTTTCATGAGCTATATGTGTGCTGTGTATATATGTGTTCTTTTTGGGTGAATAAAAAGCTTGAAACTCGCGTCATCGTCACCACACGCTTCACGTGTTTAGTCTAATAGCTCGACTATACAATTCATAAGTTACTTAGTTTTCATTTTTTCGGCTATCCCAGAAGACTGCGCGTATTTTTTTTTTATATTACAAATTGAATTTGAGATTTTCGTTAATAGTTGTCTCTACTAACGTTGATTTTATTTTCTATACACACTTTATCTAATCTATTGTTGGCTAAAAAATCTTTAAACATTAGAGTTAGCATTATCAAAAACCTGATAATTTAAAATATTTAAATGTGAAGATTTTTTGTATTTAATAAATCAGAAAACCATTTCCAATATCATAGTATATTTTAAAGTACCTGCTGCTTTATAAATTAATTACCACGTGTTACAAGAAAGGCTTTATAATTCATGCTAAAGATATGTATATATGTCCTAAAATAAATACATTGTCTACCCCTTAGGGAATACAGGCGTGAGCGTATTTATGTATGTATGTATGTAGAAAGAACTCCAATCGTTTAAGTCATCATAGATTGTGGTCACCTCTCACGACGATGATTTTCAATTCCAACTTCTATCAGCCTCCAGCATCCAATGCCCATGAACATGTATATATATACATATATATATATATATATACATCAATTATTTCAAATAAATAAAAATCTATGATCGCACAAAATAATCCAGATTTTTATGAGGAAAAAGCAACTTTTTTATGAGTAAGGCAACATTGATATTGATTGATAAGATTGATTGATATTGAATCAATATTGTAGTCTACTTAGTCTACAAATAACTAATAGTTTAATTTCAAAATAAGTTCAAAAGAACCGTCAAATTAATCAGTTCTTAAGCTATGATCATATAAATACACCGATAACAAACGCATTCGTGCAATGCAAAAATGTTTTCAGCAAGCTTTGCCAAGTTCAAGCTCAACGCATGGGCTGGCGCACGCTACGCCAGTGTCCGTCGTACGCGCAACCCGCAAACACGCACCCAACTAACACTAGTTCACTTAAAATCATCGATTCATGAACATATCGAGAATTATGAGCAGTTTTTAAAAATTGATCCCGTGACATATTGATACAAAGTGATCTTTAAAAATAATTTGTGACTTGTGTGTTCGATTTTTTGAATTTTGAAAATAGAATTGTTATGTTCTGTGTTAAGTGTCAAGTGAAAATTTTTGTTTATGTGTGTTAAGTGTGCAGTGACGTCATTAAAATTGACAGGTAAGTGTTTATCCACTGGACCGTTATGGAAATATTGTTGTGTGTACTTTGTATAAGTTTCGTAATAATAGCCACGATTTTAATAATAATATTTTTAAAATAGTAACATTTAAATTAAAAATTTTTGAAATGCGCCTGCATTGTCTCTCCTAAACTTTATGATCCACTCAAAGGTTGCCTGGAAAAACTGCATTAAGCAATAAAGTGCCAATTATAATACAAATTAAGAGTGGTCTAAATTTCTATTATTCATAACAGTAGTTATTACTTCATTTTAATATATTTATTGCTAAGTTTTCAAAATGGATATACTCACTAGAACTTTCATAACTCCAAAAGGAATCTGATGAAATAGAAATTGATTAAAAATATTACTCATAACTTAAACATTAAAATGTAATTGATTGCGGAAACTATTACCAAACGTCATAAAAAATATGCTATGCCCAAATTAACACCTATCTCAGTATTAGGTTACCACTCGATAAATGTTTACTGCCATTTCAATAAATATATGTCATGAGTCTAATGGTTATCTCGATACCAAAAAAATTACTACATTTGAATTTGTTTAGATTACATACAAGTCTAATATCAGGTCTATAAAAGATCTTGTAGTCCATATATATTTCAGAGCAGATATCTCAAGTGTAAATAAGAAAGAGGGTTGATATAAAATAAAACCTACTGATTAATTAACACCAGAATGTCTTTGCTGAATGAAAAGCTTGTGTGACTTCTGGATACGTAAAACGTTAAAAACAATATTTTTCTCTGTGTATAAATATAGTTTCGATATTAACATACATATTTTATATAAATACACATATATACTTTTACATATGTTCACCGGGATTGTAAAATTATGACAAATAAATTATTATGATTCTCTTTATTCATCTAAAATAGCATATTAATTAATATACCTATTTATAAAAATGTAACAAAAATAGTACACCACGACATCGGGTACAGGGACCCAGACACCGGTGGTTAGGGCTCCAAAGATAGGAACCTCCTGACAATGCGGGCCGTGTCGAGGAGAACTACCTTCTGCATCAGTACCTTGATCCAGCCATCAAGCGAGAGATTCTCAAGATGTAGATTAAGGCTCTTGGCTATCAATCCGTGAGCAGATATGACTACTGTGATTATTTTATAAGATGAATTTACAAACATTAAATACGAGGGTGGAAGATCACACATTTTTTTGTGGGACACGAACTCGTAGTAGTACGTAGTTAAGATAAGTAACATCTACGTCTGCATGATTGCCCCCTATCGTATAAAAAAAAAAAAAACTGGCCAGTTGAAACCGTAGTTAAAATATAGAATAAAAAATAAAAAAATAAGTTATGACCTCAATATTTTTTTACTATTCAACAGAATTTAGCGAATGTCAATATCTAGTAATATGACACTCTAGTATTGATACTTATAGCAATTATTGCTATAAACGAGCTTCACCAAAACATATATTTATCTATACATATATCTGTTGAACAAAACTGCGGCGTTAAAATACGTACGTGTTTCTGAAATTAAAAATGGAATGTATTTTTCCACTATAATCTTTCTCTGTGATAAATTTAATCCAGATCTTATAAAATATTTTTAAATGATTGAGTGACGAACATCTACAGCACAGGGGGCAGTGTCTTAAGCGAAGAAAGAAAGAAAGAAAAAGTTCTTTCTTTCTTTTTTCACATGAAAACACTTTATGTAAGCCTCAAATTGGAGTTCAGAGTCTGGTTGTTCTTTGTGTCCGTTACTTGAATGTTTATAAAGTGCCCCGCCATAAGTCATAATATAAGAATTAATCCGTGCGGTAGATGTCTATTAAAATAAACGTAAAAACTGGCAGGCCAATAGGCCAATAGCTAGCAGAGGCTGGAGGCGAGAAACCGAAAATCGATCGAAGTGGCGTGCAATGGGAAAGGCATATGTCCAGCAATGGACAGCGATAGGCTGATGATGTGTGATGTAATGTGAAAAACGAAAATTAAATTACAAACATCGACACAATATTGAACTTATATTGTAAAATAACATAGATTTACTCTCATGACTACAACTGACCGCCTGCTGATAGCTGTAGATAAGTAGTGAGAAATTTGAATCTTTGGTCCACTTTTTATGTAAAATCGTACCACGTGTTCTATTTTTTTTTTCTCTTCCTTCTGTTTCATTTCCAGTAGTGTTTTATGGCCAGTTCTACTGTTAACATACCTATTATTCCACTATCTTTTAGTACGACCGGTGTGTTTTTAGCTTGACTTTTTTTAACTATAATAAAAACTTCTAAAAAAAATTTGTCAAATCTTTTGTCAAAATTACATACGTTCAATATTTGAAATTCTTTTGAAAACTGTTATTCAATAATATTCAAATTTGATGAGAATTATATTAAAATGTTAGTTCTCCAGACGTGATGACCAGTTAATCAGCATTTTAATTTTGCTAAAAATTTTAACCGTTTCGTCTTTAAATACACTTATGATCTACCTAAAGTGGTAGAGAGCGCAGATTTTAGGTGTGGAATAGCACACCGTGTGGTATAGTCAGTTCAATTCCTACATACTGTTTAACTGAAAATTCCTTGAATGAATGACAGGGTCACCAGACCAGTTTGAGGTCCATACAGAGCACTGGCTGGCAGAGCTATTCTTATGCATGACGATTATCAAAAGCAAACAGTCCCGTGATTGCCATGAGAGTAAAGTTTAAATTTATAATTCATCCTACATTTCTCATGCATATATTCCGTAGAGTTAAGCAGAGGCGTCTCATACGCCGACTTCAGGCTGTACTATATGACTGATTATATACTGTCTGACTGATTATATATTGTCTGACTGATTATATACTGTCTGACTGATTATATACTGTCTGACACTTTAGGCAACACTTTGATCCCTTAGTCGCTTTTTACGACACCCACGGGAGGAAATTTTATGGCCCTATTATACGTACGTTTTTCGGTGGAGATAAACACCAAATTCGATCAATCAAAATCGTTTATTACAACTGAATTAATCATAGGTATTTTTGAATTGTCAAGAGAGGAAGTCGGTCAGACTAAGTCAGTCAGACTAAGTCAGTCATGAAGCTAGAGCTGGAGAAGAACAAGCAAGAAACTAGAAGGACACTCTTTCAAAATATATAATTTCATCATCATCATCCTCTAATAAACTCAATGTTAACATTATGCAAATTCAATAACAAATAGATCAAAAAATCAAAGGTGGTGTGAATGCTATCGCAATAATTGAATGTTATCGAAACGCCGTGGCCAACACGACAGTTTATCATGATGGTATTTTACAACAAGACGTAATTTACTTTTGCCTTGTTCATTGATTAGTTGACGTTACTGCTTACGTTAAGCTTTTATCTTTTTCTTTTAAAATACAACGCCCGCACTAGACTACTGACTAGGATTAATTCCTGTTTCGCGGGGACTTTACAAACATCCCAATAACGGACACAAAGAACACCCAAACGCAGAGAAACGTTTTGAGGATTACAAAAAGTGTTGTCCCGTGTTTGGATCGAACCCACAAACCACTTAAACCACTGCGCCATCCGTGCAGTTTACTTTCACATGGCGTCCAGATGTTCTGGATGCTCCAACTATTTCATATCAATCGTAATTAATTGAGTATACGTTTCTGGTGTCCAGTGTTTAACATAGTAACACAACGCTTTCTAGTATCTAGCACACAGATAGACGTACCAATGCATAAAAGGTTAAAGGGGTTCAGACTTCTCAGCATCAGTTATATGGAGTGCGCAACTGATCTGTTCTCTCTTTCTATATACTCCAAAATTTCAAATTTCCTGCTCAAAGTTCCCACTTGACTTAAATAGAGTTTCTCCCTATTACGTAAATGAGACTTAATTATATTCGGAAACTTGCAGGCTTTTAATGCTCCCTACTTATCCCTTAATACAAACGAAGGATGTACGTATATGCTAAAATTTTTTTTTTACATTATTATTACCTAATATTTAGCAGATTGGATTAGCATTTCATTACAAAACCCAACCTCGTGCCAATTAAAACTGGTTTAATGAGTTTAAACGTGGTCGAAACAACTGCCTGATGATTCTCGAGAAGGACGTTCTTCTACGCTGATGATGAAGCTGATAGAAGGGTGACATATCAACTGATTCGTGCAGCTTTAGGCATTGGTATGAGTTCAGTACAAAAAATCTTACATGACCATTTAAACGACAGAAAGCTCTGTACTAGAGGGATACCTCATAATTTGACAGAAAATCAAAAAGGATTGATGCCCCTCAATGCTTAAAATGTATGATGGAGGTGACTCGAATGCTGTATTTGACATCGTCACAGTTGATAAACGTTAGATATATTGTTACAAACCGAAATCAAAAGATAGTCTGCCCAATGGATGTTTATATTCCAAGTTTATATTCCATAATACATAGGAACATCATGATATTCCTTCACGTCGCCGTTGTGTGGTTCCATAACGGTTACAAAAGGCTGGCACTTTTACATAGTTGTTTCATAACTTGCACCCTGTTCATGGCTGAATATTTTTTTTGGGAAAATTGGCACTATTTTGAAAGTGAATGGTAGGAACTAGTGAAGGTGATTGACGGAAAGAGCTATAGTTTATAAAGCAATAGCTGAAGGATATAGCGTAGCATACCTGTTACTCGAACTGACTGTAACTGGTACGTTCGACTCCTCAAACTAGTAATCAATATTAATAGTAATTAGATACTAAATTACATAATTACATATACTTACACACACGCCTGGATTCCCAAAAGGGGTAGGGTCAATTACAATTTAGCCCCTTTTACTTAAAATAGGGCCAGCCTATTCCTGTCATCCGGGCACTTTTAGGAATTAGATGGGCAATTTGGAGTATATGGCCTGGAAACGGAGGATAGAAAGGGAATTAAAAGTATTGCTTATCTTGATGGAGCTTATAAGCAAGAGCTCAAGGAAGTCAGGCTCGCATACCAAAACTCAAACTGGCTAGTCCTGGGAAGTCTGAGCCCTGTAGCAAATAAAAAAGTATTTTGATAAAATTAATACAGAGCGTAAATCGACTCCTAATTATATTGTTTCATAAGAAATATCTATTGAACACTTTAATTTAATTAAGATTTATTGAAAGCTAAGAAAACGAGAATGGTATATTCTGAAAACGGTAGAATTTATGAAGGCAGTCGTTCGGCAACATAGTTAATAGTAGTTGTTGTTACTGGATTAGGTAAACGTTAAATGGTTAGAGTAAGATTCGAATATAGTTTCTAATGCAATTAGAATTGTAATTGAGCGTAGAAGTTTCTATATTGTCGAATAAATATCAATTAATACTAATTTCATCTAGGCACTGCATGACTTTTTTTTATTTATTTTTTTCGTGTGGAAACCCCCATGCGTCATCACCTCTCTGGAGCTAACGGAAAGGTGGTATGTCGGACTCGAACCGACTAAAACCACACGATGTTCCGTCACAAAGAGTCTATTGCAAGGGACCCAGAAATACTCTAACAGGAAAGCCTCCAGGAACCCCTGCAGACCTTGGTCACCTCAACAGGTGGCCACACCGCCTGGCCCCCTCTTCGGTTTAGAGATGCACCCGCGTAACACGTCCCGCCACCGTCTCAGGCCCGCTACTCCTAAGGTAACGGATAGCTCCCCCGTTACCCCCGAGAGCCAGCGAACCATTGCATATGTACTGATAAAAGTCCGAGTCTTAGCCGCCTTTACGACACCCAAGGGGATAGGGTGGCCTAAATTCACTCCAGCGGGAACCACACGGCTAAAATTGAGAAATATTTTCTATTCTTGAGAACTCTCACAACATTACTCTCAGATCTCTCACTACAAAGTAAGATCATCATAGCTCTCTTTACCTCTTCTCTGTATGAAATTGACTAATCATTTTCGTGGCAACAGACACGCATCTAAATATTTTCGGCTGTCACATAAGGAAAATCAGATCAAAAGGTCAGATTAACGTGGAGCGAGCCATGCTTCGGCACGTACGGGCCGGCTCGACCGAAGTATTACCACAGCCTCACAGAAAACCGGCTGTTAAACAATTCTTGCATTTTGTGACCGATTGAGTGAGGTTACCGGAGGAACTCCCTTTCCATTCCACTCTTTCCTCTCCTCCCTTTCTTCTGCCATAAAAGGCGGACAGTACTCTTGTGACTCTTGAGCCGCAAGTATTCATGGGTGGCGGAAATCACTTACCATCAGGTGACCCGTCTGCTCGTTTGTCCCCTTATACTATAAAAATAAGATAAGGCAAATGCAATGATTGCCTTTTATTTCTTTAATAGATAAATAGATAGATAGATAGATACTCTTTATTGTACACGTGAGGTATCAAACAAAGAACATAATAATAGGTGAGTACTAATGGCGGTCTTATCACAATCTGCGATCTCTTCCAGACAACCTGATGGACTATACTACAAAGAGTAAAAAAAGATAATAGATAAGGAAATAAAAAGTAAAACAATAATAAACAAAAATAAGAGATAGAAAAATAAACTAGGTAAAAACAAATTACAATTAAAAACATGTTATATATACATATATAAACACATACATACACATAGGTAGTGATCCTTGACGAGCTTCTGAAAGACAGCTAGTGAGTGAGCAAGTCGGATATCTCCTGGCAATGCATTCCAAAGGCGTGCGGCTTGAGACAGTTTAATGTCAAAACAAAAGCTTGATATACTCATCATAAACTATACGATAGTGAAACTTCATGGCGATCGGATAAGCTATATTTTATGTGAATCAATACACCATAGGCCATAATAGCATGCGTGGGTGTTTTAGCATGTTATGGCTGAACTTACTATACTTATTAAGAAAGTCCCTTTGCGTAATCCGCAGCTTGATTTAGTAACTCTCGTTTCTATAGGATTAAGGATTTAAAACCAGCTGATATTTATAATTCATATGTTATATGGGACCTGACACGATGTTTAAGGTTCGTATAAACGTATAAACGTATAAACGTATAAATATAATCGTATAAACAAACGGTATAAAATATTTTGTTTCTTAGAGAGTAACTTCCTTTTCAACCGATTTCAATAAGGAATATGGTCTCAATTTGAATTTTCAATGTGAGATCCGATCTTAAATTATTTTAATGAAAAGAGTGCCTTTACGTTTGCGTACTCAAGGTTGATCCCATTTCTATCTCTAAGGGGGGAAATTCATGGATGAAAGTGGATGATATTCTTTTTGAAAAGTTATTTAAGATGTCTGATCTACGTTTTAATTAAATAGATAAAAACCATTTCACACTCAGATAAGTTCGCCTTTTTATATATTTCCTTAGCTTGATATTTTTTATAGCCACCCTCGTTACATCTAGGGTAACCCTCAAATAGACTTGTGACTAGAGATAGTTTCAAGAGCAAAATAACTATAAATCAAGTGGGTACGTAAGCGCAGCAGCCCAGCGCTGAAATGTTGATGACTTCGTACTGGGGGTATTTGATGCTTGTCGTAAGTAATAAGTTTAAGCGTTTACGCATGTTTCTTTAAATTATGTTACTTATGTGCATTGTGTTATTCAAAACTGACAATAGATTTCGCCTGTTAGTGTAGAGGTTAGTGACCCTGACTGCCGAGTCAGAATTAAAAAAAATAGTTCCGAGTGTGGGTGTTCTTTCTGTCCTTTATTTGTATGTTTGTAAAGTCTTTCGTAACAAATAAATAATTTCTAGTGCGGGCAGGGTTTTATAATAAGAAAAGTCTAAATCTACAGGACGGAATACTTTATTATCTACAGATTTGTTTTCCAAAAAATAAAAACTGGAATCAACAGCTCTCTCAATAATTGCTCTCTTAATTGTAGTCTGCACTATCCAATCTCTTGTATGATATATTAAACAAGAGTGTTTATTGTGACATTATTTTAATTCCTAGATATTTTTAATATATAGGTAAAATTTTAGATAGTAAGACATTATCCGGATTGTGGACACCCCTACACTGAAATAAAGCTGGTGGTGGTAATATACATATATCACGGTTGTCTATCATTGGGGTTACTACTTCTCTAACTTAATATGGAAGATGTCTCTTGTAATCTTAGAGTGATGTGCTCTCCTTAATTTGGAAAAGTGCCTTTCGTCTACGACTCCGAAAGTGCCAGCAGGCTAATGCTTACGGAGGCTTGTTTAAAGCTCTACAGCGCCTTTTATATCTGCGAGATAAGAGTCTTTTTTGCCATGCTAAATTGCCACTTCATAAAATGACACAGCGTATATAACCGCTCACCGCTTGTTGCTTGCACCAAACGATACAAAACCAACTTAGCTTGACGTAATGACAAAATTATGTGCGCTTTGACAAATCTTAAGCAATTACTGTTAACGTTTATAGATTTACTAAGCGTCACCTAACACTCGTGTAATAGACACCGTTGTAATTGTACTTGCTATTAATACTGTTAAACTGTAGAAATAGCACAAAACATTATTTTTATTACCTGAAGAAATACGTACTATCATGTAGCACGTTGTTTCGCCAAGGAGATCTGATTTACCTGTAAAACCGCGACACAAGTATATAATGTACTAATCATTCATTAAATAATAACAATTATTAAGTATATATGTAGTGCAGCTAGTATCAACTAGATGGCGTCGATGTATGTTTTTGATGAATGAAAATGATTCCAAATTTTATGCGCCATCTTCACGGGCTTGACACTTCGGAATGATACCATCTCTTTCATCTTCGCGTGTGAACTGTCACCATTATTATTTTAACTTCTCTTTCTTATTTAGACTTCCACAAAGAACAATTACTGCTAACGAGTCTACATACAATGGCTTATTGTCCTTTTTATCAAGTTGTTTTTTTAAATAAGCGGAAGTACTAAGTTGCACCTGTTCTGCGGATTTCATCATTGACATCTCAACTTAAATTTATCATGTAAAAAAACTACTAACAAACGAAGGTCGCATTATATGCTTCAAAACATGAATTGAAAAGTGAATTTTGTTTTATAATATTTGAGAGATTTAAATTTTTCAACTCTCATTTAAAATCAAAGGCGTATTAAGTCAAAATTAACTTTTTCAGAGGTTTGGATAAGGAGCTTGGACGTTACTTACATATACAAATGTGACGGTGAGGTTCTCGAGCTTTTGATACTAATTTCCATTCACCCCTATAAGGAACATTTCTCTCATTTTTCTTTTCTATCCTTCCCTTATTTTTTTTTTTTTCACAAAACTCGTTTTTTATTTTTAAACTAGATTTCAGTAGCTTAATGCTTCGCGTTAGTTTGGTGGTGATGGGATCTGGGTTTAAAATAAAAAAAGCATCTAAATTCAGATTTTTGTATTTAGATGCCAATCAATTTGAAAACAAACATAAATTGTAAAACACATACTGTTTGATGGTTATCTTTTGACACAACGTTTCATATTAGATATTCTATACCTTGAACATCATAAGATTGGTTTAAAAAAAAGCTGTTTCTGATTATCTATTAGCCAAACAAGTATTTGTTCATGCATATTTTTTATATAATTATAAACCAAAGTTTCGTAGCCGGCCGGTAGGAGAAGCCTCATTGTAGCGTAACATTACTTTTTAAGTTTATAAAGACGAATTTAACTGCCTGCTGTTACGATATACTGGCCGATATTATAGTTTCAGTTAGTATAGTTTCAGATATTTTAAACTTATTTATACACACATATACTGATGAGGTAGTGCACGCCCAAGTTTATCCGACTCTAATTTACTCCTACTATAATTTACAATGATTCTTAAGCTTAGATGAGAGAGGAGACTCAGTCTGACGTTAAGTACCTTCGCGACTAGATGACTTACTCCTTGAAAAAGGTCTCCTGTCGAGCCCGAAACTAGTCGGGCATCCCCAAAATACACACGTGAGTTAAACCGTATATTTAAATAAATACTATCATATTGTTTTCTTTTTCCTTTTTATATTTTATACATACGCTCAAGCCTGCATGCTATAATACTTACACAGAGGTGTATTAAACACTCACATTTTGCGAATGTGGAAGAAGCCGGTCCCACCAACGTAAGGGCAGCCTCTTGCCGTCTACCGGGTACTGTATGACTCTATGACTGTCATTTTTTACTATTTATAATATAAGACATAAACATATCAGTACTTATGATAATGTGTATATTAAAGTAAAGCGCCTCATGTTGGTTCCGCTCAGCTCACCGCACTTCTTCGCTTCAATGGCACCCCGCCCAAAGTCAAACCTAATTATTGGTATTCGCTGCATGTTGCCGTAAAAAAATCAATAGTCTTTTAATTTAATACAGACGATATTTCACACCGAGACGACTTTATATGATAATTTTAGTAGTAACGGAAGGGCTTAGTTATATTTACTTTACAGTTAGACGGGTACTATCAGAATAGTTTTCGACAGTTTGAAGAATACGTAGTTCTGAGCCATGGTTTTGTCATATCTTATCCCGAATGCTATATTCCGTGAATGGGAAAAAATAGGAATTTAAGTTGCTGTTTAGGCATTCTAAGAAAGACGGGAACACACTCTTCTGTGTTACAACAAAAATTTGAGTACACAGGGCGAATTTATTTTATTTAACATGATTTAATAAAAGTGGAGTAATAGTAACGTTTTCAGAGTACATGTATCCGAGTTTCTTTATTCTACCGTAACTTCATCGTTTTCTTGGATCTTTATACGGCCCCGAGTGACAAGATTTTGATATTTCATTAATGCTGATTGATGTAAGTGACTACCACCGCCCATGGACATCTCAAACTTAAGAGTCGGAAGTCTGCTACTAGTTTCTGATAGAGGAGACGTGTTTTGGTGTAGGGTATGAGTATCATAAACCCACTTTTTGAGGTAGCACATTGTCCTATTCATTGAGTACTAGATCGGCGGTCATCCAATTTTTAAACCTTTGATCATATGTGACTACTACCCAGTATTGGCTAGTCGTGGCCAATGTGGTTTTAGTGGCTAGGAAATAATTACCCATTTTTTTTATTTACTTATTACGCTTATTAAATAATAGATTCCGTTTTTTATACTGTACTTATTAAATACCCACAGTGTATCTTCAAACCTATTGTAATAATTGCTTACTTGCGAAATATCGACATATTATTTTCCCACAATATACTATCAAAAGCACCGTAATTGCTTCATATATTGCTCTGATATTCATAATTTATGAAAATCACCAAATGGTTTCGATGTAAAAATATTTTTCATTTAAGTAAATAATTATATATGTATATTCTTACGAGAAAAACAACTTTCTGCATACCCCAACTGAACTGAATTGTACTGTAATAATTTGTTGAACATTTCCAGTTATATTAATACAGTGAACTAAGTTCGTCTACAGGTCTAGTATATGTATAAATTGTGTTATTATAAAATGCAGAAATAAATATCATTACTATAAATGTGAAACAAATGATATGTAGTGATAAAATTTTATTGAAAATTATAATATTTTTTTCTATTATTAAAGAGTAAACCAATTAAGTTAAAAAAATTGCTTAAACTCCATACTAAATACAATATTAGTGCAAAAAGAGTTGCTAGAAAAATTAGGTATTTGTAACATGATGCGCGTACAAACAATTCGGGTCCAAGATTTATTATATATTATATAAATATACAGATCTACGTTATAATCTTCATACACATATTGTACAAAGACGGACCTAATGCTTAAAGCAGTTTCTGACAGTCAATCTCGGGGTACAACAAAGGTAACAGTGGTAGGTGCAAAGATATTAAATAACATTTAGCATAGAGTTATGAATTTATTGATTTTGTCTTGCAGTATAGTCAGTGCAGCGACATGCATCCTTTATGTTTAATATTATAAATCTCCAGGGGACTTTCTTTTTAGCCTTTTGAATGTCAAAGTTTTATTAATTAAGTGCACAGTCAGTATATTTGGATGGTTTCTTAGTCTATTTCTGTCTGTCGGATCTCATTGAGTGCTTGATCTCTTCTTGGACTGGTATGATTTCAAGGTCGTGGATTAATTGTTGGTTTGTTACAAACCATGGAACGTCTGTAATTATCCTCAGCATTTTGGACTGGAACCTCTGGAATACTTCCAGGTTCGAGTTAGCAGCTGTACCCCATAGTTGGACACCGTAAGTCCAGATTGGCCTGAGTATACATCTGTATAATAGGAGTTTGTTCTCCGTTGACAACCGTGATTCAGAAAGATAGATAGAAAAATTAATCTATAAAAAAATAGAGCAAAGAGAGATATATAATTAAAATTAAAGTATAACTTTAATTTTAATTAAAATTAAAGTATAACTTTAATTTTAATTTTAGATTTGTAAAAGAATTTGGTGTCTCAAGTAATGACTTGCGTATATGCAATATACCAAGAAACATATATGGTCCATCTTGACTTTGCTGATCGTGCAGTGAACTGTTTAGTGTCTATTTCTAATGATCATTATCTAAGTCCTAAGTGATTTATAGATGTTTGTTTTAAACTATTCATGTCCATCACAACCTAGTATGTACTTAGCCTCTAAAATTTAACAAAACATGCTAGCTTAAGCAGACTGTGGTATAAATGGTAAACCCACAAACAGACTTTCTACTGTATTGTACGAGTATGTGCAGCGCGTCTTAAACGGAATGCCGTTGATTGGCCGGATGCTCAGCGTTGAGAACTATGGAAAGAAGGGACAAGATATGAATGCTACCATGAACAATAAATTTTATAGTTCATTTGGGTTCCGTATAATTAGCGGCTTTTTAATTATTGACACGTGTGTATGATATATGAGTTTGGTCTGTATGTATAGTCTACGGTGAGACCGCCTAACTATCCGGATAGTTAGGCTGCTGAGTATCTCTCAAAATGAGACTAGTTTCATGTCTTCAACTGAAAAGAAGAGATACCCGAGTATGTCAAGAAAACGTCAATATGTGTGCATATGTGTGCTTAAAGTGCACAATTAACGAATACTGTCTTATTCATGATGTTTATGTGATGTTATTATAAAACTTGGCCTTCAGAGGTTGAAAACAGGATTGAGTTAAACCTAAATAGAATAATAACATTCCGGATATTTATTAAATATATAAATAAAATTAAAATTGACATACAATCGGACCCACACTCGAAAACACTCGTTTATAGGAGCTAAAAAGCAATATAATGTGTTTGCCGGTATTGAGCACATTACGCTTCGATTTTACTGAACCATGTTATAGAACCGAATCATATCAAACAGGTATTTATAGAAATTGTTACACTCATTAAGAGATATACTCATGTCTATATACAGTTAGGGACAGGCAGCGGTGTATTAAATACCCATTATTTACCTAATAAGAATATGGTCCCACTTACGTAACGTATAAAAAGTCTATTTTTTTTATAATATTTTTGGCTAGACGAACAGACGGATCATCTGATGTGACAACCGCCGTCCATTGACACCTACAACTCAAGATTAGTTCACTGCCTGCCTATGAGTTTGATCAGGGGTGGTGCTGATGCGGTGGGAAAGAGGATAGGTGGAATTCTAGGAAATGCAACGTATGCGTTGCTTTACAGCCGGTTATTTGTGAGGCCGTGGCATCGCATAGGTGGAGCCCCATTCATGCTTAAGCATGGCTCTCCCACTGTGTATATCTATCGCCGTTACCAGTCATTTAAGAAATTAAAGATAGGAAAATTAGAAGTATACTGAAAGGTAGAGGTATGAACAAAGGAGGGCAAGGACTTACAAAACTGCATTAGGTAGCATTTACTGTAACTCGAACTGTCGCCGGAACGGTCCGAACCCTCAAAAATAATAAGATATAACAGAATTTCAAATCTCGATGGTCATTTTAATGACTCACTGGGCGAGACTAATGATTGGCTCAAGTTAGTACAGCCGTAATAGTTACCTGGAGTTCTATAAGTTCTTTCGTTTATGGTCCTTGATCTGTGGAGCTTTTTACATCCTTCCACTTTTGGCATACTCAATACTCAATATTTTATTGCATGCCACAATGTTTATAGATATAGTTATTATATTGATTATAAATATATTTAGATGATCGGTGACCCTGTCGGGCAAGCAACTTAGGAGAGATGAAGGCATATTTTACAACATTTCAAATAGTATTTAAATATAAACATAACAGAACAGATGTGCTGTTTTTGTTGTTATTGTTTTTACTTCTATTTTTTTTTATATCGATATTTATAGGTATTTCAAGTTTAATCACTAAGGTAGTCATTAATACTGTAGAAGCGTTTGGTCAAAAGCAGTTCTTTTAGTAGTTCGTAGTTTTTCTTCATTTTTACTACTAATAATTATAGATTTTTGTGGACATTACTAATGTACTGGATGAGTGTATATTTAATCGCGAGGGGGGGCGATTTAACCTTTCTTTGTTTCTTAGTGAATATGTTGTCTGTTTATATTTTCGTTTTGTAAAGAAATCTGTGTGTTTTTTTACAAATTTGCATATTTCCAGTATGTACGTATATACAGTATATATAGATTATCATTAAAATATGGCTTGCAACTGTCAGATATTTCATTGTTTAATAATATACTTATTAATTTTTTTGTAGAGTAAAAAGTGTCGATGCATCAGTTCTACTCCCCCAAATTATAACACCATAGCTAAACCATGAGTATAGCCATAATAAGCAGCTAGTGCGGTTTAAATCTGTGGTCTTTTTTATTTCTCGTAGAGTGTATTTGAATTTAGATATTTTTAAGCATTTTTTTTATGTGTGATTTCAAGTTAATGTGTGTATCAATTGATATTCCAAGGAGGGTGAACTCAAAAACTCATTTATGATCCCTGAATAAATTAACAATAAAATTCTGTTGCAATTGCTAGTCCTGAACAATGTTGAGCAAGTTGTATATATAGTATAACGAATGTCTATGCCCAAAATAAATTTGCCAAGATCATAAGCTTTTAATTTCGATAATTATCAAATTAATAATTACGACACTGCTAATAAATAAGTTAGTTATAATAGCAATGAACTAAATTATGTCAATACAGGTAATTGGAACACTTACAACATCATTTAAGTTTATACAATATTTAACTTGACTTGAAACATTAAGAAGTTCCCAATTAATACTGCAACATATTTTCATCATTTTTTTTTCATACAAAGGGGGACAGACGAACAGACGGGTCACCTGCTGGTAAGTGACACCGCCGTCCATGGACACTTGCAACTCAAGAGTCGCAAGTGCGCTGCCTGCCTTTGAGGGTGATGAGGGATTGGGGATGCAGGGAGCGGAAAGAAGAGAGGAGGGATGAGGATGATGAAAAAAGGAGAAAGGAGATGAGAGGAGAGAAATGGGGGAGGGGGAATTGGGCCTCCGGAAACCTCACTTAATTCGGGGAAATGCAACGCAAGCGTTACTTCACAACCGGTTTTCTGTGAGGCCGTGGTATCGCACCGGTCGAGCCGGCCCATTCGTGCCTAAGCATGGCTCTACCACTGAATCATATTATAGTGATGTGACAAATGTCGAAACCGGAGTTACTATAGTTATATATTCTCGCAATGTTTGCTTTGTAATTTAATTATTCAGGTTTTTTAAGATTATCTTATGAAGCAAGTTCTTATTATGTAATTTTTTGTGTTTTGATTTCTGTGCTCTAATTTTTTAATCAAGGAAAACATGTTATTTGAGAAAGTGCAGAACAACCAATATAATATAATAACCCTTTAAGATTTTAGTTTCAATATTCATGAGTTATATATTTAGAATTATATTCATCTTATTTAAAGAGTAAACGGCAATACATAATTTAAATTTAATTTTCTATTATTTTTTTATAAATTAAACATATGAAGTCAGTTAAATTTTAAGTTTCTAACTCAAAGTTATTTTGTACAAATGATTTGTAGTGTTTCCAAAAGTCTACTACTAAGAACACACAAAGTTAAAGTAATTTGTTTCATTAATTATCTAGCATTAACAATACTTTTAAGAAACAAAATATTTTCAATGCTGGAGTCCCGTGGTATTCATGCTGGAGTAAAATAGGACATCCCCAGCTTTTCCCAGTTGTGTCCTAAAAGGAGACCTATGGATCCGACAGTTATCTATCAGACAGTATGTATACAGTCATACAGTACCCGGTTGACGGCAATAGACTTGCTCCTAGACTAAATGATGTTTGGCTAAATATGATGAGTGTATGTATGTATGCAATAAACTATAAATATGTTCTAATTTATTTAAAGAAATATGTACCTTACCGCATAATTTTCGACACGTTATCACGTTAGTGGGACCAAATTCAAATTGGCAAAATGTTGGTATTTAATACATCTCTGCCTACTCTTTAGGAGATACAGATGTGAGTGTATATATGAATGTGTATGTAAAAGTTTTCCCACCTTTTTTTAAAATTCTACACTTGCACCAGTAACTACAAAAAAAAATTCAAATCTTAGTGGGTCGCTATAAAAACTTAACCTTCAACCTCTGGACGGAACAATAAATTACTTTTTTATTTTTACTCCATTCCATAATTGTTTACTTAGTAACAGGCAGGCGTGCCACCAGGAGCATGTGAGGTCCCAACGTCTTCTCTTATATTTGCACACTTCAAGTTTTGTATCAATAGGGATTAAATTTTGTGTAGAGTCCATCTTAAATAAATACAATAAAGTAACACAGTCTAGATTTGCCTGGATTTTTTTGTCTATAAAATTGTAACGAGGCTTTTTAAATTAAATATTAAAAATAATGAATGATACACGAGTGCAAAAGTACTAAGCTTCATAATGATATTACCTTACTAACTAAACGTTTAATTAATTAACCAGATAATACTGAATCTGGTTTTTATAAATTGGACCTATCTTTACACGTGTCAATGTAGTCATATAAAAATATTTGTTTTATAGTTAAAAAAAAAAGTAATGTGACGAGCCAGTCTAACGCTTGACATAAATCAAATGTTTATCGAATAGTTATAAAATTAGTAGTATACAAAATGTTATGGTTCTCTTGAGAATTAATTTTCCATAAAATTCTAATATTATCTATAAACTAATCTGAGTATATAATGAAATATGACTGTCTATGTTATACTTCCACGCCTTTTTCGTGCTACGATTTATACACATATTTGTTATTCGGTAATCTTTATTCAATATAGAACGCCCTATATTAAGTTTATAAATGGCACTTGGATTTAATATTGCTTTTACATGCGAACGGAAGCTCGTCATCAATGAATGAGATCAAACTAATTTGCATATTTTAAATTAAGGTGAACTCGTATCAATAAACTGCTAACACTGTGGCAAAGAATGTGATAATGTTTTCGATATTTTAGAAAAGTTTAATTAATTGTCTTTTTAGAATAAAGCCGTCTTTGAAGTATTCGAATAAGTCTCATAACGTTAACATCTATGTAAGGAGGATAACATTCTTTATTAAAAGTAAAAACGGTGTCATACACTGTGTGATAAGCAAGCAAGTGAGGGTCCTGGAACTGATTGGTTACCTGAAAGTCCAAGAAAGAAAACTACTAACTAAACGAGACGCAGACAGAATAACACACTTAGTTCAGTAATTCGAAACATACAAATGGGTTTAAGGAGATAGATCTTAAATTTACAAGAGTAGTAAGCATTTCGCGGTCGCACCAAAATTTAGAATTCATTTCAGCTTTATGCTGGGCACTGGTGGGTGCCTGGCGCTGGTTTTCAACTGGGCCCATTCATTTTTTTTTTAGAATGCCTGTGTGTATGCGTGTGTGATGTAATAACTCTTTATATCTATTACGCTTTTAATACAATTATCATATATTAGCCACATTTGGCCTGGTAAATATAAACAATATTTTATGTAAGTATGATTTTCGTGTGGTTTCATATGATTTGATTGCCGTGTGTTTCTTAGTGGAGTAGACTAGGGCCACACACGGGACTGTTATCTATTATACAGTATGTATACAGTCATATAGTGCCCGGTAAATTGCAATAGTATAAATAAATTCTAATGGGCATAATGTTGTTGTTTAATACACCTCTGTTTTATTTGGGGCTACAGGCATGAGCGTATGTATGGTAAAACCTATTTAAATAGTTAAATTTATGTTCGTCACCCGACTGTGCAAGAAGGAGGACGTCAGTGAAAAAAATAAAAGAGAAAGTTATAAATGCAGTAAGTGATTCACTTCTATCTATTCTTTCCTCATGCACTACTCTGTTGAACGTCATTATATAAAGCTCTCTCACTGTACATATTATGTATGTACATGTGTCCATACCATGATCATTCTTTTGCTTCTCAACTGTCATGTTCACTACTTACTTTATGTTTGCTAATTTTAGATTTTACCAGACGTATTCATTCTTCACCAAGTTTCGACATTTCAAGATCTCATCCGTTCTCTTCTTTTTGGTCCACATTCAGCTCCATGCATCTGACATCTGATGATCTTAAATTGTTCTCTTAGTTTAAATGGAAATTTATTTTTTGATAATAATACCATTCTAAAAAAGATCTGTTCACCACATTACTTACCGTATTGTATTGTCGAGTGAGTGAGAGTATCGAAGGCGATGGACCTTCGATACTCTCGAGGCGGGCTTCGCGCTGTTTACGATTAACGGTGAAGGTGACTTGCACATGTTTGACGGTGACCCGTCACCCGTCATAAATAAAAACTGCAGTAGTAGAGCCATGCTTAGGCACGAATGGGCCGGCTCGACCGGTGCGATACCACGGCCTCATAGAAAACCGGTTGTGAAGTAACTCCTCTCTTCTTTCCGCTCCCTGCATCCCCCATCCCTCATCAACCTCAAAGGCGGGCAGCGCACTTGAGACTCTTGAGTTGCAAGTGTCCATGGACGGCGGTGTCACTTACCATCAGGTGACCCGTCTGTTCGTCTATCCCCCTATAATATAAAAAAAAAAGTTTTTAAGTTTTATTGAAAATATCACAACAGTAACTGCTAGTCCCACCGATCGCTTCACTTTAAATATTGATACTACATTAACCACATAAAATACCATTTTATTCCGTATCCAAAACTAATTATAATGATAGATGAAAAATGAAAGTGTATCAGTACTAATAGCTTCGACTCGTGAGGTCCAGTACATTGAATATATAAATCAAATAAACTTTCAGATAGCCGTCTGCCCAAGCTAATTGAAAACCATTTATATCGATTAATTTATTGTGACATGACGGTCAGCGTTGCTCATACAGCTTTACCGAAATACATGTGTTCTAATACATAATATACAGTAACAATATTTTAAAATACACGCAAATAGTTTCTAGAATGTCAGAATTGTTTATTAAAATCGGTTGCTACAACAGAGTTAGTTACATGTTACTGTATTACTCAAACTACTCTCAAACAATCTATTTTAGTGGCTTAGCTAGTTAACTAAAACAATTGTACGACAATTTCTAACCCCAGCGATAAAGTTTCATTCACTAGTCTTAAGTTCAAGCGCAACACATTCTATGAAGCCTACATGATTCATTGCTAGGCATTTGCGAACCAGTGTACTTAGTGGCCACAATTTTAATACCTTAGCTTCCATTGTTATTGCCAAGGGCGGTCTCATTTCTTGGAAATTCCGTGTAAGTCCCAAAACATTTGACTTTCTTGGAATAATTGCGGTAAAACAACATGACTTTGTTACGATTCCGACAGATTTAAAATGTATGAGATTTAGTTACGGGTGACAATAAACGTCACGGATAGTACCCAAGATATGGGACCGCAAACCATCAAAGCGTAGTAAATTTAAAATACCCAGTTATTTTATATTGTACATTGGTATGAAATGCTTTCATTTTTAACTATTAAGCTGTCAACAGCTAAACAGATTCAGAACAGTTATACTAAAATATATTAACGTAGTCTAAAAGTTCGAAATACAAAAACAAGTAATATCAAATTAAGACGCAAGAGAGAAATTTAAATGACCAAGCTGGTCATTCCATTTCAGCCCTCATTACCACTCGCTTTGTTGGAGAAAGTGACCCAATTTAACGTTGCTTAAAAGGGACCGACGTTTAACCTCATTCGTTTTGAAACCCTTACCTAATTTGTCCACGGATTTCTATTCCAAAGTATCATAATTTAAGTTATCTATATGGATATTGTGCTGCCTAACATTTGTTTTGTCACTTAGTACACGGGATTTGTCATATAAATTATGGATTTGTATTTAATGCATTGTGCCAGTAAATTTTGATTCAGCAAATGTTGTTTCTTTGCTGGCATTATTGACTTGGAGGTTAATTCATATTTACTGCTCTACTGTTGAGTAGATTTAAATTTGTAATCGTAAATTTCATTGTTTATTTAAGGAATTTAAATAACATATTTATTTGTTATGGGAACATTCCAAAAACCAGTATCTTTTAATTATTCCGTTAAAAATTATTAACGAAGGCATCCCAAATAACCGAACCTTTTTACTTTTAACTGTTAGGCCTTCGTTCCACGCATTTAACATTGTATTAAACATGAAATACTTACTATAAATATCAACAACAACCCAACAAAAGCAAATTATTTCAAAAGCAAACATATCCTCGTTAAAAAACTGGCGCCATGAGACAAAGAAAATATCTCAATAGAACCCCTTGACCGTAGCAGATCCGCAAGTAGTACTTGAATGCGTGAATGACTTTGAACGTAATAGAAAAAGCAGTCAATAGAATGATCTCTTAGTTATTTGAACAGAGGGTGACAGTAACATGATACCAAAAGGGATACAAATGACGGATCCGATTTTTAAAAAATATTTCAAGTGATGAAGGGTGCTCTTCTTTTGTAAATTTTTCCAGTTCTCTTGTTCCAGTTATGTGTTTCACGTAGGCGTATGAGTTTAGGTTATATTGAGATTATAGTGATTAGTCCAGTAATTAATTTGTCTATGTGAATAAACGAATCATCATCATCATCATCATCATCAGCCTATCGCAGTCCACTGTTGGACATAGGCCTCTCCCATTGCTCGTCACTACGATCTATTTTCAGCTTCCCGCATCAAACTCCTGCAAGCCATCTTGCACAAATCGTCAATCCACCTGACCTGTGGCCGTATAATAAACGAATATGTATTAATATTTATATATAATTTTGTATAATTTATATTGTAATTTACAAATGTCGTTTACTAATGACTTATTTTTTACTACAGATGTATTAATAACGAATAAACTGTATAACTCAATTCAATGTCGGTACTCCAAATTATAATTGTTTAACCTAAAATATGGCATAAGTATTTATTACATGTTCCACACAGCAGCGTGATTCCAAATTATACGACGGGTACTAGACTACTGATAAACATCGGACGTTTATACCTATTCTAAATACGTGTTATAGATACATTATACTCAGTCAGAACCATTAGTCATTGGTGGGAATCCAACCCACGACCTCTCGTTTAGCAATCAGGATCACTGACAAAATTGTTTCTTCGTTTATTAAATTATACAAGGATTAACAAAGTCTGACACTTATTAAATAATTGTTTTGTATATTCAACTAGACTTTACTTTACTTTCGTGATTTGTATACATTCATATTTAGTTATTAGTAAGTCTTAATCGCGTATATATTTAAGGTATACTTGTTAGACTGAGTCAGCACGTGACCACGGCCGAAACGTAGAGCAATTATCAGATATTTGTACCTTAAATACATACACAATTAAAACCCGCATGAAATAACTTTTAATTAAATATGTATACAATGCTCGATAGTCGGCAATAGTTTTGCCCTTTCTTACGTGAGATATGAAAAATTACGGTTCCTAATATTTTGATACTCGTCTGCCTACGCCTTCAGGTAAGTACAGGTTTATGTATTTTTTTATAACATAGGCAGACAGACTAATAGACGGGGTCACCTGATGGTAAAGGACAATAGCCGTCCATGGACACCTGCAACTCAAGAGTCGCAATTATTTCTTTTTGCCTTTGAGAGCGATGAGGGATGGGGAAATGCGGGGAGAGGAAAGAGGAGCCAACGCTAACCGCATTCAATTCGGGGAACCAGTTTTAAGGATGGCCTTACCACGATAAAAATGTATTTACATATGTATAATTTGTAATATAGTTCAAATAACTTAAATTTATTGTAGACTGTGACCATACCTACATATGGCATCTCCTGTACATCTATCTGTCTATACACCCTACATCAAATAACAAAAACATAATATTGAGTCATACCTATGATTCAAACGAACCGTTCATCTGTAACACTGGCCACTTAAATTAAAACATCGTATTCACTGTCAATTATTTATTTACTATCTCATCTAAAGTGTTTTTCTCTGATGCGTACAAAGGACCACAATATGTATTTGCCACTTAAATCAACGCAGGCTTTGCGACCTCAATATGTCACACCAATATGCTTCTTTGAAGAATTATTCTAAAGACAGATGACAGCAGACAGTCCTAAAGCATCTGTAAGTCAAAATTAAATGATGCCTTATCTTTTGTTGACAGCAAGAGAGTGATTGCTTTGTGTTAAATACTCAGCATCAAAGCAGACCGCACTGCGTGTACTTTTAACGAATCCGTTTTAAATCTAATTATTTTTAGTCAAAGTGGACGTTTGAATGTATTATACGAATTGATGGTCAAGGATATTTTTGATTCTGTTTTCAAAAGTAGAGTACAATATATATTTTATTTCCAACACGCATGCTTATATCCTCGAAATGATTAGCAGTAAGCCCACATTTTACAGGCACTAGGAGCAAAGTATATTTTTTTTAACATTATTAACAGATTTTTTTTTCGTACTGGCTGCTGCCATATAGTGACAAAATATAACTTAAATATCAATAAAACTAGGTTACGGTGTAACTAAGCAAGCGGTTTATTGGACCTACTAGCTGTTTGTAATACCACAAAGACGGGATTTCGACAAAGTTGTTAGTTTTGCATAATAAGATGTGACGTCATACTCTACAGTCAAATTATTTATTAAGGATTATGAACCTATTTGAAATGTGGAAGAGCCATGCTTAAGTATGAATAGGACGGCCCAAGCGGAGTAATAATTCTTCTCATTCTCACAGGAACCAACCCTCCCCTTTTTCATCCCATCCCTTTTACTCTCTTTACTCTTGAGTTGGAAATGTCGTGACCCGATTGCCCCTCCCCCCCCCTCCCACATAAAAGAGATATATTGAAAATATTAATAATAATAAAACTAGCTCAGTTAATGTGTTATTTAAATATATTTTTGCCTAATTGACTCTCTACACTTTTCATAAAATTTCTGTGTACATAACTTTTAAGCAATGAAGTTATTTCAATACAAAAAATTTAAAGCTTTTCCCGGAAGCTTGTATTCACACTATTTATCATTCAATAATGACACTTATTAGGTTATAGTAGATACCAAAGCTACTAAGCGTAATGATAAAGTATGCGGTTGTAAAAATTCTTAAGGTTTGCTCGTTGGCGCCAACAAGAGTCCTTGAGTTAGTAGCAATACTTGACTGCGCTTCGATGTGTCGACAAATACATAAGCACGCAGAAGCACCTACAAAAATAATATAGAATTCTTACCTATTAATTGCTGCTAACTCGATAAGAGGTGTTATTGTATATATTATATAAGTCTATTAGGGACTTTGATAATTGTATTGCAAATTCTGCATTTATATTGACCACAATGCCAACATCAATTATGTTATTTATTTGTATCTAATCTTTGTCTTTTTTGACAAAGAACACAAAGACAACGCAGATTGGGAAGAACTGTTTGTGGATCACACAATTTTGTGTCGTGCCGGAATCGAATTCACGGCCGTCTGCTCGTCAATCAGGGTCACTAGCCACTAGACTCTAGAATAACAGGCCAATTCATCTTTTAACTGTGTATCAGTATGGTTTTTTTGGATAACTATCTTCCATAAATCATATTAAGTATGTAAAGAGCCAGTATTTGATCATGTCTAATATTTGGATAATTGCATGTATTTTAAGTACCACTGTTACACTATGTTGATATATCAATATCAAAGTAGCAATATCAATACAACTTATATTATTCTTGCAATTATTATTATTAATATGTGTTATGACAAATTGTCTATCGCCTACCGGTGTACAGTTAAACCTTGCGTGCTACCAGCCTGTAAAGACTATCAGCCACTTAAAACTCTTCCCATTCTGTCCGATCTTGAATAAAACATGGCAGATATGTATAAAATATAATTATTTTAATATTTAAAGTCTGATCTGTACAGTTATTGTCTTGCAATTGTAGCTAAGCGACATAAATACACGAACATAATGAAATAATATGTAAATTGCAACGAAATGGTTACAAAAGTCGTGCGGGTCGTCTGTCTTGCGTTTTAGTTATCTCAAGTTATCTTCTCAAATATCCGCCCAAATTAAATGCAGTAAACGGCAAATTTTATTATCTTTGAATTTCCGGGGTAAATAAACTCTTTATTTTATACGAATGCATGTAATGTATGTTATAAATTCACCTACACGTTTCTTTAGATTTTTTTTTATTTAATATACTATAGTACAAAAAATAGAAGAACGGACGGGTCACCTGATGGTAACGACACCCACCATCCATGAGTCATGAACTTAAGAGTCACAAGTGCGCTGCCCACCTTTGAAGGTAATGAGGGATGGGGGTTGCATCGTTTTCACACATAATTATAAGTAATGATTGTATTTAAACAAAACGATTATTAAATTTTAAAAAAGTAACGTTGTAGTTTTTTGCCCATTCTTCTCCATACGAAACTACATTTTGGAATGGGCCACTAGACTCAGTTCTATTTCAATGTAAATGTTGACGTTCAAAAGTTCCTTTTGGGCCTATTTGAAATAAATGCTTTGACTTTGACTTTGAGAGGGGAAACAAGACATTGGGGATGAGGAGATGGGTAAGAGGAAAGGGGGATGAGGGGAGAGGAAAGAGGAGAGGAGGAGTTGGGCCTCCGGAAACCTCACTTATTTTGGGGAAATGCAACGGAAGCGTTGCTTCACAACCGGTTTTCTGTAAGGCCGTGGAATTGCACCGGTCGAGCCGGCCTATTCATGACTAAGCACGGCTCTACCACGTAAAAACGTTGTATGAATGTATGTGTGTATCATATACTACATTATGTTCTATTAGAAAATAATTAAAACTAATTAAAACTAATGATTATTTTACTATATTAAAAAACTTTATATGATTGTTTGTACACTTTAGATCTATGTACGTCCATTTAAGTGTATCTAACTTTTTGAAATAATCTTTTAGCAAACATAACATTATTCTGTGTTAAATATAAGAGTTAGATATATGGTGACGCGAACTTTATTTTAATTCTACTATGATGTTTTCTGTACATTGTACTCCTTTATTTGGAACCGTTTGCATATATCATAATCATATATAGTTTATGGCACTCAGAAAGAGTTTCTTCCTCTCAGTGAAATAATTTTTAGTAATTAATATCTGTCTATTGTGGAAAATGTTTTCAAAAGTATACTAGTGTTGACGTTCAAAAGTGGGCCTTTTGGGCCTATTTGAAATAAATGCTTTGACTTTGGGAGGGGAAACAAGAGATTAGGGATAAGGAGATGGGTAAGAGGAGAGGGGGTGAGGGGGAGGAAAGAGGAGAGGAGGAGTTGGGGCTTCGGAAACCTCACTTATGTCGGGGAAATGCAACGCATCTCATTCACGCATTTCAGTTTATTGTCACACACATTTTGCCAATTACAATTTGATTTCATTATGGCAATAAGGGGCAAGCCTATTGCCGTCAAACGGGCACTATATGGCTGTATACAGACTGTCTGATAGATAACAGTCCAATCCCTTAGTCGTCTTTTACAAAACCCTCGTGAAGAGTTTTCCCTATTTTACCATATTATCCTCCACCGTGAAAAATTATGACGTCATGACATGAATATACACATTTATTGTTATAATCATGATAGGTAGCTTTATTTCTTTAATATACATACATACTTAAATCTATATCCCCGAAAGGGTAGGCAGAGTCGTCTCAAACGCCAACTGTTTGACAAACAATACAAAGTATCACTTTGTCTTATAAATTATGATATCAATTCATAAATTAAAATATTATAATATAATATATTTTTATTGGTATCAACCAAATTAGAATAGGATATTTCACCGTGGAGAGCCATGCTAAGGTACGAATGGGCCGGCTTAACCGGAGTAATACCACGGCCTCACAGAAAAACGGTGTTCAAACAATGATGGAATTGCATTGCTTTGTTATTGAGGGTACCCGTGGCTCCCCGTCTTGTCTTTCCCCTCCCCTTATCCCTATTATCCTCTTTGACCTCCCCTCACACATCACTCTTAAAGGCGTTCAGCGCAGTTACAACTCTTTAGTTGCAGGTGTCCATGGGTTGTGACTCAAAATTGTATAATATTAATATTCAAGTCATTTCTATTATATTATTACATTTTATTCTTAAGTTAATTATACTAACAATGTTGAAATCATTTCTTGTTCGATCATCATTAACCTAACAGCATTCATGGAAATTTGAATGTTTGCTGTTTGTATCTATTCACAAGTGCGTAATCTCCTTTGTGATCGGAAATAAATTACTAAAAGTTCAAGGAACAAGATGCTGCTTTGTTGACATATTAACACTATTGATTTAATGGTTTGACATGTGCGTTTTGAACTCCTGGTGGCAATTTAAGCTTGATTTTGATACGTTTAATGACTTCGCAAACTGGTTTTGAATAAATAGATAACGATTTAAAATTATTTGACTTCAACATTCTGATGCCTATCAAAAATATTCTTACTTATCAGGTGTCATTTACACAAAACAAATAGCATCTAATGATTATAAATGAAATTGATTTAATTAAAGGGTGATAAAACATTCCTGAGCCATTAATATTATGTCAAACTGCGCATAATTAATTCATAGCTTGACGAAATATTGACCGGAGGCATGTTGATGCTTTCGTACTCCAGGGTGTCTCACAACTGGCCTGGGGGTAACGGGCCGGACCGTTATCCTAGCAGAAGCAGGCCTAAGACGGTGACGTGACGTACGTGTACCACGCGCGCCTATTTGATGTAGGGGGTCTAAGGCCCCCATACTCCAAAGTGTGGTCGCCTGCTAGTCAGGTGGCCAAGGTCTGCTGGGGTTTCCGGTTTCCCTTCCTTCTGAGGGTATCTCGGGATCCTAGCAATAGACGCTCCTGTGACGGAACACCGTGTGGTTTTAGTCGGTTCGAGTCTGACATACCACCTCACGGAGCTGACCTGATGACCAGTGGGGGTTTAAAAAAAAGGGTTTCTCACAAGGACGAGTTTTTATCCAACCCACTCTATAAGATAGTAATTATTTATCAACATATAAAGTGAAAGTGTGGTCGCCTGCTAGTCAGGTGGCCAAGGTCTGCTGGGGTTCTCGGATTCCCTTCCTACTGAGGGTATCTCGGGTTCCTAGCAATAGACGCTCCCGTGACGGAACACCGTGTGGTTTTAGTTGGTTCGAATCCGACATACTACCTCACGGAGCTGATCTGATGACTCGTGGGGTTTAAAAATTGGGTGTCTCACAAGGACGAGTTTTTAGTCAACCCACTCCATAAGATAGTAATTATTTATCAACATATAAACTAAAAGTGTGGTCGCCTGCTAGTCAGGTGGCCAAGGTCTGCTGGGATTCCCGGATTCCCTTCCTTCTGAGGGTATCTCGGGATCCTAGCAATAGACGCTCCCGTGACGGAACACCGTGTGGTTTTAGTCGGTTCGAGTCTGACATACCACCTCACGGAGCTGACCTGATGACCAGTGGGGGTTTAAAAAAAAAGGTTTCTCACAAGGACGAGTTTTTAGCCAACCCACTCTATAAGATAGTAATTATTTATCAACATATAAAGTGAAAGTGTGGTCGCCTGATGACCCGTGGGGTTTAAAAATAGGGTGTCTCACAAGGACGAGTATTTAGCCAACCCACTCTATAACATGGTATTTATTTATCAACATATAAACTGAGTCCTGTAGTTCTCAAAAAAACAATTAATAGTCTCAAAATACACCCACACTAATACTGCATCGCAAGTAGTAATACAGACTATACGGTAAACTATTTGTATATGCGTGGTAATACTAATGTTGAACTTCAGATTCTTTTAAATTCCTCCAAGAATAATATCATATAATTATTCTCTTTAAAAGTATTTCGTATTTAACATACTCGTAATTATCTTCATTTGTATTTTATTAGGTTTATCACACTTTGATCTGTTTTTTCTTTATCTGCATTTAGACTTTCGATAAAAACTCATATCACTTGCTACTGACTACTTTCTTATTTACATTCAACAAGGTTACCTTACCTTACTTATCATATCGTCTTTATTATCGACCATTTATACTAACTTAACAAATTCGTTAATGTTTCCTCCTAAGATAGCGTGGAGACATTTCACAACACTATTATCGAGATAACACTATCGAGTTCGTTTGAGTTTCGATTTCGTAATGAGCTGTTATCGTTCCATCGATAACCTTTATTCTGCCTTCCGCGGCGACAGGTACAAGACTAGAGAAAGTAAGATATCGGAGTAAGTTCTTATTAGCATTATACAAGTTTAAGTAATTGAAGTAAAATTCGTTGCGTGGTGTATCCAGAGATAATATATAACATTAACAAAAATTATAGAGATGTCATCTTAAGTTCTTAGCAGCTCTTATATACTTGTTATATTATTATGCTTAGAACTGGATTTAAGTAATTTCTTTATATATGTTGTTCTTATTCTATCATGTATCACGATCAGAGAAAATGGTTTTTCTGATCATACTTCCTTATTTTGTTATCCAGTGTTAGTCAGTCATATAAGAGCTTTATGGTGTCATAAAGCTCTTATATGACTGAGGTTGTAGACGTTGCATATCGATTAGTTTCAATACAATTTTAAATATTATCAAATTGACATGCAAGAGAAATGATGTCAACATCTTCATTAAAAAAAGAATCAACCAAAGCAAATATTATGGACATTTCTATTCCTTTCGTGTTTTCATGTTTACATTAAAAGCCGGATATATAAATTAATGTACAATTTAGCTTTACTATGTAGATAAATCAGACAAACAGAGTTAAAGCAACGCAGTGCAAGCCTATTTAAAGAGATATTTAGTTTTATTGCGTTGCCAGCACAAAAACGCCAGAGATCTCAGTTATAAATCAACCTTTCCATAAATTAGCATCTTCATTTCAATTGCAAATGATGTCCTAAATTGTTTATGCATTATCTTTTTGTTTTGGAACAGGCTCAAGTTAGTGCTTTATTAATTACTATTACCATAATAGGACAAAGCGTATAATAGCATCACGACTGGATTATTTACGGCCTAACGATTTGTATTTATAATCAATCTTATCTCTTTCTTATCTTATCTTTTGATTTAAGATATATTATCTCATTAGTTACAAATGCCAAGTTTTTGGTTTAATTCGGTCATAAAATTAATCCCAACATCACAGTTAAAACCTATAAATTCGTTTTGCGGCAGAAGCCATTGAATAAAAGGCTGAGGTTGATGAGAGCTTGTCAGCGTCAACTACTTTTAATAACTTCTTCAGCGAGTACAGTAGACGACTAAAGCCAGTAACACTAGTCAGTCCTTAAAATATGAAAAAATATGAACCATCGTTTTTGAAAATACAAAAATTTCATAAATTTTATTTCACAGCTGTAATGGTTCTCCTCACTAAATGTTCGGACAATTGACATTTTGACTTGCGAATGGCAAAAGTCTTGTTGGTTATTTTAGTTGTTCTACGAATTTCGTCTATGAAGCTCTTCACAGAAGCGTACACTTCATGATTCATAATTACGTTACAAAGATCAGATTAGATGTCGATGATGTACAGAATGAATTTGGGTTCGTGTAATTCCTATCAGTCCCACTTTTACCCTGTCTTACGTATGACTTAACAAACATACAATCAACAGACACAAGAACACCTGGACATGAGACAACTATTTTTCATACAATTCTGTTCCAAGTACAGTACAAGTAATATATACCTAGTATAGATCAACTCGTCTAAAATGACAAATAGTAGTGTTACTATTATATCGGAAGGATAACGGGATCTTAAGATTAAATATTCTCTTTGCATATCACAGTCTTAAGTTAGCTGCGTCTTCCTATGATGGACTATTTTGGCGTGCGCCCAATTAAAGCGCATGTCTAAATAAGACACTGAATATTCTGCCAGATATAACACACGATGCTAAACCAGTAAGGTAATAACAGAAAGCTGTTTGCTTCTGTAAATATTTACATACGTAACATCTCAAAGTCCTACTAGTTAAATCAAATTTATAACTCAATGTAATGTTAGTTAATTTACCATCTGCTCGTTTGCACTTTAAAAAAACAATAATATTGAGATTGGTCAGGCCTATGGCAATCTTGGATTTGGTGTTAAAAAAAAAAAAAAACTTAAGTATTACATACATACATGCCCTCTCGCCTATAGTCCCGAAGGGGTATTCAAAGGGATATCGAACATCAACGTTTTGACAACCATAAATTATCTGTCAACCAGGCATTATATAATTATACTGTCTGTTACTTGTCTGTCAATGCTGATTGTGTCCTTATTTCTACATGTAGGCTTGCTTGCGAACTACAATAAAGAACCAGGGGCCTACTTATCATAGTGACGCTAATGGACTGTTCAGCGGACCGCCTCGCAACTTTCCTGGAAGGCTCGAATGTCGGTAGTCAGGTATTTAACTCGATAACAGTTATCAAGGGAAGATTTTTATTGTGAATACAGTTTTGACAACTTATTATACCTCCTTGTACATAAATAACTAAAATAGATTATGAATGATGATTTCATGTGTCAGTAACATTATGTTAAGATAGACGTGTTGCGACAAATAGTGAGGGCAGGGGCAATATTAAAGGGGGGTGAAGGTAGGGGAAAGAAAAAGGGGTAAAACCGGACGGGGACGGATTGGAAAGAGAAGAGGGGTTATGAAGGGAAGGGAAAAAGAAGAGAGGGATTTGTGCCTTCGTACCCTCACTCACGCAGCAATACAACTTTTTTTTTTTAAAGAACTCCCGCACTAAGATTAACTCCTGTATCGCAAGGGACTTTACAAACATTGAAACAACGGACACAAAGAATACCCAGACTCATTTGAAACGCCAACTCTTTAGGGGATACAGGTGATAGTTTTTTTTTTTTTTTATATACTATAGGGGGACAGACGAACAGACGGGTCACCTGATGGTAAGTGACACCGCCGTCCATGGACACTTGCAACTCAAGAGTCGCAAGTGTCCGCCTTTGAGGGTTATGAGGGATGGGGGATGCAGGGAGCGGAAAGAAGAGAGGAGGGATGAGGAGATGGAAAAAATGAGAAAGGAGATGAGGGGAGAGAAAAGGGGGAGGGGGAATTGGGCCTCCGAAAACCTCACTCAATTCGGGGAAATGCAACGCAAGCGTTACTTCACAACCGGTTTTCTGTGAGGCCGTGGTATCGCACCGGTCGAGCCGGCCCATTCGTGCCTAAGCATGGCTCTACCACTGAAAAGTTTAAGAAAGTTTATGTACGTATATAATAATATATACCTAAAATTAATATGATCAGGAATCTACGAATGGATTAAATGTGAAGTTACACTATATCTTATTAAACAAAACTAAGACGTACGTACAAGGACGCAGAAGTTTCGGAGTTCCTGTATGTGGTGACCAGAGATAATAAACAAGTAAACTTTTCTTTTCTTTTTCCGTAAGTATAAGTATATTTCATTTAACATATTTCAATAAACGTCATATTAAAAGTATATCGAGACATAAAGACTTAAAACTATAGTTAAATCTTAAGGAAGCTAAAGGAATAGTATGATAAAGGTTTTAAATTATCACTTAATTAAATTGACTTGTAATTTACTGACAATTCTTCCTTCCCTGTGAGAGTAATAGCTACAAAGCTGACAAAGCGTCATACCTCATACCGTAGACGTCGTGACAAACTGCTTTACATTATACTAACATATCGTTAGAACCTTGCCGTGGGAATTCTAGCCTTCCCTGTAAAGGATTGTAAACCAAAATTGCCAATCAGCTTCCGTTTTTAATAAAATATCACTGTGGAAGATGTTAAATCCCTCCAGCACAAAGGATCCTCCAACCAGGCTATTTGGTCCTGCCTAGCAAACCGCGGCCTAACGGTTGATGTTGGGAAGTGATATGTATGCGTACAGGTTACGTGAAACAAGTGATAGCTGAGAAAACACTTTATGCATATGTCAAGCGGTTTATTATCGTGATTCAGGATCGTCTTACGTCGTTGGATTAGTTGCTACGTAGTTCGGCGTGTATTCGCTAGATGGTGTTGTCGTATGTTTGTACTGTATATGGAGTTCGCATCATCATCATCATCATTATATTCTTATTTTAGGACGTCCACTGTCAGATCAGTATCATATAACAATGGCACATCACAAAGGCGGGTAATTGAATATGTAAATATGGCCAATGTAAAAAATAACCGTAATTTATTTTCAATATTTATTTTGCTAAGTCATTCGCTGCATGCCTGTTCTAATAAATAAAAATATTTTTCTTATTTTTCTTTATCTGCTACTTGATATGAGTGGAAGCTGCCTGCGTCCACTCCCGATCAGCCATTTTCCCATCGGCCATCTCCGTTTTGAACAAATATAAAACGAAGTCAAAGTGCGGAAAGTTACTTAACTTTCTATGGCTGTTAGCTGCTACTACTGCTAGTCCCTTAAATTAGGGGTTTCCTAGTCAGAATAGCTAATATTGTGACTGCTGTCCCTTCATATGTAGATAGATATATAAACACTTTGGTGAAAAAATATAAGAAATTATAAAAATAAACCACTAACATTTTCTTACGAACTACAGGAGCAATAGGGGGGTGAATAGGCCGTCGCTAATGGACACCTGCCATTCGAGATTCAATCAAATTCAATTTTTTTTTTATAAATTAGAGAATTAAAGGCAAAATGTTAATCGGATCAAATAATTAAATAATTAAATTACTTATAATTAAATTTAAAATAGGTATGAATCGCCTTATACGGCACATATAATCTGATTAGACAATGATAAATTACAATAACCAATGATAAATTACAATTTTGAATACATTTATTTCAATTAAGAAAATAATATTGAAATCTACTCACAAATGTCTAAAATAACCAAGTAAAAACTGTAATTAAGATCAAGAACCCCATTCTTTTTGAAGTCAGACAAAACAAAATAATAACAAGGTAATGAAGAGTGATGTGTAACAAATTAGTGAAGTCACTTCCTCGTAATAGAAATAGTGTAAGTAGGTTAATATTTTTAATATACAAACTGACATGTTTATATGAATGAAAACTTGAGTTATGTGATGTTCTGTTTAACAAGAATTTACTAAGAAACCCACAGTCTGTCCGTCTGTCATGTACATTTGCTACTATCTAGGACATATTAACATTTATTCTATTGCCAATCTGCCTTTAATTGTAAATTATGATGTTCATAAGTGTTATATTATAAATCACATAATTATTTAATGCTTATATGACTGTTTTATTATGCAGTTATTATAAATATTATTATTAATAAACGGACTGCGTCTCATTATTTCGTCTGTGCTAAATATGAATTAACCTCTTACATCTCGCTTCGCTTGCTTGTACTTTGCTTGATGGCTTTTGCTTTATCTGGACTTCTTGGCTCATATACTCAGACCATATCGACATAAAGACATTACATCATAATGAGTTGTTTTTTTGTGTCTCAAAGACAGCACTAGGATTAATTCAAACAGACTAGGATTAATTAAAACAGACTCGTTTTGTTGTTGCAGTTTTCTTTTAAATTTTACAGTAAATTTCTCAATGAGGACCAGTAATTCTCACTTTTTCTTTCAGTGGTAGAGCCATGCTTAGGCACGAATGGGCCGGCTCGACCGGTGCGATACCACGGCCTCACAGAAAACCGGTTGTGAAGTAACGCTTGCGTTGCATTTCCCCGAATTGAGTGAGGTTTCCGGAGGCCCAATTCCCCCTCCCCCCTTTTCTCTCCCCTCATCTGCTTTTTCCATCTCCTTATCCCTCCTCTCTTCTTTCTGCTCCCTACATACCCCATCCCTCATCACCCTCAAAGGCGGGCAGCGCACTTGTGACTCTTGAGTTGCAAGTGTCCATGGACGGCGGTGTCACTTACCATCAGGTGACCCGTCTGTTCGTCTGTCCCCCTATAGTATAAAAAAAAACTTTTCAATTTCGATTATCTGTAGAATACTATCGATGAAATCGATACTAATAGTCGTGATACTATCATACTCAGCATTCAGCCTATTATAGTCCACTGTTGTCCTTTCTCAAAGTGTCTTTTACCAATTAGCAGTCACCACTCTAGGACACATTTGCGCCAACAGCAATCTATCCTGGGGCAGATATGGCTAACACATTGACACTTCAGCAAGTTTAATGGCGATATTATTTGCATAAGAAAATTATATTACCACAAAAACAATATTGTAGTTCACAGTGGAGTATAATAGGGCCCCCCATTTCTGCCCGTGGGTATCATTACGTAGTACGTAAGTTGTAATACGTTTTATGACGGTTACAAATGTGCCTCTGCCTTTTGGGGATAAATGTGTAAATATACGTAACATATATTCGTACGTATAAATATACCTTAAGACGTACCTATATATTGTATACCATTTGCATTTGCAAGTTAACATTTATATATAAATTATTACAACTTATTACTTCGTGATGATACTACCATACCTATAAAGCTACATCCAAAACTCAGTGTAAAATTATTAATTGCAATCTAAAATTCTAATCATTTTGACTATTAATTAAACACTGCATCTAGAATACAGATATCAGTATTGCAATATTCATTTATTTGCATTCTACAATGTGTTTTTAGGTCGTAGAATTATAATTTATTAAATCATTATAGACTCTGTGGGGTGCAGCATAGTATGTATGTTTTACACCAAGCAATTAATCACAACAGCTTCCAGGTATTACTGATATTGACCAAGCGTGTTAAGCAATATAAATATTATTTTTTTATTATTTTAGACGAAATTTTGTAAATTGCTTGCTACTCATTTGAAAATGGAACACTTATTTTATTGTATAAATATACATCTGTAGCATACAGTTGCAAAAAAAAAAAGAAAAAGATTGTTAACAGTTTTTTCTTCAATAAGGTATGCCCAAGATAAAACTGAAACTCAAATAGCTGTAAATCTTTGACAACATGTACTGTCAATTCAAAAACCCATTCCTGTCAGTTCAAAAACCCATTCAAAAGCTTAATTGAAAGACTGAGCAATGAATCACTCTGAACCTTTGCATACCAGTTCCTTGAACCTTATGTAATGTTAATATCTTTGACAGATAATATCTGTCTGTCCGTCCATCACTCTGTTACCGAGTGTTAGCATATAAATACGAATTCTGATGTAATGAGCTTCTGAACCGGGATTGGTTTTCTGTGTCACTTGCGTATTTTTAAATTAAAAGTAACTGTTTTACATAAATGGTTTAGGATAGGCGATTTAATTGGTGCGCACTTTAGGTAGCCCATTACCGTCGGTAGACTTAAAGTCGAAACCTTCTTAGTAATAATAAAAAAAAGTTATTTAAATTTTAAAATTGTTCTTTTAATTTGGTACACGGTACTGCAAAATATATCGTCTATTGTCACATATTCGTGGCCCGACTTGCCACCTTATAAGCATAAATACCGATAATCAGTCTTTAACTACACGTAGCCAGATTCTTGCTTTAAACCATCTAAAAAAGCTCTCAAAGTCTCAAAAGATAAATGTATATTTTTTTATTTATGTTAACCGATTCTTCCGCCAATTATCGACCGATTCTTTCTAGATGTTTGGGTGCATTGTTTTATTTTTGTTACTTTAGATGGATTAAAGCAAGAATCTGACTATTTGAAATTAAATATCATATTATTAGAAAGGCTAATAACGTGGTGAGTCAGGCAATGAAAAATTGTCTATACACAATATATTAGACAATGCTGTTCAATTAGTACGTACGTACGTAGTATTTACTGTAATTTTCCTTATAATATGTAGTTTGATAAAATTAATAAATTATACAAAAAACAGTAGCCAAAATTAGTAAAAATTACGAATGTAAATAGTAAATAGTCGTCTTTAATGCGCCATTCCAATACTTTTCACTCTTATAAACGTGCAACTTCCAGACTCATTTGTAACGTTAAGGAGTTATTCCTCCCATCATCAGCTCCGCAACATGAGACAAAAATATCTTGTTAACCTTAAAAAGCCTAGGAATAACCTTATTAGTGTATTTAATTATTTTTTTTATGTGATCGTGAGCAAACGAGCAGACGGGTCACCTGATGGTAAGTGATTACCGACGCCCATGGGCTCCCGCAACTCAAGAGTCACAAGTGCCTTGCCGGCCTTTTAGGTTTGAAAAAATTTGAAGAGTTCCCTTGATTTCTTCATGATCCCATTATCAGATCTTGATCTAATGACCATGGTAGCACCTGGTAAGGCCCTTTAAACAATAAAGAATTTTCCAAATCGGTCTATTCGTCTTCTAGTAAGCGATGAACATAAATAAAAAAACTTTCTTTTTTACATATCGGTTAAGAAAGGTAGGCACAAATTTCTGTACACCGTTTATATTAAAAACATTTGTCCATCAATGTAAATAAAATATGAACAAAGAAGTTAACCACAATGATAAGCGTCCTTGTACTTGCACCCGTATGAGCCACCACCAATAAACACAGTTCATTACACTCATAACCACGAATGCTTCATCCACCTGGGTACAATAATACATCAGTATGATTTTTTATGATATAGGCTGACAGACGAACAGACGTGTCACCTGATAGTTAGTGACAACCGCCGCCAATGGACATCTGCAACTCAAGACCGAAGAAGTGTGATAGATTTGTTTGTCTACCGATTTTCAGTTAGGGCGGGCCCATTCGTGCCCAAGCACGGCCCTCCCATGGTATCAGACAAGAGAAAATATAACCATTGATGTTATCGAATAAAAAAATAGAGAATATTTTATTTGTCCAGGACAGATTATTTGTCAAAAATCTTTTTTATACATATATGTTCATACATAAGTTTAACACAACTTGGTGTAAAGTGAATTTGTCGAGTTTGCAGGCTCGTGAGCGAATACCGTTGGTCGGGGCTGATCATCTCTTTGCTTTTTGCTTTGCTTTAATATCGTAATAATTTGTACGTCAGTGATATTTAAGAAATACACTATTGTTACATTGTCCTCTCATTATCCTGCTTATAAAATCTGAAAGCATATATAAAAATTTCAAAACAGGCAACGAACTTCACGACTGTAATTGTTTTTTTTTTTTTAAGTTGTATTGAATTTTGTTTAAGTACATTTGTTTAATCGCTTTTGATCTTCATTAGAAAGTACCACTCACTTAGAGAGCTATATGCTGCATAAATCTGTTGTATAGTACATACACATACACATGTATATTTGTTACGTTCGTTTAATGCTGAGCATTGTCACACAATTCGTTTTTGTTAACATTGTAGAGACATTGCAGTCTATTCGTTTATTAGTATGTTCATGTGTTATATCAATGTAATATTAAAACCAATATATTAGAAGTTATATATTGTTATTGGGTGCAATGAATTAATTTTACCTGTCAAAAAAATTACACTTACTTAATATCTTTTAAATATTGATATAATAAATCACGTGGTTATCGGTAGAGTAGCAAGGGGCTAATCCATCTCAACTCGTGAGTGTTATAAAAGGCGACTGATTGATTGGGCAAAATCTTTTCTTTTTTTTTTTCTATGGCAACGCCGAATTTATATCAGTCAATATAAATACATATAGTGCCATGTTGACGGCGATAGGCTTGTCCCTTGGATTAAATGATATGTTGCTAAATATGATGAGTGTATGTATGTATGTATGTAATGAGTTATTAATACATTCAAATTTCTTTTAATTTTTTTTTTATTTCTTTTACGCTACGCTGCCGCAGCAAGTGTTATAGGTTCACTTTTTTCTATTTAAAATTGTTGTGCTGGATCTGAGTGTTCGTGTGTCCATTATTTGAATGTTTGTTTGCGAATTTTCCTGATACTGGCATCATTCTCTTAAAAAAAATTACTGATTCTAGTGTGTAGACCTCCATATGCCTTAATTGTGTTACAGATTCTTTTTCAAGGTCGTTCCTTAGCTAAGTAAGATTGATCATCAAACTTGCGAAACATGATCATCAATGATCATCAAATATTATTATACTTTTAATATTTTCAATTTACATATAAAATATTTAATAGAAAAGAGACTTCCAACCGGTTTTTTTGTGAGGCCGTGGTATCACAATGGTCGAGCCGGCCCATTCGCGATTTTACTACTGTGTATTTGTTGGCAAAATGTGGTCGTTTAATACAATCTCTACCTGTCCCTTCCAGTATACTCATTAAACATAGAACATAACACATTAATCAATGACCAAAATAAAATATTCATGCATCAAATATTTGGACTGAACGTGTATGGAACGAGTGGTCTCTGACGTTCGAGTATTGTAGTAAAAAATAGGTTATCTCTAACTTTTTATCTACCTATACTAATATAGTAAAAGAGCTTTTGTTAGTTTATTCACTGCTTACTGACAGTACTGGTCCTACCCTTCAATGGAGGCAGTTGGTTTCCGATTAGTCAGAAGGAAGAGGATTTGCTGCCAGTGAGTAGAAATGATAGAACTCCCGATTGTGTTATTATCTGTTACGCTGTGTTATTATGTGTTATTATATTTCTAGTTTTATGTTATTATTTTTTTTTTCCTGTAATAATTTAAGTTTGCCTTTTGTATTCCATATATTTTTTTTTCTTTTCTTTTGGTCAAACGTGATAATCTCTGGAACACGAATTGACTCTAGACCGTAATTATGCATAATTATCATTATATTATTTAATGTATATAGGTAGTGAAAATCCAAATACAAACTTATAAATAAAAAACAGTTACAGTCTCAGTACAGAATACAGTTACCGTGGGAGGCCCAAGCTTTAGCACGAATGGCTCGGCTCAACCGGTGCGATAACCGGCCTCACAGAAAACCGGTTGTGAAGAATACTTTCACCAATATTAGTGAGGTTTCCAAAGGCCACAATCCCCCTCTTCTTTCCACAGGTCTCTACCCTCCAACGCGGACAGCGCACTTACGACTCTCAAGTTGCAACTGTGACGGCGGTTGTACTTGTAATTTATCAAAAACTCACTTTAAAAAAAAGACAACAACAAGTACTAAATCGTAGATCACAGTACACAATTTGGCAAACCCTTCTCTGACTAATTCCATGCATTTGTATAGATTCACCGATGATATCTATTAAATTTACAATTTAGACGCGGTTCAAAGGCGAACTGGTAATCGGACATGACATTACTAATACGAAGATCTAACTTTAGATTACTTTAATGAAGGAATTGTTCACTTAATCATAGAAAATGAGCATAATCTGTCTTTCTGCTGGATTACGTAAAGATTGTATCAGATATGAAATATGTTGATGATTATAAGCTGATATATGTGTGGTCGTAAAGTGATAATTACAGTCTTTAGAGCTGCTAACTTTGAGCTGGTCAACGAATTGAACTCAATGCCAGTCATGTATGGGCCGGGTCGACCGGAGTAATACCACTGCATATATACATACATACGTTCACGCCTGTATTCCCTAAGGGGTAGGTACGTTTTGTCTAATTTTGTCCCACTAACGTAATAAGGGGCAATCCTATTGAGGTCAACGGGCACTGTATGAACAGTCATACAGTGCCGTGACCGTTATGTATCACCCGTCTGATACATAACAGTCCGATTCCTCAGTCGCCTTTTACGACTTTTGAACCTTATAATGTACCACTGCCTCACAGCAAAAGCGCTCGCTAAGCAAAACTTGTTTCTTGGAGTAAGTCCCTACTTACTCCAAGAAGCAAGCTTTGCTTACTTACTCCAAGAAGGATACCCCTTATCCTCACCTCACCAGAGTTACAGGTATACATGGACGGTAATAGTCATTTACTATATGATGAAGCTTCTGCTCGTTTGCCATAAAAAAATATTGCTAACAACTCATTGGAATTACTTGCATGAAAATTTGAAATAGTTCAATAAAATTAAATGATTGTTTTGTTGTTCGTACTTTATTTTTACTACTTTATTTAAGCAATTTTTTTTTCCTTAATTTCGACCGATTACTCCGCTAACAAATGGATTGTCAACACAGTATTTTTTTTATTACAGAAACATTTCATTACAGAGATAGTTAATTCATTCATAGCTGCGGTTAAGCTGCTAAATACTAGTGGAACTTGACGCACATATATTAGTTTCTATTCCTTTTTTTAATTAATCACAGAATATTATTATTATATACATATATGTATACATAAGCTCACGACTTTCTCAATTCAGGGTAGGCAGACAGAAGCTGCTGTACTTGCTTCTATGATACAGCCATTACGAGCTTCCTCTACTGTCATCAAAGCTTTTACCCAAAGCCGTCGGTTTTGGGTATTTCTGAACTGCCCTGTCAATCTTTATTGTACACATGTAGGTATGAACATATGAATGTATATGACTTGAATATATAAATTAATCGTTTTAGCGACAGAAGGCATGACCAGAATTGATATTTGTAAGTTTGTAAATTCTGCCTGTTTAAGAACGGGTGTTATGCCCCTCCAACACGAATGGAGGATCGTCCAACCGGGCGAAGTAATCATGCATGGTGGACCGCGGCCCAACGATTGTTGTTGAGAAGTCATATATTACTAATCGCGGGAACGTTATTATCGTGATTCAGGATCGTACGACGTCACCATTGTCGTTGCTACGTAATTCGCTAGATGGTGTTAATATATTTCTTCTGTATGTGGAGGTCGCCACATCCCCCGAAAATAGAAATAATGGCTAGTTGTCTTAAGAATGGAAAATACATCTAAATTCTATACTGCTCTAAGATAATATGCAAATTGATCTTACTTATCCTGAGGGTTCAATTATTTATGTATACACAGCACCTCCTCATCTCTTTCACGATCTCTCTGTCCATCCTATGGTTGCCTGTAAGAGATTGCCTAATGGGATAAAGCCAGTTATTGTACAATCTGTGTATTAAGTTGTATTTTCATTGTGTTTAATACCTGGTGTACAATAACAGTGCACACATACATACATACATACACCACGCCTGTGTCCCCGAAGGAATAATTTACTCCCGTAGTATAACGTAATGGGGCAAGCCTATTGTGAAAATGCACTTTTGCATATAAGCAATAGCTTAAACAAGTCATAGTCGCATACCTATAACTCGAACTGGCTCTTGCCGGAAAGTGCAAGTCAATCCGCAGGTCCCCGTGTAATTATTATAATATTATTCTTAACGTATACTATTTGTATTAATCTCTACCTTTATTGTGCAATTAACAGTTTATGTATCTAATTTGAGTCCATCGTTCAATATAATCCAGAGCAATATATTTCCAACAACGGATTAAACGCAATAACAGAATTTACACTATTCTGCGTGCGAAGTGATTAAACAAGTTGCTGCTACTTTGTAGAATTATAATTTCAAATAAGAACCTTAAGCAGACGACGTATGTATTCAAGATCTAACAATATATCTACGTTAGAGGGCTCGAAGTTCCCGGCACGAGCCAGTTTGAGGTATAAATAGGTAGCTCTGACATGCTTGAGCTATTGCTAAAACACTCCAATCCATCCGTATAAGCAATATCCTTTTCCTTCCGTTTCCATCCTCTCTTTCTCTTGCAATAAAACGGGGATACAGGCGTGAGTATGTATATGACAATAAATATATATACATATATATATAAAGCTAAAGAGGCTTTTTTTGTTAGATTATTTCTTTTATCTTTAACTTTGGAACGATCAGTCTGATTTAAATGATTCTTTTTGTATTGGAAAGATCAGGTAAAATTTAAAGCTGCTGTAAACAGCTAGACAAGATACATATGTATAATGTTCTTGCAAGAAATAATGTATATATATAACACCAAAATTGTTTCTACCTCTGTCCGTTATAAACTTTGAAACTATCATGTGCCACAAACCGGTTTCATTAGAAAAGCAATAGTGTGAAGATGGCTTTATACCACTAGGTATAATCGGGTAATGTCGCCCGACGACGTCAAGCGACACTCGAGATTGGCACTGAAAATAAATACTGGGGTGGGTAATGCCTATCTCAGTATGTTGAGTGTCCACCCAAGTTTCTGAAGCACGACTGACGATGAAAGATATTCATTAACAACATTTATTTTATTATTATAATGGTCAAAATACAAAAGTGAAACAAGACCTGTTGCCAGATCACACATTTGACACGAGATTGCCACGTTGCCAGTTTATAACGTGCCTGACATGGTACATTTGATAGGTTGCATTTATAGCGCGGTTTCTACTTAAATTAATAAGTTTGGAGTGTCTTCTATAATATTGTGTTTTAATTGTTTTGTAGTGCTTTAAAAAACGTAAATTATTGTATGTGAAAGCTCTCGTGTTTTTGGAAATAAAAATATGTTGTATTCTTTCTTTTTCTTTCTTTCTTTCACTAAAACAATGCATCAGGCACAATCGATTAATATCATTATCACCTCAGAGTGTAACTTTGATCTAACCGTTAGAGAGATACTATGAGTCTTAAAGTAGTGTCGTGCATTCTTGCATCCACAAACACTGATATTTTAGTCGTGTTTGGCTCGAATGATTTGTAAAAGCCGTGTTTTTAGACTCAAAATCATGTTTAGTCTTTCTACGCTCAAATCTATTTTCTAATTATAGCAATATTTTTCAACATTAGGACGACCTTACGGAAAACCGACTATCAAGCAATGTTTTGTGTTGTATTTACTGAGAGAATGTGGTGACAGGAGGGTCAAAAACCTCACTTCTACTTTCCGTACCCTCTCTCTCACCAGCTTGAAGCATGTGCAGGTGTCGATGGGTTGCGATAGTCGCTTACCATCAGACCATCGCTTACCATCAGTGACTCGTCTGCGCGTTTGCCCCCTATAAAACATACAAAAAACACCTGGTAATTAAAGTAGCATTGCCATAAGCTGAATAGATGTATTACAAGAAGCTCAAAACGTTTTTCTAACAAAATGTTTGAAAGCGAATTCGAAAATTATCATTACAACCAAACGTGAACTAAATACTAACATAATTTATATAAGCTATATTTTTGTTTAACAGCCTAGTATGTCTAGTTAGACTGACAGGCAAGATAGCTCGTTAAAATCTCGCTAAGAATTATTACGATACTCAGAGGTTACAGTCAAGAATGAGTGAGGTAAATTAAGGTACTGTTTGAATGCAAGGTTGATGTTTAACTATGTTTTGGTATTTTTGTGACATTGATAAGTAGCATGCTTGTATAGAAGACTTAGAGCCTTCGTTCACTACCACAATTTCAATGTAAAATTTTGTCAAAAGCTAAGAAAAATGCTAGAGACATAATCTGTTCACGTAGTCTATAAAATTGTATTCCCTCTTCGAAATGGTTAATTGATAATTATAAGACTGACATTCTTTTCGAACTTTTACAGTCCCATCTCAGACTTGCACTAGGCCTTATACCATTTTTGATCTTCTTTCTTTGCCCCGTGTAGAATCCTGGGCAGGTGGCTGGCCGTAAAAGCAATCAACCAAAACCCTTTGCCACGTTAAACTGGGAACGTTGAAATTCTGAAAAGAGCAGAAAGACGATGGTTATATTTAATCTTTGTAATTATATGTTTGAGAATTCGAAGAAAATCCATTATTACCTATTTAGTCATTAATCACTATTCTTGATTCCAATGATGCTCAAAAAATTCCTTCGGAAAGAATGAAGTAGACATATGAAATAGCTAAAGATTTTTTTAAAACAGTAGCGCTTCTTGCAACTCCTCTTTCCTCTCCCCTCACCCCGCCTTATTCGCCTTTCCCTCCACTTAAATGCGAGCAGTGTGCGTCCATGGATGGCGGTTGTTACTTATAATCAGGTGACCCGTCTGTTCGTCAGTTCCCAAATATTATATAAAAAATACACACATAATCACTATAGGTTGCTTCGTCAACTCTAAGACTAATATTAAAAATATTAGATAACTTTTCGTTTCATAATGTTGGAGCCTTATTTTTAGCCAAACGAACTCATGGCCAATCTTGTATATTAAACATAACTTAAATACTATATAACATAATTCGAATATTATAAAAGGAAAATGATCCCACTGTGTAACTGGTATGTTGGTTAGAGATCCTGACTGTTGAATGACAGGTCGTTGATTCGTTTCGCAGAAATTACCAAAAAATTATGTGATCGTTTTTTGCATGTTTGTCAAGTCTTCGCTGCATGGAATAATTCTTAAAGCCGGTGTTGTCTCTAAAGAAATCATATTTAATCTCTGAAAACTTAGTATACAACATATATATTAGGAAAGCGCAATTAAATATTCTGTAAATACAATGTTGTATGGAAAATAATATTGCATAAATATAATGATGATTGGCGCTAGTATATTCAACTAATTAATAGTTATTTGTTATGCAACTAATTGATGCTTAATAATGAGACAGGTTCACTAATCACTTTAAGATTCAGTATTCTCAATCATATGCTGATTAAAAAACAGTGATGTATATCCAACTTAATACAACCGTCATTAATTCATCCGCCTGTCAATTTGCTCAAGTTACATACAGCATTTGACATTTCAAACCTCACCAAACATGGTTTAGATAATCTGTGAAATTTATCTGTGAGTCCAAGTCTGCCATAAAATAATTTAAGTACGACATCAAAATTGTTTCGGGGTTATAATTGAGCTATAATAACACTCCGGGTGTTAATGACTCATTAATTCTACATTGCTTAAGGTCATAAGTTAAAACCCTTTATTGCGCATTGATTCTTCTCTGAGAAATACCATGTGGCCGTTTAAATTATGACTGCTGCAATGTGAAGGCTTATGGAATTATAGAAATATTTAGGAACTATACTGCCGAAGAAATGGTGAGAGAAACCAAGAGATATATGAAATTTTATTGGTAGTTTATTTTATTCATTATCATATATCCTATAACTGAAACGATAATGATGATGTTTATGTATTCGTAATGAACTCTTCTAAATTAAAAAAAAATGGAAAAGTGTCTTGGAAGGCAATCAAACATATGATGGAATAATCAGATACTGGCTTGTCTATAGATAGACAATAATCACCCAGAGCAGTTATGGTGAAGTAATTAATACCTTTTTACTGGATTATATAAAAACTTAGAAATTCCTGGCTGGCGAGGTACATAAATGGTAAACGTTAAAAAAACATTTTGTAGCAATCTTTAGCTTGTATTTCGTATTCTCTTTAATATATTTTTAGTCGTAGCTATGATACCCAAAACATTAAATAGATCATTTTTATAATACGTTTATACAGTTTAACACCATCTTTCTTTGCCGGTATATCAAAAAACCGTTAATATATCCACAAACTGTATTGATTATAATTACAGGTATCGATAAAACAATCGATCACATTCGACTCGCATTTCAAATCGATTAAGAATCGTAAAGCGATAGTTATAAATAGATTGGTTGGTTTATTGCTTAATTATCCTTTAAGTGTTTAATAATATTTTGATATGTTTTGTTAGTATGGGAAAAGGACTGCGGGGTACAAAGCTTAGTATAATGTAGCGACTGCAAGAATGATTCTGGCTTCTTATGGAATTACTTGTACAAATACTTCTTTAGGTGAGACCATTCATTCCGTTAATCCACATGTAATTCTCTCACCATCGACATTGTCCACAACCCAGAACGGGGTGTAACAAAAACTTTATAAATGACTTAGAATAAAAATATATTTATTCTAAGTCATTTATAAAACATAATTATTTAAATGCGCTTTACGTGTGTATTTCGGGGATGTCCGACTAGTTTCGGTCTCGACAGGAGGTCTTTTTCAAGGAGTAAGTCGTCCAGCCGCGACGGTACCGGACGATACACTTCTATACTAATTAATATTTACAATTTTTCTCTCCCAGACAGCTTTGTCTACGGAGAGACTAAATTTAACTTTTTCTTTTGCGTAAAATAAGGTAATGGCTGTTAAATAGGTAATTTTTCATAATGCCTTTTATTCCTGCAACTAGATAACAATAATTACCTGTTGTGTCACTTCTCCTTTTACTTAGTTTCAATGAATTAAGTATGAGTTACTACGATCACATTAAAGTGATCGTCAATGATATTTTTTGTTAAGATGAAATAGTGTACAAGGATATTATTTTAGAGTCTATTAGTTAGAAGTTTACAGTATTACCAAATGCTGTTTTTTAGTACTTTACTTGTAACTTGGTTAGGGTCCCTAAACATTACGTTTTTAAATTCCGTATTAAGTTATTATAAACTTATATTAATTACACTTAAAACCTAAATAATAAACTTAGCTTTATGTAAATTCTTGTTTATATTTCTATATTAGATCATCCTAAAGTTGTTTTTGTGTGAATGCGTTGCTTTAAAATTGCAAGACGTATAAGAAATTTTATGATTATGGTTTCTTTTTATACTATAGGGGGAGCAGACGAACAGACGGGTCACCTGATGGTAAGTGACAACCGCCGTTCATGGACACCTGCAGCTCAAGAGTCGTAGGTGCACTGCCCGCCTTTGAGGGTGATAAGGGATGGGGGGATGAGGGGAATGGAAAGGAGAGAGGGGGAGTTGGGCCTCCGGAAACCTCACTAATTTCGGGGAAATGCAACGCAAGCATTACTTCACGACCGGTTTTCTGCGAGGCCGTGGTATCGCACCGGTCGAGCCGGCCCATTCGTGGCAAAACATGGCTCAACCACTGTTAAAAAAAAGTATGGTAGCGGTATGGTATGGTAGTATGGTAGTGGTAATGGTAGCATATAAAATCATTTTGACAGATAACTAAGTATCTAAGTAATGTTTGGCAATTAATGTAAAGACGTTAAAAATATAAACTAAATATTTCCTTTTAAATATGATGTTCTTAATTAAAAGCTTTTGACTAGCCTGATCTGTACTTAGCCGTGTGGTTGTCAGTGGAGTAGAATGTCACCATCTCCTTCCACGGGTGTCGTAAAACCCTTCCAAAGGATTGCTATCTACGAGACAGTATATATACAGTCATATAATGCCCGCTTGATGGTAATACGTTTGCTCCCTATTACGTTAGTGGGACTAAATTCTAACTGGCAAATGTGGGTGTTTAATACATCTCTGCCTACCCCTTAGGGAAAAAGGCGTGAGTATATGTAATGCGATATAACCTGTCTTGGTTTAGTATATTGTATTTGACAAGCGGACATCCAAATTGAACAAGCTATTTACAGTGTCACGTGACAATACTGTGACTAAATACAACTAGCTTACAAATAAATAATTTGCCCTTAAATTTACCTACTTTCAGAAACTGGAAAATAACATTAAAATTTTAATGTCTCAAGCTGTGAACTTCCTCACTTACTGTCAACACTACTCATCCTACACAAACCGTGAAGGCGATAATGAAATCACCACGGCCCATAAACCACATGCTCATAAAAATATTTTTTCTTTAGTGTCGTACAATGTCAAACTCATTCAACCAATATGTAACACCCTAATAACAGTTTTGGAACCACCCTGGGATGAGAACTTGAGTAATTATGGGCCCACAGTCAAGTGTGAAACGCGATAATAGGGGAAGCGAACAATTTTATATGTTCTACGCATTAGTTTGATTATGACGAGGTTGATAGATCATGCAGATGAGCGTATATGGTATAAGACTTGATTTTAATTTAAGGTATTAATAATTGGTTCACTGACTAAAGGATCGGAAGGTTTGGTAAAACTGGTTGTTACTTTCATTTTCACCAAATTTATCATGTTCTTATCTATGTCCCAAATTAAGGGGTTCGATAAATATGTTATTTGCAAGAGAATTTTGCCTGCATCACGTGAATCATCCTTCTGAAGACAAAATCAAACAAAACTTGAAAAACTGGCTGCCAAAGTACTCATGCCTCTCCCCCTCACGACCCTCTAAAGCTGGCAGCGCACTTACAACGCTTCGGTTCAAGTGACCCGACTTCTCAAAACTAGATTATTCGTTTTTCGATCCCTCTTTGTTGCCCGAGGTTTATTTCTTTATCTCTGACTAACTCATTTATCTTTCTAGCATAAGTATTCAGTTCTAAATCCACAAACGGACAAGATAAGATATATTATTAAAATGATATGTTAACGAATCAAATCATTGAGTATTACTTCTAGAGGTTCTTGAGTACTCAAGCAATGTACAATGTTTTCTCTTCCCACGTACAGAACGCTTTACTGTCAATATTATGGCTACTGCACACTGCATAGGTCATACGATGCTTTGTATTCATTATGTTGTCTTGTTGCAACAATGCTTCAAGCATTTGTTTAGAAAAATACATAGCGTCTTGTGATTATAATTCTTGAAGAAAGTATGGAAACATTGTCACTACGTTGAACTTAAACACAGTGTTTTATAATTTTTAACCTTGGATTATATAAAACTTTAAATATATTTCAAAAGTTTGGTTGTATTTAAGGGTATCGTAGTAGAGCCCGTGAATAGTGTAAAGCGCTAACAATTTTAGGAAACACTACTAAAATTTGAAACACACCTGTTTTGTGTCGCCCTATATTATGCTTCCATAATTAATTAACTCAGAAATTAGGATAATTAATATTTTTTATTAGTAGAGAATGCTCTTGATGCGTGTATGCATTGAAATAAATCTCTGCCTAACGCGAAGGGAAAAATGTGAAAGTTTATGTCAGCATACACGTAAATAAAGACTACAATAAGATAGCTATGTATTTTTTAGGTATATTAGTTTAATAGTACCTTAATAACATTTTACATAGTTAAATAAAACTTTCAATGTAACTTATTCTGGTAAAATTACCAATTGTCACTGTGCCTTAATTAAATAATTTACTCGACTTATCAATAACGAGATAAATAAAAACACTATCATGAATAAACATAAAACCGTGTGGTTTTTAGTGGAGTAGAATATAACCGACCCATTTTTTTTATGGGTGTCGTAAAGGCGACTTAGGGAACGGATTGTTATCTTACAGACAGTATATGTATATACAGTCCCTATAATGCCCGGATGATGGCAATAAGCTTGCCCCTTTAACGCAAATGGGACTAATTTATGACTTCCAAAAAATAGGCGATTGATACGTCTTTACTTATCCCTTGGAGGATAAAGAGTATATATATATACTCCACAGGTGGCGTAGCGGATTAAGTGATCACCTCGCCACCGTGCTGCCGCGCCGAGAGTTGTGGGTTCGATCCCCGCACGGGACAACACTTTGTGAAACCCTTAAATTGTTGTTCTTAGTGTTCTTTGTGTCCGTTGTTTGAATGTTTGTAAAGTCCTCCGCGACACAGGAATTAATCCTATAGTGGGAGTTGTCTTCAAAAAAAAAAATAAAAACAAATATGTATACATATAGGTTATATAGGTTTTTGCTCCAACAAAGAAAAACTTTCTCATAACCAGTCTTAAGTTAAATTAAAAAAGAAGATATTTAGCTACATATGTAAAACCTTATAGGGTTTAGTAAATATAAATTTATTGACATCCATTTTACTTACAAGAATTTATTTCTCACGCAAAGCAACAACCAATAAATACCACATTTGAATTCCCTAAAAGCAATATACAAACTAATTCTAGACAAAATTGCTCAAACGTACCGTAACACGCCAATGATTAATAACGCGTAAAATAACTAGTTACGCTTGCGCAATGTGACGCCATTAAGTGTTTTCTTATTGGTTTAATAAATTGATGCCATGATTGGCAAGCTCTTGGCAGCCCTTCATTAGTTATTAACCATAAACTGTGCAAGAATGTCAATTTATGCATTTCATTTGGCCAAGATTGTGTCGGATGAATTTCTATGTGACACCAAAGTGGTGTGCGGTTACCGGTTTTCCTAACTAGTCTCTTTATCAAAGATGTCATTCATACGTTATTAGACCTGGAGGAGTTTTGAAATATTGAAGGAATTTGGAATCTTTTTCAAGAAGTTAATAGGGAACCAAGTTATTTCTCTATCATGTTAATTGTAAAGTTAAACGTAATGTTTGTCAATCTTCAAATTTGATTTAAGTCTACTCTCGCATTGCTAAGCGGTTGCGTTTAATAAGTTTTTAGGAATCCAATATTATTTATAAAACATATGGTTTTACCTAAGAGTGTTCCTTCTCCCTTTCTCTACACGACAACACGTGCTGGCCTGAGGAGTCACCGTTTGAGAGTGGAAAATATACGATCCCTAACTAAACGGTTCGGCTCTTTCTTCCTGTGCCGATCGTTAAAAGCCTGGAATTTACTACCAGCGCACGTGTTTTCCTCCCACTTTATTCCCTATATTTTAAGTGGGGCGTGAAAAAGCATCTCACCAGGCCACCATGGTGTGGATTACCATGCTGCATTGACTACACTTGCAATGAGGATGGTGACCACCACTTTTAGACTCCACTTGTTGCTCTCCATCAGGAAGAGTGGAGTTATTATGGTCTATATATAGAAAAAAAAACCCTGACGTTTAAAGCCCTATGCAAGCTGCAAAGTCTGCCTCCCCTAAGAAGTCAGCTTCATATTACAACTAGCCTAAGTTATCATGATTAAATACCAAGCCAAGTTAACTAAGTAAAGGAACAAACATCTTTTTTTACATAAAAAACCTTTTGCTTGTTAACCCTAAGGCTGAAAATTTAAACGAGTTCGACTATCTTATTGAGTTGTGATATAATCAGCAAAATGCAAAATGTTTATTGTATTTTTATAGGGAGATGTATGGTATCATTCCCGTTCGATGACAATAACATGATCAGAAACCTCGAAGGTCAAAAGTTGTAACAATTTGCCGTTAATGAACTATTGGTCCACTATTAGCATAAGCATGAAGAATGCAAATTGAATTAGCTGGCGTGACCGACAAGCAGTACTGTTGACAAGCTATCTACATTGACAATTTGTTTTAACTTATTACGATGGCGCCACACATTCGGTCTGTAAAAATCATGTAGATGGATAAAAATAATCCTGATGAATCCTTCGTATTTACTGAATTGAGTTATTGTACGATCTCATTTGTTACCCGAAGATGCTGTCAATATTAATCATTACATTTATAACACTATATAGAATAAAATAAATAATGAATATGAAGACAGAATAAGAAAAGCAAGTTTTCATAATTCATGAAGTGAAATATGTCATAAATCAAATTTAAAACTCATGTTTTCTTTTACCTTTTTTTTATATATACAAGCTACCACTTTTCTTGATGGCGACCTGGTGAGATGCTTTTCAGGCCCCGCTTAAAACACCCGGGATTGAAGTGGAAAGGAAACACATGCGCTGGTAGTTATTCCAGGCTTTCACCGATCGGCGCAGGACAGAAGAGTCAAACCGCTTAGTTTATCGATTGACTCAGGCTGATACGGTGTTATCCACTTTTTAGTGTATGTTGATCTCCTATTATAGTCATTATACAATCTCCTAAAACGAATTCTGTACATACTTACAAAGTGAGTAATATACATAGATTTAATCAAGTACGGTTAGATATAATTAGACTAAGAAGAGACTGATAAGTGAATGTGGGCTGCGACTGGCATGCTGATAAGTGTTAGTTAAGATACCCGTTGATAAACTTCAAACCACTTACAAACTGGATCGTTCTTGACCAAAGTATATCGAATACAGGTCTTTGAATTAAATCACAAACACTACCACATGTAGGTACAATTGCTTAGATTATACTTAAATAACAAGACTACCGCGCACTCACCGGCCCCTTTACTTTGTGTCCTTCACATTCGTGCAACTGATCTAACATATTAATCAAGAATCATTTAATTCACTGTTTCTCAAACTTATTGGGGGGGGGGGTCATGATCCACAAGAAGCCTAATAATGTCCCGAACTTGATATAAATAAAACATAGAAGATACAAAGCTTACTATTCAATTTTAAATATAAATTTACTACATAAAACGTGGGAGGGCATGCTTAGGCACGAATATTAAACAGGTTTTGAAACAATGTCTGTGTTGTATGTATCGAGTTACTAAAGGTACAGAAAACCCAAATCACCCCTCTCCTCTTTCCCTCAATTACCCCCCCCCCCCCCCCTTCAATCCTCATTGCCCTCAAAGGCAGACATTACACTTAGAAACTCGTTTGTTGACCAAAACAAGCAAAAGATTTGAACTACAATAAAACATGAATTTGAGATTGGTTGGTAAATGATTGCGCATAATTTCTGTACTAAATTTTTGCTGTTACTCTCTCTTACTCTCTCGCTGTGCTAAAAAATATAAGTTCCACTAATATAAAATTGTTATACAAAAACATACTGTATAGTATTTATCCATTTCTCAAACCATTTTGGGAATCCGAATTAACAGTCTCAGAGAGAAAGTCGTTCGCACTCGCATATTCAACTAGAGACGATAATATTTCACAATAAAAAATCCATAATAAATATGAGCAAGACATAAAATAAACATTATTTACAGCACTAATGACGGTTGGGTTACATAATCTGTGTTCGTTCTATCTTATTAACTGCTAAAACTAAGTTATTATAAAGCGTCACCTTATTTCTAATTCACTCCCGCTAGTATTTCAAAAGATTTAGACAGAGCTATAATTAATTCCCACATTTTGACAAAAATAATTTAGACCCATTTACGTAATAGGGGACAAGCCTATTACCGTCATCCGAGTACTTTTAGTAATTGTTTTTGAAAATGTGGTGTTTATTGATAGAAAAGGGAGAATAGAAAGGAAAGGACAGTGGTAGAGCCATGCTTAGGCACGAATGGGCCGGCTCGACCGGCGCGATACCACGGCCTCACAGGAAACCGGTTGTGAAATAACGCTTGCGTTGCATTTCCCCGATATGAGTGAGGTTTCCGGAGGCCCAACTCCCTCTCTCCACTCCCCTCATCCTCCTATCCTCTTTCCTATCTCCTAATCCCCCGTCCCTATTTCCCTTACCCGCATCCCCCTATCCCTCATCACCCTCAAAGGCGGGCAGCGCACTTACGACTCTTAAGTTGCAGGTGTTAATGGACCGCAGCTGTCACTTACCATCAGGTTACCTGTTTGTTCGTCTGTCCCCCTATAGTATAAAAAAAAGGAAAGGAAAATTTCTTGTGCACACCAAGGTCGCATACCTATAACTTGACCTGGCTGGTGTCGGGACTTCCGAGTCCTCTGACTAACACTAACTATTTATGGATACGAACACAAACAAGAAACTTTGAAAAACACAGCGTATTTAATCGATCACACTCATTATACGAAACCTAATTCTACAGCGCTTGATATCAGAATGTAATTGCTTAAATTAATACGCAATTCTGAATAATTAAAAACTAATATGGTAATAAATTTATTTGCTTGTATGTGGCTCGTTATGTAAGAAACAAATGTCATACAAGTACGATGTATGCCCACCGGAATCTATACAAAATTACAACATAACTTATGCTGATGACAGACAGTGAGAACTTCTGAAGAACTGAATAGTATGTGTATATATATATATTTTGCAAACTTTCGCAATCATTGAAATAAAATAAAATACCTATAGCAGGGATTATCGTGATATGTACGACTGCCTAATAAGGCCAGTGCAATTAGGTCGAAACGTCAGGCAAATGAAAAGGTATGTAATATCTGTATGTTGCGTTAATTCCCGGTGTTGTAATTTTAAAGTATATGATTTCTGTTGGTGCACAAGAACACCTTTCTCTGGAATCTAGTGTAATCTGTTCTGGTTTTAATACATAAAGGTTAAATCAAACCTACAGCTGACCCAGTTATTCTTATTTATTATTAAGAAATTTATATGGCCGTTAGCAATCTTTATAGTAAAAGAAAAAGACTAATTGAAAGCGAAGAATGCTTTGAAAGGCATCAAATTCAACCGATTCAATCAATATTCAACCGATTTTTCGTTTTAAAATTAGCTTGATAACTGTTTATAGTTATATTTTAGTGCGATAATATTATAATTAGACAAAGTTATATAATTGATATTTTTCTATTACATATAATGTTTCTAGTTTTCAATCGACCATTAAAAAGTACACAGTGAACTTTGACACTTTCTGACATTTTAAACAACACTTTGACACCTTAGTCTGTACAACGTTTTGAACTGTTTGAGGCATCTATACTGAGATAGACCACACTGCTGAGACCACCTCGTCTACTCGTGGGCGTAAAAAAGGTGCTAAAGTCAGTTAAGTCCGTATGGGCAGATTCTAAGTTCAAGACTTTATTTGACGTAGTTTAAAGTAGTGATCAACAAGCATAAAATACATTCAATTCTAATAAAATAGCTGTCATAACAAACTGCACAAAATTTGCTGGGTGGAACTGTGGCTTGAATTAATGAATTGATTTCTCTATGAAACATCCCCGTGATACAATTAATTTATACATACCAGGATCAAGTCTAGATATAGAATTTTATTATGACTAACCCAGATCGAAGATCTTAAAATCGATCAATTCTTTTCAAAGTAATACCTGTCAGATACCACAAATGCTGACTGTTGTGTGGAAGTGTTAATCCATCTAATCTTTTGAACTAATTAAAAAAAGTATTTACATGTGTGTATGTACAGTTTTATTCTTAGATTTATGAGTTAGTAGGGACAAATTACTTTAGATATACGTATGATAGATAAGGTATAGATACAGGGTAATATTCCTACATATGTATTTATAGTCCCAATGTTCTTAGATGATAAAAAATCTTTGTGGCTCTCAAAGTTTATAAAATCTTTAAAATTCGTTTAAAGCACATGCTGAATTAAAATCTTGCCGTGCGAACTTATTCTTTAAAACATTAATCGAAATTGAATTTCAATTCCCATAAAGCCTAACCGTTTAATTTATAACGTACCACATAAAACGTAACTGGAAAAAAATTAAAACTCATAAGCCACCCATGACGAATCCCAAGCCCAGAGTCATAAAAGTTGACCCACAACAATGCATTATTTACCATTATATATCGGCAGGGCGACACACAGCCTAATGACAAATATAAACACCAACCTAACGTAGGTGTAAAAGCGAATAGCCAAGTCTGTTTGGAGATGGTGGTAAAACTACCAAAACTTGACAATGAAATTGTATAGGCCAATATTGACGTTTGCGTAAGGTATCTTTCCCACGAGGTCCTGACGAAATTTCTCATGAAATAAACTTTAATGTTGAATGTAACACCAGAGGGCGCCTGCTCTCGAATACGAATAGTAAACAAATTGCAGTACAAATATTGGAACTGATTATTCGGGTACTCGGCGTTCACGGAGGCAACAAAGGCGGCTTTTAAACCACAAAAGACGTGGTAATTGAATTGGATTTTTGTGTAATCGCTGACCAATTTTGATCCTTGTTTAACATCTTTACTTGAGCATGTTGTGAGGCGGGGGCTTTTTTGGATTAAGACCTCAGACGGATTAGGATGTAGTTGACCATGAAAGATAGCTCACTCTCTTTTTGTGTATGATAATTTTTTCTGTAAGTATACGTACGCATTTGGTATGGTGTGGTGGTATGGCATGTATAAATTAGACTGAAAGCGATGCTATACTTACAATTCTACTCAAGTCTAATGTGACAAAAATACTGACAATGGTAAATGTTATGGAAACAAAAATAAAGGAATTTCAGATACTTAACTCAATCAATTTTCATTCTCAAAATAATCGTTCGGTTAAATTGTTTTACAGTAATATTTGATAAATAATCTATTGTTCCTAGTAAAACATATACGAATATATCTATCATGACAATGGCGGCAAAATAAGTGACTGCAACCGCCTATGAACACCTGTCGCAAGTGTGTTGCCGGCCATTGATTTTTTCTTCCGTTATTCTCACTCGTATCAATATTACTTCACTTAACTCATACACTTTAACTCAACGCAACAAACTCACTATTCTATGTCCAACCATTTATTTTACTTTTGACAGCGTCTTGAGAAAGTTACTCTTCCATTATTCGTAAATGTAAACTTTGAATCATAACTGCCTAATCATATTTTTCTTTCTTATTTATAACCCATTAAACTCTGAAAAGCTTTAAATTTCTCGGTTGAATTAAACTATATGATAATTCACTCACACAATGAAAATAGTTACATTCTAGCACATCTAGTGTTAGGATCGAAAGTATTCGCTGCAAATTAATGAATCGCAAGTACTAAGTAAGTATTCGCAAGCATTTTCGTCACCCATTATATGGATCTTATATCTACTTTTAATGGACAACATCAAAATGTTGAAATTGTATTGTGTAGGGATTAAAATAAATCATGATATTATATATTAAACAAAACAGTTTAACAGTTGTAAAGCCATGCTAAGGCACGAATGGGCCGGCTCGACCGGCCGACCTACAGTTGCCGGTCGTCACATTATCACATGCATTGGGTATACGGAAAATATATTTATAAAAATACGTAAAACGTCAATCAAAAATAAATTTTCAATGTGTAAAATCGATTGCAACTTCTTTATAAATAAAGTCGATAATTATTTAAGACATCGCTAATTGATAAATAATTGAGCTGTCAAAAGTAAAATAAATGGTTGGACAGAGTACCTACAGTCACATTATTAGACTATCCAATCAGACTGGACTGTTGTGTCCATATTTGTAGCTATATATGTTTTGTTTTCTATAATGTTGGGGTACAAACGAACAGACGGGTCACCTAATAATAATTTACAACCGCCGTCCATGGACACCTGCAACTCAAGAGTCGTAAGTGCGCTGCCCGCCTTTAGTGCGAATGGAGAACTGAAAGATGAGATGAAAGGGTAAGTGGAGAGGGAGAGTTGGGCCTTCAGAAGCCTCACAAACAAATTTCGGGAAAAACCGAACCGGTTTTCTGTAAGGCTGTGGTATCGCACCGGTCGAGCCGGCTTATTCGTTCCTAAGCATGGCTCTGTCACGATAAAATATATACATATATATATAAACAGTAACATTGTCAGAAACCACAAATGTAGTGTAGGTTCAACAAGATTAGTACAATAATACAATTTTGTTTGAAGTTATTCTCGAACACATAATAACGGTGCAGTGGGCTGCATATCAAAATACTCAAACGCACTAAATCAGCAGAATCTATAAATTTCACAATCGGTACATAGGAGCGGTACTCTTGTTTACTAAGTTGTTGAATGTATTAAGGAGTAATACCACATAGCGAATAGCAGTGTATCTGATCAATAATTTATTACTAGGCTTTATGTTTGACTTAAAAATATACAAGCAAAACGAACTAAATATTGGATATCAATTTAGGTAATCCTTTGATTTTTTACCAGAACATGAAAGGTACCGGATTAAAGACTATACAATAAAGACGTAATACTTAGTAGTTACATACGTCAGGCGGACTTGAGAAGTGACAATTGCCGTCCATGGACACCTGCAACTCCTTCTAATGCACCTGAGTGTTGTGATGCGGGCAAGGGCAAGAAAAGGAGAGGGGGAGTTGGGCCTCTGGTAACCTCACAAATTTAAGGGAAATGCAACGCAAGTGTTGCTTCACAACTGGTTTTCTGTGAGACCGTGGTATCGCACAGGTCGAGCCGGCCCGTTCGTGCCTAAGCATGGCTCTACCACTGTTAAATGACTCTAAATATACTGTCTGATAGATAATAGTCTGATCCCTAAGTCTCCTTTTGCAACACCTATGGTAAGATATAACGTAGCCACATTCTACTCCAAAGGCAACGTTACGGCTTACACGTTATAATCCTAATATTTTTTTAACAAATGTGGAAATGCCAATTGACAATATAAATATTTTGTACTGTATATTTATACTGTAATCCACATATCCCATTTAAAATCGATGTGTTACCAGTGCAATCACTGTATAATATTAAAAGAAAATACCACACATTGACGTGGTCTATATATTGCTAGTATTTTTGCTAACGCTTTAAGTAAGCTATATAATTGTGGCAATACTAGTACATCGTCGAAAATGAAATATTTGGGTTTTTAGCCCCTAACCTCTTAATCATATAATTTAAACTCTTTATCAGCAATCTAACGCTCCGCTTAATGAACTATACGTCCTATAAAGCCTACACACAAGTGCTTACTACTGATCTAAAAGATCTCAAAGTCAAACAAAGTCTCACGTCCGTGATAAAAAAATTACGTTTTGATAAATTATCTTGATGGTTTTGAGCCCACTTAAAGCCTAATATCCAGAACTGTCCGTACAAATATCTCATCTACTAAAAGCAAATGAATGTTTTCACAAGATTTAATTCATCGCTGTACTTATTTTATCCATTAGATTTATATATACCGTGCACTTGACGTTTGTATTTAAGTATAATTATAACAAATCATAATGTTTGAATTGCGTTTACTGCACAAGTTTGTTCGAGACACAGGAGTGATATTTTGTTATTCGGATTTCAAGGCTTATCTATATAAAAACGTATTTTTTCAAGGGAATTTAAATCTTAATTGATGTGCAAATAAAGTTCAATTAAACGTTTACGTTGATTCTCAAAATGTTAATAAACTATTTTAGAATTATATGCTTTATGTTGGAAGACGTAAAGACGATTTTGTCATAAACGTGAGAGTTAAGGTGGTACAACACTGTTGGAGCTCCCGCTGTGTTGTTTGTTACAGTTGTCAGTGGAGTAATTTAAATTTACCAGTTATGGTTGTACTGAGTTGCCATTTTGATAGCAAGAAAATCACCAAATAAGATTTCACGGTGGTAAGCCACATTACTCAGCTAACCTACCGTGTTAAGTGTTATTTTATATATACCTATGGGAGTTATACATATACTCTTTGAAGTTATCCACGATATTGGGCATAAAATTTTGATTATAATAATTTGCATTGTAACAATATCACATTTCTAAGTGACTTCTTGTCACACTTGTAAACCACACTGGTTTACAAGTGTGGCAAGAAGTCACTTAGAGTGTCACAAGTGTCTAGGGCAAGGTCGAAAAATACTCTTAAATGGTCGTACATAAATCTGAAGTATACAGCCAATCATATAAAGAAATTAGTTTTAAGTTTCTAATAGAACATAATGTAATATAAGATACACACATACATTCATTCAACGTTTTTACGTGGTAGAGCCATGCTTAGGCACGAATTTGCCGGCTCGACCGGTGCGATACCACGGCCTTACTGAAAACCGGTTGTGAAGCAACGCTTGCGTTGCATTTCCCCGAAATTAGCTAGGTTTCCGAAGGCCCAACTCCCTCTCTCCTTTTTCCTTTCCACTGATCTCCCCTTTTCCCATCTCCTCACCCTCTTCTTTCCCTCCCCGCATACCCACATCCCTCAAAATCCTCAAAAGTCTATTGCAGTCATTTGGGCACTATATGTTTATAATTTTTACTGTGAGCATAGATTATATAGTTATGTATGTACTTTTACCTTTTCGAAAAACGCCTCGAAAGATTTGTATAAAGTTTTCTACTCACTCACTCTCTAAAAGTGTTAGACATTTTTTAAGTCTTGCGTTTCCATATCATGTCATTCAGTCATTCAGTCATTAATAAAAACAAGTCTTCTATCCGTGCTTTCCTTAAAGAAGTTTCGTGGATAAATGAATACTGCTTAGTTAGAACAAGAACGAAATCGCAGATATGTAGGTACGCGTCTGACTATACATGTTCGTAATTAATAACAAATAACCGATACTGATCGAACAAACTATCTATTTTAATTCGTCATTCTTATTAATTACTCTCTTAATATGCAGCTTGGTTAGTATGCAATTGTGTATACAGTAGTAAATCTAACTCAAACTATATCCAAAATTCTCTTATTTCTCTTTAAATATGTTTCTCCTCTGTTATTCTTTTTTATAAATAACTTCCGCGTTAACAATCATTCCTGTGTCGGGACTTGACAAATATACAAACAACATGCACAAAGAAGACTAAGAATCAGGACAACTTTTTGATAATTACGCAAATTTTTGTCCCGTGTGGGAAACGAACCCAAGACCTCAGGCTTAGAAATCAGGATCACTAACCACTAGTCCAACAGGCCAGTCAAAATTATGTATTATGTGTATAAAAACGATTGACTTACTTTTCTCGAAATTTGGCACCAATAATAAAGACGGCAACTAAAACTAAATTACATATTATATAAACTATTTAAATTTAATTCACGAATACAAGACACATTCGTTAACACCTGTACATTATTGAGTTAATCGAGGAAGCCAGTTAAGTGTCAAATGATTATATCCGATTCCAAAGTCACGATTTGTGATTGAAGTAAACAAGTAATGAAGGTGTTGAAACCGCTTCTCAACGAGAATTGGGTTTTAATAGTTAGGAGTTAGTTCCCTGCTTGGCTGTCTGTAAAGGAGTCAATAATAGTTTAGAGGCATTTGACGATAATTGTTCACTGTAATGTAATAAATATATAGAGTACATTTTAATCCCTATTTTCATATATGATTGACATAATAACGAATAAGAAGGATACTAGCACAATGTGCATCAGGTGACCTGGCTCGTTTGCCTCCTGTCCTATAAGAAAAATTGAAATGAGGTAGGAATTAAACAAAAAACTTTAGTCACAGAAAGCATAAAAGAATTTTGTAAGTACCTAAATACAATCTTTATCTTTACTTTTATTATTTTATTAAATAAATCTTGGATCATTCTTTTTTTTATAATATAGGGGGACAGACAAAGAGATGGGTCTCCTGATGGTGAGGGACACGTGCAGCTCAAAAGTCGTAAGTGAGTTGCCCGCCTTTAAGTGTGATCACGGATAAGAGGACGCGGACAGGGGAAAGAAGAGAAGATGATCCAGAAAAGAGATGAAGGGAATGGAAAGAGGATAGGGGATGAGGGGTGAGGAAAGAGCAGATCGGTCTCCGGAAACCACACTAATTTCGGGGAAATGCAACTCAAACATTGCTTCACCTGCTGCTGTATCGTACCAGACGAGCCGGAAAATTGATATATTATGCTTTAAATCTTATTTTATTATTTCAAACTAACTTTATTCAATATAAAACCATATTGAAGGCTATAATTTTAACTAATAAATGATATCTCCTTGTTTCAGATACGTCACAATCGATTGACCTCTTAAGAAGAACAAAATTACAAAGGTACATACCAGTTTTATAGCCATTGTTTCTATCGTCATCACCAATCCTTACTTTAGCATTGACTTCAGGAAATAAAAAATTGCAAATGTCAAATCGATAAACATAAATCTCTATAAAATAACAATAAATAGTAATGGTGGTGATAAAAATAATCGTTTCTATGAAGTCATTGTTGTTGAATTCTATCAAATCAGGCTTAGAGTTTGGTACTGGAATTGATGCTTAATTTGTCTTACAGACGCATGTACATTTATTACTCAGGTTTAAAACAACTTTTAACACTTCTGTCTAAATGAAACGCTCTGGTTTTACAAAAACTTATTTCCAAATGAAAGGTTCCAAAATCCATTACGACATCATAAACATAGATCAATTTGATTAAACTCACTCAGTTCTCTAAAGAGTTCTCGACATATCCATTACGATCATAACAGACTGACTAAATCTATTAACACTCGTTGACAAACGACGTGACAACCGCCATGTTAATTTGTCACTGCTTCTTATTTCTCGTTCTGGCACTTTCATTAAGACGGACAGGCGGTTTCTTAACATCTCAATTTAGATTTTTAAACGGCTTCATGTATTGTCTTGATTCACTTTGAAGCTTTTAAGTGATCATTACCGTTGGTTGTGATTGATTTTTTTGGACTTCGGTTTAACTTTCTTATTTTGAGATATGTTAGAAGTACTCAGTAAAGTGTTTTAACGCAGGTCACTTTAATCAGCTTTGAGTATCAGACCAAACAAATTCGATTTTCCTTAAACATTATAATGCTTTCAAGTTTATTTTGTATAGCAGGTATTAAGATGACAATGTGGGTGTTCTGCTTTAATTGTTTCTTTAAATGTAACAGTATTGAGGTGGGACTCATCCATAGTAACTTTGTAAGAAATTTTATAAATCAATACATTTGTTTCAGCATTATTTAATTTCTGTTTCTATCTGAAATATATCATGAATTGTAAACATAAGTGATCATAAAAATAAAGCTAACAATGAATAGCTAAATCATTCATGAGCATGACTAAATGTTACCGTATAAGGTTCTCCTTATCTCAAATAAACTTGATCAAAGAGCCAATGCACCATACATGGAACCGAACGCGTACAAATTGTCGGTCGCCATACTTGAATGTAAGCTACATTAATGGATTGTTAATTGTTTAAATGGTTGTACGACATGATTATTACCACATTGATAAGATCTAAATATGTAAGAAATACATATGTATGTGGTTCTCGGAGGAGTTGCATAGAGCCAACCCATTTCTTGCCGATGGTGTCGTAAAATGTGACGAAGGGATTTAATTGCTATTTATCACACAGTATTTGCCACTTATTCCATAAGTAGGATTCAATTATTAGGTAAATTGTTTGCGCTTGTGACGCCTCGACCCTGTACAATATTTTCGTGTATTTTTTTTTTTATTTGTAAGCCTACCATAATGACTCCACTTTGCCTGATGTTAAGCAATCAATGGAGTCCAAGAGTGGTGGTCACCATTCTCATTGCATGTCTAGTCAATGTAGTATGGTGACCCACACTATGGCGGCCTGGAGATGCTTTTTCACGCCCCGCTTAAAAGACCCAGGATCAAAGTGGGAAGGAAACACGTACGTTGGTAGTGAATTCCAGTCTTTCACCGATCGCCACAGGAAAGAAGAGCCAAACCGTTTCGTTCGGGATCGCATACCTTCGACTCGCAAACGGTGACTCCTCAGGCCAGCACGTGTAGTCCTGTAGAGGAAGGGAGAAGGTGGGACCAATTGGAAGAGCTCGTCAGAACACTCCCCGTGATGTAGGCGATAGAGAAAATTAAAAATCAGGGTAAATTACAAATTCGATTTAAAGATATAAAAATTAAAGCTGGCTGTTATAATAAAGACTACGTCATAAATGATGAAGACTACGTCATAAATACACTAAAACCTTTTATCTATGTATCTATTACCATTATTATTTATGCAATCTATTCCATTATCTGGGTACCGTATTAAATTCATTATACAGATCTACATACAAAATGTCCAGCACCACATTGTCAAGTTCATTTCTCCAATTCACTGGTCAAGTTTACCATAATGTTGATTGGTGCAAATTGGAGCCAATGGTTCAGCGCGTTCAGTCTTGTTCTTTTCATAATACAAACATAATACTGCAGTTCGGATCGACAGTTGACTTTCATCTAAGATCCACTGCAATAAGATAGTTTTTAGATTATTTTATTGTTTATCGGCAGCAACATTTAGTTTGTATTTTATCATTGTATCTGATTATCGCTTTGTATCGTAGATCTGTCAATAGAGACTGAAGTATTGCCTACTAATATTATATCTATAGATTTCTACTCTGTAATAAATTCAATCTTCCTACATTTTTAGTAAATAAGTGTTCATGTTGACAGGTTTAATAATACATAGGAATTGTAAATTTATCTAAAAATACTATTCAATTCATTTATTGCATAAATTCATAATAAATAAGAAATTTTGACATAGTAAATGAGTTGGCTGCAGCGCCTACGCGTTTTGTGAGATATGAAGCGCTAAATGATTCAGCATTATGTTGGTGAAGGATTAATCTGTAATTCAACTGATTCTGCATATGTTGATATCAACGCGGAATCAAAAAACACACGTTTAAATAAGTGTCTACATTTTTAACAATTTTTTAATGTTTATGTTAACGGATAATCGTATCTATCAATGTGACGTTTTTTTTTTTTTTTTTTTATGCTATAGGGGGCAAACGAGCAGACGGGTCACCTGATGGTAAGTGACTACCGCCGCCCATGGACACCCGCAACTCAAGAGTCACAAGTGCGTTGCCGGCCTTTTAGGTAGAGGTACGCTCTCTTCTTGAAGGTTTGAAGGTCGTATCGGTTCGGAAATACGGCAGGCAAATTCAAATTCGGTAAAAGTCTACGGCACCAAATATCAAAGTAAAGTAGACTTTTAACCATAACCTTTTAGCCAAAATTGATTGTTTGAGACTATGTTGTTACAACATTTACTTATTTTTACAGTTGGCTATATTTAACTTTTTTTTTTTGAATAGGTACATGAAATTATTTTGAAGTTCAATATGTTTTTATTTAATATTATAAGTAAAGTCACGCGGACGAACTGAATTGAATTTAATCAAAATCAAAACCATTTATTTCAAATAAACCAAACACACGTACCTACTTTTGAATTGTCAAGAGAAGAAGTGGGTCATTCTAAGTCAGTCGTAAAGCTAGTCGCCTGTTCTAATATAAATATACTAAACTGCCAATACAACCTTTAAAAATATTTTATACAATTATCTTGTTACAGTTTAAGAGTGTATAATTTAAATGTAAAGATAATGCAGTACATCATTCTGACATATAAATTCTAATAATTACTATCGGGATTATTTTAAGTAATAGCAGTCCGGACATGACCTGCACCAATTAACCGAATGACCGCATGAACGTCCTCAACCTCACGCACCTCAACCATATTGAAGGGAGTCGAACGTCTCGACACATACGCCACAATTGGCAGGATTGGCTTATAAACATATTTCATATATCCGATAATGATATTCCAATTTATAAGCATTTTTTTCAACTTTATTACTAATTTGTATCTACGTGAGTACATATTTTTACTGGTAAATATCTAATCCCCCTTTCTTCACACTTAAAAAGTAACCCGAACGTCATGAATATACTAATTTCTAATCTTATGCTTAATGGACTGGCAATAGAGAAAAAACAAATTGCAAATCATACGCACTGCCACCTAACTAATTAAATGGTTCGCAAAGTTAATTGTTTAACAAGCCATTGGCGAGCAATTAAACATGATTGATAGCTTTACACACACTCGGCAATGAGCCATTACGCATCAAATTGTACGTGTACGTGTACATATTTGATTGCACTGGCACATCTAAAGCAGTTTCATGGCACAAGAAAATACTTTTAGTTCATATTCAAGTTTAGATTTATTTAAACCGTGATACAATCTACCAGAGTGATAAGCTCATCAAGCTTTATAAGCTGTGACAAAAGTAATTGCTCTATCATCCACGCACAAATGACATCAAATACAATGTTTAAATTTCTACAACACACGCTAAATCCTTTTTTTTATTAAACGTTTTAGTACCTTATTCTCATATGCTATAAGTTTATTTAACGATACATTATTCGATATATAATGCGTCTATTATATCTATCATTGTTTTATAATTAGCTCTACCCATCTTATTCTCAATATACTAGAAACTAGCCGACAACTTTCTTAACAACATATCTCTCCCCCCCCCCATGGTAGTCTGTTATAAATTGCCAATGTGAGATGAGGCCGCCAATTATAATATAATAATAATAACTCCAAACATCTCACACAAGGCCGTCTGATCCCAAACTAAGCAGAGCTTGTATGATAAACATACTTATATATTTCCAACTATTATACATACATAAGTAAATTACACCCATGCACAGAACAAATAGAATAGAATCTAATATTTATTTAAAGTAACTATAACTCAGTTATTGGCATAACTTTAACACTTCTTTAGTATTACAGTATGTTACTATTACTTTAATGTCAGCAATAATGTAACAATAACAAAAGATCGTGCTTATCAGACCAATATTTGTCCTGGATGGCAATCGAACCACAACCTTTACTTAGCTGTGAACCGCTAGACCAACAGTGCCAGCCTACAATGTTATTACAGTTTTAGCAATTTATTGTGTTAATAATTTGCTGTACAATAAATAGATTTATTGTTAGTATGCCTATGACTTTGCAACGTGCTTCATACGATAGGGGCTTTCAACGTTCTGTCATCACTCGAGACTTTAAAAAATCCAAGGAAGCCAATTTGTCTGCTGTTAGAGCAACTGCATACCTCTTATTTCATTTTATCCACTTAATATTTCACCGCATCAAAAGCTACCTCAAATAAACCTATCATTCGACTTTCAACGTTTCTTAAATATAACATGTGTATCAGTTCAGACCTACCGCAGATATTTGTTTCATATCACTTCAATTATATAAAACCATTTCGCAAACAGAAATCTTTCAACATAATCATCACACGTTTTTATCCAGATTGTCCTTCCTCACACAAAGTCAATTTCTACAACACATTTTTATTATATTGCTAATAATAAAACTAACAAATGAATTTTGTTCTAAAATAAAATGCTATTCTTGTGTCCGTGGTCACGTACATACAAATATTACTAGGTATTAAATTATAATTCGTCACAAATTCAAGGCAAACAATTACAGTTCTTGTTGTTTAAAGAAACAAAGTTTATTGCAAATAATACTTTTTATCCTAAATTTAATATATAAATCAATTGGAAGCGAAATACCGTAATAGTACAAAAAACTTTCATTTTATATACTTCGAAAAACGGACCCGTGTTGCCTTTTTCTTTGAATGCTAAGACCATTTTAGAAGGATTAGAGATGATAAATCCTTCACCTCTGCAAATTTATTTTTATCGTGTCTGTGATAGCTATATACGTAGCGAGTGATTAAGGTTTGACAGGCTTATGAATAATGAACTTTACAAAATGTATATAACCAAATGCAATGCTACTATCATGATCCTAATTTTCTACCTTAGAAGTGGACCAACCTCTAGTTCCACCCTTTTCATAATAATAATAAAAATAAAATAGTTTATTTCTCACCATACTTTCTTTAAACAATATATTTTAATATAAACTAAGATAAGATGGTAATTCAATTATATGCAACAAGATACATGAACTGTCGACATTAATGGTGTTATACTAAGTTTTTGTATTGACTCTATCTCCTAAACTAAGCAAAAGCCTGTATCTCAGGAGATAGCGCTCAGCCGTATAATTTATTTTACTTTACATAATATATTGACAACATGTCTCTATTGTGTTCTTATTATTGTGTGTGGTTGTAGGTTTGTGGTATCGCGTGTGTGCGAGCCTGTATCTGTATGTGTGTGTGTGTGTGGCGGTGTGGGTGCGTTCGTGCGTATTTGCGCGTGGAACTTGTGGCACAGGTTTGTGTTTGTGCATGCGCATTCATGTGTGTGTTTGCTTAAGTTTAATTGTAATACCATGCCTTTAACACAGTTTTGGTTTAAAATTGAGTGAGCTTTAATATTTGCAAGTCTTTGCTCAACTTGTTGTACAGTCTAGAACCTATAATATAGTACTGTCTTCCTGCAAAACTTGTTCTGTGTGGTATGATGTGACAAGCTACTTTATGTCTTCGACTATTAGAGTCTGGTAAAGGAGTCAGGCGGTATGTCCTTAAAACATATTCAAGCACAAAAATCTGTCGGACACTTAGCACTTGACAACCAGAGTAAAGTTGTGCTGTGTCTGTAGCCACATCTTAGTTTTTTTTTTTTTTTTGAGACGACACACGAGCAAACGGGTCCGCCGATCGTAATAAATAATAACAGTAAACAGAGACGAATTACATACACGTACCAGATCTTACCTAATGACACTAATATCGTTTTAAATTTAAATATCATCACAGATGTAATATTTTAGCTAAAATAGAAGTCGTAGTAGTCAACAAATACTAAACACATTTAAAATCACAGAAACTAACATGTTAATTAAACATGCTCACGAACAGAAGCCAATTATACACCCCGAAAACACTATTAGCCTAAAACTTATAAGATTCATTGCTTCTAATTGCATGGCATGAAAGAATGGTTTATGTACGAGGTATTTAGTAATAACTACCATTTCAGTAGCGACTTTATAGTTTGTGTTCTATCTCTTTCATTCATATAGGCAATTTTCCTTTCCTATTATAATCTGCTGTTCCCTTTCAATATGCGTATTTACTCCTAATTTACGGACTTGTCCTTATCAAGTAAGTTGGCCCAAATTACAGTTGTTGTCAAACTGTTCCTACTTGATGTGCTTCAATATACCTGAACAAGAATGTATGTTTATATTATTATATTGTGTGTTTTATAAAGGTGCACTTATGAAAGACAAATATTGCTTGCATGATCTGAGGTCGTACGGTCTGAGAGTACGTCATTTTATTTTGTCGGTGGTATGTGATGAAAATGATCTCTGTTGGTGGTCTCGCATTCTACAATCAATAAAAGCGAAAATCTTTATTATTTTGCTCAATTTTTTTTTATATAATTTATCATCACATCTAGATGTTGGTATTTATATTGCTGAGAAGTGAAAATATTTTATCTCATTTATTGTTTTTAGGTAGCTTTCATTTTTGTTAGTGTTTAATAAATCTATTATCAGATGCATTATCTTTAGTGAGTTGTTCCGCTAGTTTCTTATTTACTTTTTATTATTATTCATACTGGGGTAGAGCCATGCTTAGGCACGAATATGCTGGCTTGACCGGAGTAATATCCTGGTTATCACTTACCATCAGGTGACCCGTCCGTTTGTTTGTTTTAGCTATAAAAGAAGTAAAATATAACTGATCACTACTAATTTATTTAAGGTTAGTTTAAAATCTCTTGTTCTGTGTAGCGAATAAGGCAAACTTAATTTATTTAGATGATGTAATTTTCGTTAAAGGAGCATTTAACTAAAACAAATGTGTTTAATTAAAACAAATGTAGGTAATAATGCTCAGTAACAATAACTTCAATTATAAATAACGTGATAATTCTTCTTCTATAAGCGTACAAATCTCACTTCCCTCAACAAACCTAGAACAGATCACGTGCAAACTAACAAACAATCACCACTTGCAGAGCCGTAGACACAACACGAGCAAAACTGCTTATTTATAGACATGTTGACGTATAAGTCAAAACAATGTTTAAAATTAAATACCCTATAACAAAATACTATGTTGAGATTGGAGTATAGACCAAGACACATAAAGTCGATGGAACTCATAGAAATATAACATATTAGCTGGAGCGCGAGTTTGTCTATGTAGAATTTATACTCGTTGAACATAGACTGAAATTGAATTTTTTTTTTTTTTTTTTTTATACTATAAGGGGACAGACGAACAGACGGGTCACCTGATGGTAACTGACACCGCCGTCCATGGACACTTGCAACTCAAGTGCGCTGCCCACCTTTGAGGGTGATGAGGGATGGGGAATGCAGGGAGCGGAAAGAAGAGAGGAGGGATGAGGAGATGGAAAAAAGGAGAAAGGAGATGAGGGGAGAGAAAAGGGGGGAGGGGGAATTGGGCCTCCGGAAACCTCACTCAATTCGGGGAAATGCAACGCAAGCGTTACTTCACAACCGGTTTTCTGTGAGGCCGTGGTATCGCACCGGTCGAGCCGGCCCATTCGTGCCTAAGCATGGCTCTACCACTGTTTTAACCCAGGAACTGCAAATGAGGGGAGGTTCTCAGTTCAACATTTTTGAATGATATACATATGTTATTCGATTCTTTACCAATTATGAACTAATGTTGTATGGCCCCACTTATAATTATAGAAAAAAAAAGGATGGAAGGATGGAAGGAAAGGAATGAAAATACCTGGTACGCAATATCTTCGTCATTTGTGAATAGATTAGAATATTTCTTTCTTTTTAATTATATCGATTGTGCTCAAGGTTGGTGAAGAAAATGTTTCAACTGTATAGTTGAAAATGTTGATATGAAAAACATAGGTTACAGTGTCTACCGGCTCGTCCGGAATAATACCTCGGCCTCACAGAATACCGCCTGTCATGCTTGGATTGTTTTGCTAAGTGAGAAAGGGGACCGGAGGCCCAACTCCGCTTCATCTATTTCCCCTCCACTTATCCCCCTCTCATCTTTCTCAACCCTCTTCCCCCTCCCCTCTTTCCCATTCCCTCAACACCCTCAAAGGTTGACAGCGCACTTACGACTCTTCGAGTTTTAGGTGTCCATAGGCGGTGGTTGTTACTTACCATCAGATGACCCGTCCATTCGTCGGTTCACATATATCATAAAAAAAGCTTATTACAATTTAGCATGATACATGCATTGAAGTCGGTATTAGACTTATTCGAAGTTCGTTACATCTTCCGAGTTTCATCATCCTGTTAAGTACCGTTGTAACGAGTCATGCCCATGCACCATGCCCAACAATCCGTGTGATTATTTCATTTTTATTTTTTGTAATATATACTCCCAACCACTAAATTCCCATTCCCTATGGAAATTTAGTAACTAAATTTGAAGTATATTGACAGGAAAGTCAGGATATAAAGAGTCGGAAAGGAATATTGCTGATATAGATGGATTGGAGAGTATAATCATCAGATCAAGAAAGTTAGAGTTGTAAAGCTAACATATAACTCGAACTATCTGGTGCCGGGAAGGTCCCAGGTCTCTAAGTATTTAAAAAACTATTAAATTTGTATATAGTTCATATTAATACAAGCTCTCAAAATCTGTGTTCGTTGGCAATAAGAACATCTCGATTGCCGTAACTTGAACTAATAAATTTTCCGACTGTTCAAATTATCATTTATACATTTTCATTAAATAAAACTATTAGGAAGAACTAAAGGGGTACCAATTTCCGCTTGCGAAACTCCTATTAAAGGTAAACCATTTCGTAATTGTAGGGTTTCTGTCATAAATGCTATTAGTGTTTATAGGAAACAATGATTTAAGGGCTTAATATTATATAGGAATGTAAATGACATTACAAAATAACTGCCCGCCCCTTGTAAATCTTAATATCCAAATAATATATAATTATCAGATACGCAACTAAAATCATGTAAAGTCTATAATTTAACGTTTTTAATTTTTATTCTTATTTTTTTTTTATCGATAGACATAAATTTTAAGAAAAATATCATCGAAGATATGAATTTCATACTTGCACTCGTCTAGGATTGCTGCCACTGTTGATAGTCTGGGACATCATTGCTTTTCTTGTCTTTTTTTTTTTTTTTAAATACAAGTGGTTAGGATTAATTCCTGTGTCGCGAGGATTTTGCAAACACTCAAACAACGGACACAAAGAACACCCAGACTCAGAACAACAATTTGAGAATTACACAAAGTGTTTTTCCGTGCGGGGATCGAACCCACAACACTCGGCGCGGCAGCGTAGTGGCGAATTGACCACTTAAACCGGTACGCCATCCGTGCAGTCAGAGTCTAGTCAAAGTTCTATATTATTATGCCAATAAGGGAAAGAGACCAGATAGTATGTCATTGCTGCCATGGAAAATCGGTAGTACACCTTTGGTGTGGAACTCTACACCGGCGTCGACAGCCGTGTATCACATTTTCTAAATACAGCTATATGTGCTGGCGCTGCTGCTGTATCCGCGGAAAGCAAACGGGCCACCTGATGGTAGGTGACTTTCGCCGACAATGAACACTGGAAACTCAAGAGTGACAAGAGTGCGCCTTTTAGAATAGGGTAAAGGACTGCGATCAGTCGATTAGCTAGCTAGTTAGTTAGACCAACCTTTTTTTGATGTATGTTTGTATGCATATATGTATATATATGTATATATATATATATATATACATATATGTGTGTGTGCCATGGTACTGCGCCCAACATCTTAAACGGTTTGATGGAATTCGACATAATAGATGTAATTTGTATACAAGTACTAGACGATAAAAATAAGGGAGAAATTAACAATACAGTCGAATTTTATATTTTATGATAACAAAGAAATTTGTTGAGCTAGTAATATCGATACAAATGTCAATTTAAAAGAATAAAGGAATATTTACATTTAACTAAAAAAAAAAACATGATTAAATAAAAATAGGGACTATTCACAAAAATGCATGCTAAAATTTATCCGAATCATCGCATACGGTACTACCTACATACGCCTACGGTAGCATTCCCAGGAGGCGGCAGCATTACTACGTTGAATGGCAATGCTTATTCACTGTGCAAGGAAAAGGCCTGCTGGTCGCAAGCTCCCTTTTTCTACACGACATATCGTGCTGGCCTGAGGAGTCACCGTTTGAGAATGGAAAACATACGATCCCGAACTAAACGGTTCGGCTCCTCCTTCATATGCTGATTACTTAAAGTACTTCCCTCCCAATTTGATCCCGGGTCTTTTGAAAAATCATCTCACCAGGACGCCATAGTGTGGGTCACCACGCTGTATTGACTGCAGTTGCAATGAGGATGGTAATGAGACATTTTTTTTTAACACCGTACGATGTCTGTAACCTCTCTGTTTAAAGGATGTCCTTAGCACTAGAAGAAATTAGTAAGCAGTGAGGTCTAGCAGTGGTCTTCTGTAAGGAGGAAGGTCTCCCTCATTCAGGCAGACATTTAACTAGCAGATTTTGATATTTTTGAACGTCAATTTGCTTTTTACGCAAGGAGAGTTATGTTTCTCAAGTATATGTATGTATGAATAATGTTTCTTTATCACGCCAAATAGCCTGCATAACTTGATGGATTTGGGCATGCGAGTCGTGATAATAGAGAAATGAGAGTGATATAGGTTATAAGATTTTAAGGTAATGCCTATGAGCAATATTTTTTTGCAACACCTGCATTGCACTTACGAGACTTACGAGTCCACGGCCAAGGCTTCATGGAAAACCGGTACACAAACAATGCTTTCATTGTATTGCCGAGTGAGTGAGGGAACTAAAATCCAACTCCCCCTTCCTTCCCTAATCCCCTCACCCCCTTTCCTCTTTAGGCTCCCTTATCACCCTTAAAGGCGAACAGCCGCGACAGCGCATTGACGACTCTTGAGTTGTAACCATCTGTTCGCCTGTATATAATATAAAAATTCTAAATAAGAAATAATAATGGCGACACAGTACACAAATGTTACGGATCTACGCACAATTATGACACAATAACCATCGCTATGAACTTTATTTTGTCTTTATTCGCTCATGGTTGTACACATATGGTATAGTTCGCTTTGTTAAACACGCGACTAAATATTCTACCTGGTACAACGTGTAAAATGTCCATACTATGCACTCGTAGCCGGTCGTAATCCGCGCGATAGCCATCTGGGAGTGGCTCCTCTCGTTTCGTTCCAGATATTAAGTACTGGTATGCTCTAAAGTTTGTTTTCTTTTACAAAAATATTAATTATTACGAAAATATGTACTGAATTATAGGAGAACAAGTGCAACGCTGCACATCTCTTTAGTATGGTAATAGTAACAGCAATAGAACGAACTAGGTTTTTATGAAGAGAAAAAAATAATTTTGGGTGCTTTGACATTCTTATTTTAAACAAGACAAAAAGTGGGCGCTTCAGACATCTCTGCCTACCCCTTTGGGGATATACATATGTAGGTGTAACTATATGAATGTATAAATGACCGTAGAAATAGTTTTTGTTCTGGCTTTCTTTTTATTCGAGGTGGGTCGAGGGTTTGGTAGGTCGAAGTGATCACTTAAACCCCTGCGCGATCCGTACCCTCATGATGAGTACTGTTATGATATGATAATTATTTCCACATCTCAAAAAAATATAAAAGTAACAAAAAGCACATTTGTATTCGACTGTCTGGCATAAGATCAAGATTTGATTCCGAATGTATTCGGCTCGATGTCTCAATTAAACGTTTTTATTGGCCAATTTACTTTCTGTATGAGAATAAAAATCACATGTACGTAATTGCCGTCTTTAAGACTTAATACTGTATAAATTGGTGTAGGTTAAGTTCTTGTACTGGAGTGTAATATATCATTTTTAATTGAGTATTTAAATGGTGTTGTTGTGAAAACATATGTGCCTCTTAAATCTTAATTATTGGCACTAAGACAGCACTTAATGAAAGAAAGTAAAGATGAAGGATTACCGACTCCGAATAAAAAAGAGTTTTATTTTAACAGAGAGACGTTATGAAACTTCTACCATAATAAATATTTTAAAACCGCACTGGGACTGATTTCTATTGCAGGATTCTACATTATTATATATAATATAAATACATACTTCAATTTCTTAGATAGTTAGACTAAATAATACACGAAAAAATAGACGAGTAAAGTAAAAAAATACTACACATCTTTATATATATAATTCTTCTGTGAGTGTGTATGTCACTGAACTACTCTCAAACGACTGGACGGATTTTGATGAATTTTTTTGTGTGTGTTCAAGGGGATCTGGGAATGGTTTAGATTCACAAATCAGCCCGGCAGATGGCGCTGCAGTCGGTATCTAGGTTATTTATCTATACTGCAACTTCAGGACAACGTCTGTCGAGCGCAGCTAGTATATTATAAAATTGTAACAGGCCGATGTCTGTATTTATATATTTTTTGTTTGTGTGCCTGCCTGTATGTTGGTACACACATCACGAAAAAAGCATGCACTGCATGGAATTGAATACATTTCTAACAGATGTTATTATTTAGACTAATACAGGTCTAATTTAAAATATAGGATGCATTTTACCGCCAAGATGGATTCCAAATTCGAAGCTTATTAAATAAAAATATACTTCATTACACGTATGTATCTGGCATTAATTTAGTAAGTTAACAAAATATAATTCAACATAAATATGAAGAAGAAAAACAGAAGTATGTGGCACCCACAATTTCGAATCGCATTCTGACATTTCGTGCTGATAAAGAAATTTACAATATGTATTAAGCGTTTGGTTGAGGCACGTCAAGCATCACCAGCTATCATCACCGCAGCTCTCCCCAACTACCTAGATAGTTACGTAAACTAATAAAATAAACAAAAAAGTATTCTCGTAAAAAGTTATAAAAGAAATAATCTTAATATATAATATTAAGATTATTTCACTACCTTTAGATTTACCAACTTCAGACATCTCACAAACGGCAGTCAGATCCTAAACACACATACATACATATATATTCCTAAGCATATTCATATATACATAGATAAATCACACCCAACCATAGAAAATAATATTATGTTTATCACACAATGATTTCTCCTGTGTAGTTATCAAACCCGCGACCGGGTTAGCAGTCAGGATCTGTAAACCACTAAAAGTAATGGTTTTCACTAGGTAAATTTAACAAAACGTGCAAACTATACTGAGATTTAAACTAGGAAGGACTATTTAATGTTAGTACTTACATCAATTCTAGCACTTGTGAGCCTATATTTATATAAGTTGAACAATTATAAAGACATTTACAAGCAGTTTCGTTATCAACATACAAGGTGTAGAAACGTTAGGCTGTGTAGCTACGTATTTTACATGCTAATCTGTGGCCGACTGCATCAAAATTATTCTTGCAGTGATGCAGTAAAGCGAGAAATCTTAGATTCAAAGTATTAATTTTTTATGTTTTCTTTTTGTTTAATATTAAATATTGAAGCGATCACAATTTACGATAGCTATGTATTTTTGTTCGTTAATTTAATGTGAATAATTGTTTTGATCTGACTTGATAATGTCAGCTCTTATAGTAATTCTTTGTTATCTGGATTACAGTGTCTATAGATTTTTGTGAAAGTATCTGGAATCACTTGACTGGAGCTTTGATTTAGCGGTTAGTGACCCTGACGCGTTCGGTTTCCATTCGGGACAAAAATATGTGCGTTATGTATGATCCACAAATAATCGTAGTATACAGAGTGAAGGTGTTCATTTTGTCCATTGTTGTATGTTTGTAAAGTCCCTCGCGACCCAGGGCTCAGTTCCAGTGCGGAGCTCAGTCCCTACTAATATTATAAATGTGAATGTATGTAAGTTTGTTTGTTACGCCGAAACTACTAAACCAATTATCATAAAACTTTGTACACATATTCTCAAAGGTATTAGGAAGGACATAGGATATTTTTAATTATAAAAAAAAATACGGAGGGTAAATAAAAATATTTTGGTAGATCTGATCTTTTTTGTCAAAAATTTTGAAAATCTAGCAACTTCAACGGATGTTCATGAGGTATAGTTAAGAACATATTTATGTCGATCAAAGCTTTCCCATAACACGTAATCTGACTTGGTCCATTCGTAGCAACGATGCCACATACAAACAGATAGACACAGTAAAATTTATAACAGGAAGACTGTAAAATATATTGCGTCGGGGGTAAAAAATCATGATAAACAAACTGACATTCGGATATAAACATTATATGTAGTTGGGATGTTTCTTGACATTATTGTTGTTCCTAGAGTTAAAACCTTACAACTGTTGTAAGTAATACAGAGGGGCTTGACATTTTGTACACATATAAATTGCGTCAATTTACAACTAACATATCATGAGCGAGCCATGTTTTACTTTAAATAAATCTATAATTATCTTAGATATTGAACAATTTATGGGCAAACTAATCTCTTGTTTTAAACAAGTACCTAACTTTAGCTGTTGTGAAAATATAAGCAGAAGTGGGAATAATGTAAGTACCATTATACACATTGTACCTATTCGATGAGCACACCCAATAAATATTTATTTTAATCTCTACAATGTCCTAAATGTTTCAAATAATAAGAGAACTGTCAAACCGCCATATTGCTTCGTAATTAGCAAACAACTTCACTTAAAACGTACTGTCACAGAGTACGTTTCTTTTTATATTTATACGAACGCTTAAAAATGATAATTAATTAATTACGCATACGATCACTTACAGCTTAAAGTTATAAATTGCAAAGAAAACCTGGTGTACTATATATATATATATATATATATATATATATATATATGTATATATATATTCATAATTTAAGAACATATAAGAAGATATAAAAAAAATCTATTATTTGTATTAGGAGATACAAATTTGAGCGTATTTACAACTATATTATATTTAAAAAATAAAAATATTTTACCACCGGATCGTACCGGTACCTTTACGACCGGTACAGGAGCCAAACTACTACCTTCTACGTCAGGCCTTTTACCCAGATACCTATCGTCAGCCTCTGAAGTTGTTGGTCGAGGCTTTTAGCAATCAACCCATGGGCCTATGTGACTATCGGCAAAAATATTGCCAAATCCACATACCAGATATCGATAACCTCATGGGCCAAATCCATTTTTTTTTTCTTTATGAATTCTTCCAAGATCTTTGAGATTGTCGACTTCGAGAGATGTCAACAATTATTGCTAAGCGAACTAATCGATCTATCACCGCTGTGATAGGTTTCTTGGTAATAATAGTCCTATCAGTGATGATAAATTTATAATTAATGTTATTATAGTGAATTGTATTATTAATTTAAATCTTAAACAAAAGAAATTTATGGGAGGTTAGCATAATATATACATACATATTACTATTATTTGTAAGGTTTTATAATTGGTAAGTTTATGATAAACCTAAAATGAAGTTGTCAATTATCTTATATGTTACGCTTTGTAAAGTTTTATTTTCTACAGTACTTAAATTTGTTATTGTAAAATTTCATTTTAGTAAAACATATTCTTTAATTTCTACCACTAAATAACAGACAAATCATTTTATGATTAGAGGCTAGTGGTGTTCATAAACGTGACACCAATCTGCTCATAAATCCTTGACCATTGCCTACATATTTTCTTTCACACTGATCCCTGATCACTGATACGCGTCCCAAGTGCGCTCTCTGTCTTTGAAGCGACAATATTTAGGGAAATGAGGGGAAGGAAAAGAGGTGAGGTAACCTCTGGTGCTTGACAACCTGTTTTCTGGGGGACCGGTAATTAATCTCTCAAACATCAAGGCATCTCCTGCCTCAAATTGTATGAGGAGAATGAAGGACTACTTATATTACTAGTGTTCATTTAACCCCTCCAAATAGTTTTGGAAGTGTCTTTGTCGTTTTCTGGTAGCGTACCTATCCCTCCATTATAAATTCGACATTGCGACAACAGCAACAGAGTAAGGAAACTATATTAATTTAGTTTCTTTACACAAATTGTTAAATGATAAATGATAAATGATCTTTATTTTGTAAATAGGTTACAACAACACTTTTACACGTCAATATATTATTTTTTTCTGTTAGTTTATGCTAGATGAGGCCGGTGTTTCCTAGCTGACTACCCTGAGAAGAAACACCGAAACAAACTCAGAGGTCAAAGTCTGTTTTAAAGTCCATACAGATGTAAAAAAACATATGAGAACCATGCACGCTAACGTCTGAGATGAGCTTTTGAAGAAAGCACCACGCTCATTTGAGTGGACCCGTCCAAACAGTGCAAGCATTTGTCAGTTATCGTGTAGCTCAACTTAGAACTTTAAGGAGCTCAACGGACCGACGAACAGTACCAAAGCAAGGACATTTGGGTAGGCCGCAAAAGTACTCAAACTGTCAGACATCGTTATAAAACAAACTACAGGAGAAAAGAGAAAAAAATAAATAAATAAATAACCTACATAGTCCTCACATTTACAATAATTAAATTTATAAATTAAAAAAAAAAGAAACAAATATATAATATATTATACTTAACAAAGTATTCATGTCAAAAGGTACAAAGATTAAACAATAAAAAAAAAACAATATAATACTTAACAAAGTAAGTATTCATGTCAAAAAGTAAAATATAAAATGTCAATGTGTATAAAAAAAAAAATATAAACGAAAAACAAAGGCTCATGTACATTAATGAAGCAGCTCATTCCCAAGCCTTTTTATCTTCAATATAATCTTTAATTGTGTAAAAAGCTTTTTGACTTAGTTTTTTTTTTATAAATGATTTAAATTTATTATTGCTTAGTTCTTGTATTTGGCTAGGAAGCTTATTATAGAAATGTATACTTTGGCATCTAAACGAACTACCTATTTTCTTGAGCCTGGTTTTAGGAACAACAAATTTGTTTTTGTTCCTAGTATTTACACTATGGATATCACTGTATTTTTTAAACAGATTAATATTTTTATGTGCGTACATGAGATTTTCATAAATATACTGAGAGGGCACAGTCATAATATTAATCTCTTTAAATTTATCTCTGAGGGAGTGTCTGGGACTTAATTTATAAATTGCACGTATAGCTCTTTTTTGTAAAACGAAAATAGATTGAATATCGGCGGCATTTCCCCACAACAGAATACCGTACGACATTACACTATGAAAATAGCTAAAGTATACTAAACGGGCTGTCTCTAAATCTGTTAAACCACGAATTTTCCTAACGGCGTACGCTGCAGAACTAAGCTTTTTGGACAGTTTATCTATATGGGGGCTCCACTGAAGCTTTGCATCTAAAGTTAAGCCTAAGAACACTGTGGAATCTTCGGGTTTTAACACTTCGCCCTTTATTGACACACTAGTGTTCACCTGTGTTACATTAGGCAATGTAAACTTTATACATTTAGTTTTTTTCTCGTTAAGGAGAAGATTATTGATATTAAACCAGTTAACTACTGTTGAAAGGGCACTATTTACGTCATCAATAACCACCTGCTGACGTTTGAGTTTAAATACAAGTGAAGTGTCATCTGCAAACAACACTATATCATGTTTATCCTTTATGAGGTACGGCAGGTCATTAATATAAATTATAAATAAAAAGGGACCTAGAATAGAGCCTTGGGGAACCCCCATTCTGACTACAGATCCGGGAGATCTTTTACCGTTCACATCAACTCTCTGAATCCTATTACTTAAATATGAAGTAAGAAGATCCAGAGAGGTGCCCCGGATTCCATAGTAGCGCAGCTTCCTGATCAATGTATCATGGAGAACGCAATCAAAAGCCTTAGACAAATCGCAAAAAATGCCTAACGCATCGCATTTATCTTCCCATGCATTATAAATGTGCCCTAAAAGTTCAACACCAGCATCAGTTGTTGAACGACCCTTTGTGAAACCAAACTGTTTGCTATGTAATAATTTATGTTTAGTAAAATATCTGTGTATTTGATCTAAAATAAGTTTCTCAAAAATTTTACTAAAAGTAGGTAGCACTGATATAGGTCTATAATTAGAAGGGTCTGATGTACTACCCGATTTAAACAATGGTATTATTTTACTATATTTCATTAGATCAGGAAACTCACCACAATCTATACAATTATTAAAGATTACTGTTAAAGTTGGTGCTACAATGTTTATAATAGACTTAGCAACGTCAACAGAATTACCCCATAGATCTGCAGTCTTTTTAATATTTAAAGTTTTAAAAGTTTTTATTATATCATTACAAGTTACATATTGGAAATAAAACTGGAATTCACAAACTGGAACGTTTTCTTTAAGTATTGTTTCTGCAACAGTTGGTGATGAATTTAGACATTTTGTAGTCGATACGGGAATCTCTGCAAAGAAAGTTTCAAATGCTGCAGCTACTTTCGAATCTGATTTAATGATACTGCTATCAACAGCAAGGCTGTAATCACAAGTTCGGTTGCAAGACCTTCCCGTTTCGCTATTAATAATATTCCAAGTCATTTTAATTATATTACTACTATTTTTAATTTTTGAACTTAAGTAGCGAGATTTCGCCAAATAACAAACTTTTTTAAATAACTTAGAATAATTCTTTACATATAAATTATATTCCACAGTGTTAATATAAGGCCGTTCTTCATACAGTTCATAAAGCCGTTTTCTACTTTTATAAATACCAATGGTGGCCCAGTCACTGAAGGAAGTGTTGCTATTTACCGAAATTGACTTAGGAATGAATGTAGTATCAAATTGCAAGCAATACATTTTGAAAAAATCATTATAATGTTGATTAGGGTCATCATTAGTTGACAAAAGTTGGATTTTATTTGCAAGTTTAGTTTTAAATGTTTCCAAGCGATATTCAGACTTCGGGTTAACAGTGATATCTTTTTTCAATTTATTTTTCTTTATATTTGGTACAGTGATCAATTGTCCACAGTGATCAGAGTCTATTAAATTAATAATTTTTTTGTGGGTAGGTAAAATATCAGTATAAATATTATCAAGACATGATGCACTAGTGGGGGTTATTCTAGTAGGCTCCATAAATAAATTTGCAAGATTGTAGGACTGAAACAAACTAATAATTTTAGTGCTTAAGCTAGAAGTTTCTAACAAATTAACATTAAAGTCACCACAAACAATGATGGACTTGCTAGAGTTACAAATTTTGTGTAATACCTCATCCATTACTTTTTCAAAACAATCATACAATCCTGAAGGTGGTCTATACACACTTAATATAACAAGCTGCTCCAACTCAATACAGGCCATTTCAATTGTCTGTTCAACAGAGAGGTTCCCAATATCCTTGCGGTCCTTATACTTAAGTTGATTATTTATTAAAATTAGTGAGCCACCATGTATAGCATTTTCTCTGCTGAATGAACTACCAACCTGGTGATTACTATAGTTAAACATAAACTGATGGCTTTTAAGCCAATGTTCAGTTATACAAAGAATATCAATATTATTAAATTTAAGGAATAATTGTATCTCTAAATCTTTATTCATAAAACCTTGAATGTTTTGGTGCACCAGGTTGATACTATTTTTTGGTTTTAAAACATTTATTTCTCCATTCTTTACATAATTGCTAGAGATTGTCTCTGTTGTCTTGATTTCTAATTTAAATGATTAATAATGTCACAATTAGATGCCAAGTCATTGGCAGAATTATCATAAGGATTGTCATGGCATTGCTCAATAGGAGCAATTTGTTTAGCCAAATTCTTGGCTGTTATACAAAAATAATATGATAGCGACACAGCTATCTGTCTCCTACAATAATTTGAAATATAGTATCTGTATATAAGATACCTATCTCTTGTCAAATAAAAACGATTACCAATGTAATTGTTCATGTCAATTAAATGGAATAAATCATTATTGAATGTCAAATTGTGCAATGCTATGTTAATATTATATCTAATTAAGTTTTCTTCCTGTGGCAAACTTTGGCTGTAGGGGAAAGTGAACATCACAATTTTTCTTAAACTAAGCTTACATAATGTTCTATAATAATGGAGCAATTCTCCTTTGTTCACAGTACCCCTGTCACCAACTAAAATTACGAGTATACTGTCCTGGTTAAATTTACATTTAATAATCTTTTTCATTATGTCCAATAATGAACAACCAGGCATACAGTTATTTATAATTGAGTGTCCCGGATATTGATTTATCAAATGGTGACCTATATCCTTTCCAATTTCATCACAGTAAATCACTACTCTCTTTCTCACTCTCTCTCTCCCTCTCCCTCTCCCCAGTCCTCACCCTCTACCCCCTCTACCTCCCTCCCCTCCCTCTCACCCTTCCTCACTCCCTCCCTCTCTCTTTATATTCATTTCTCTCTCACTCTGCTGTCTAATCGTACGTGGTGCCTATCTACGAGGATATTTATTGAATGACAAAAAGAACAGGACTGGATGACAAAAAAATGCACCAAAACATTAACGAAACGAAAATCATACATACTTGTGATTACATCTGCAACCCCGAAGGGGCACCTACTGACGTAGTAGGGGGCAAGTCTATTGACGTAAACCGGTCACGTTTTTTTGTATATTTATTTGAGAAGGAAATTGTAGAAGAGAGATATTACTCATACGGAAGAGAAAGAGTTTGGAAAAGTTTTCAAAAACGTCTAGGTGGTATATCTATAACTCAAACTAGGTGTAGCATGGAGGTCCGAGCCCTCTGCCAAGTAAAAATAACTAGTAAGTAAGTGAACACGTATATAATAAATTTTATATACAATTAAATATGAAATATTACATACTTTACAAAACCATTGGTGACGTCATGACAATAGCTTATTTTACTTCCAAGAATAACATCTGTACACAGTCTAACCTCTACATTTAAGATCCATAAAAGATCTACATCTCATTACCTGTCGGCCATTTCCTGAATGCTACATAACAAAATGGCCGTAACTGCCGGTCAACGCTTCAATGCACACGTTTGAGAATAAAGTAACGATGTTAGTTTAAGCGGAACGATAAGCGCTTAGTATAAATAGTTTTAAATTATACTAAACTGTCTACGATGAAAAAGACTGTGATGTTCTGTCTGTAATGAGGTTATAAGTGGTTTTAGTAGTTTAAGGGCTCAATTGACAGCCGTACTTGTCCTATACAGCATTGTGCATACCATAATTTAGTCTGAAGTATAGTGGCAAGCCTAATGCCATCATCCGGGCTCTGTATGATGACAGTAATTGAGACGTAGAAAATGTTTAAGAAAATATATCTTTTTAGTAACCACTAGCAAAAAAAATTAAAAAGAAAAAACAAAAACATACCAACATGAATTTTTTTTTAAAGTTTGTTTTTGTGGATTTTCTCAAAAGCGGCTAACCGAAAATATAAGGAACATTTTAAAATCTTTAACTTTACACATTTTAAACGTAGGAACGTTGTAACTGGACATTAAAACGGTCATCACTTTTACACGGCTTGTTTCTTCAACTGCATGCTAGAGATATTATGTTTCTTCTTTCCCCTCCCCTCATCCCTCATCTCTCATCACCGTCTAAGGCGAGCAGCGCACTTACGACTCTCGAATCGCATGTGTCATTAATTGGCGGTTGTCATTTACCATTTGGTGACCCGTCAGTCCCAATATATAAAATAAAGTGGTAAATTTTCTAGGTCTTGCCGTATATTTCTTGATAGATAATAGACCGATCCCTTAGTCGTTTTATAAGACACCCACGACAAGCGATTGGGTGGCCCTACGAGACCGAGAACCACCATGTTGCCTTAATTTGATAGAAAGTTCGAGAGAACACAAGTCTCGCTTCTCGCTCGCCGAGTCTATGTGCTAGGTCTAACAAAGATGCATTATAGTTTACAAGGGTGTAAAACTAGATAGACAATTTGACCTTATCACAGAAAACTGACATTTATTCCTAGTAAGATGTGAGATTTACGTCCGACCACACTACAGGTATAGTTTATTTACTTTGGCTATGTGGCCAAAACAAAGATTTAGCTATAAGGAATAATGTTCAAGGTCGCGTAAGGGCATGTGATGTCAATTTCCATACAAAGCTGGTTCGAAATGGCGTTAAACATTCTGAATGCACAGAAGCCGCAATGGTTATAGTTTTTTAAGTGTTTTTTTTTACTTTCTGCACTACTGCCGCTGTCTGTCGTGGGTTTATTCCTCACATAAACAAGTGTAATATTAGTAATTCTGTGTAGTGTGAAAATAAATAAATTTATTAAGGGAGTCAAAGAAATCAATATCAAAGATGTAAGCAGGATCGCCTCAAAGGCACATATTTTTGAACCAACATTACATTTACGTAACAGGGACAAGCCTATTACCGTTAACCGATGTTGTTTGTTCAGGTATTTTAGTTTTATGTAAGAAGTACTTAATATATTGTCTCTTTTAACAAATACGAATACAAATTCGTTCCTCCTTGCATACATTATGGTTGTGTGTTTATCTGTGTATTTGCTTGTAATATTTTACAAACATTTATCTTAATTCATCTCTTGTAATGACTGTCTGGTTTCACTGTTACCAAATACTGACCTACTCCATATAAAAGTCAACTCTCACTGTGCAAAAACAATGCTTAGGCACATATCAGCCGGATTGACTGGAACATTATCACGGCCCTACAGAAAACTGGTTGTTGAGAAATGCTTGGTTATGTTTCACCGAGTGTGTGAGGTTAACTAAGACCCAACCCAGCTCTCCTCTATATCACAGGATTATATTAAAATTTATAGCATGATTTTATAATATATCCATTAAATGAGATGATGACAAAGATCATAGCTATTAAACTCTATGATAATATTAGTGGGTAAAGAAAATCATTAGAAAGTGTCTTAATACTCTCATGCCAAGTCAGGCAAATTTATTGTACGTTTCTAATATATGTAAATACGCAAAAAGTTCAGCGCGGTGTAGTTTTATGAGCAATCATAATACGATAATAAAAGAAACGCATCTTACGCAGAAACTAATACTTAACGAACATAAACTCAATATCAGAGAAAATAAAGCGCAAACATGTATGAATCTATGGTATTCGTTGTTTAGATAGCGTTTCAATGCAATCTGTTCACGACTGTCTGAAATCCTTTATGATAGACTGTCGTTTTTATTATTTGTTGACTTTGTATACTGTAGTGGCAATGGGCAGGCTACATCCGCGAATGGGTGAAAGGAAGGTATGACGCCCCCCAGCCAAGTGGACTGACGACCTGAAGAAGGTATCTGGGATAGACTAGATGCAAAAGGCTGTGTGCTATGCTATGGTGCACGATAGTAGAGACCTATGTCCAGCTGTGGACTGCGATAGGCTGAAAGATGACAGTGATTAATTGGTTATTATTTTTTTGTATAATTTTAAAAGTTTATTCTAGCCTATGAAATCTTCATCAAGTGCGTTAAGTAGGTGTGAAATTGCTAAATTATTGTTGGCAAAGTGATGGTGTTTGAGATACCCCTAGCTGCTCTTTTGGGGATACAAGCGTGAGTATTTGTGTATGTGCAGTAAGAATATTGTCCTACATCGCTTACTAGTACCACAGTCATGTGGGTGGTCAAGACAGGTTTTCCTCTCTACCTAATATTGGCATTGTTTTTGAGTTACATGGAAATGTTGCCTGTATAGTCAACTAACGGACCAATGCTGAATAGCGTGCAAGATTCTTCATAAAGGTTACTAGGCCTGCTACCCATCACTTATATCATTGATTCATACAGCACAAACCATTTTTATATGACTAATTGTTAGTTCTTTTAAAGCATCATTTTATTAAAATAAAAAGAATTTGAATACATATACACTTTATGACTGTATACATACTGTCTGTCTTCTTCTCCTACAACTTTTACTTAAGTCTTCTTAAGTCTCCTTTTACCTTACCGACTCTTGAGTTAAATGTATCCCAGGGCGGCGGACATCACTTACCATTAGGTGACCCGTCTGTGTGTCTGTCCTCCTGTATAATAAATAAAACTACTTGAAGAAATCCAGCGATTGATCAAAGTGATTTTATCATCTACAAATTCATCGATGTACGCTGAAGTTGTTATATTTACCCCGCGATACAGAAATTAATCCTAGTGCGGATTGCTTTTTGGAAAAAAAAATAACCAATTAAAATCATCAAGACCTTTAATAAATACTGCCTGGAGATCTTGGCAAGGGTAGTGATTATATCTCATTCTTTAGATAATAAACTTCACAAATAATTTTCATCAAAACTTAGAGTTCTTAATAACCTGGATTTGCAAATATCCGTAATACGTGCTAAATGATAGTACTCAGCGTTATAATGATGGGTTGTTACCTTACTGGTATCTGTTCAACATGTGCTTATTTTTTATGTTTTTGTTACTTGCGTGCGGTAGGTAATCCAGTGTAGTTCTTTAAAGTTTTTTATTGTACATTGCACAATTTAAATAAAAACTTCAATTAATTCTTGTTTTGTTACTTTCTTACATTGGGTATCTATCTGTAAGTGGTCCTGTCTTTCTAGGTCATACTTTGGCTTCCGTTCATAGGGCTTACGTGACGTAAGATGTGTGGCTTTAGTCGGCTTGACTTCGACGAAAACCGCGACACCTTTAATCGACAAAGGATTATACCCAAGGGTTTCCATATGTAAAAAAAAAAATCTTATTACATCATGACATAAAAGTGGTATAGGTAAAAATGGTCATTAAGTGACGGCATAAGGTACATTCTCGAAGTGGATATCTTATTATTAATCTAGTAACTATACAGAAAGTAAAGTTTTTTTTTAGACAGGATTGTCAATAGTCAATAATTATCTCAATCACGCCTTTCTTCAAAACACCACCATCTTTTGTTAGGGAATTTAATTAAAAACCTTTAACATATATTTTAAAAATATTTTTGTTTGACTAAACAATACAAAAAATAATTCTACTAGCAATTGGCCTGACCATTATTATTAAACGGCGTTGTAAAATTGTAAGTGTACCCACGATGCTCACTATACGTCCTGTGGTTTATTAGTCACCTTTAAATAATATTCTCTTAATATTTCCTTTTTACGATCGACCGGTCTTTATATTCTGAAGTCAGTCGAATGTGTAGCGGTAGACGATCTATTTTGCAATCTTGGTTAAAGAAATTGTAACTGAGAGTTGTTTGGTTTAAGGTTTATAATACAATGAGAAATGACTATTTATGGCGCATAGTAATATGTATGTATATAAAACTTAAACTATTGTTTCCAAGGAAGTAATATAAATATCAAGTTAATTAAATTTTCAGTTTCTGAACGATTCTTTGCGTTAACTCTTTCCTGTACAGATTTTATGAACCCAGTGCTCTTCCAGAACAGAAATAAGGACGAACCAAGATTACAGATTTTGGTGATAGGTGTGTGAATTTTTGGCGAGAAGGTTTATTACATGACTGCTCTAGAATGTAATGAAATAATGTATATGTAATATTTAAGGTTTCATGTAGTTTATTATATAATATAAATATAAATAATATAATATAAATAATATATAAAGTTTTTGGGATATACTATGGTGTTTTTTTATGCTAAGTCACTCATTTCTCTGAGACATAAAACGATCCTAAAAATTTACTAAACTTTTCTGAAGTTCAATACGTTTTCGCAATTAGCTCAATTTAATTTCGTTTTCGTGGAACTGCTAAATTAAAATGAAAACCTAAAATACAGCTATCGGTCCTGTCTCCCAGGCCATAGGCGGATTCTTAATCCCTTGTAGAAAAGAACCAATATTGTATTTTAACAACCTTCCAGTTAAAATAAGTACATAGCGGCGTTTTCATACAAAAAAGTATTTATGCAACCTGTCATTAAATGCAATGGTGTGAAATTTTATGCATTTTCAATATACCAAAACGGAATCGTTATTATCGTCTTGACAAGTACTGTTGAGTACAAAATGATTAACGAATTTTAACACTTACGTACATACACGCTTGTGCTCACATATTTCAGACATTTTCCGGGTTAAAAAGTAGCCTAATTGGTATTTCAGACTATAAATGGTAGACAAACAATATATTGACAAGTAAGTTAGGATACTGGAGGCCCAAGTCCTCGTCTCCTCCATCCCCTGCCATCATCACCCTCCAAGGTAAAGAGTTGAGTTGCAAGTGTCCATCTGAAGCGGTTGTGACTTACAAACATCCATTCATCCGAACATTCGCATTATAATAGTTTGATTAGTAATGTACCAATGTATTACAGTACCCCAAATATATATATATACTTCTCGTGAAATTTTCTTCGCCGTGCGATTCTCGTTGGAGAAGAATAGAGTCACCCTATCTCTGAGACAATACTGTGTGATATGAGGATGCCGTCATACGGTATAATAATACGCTTGTCCTCTTTAACGAAAGTAGAAAAAAAGATTGTTGGCAAATGTGTATGACTGAAACGTTCAGCAAACGAGTGTTCTGATTTTATTTTAAAAAATTGTAAGAGTGTAATAACATAATTGAATAAATAAAGTATAAGGCGACGTAAAGCAATGGTCATTTATCGTAGCAGAGCCATGCTGAATACCATGAGTAATATACCTCAGCCTCAGAGACAACAATGCTGGCATTGTATCGCTAAGTGAGGGAAGGTCCCGGAGGCCCAAACCCCACCTCTTCTCTTTCCCCTTCCATCAAGAAAATGTAGAAAATGGAAACAAAGCGAAAATCTGGATGTTTCGCAGTATTTTAAGTAGTCACCTCTCCACTACGTTGCCTCGCCGAGTGTTGTAGGTTGAACACTTTGAGTTATCCTCAAGCTATTACTCTGAGTCTGGGTATTCTTGTGTCCGCTATTTGAATGATATATAGGAATGAATCGTGGTGCCGAATATGTGTTTTTTTTTTAATGAAAAGGACCTTGGATGCCTTATTCATTCACAACTAACTACGTCTTCCTCTCTAAGATTGCCCTACTCATTAGCCTATTCCAATCTGGTTTTCGACTTCAGCACTGGTTTTCATTACGGACGATATCAGGCTAGCCAAGGATAATGGAAGTATTATAGTGCTTACCTTACTCTATTTTAGCAACATTCAAACTGTAGACTTTAACATTCTGCTTGGTATACTAAAATCTATTAATATATCTCCAAGAGGAATTGATTGGTTTCATAGCTACCTGTTAGGTCGCCAACAGCGTATTCGCATTGAAGGCTCTGTGTCTTCATGGTTCGATTCGTTCGAAAATAATGGTTCTTGAATATTATTTATCAATTTCATTTCATAATTTCCGTTTGAAGATATGTTTTAAGTGTATTGATATATTTATTTTTTAGTTTAATGTATGATTAATACTAAATATATATATTTGAGTAGTTATACATATTATGTGTATTTATGTATATACGTTTAGTAGTTTGGTATAGTATGTTAAACTAATTAGATGAAATGTATACAATATTTCTATATTCTCATATTTAATTTACACTTACAACTACCACTGTCTCGCAGAATCATTTTGGTCCATTCTAAGGTCGCCTGGAAGAGATTAGATTAAGCAATAAGAGCGCCCTTTGTACATTATCAAATTGACAAATGGATTCCTATAATAGTGGTGTATCAATAAATTGTTCTCTATCTATCTATAAGTTCTATAAAAGAAAGAAACCAGACTGACTTATGTTTTTTTTTATAATAAACATACTTTATATCTTTTTTCGTTTAACACATTTTGTACGTGATGATACAAGTGTTCCATTTATGGTGATACGCTTATAAACCTTGTTTCACGGTGCGTTTGAGCCGTGGTGATTGTTTTGACAACGCGATACATCGTCATGATTTATACCCTTCCCGCATTAACACTGAATAATAATCAATTTTTATATGAAAACGTAACTTACGTAACTTTTATTAAGAGTTATATAAAAGTGTATATTGGTATGATATGTATTTTTAGATTTTAGTAATATGAACGGCCATTACTAAGTTAATTGCGAAGTCTTTCGATTGCCAAATACTTTTCATGATATCACCAGCGTTTATGGTCTCTGTTCCGCTCCTAGAGGTCGTAGCATGATGTTTTATAGTCTATGTTATTCCTTAGTAAATACTCTATCTGACACGAAAAGATTCTTTGAATTCGACTGGAAGCTCCGGAGAGAAGACCGTTTAAACAAAAAAAAAATGTATTTATTATATTAGTATGGATTATGTACTATAGAATCGATAGATTTTTATCGCATTTAAACATGAAATCCCTCCCCCCTAACCAAGTTAAGTATTATTAATTAGCTTAGTTCATAAAGGTTGTTGAGTAAAATAGATCATCTTTAAATAAGGAAAATGTGTAATTAATAAGAGACGACGAAAGAAAAGGTGGATGGACGGTAGAGTATATTATTGACAAAAAGGGAGTAAGTATTGATAGAACGTGTGATAGAGATGAATGGAAAAAAAACACATTGCATAAGAACATGAGTATGCACAAGGTAAGGAATCAATCCAATAGAGCACCTACTTGCCCAATAATAGCCTTTCAACCTGCATTAAAGATCCCTTTGACTGAGTCCAAGTATACACCCAAATCGTTAACAAAATGTTAGTGTCAATTAGATTAAATATTTACACAGTAAACCAAAACTGCATCGGTTCCGAATTTTGATGGAGAACCACTTACGTGTTCGCTCTACTGAAACAAACACTTATCATTTGAAATTAGTTTTGCAAAGTGATAAAAGATTGAAATATATTGAATACTCAAAACCAATCAAAATGCAACATCCATTTTGAACCATTTGTTAGGTTTTGGCTATTAATCAATAATATTTAAAATTAATATTTACTGCCTTAAAATTTGTAACACTATAGTATGTGTATAATTAAGTCTTTTTGAGTGCAATGTTACTCAACATCTTCCTATCTTTAAGTTATTTATTAAATATTATTGGAGACATGCAGGTGACGCTTTTAAGCATAAAATTGTCGCCTGCCGTATTTCCGAACCGATACGACCTTCAAACCTTCAAGAAGAGAGCGTACCTCTACCTAAAAGGCCGGCAACGCACTTGTGACTCTTGAGTTGCGGGTGTCCATGGGCGGCGGTAGTCACTTACCATCAGGTGACCCGTCTGCTCGTTTGCCCCCTATCGTATAAAAAAAAAAAAAAAAAAAAAAGCCGTTGTAGACTTGTGCAAACGGAGTCTACTATTATCAAAAACCGTGGCTTCTAAGGTGGAAAATAAGTGAGGATTCGATTTGAGCAGCCTCAAATTTACTTAATATACAATAGTAAGTAGTCACATAATTGTAGTTATACAAACATGGTGCACTTTCTGTGCGTTTCTTGCAAATAAAGATTCTGATTCTGAAACGTGTACTGTAGAACCCGGGAATTTCTTGTTTTTTTTAAGTTGATTTTTTTTTAAATTTACAATTTAACCTGACAATTCGCCTATAGGCCTTATAGGTATTTCTTAAGCGAGGAATTAAACTATAGGTAACTAAGGAAGCTGATAGTGTGGATAACAAAAACATTTTTACAAAGAAACCTAAACTTTAAAAAGTTACATTGTTTTCAGTGATATCACCGCAGCTGTAGTTTGTATGAATTAGTCTGTAACTTTGAATTTGGTTTTTAACTGGATGATATCGAATAATATAGATTTTTTTGAAAAAATAAATATGTTTAACAAACATTAAACATAGCGCCTGTCTTATTTTCCATGTATACCAGGGTCATGGATTATATTATAGGTATCTTACGAATAAATATATTCAAACATTATTTAAATAATAAAATTATTTATGCAACCCTAGACACTTCATGTTTTCATGAGACTTGTGCTACGCTCCTTAATAAATCCTTAGAAATATGCATTATTAACTAATTATAATATTGCTGAACACGCAAACTTCACAATTACCTTTAAATATTTAATAATATATATGTGATAATGTGTATAACATTTTTTATTGTATTTACACTACTTTTAAACTAGTTCCTTTTTTCTCCCTTATCTTTTCGCACCTACCACTTTTATTTTTGCGACACCCGATGGTTGACTGGCAGAGGATGCCTAAGGCATTAAGTCCATCTTGTACAATATGTGCATTAAGTTAAATAAATAAATATGGAGACCTAACATTGATATAATAGTGTCAAAATTAGTAAATTGAATTGGCAATAATAAGATAATTCAATAACTTCTCATCAACATCTTTCTAAATTATTCTAAGATAAATTTTCAACCTTTGTTTTGTATAAATATGGTTTAAAATGAAGTGTGTAAGTATTTCAGCACTTACATAATGTTTTCTGAGCGTTTCGTGCACGTTACAAGGAATGGCAATTATAATACTTAATCAATCAGCAAAGGTGTGAACGTAAAACTGTAATTAATACAAATTTAAAACCTTTCTAAATATTTGCATTTTCATTTGAATAATAAATAAATTTATATATAGCTCACATTACTCTTATGAATGAATTTGCCTAACAGTCCACAGCTGGACATAGGTCTTTACTCTTATACTGCTTACTATTTACTGTAAAAAATTAAAAGAAAACCAAAAAAATCTGTGTCACACATTGTAATCTATTCAAATCTTTAAAACATACAAATTTGAGCCCTAAATAAGGGGTTTAGTGATGACCGATAAGAGCTCCAATATCTAACAGTCTAACGTTTGTTATCAGTTTATGCTTACCAGACGGCTAGACCGGCGTAATGCCACAGCCACACAGAAAGCCGATTAGAAACCAATGGCTGAATTGTATAACTATAAGTAAGGGTACAATACACAATACAATATTCTTTATTGTACACCACAGAACAAAAATACAATATGAAACATCTAATATACGAGCAACTGGTACAATCGGCGGTCTTATCGAAAGCTGCGATCTCTTCCAGACAACCTTTGTAATGGACAAGAGCAATCGATCCAGTAGATCTGTGCATAGTCGTTTGATTTTAATTCTACTATGCACACAAAAAGCTCCCTTTAAAGCACTAACATATAGATATGATACAATAGGCCTAACTCCCTCTTGGTCATCCTCCCCTGTGTACTTACGAATCTTGAGTTGCAGGTATCTATGCCACCTACTAGCTTATAAAATCAACTTTTTTATCTATTAGGATATGAAGGATCTTGTTTTATTTATTCTTGGCAATCCCTTAAGCATGCCTGCAACAAGTGTTGACATTGGATCCAGGTAGTGCACGGCAGCGGCTTTAAGCTTGAACCGGCAACCAATCAATCTTTAGTTTTAGTAACAACTGAAGCCATATTTTTTTATTAAATAATATAAGCCTTTAACAGTGTGGTACTTAAGTGAAATGCGATAAACATATATATTGAAAAAGAATTATGAGAGGCGTTATCCAGTATCCTGAGCATTGAGGCGTGTGATCATTTTTTCACCTAGTATATTTTCTGTAAAACAAAAAAAAAAATATTAGTCTTAATATTTTCCTTCTAACTCATAAAAAGAAATAATAGAGGTCTAACCAATTAAAGATCCCCTTGCTGCAATACAGCATGAGTCCCCTCTGCTCCTTCAACTAAACAGAGCCCCAAGTGTCCTTTTCACTGCCACATCAATCTTAAGCACGAATAGCATGATAAGAGAAGACTTAAAAATGTTAATAATTCCGGTCATAAATCACATCTGTTACATTGTACTGTAAAACAGGTAAACAAAAATAAGCAAATTAATTACATAAAACAAACGACTTTTCTGGGTTACATGTAAAGCCCTTGTATAATCATGGACCCATAATCATGGGCTGTCTACCCCTCAATGTGTCAAAGGTGCAATCTTTAAGTGCTAACTAACCCAATAAAAAAGATGATGGATTGTATAAAAAGCGGCTTTCGTCCAGCTGACACCCATTCTGCCAATTTGCGATTTTTCAGGCAAACTAGATTACAACAGTCACGAAGTAAAGATGCAGAGCAACGACCGATTGTCACTGACGGTCAAGGGCAAACTGATTTGACCTACACAATTTGCTAGGTCACGAGCCTTGCTTAGTTCGAAATCAACTGGGTGCTTCCGCGTTTGCTAAATACTTTTATAGACCTCAAAAAGTATAGAACAGGATAGAGAATCAAATATATATTGTGTATTACATACATACATAATCTCACGTCTGTATCACCAATTAACGCCAACATTATACTTATTAGATTTTGGTCACAATTACGTAATAGACGGCAGAGCTACTGCCGTCATCCGAGCGCTTTGGGAATTGGCTTAGAAAATTTGGAGCATATGGACTGGAAAGGGAGGATACAAAAGGTAATAAAAGGATATTTATACAGAATGACGAGTATAAAAAAATGTTTTTTTTTTTTTCTTTAGCACAGCTTTAAGCTACTTCGTAAGAAGCAACGTTTGCGTTATGTTACAGCCTGGAAATGAATCTGTAAAGTGTAGCGTAGTTTAGTAACGTGAGTCGTGTTTTATCTGGAGAAAATATAGTTACAGCGCATAGCATAAGTGTGAAATAAAACCTAATATGTCAAGTCTATCCATTCCAAATTCTCCTACTTTGCTCAATCTTAGTAACAGCGGGTCGATATCACCGGGTAGCGCCAGATTTATCGGGATTCAGCCAAGCAACAAGTCGTTATTGCACTTCCTCCAGTCATTGCGTCTGGTGTATACGGCACCTATCAATTTGACCTTGCTATTTGTCTATCACCTCCTGGTCGGTACCAGTTTTATGTTTATGACCATTACTGAAAATAATTAACACCAGTTGTGTCATTTTTAAACCAACGAAGACAAAAGGGTAATAAAAATCCATGTTAGTGGTATTCAGTGGGAATAGAAAGGCTGCTGCCAGTAAAGCAAATTATTAGATAATTATTTCCTGGATATGAAACCGATATAAAACCCAACAGTAGTAACATGACTCGGACTTTCCGGCACCAGCCTGTTCGAGATATAGATGTGCGACATTCACTCGCTTGAGTTATTGCTTATATTCACCAATCCATCTGTATAAGCAATGTCCCTTACCTTTCTAGTGAGGATTCTCTTTCCTGTCAAAATCCTCCATATGTTCCCACCTTATTTCCAAAAGTGTCAGGATAACGGAATAGGCTTGCCTCTATTACGTAAATTACTATCAGCAAAATGATTGCGTTAAATATCGCTAACACACTAACGCCAGCGCTGCAGCCTTTTCTAGCATCGCACAGGGCATTATAAGAACTCTTGGTTTCTTTCTTTCTTTCTAATTACACCTCTGCCTACCCCTTCGGGTCTTCGGAATAGTGTGTAGGTATGTACGTATATATATACTGTGTTCAATCATTATTACTGATATATATATGTATACTATTTATATGGACATCAGGAATTTACACTGTTGGTATTTTATGAATAATATATATTTTTGACTTGTACATGTGAGAACTGTGCAGTCAATTATTTGGTTTATGTTTTGTGTCTCCTTACAGTTCTGAGTATGTCATACTCGACTATAAGTCCTGTCAATGGTGGCGTATGTGTCGGGTCACTCGGCTCCGTTTGATATCGTTGAGATGGATGATGGCTGGAACATGCGCCATGCTCGTGGAACAGTGCCGTTGATCGGGGCTGGTAGAATAATTATTACCATAAACGTTATTTTATAACAGGGGTTCCCAAACTTATTTTGACTACTGCCCACTTTGAGAATAAATTATTTTTAGCGCCCCCATTTTTTTACCTACTTAAAAACCACTAGAAGTTCAAATGAACTTAATTATTGTTAGCTGTATTTGCGGAGATTAAATATTCATTGTAAACAAAACTTTCGCTGTAACCCGCAAGAGTTAATGTGAGATCGGAGTGCAGTAGGTAGTACACAATGGCGATCGGGTCTCAAGTTAACTTTTATGGGCTACAGCTGCCAATGAGAATGATTATTGAAACGCAACTTTATAGTATTCAGGAAGAGTATCTTTTATTCAAAATAAAACAAACATTATTGATTCTAATATAAAAACTAATGTGAAGGATGAATCTGAGGCTGTTTACTTAGTTTGTTGATGTCTGGTTCCAATTTACTCAAGAACAGCCGCAAGTCACCACGTTCGGTAATATGCAAACGATTTTTTTTTAGCAAGCAGCGTTGCCACAGCTCTAAATCCACGTTCACACAAATATGACGATGGGAATGCTATCAAGAATCGTCGAACGATTGACCTCATTCCAGGGTACTAAAGCTTGATCGGCTTTTGTAGCCAAAATTCTTGGTAGCCATTTTTGAACTTGATTTTTATTTCCTCGTTTGTTGTCAATTCTATAAGTTCTTCTTCCAGCTGAAGTGATATTGCTGTGTTGACATTTGAAAACGGATCCAACACCTGTCTTTTATTTCCAAGTTCAAAATGTCCTGGTATCTTTTGGTTAAGTCAATGTTGAGGTTTTCCAAGTTGTTGGCAATAGGCAAGCAAGCCGTTGTTACTGCAGGATACTGATAAATTCGGAAAATTGCGAAACTCACGTCTGCCCATATTATTTGTGTGTAGAAGCAGTTTGGCTGCGAAAGCAGCAACGGCATATTTTGTTTTAAATAAATTTAGTTCATTGCCTTGCAGTTGGAGATTCATGTCGTTGAACTATATCATTTTTTGATGTAATGAGCTTGTTGCACAATTCTGTATCTTTAGTTTCCAAGAGCTCTTATCACAGAGTCAAACAAGTTGTAAAATCGAGTCAATCAATTGCCTCTTGGTAGCCAACGAACTTCAGTATGAAACAACAAATGGTTGAAGTCTTCGTCATTAGTAACACAAAGCCGATGAATTAATCTATCATTCAAAGAGCTGTTACGGATATTTTTTGTCTGCTATGATGAAATATCGCAGTGATTGAAATAGTCGTTAACTTAAATTTCTAGCGACCTAATATTGTCTATGAATAACGCAATGTACTGCAAGGACATCTGTAATTTTATTTTTTAAGAACACTCTGAAGCCTTTATTGCACCCTGTCATAGCCGGAGCGCCATCCGTAGCAACTGATATAATATTGTTCAAAGGAATATCTTTCTCATCACAAAAGTTTCCAATGTATTGAATATGGTTTCGCCTTTTTTTTTTTTTTTTATACTATAGGGGGACAGACGAACAGACGGGTCACCTGATGGTAAGTGACAACCGCCGTCCATGGACACTTGCAACTCTTGTTGTAAGTGCGCTGCCCGCCTTTAAGGGTGATGAGGGATAGGGGATGCGGGGAGGAGAAAGAAGAGAGGGGGTTATTAGGGGATGTGAAAGAGGAGAGGGGGGATTAGGGGATGTGAAAGAGGAGAGGAAGGATGAGGGGAGAAGAAAGGGGAAAAGGGGAGTTGGGCCTCCGGGAACCTCACTCATTTCGGGGAAATGCAACGCAAGCGTTACTTCACAACCGGTTTTCTGTGAGGCCATGGTATCGCACCGGTCGAGCCGGCCCATTCGTGCCTAAGCATGGCTCTACCACTTTTGTATCGATCTCTAAATTTCTAGCAAACAATAGTTCTTCACATATTTTCTCATCTTTAATAAACCTCATGCAAGACAGTAACAATGCTTCATTAGTTGGTAAAGTGGACTAATCGAGCTGAATTGAGAATTGACTAGTCCTCAGATGATTGTCCCCCAATAATTCTTCAATGGTTTCAGCCATTTCAGCAATTTGTCTTTGCACAGAATTATTACTCAAAGGAATTTTTCGGATAATATCTGCGGTCGGTTTATGAAGTACTCTGATATTGTGTGGTTAGCCTTTTTGAACTATTAAAAGAGTTTGCTACACTTGGCTGAGTATTATGCTTCTTCTCTAGGTCTTGAAAATATGCTACATTCTTGTCTTTCTTATCTGAATACATTTTATTCAAATGATCTTGTAGTCTTTAAGGCTTCATGGCTTCATTCGAAAATGATTTTAGACATAGAAGTTGTTGAAATATTTTTTTTTTCTGGGTCTCTTACCGCCCCCCTTTAGGCCTGCAGCGCCCACTAGGAGACGTTATAGCCCACTTTGGAAAAAGCTGTTTTAGAATTATGTATGTATTGAATTGCCCCCACATATCTTTTTTTACTTTATGTGCACTTGAACATGTAACAGTCCATGTGCACGTGACATGAACTGTTACAAGAAATTTATATAAAATATTGGAAAAGAGTAATACGTAGATCCTTGGACTTTCTTGTCCTTCTCCATAGGATCTACGTATTGGAATAGGCAACTAGCTTCATGACTAACTTAGTCTAGCCGACTTCCTCTCTAAAAAAATACCTGTGATTGGTTCAGTTGAAATGAACGATTTTCATTTTATTTAAAACCTACCAAACGGGTGTTCCAACACAAAAGAAGAATCCGCCAACAAGGCGAGGTGATCATGCCTAGCGGAACGTGTTTGTTTCTCATGATGAGAGGGGGGGAGTGTGGGAGAGAAAAGAGGAGACGAAGGAAGAGGGGAGGGGAGAATAAAATCAGGTTAATCTGCAGTCTCAGGTTTTATTGTCATGTGGATAGTGATGGAAGCTACTAGATTGAATCAAATCTGCCGCCGCCTCCATCGTTGTGTTTGAAAAATTTACTTGTAATTCATAAATAAATATATAATCCTGTTTACATCAGGTCTCAGCGCCTAAATAGCTTTCCACAATTTAGCCTTTGAAGGCAAACTACAAATTTTAGATATCTGGTTTCGTTAGCTTAGATTAATAGAAACAAGAATGCAAATGTTTTCTATATCTGTAAGCAAAATAGTTCTCTCGGTTTGTATTACGATATGATCAATCACATTCGGCAACGCCGTGGATTATCTCTTAAAAATTTGTATTAGTTTAGCGCAAATGTGTATGAGTTTTCTGGCAGAGTTGTTACAAAGCCTGTATTATTGCTAAGATTACGATCTTTACGAAGACAAATTAGGTAGGAACTGACACGTGCAAGGGTCTTAAAGAATCCAACCAAATGAAGCGTAACAAAACTTTTATGGTCCATGCACGTGGAATGCATTGTCAGAATCTGTGAAACGTGCTTAATCTCTGACCATTAAGAAACGGTCCCTAACCACTGTCCGTCATTAAAGTAATATTTTTTTTTAGATTAATGACTACACGGGTAGCCGCTAAATATCTGCTATATATAAATTGCTGTTGATCCGATCGCTACCAAACTTTACAGAATTATCTAAGGATAATATAAATATTACCTGAAAATTTAATTTAAATCGCACCAAACCATTTTTAAATCCATAAGGACATTGTACATATACACTTTATATTTTTATATGATCTAGATTACTGACAATACAAATATACAATATAATAAGGTTCTTGACTAATTTCTGCACCTGTCAACGGGCCCAGAAACTAGTATTTTTCATCTGCAAGTAATGGTTGAGCTACTTTGAGAAATCGTATAGTATTAAAAAATGCTTTTCTTTAGAAAGGACACCAGTCGCACTAGGAATTATTTATGTATTCCTTTACTAATATACAAACAACAGACACAAAGAACACCAAGAGTCAGAATAACTATTTGTGGGTCGAACCCACGACCTCTGGCTCAGCAGTCAGGGTCACTAACCACTAGACTAACAGGCCGGCAATAAGAAATACAGAACAAAAAGTACACAGAACTTCCGTATATACGTAGCACACAAACACACACATACACACACACACTTTTGTAGAATATCATTTATGGTCCGTTGGGGAAGAGGAGGTTGACGCCAGAGGAGGTTTTTTTTAGTCGGTATGAGTGTAGTCATAACATCGAGTCCGACATACCCAGGTTTGACCCTGATGATACGTTAGAGTATTTTTGTCCATACCACTGGAAAAAAAAATCACACACACAGAGACACACAAACACACACAATCAGTTCATCAATCAAGGGTCTGTACACTTTTGCTTAATCAAACAAACAGGTTTTACCTAATTGAAGTTACAGGGCTCCTCTTTTAATGTGAACGTAGTGGATACGAAATACAATGTACCTATCTCTGTTATATTTTTTTTTTATATATTGTATAAATTTCTTTGTAACTACGAATTATGTGTTATTATTGGAAATAAACTTATTATTTACATTATAATAGATTATATGTATAGAAATATTATTGCATTAAGTTTATAGCGGCATGCCTTTACGACATATCAGATGTATGCACTTAGTATCTATTAGTACATATAGATTAATTCTGTATTAAGTTGGGTATTTAAGTGTTTAGATTTGTTGTTTCACCACTGTTTCGATTGCGGGTAGCATATGTATGTGTATATGTAGCGTCTAGACGAGATGGATTGACTACTTTCTGATGTGGCAAATCATTTTATGAAATCGCTAGCTAAAACTGTCCCAACCGTTACACAAAGGTTATGGTTTTGAACTGTATGTATTAATAACGTCAACAAAAAGAGATTGATTGAATAATGGAGTCTCGTTTTATTATTTAACGATTTTACTTGTGAAACAAAGTAGCCTTCTCTTCAAACTTTACACAACATAATATATATATCTATAGATAAGTCACCCCTATTGGCCTAAATCAGTATTCATATAATCGGGTGATAATCAACTGTATCGTGTGGGTGGATCGCATAAGCCGATTATTGTATAAGCATGTAAATAAATGATTTGCATGCGGAGTACACAGGCGCGCCGCAGCGACACTCATTGTAAGGCGATGATGCATAAAGGTATTTGCACATTAGACTGTAACTAACTATATAATGATACTCTGTTTTGTTTCATACATCTGATTTGTTAAATATCGTGTACTAATTTTATAAGCTAAAATCATACACTTATAAAGACCTCAACTTTAACTAGAAAAGATACTCAAAGCTTGTATCAGACCTTCTTTAGTACATTCAATCGATACTCACTGCAAGAGATGGAGTGGTGGTATTCTCCTCCATCGAGATAGTGGTAGAGCCATGCATAGGCACGAATAGGCCGGCTCGACCAGTGTGATACCACGGCCTCAAAGAAAACCGGTTGTGAAGTAACGCTTGAGTAGCTTTTTGCCGAATTCATTGAGGTTTCTGGAGGCCCAACTCCCTTTCCCCTCTCGCGCCTTTCCTCTTCCCTCATCTTCTTTCTCCTCTTTCCCATCTCCTCACCCCCCTCTCATCTTTCCTCGCATCCCCTATCCCTCATCACTCTCAAAGGCGGGTAGCGCATTAACGACTCCTGAGTTGCAGGATCATGATCAGGTGTCCATGGATGGCGGTTGTCACTTACCACCAGGTGACCCGTCTGTTCTTCTCTCTCCCTGTAGTATAAAAAAAACAGAAACCGAAAGGCTAAAATCGTGTGTGTGTGCTCGCGCGAGTGTTGCTACAGTTGCTACAGTATATAAACTATTTAAATTGAAAATGTAGTTTAGTGGCATCGCCCCTCATATAAAGTAAGCATAGAAGTATTTGCCTTGTTTTTATTATTCCGTGGGTGGGACAATTACGCAGTACGAGCATTCTGTCTCTGGTCCATACATGGGTAACCAGGCACGCCTTCTGTAGCATCGGCCATCATAAATATCAATTGCTGAAGATATGCAAATTCTTTGTGTGAAAGTCTGATTCGTACTTCTCTATTGTTTTTAAAAGTAACATTGTCCTGACTCGTACTTCTGTTTAAAAACAAGTGCAGTTATCGTTTACTATCTAGATATATATAAAAATAAATAAAATTGGAGTGTCTGTTTGTAATATTGAAATAACCGCTTTTTATTAAGTGCATAACGATGTATACACGGTACATATACCAAAAGAACATTTTTACAATTTTTGCCTGTCTGTCTGTTTGTTCCGGCTAATCTCTGAAATGGCTGAACCGATTTTGGTAGGACTTTTGCTGGCAGATAACTGATGTAACAAGAAGTAACTTAGGATATTTTATTTTAGAAGAAAAATAGGACCTTACAAAAAAAATTAATCCAATAAAAAAAAATATAATGTTAGATTCAAAGAAGAATTTCATTTAAATTAGCATAGGTATTTCTTTACGCAAAATACAGAATTAATAAGTTATCGTAAACTCTGCGAACTGAACAATAACTTTTTTTGTTAAATTCCACGCTGACGAAGTCGCTGGTAACAGCTAGTGAGAAATATTTATGGTTACACTAATAAAAATTAAATGTTTTGAGCTGCAACTTATATAAATTTATATAGATATTTAAGTAGCTGGCTAGTGGGTGTGTAATACACCTCTGCCTACCCATTAAGACAATAAAGGCGTGTGCGTATGTATGTGAAAGTGATTTTAGCAACTAAACCCGTGAGAATTCAATATCAAGCTTTCGATCGACACTGAAGACTGGCTGAATATTATATTATTTTCCATCTGTTATAATTTTCTAGCAACTTCTGATACTGGGCCTATAGACTGAGTTTTAGCAGAGCGAGCAACACTGTTTATTCTGGCCTTTGCGTCGTCTCATTGTTATTACAACATAAGTGTGTCACCACCCTTACTCACTTTGCTACAGTGGCGTATCAATCGATTTATCATCCAATCGATTGATTTTAGTCATAATTTTATTTTCAAATAGCTTACAAGCAACTTCTAAAGGTACAATTACCTACAATTTGCATGTATATTCACGGTGGATTAGTTTAGCATGTACAACATTTACGAGTATTTTATTGACTATAAACGAGACTTTTATTAATTACCTATTCAGATACATACATGCGTGGGTATATAATATCCATAATACATTCAACAATATGAAAAAGTCATAAATTAAAAGCGAAGTCGTCAAAGGCCATATTTAATTCGATTTCTTTCACAAACCAGTCGGAAAAAACAACCTTAATGGTAAGCGTTTACCAGTAACTATAACACATTTATAGCATCGTCATGCCCTACCCTAGCTCCCAAATGCCTTTTCCTTGCCGCAATTTACCATCTTACATTGTCCCGTCTGAAAACTATTATACATACATATGTATTCTCAAGGAGCATTCTGTGCTGCTTTGTACCAAATAGGATAGATACAAAAGTCAAGATATTACACATTTATATTCCGACAATTGAAAACACATATTAACCGTATCATTGCTTATTTAAAAGTACCTTTGTGAGCCTCATTGACTACACTGGGTAGGGCTGTCGCTCTGTAACTTGCAGCACAGTCGAATGTTACTTCTTTATTTATGCTGTGTGTGCAGGTTATGTGTTGTGAATTGTCAAACTAGGTCGTTTCATATGTACTTAGGCTTTGATTGAATTCGAAATTTAATTTACAGCCCCCGACGAAAATAAGTTTTTCAGTGGTAGAGCCATGCTTAGGCACGAATAGGCCGGCCTATCGACCTCGACCGGTGCGATACCACGGCCTCACAGAAAACCGGTTGTGAAGTAACGCTTGCTTTGCATTTCCCCGAATTAAGTGAGATTTCCGGAAGCCCAATTCCCCCTCCCCCCTTTTCTCTCCCCTCATCTCCTTTCTCCTTTTTTACATCTCCTCATCCCTCCTCTCTTCTTTCCGCTCCCTGCATCCCCCATCCCTCATCACCCTCAAAGGCGGGCAGCGCACTTGCGACTCTTGAGCTGCAAGTGTCCATGGACGGCGGTGTCTCTTACCACCAGGTGAGCCGTCTCTTCGTCTGTCCCCCTATAGTATAAAAAAAAAAGTAAATATGTATTTCAAAATCACAAGTAATGTAATGAGTGGCAGACAACCTAAAAGTCAGTCTGAAGTTATAAGTCATTCCTAATTTGAATGCAAAATTTTACATATCATAGCTTCAAGTAATTGAAATAACTGCACCCGTTATGTATAATAAAAACTTGTTTTGTATAATAATATGTGATTTAAATATTAAATTGACTGGATAAAATATTAAATTAATTTTACTGGCAGAACTGATTCAGTGAACTGTCGCGAGTTGCTTAAAACGTTCGCCCGATACAATGTGTCGCTCAGAAAAGGCTTTATTAAAGGCTAGTTATTAAACTTATTAAAGAATTCTGTAATATTTATAAAGTTATTGAATTAAAATAATATATTTTATTTTTTTCATTGGATAAATTCGTTCATCTCTCTAACTATTATGCAGTTTGTTGCAATTCAAATATAATGTTTCGACACATAGTTGAGCTATCCTGTTTTTTTTTAATAAACTTCAAGGACTGCATTTGTGTATACAAAGCGATACTGTATGCATTTTTCATGACAAATTTATATCGTCTTTTTGACAATCACATAAATATCTGGATATTGTACATATTGAAAATAGATATAGTAATAAATTTGTAAATGATCTTTTTATATATAATATATATTAAAATAAATGGTGATTACGGTAGACTCATTCACAATGTAACAACTTTGTTATACATGTTAGTAAAACAATTTATATAAAAAAAAAAAATTATTGTCTTTGACAACCATAGTAAATGTAGTGAGTGGATACATCAAATCAAAAAAGAAAGCAAAGCGGTTTCGAAAAGAAATAAAAAGCAAAAGGTAGGTTTGAAAAACTTAATATTTCTTCAGGCCTGTATACCCCCATTTATATTATTATAGGGGTATTGACCATATTTTGTTGATAATAATAATATATATAACTTCATTCTTATATTATCATTAACCACTTACATACATATAGATTAAGTACAACCTAATTATTGTTTCTAAAGTCTAATAATTTAAGCGTTTTTAAGTTTTTGTTCCTCTTATAGACAGATATGCCTAGGTTCAGGTAAAATTAAACGTGTTTGAGTGTATAGGCGATTTAGCTTTGGTAGCTTCAGTACAAGACCTTACAGAGACATCACAATATTGAATAAATCAAATAAATACAGTTAATTTTAATTGCAGTAGTCAATCTACCGTGATTCATTAGCTTCAAGAAGTAGGGAGTGCCTTATGGTTAAGATATAAATAAGGCTTATTTCGTATTAAACTAAGTGTTTGCAATTTATTGACCATGGGTAATTACTACTTATGCCAGTTCGTTAATAATATTTAAAATTAGGCACGTAATTACCGGCTAGGTCTAATATCACGAAAATCAGTTGTGAATCAGTTCCTGTATTGTTTCGCTGACTAGATATTCGGAGGACAAACTACGCGAGCATATCAAGGACTGGCAACTCACTTGAGACTCGAATTGTAGGTGTCTCATAGGCAAACCTACTCACTTGTCATCAGGAGACCCGTCTACTCTTTCACCCCACTACACCTATATAGAAAAAAAATTAACTTTTTTTTCTAGATAGGTCAAAAAGAAGTCTGGTTAGGACGCCTGATGTAGCAATTCATGTGTTTCCTACTCCAAAAAATATTTTCAATTTTTGTTGGTGCATTGTGGTTTAAACATACCATAATCAGACACTGATGGCTAATATGCAGTTAAATTATTTAGGGAATAATAAAACTATATATCATATACTGCACAGATGCCATAGCGGTTTAAGTGGTCACCTCGCCACCACGCTGCCGCGCCGTGTGTTGTGGGTTCGATCCCCGCACGGAACAACACTTTGAGTATTCCTCAAATTGTTGTTCTGAGTCTGGGTGTTCTTTGTGTCCGTTGTTGGAATGTTTGTAAAGTCCCCCGCGACACAGGAATTCACCCTAATGCGGGAGTTGTCTTTATATATATATATATATATGTATATATATTATATCACTTCATCGTAAGCTGTCTCTAGCAACCTGTTACTTAGGAAGTTTTAATGAATTGCTAACTCAGTCAGCCCAATCAGTAAATAAATTTTATTTTCACTATTTTACCTCATGTAACTTGCACCAAATACCTTATTTCATTGTTTTAAAGTTAACACAATACATTCAGAGTAACACACGATAGTAATAACGCTAATGATATATGCTATATTGATAAAGACAAGTTTATTTTTATTGGCTTGTGGAGTATTACATTTACAAAATGCATGCAAGTGGTGATTATGAATCATGGGTTAAGAACTTTAACAAGCCTTTCAAATTATAATAATCGGACTTTAAAAAAGTAGACAATCGACTTCAATGCGTCTATCATAAAATTTTAGACTAATATGGTTTTCTCATTGATGACATTGTCACAACTAGACCAAACTCTTATCTAACTACCCTTGAAGTAAGTCCTTTCCAATAAAAAAAGAATCATCGAAATCGGTTGGCGTGATATTGAGTTATTCGTCCAATTGTCGCACACATGCTAAATGCAAATTTAAAACTTATATGGTTTTCTCATGGATGTCATTGTCAGAACTGGACCAAATTAAAATGGGACCACACGGGAAGCACCAGCTTTCAAAAAAGACAATCGTCAAAATCAGTTCACGCAGTCGAAAGTTCTGAGGTAACAAAAATAAAAAAATAAAATAAAAAAAACAGTCGAATTGAGAACCTCCTCCTTTTTGAAGTCGTTGGAAAAACAACCCTCTGTAAAAATGCAAAAAGTTCAAAATTAGTCGTACGACTAGATCCGTGGTTAGATGAGCATAAAAGAGATCTCATTCGCAATCGAATATGTGTTTATTTAATTCACCTATATATAGTTACCTTTTTTATAAGTATTGAAAGAGTAACAAACAAATATACTAATGCTATGCTATGCTTAGGCACGAATGGGTCGGTAGTAATACCACGTCCGTACAGAAAAGCGGTCGTTAAGCAGTGTTGTGTTTCACCTAGTTAATGAGGTTACAAGAGGCTCGAGATATATTAAATGAGGGAAGCGCAATTGCGTCTCTATAAGTTGTAGGTATGGGCGGCGATAGTCCCTTACCATCAGATGACCCGTTAGCTTGTTTGCCTCCTACACAAAAAAAAACAGTCGCTTGATAGCCATCAACTGTCACATTTAATGTGCAAAACATGATACCTGAAAACATTTTAGATTTTGTACTCTAATAAATCAGATACACTGTTCAATTTATGTATCAGCTTCTGGAATTACTCAGGCCGGTCTAGTCTTATCAATCACACCAACATCTTGACACTTGCACGATACCACAAATTATTGCCATCTCACGATAGGTTTAAGGCAGTAATGGAAGGAGTATAAGGCTTTATAGTGAGTCTTATGAATCTTGATCATAGATGTTTATTGCTTGTCTGTTCGTGTTTAGATAGATATATAGATAATACTTTATTTGTACACCATTTTACAGTATCATACATCTCTACATATGTCATAAATATCATGTACAAAGGACGGACTTATTGCTCAAAGCTATTTCTACCAGGAACCTTGAAATATACCAAAATGATGCGGACAGATCGCTGTATTGAAGGTGCATTTCTATTTAAAAACTGTGTTTATTCAGTTTACAGGTAAACGTGCTGTATTTTTATAAAAACAATTTTAACTATACGTGCCCTTGCCATTGTCTCTTAGTATTATATCACGTTTACTAAAAATTAGTGTACCTGGATTGTTTTTGGAGTTTGTAGTCCATGGCTCACTTGCCCAGTGACTATATATGTATATAAACAAAAAATGCAAAACAATTCATAATTTGTAGACTCATATCAGACAATTGCTGGCTTCTTTAAGTTTTTTTGTTATGTCATAGGCGGACGAGCAGACGGGTCACCTCATGGTAAGTGACTACTGCCGCCCATAAACACTTGCAACTCAAGAGTCTCCAGAGTGTTGTCCGCCTTTTATGGTAGGGGAAATGAAGGAGGTGAAAGAGGGGAAGAGGAAGGGAGGAGTTGAAAGAGGGGAAGGGGAAGGGAGGAGGGGAGAAGGTGTTAGGCCTCTGGTAACCTCGCTCACTCGGTCACACAATGCAAGCATTGTTTATCAGCCGGTTTTCTGTGGGGTTGGTAATACTGCGGTCTAGCCGACCCATACGCGCCGAAACATGGCTCTTTGTATTATTATTTGAAACATTCTTTGATCGGCCTGTTTGTCTAGTGTAACCACTATTGATATCCTGACAGTAAAGGTGTTGGGTTCGATTTCCACCCCACCCATCAATAATGGCGCGATTATTTTTCTATACATTATAATGTATATATGTATTTAGAAATATATAAGCATGCTTATCACCAGTCGTGCTGTAAACATTACTAGTTCTGCTTATTTTAAGGAAAGACGGCGGTGTGTGAGGTGTCTAAACATATAAAAAAATGCTTAACGAAATTAAGTTAAAACGTAGAAGTAATGTGCTTTTCTATTCAAAATATGCGTTAATTTGATCATAATGTATGATTTTAAACAACAGTATTAGTGTATTTCTCGTATTGTGTATATCTAAGAAAGCAGCGTTAGTATTAGCTATATAAGTAGAATCTAAGCCAGTCACATACCTGCAATACGGGTTACAAATGCTAGGACACAGTTACACCACGATAAGCAACATTGGATTAGACAAGGCCTGAACCTCAAGACCTCACGAACAATTTTATCGCAAGAAACGTGTTAACAGGAGATTACAGGTAAAGAGTGGAGCAAAACTGTACGAAATAGGTAACTTTATATTTCACTGATAGATATATTAGGGCGGAACAACATTGACCGAGATAAGGTAGTGGGCACAGTGCAGGGAATTCGCACTGGGAGAAAAACCGATGCGGTTTTTGAGGTTTTTTTTTTTGTGGAAAGTTATATCTCATAAAAAATATTTGAATTTTCCTATATATGATTACGCCGCCTTAAACGCTAGCCTATAAAACAATGAAAGGAAACCGATGAGAGTTTTATTAAACATCTGTATTTAAAAACATTACATTGTATCAACGTTAAGTCGTTCATTGTACACACATTTTATACACTGTGTATATTATATACACATTGTACACACATTGTATATTATGATCAACAACTAATTAATAATTGTGAATTGGCTTACATAACACTCGATATTATAACACCACTCACATTTATGGCATCGCTACCTTGTTATAGATCATTAGTTATCCTGACAGTGATATCTACACTTATATAATAAATTGTAGTAATATGGACCTAGTGACGAAAATAGAAAAGCTTATGCACGTGTTAAGAATGAGTGAGGAACTATTGACAAAACAAATACGTAAAGCGACCGTTAGCAGAATAACCAGTAGGGTTCGACCGCAAAGTACTATGCTTTTAAAATTGACGATGCGCGATATTCTGAAAAAAGGAAAGGTCTGTTTTGTGAAGAGGGGTCTCTGCTTTAGGTCTCTGCTTCCCCAGAAGTCCGGAACGGAGAAAAGCATGAATTTATTTCTATAATAAAATTTGTATTTTTGTTTTGGTTGATCTCACTAATCAATGGTAACTAGTAATCGGATTTGATTTTCTAAAGCAGAACAATCCTTGACGTCACGATGCGATGTTGACAGTCTTGATAGATCGCAGATCGTGACGTGTCATAAAGAGATGAGATGAGATATCCATACTTAAGCACTGTTACTCTTCTACTTTCCCACCATCAAAGGCGGGCAGCACACTTGCGACTCTTTCTTGAATTGCATATGTCCATAAGTGGCGGTAGTCACTTACCATAAGGCGACCCGTCTGCTAGATTAGCCATCATACAAAGAATATCTAAATCACATGCTAAGTTCTGTATACTTAAAACTCTATGGATGTTTTCTTAAACACGGCGTTTTTAGAGATGGTGCGAAGACAACGAAATAACTATGTCAGTTGTATCTGGTTGGCTTACAACCGATCTAGATAGTCATAAAGCACCGGCTTCGTTAGTTCTGTCTGTTAGCAAAGTTATCTGCGTTAGTAATGTGTTTTATTGTGTTTCACCAACATTTACGTAGTTTGATTTGTAGAATAACTTTAGTTGCAATGATTTTTTACAGAAGCATAACTTTTAAAACTAACCTTCTCCCATCTCTTCATTCCCATCTCTTTCCCCTCTCCGCATACCCTCATCCCTCATACTCATCACCGTCAACGGCGGGCAGCACTTTTACGACTCTCGAGTTGCAGGTGTCCAAGGACGGCGGTTGTCACTTAATGACCTGACTGACTGACCCGTCTGTTCGTCTGTCCTCCTATAATATAAAAAAGCTAAACCGAAAAAATATCAGAGCTCCAAGAACTTATGTATATTCCTAACTTAGTCAGGCCACACATAGACGCCTTTTTATACTTGGAAAATATACTTACGGTGCAAAATTCCAATGTGAACAAAGTATTTTTTTCTAGGAAGAAGGCTCTTTCCTAGGCTATAATTGAATCAAAAACCTGCTGTCCCACATTTTTTGAAGGGTGGAAAAGCTTTACCTTCTTTTATTCTTATCTATTTTTGTGAGGGTAGAGGGCTTAGACCCCTCGTGCATGCCAGTTATGCGACCACGACGTGCTCGAGCTGTTGCTTACACTTCTCAATCTTCTTTTCTTCTTTCTTTTTTCTTCTTTTGTTTAAAAAAGACAACTTCCGCACTAGGGTTAATTCCTGTGTCGCGGGGGACTTTACAAACATTCAAATAACCGACACAAAGAACACCCAGACTCAGAACAACAATTTGAGGATTACACAAAGTGTTGTCCCGAGCGGAGATTGCACCAACAACACTCGGCGCGGCAATATGGTGGCGAGGTGACCACTTAAACTGCTGCGCCATCCGCCATCTTCTATCCGTATTATCATTATCACTTTCTATTGTTCTTACGTTTCCTTTTCAACATACTCCTAATTTTTCTATATTTAATTCTGTAAGTGCCCGAATGGCTCTAATACTCTTGTCCCTATTACGTTATTTTGGCTAAAGTATGTTATAATTGGCAAATTTGTGTTAATACACCTCTGCCTACTGAGTGTATGTATGTTATTTTAGTAAAAATTAGGTAGCAGTAGACTCCAGACAGTTTTAATTTTTTTTTTTCCTAACAAAGATTCAACTAAAGTTCTTAGTTAGACCACCCGTCTAGTTGTGAAGTGAATGGATGACTGAATTGTACCTTTGATCATAAATCTAAGTTTTGACGTATTGGACCACTTCATAAATCAAAGTAACTCCTGGTACTCCAATTACCATGGTCTACCATCTGTTAATTAATGTTTGTCACCGTATAAAATAATAGATATGTTATGGGTTTATCGCAAATAGAAGCTTAGCTTTATATTTAGTTGAAATGTATTTTACGTAAAGTGTTTTATACTAGATATTTAAAATGTAGTTGTTTTATACACACATTAATTGATACATTGATTGATTGATTGATAGACTAATACGCTCACTTGCAAGCCATAATTAAGTCCCACATACGTTATAGGAGGTAATCTAATGCATTGTACTACTGTATATATACACTGCCCAAAAAATAATAGTCTGATCACTAAGTAGTCTTTTATGATACCCACGGGAAGAGAGAGCGTAACGCTATTCTACCGTATAGCTTTTTTTTTTAATAAAAAACACCTCTTCCGCATTAGGATTAATTCCTGTGTCGCGGGGGACTTTACAAACATACAAACAAAAGGCACAAAGAACACTCAGACTCGGAACAATAATTTGAGGATTACACAAAGTGTTATCCCATGCGACGACACAACACACTCCAAGGCAAAAGATCAGCTGTCCGGATGGCATAGTCTGCTCCACCAAAAACCATACGCCTAAATAATATCATGAAAATGGACTTATTTTACATAGAAGAAACCAACGCTCGACGGGCAACTCGAAATACGGTGTATTTTGTTTTACCGAATGAGTGACGTTATCGTAGGCCCAACCCTCTCCTTCTTCTGTACTTTCCCGTCTTTCCCTGCCCCTCTTTCCCCTCACCTCTTACCCCTCCTCTTACTTTCATCGGTGGGCAACGCGTTTGGGACTATTAAGTTGCAGGTCTCCTCGTGCGGCGGTATTCACCTACAATTAAGTTTCTTATTTATCCAGACATATAATAAAAAAAACAACATAACATCGGATCAAGGCATCGTCTTCCAGAGTTCCATTGCACTTGATGGACTAGCTGAAAACTGTGGAGGCAGGGCAAAGAGACTCAAAATCTTAATGTCTACTTGTCTGAACGGACTCAAAGTCATAATTAAGTCCGCCTGTGTACTAATTATGCCAAAAGTTTGTAGTAAATTTCTGTCTGTAACATTTATTGAAGTACATACGATTTAAGCATGAAAATTGTGTATCTAGTAGTTATATACTACCCAAAATAACATTACGCTATTTATAAAACGCTTGTAACACTTAATTTACGGCTAAGCGCGTCAAAAGTAAGGAAGCCATAAAAATAAAAACTTATCAGCTATAAAGTTACGAAACTGAGAAAAAAGCCACAAAATTAATCAGCATCACTATAAATTTAATTAATAGTTGTTTAAAATAAAATTTAGGCTACTTATAATCAAATACATGCCACCATTTATTTTATGTCCTTTACAAATAAAAATGTTGTAAAACTTCATGCTGTTAACACTGATTCATGTGAGTCAGGACATGGTCCCAGTTGAGCGGAGCTGAGGTTATTTTAAAATATACTAAGCATTTTTATGCCATGGCCCATCTCTTCCTTTCCTCTTTCCAATCCCTTAACCCCCCCCCTCCCCCTTAACCCCCCGTCCCCCCTTAACCCTCAAGGCGAGCAGCGCACTTATGACTCCTGAGTTGCAGGTGTCTACGGGCAGCGGTTGTCACTTATCATCAGCTGACCAACTTCAGGGTAACATAAAGTGCTGTTCTGTGCAGGAATCGAACCCAAAAGAGTCCACTTATTTAATATTAATAAATGCATCGTTTCTCATCCAGTCTATCCCACTTACCTGCCTCAAGTCGTCATTTCATCTTGATGTGGGATGTCCTACTTAACATGTAGTACAGAGGTAGAATAATTATTACTCTGTATAAATAAAAAACACAAGAAAGCTTCATGATTCTTACATACATACATACATAATAATCACGCCTCTTTCCCATAGGTAGGCGTAGGGTAGGCAGAGACCACTTCCTTCCATTTGCCACGATTCTGACATACCTTTCTCGCTTCTTCAACTTTCTTTCCGTTCCGCATACAGGCTCGTCGGTTAAAGGTACTTTTGACCTGGCCTTTGCTTAGATTGTCTTGAACTTGGTCCAAGAACATTCGCCTAGGTCTTCCTCTTCCGACAACTCCATTTACATCTGCCATATAAATACCTTTTTCAACCTTCTCTAATTCATCCTTTCGACATGATTCTTATAACTTTAACTAGCTCTGTTGATAATCTAGACAAAGTAAAAGAGAAATCTTAACTTGTCTAAGTAAAAGTCTAACTCCTCTGACGTTTATAACTAATTGTTTACTTAACAGGTAAGTACAACAACCAACTAATAAAAAGCAAATATGCTTTCAACTTCTGTTTCCACATGTAGCCTCACTCACGCCCAACCTTTTTTACAACACAAATAAATGTACGCTTGACACTAGTTTTACGACAGCCATTAAATAATTCATTAGTGAAACAGCCAATCATAAATCAGGATCGGACGACAGCGTGTGCGTATGTTTCGAACAGCCAATCAGATGATAGGAGCGCTTCTTGCGATACTTGATTAAAATATTAATATAATGCGTTGTAATCAGGAATAGACATTTGCTTGAGAGATCCTTATTGCATACATTATTTTGTTCATTATGTACGGATATTATGTTTTATATTTACATACATACATTTACAAAGGCATTAATTCCCGAAGGGGTAAGCAGAGGCGTATCGGAGGCTCACATTGTGCAAACCATTGTTTAGTCCCAAGCCTATTGCCGACAACTGGGCACTGAAGTATACTGTCAGACAGATTACACTACAATCCTTTGTTCGCTTTTTGACCGCTTCAAAAAGGAGGAGGTTCTGATTCGAGGGTATTTTTTTTAATGTTTCTTAACTCATCACTTTCGACTGGGTAAACCGATTTTTATATTTTATTTTATTTGAAAGCTGGTGCTTCCCGTGTGGTCCGGTTCTAATAACGGCATCCATGAGGAAACCATATAAGACTTGAATTTGCATTAAGTGTGTGCGCGACAAATGGTCTCTCGATGATGATGATCGATCAACTCGACGATGATTCTTTTTTTATTGGAAAGAATGTACTTCAAGGGTAGTTAGATGAAAGTTTGGTTAGGTTCTAACAATGGCATGCATGATAAAACGATATAAGTCTTAAATTTTATGATAGACGCATTGAAGTCGGTTGTCTACTTTTTTAAAGTGAATTATCACGACACGCACAAGAAAAAATGGGTTGACTATATTCTACCCCAAGAGTAAAAATTTTTATATTATATGAATACATCATATAATTTATTGTGTGCGATCACCTGTGGTAGGTACTATAGTAGTTTTTGATGATGTATTTAAATGTATTGTCAAAATATGACTCTTTAGTGAGAATTCTGTAGGTAAGTTATTTTTGTCAAATTTGAAAGATCTCGAGATAGCTGTGATGTTCTCGGTAGAGAAGAATAAAGCTACCAAATCTCTTACCTTGGGTGTAGTAAAAGATATCGAACTATTATCTATCAGACTGTATATGTACACAGCGTATGGCTGTGCCAAGTTGTCGGCAATACGCTTGCCCTCATTTGGACAAAATTCTAATTGACAAAATGTTCTCCTGTGCTGAAATAAGCCGTTAGTGCATGTGAGTATGTATTCAGTGAAATCTAATCATCCGTATCATCCGTAATCGTTGATGAATGTGAAAAGACCTGTGGAAGCCCCAGGAGGCTTGTGTTTCTGAAAGACTTGCTCACCTAATCAAGCTATGGACCGTCCGTGAGTCTATGTGGAAACCGATCTCTTTACTATTACATACAAAGCAAAATAATAGGTATCTCCGGAAGATATATGATGCATAGTAACAGTTATTTAAATGTTATTTCCTATTTCTTAATCGTCGCAATTTTTTCTAGTACTGGCTCCAATATTAGCAATTGTATACAGCAATATAAAATGAGGATAGTAATTTTAGGTATGAGTATCAATTATTAAGTAAGAAAAACACATAAATTTTTATTTCCGTTTTTTTTTTTTTTTTTTTCGCCAGAATCAGACAGTTATTACTGATGGATGTTTAACTTGGTGTATTTTGAGCGGTGACCCTTACAGAAGCTAAATTCTTATTCAACGGATCGCATGCATTAGTCGCATCAGAAGCTCAGACGATTGAACAAATTTATTAGTCAGCCTGTATTGTCAACCAACTCATGATATTTTTTCCCTTTCTTCCAAAACATTCCGCAAATAAATAATTACATGAAAGTAGTACAGAGACGCTTTGACTGCTTCTGCTAACAAAATAAATCAAACCGCGTAGGTAGTATCACTACGTCTTAATAGATTATTCATAGAACTGCACATATGCATAATGTTTGTATATTGCATCACAACTCAAGTATGGAGAAGACATGACCATATTATGATTTGGCACACATCGTAAATTTCCCATCTTGTTTAATATCGATTCGTCAATAAACCTAAATTTGTAACGAAACACTAACAAGATCATAAATAATTGTAATTGCTTTAACACGTAAAAATCGTTTATGTTGATGTGAGGGGAATTTTATTGTATTATTTGATTCTTGAAACATTGTTCTATAACAAGAAATTGCAGTTGGAAAAACCGATAATATTTTTTATCTAAATCAAAACGGTAACCGAACTTTTTAAGAAGTTTGTTCCCTTTGTATGACCTCACGCTTACCCCCTCTGTACTAATAAACAGTGTTTTTACACATTAACGATAAGAAAGTGTGAATATCGTTCTCTAACGATGACGTCGCGATAATAATACAAGGGGTCATTGTCCGTTTTTCCGCCTGTATTAGAAACTGTCCATAGCTGTAGTAAGAATATAGATACAATATTAAAATAAAAAAAAAGTTTTTGTAGAAATTTCTCTAAAATGTTATTTATGTAACACATATGTTATGTATATTGTAATTACTATATACCATAGTTTGAGTATTAGCTCCCAAAGCTATTTTACTATCATAATAATTAATTTAAAAAGCAGCCAGTTAGTGTTTCTAATGTAGTGGCGCCTCCAGAAAGTTAAGGAGATTCGGGTGCGCAACCCTAGCTTCTGCGAGTTACTGTACTCTCAGTCTCGTTTCCTCATCCGAAATCTGCGGTATCCCTTACCCAAGATTCATTTCCTAACTCATTTCACTTCTAGAAATCTCCCTTTTTTCCTTCTTTCTTCTAAATTCCCATGTAGGATTGATGTCAGGCAGGCAGCCGCCCACGAAAGAAACGAGAGAAGATTTTCTTACACACTGATCCAATCATGTATAATATTATTACAAAACCTCATCGTTTTTAATTTATAATATAGTTACACAGCAAACCAAAAAAATAGCTCCTTGCATAAAAATATGCTTATTCCACCATTGATGTGAAGATCGCTATCTGCACTTGTAAAGAACTAGCTTCTTGATAAAGGGATTTCTAAACGTATTCAATGCACGTCTTGTGTACCAATACAAAACGTTTGCATTTTCCAAGTTATTACCGACATTTAGAAACTTGAATTAGTATTATAAATGAGTTCTAATCCATCGTGATCTGTCGATCAAGTGCCAGAATTAATATTGTTTGTTACGGCCCTGAGCTTCTTTTACAACTTAAATTATGCAAATATTTATCTCCTGGATTATTAATTGTTACACAATTTGCAAATCGTGCTTGAATCTTGAGAAGTTGTAGGATATTGACACTAGTTGATTACAGTGATAGACTCTAGGCAAAATAATTGTGGTTTAGCTTCAGAAACTTTTGAAAATGGGCCGATTACTTTAACTGAAGTGATCTTACCTCTATTTATGTTATATTTTTTGTCAAATATATATTTAAACATAAACTTAAACTTATTTTGAAATTAAAACAGTCCAAAACAATTGATTATAGAAAAAAGCTAAACCTCAATTAATAACAGATTGCAATGACATAGATAGGTGGCAGTCAAGACTTGCTAAATTGATTGATGCTCAGAAAGGCTAAACTATTTTCGCTTCATTCCACAGTCACAATATTTCACACATAGAACCCAAAAGGGAAGGGTTACGGAATGATTTATTATAAGTAATACCAATAAAGTCAAGCAAGCATAGCTTTGTTGAAGATTTATCCTTAAGTTAATAGGGTTTGGTGAAATATTGAGCAAGCTAATGCTAATAATATTTGAAGTGTTCAGTTAAGTTTTTAATTGAATTCCATATTCAATAGAATAAGATATATTGTGGGGCAGGTCAAATGGGAATCAAAGGCCTTACTCAATCTCATCTGTCAGTAATACGTTAGTGTATGTATATCAGGTTTACATAAAGTATTTAAGAGTCCATTTGAACTTGCATGAACAGAAAGCTAGGAGACTAGAAAGTTTTACTTTGTCATATAAATCGTTAAATCTATGTGTGACAAATAAAAACTATCTACCGCGGAAAAACTAGTGACCGTGGGTGCGCCATGGTTAGGCACGAAGAGGCCGGCTCGACCGGAGTATTACGACGGAAACACAGAAAACCGGTAGACAAACAGTGCTTGCATTGTATTAACGAGCGAGGGTACCGGAGGCCCAACTCAACCTTTCCTATTTTCCCTACCCACAACCACACCTCTCCTCTTTCTTATCCCCTCATCCCACCTCTCCTCATTCGACTCCTTTACACTCAAAGGCGAGTAACGCAAAAATGACTTTGAGTTGCAGGTGTTCATTGGTGTTGTCACTCAGCATCATATGACCCGTGTGTAATAATAAAGAATAACAAAATTTCTCTAAGGCCCATATTTTGCATTTACTTAGTATAGGGCAAGCCTATCACCATCACCCGAGAAGTGTCTATAATAACATAGTCGCTTTATACGACACCCGTGCGAAGAGACATTTTTCCCTACTCTGCTTCACTGAAAATATTAGATGGAAAACTAAATTTATAACACTTATAACAAATAGTTAGATATCCTGTAATTTAAGTTTCTTTGATCAAGTGAAGTTGGCTGATGTGTTAAGCGTTGAAAAACCTATATCTTGGTTGTTACCACGAGAAATAGTCAGCAACAGCAAAATACTTGTCTTCATCGATATTATTAAATAATTGACTTTAAAAAAGTAGACAATCGACTACAATGCGTCTTGCGCGTAAAATTTAAAACTTACATGGTTTTCTCATGGATGCCATTGTCAGAACCTAACCAAACTCTCATCTAACTACCCTTGAAGTACATCTATTCTAATATTATTTTTTTTCGAAATTGGTTGGCGTGATATTGAGTTATTCGTCCATTTGTCGCGCACATGCTTAACGCAAATTTAAGACTTATATGGTTTTCTCATGTATGCCATTGTCAGAACTGGACCAAATTGAGATGGGACCACACGAAATCATAAGAATCGGTTCACCAAGTCGAAAGTTTTGAGGTAACATCCATTAAAAAAATACAGTCGATTTGAGAACCTCCTCCTCATAAAAAGAACATCGGATAAAACTGCCAATGCCATATATTCAACCACTATAGACATTTTTTCACACTTACATCATAACCAAATAGCATTGTTCATTAACGAATAAACATGTTAATAATTGCAGCTTTAAGAGAATAACTGTTAATACAGTAAACAATCTCTATTTAGTCTTTATGGCTATCGCATTCTTCTAATGAGGTGCAATTGACGTCTTTAAAAACGTTATTTTTGTCGAAGGCATCTTTGATATAGATGAAGGGTCCTATTTTAGATTGCTCTGCATGTATGAGATTACTCGATGAAGAGCGATTTCTGTTGATATCCGCATCCAGTAGGCATGTTGGTTTTGGTTCAGGGAATGGTTGACCAACGCATCGTTCCTGATTCTTCTGCTCATTTATTTCTATCGCAATCTTCTAGAAACAATTCCTGTTAAAAACAACTTCAGTAACTTATATTTAAACTCTCAAGTTTCTTGATCCGTTTCTCTTACAGAATATATGTTGAAACATAGACTGAAATCCTGTTCAATATTTAGTAATCGTTGTTGATAACTTCTCAGAAGAAGTAGTTAGTTACTGAAGTAAACACCACGGTAGCTTCTACCGTATCTTGAGAAAAGCCATAGGCACGAAATAATAATGACTTTGAACAGCTTTGATTTGCTTTTATTATATCAATCGTAGGGATAATAGCAACTATGAGTTATCTTTCTTTTCTATTTATACTTTAAGCCACAATGGTATCTACTTTAAAAAGCAAATAATTAAGTATATTAGTAGCTTCTACTTTACTGACATATTTCTTCCGTGTGAACTTGTCCATGTTTATATATTTATAATTTATCTAATATTTCATTGCTATCATAAACATTCTTGGTTTATCTCATATCTATTTTAACATAAGCATATAAATTTTATACAATCATATCAGATCTTGATAAAAATAAGCATGGAAATTCTCACAATTTTCAACTAGTTCCTAACCGGTTACCTGTACTCATAAATTTCACTCTTGCTGAAACCAGTTGAGGCGACTATTGCGTAACTGCAATATTTACCGGGTGCCTCATTATATTGGCTACTAGGGAATCAGATAGGGCTAACAGTAGCTTAATGAGATAACCTCCGATGGTTCGGTGGCCTGATTTCAGGCTTTACCATTTGTCTACGAAAACCTGCTTAGGTGAAATGACCAGATAGAAAGGTATGTGACAGAGACCTCAAACCTTATTCTATGTTTTTTAAAGTCGATATGAATGTAAAAGGAAAAGTCATATAAAAGTATTTCTTTCTCATAAACAAACGATAAGTTAATAACCTACTAACTACCTAGGGGGACAGACGAACAGACGGGTCCTGGGTAACCTGATGGTAAGTGACAACCGCCGTCCATGGACACTTGCAACTCTTGTCGTAAGTGCGCTGCCCGCCTTTAAGGGTGATGAGGGATAGGGAATGTGGGAGGGGAAAGAAGAGAGGGGGGATTAGGGGATGTGAAAGAGGAGAGGAAGGATGAGGGGAGAGGAAAGGGGAAAAGGGGAGTTGGGCCTCCGGGAACCTCACTCATTTCGGGGAAATGCAACGCAAGCGTTACTTCACAACCGGTTTTCTGTGAGGCCGTGGTATCGCACCGGTCAAGCCGGCCCATTCGTGCCTAAGCATGGCTCTACCACTGTGTATCATGGTTAAACAGTTTTGTATACTAAATATAAAAAGTATTAAATCTGAACATTTCGCGTTTGCTTAGAAATACAATAATTTAAGTGAATAAAAATAAATTCACACAACGAAGAGACATCGTTTGAAAGGAGAAGTATCCGAAAGCGACGGGCTTGTTTGAAGCGTTAAATGACAGTAAAGGCTCGTCGTGTTCATATGTAAAGATAGAAGCAAATAGAGTTCTATTGTCTATGGGATAAAGGCATGAGCTAATGTATGAAATTAAATGTAACATCTGTCATGCCCATATGGTTATGGTCGTCTCTCATGTTTATATGGTTATTCTGAAATAGTCAGTCATTCAAGGGAAAGGGAAAGGAAAGAAGGGAAGGAAAAGGGGGTTTCGCCTCCGGTAACCTCACTCATTGTTTAACAGGCAGTTTTCTGTGAGGCCGTGGGAATACTCCGTTTGAGCCGGCCCATGCGTGCCGAAACATGGCTCTCCTACGTTATAATATATATAATTAAAAAATAAATTATTTTATTAAAATAAAAAATAAAACACTCATATTGATATGGATGTCTGATATGACAAATACTTCCCTAGTTTGTAATATTTTATCAAGTAATTTAATAGTTATTAAAAGTCGTGACTATTACTTAAAGAATGTTAGATCATCAAATGATTGCAATCATAGATTGTATTATCAAAATTACTTTTAACATGACACTTTGTTTAATCATTTAGCTAGAATTGTCTTAACCTATTTGAGGAATTGGGGAATTTAGAAAGGTTCAAATATTTGAAATTGAAAGACTAAAATTTAAAATCCAGGTCTCAAATTGTGAAATATGCCGATAGAGTAGTAATTTTTATTTTATGAAGTCCCACTAAAATTTGTCACTAGAGCTTCACTTCAATTTTAAGATACGAGTATGTGCCTAATTTTTTTAAAAACAATTGCCGTATCCAAAATGTGCTTTCTTTTTTAACGTTATTTTTTAAACTTCCGATTTAGCAAATGATGTGGTTAATCAAAAAAAAAAAAAGTTTTGTATTGCAGTTCGTATTTTTTAGAACTAATAAGTTTGACCTTTTTTTTTTTTTTAATCGTAAGCCTACCATAATGACTCCACTTTGCCTGATGGTAAGCAATAAATGGAGTCCAAGAGTGGTGGTCACCATCCTCATTGCATGTCTAGGCATCATGGTGATCAATGCAGCATGGTGACCCACACTATGGCGGCCTGGTGAGATGCTTTTTCACGCCCCGCTTAAAAGACCCGGGATCAAATTGGGAAGGATACACGTGCGCTGGTAGGGGATTCCAGGCTTTCACTGATCGGCACAGGAAAGAAGAGCCAAACCGTTTCGTTCGGGATCCTCGTTAACGTTTTTCTTTAATTCAAGTAGTTGTTCTAGTTGATTTTTAGTATACAATCTCGTCAAAACTGTGTTAAAGGTCTTAATTGGAAAGTACATTGTTAGTATCATCTTAGTATTTTATTAAGGCAAATGCTTTCACTCACGTGTGTATTTCGGAGATGCCCGACTAATTTTTGACTAAGTGACTGACTGCGGCACTCGACGTCGTCGCTGAACGTTGCTCCACCCATTGATAAAGATCCCCCGTCGGGATCAAAACTAGTCGGTCCTTACTTAATATGAATACCCGAATCAAGAAGGTTTTTATGCATCCAATAGTAGTGTTCAAAGTAACAAATTTCTGAACAGGATGTGTGGTCGTTCATCAGCACTCAAATGCTTGATTACCGCATCGATTACGTCACAAATCAATATATACTCATTTGTTTTGTACGCGTCATCACTAATTAAACGACTCATTAGCATTACTGTTACTACATGTTTGTAAGAGTTACACAGAGCTTAGGTCACATTACCAAACACATCGGAATTTTTGGTTGATTTTTTCTCTTGATTCAAATTTTGAACAAAAGCTACACAAAGAGGTTCTAATCTTATATATCGATCTCATCGGTATTTTGCAGTCAGCTTTTGCTTTCTTCTAGAATGTGATATGTAGCGATGTCATACTGATTTTTTTTTTTAATTTTTAGAGTTCTCTTCCTCACTAATTTGGTCACTTTCTCTCCCTTATGTAAGTCTGAACGTCTATCTACCTGTTTGTTTGTCAGTACCCTTTTTGTTTAGAATACATAGAGGGATCTAGAGAAATTCTCTACTTCCTTTTATATTTTCTTTGGCTCCTACCCGATCTGTATATCTTTTTCTACCACTTTGGGGATACACGCGTGAATGTCATTCTATACAAACACTATATTTATAAGTTAGTAGTGTCTGTAGCCGGAGGTAAAGGTATAACCTAGGAAGGATGTCCCTCGACCCCCGACAGACGTGACCACCTGTTTATAAAACCTGTGGTTATAAAACAGGTGGTCTCTAAACATGTTGGGAATTTGCTTTGGGAGCTCGAAGGGCGTGCCATATCGCGTCACGCCATCGTCTTCTTCAGGCCAGCGATCATGGAAGCCGTAGATCGTCTCTTCGGTGTGTACTTAACAGTCACATTTTGCGGAACATGATTTACTTCTTATAATTCTTGCACTTTGGGAATGAGATGAGAAAATTTTAAGCATATTACAAGGAAAATAGGGATAGAAAGTGCAGGAAAGCGATGTTGCTTATATAGATTCGTTTGGGAGTCAAGTCAGGGTCGCATACCTATAAGTCGAATTGGCTGATGCCGGAAAGTCTGAGCACTTTAACTACATCGAACCTTCAAGTAGCTTATGTGTACAAGATAAAAATTGTCAATGACTTCTGGTTACATGTTTACATGTTAACTGTTGTGAAATACGTCACCGATGTGTTAAATACTATTAACGATGAACAAAATATGTGTTAAATAGTTAGGCTGACACTTCTCACACATGTTTTGGGTATTTACGCCTTTGTTGACATCATTTAAGGAATTTAGATGAGACAGAACTGACGTTAACTGGTTCCTACTATTTATAACCAAAAAAAAAAACCAACGCTATTCTAGCATGTTTAAAAATACATTGATCACAATGAGAAATGGTCGCAATATCTAGACAGCAAGTACTGTATGAATATGAAAAGTACGCTTCTTGTGTGGTTGGGCCTACCTATTTTATTAACCATTCCGCTGATCTAGTGGCCTTGTAGTCCTATACATGTCAATCATTTTAATGGTCAACTTTTTATGCATTTATATGGTCAACGGATACCAACACTCGCGACAATCGATGTCTTTGTATATGCGTAAATTTATTTCTCTATCTAATAAACTGTTGCTACTTAACGTACTTAACTTAGATGTAATAGTCGACTTCAAAAAAGATTGATAACCGTCTTCAATGTGACTATGGTGAAATGATGATAAATAGTAAAAATGTATAACTTCAACTCATTAATAACGTAACGTACTTAATAAAGAATTAAACATTACGTTAAGCAGTTCTACCTTGTACCATCGCCTTAGCAACACAAGATGTCAATATCTTAAAAGCTCTAGAAATTATATTTAAAAAAAAAAAAATTTAGTACCCACAAAATTTGAGGGTTAGGGTATCAAATCCTGATATGGCGACAATTAGACTTCTGCAGGTATACTCTTTTTTTACAAAGAAATTTTAAAATTGGGCAGACAAATCGTTTAACATACATGAGAAATAAAACCGGCCAAGCACGAGTCGGACACGCGCACGAATTATCCGTACCATTACCTATACAAACGGCATATAAATCATGTATGTTGTATGGGAGCCCCCCTTAAATATTAATATTAATTTACACATTTAAATTTAATTATTTATTTTGAAAGTGAATATATAACGAAATATTCTGTGAATATTTCAAGCGTCTACCTGTTGCCATTATCAATATTAAGCAAAAACTAGCAAAAAAATCACGTTTGTCATTTTTTAGTATTTGTTGTTATAGCGGCAACAGAAATATATCGTCTGTGAAAATTTCAACTGTCTAACTATCACGGTTCATGAGATACACCCCGGTGACAGGCGCTCAGACAGACAGACACACAGACGGACAGTGGAGTCTTAGTTATATGGTCCCATTTTACCCTTTGGGTACGGAACCATAAAAAACAAACAGTCGAACATTAAATTGATACAACAGCAAGTGCTCAAACTCCCCATGAGGTAATCGCCAGAGGCGTGACTATGACGTCATGATAATCAATTCGATAAAGCCAAATAATTTAACTATTTTTACATTACTTCCTAACAATTACTACTATCGTGTTATTCCTAAAAGAATTTTATCTTTACATAAACCGATTGTAGACCGATAAATCGCTCGAAAAATCCGATGATGTCAACCAAGAGGGAACAATGAAAACCATACGGGGGGAAAGACACACCGAGTTCCCTCGAAAGAGATTGGCTTATGCTGGACCTTCTAAATACAAAGCTCTAAACCAAATCGTCTTCGGCAACAATTCCTTGAAGGTTGAAATCACCCTATCACAAGAGAAGGGAGTGGCTTGTATGCCATTTGTTTGCACTGCGCATGCGCTATGGTCAAGTTAGACGGCATGTTAAATCATAAAACCGTTTATTGGAGGTCCATTGTTATCTTATGACAGACTTTCAATTACATGATGTGTAGAGTCAATAGAAATAAAGGGAAAATTTTATTGAAAACCCATTGACAGGAGGTTAGAAGGCTGAGAGGAATCATCTAGAAGCAGACGATGCATTAAATAAGGAATATATATTATGCAATACATGCTAAAGTCATAATAGATGCCCAAAACTCTGTCCAGAATACTTTAATAGCAAAGTTATCTAAAGTTTTCACTCATTTAAATGATAACGTTACACTAAAGTGGATATACTCGTAGATAAATTAATAGCGCCTAAAACGTCTTCATAATATCAAAACTACAAATTGTTATATACAAGATGGTTACAATTATCTTTTAAGGGGATGGAATGCTTTTCGACGTTTGCTTGAGCTGAACCACTAAAATCGAAAAATAAACTTGATATTACTGGTGTCCTTACCTACCGGCATCAGTTTGCAAATTAACTGGTACGTGATAACTTTAGTATATGTAATACTAAAGTTATCACGTACCAGTTAATTTGCAAACTGATGCCGGTTCGAGTTCTATACCACAACTTTTCAAAAGTTTATAAAGAAGTATAATATTAACCACTACTCATCCATTTCAACAAAGAAGGCTTCAATTGTAGAGCGATGGAAAAAAGCTATCAAAATAAATTATATAAATGTTTTTGTCTAAATGGAAACTACAAGTGGTTTGATACATAAGCACAATGAGTTAATAATAAAAGACAATATCAAAAACGCTTCCCTAAACGCTCGTGCGGTGCAGACTAAGTTCAAAGTTGGTGATAATGTTCGCATCAGTAAATACAAACATAGTTTTTGTGGGTAGGAATCCCACGCACTCTCGCTTTGGACCATAGATATAGCCATGGTCTTTCTTCCGAGTTCTTTGGGATCCTATCATCTAATGCTTTCTTCGTTACAATAGGACCACCGCTGGAGTATACTCATTCAACAAATAGAAATCGTTTAACGTATATTACAAATTGGTAAAAACATCGTCGAATCGTTCCGGCTTCATATATTATTATTTAATACCTACAAACAATACTGTATGTTTCTTTTCTTCTTCTCCTTCTTTGTCGCTTATTGGCTCTAAGATGACCCTAATATTAGATCTAAAATTATCCGTAATGATGTAAAAAAGCATAGACAAGAACAAACTACTTACTTAATTAAAAAAAAAATACTTGTTGTATAACATAGATATTGTCTGTGGAATTTAAATGCAGAATTCAAATTTTGTTCATACTACCACAAATATTTCTTAATAGAGAAAGGCTTGCCATTACCTACAATTGTAATCCTTTCAGTAACAATAATCCGGTACGAGTTGATTATTATTTATAGCAGGAACTCGAATTCTGTGTGACTTTAAATAAGAGCTCGAGACTATATCGTATAAGAGCATAGATAATATATGAATTAGAAAGTGACAAGATTCAGAACAATAATGTGTCAAATATGTTTTGTTCTTGTTCCATGTTTGTCTTAATAGTAAAATTGGATTGACTGCACAGATATAACAATGACATATATATTTTATTAGCAGTTCCGCAATTTCACCTGCCATAATGGTGAGGAGCGGAGTAGTGAACTCCTAGCGGGAAGTCACGTCTACGTATTGTCATTTGTAAATCGATTCTTTTTTATGTTATTTTGATGATTGTTACAGTTAATAAAAACGACATTTTTTTTTATAAATAAATACTTGCAACTTGGGTCACACATTACTAGTATTCTTGTTAACCCCCCCAGCTAAGCCGAATGCTTGTGTTAGGGTTGGGTAGTGTACTGGGTGGGAGGGACGCCTTAGCCATCACGCTACGCTGCCTATAATTGTAAACTATTTTCAATAATGTTATTGACTGCCTTATTGAAATAATTTATACTTACGACTTACGACTATTGAGTTGAATGTGTCCATGGGCAGCAGTTGTCACTTACCATCAGATGACCCGTCTGTTCGTTCACCCCATGTATAATAAAAATATATACTTAAAATATTTTAAATCTGAAGAAAAGTTTTATAAAGCACGTGGCTATATATTATACATATATATGTGTGTATTGCTAAATGTATGTTTTGTTTTTCTTCAGGTGCGCGATGGGGTCGCGACCGTGGTAGAGGATCGGAGGGCGGCCGGATGCGGCCCGCGCGCGCCCGTCCGCCCGCCGCCTCCGTCACGTAGCGCTGCCAGCGCACACGCCGCGCTGCGACTATGCGCATGGCAAGCGCCCTGGCCACTCTGCTCGCGGTAAGTACATCCTGAACATTTGAAAAAAGAAAATTCTAGAACTTTTCATATCAACGTGAAACATTTAAATATAGAACCTTTGTAATTTTATTATTACAATTTATAAAGAGTCTTTTGATGAAACCATACATCAATATTCTAATCATAAGCATAGACAACACTGAAACCCTATGAAGGTTTAACATTTTTTTTTTTTTACTATAGGGGGACAGACGAACAGACGGGTCACCTGATGGTAAGTGACAACTGCTGTCCATAGACAGCTGCAACTCAATAGTCGTAAGTGCGCTGCCCGCCTTTGAGGGTGATGAGGAATAGGGGGATGTGGGTAAGGGAAAGAGGAGACGGGGGATTAGGATATGATAAAGAGGATATTTTTTATTTTATTTTAACATTGTGATTATCATAGATGTGTAATTATTTGTTAGATATGTAGTTAGACGGCTTGGCTCTCCGGCGCCAGCTAGTGCCAGTTATAGTTCTGCGACCCGGCCTTGCTGAGCTATTGGTTATACTCCCAAATTTCTAAACAATATCCCTTTTCTTCCCTTTCCTGTCAATATACTTCAAATTATTCTATCTAATGCCCAAGAGTGTCTTGATGACGGTAATAGGTCAATAGCCTCCCATTACGTAAATGACGCCTCTGCCTAACCCTGTATGTATGTGTATATGTAAATACTTAATATTAGACTGTTTTAGAAAGATCTCTTATGTTGCATACCGGTTGTACGGTAGACATTCTGTGCCATACCATTGTCACATCTTATTGTACCAAGTTTCAGGCAAATAAATTATTATTTTTCTAAAATATTCGTAGTCGGATAATAGCGTATTCTGAATAAAAGAGGAGGATCAATACAGTTGCGGCATCTGCCAACATATACTACTTTACTTGGGATCGGCCCAAGTACATTTATTTTATTAAATGGCAGTAGTGAAAGTTATACGGCAACACTGTAGGAAGTCTCTATCTCTATGCTATTTTTGTTTGCTGTCTATGATTATGTCTATGTTATAGTCCAGAGAGTATCTTTTTAATATGTAGGTCAAGAGTACGTAAGAAAACTAATTTTTTTTTTTTTTTTTTTTATACTATAGGGGGACAGACGAACAGACGGGTCACCTGATGGTAAGTGACACCGCCGTCCATGGACACTTGCAACTCAAGAGTCGCAAGTACGCTGCCCGCCTTTGAGGGTGATGAGGGATGGGGAGCGGAAAGAAGAGAGGAGGGATGAGGAGATGGAAAAAAGGAGAAAGGAGATATGGGAGAGAAAAGGGGGGAGGAGGAATTGGGCCTCCGGAAACCTCACTCAATTCGGGGAAATGCAACGCAAGCGTTACTTCACAACCGGTTTTCTGTGAGGCCGTGGTATCGCACCGGTCGAGCCGGCCCATTCGTGCCTAAGCATGGGTCTACCACTGACAAAACAACTAATTTACCGTGGGAGACCCATGCTGAGTCTCGAATGTGTTGACTCAACCGGAGTAATACCAGGCCCTTACTGAAAACTGGTTAACAATAAAAGCTTGAATTGTATTTCCAACAGAGGGAAGGTAGCGGAGGTCAAACTCCCCTTCTCCTCTTATCAACCCCACCCCCTCGTCACCTTGTCACTCCTGAAACACATTTAAATACCTCCCAAAATCTCTTCATCGAGTAGAAATCTGATCAACAATTAGAATATCAACTAAGCCACTCGAAGATTGTTTTAATCAAGTAATTGAAAAAAAAAAAAGAAAATCTTACACACAAACAGTTACACACGTTCACCTTAAAAGAGTTATCACATTTGCATTTAAACAACAAAACCTATTACAGTCCACTAGTGGAAGCTGAACTCTGTACTGCTAATGAAAATGTAAAAAAAAAAAACCAATTACCACTAGACCTGGAAATTGAACCCCAAATTCACCATCTCAATGAAGCCAGTGAATAACCTTTATCATAAGTATGGATCTCCCAAGTACAATATTTAACATATCTACATATTTAAATCAATCAAACAAGTTGCTATTATTCATAATTGTCCTTCAGGAATGATCTAGGGCGGGGACAGGCCACTTAATAAATGAGTAGTAAAATCGACTAAATTATATTAATAAGATATCAGTATCATGCAAATGAGTATTTAATAGGTCAGCCTATCATTTTATATGGGATGACTGGCTCTTGGCGACTGTCGGATAAGTGGTGCTTGAATATCGAATTACTAATATATATTACGTGTCTGTTGAAATTACTTTATTATGTGCAATATGGGCGAATAACAAAAAATACATATATTCATTAATTTAATGATTTATTTTTTTTATTGGTTTTATAATTGAAATAGGCTGTTCCAATTATATAATTGTTTCTACAAAAAAAAAAAAACAAAAAACTACGTCAAAGAAGTTTACGTGTACGGTTATAAGAGTAGAGAATGACCGAAGAAAAAGTGATATGGCTAGAAAGGTAGTAAGAGGCATAAGCGGTGACAGTGAACTATGAAGCTTAAGTGTAACTGTTGAGTTATATATTATGTAGTAAGCAGTAAATGCATTGTTCAGTTAGTCAATTAACACTTAACACAAGTAATATATGTATGTAGGTGTATAAACCATACATTGGCTTTTAACAATGTATAATAGAAACTGTTTTGTTTATTATTTGTTTAACTAGTTAAAATAATTACTACACAGTATTTTTTTTTTCATGTAAGTTCAACTTCTTACATATTAACTGCGCCCTCACTTTTACATTTTCATAACTGTTTACCTCTTAACACGATAACATAAAAACACACACAATAATTGCACAACTATTATAGCACAACATACAAAACTAACATGCTTATCAACCTATTACACATATTTCATTAGTTGAAAATTATTTTTATCACTAGAGGTGAATAAGCTAAAACTCGATGGAATTCCAATAAAGCGGTTCGTTCTAATCGAATGCTTCGTTAAACGATAGAGAAGCGTTAGCCGTGCAGTATGGATCAGGTCGCGGGCAACACTAGTCGCTCTTAGGACATCCCGTAATCGCGCGCATTTGAAAATGGAATATTCGATTTGATAATTTTGAAATGACATGGTTTAAATAACAGTGATGTGTTCCAAATTTGTAAATTTGCACAGTGTTACTACATTAAGTTTTTCAAACGAACGCACTGCCTACTTGTTTTATGTATGATTTATTCAATACCTTGGATATTAATATTTTTGCTCATGGCAATTAAAATGGTAAGTTCAGTTTGATTTCTTATATTAATACCCAACGCAATATTTTGTACTGTAATTTATTATTTATCAAAGTTATGTTATCTTTGTATATTAATGACATTAGACATTAAGTTTTAATAGCATTGCGTATAACTAAATCATTTTCTCAAGTAGAATATAGAACAAAAAGAATTGCCGAAAGATACGTATTAATTAAACATTTTGCATGGTTATATGATCTTTTAAATACATATGTTTCCGAGAACCTTATTATAAATAAATCTCCATTTAATTTTAGCGGTACATTTGTATATACATATGTACCGTTAAAATACATTTTTTAAATGTTATCTGTCTTATATAAGACGGATAACATTTAAAAATCAAGACATATCACATTTCAATGTTTTAATATTTCAACATAAATTAATAAAAAGTAGATCAACAATCGGCACACCTATAATCATAAAAATATAATTTATAATCCTAAACATATATTGCTGGCAATAAAAATGTTAAAAAACATTTTTTAACGTCCGTGTAGGATCCACTTAGCAAAAGTCTATAAATTTAAAAATATCATTCGAAAACCATTCAAATATTTTATGTGTGAACGTTTCAATCATCTAGAAATTGCATACGAAAATCTAGAGCTCAGTTAACGCTAACATTAAACAATTTCCTACTTTCCCGCTGGTGCATAATACGGAAGTTTTGATTAAAATAAAGAGCTTGTTTAACAAAACAAGTTTTCATATTTCTAAAAACTTTAAACACAGTTTTCATAATGATGATGTCTTATGTTGATTTTGTAAGTTTGATATAACAATATTTAGTGTACTATATTCTATGATTTATTTGATTATTACAATAAAATTACATTAAAATTTACGCAAGCGAGGCAAACGGGTACTACAATTATCCCATTTGTATCCTATGTGTTTCCTAGTTACGTCTCGTAAAGAAATAAAAAAGCAAAATACTAAAATATTTTCAGATGGTAAAAATAATGAGAATTTAATTTTTATTGACGTGAAACTAATTATAGGCAATAAAATATTAATATTCTTTATACATATCCAGTTAATAAAATAAATGAAATCTATATAAAGGTTACTCACTTATTCAGTGCCTGAAGTTTTCAGAATATAAATGATTAAATATGAATCAAATTAGAAGGGCATCCTTCTAAAGTCTCTTACACGTAATTAAATATATACTTTTAATATCAATACTGACCGACTTCATCGTTATCGATGTTCAAATCATGAAGAAAACTGTATTTCATTAACCGTAAATCATATTTCATACCTTAACAGTTTGTACATGTGCAACAAAAGGTCAATGTATCGGTATTCATTGTTGTGGTCATGGAAGAGAGCCATAGCTAAAATGTAGTTCTCATTAATTGTAGGCATTAATCGACTAGGTAGCTGTTTAATCAAATATAATGTGTGACGCTGCAACACTAATAGCTTCCTGGTAGCCCGAACGTGTTCGATTTTTGAATTTAGCTTTCAAGTTTATGGCCGCGAAGCTTTGGTTCTTATTTCCTGGAATTCTTTGAGGCGGGAATGTAACATTTGAACATTGACCGTAGACATTCGATTAAATATTTATAACATAAATATAATTCTACATCATTGTTTATGGTTTTCTTTTTTCTATACTTTGTTTTTATCTTTTAAGAGTATGTATTTTCACTTTGCAGTGACCAGTTCTATTATTACTTTCTCATACACATATAGAAGTGTAGTGTAGTAATATAAATTAATGTTCATAATTTATCATTAATGATAGTGAATGCCACATACACGTAATTATAACCCCAACGTCTATTTTTTATTTATACTGATTTAGAACACGTTATGCTGCGTTACGTCCATGAGCTGAATAAAAATCTCCTTTTTTAACACTCTTTGTAATCATGAACGCGTCGGTTACGACACGAGCTAGTCCATTCCAAATAGTGCAAACACTGCAGAATGAGGGTAGTACAAACATCCCGTCTGTATTTATATATGTTTATTATTTAGGTACCTTAACAAAATGTTATCATGGGTTTCAATAGAAAAGTGTCCATGATAAATAAAAGAAGTTTGAAAGTCGAATAACAAATTAAGAGATGTTACATAGCATGATTTTTACTTCAAAAATATATTGAGATATTTTTCTTTCAAATTAAAAAGGAATCAACTTCGAGTCCATGCACTCTTTCATTGAAAAAAATAAATCAATCGCTTTAATCGGTCAAATCCTGAAGATAATAATATCAGGTAATAACACGAAGAAAAAATGGTTAAATGAGGACCTTCTCTTTTGCAAGACTGTAAAAATGAACACATCTTCAACGTTACCCTACCCGAGTACAGCTCAATGTAAAATGTAGTGTAATGGTAAAAACTGGAACTTGTAAAAACAAAAAATATTACTTCTTTGGTACTTCTCTATTGAACTGAATGTCAATTTATTCCACGGCTACTTGTGATAACAATATTCATAAGAATACCCAGATACATTGTTGTGTATTTTGCTACTGGCAATATCTGTTTCATTGATTAAAAAGTGCAAAATTCCACCTTTATTTTGCAACTACTTAATCACTAGTCTAGAGCCTATTGAAAACGTAGGTATTACCACTTATAAAAAAAAGATCTTATTCTTGACTTGATTTGCTCTGTGTATTAAATAAAATTTTGGAGTTTTATGATCAGGGATAAGCACAGTTGCTTACCTAAATTTATAACTATAACTCCATTGTTTATCGCATCTTTAAAGATAAACCGCTTACCTGTATCTTTATGGTTCACTATTTTTTTAGTCTGTTCTTTTGAACAAAAGTATTTATTACGTTTCCAAAAGTACCGCCAAGAAAAAAAAAAAGGATTAATACCATAGCCTGTGAATATAAATAGCATATGTTGACGGTCTGAATCCAATGTGTTTGAAACTAAAAATAGGATCTAGTTATTGAATAAGTTCATAAAAGGTCAGCGTGTGTCATGAGACCCAGAAGGTAGAGTCCAGCAGCGGGATTGACATAAATATTTTAGCATTTAACAAGCAAAAGGTGCCCAAACCTTAGTGAAGCTCCGAACTTTTGTGCGAATAAAAAGACGTTTCAAACAGTAACGTAACTCATTTCATTCCCAACGCCATCTTTCGACTTTGACCAAATATATCTGTTTAAATAAAAAGAATCAAGGCTATATTGTACACTTTTTATAAATTTACGTTAATTGATACTTCGATTACAAAGACTGAAATTTACAACAAAGTTGAGAAAAAGTTTTCAGTTGCTACGAGTATAAGTAATAAGTTACAAAAAAAATGTGTTCATAAGCCCTTTTTCGCCGTTAAGCATTCAAGTAGAGCTATGGACGTGTTAATTTATCGCTGTAGACAATCGTTTTGAATTGAAATTGATTTATGCGGCATTGTAATCTTGTCGGATAAAGCCAGGCAACTTTGTATAGCATTGCAGCTGGTGTTAAGATCAGTTTTTTTTTATTTTTTCCTTAAATTCCAGAGCTATTTAGTTGCCAGTAAATTATAATGAATTGTCTTTTAGTATTCCATTTAATGATGAATTATTTAAGAGTGACAATTAAGACCGATCATTTAAACGAACCATGCAACTAAGGTCTTTTCGAGTAATCATGTTTGAGTTCATTGTACAATCATAAAGCTTTAGTAAAGATTGTCCTTCTACATTTTCAATATTATTATTGAAAATGTAGAAGGATAATCTTTAGGATATGAAGCAATTTACTATGTATTTCAAATAGGAAGATCAAAATGTAGTAAGAAAAAACCTTTTAGTTAGGAGTACGCTCTTTTCTTAAAGGTTTGAAGGTCGTATCGGTCCAGAAATGCGGCAGGCTTCTGGAGAAACGCACAGTGGTTGAGTGTCAATCATTTAGGTGATGTGGATGGTAATTTTGTCGCGTAGGACGATGGGCGGACCTCTGCCGCGGCCGGTATAAGTCCGAACAATTCCTCTGAACACGCCACTACTCCTCTGAGAACTGTCACAGACTACAGTTTCTTTAATACCGATGAGTACTGTGTGTGAGTGACTTTTAATCATAAAAACGTGCAATTTAAAAAACGATCAAATTCCGATTTTGTTGCTATGGGACCTCCGCATAAGTATCCATACTCGTTAAAATAAAAAAAATGGATCATCATTGGCGTTGATAATTGATTGGCAAAAAAAGATACATAAAATATATATATATATATAAATAAATATATATATATATATACATATATATATCCAATTTCGAAAAAGGAGGAGGTTCTATATTTTATTTTATGTACCTTTTTCCCCGGAGGTCCCATTGCAACAAAATCGGAATTTGATCGTTTTTTTAATTGCACGTTTTTATGATTAAAAGTCACTCACACAGTACTCATCATATATAAAAGTGACTCGTATATATATACGAGTATATTAGAAGGTTTTGTAATTGGTGTTTTTTTGTCATATCTAAGTTGGCGATTTTCTTCTCATTTAAAAAGCATAGCACATGGTAAGTGTATACAATATACTATAGTTTCTTTGTGTTTCAATAGCTAATTCAAATGCTAATGTATGTAACTCCTCGAAAATAGTTTTTTTTTTCAACAATACATGAGTCATTGAGTAAATAAATAATGTATTATTTTCTTCGCATACTAGTTTCGTGCTGATGCAGGAATAAATATAAATTAAGTTGTTGACATGATTCTTTACAAATACAAAAATTGAGGACTGATTTCCCAGCACCAGCAAGTTGGAGTTATATGTATACGACCCTGACTTGCTTAAGCCATCTGTATAAGCAATACCAGTTTTCTTGCTTTCTATCCTCGCTTTTACTCTTCTTATTCCCAAGAGTGCCCTAATGACGGCAGTGGGCTTGCCCCCTAAGACGTACGCTGGACCCTTCTCTGTCTACCCCTTCGGGGATAAGGCGTGGGCGTATGTATGTAAGTAGTTGCATGACGCAATCCATTTACAAATATATTCAATAAGTATTTCTATTCAGAGGGAAGTAAAACTGAAATTTAGTTGCTTTTACTCCATTTGACAATCATATAATGATATTTATGGCTGCCAACTAAAGATCTTTTTAATTATGAATATTCTTTTTCTGTCACAGTCTTTTAATTAGAAAAACGGTGTCAATTGAATGATATTACAAATTAAATTGTTTAGAAACTAACTCTAAATAGTAGAGTTCAGAGGGTCATCAGATATAAATCGTGTTAAATGAATTTCTTACAGTTTTGCCATCCATTAACCGAAGTCTCCTGAGGAGTAATATTTATATACTGGGGTGTTGTCCGCAATTTAAGCTGCTACTCTTTACTTCCTTGTTAGATATTTCAAATAAATAAATCACAATGGCTTATAAAGGAAACATATATAGTCTGTATATACCTATAAGATATATATCTCCATTCTTTTCTTTTCTTTTGATGTACTTTAGTTTTTAAACACAACTACATTTCTAACGCCTACAACCCTGAAGGGGTAAGCAGAGCCGTCTCTAACCCACAGTCCCAATTACGTAATAGGGGTAAGTCTATTGCTGTCTCTTGGGAACTGTATGACTGGTTATTTATGTTGTATGATACATAACAGTTCGATCTCATAGTCGACTACCGATACCCACTGGAAGAGATGGGTCGGCGTCATTCTAAGTTAGTAGTTAGTATTAAGTTGGCTATAGGAGGTATTTTGACCTTACTTTTTATAATATCAATCAATTTGCTAACTGAAGTTCACTGTTGGACATAGGCTTCTATATATCGATACTAATATAAGCGAGCATAGTTGATACAAGCTAACAAACATCACCAAATGTCACCTGGAACGCGGTCAGGCAGGGAGGGGCTTGCAGGCGTTCGGGCGGGCGGCGTCGTGTTCTGCCAGTGGCGAGAGACGATGCCGCCCGCCATGAACTCGCGTGAGTCTTGACTAGCTGGCCGCGCTTCACACAGCATTAGAGAGAACTGATGCGCACTCATTTCTATAAACCGAGTACTTTGTATCAGTGCCATATTACAATTGCAGTCACTTTTGTCTAGCCTTGTAATAGTTTTATTTCATATAGCTAGGAAGGGCCTAAACATTTATGGTCCTTCGAGCCGGATCATAAATGTCTAGTTCCCTTTGCATTCACATTTTAATGCCTACGGTCCCGAAAAGCCTAATCACCGACTTGTTGCTGATTTAATTCTACTTTCGTAATATAAGCAAACCTATTTCTATTATCCGTGTTTTATATGACTGTTTATATACAGTCTGATAGATAGCAATCCATTCTCTTAATCACTTTTTACACCCTCATGTATATACGATATGGCCCTATTATTTTCCACCAAGAACCACACGGCTAATACTTTGAATTTTAGTAAGATAAATAATACAATGAGCGAATAATATTATACAAATTAACATACTCAGCCAATTAAATATAATAAATGTATGGACTGACAAAGGTATTCGATTTCTGACGCAAACACGTAACAAAGTTTCATAGTAGGTAATTTTTCCATCTGCCCTAGAAACTGACTATGTTATAATTGTAAATAGACAAAGAAAATAAAGATTACATATGATAACTTCATAAAGCTTTAAATGATAGGTGCTTATTCAATACATCATACAATACACGCACATACATTAATGAAAAAATCGAATTAAAGATTTTTTATATTAAAAAAAAGACAGCCATACAACCGCCATTTTATTTAAATTAGTCAGAGCACTTACCATTCACGTTAATTTAAGAATATTCTAACGATACTATACATTCAAATCAGTTCAGGCATATAGATTTTTTTATGAAAGACAGAAACTCGCAAACACACAACAAATAGACAAAGAAAATAAAGATTACATATGATAACTTCATAAAGCTTTAAATGATAGGTGCTTGTGCCCTGAGGCTTCTTTCTTAACCTATTTCCAGGTCTCTTGCAATAGACCATTTATGACAGAACGCCGTATGGTTTTGGTTCTTTCGATTCTAACATACCAACTCACGGTTAGCTCCTTTGAAGAGATGGCCTGTATGGGTTTTCTAACGAAAAAAGAAGACACCAAATTTGAAAACTTAAGCTACATACTTTTTGTGAGGACGTCATATAAAAAGAAGGTTTCAGTAATAGTATAATACAATACCTGCTTTATATAACATCGAAGAGAAACCGTTCCATTTAAACGTGTAATGTAAAACAGGCTAATTCCAATTGACAGAGTAAAATCTGTAATAACTAGAATTTATTTAATTAAAGTGTACACACTTGACATGTGTCCAGCGCCAGTGGCCCATAAATGAGAACTTAATATAACTAAACTGGTTATATTTCCTTCTTTTGCGTGTTATAATTTGTGTCAGATCTGTAAGCAAAATTTACATACATATATAGGTACGAGAATATATGACCAAATGTATTCCGTAGAATCCATACATAGGTAAATAGAGGCGTCCCAAAACTTTTTGCTTTCGTAATTGAGTGTCACTTACACAACAGAGGTAAGTCTTATGCCGTCAACCAGGCATTGTTTGAACTATATATATATATTTAGCCTACAATAGTGACTCCACTTTGCCTGATGGAAAGCAATAAGTACTGAAGATGACGGATACAAGAGTAGAGGAGGATCAAAGAAAGATGGGTACTGCGTGAATGAGAATATTGCTGAATGGAATATATAATATTAAATTTAATATTGTTCAATGTAAGGAGAGTACACATTACACCGACCCCAGATAAGTTGGGATAAGAGTAAGAAAATTGTTTAAAGTTACTCGCTATCACTAAATCATAGGATCACCAGAACCCTGTCAATTTTAGCTAAGGTCTTTACTGTGTCATGTACCAGACTAAATGTTCTCTGTAAAAAAATAAGTACTATCGGATATAGGGCGGCCCCATTTTACATCACCGGGAACCCCATGACTAAAATTTAAGTAAATGTCTGTAAGCTTTCAAAGTTAGTCTGTCTTTCTTTATACTATAGGGGGACAGACGAAAACACGGTTCACCTGATGTTAAGTCCGTGGATACCTGCAACTCAAGTGTCGTAAGTGCTTTGCCCGCTTTTGAGGATGATGTAACGCTTGCGTTGCATTTCCCTGAAATGAGTGAGGTTTCCGGAGGCCCAACTCTCCCTCTCCTCGTGCCTCTCCCCTCACCCCCACCCTTCTTTCCCCTCCCCGCATTCCCCTATCCCTCATCACCCACAAACGCGGGCAGTGCACTTACGACTCTTGAGTTGCGGGTGTCCATGGACGGCGGTTGTCACTTACTGCCCGTTTGTGTGTGTGTGACCCGTTTGTGTGTCTCCCTATAGTACAATAAAAAGTAAGTTATGAACGGCAAAATGTGGACGTTAATAACACCTCAGCTTACAACCTCGAGGATACAGGATTAATAAGTTTATCCGAATGATCAAATACCTTTGCCTTTTACACTTTCATAGAAACAAGTGTATGAAAAAAAAACTAAATGGTGGCGGGTCGGTTATCTCAATGATGGCTGTTTACTCAAACGTTGGTCTAATTCAAAGGGTTCCGGGCGACCCAATATTTGTTAGAGAGTTTGGACAAACATTCCAACAAATAATGGTCAAACTGCATGTAGGACATATTGTTAGACACCTCCGTGGATATTGGAGGCCCATTTCCTGTTTGTTTTCGATAAGGGAATGTGTAAATGGTCATAACATGTGGGGGCCGAGGAATTTTTAGTTTTATTTATTTTCCTTTCATTTTATTTAAACACCAATTTGTCAAACATTAAATTTGAATGATTAACTTTGTAATTGGTTTCTATTGATGTAAGAAACACGTTTTTAGCAGCTACTAAAAAAGTAGCGCATAAATTCGCGACTTTTTATAAGTGTTAATCTATGCACAATTTTTTTTTAATATGTATCTAAGTAAAACGTAAACCGCTGTTATTTCAAGGTACAAAACAAGTAATATCGTTATAAAAATATGAAACCTGATTGCATTACTATTTTTTTTTTGCTGACGTCATCTAGAAATGACTATCCTATCACGACAATTCAAGTGATACCTCACATTTCGATATCTATAAAGCTGTGACAAAAGAATTTATTCGTATGTATGTCTAATTTAATAATATAGAGGGACAGACGAACAGACGGGTCACCTGATGATAACTGACAACCGCCGTCTAATGACACCTGCAACTCAATAGTCGTAAGTGCGCTGCCCCCCTCTGAGGATGATGAAGGATGGGGGGTACGAGGAGGGGAAAGAAGTTATTTTGGATGTTGAGAGGGGTAGTTTTACCTTATTAATTTCGGGGAAATGCAAGCGTTGCTTCGGTACCAGTTTTCTGTGAGGCCGTGGTATCGCACCGGTCGATCCGGCCCTTTCGTGCCTAAGTATGGCTCTACCACGATTTTACATAATATATATGTATATATCGATATGTACATAAAACCGATCATATTGCGCTGGGTACAATAGTGTATAATATAGTAATCATAAATAAGTTGTAACAAAGGCACAAGGAACTATTAATCAATTCTTGATAGACAACTTTACTTAGTAATAATACTAAAAAAAAAAAGATAAAAAGCCTTATAAAATTGGCTGGCCTACTTTTCTAATGGTTAGGGATCCTGAGGTGAGATTCCCACACAGGATAAAAATATAGATATTTACTCCAAATCTTTGTGTTCTATTTGTAAGGTGTTTCAATGTCTGCAAAGCTCCAACGACACAGTAACCATTCTTAATGCTGGAGCTGCCTCAAAAAATATCTTGACTGATCAATTCAAAGTAGAATTTAATTTAGCTAAGTATCGAACTACTCGCTTTAAAATCCAGTTCATTCATATTCCATACATGTTAATACCTTACTTATAATAATTAACAAGAATTTGTAACTTCAATATGCAGTAAAGTGTAAATTCCGAATATTTTGCATTTTGCCGCTGAACCACGTTATCAACAACACCATCGCAATCACGCAATCAAAAAGTTTGTAATTATAGCAATTTGGGCTATGGCGGATATTAATTCAAGATATAATCCTAGATAATGAAGTCATAAAATTGTACACTTTAGTATGGTTAGCATAAGTGATTTATCTTTGAAGTACTGTCACCTGGAAGCAGGATTTCTATTACGGAATAGTGGATAAAGACTACTCTAGTGAATACACCTAGTGCCATCTAGTAAAACCAGCTTATTTCGCTTAATTTAATCTGCATCTCGCTATGAAAGTTTACATGTGCTTATGTGTTATGAAATGTAGAATAATATTGTAATTCCCCATCATCTGGATTATGGTTTACCTTATACTAAGACTAGTATAGCTATCTCTTATAGTTAATGCAGAAAATATAATAATATGTTCACATAAGCCCTTTTCAAGCTACATTAAAATTGTTATAGTTATATATAAACGTAATTAGAGTAAATAAGAAACAAAAATACAATTGAAAAAATATATTCTTGTAAATACTTATGTTTTTTGTTGTCTGCGTTTCTCTATGTATCAGACCTATAACCATATTACGTACCTAAACATCGAAATCTCGAAAGGTAGGTGTTCAGCCTCAGTCATTTCTTAATTTACTTTGAACCAAATTAAAAAAAAAAGCAAATATATCTACAAATAATTAATTAAACATATTCAAAATTAATTTCAAATAGCGAAACGTCTAATTTATAAAACTTTCTAAGTAAGTGAGATATATATAATATATTTTCAATCTAAGAAAAAGACTTATTAGCCTGTCGCCATTTTATACTCTCCGTCATATTATGATACATCACTTCCTTCCATACATCGTAAACAACATTATACCGTTGAAAAGGATTATATCACTGAAGAAGCTTATTTGCTTAGGGTTGCCATATTTTCAGCGCGAATTTTTTTTTTTTTTTTTTAAACAATTTAAATAACATACTAACCATCTACTTTTAGACTACTGTTAGAATATTCGGGACAAAATACCCTACCATATTATTAATTATTCGTTGTTAAGTGCTGTGAATCGGTTTTATTTTGATTTGAAACCCCTACTCTATATATCAGTTACATTTTAACGTATAAACAGCTGAATCGATTTTAATTCATTTCTTACGTGAAATTATTCGAACTTTCGTCTACTTTTATGTGACATACCATGTGGGCGAAGCTGCCGACAGAAGCTAGTTATTTATAACATAGAGTTTCTTATAAAATTTGTCGTGTAAACTAGCTGTAAACTAGATACCTTTTTTTAATCACAAAAATTATGTCCCGTATGGCGATTTAAACCTCCAACATCATAGATACGACACATCGTAGTATCGAGCCGACCACTGAACATTGCACCATGTGTGCAGTATGAAACCAAGAATTTTACGAGCGGCAACCCTATACCCGCTTGATTGCATTTAAGGTTATACGAGCCTTATATTCTGATTGTTTGACATTTAATTCTGCATGCCTGTCATTCACACGGAGCCCAAGATTACCTACTTTGCGAATGACATTCGTTTTTATTTTGAATGGCTCGGCAGACATCTGAAATTAAAATTTTCATTGTCATTTCATGTTAAGGATTTTGATTCGAGCAGCCTTCTTATTTTGAATGTTCATGATAAAAATATGACAAGTGACATTTCGAATTTCAAAAACGAATGTCAAAATGACTGATTGGCATGTTTTAAAATTATTTGTTACCATAATTATAAATCGAATTTATTTATATCAATTAAAATACTTCTGAGTACTTCATTGATTCTCGCCCATAATGAAATTATAGGCATGAATTATAATACATTTTTATCAACTATAAGCACATTTCAAAAACGGAACAAAACACGTGCCAATTACACAAACCATTCGATATTATCACATTCGAAATTCGAATACAATCGCATGCAATTCACATCGATAAAGGCGTATCGATCGAGAAACGATTAAGCGTGGGTTGTATACTTGTATGCGACATCGAGTTAATCACAATGGCTTTATATGTTGGCTGTTAGTATCGAATCATTGCTTTTTCGATTTTGTCATGCAAGATACACATGTATGTATGTACATTAAATGGTAAAAAATTTTTTCTTCATTTGGAAGTATATGTGGTATATGCGGCAGCGTGGTGGCGAGGTGACCACTTAAACCGCCACGCCATCTATGCAGTTTGCACTTGAAATAGCTCTATTAAAAAAAAAAAAAATTGATCAATACTCAGCGTCACTGCAACGTAATGCACAGCCTAGTGCCTAAGCTGTCAGACTAGTGATCAAGCGGGTTCGAACCCCACCCAGTGCACTTCTGTCCTGAATCCATCACTAACACAAGCATTTAGCTTAGGGGGTGCAAAGTATTATTTAAAAGAAAAGAACTATATATGATATATGGTAACTAAATGTTGACCTATAACTGCGCGGTTGAACCTTATGAGAAAATATAGGGCATAACCAACTTATGGCAAGTTTTTAAAATCATCCGATAGATATTACAATATTTATTGAACACCAATACAACACTCTTTTGTCGAGTGCTATTTAGGCCATAACCAACGTAATGAAAAGCGCGAAAAGAAGTTAAAAAGAAAAGAAGTTTCATTGGTAGAGCCATGCTTAGGCACGAATGGGCCGGCTCGACCGGTGCGATACCACGGCCTTACAGAAAACCGGTTGTGAAGTAACGCTTGCGTTGCATTTCCCCGAATTGAGTGAGGTTTCCGGAGGCCCAATTCCTCCTTTTTTCCATCTTCTTTCTCCTTTTTTCCATCTCCTCATCCCTCCTCTCTTCTTTCCGCTCCCTGCATCCCCCATCCCTCATCACCCTCAAAGGTGGGCAGCGCACTTGCGACTCTTGAGTTGCAAGTGTCCATGGACGCCGGTGTCACTTACCATCAGGTGACCCGTCTGTTCGTCTGTCCCCCTATAGTATAAAAAAAAAAAAAAAGATACATAATATATACATATATAATAAAATTACAATCAAAATGAGTAACGCAGCGTATACTTAGAACATAAACGGTATTCTTTTCAAGTCCAGGGGACGCGTATTCTGTCTACTATCGTGGAGTTTAATGTAAATTTTTGTTCGTTGTTTTTTATTGTTGTTGGCAATAGACTTGTCTCTATTACGTAAAATGGACTAAAGACACAGGAGTAGTTTAACAGTTGTAGAGCCATGCTTAAGCACGAATGCGGCGGTGCGACCGGTGCGATACTGGCCTCACAGAAAACCGGTTAAGAAGTAACGCTTACTTTGCATTTCCCCGAAATGAGTGAGGTGTCCCCTCCTCCCTCTCCTGTTTCTATGCTCCTCATCCACCTCTCTTCTTTCCCCTCCCAGCATCCCCCTATACCTCATCGTCCTCAAATGCAGGCAGCGCACTTACGAGTCTTGAGTTGCAAGTGTCGTGTTGAATTGGAGTTATCTATGACCATTCGTTGTCACTTACCAACAGGTGACCCGTCTATTCGTATGCCCCCTATGGGATAAAAAAGATTGGGTTGGCAAAACATGCCCCATCTATTACACCTTCGAAGATAGGTGTGAGAATATGTACCAGATGTACATATTCTCACACCTATGAATGTGCGGGGTCGATAAGGGTAATATAAACTTATGTTAAAACCTCTTCAGAATTTGATGTGTACTAGATGTCTCAATATGCTACAAAGTATGTAAGTACAGTCGACAAAATAATTCATGTCCGCCATATGTCGAAGATAGATATCACAATTCTTTTTACAGCATTATGGAGAAAACGAGAAGAGGGGTCACCTGATGGTAAGTGACAACGAACGGTCATAGATAACTCCAACTCAAGAATTGCAAGGGCGCTGCCTGCCTTTGAGGGTGATGAGGGAAACGGCAAGAAGAGAGAGGTATGAGGAGAGGGGGCTCAGTCACTCAGCAATACAATACAATTAATTACAAACATCATTGTTTGTCTACCGCTTTTCTGTGAAGAAGAGCTGTTACTCCGTTCAAATCGGTTAGGTTCAAAAACCCATTTGTGCTTAAGCATGCCACTCCTTCAGTAAAAACGTAACCTTTCAAACAAAAAGAACATATTTAACCTTTTTTCATTCGTTCAGAGCCTATGATGCCCGAAATATACAAATATATAAATATATAAATCTCTTTTTCGTCCCAGATTAAAAACAAACATTTTTTTTCTGCGCATTACATTTTCTTGTGTTCTATAACGTGGCGACGCCTTTTTGTGCCTAATTGTACCCACATCGGACGTAAATAATGCATTAGTTGCTCAATAACATTACATAGTGCAAGTACTCGTCCTTCATCAGCGTCGCTTCTCACGTTTACAACTCAAAAGGATTATTTCCGAATCGGAATGTCTTTAATTCTAATGGAGTGCGAAGCGTGCGCGCAGATCCAGCCGGGCGGCGCTGTGCTAGGGTTGTCACAAATATTATTCCTTTATACTTTTATAAGTTTAGTTTTTAATATTAAGAATTATTTCATTTTTAAGTTTGCAATTTAAGCTTTTCTATAAATAACACCGAAAAGTTTTTTTTTTAGATAACTTTTACTGTAGACTTAACATGTTCTGAAGCCTAAACTTTATAATTATATTTTACTAGTTTCACCTTCATTAATAACAAATTAGGTCATTTATTATTTTCTATTATTAATGTATATATACATATATGTATATATACATACATATACATATATATAAGTTGAGAACTAATACTGCACAGATGGCATAGCGGTTTAAGTAGTCACTTCGCCACCACGCTGCCGCGTCGAGTGTTGTGGGTTCGATCCCCGCACGGGACAACACTTTGTGTAATCCACAAATTGTTGTTCTGAGTCTGGGTATTCTTTGTGTCTGTTGTTTGAATGTTTGTAAAGTCCCTCGCGACACAGGAATTAATCCTAATGTGGGAGTTGTAAAAAATCGTGTGGCTCTAGAAAGAGTGTAATATCGTGTGGCTCTAGAAAGAGTGTAATATCGTGTGGCTCTAGAATGAGCCACCCCAATTCTTCCCGTGGGTGCCTTAAAAGACGACTAAGGGATTGAACTGTAATTCATTCGACAGTATATATACAGTCCCAAAGCGCTTAAAGGACGGCAATACAGTTTTATACTATTCTCAGACGTGATTGTGTTTTGTGATATATCTTCCATCTCCTATTTCAAATCTCCTCGTCCTCTCTCTCTGCTTTCACCTCCCCGCATCCCGCATCACTCGTTACCTTCATAGGCGGGCAGCGCACTTGCAACTCTTGAGTTGCAGATGTCTATGGACGGCGGTTGACACTTATATAATTAAAAAAAAAACAGGGTTCATGTATTGTATATATATAAGTTTCTTTATTCCACCTCGACTCCAGAATCGAAACAATCTTTACACTGGCTACATTTTTTTTATAGCAATAAATACTAAGGCTGAATCGCACATAATATTTTTTTTTGGCAACTTTTTTTTTCTTTTTGATTTAGTACTTAACTGGTTTTTAAAACTTTCTACCTACAATAATAAAAAAACTATAATAATATTATAGTCGCGACAACCCTAACCATCCCGGCACACTTGAGATACGCTAAAAGCCGCTGCGCTGCGTCACCGATAACGTTGTATTAACTACACATTTATTCTAACCAATGTCAAATGTAACAAGATTTATTAGTCCGTATATAATTTTTCCTTGCAACATTACGAGAAACATTTAAATATAAAATAATATACGAGGTCGTTGAGAGAATTATTGTTCTAAGATATTACGTAATGGGATATGCAAAAGCGTAGGTGACCACTTTCCATCTGTCATTACTTTCATGTTTGTACCACTGTAAAGTGCAACGCTTTTAGTACTTAACCTTGGAATATAACTGTTCTTTAATTAATAGAAAACTGTAGCGTAATGGTTAAGTCATTGGACTCGCGTTAAACTGGTTGAGGGTTCAAAGTGCACTCACCCACCCAGTGCACTACCTGATTACATATTGAAAATCGACAGCACATGATGCCATGAAAATATCTAATAAATAAATAGAAAAAAAAATATTTTATTGTGGCAATCTCAACATACAGAAAAATAAGATCAGCACCATCTAACGAAGACAAGCTGAACTACGCAGCAACTAGTCAAATAACGTAGTACGATCCTGAATCACGATATTAAAATGAAGTTCTTGTGCCGAATAATACATATATTTCACACAACTTTGGGGACAACAATAAGGGATGATCCTCCCTTTATGTTGGAGAGACATAACACCCGTTCCTATAAGACTATGTTTGCCAGTCTTAACATCAGCTCCCTGCTACGCTAGAGATGCTGGGATGATGGTTACTTCGGCACGCATGGGCCGGCTCGACCGGAGTATTACCAGGACCTCACAGAAAACTGGCTATTAAGCTATACTTGCATTGTGTGACCGAGGGAGTGAGGTTTTCGGAAGCCCAACCTCCTTTCCCTTCCTCACTTTCCCCTACAATAAAAGGCAGTAGTGACTTACCATCAGATAACCTGTGTGCTCGTTGGTTTCTATACTAAAAAATAAAAACCTGCATATGCTAAACTAGGTAACATGTAGTCTTTAATAAAACATACCACAACACACTTATGATATGTCTTTCAGCTGTACATTACCAATTGGTATTATATAAGTTAATTCGTAATAAAAATCAAGAATTCGAAGATGCAATTTGCAATTTTGTGTATCACAAAACAGAATAGCCCAATAAACTTAGGTATCGTGAAACAACCAAATCGATGACATCACTCGATAACAATAACACCATTAATCTAAACATCGATTGTCACTGATCGCGTCCGATACTCGTATATCTATTACGAACAATCGATTTACGACTAACAAATTGGTTGGTTAATCCTTGATTTGTTAGTGACAGAATGTAATTGATAACAACGTTCAGTTAAACGGTTTTAACTTTTTTAGCCCTTTAATTAACTGACTTCAGTAGTTAGCCGTGAGGTTCTTGTTGCAGTAGGATAGGGTCCCCCATCGCTTCGGGTGTTATTGAATACCACTAGGGAATCGTAATGTAACATATTTATTGATATATACAATCCTACAGTGCCCGGATGATTATTGTTACTCAATGTGACTAAATTGAAACGTCCCAGCCCAGGAATAAGTTATAGTAGAGAGTGAGTTGAATTTAAATTAGTATTAGTATTAAATTAGTTTCATTAAGTACTATTTCAAGGTTTATTGTTTTTAATCATTAGACTTTTTATCTTTAGCAACCTATGACGACATAAAGTAGTCATAATTATAAATTCAATCCAATCTTTCTTTCAAAACTTTTTGTTATAAAAACATATGAAGGTTCTTCAAGAAAGAGCTCCTATTTATACACATACTTTTACAGAAACCCAGTAGCCCTAACAGTCTAATAAAAAAAAAACAGTATCATATATTATATTCTAACGTTGCTTTATCATAAACTTTATTGCCTACAGTAGTTCCAATGACAGCGTTTCGTGTATTTTTATTAAAAATAACTTCGTAAATAACGTCAGAAGGCGTGGACTTCAGAGCATCAGACAGTTCGAGTTATAGTTATGCGATCTTGACTTTCTTGAGCTATTGGGCATACTCCCCTATAAATCTGTTTAATCAATTTCCGTTTCTTTCCTCTTCTATCCTCTGTTCCCTGCACGTGTACTTTTCCCAACTACTTCCCAAAAGTGCCCCTATTACATAAATTAGACTTAATTACAATTGACAAAAAGTGGTCCGTAATATGGCCTCAGCCTACCCCTTCCGGGATACAGGTGTTTGTGTATGTATGTACATATATGTTATATTATTATTTATAGTATCGTATGACTTTATAATTTAGACGTAATACTCTTTATTACCAATAGATAGATACCAATTTGTAGGCGCCACAATTTGTCTGGCCTATAAAAACACCTATTAATACCTAGCAATATTAGAGTTAAATAATTGGTTTTGTTGAAACCTTGAGAGCTATTGCTTTCATTGGGCCATGTTTTAAGATGTGTCGATAGTAAATTAATTGATGCCATTGGAAAACAATAAAATACCAGATTACTTGAACTATGAACAATTTTAACTTTAGCAAATTTATAATATCACGTGAAGATATAGTTAAATTATTCGTGGAAGCTTGGATATCTAATACGATAAATACATAAGTAAGATTTTAGTTTTAATATATATAAAGTTAAGGGATTATTCATGGACTAGTCATTACCCGTATTTACCGAACCGAAAAAGGATATACGTTTCGAGTATGTATGTATGAGTATGTATGTTTCGAGTATGTATTTATGTGTGAGTAGCTATGCAACATTCCTCTTTACTTCTTTTTGTTTTAAACAGACAACCGATTACTAATTATTCCTCTGTGTCTCCCGATAGGACTTAATAACCAAACAAACAAAGTACATAATTAAACTTGCAAGGTAAGGCTGCACGGCTGGAGGCTTGATTTGTAATCGGTTGTTTGCAGTACTGAAGTGTAAACCTCTGAAGAAATACCCAGAGATTTGATGTAAAATAAAATTATGAACACAATAAAAAAACACACTAAACGACAGTACAATTATTGTTGACCACAAAAATTTCGGTCTAGTGTGGGAATGGTGCTCCGTCACAACTGGGTCTATTACAAACGACCTGGGAATACCCTAGGAGGGATGCTTCCAGGAATTGTTTGTCAGGACCTAGAGTCTACCGTCTAAGGTAGTTTTGGCGATTAGCACATTTGATAAAAACACTCTATATTTATCTTTACTAAGTTTGATTTAAATATATATCTTTTCTTAGTTACATTCAGTATATCCCAGAAAATTAAACACTTATATTAACTGAAAATCATGCAGTTGCAAAAAAAAATATGTCAATCACCTTAATTTCTCATAAATACAGAATGAATGTGTGTGTGTGTGTTATAGATTTTCAATTATATTTAGTTTTTGTTTATTTAAATGATTCCATCGGCTGTTACGAAAATCCGTAAAAAAATACTTTTAAATTTTTTCTTTTTTTAAAATAAGTGTTCCATTCTGGCACACGCTGTATAACAATATAAGGTCAAAAAGACGAAAAAGAAAATAATATTGAACAGACGGTAATTTTATATATAATAAATTATAATAAAATGAAGATCTGGTTGAGGGGCATAGTGTAATAATGCTTATAACCAATGCATCTTAAAACTGCATTACCCAAACTAATCACTATCACTACGTGCCCGTTAAATATGATATCTTAGTTCCACTTACATTGTAAAAAAAACATGTAAATAGTACTTTTTAATTGTATTAATTATATTTAGGCTTTAAAGAAACATATTTAATGGCAGGAAACCCAAAGAACTCGCCATCAAAACAAAACAAGCGACAAACAAAAAATAGAAGAAAAACTTAAATCGTAATGAAAATCAGGAATTATTCTTATTTTTGGTAAATGGTACTAAAATAATTATTGAATTGAATATTAATATACGCTCATGCCAGTACTCAAGGCGGGTGTTTTATACACCTCTGCTTGCCTAGCAGAGGTGTATAAAACACCCGCCTTTTGCCAATTAGATTTTGGTCTTTTGTCATTTGCGAAGTTTAGGAATTAAACATAGGAAAGTTGGTAGTACATTGAAAGAGAAATGCAAAAACTAAGAAAGACAATTTAAAGAATGTGATATTGCAAACAAGAATTGGGAATTCTTTGCAATAATTTATATACATATATAACTTTATTTTGAATTATGTAATCTTAAGTTACATGAATATATCTCTGAAGGCCGCTGGAGATTTCAATTATTAATACTTTTTTTCCCGGGACTTTTAAGCGAGGCGTGAAAAAGCATCTCACCAGTGTAGTGTTGGTCACCATGCTGCATTGATTACACTTACAATGAGGATGGTAACCACCACTCTTAGACTCCACTTATTAGTTCTATCAGCAGAGTGGAGTCATTATGTAGGTCGGTAGGCTTATAAATATAAAAAAGAAAACAATACTATAATAATATAATAATAATAAAACGTTTATTTCAGATTTCTTAAATCCATAGTACATAGATAATGACTGATGTCAGAGTCAGCATTTATCAGATTTATATACATTAAACAGACACACACAATCACCAAAAGATATCTCAAATTATAATAATTAAATGATTCTTGAAAATGCATGTCACCTTTGTTTCATCATATAAAAATTAAAGTTACAATTAATTTAAATAAAAATAAATATAAATTTAGTCATGTCCTGTTATTACACTAATCTACTTATGCTGAATTGGACAGTCTGTGAATTGACTATGCCCTGTCTCCCAACAAATCATTGTAATACTTATCACTCTGTACTTTATTTGTATCAGTGTACAAGATAAAAAAATCTTTATTATATTACAAACAAACTCAGTCTTAGTATCATTACAGCCCAATTTTGACATCAAACAAATTGACACCCTACGCAGTTAACCATTGAGTCTGAAGAAGGTTTTTCCAATAACATTTCTCATTGATTACACAGACTTTTACGATTTATTTATTGACAATTAACTTAGGCCTTAAAGCAATAAATTTAATTGAAACTCTGTTGTGTTTACACGTAGGTGTCATTTTGTGCAACCCTTAACAAGTTTGGTCGTGTAATAGCAGCGAAGAGATGTCACTACTAGTTTAACGAGGTCCCGGGATCTGTAAACAAGCCTTTTGGGGACAATATGGGTACTAAAGTTTCGAAAGACAGCGCTTAATAGTTGTTATTCGAGTAATAAAAGACGAGAGTGTAAGTACCTTGCTGTTAAGATAAGAACGACCGGTAAGTATCGAGAATTACCAGAAATTAACGCTTATATTGTCAGCAGTATATTAGCGCAGTATCTGTGTGGAAATTGGTTGAATTCCTGTTAAAACGGTCTTAGTTCCTACGCAATGGTTTCTTTAATATGGTACCGACATATTTGACTTTATTTGCATGTCTCAATACTAGTCTTTAAGGGCCCTGCAGCTGATAAATCTTATTTATTGTTGATCAAATTATACTCAAAATTGATCAATAAACGAATTGATCCTGTTTTGAAGAATATTAAAATTTTAGATAAACACTCAGTATAGCAATTAGAGGTTGCTGTCAATCAATAAATCAGTTATCCTGCTGCAGTCTATTGCAGGTAAAAGACCTCCCTCGATGTGCTCTATGGCCTCCGATCCTTCGTGTTTCGCAAACAATCCCAGCCACTTTCTTTAGGTAAATAGGGTAGCTGGACATCGTCCAGGTGTACGGACGGCCTAAAGAAGTGGGGCGGTTTCGGGGTCCAAATCTCCCCTTTCTGCTTTTCTCTCATGTCTTCTATGCCCTGCTCTCTTCCCACCCCTTATAGCTCTCAAATGCAGGCATCCGACTTTCGATCTGGTTGCCTAACAAGATGAAAGAACAATCGTTGGCAAACAAACTTATCCTCGATCTAAACAAGATATCAGTGATACTCGTGAAATCATTGCATTCTCGTAAAATCTAGTTCTACCTAGTCAAAATAATTTTATTTTTTATTAACTCTGAATTAATATTTCTAATATTAAGACAGATATTTCAAAGAAAACTAGTTTTACAAACCTAGATGCGAAAGCAAAAATGCGTTCAAAACACAAACACTGGACTATGACAATCATAAATAATAGTTCAATACATACTCACATACGCTCACGCCTGTATGTCACAAGGTCTAGGCAGAGTAGTATTATACATCCACATTTTGACAATTAGAATAGTTGGTCCCGTAATAGGGGGCAAGCCTGTTGCCGGCAATCGGGCACTGTATAACTTTATACATACTGTCTTATAGATCCCTCACTCCGATCCCTTAGATGGGGGGTCCTATTCTACTCGTCCGTGAATCACACGGCACCAATAATTCAATAGTAACACTTAAAATTAAACCAGTCTTAAATACTTGAGTAGCAGTAGAACTCTGCAGTATTTGATAGTAGTCTCGATTTTTTTAAATTGGTTTGATACTCTTAGAAAACAGTTTATATGAATGTTGAAAAGGGTAGATATGTACTAGGGTTATTGGGTTATTGGATAATGAATTGCATTTTATTTATCAATTGTATTTTATTAATAATTAAAAACTTTAAAATACATTTAATATGCTTTTATGAATCATCGTTAACAATTTCGACAACTCTTGAATCATATTCATTATCATTAAAATTATTACAATCTAAAATAGAAACTATAGGTTCATTTTAACTAAAATAATAATTAAATATCTCGTGAATCAATTGTACTTTTATATCTCGCTGTCCAATCAACGCAATATTAGCATATTGCGTCTCGTAACGGTGTCGAAGATCCATAGATTTTGTCTCATCTAAAAATATGCGTACCGCGCTAAAAGAAGTTTTCACTTCAATAAGTTTAAATACATAAATATTATAGATGAATTACACAGAACCCCAGACACATAACAAATGAAACCTACGAATAGTCCCCCCCCCCCCCGCAACAGGTCGGTCAAAAAGTCAACATTATTTTTTTATAATTCTCAATCGTGTTAACGTCAACAGCAAGACACAAGCCTTATAGCAGTAATTATCAATACGTGGTATTAAATTTATTGTCATAAGAATGAACTTAATTAACGTTATAGATAGCGTCTGTTTCTTAAAATATGTAAATTGGACATACGTTCAAATATATATTAAGATTATTCGGAATTATATATTACTAACCGTGTGGTTCTCGGGGGAGTCGAATAAGGCCACCTCTTGGTCTCTTCCTGTGGGTGTCGTAATATGCCACTAAGAAATTGACTATTATCTATCAAACAGTATATACATATTTAGTCATACAGTGCCCTGGTGACGGCAGTAGGTTACGTATTACGACGAGTCGAAGTAAATTTTATCCGATACATGTATTGTGTTAAAAGCTTAATTCAATAAATTTATAAATTCATATTAATGTGTTTGACCTTTTTATTCATCATTACCTTAGTTAAATATACTAATTTTGATTTGTAATGGTGATTATATTACTTATTTAAATCGTGTGATTTGTGAATGTAAAAATACGGCCGAGCCGGTATCGTTATAAGGTTATAATTATGTTAATCCTTTACTTAGATGGTCAAATTAGTAGTTATTAATAGATTAAAAGTGGGTATTACATAATATTGTTTATTTTAACCGACTGCGCAAAAAGGGCTATAATGTTCAAGTATATTCATATGTTTCTTTCCGCCGAAACTCAGTCTCAGTAGTGTAAATCATTTGCTACGTAATCGTGATTAAAATAGTATTATTTTCTGCCAGACCGATTACACATTGGTGTATAAATCGAGAAGAAGCTGGTTCACTCCTTGCAATCTTAAATTTAGTTTGTTCATATGTTTTGTGAAATCACCAACGCGATGCTTTTCATTAAAAAAAATCGCAAGGACCTTTAACAATTAAGCATATTCTTAAAATGTCTGCAATAAACCAGCCCTGATAATCTGATAATATTAACAACTGATAATTCATATAACTGCTTTTAGAACTTCAGACACATCCAAATATTTGCCGAACAAAGGCTGTTGATGAATGAGGATTATACAATGTAATACTAATGGCTTTGAACCACCATCATTTTCTACAGTCTTTAATACAAATGCAACAACTCCTTTATTTATACTACACATGTTTTTGCAACCGTCAGCTGTAATAGATTTCAAGTTCTTCCATCGAAGGTTCTATTTATTAATGGCATTTTCAACTCCCTTGGAAATATCTGGCCCAGTAGTCGTGCCCTGAATACTATCAGTCTCAAGAAATTATTCATACACTTCATAACTTTAATCTACTTCTCGAATGAAAATCGACATTTGAGCAGTATCTGAAAAACTCGTTGACTTACAGCGATAGAAAACCGTAACCGATAGAAAAGCGGAAAAAATTAAAACGGTTTTGGCTCCTGGAATTTATTCGAATACTCAATATGGCCTTGGAACATAAAAGGTGGAGACCCCTGGTCTGGACGGCTTTATGGATTTCAACATGTGAGGTGACATTTTAATCTTCTTTATTGTGAAACTGATAGAATATAGATAACATCAGTGAAAAAAATTGACAAGATGATAATAATGAAGTTGGATTTACTACATATAATCGTGGGAGAGCCATGCATAGGCAAGAATGAGCCGGCTTGACTGGTGCGATACCACAGCCTCACAAAAAACCGTTTGTGAAGTGAGGATTCCGTAGGCCAACCTCCCCCTTTTCACTTTCCCAACACCTCATTCCCCTCATATACCTGATGGTAAGTGATAGTGATAACCGATGGCCATGGACACCTGCCATTCCAGAGTCTTAAGTGCGCGTCGTAATATATCGAATGGGGAAAGAGAAGAGAGATGATAAGAGTAGGAAGAAAGATGATTTGGGCCCTCGGTGCCCCCCCTTGACTCGGTTGTCTTTAAGGTGGTATTACTCCGGTCTAGGCGGCTCTCCCATGGTAAAATGCTTTCTATAACTAAGAGGTCACATTTATTACTTTACTGCGTCCTGTAGAGTTTATACCTGCAACTCCACTTTACTTAGTGGTAGTTAATTCTCTACCAATTACGGCAGGTTAGTTAATAGTAATAGTTAACAGTAGGTAGGATACGTTTCACTAAGAATTAAATTCTTTGTTAACCGACATCAGAAAAGAACTGCCTGTATTACATTAGCTGTGCATATTTTTTACAGGTTTTAGTATGTAATAGTAATGTAATATAATTTCGTTGAAGTCGGTTTATTGCACATATTGTACAAAGGCAGACTTAATGCCTTAGGCATTCTCTCCCAGTCAACCTTGGGGTGTGGCTAAAATAAATGGTAGTAGGGGCAAATAGGTGAGAGAGCTACCAGTTTAATTATTATAAAATATGACCTAATTATATACATATATTACTTTTATACATCATATACTAATATATACCTATATACATATATATAAATAAATACAAACATATATACATATATGTAATGTGGCTCAAATTGTGCATGTGTTAAGAATAAAACAATCGCGTTACGGGAATAGATTTACATCCATAGACACATTAATACATTTCGCTGGCCCATATATACATTTCTTTACATATTTACTATAAATGTGGAAAGAAATATGTGTTTCTTTATATATCTTTCTGCATCCAAACATTTGGACCACACAAGTCAAAATTGTTACATCAATTTCTATATCAACATCGCATTATTTATTGAATCGCTAAAATTTCTCAATTTCAAGTTTATGGTTCACAAAATATGGTTCTAAATTTATTGCTCTTCAGTTCAGTAGTTGTAGAACAATACCTACTGTTTCACATTAGAAATGGTTACTACATAATAATGATATAGTGATCTATAATTTTGACGTTTGTTGTTAAATATGACGTCGAGAAACGCGCGCTTTGTAAGTTATGTCTGTGTTGTGTCTGGTCTTGTTTATGGTTTCTTTATGTCAAATACATTCTACAGAGGCACAAAACTGGGACATTTTCTTGAAGCGTTGTCTGATTTTGAGTGAATCTTTATGTTTTGTCTTTATAGATTTGTTGCAAATATTTCAATAGAAGCTGAAAATAATGGATCATTGAACCATTGACTTACCTTTAGAAAAACTCTACGTTCATTTCAAATCAAACCTCTGATGAATCTGAGTGAAATGATCCTCTGATGCACCTGTGTCTTTGTTAATTTTTTTTTTTTTGTTTTGATAAAGGTAAAATGATGAAGGTTGTAAAGTTATATTTATTTTTTACTATATTACATATGTGAACATTACATATTATATTTTATGATATCATTACATACATCTTAATTAAGAGAGAAAAAATTGTTTGGTAACATTGCTTGAGTTGTATTTACCGAGTGAGTGAGTACTGGAGCAACAAAACCATATTCTGCCTTACCTTCCGGAAATTCTCTCCCCTCAACTCCCTCAAAGGCGGTCAACAAACTTAAGTAACTGGAGTTGGGGGGTGTCTATGGGTGGCGGCTGTCACTTACCATCAGGTGACCCGTCTGCTCTAACTACTAAATAATCACGAATCACCCAAAAATATCTAAAATGAACGAGACTGTGGATATGATGTGATGATCTTATTGAGTATAGTTTTATTAAGAGTTGTGTTTCCTTGTTACAGGTGCTGTGTGGTGCAGTGGCAGACGCGGGCGACGTGATAGCCAACGTGAGCCGCGTACGCCGCGCGCCCCAACCCCACTACTCGCACCACGTGTTGTATGTATATTTATTGTATTTAGCCGTTTCAGTCAATGTCATATGCGTTTATACTCACTGCCCCGCCCCAAAGGGTCACAGCGTGGTGTTTTGTATTCTATAGACGCATGAAGATGCATTTCTTTGCAACAGCACCGCGCGTGAATTTCTAAAGGGAGAATGAGTGCAAATATAAAAAGAATTGAAATCGCATTACCTATTTTATATAAATTAATTAGCATTGGCAATTCTTGATATTCAAAATAAGGCTGTTGTTATCAGTTATTTTTGACACTTTTTTACTTTAATATTAATAATGACTTTTGTTAATTGTATACTTCCGCATTTCCAGGACGGACGAGGAAATAGATATGTCACCAGCTGCATCGTGGAAACGCTCCCATTGGCGCGATATGCAGTACATTCTGCGGCACGAGGGCAACCAGAAAGACGAGGTTCAATGCTGTCCTTCAGTCCTCGAGATGGTCACCAAGAAGGGGGGCCGAACCCCTACCGGCCATTACGTAGAACTCTACGAGGATGGCGAAAACCAGCAAAGGCTTTTTGAAGTTTCTTGTGCTGCGAACGTTGTCGACAAACCCTGCCGTTTTGTTGATGCCAGACTGTACAACGACTCGAGGTGCATTCAGAAATACTCGTACTCATACGCCCTGGTGCGTTACCTCCACACGCCGGCTACCGAAAATCCTCAGCCGCGGAGCGAAGGACACTTCTCCGTGCCCGGTTCTGGTGGCTGGTCAATGGACTATGTGAGAGTGCGTGCCGGTTGTGAGTGCCAAATCAAAAATAACAAATCTAACAAGCCTGCTCGCAGAAGACACAAGCAGCGTAAGAGGATTAAGAGGATTGCCAAGGACGACGAAACCTGACTGTAGGTGTGTGTCAGTGAAATCCATTCGGGACTATGAACAAAGTTGGGATCACCCGTAGTATTACGTTTTCAAAGATAACTTTACTGATGTTATGGTTTAGTTCGTGTAAAATATTTTAACGTCAGCAAAGTTGTATTTGTTTGTGTTCGGATTCTGTGGATCGTTTTTCGTTACCTACATCAAGTTAAGAGCTTGGTCGGTGCAGCTCTCCGTCGGTCTATTAATGTATTTATTTAATTTTTTGTCTGTTACGCTTCTTGTTGTAGTCCGTTTAGTTATTCTCGACCTTTTGAAATTAAAGTGCCTTTCTTTGTGCCTTAGATTTTAATAGTATACTGTCTGGGAATTGTAAAAATGTTGAATATAACGCGTTATCTGTAGGTACTAATAAATGTAATAGCAGATGTCACAAATAAATACAGATTTTTGTTCAATAGCAGTGAAATAATACTTATTATAAATAACATAACCTGTTATCACTTCAAGTGATATAGAAAAGGTTAATATTAATAAATTCGATGATAGCATGACTATTTTTTATGAAAATAGCGTTAATATAACATGTTGTCGTTTAACGCTTTTTATCGAATATTTCTGCGTGACAGGAGCCAACAATACATATTTTTATGTAAAAGTTACCGATTGATCGAGGTGCATAGTTATAGTTGACTTCACTACGTTTGTCACAACACTTTCAATAACTTTATTATTATAAGATATAGTAACAGTAACGCAGTCTGTGATCAGTTCTCATAAACGTTCTGTAGGTCACGTAGTGCGGTCAAGTGATGTTCGTCCTGCGAAATAACCGTTACGAGAATAACTAGCTATAATATGATTTAATCCTTTCACGCTACAAATGGTTTTCTTACTTTTTATTTTCTATCATATTTCTGAGGAATTGTAAATAAGTGTGTAGTCTCTTTTACTAATATCAAGTCATTTATGTGTGAATCGTTAAGCAAGATTAATATATTTTCTAAGTTTGTTGATCTGAAACGCAATTTTTTTTTTTCTCTGCTGTGCCTCGACACCATGGCACCTTAATTTATAGTGGAGAAAAACACTTTACGCAGGACAATATAGAAAAAAAAATATTTTCAACGCCACGTTTTTTAATACGTTATCAGGGTTTAATTAGAGTAATAGAGATGTCTTGTAAAGGTTGTTTCACACGAAGAACATCGCCCGTTAGTCGTTCCACTGATTATAATGCTCTCTTCCCTTTAAACTTAAGAATATTTATTTAAAGTTAACAATTTATAATTTTTGTTATTATTGTAACAGTACTTACTTTATAGATATTAGTGCGTCGAGTCAAAGATCTGTATTATTTTCTATTTTGTAATACTTTTATTGTATTTAAAAAAATAGTTACTTTTAAGAATTAATTTCATTTTATTTATACTGTCTCCTACGAGGTATTCCGATACACAGTATGAGTGTTAGTTTGTATGTAGAAATCGCTTCCATAAAATATATTTGGTGTATATAAATATCGCAATAGTATTGTGGACTGAGATTATTTTGTGCATTTAAATGTGTTATATCAAAATGAGGAAATATTTTTATAATTGCGATAACGCTATGCATCTTATTTAACTTCATGTACCGCCATCTTTTAGAGAGTAGCCGTTAACATGTCGTTTGAGTTATTGGAACTAGATGTCGCTTCAGTCACTTAACCTGTTTAGCAATACGCAGATCAGTGCCATGTTTTACTAATTTTAATATATTATGTAAACCAGTAAAGACATAAGCCTGTTAAAAAAAGTTTAGAAAACTTTGTTAAATGCATGATATAGTTTTATTACCAGTTGACATTCAATAATATACACTTAGCCATGAAACATCAATAATAATAATTAATGTCTTCACAAATATACGTAGAAAGTTACAATAAAGTTCCAAAATGTCATGGATTTTTACTTTTATCAGAAAATACATCACAAATATTTGTTACTTTTATTGTTGACGTCAAAAACAAACTTATAAAATAAAATACTGAAATAGCAAAAGTAATTTTATTGTCGCCTTATTTCCTAAATGTCACAACTTTTTTAAAGAAATATACTTAAATACCTAATTGACACGAGAAATTAAGTAAACTGTAATACCTATAATAAATTTCAATTCGAAAAATTCTAAAAAACTTAAGTAAGTATGTAGCTTTATCCTCACTACATGACTAATGCACTATGTAAGTAGGTATTCACTCTATTTCAATCTTCCACTTCGAGTAACTTCAGTCAGCATCATGATCTGAAAAATAAATTATTTTAACTTATGTATATAGACGCGTACGTTTCAACATTTGCGGTGTGATTTTTGGTGTTGTATTGATACACAATAGAATCAAACGTATTCGAAGAATCATAAATGTTTTTAGTCATAAAAATTTTAACAATACAGTCATGAATATTTGAGTTTTCAGTCACAGTTTATACAACTTCTATTTTATTATTTACATCTCAACAAGACTTTTAAATAATATGAACACTCATTCATACTGAAGTATCGATACTATTCAAATCTCTATCGATATTAGGTTGGCAACTAATGAACCCGTTATCATTGTACACAATTTTTTTTTTTTTTTTAAGTATACAAAATCAAATTATTTCTCAACTACATACATATATAAGCACCGTCGTTTTCTATCACCTGTCGCCAACGCGCGTCGTTTTCTATCACCTGGCAGAGAAATAATGCCTTCCTCGTAGATTTTTTTAGGATTTCGATCAATAAGGTTGTAAGGTCACTTTTAAGCTGGTCTTCATTTTTAATTTTTTTTTTCTGCTAAGTAGTGGGCTAGAGAACGTCATAGATGATAATCCGAGAGCATAATGTCTGGAGAGTACGGTAGGTGAGGAAAGACAGCCCAGCCAAGCGAAAGTAATTTTTCACGAGTTGCTTTTGCTACATGTGGTCGAGCATTATCGTGCTAAAAGTATAATTTATTTTGATTTTTCGGTAATCCTGCAGCTACTTTATCCAGTAGCTCACAATAAATATTGGCCGTGATTGTAGTGTTAGCTGGCAACAGCTCCCAGTATATAATCCCGTTTATTCCCTACCACACACTTAAAATAGCTTTTTTACTCGTGTCAGATTTTGGCGTCGGTACTCCTGCTTCTCTAGATCAAAACCACTGGCGCTTACGTGAAACATTTATGTACATAACCCACTTTTCATCCCCCATAATTACATCCGTCAGCCACTCATTGGTACAAAGATAACTAAGTAGTTCCATGCACACGTTAGCTCTCTTCTGAAGTTGAAACGGCGTCAACTCATGTGGCAACCAAACTGAATATTTCCAGGTCTTTTCTAAAGCGCGGAGTTGTTTTTCTACTGCAGTATGAAAAGAACATTGAAGCTGCTCTGCCAGACAACGTGAAGTGAACCTGGGATCCATTTCTATGAGTCTTTTTAACTCATCTACATCTTTTGTAGGTCGTCCTGGATGAGGTTCATCAGGTAGGTCATATTTTCCATCGTTAAATCTTCTGAACTAATGTTTGGTGGTATCGTAAGAGAGCACGCCTTCGTCCATCGTTGCACATATATTGCGACCTAAGCGAAATTCCATAATTTACTGTAGTTTTACTATTCGAGATCCAGTTGTCAACTGATCTGACATACAACTCTTGCTACTAAAAAAAATCGAGATAGTTCTATAACGTTTTAGAAACTGATCGAAAAAGGTTTATTAGTTGCCAACCTAATATTATGTTAATTACATCTATCGACAGTGATTACTATCGCAACAGCCGCTGTTTTTTTTATGAAACTCACTTGGAAAACGACGCATGGGAGATAGCGAAATCGCTAGAGTAAACTCGTCTTTTGGTCTCATTGAATAAATTGGCAAGCTATATTTAGACAAGACATTTCATTAATGTTTAGTATAAGGTAATACATCTATTCCTGAATATTTTATTGTCACCATGAATATGTATTAAGGAAGTAATATATAGGTAATATATAAATAAATTTGAAAAGTTTACAATGAATAAAACAATGTAGTCAATGTAGATATCTAAATTCATAAATTAAATATCTCGGTAATATTCCATTGTAAATGAAGCTACAGGGAAAACCGAAATAAAGAAACAGTCATATTGATATCACCTTATGTAATTAGCTGTTTTATATTGTTTTGAAATACTTACGGCGACATCTTACGTCAAGGAGCAAAACTTTAAAAAAACATTCTAGTATAATTAATTAAGATAAAGTTATAATAAGTATATCACTGATTACCTAAATATTTAGTCGTCAAATACATGAGCACAAATCCTACTCCAACTGAAGTTAACTGTAGTATACCAGCACTTCGCTTGCGTTCATGCCATCGCGCCCTCTCGCGAGGCAGTACTTCACTAACTGTCACGTATAGAAGCGTACCAGCTGCTAAGCCCTGCAATGTTTACAGTATGTTGTTAATAGATGGCGCACCGTACGTGTTGCCATTTATACATTTTATTTAAAAAGTTTAGAAGTAATTTTTTTAAATAGAAGAGGCGTTCAAACGACAAGTTTTTTGCTAAATACAACACTATCCTACTTACGCAATAAAAGGTAAGTCTATTATTGACGTCATCAGTTGGCACTATACGACTGTATATATAACGTCTGATAGATGACAATCCAAGCAGTGGTCTGCACGGCTGACTTTTTTTTTTAATATTTGTTATTTATATTCATTTTATTTTATATGTACCTATTTAGAAACATAACCTACTACTACACTATACACCGAAGGCCGGAAACCTAGGATCAGGAGTACTTACTAATTAATAGATTTTGATAAAAATTAAAAAAAAAACGGAATAATGAAAAGAATTGAAGAAAAAAGCATGACAAATAAATTCGAAAAATGAGCAAGGAGGTGATTGACTTGGAGTAGTGATATACTACCTGCATAACAGGTACAGCGACAGAATCCTTCAATGCAGTGACGCTCTCAAGGCCAGACCCAACAGCAATACCAGCCACGGAGCCTATACTGAACAAGGCCACGCAGAAGATATGAGTGCAGATACGGCCAGGAAAGTTTTCACACAACTCCACACCCAGGCAGAAACCAACCACGAACTTGTGAGAAGCAACCGCTGCGAACAACAGAAGGACCTGAAAACAGAAAATTTTAAATTTACTAACGTGAGAGAGTATGAGCACATTTCCGCAGAAAACCGGCTGTTAAACAATGCTTGCATTGTGTGACCGAGTGAGTGAGGTCATCGAAGGCTCAACCCCGTCTCCGTTCCCCTCTTTCCCCTTTACCCTTTCTCTTCTCCAAAAGGCGGACAGGACTCTTATGAGTGTTGATAACAAATTTAAAAGGGTCATAAAAGTAAAAATAAAATAAATATTTTTTTTTTTTAAGGGATACCCTTTTTAGCTGACTTCAGAATAGGAGGGATAGACATATAAAGTATTTTGCAAACAACATTTTTGACAATATCTGTATACATAACATACATTACGTATATAAGAAAAGAAAGAAAATTCTAACTTTTTCAATGAACTTCACTAAAGATCCGCGATCGTTGCTATTGTATTAAATTTATTTTTACCTTTACAATATAGCATCGCGCCTGTACGCTTTAATGGGGTATGCAGGTGTTTAAAGTACGTCACTATATTGGAATAGCGATTTTTAAATGTTTTTCATGTTTTTTTTTTATAATATAATTGGCTGATTTCCCTGAATGGAAATGTCACGTAAATTGCTGTACATCATAATATGTACGATACTATTGGCACTAGGTTCGCGTCCGCGTCGATAAAATACATATACATACATAAATTTTATAATAGTCAAATAACTAAGAAAATTACTCATATGTATATTGGTATTAATGTACATATATTGGTAGTAATGCCACTCCCTCACAGTAAATCGGTAGACAAATGCTTGCATTGAATTGCCGAATAAACAACTCTCCCTGTTCATCAGCCTCTCAAAGGCAGGTAGCGTACTTACGACTCTTGACTTGCAAGTGTTGATGTGTAAACAAAAAAACATTATCTTTCGAGGGCTACAAAAAATAATTATGATTTTTTTTATAAGGATACGTTATCTTGTATTAGAATCATATTATTACGTAAAAGTCAAAAGCTGAGTATACCGCAAGCAATGTTTGATTATAATTTGATACGCAGTCAAGGTTCAAACTTATAATAAACATTAGCCAAGCGTTCTAAAACAAAACTAGCAAAACGAAACATTGAACGCTCCATTATAGATAGAAGATAGGAATTTGATTCAATCTTGTGAGAGATTGCATGCATAATACTTACAGGTACAGTACACGTCAGAGGCGTTTTAAGCGCCATCCTATTTTAATCAAAATTTAGTTTAACTTATTTTACAGGAGACAACCCTATTGCCAGCAACTGCGAACTGTATGCATAAAAGTTAATGCATATATGAATAAATTTATCTCAGACTAGCTGAGTCCGCTTTCAATTCCCCCCAGTCTAAAAAAAGAAGGTTTTTTTTTAATACATGTTATTCCCTTCAACATCAGCTATATGAATAAAAAAACGGGGAAAATGGGACCCGATTCTGAGGATAACCGCTACAAACAGACACATAACAGACAAACAAAACCTCAAAAATGTACTGACTTACGTACTTTGTTGTAAGTACAGTGCACACAACCAAGTTGGTGAAATTGATATTTTGACATTTGTTACAAACTTGCGGCCAGCATATACCAGCCACAATTTTTCCTACTCAACCACATAACCAGATTACCTAAATCGATTATGAATTACTTATTCTACTTCTGTTTTATTTCATTGGGTTTTTAAATATTTCTTGATTAAATATTTGCACTAACGGTTTCCGTTTGTCAGCTTCCGGCTATTCTTATATTATTCATTTAAATTATACTTATAAATTAATTGTATTTACTAGTAATTTACAGATTAAATAATTATCCAAAATGTTATTGAGCACAACTTTTAATAATTATTCACTATTGATAATAATTTGATCTGACAGCAAAATGTATAAAAGACGGGTGTGTCAAATAATTTGAGCTAGTTGATTTGTAACCGTCACGATTGTAAAGTGAAACTCGACTGGATTGTCTGCTGACGATAAATCACTGTTATTTTGAAAGTGTATGTATATTTCGACCACCCTGACTATCCACCGGTCATACATTACTAATATACACTTGGATGTTATTAATTATTAATCAAGTTCAAGAACAATAAAATCCTTTGAATCAATGACCTCCAATAATATGAAATATGTCAGTTAAACTGAGGCCTAACATTAGGTATAACAATATCAGTATCATTATTTTTAGGTAGAGAGCTTGGACCCGACCCTCCCGGCTCCCGTCAGTTTGAGTTACAGGCGACGAGTTATATGCGACACCGACGTCCTTGAGTCTTGCCTTTTCGCTCATTTAATACACTGCTATTTTTCCTTTAATTCAGTTTGCTCCCAATTACGTAAATGGTTTTAAATTGTAATAGTAACGCCTCTGCCAACCGCTTTTTTTATACAGGCGTGAGTATATTTTTTTTTACCCCTGCGGTAACATGGTAACAAAAACATGATTCGATCAAGAGATACCAAAGAAATTACGATTAAGGTTTGAAGTTGTATTTTTTTTACGATTGAAAGTATTGCGGACACTTATTTTTAAAGTCAATTATTTATGTAAAATATTTGATTTCAAAAAGGTCGGCAACACCCTTGACTCTTGAGATGCGGGTTTCCATGGGCGGCGGGAGGCGCAAAGTGTCTGTACGTAATTTTTCCTCGTTGTATTGTGTCATTGGCAGTATTATCTACACAATGATTCAGAAAAACCACCGCAAAGCTACATTGTATGTACCTACATATATATATTAACGCTATTCTTTACGGCAACCGATTGGATTAGATACCTACAACTCCGTAGAAGACTTAATGTGCCCAAACCAGATAGTAAGCGCTTCAAATGAAATAATTGACTGTTAAGTACAAAGCGCCTTTCCAATAAGTTTGCGCAACACTTTCAGTCGTAAAAACGTGCAATTTGAAAACTTATTCGTAATTTGCTTGCTATTTTTGTCAATAAATTCAATCGTCTTCTCAATAACTGCGCATTCGTTTCATTTGCAATCTTTGATCTCAATATCTCAATTAAAATGGCTTCCGATTAATAATCAAACATTCAATCAACGAACACAAAGAACACCCAGACTCAGTGCAGGACAACTATTGTTAGATCACAAAAAAATCGAACCCACGACCACGACCACGGGTCAGCAGTCAGAGCCACTAACCACTAGACCAGAGGCCCTTCATATTAAACCATGTAATAATGAATTTTTCCTTGCCTTTCACTGAATTCCTAGTTCTCACCTTTCACTTTCAATATATTCCCAATATTCTCAAATCCTTAAAACTCCTAAAGTGCCCGGTTGGTTGGCAATAGGCTTGCTTACGTTAGTGGCATGAAATGCTAATTAGCAAACTAAGGGTGCTTAATACACCTCTGTCTTCACACATTCAAGCATTCTCGTTTTTTTTATTATAGCACAGTAGAACACACGCGTCACCTGGTGGTAAGTCGTCAACCGCCGTCCATGGATACCTGCAACTAAAAATCCGCAAGCGTGCTACCCGCCTTTGAGGCTGATAGGGGATCTGAGAATGCGGGGAGGGGAAAGAGAGGGAGGATGACGGAAAAAAAAAGAGGAGTTGGGCCTCCGAAAACCTCACCAATTTCAGGGAAATGCAACATAAGCGCGGCTTCATAGACCGTTTTCTGTGAGGACCGCAATAAGTATGAATAAACAACATATAACATAAATTAGCCTATTAAAGATTTTATTTCGAAAAAGCCAGCACTGCACTTGTGATTTTGAGTCGCTGTTTCGCTCAGTGAAGTCAGTGCGCAGATTGCGACGAATCGGAAGCCAATTGAGTTAAGAACGTAATTCATAAGAGAAGTGTTTGTTTTTGTAGGCAAAAAATCTTCAGACGATGTAAAGTTATATTATTAATTGATGTGTAATATACATACAATATTTAACCAACTTCAAATATATATGTAATGTGTTGTATGTATATAATGTGTTCAACTGTACGTATGTTTTTTATACATGTTAAGTGATTTCTCCGCTACCTGTAGGCGTTTTTTTTTTTACCCCTGCGGTAACCTGGCAACAAAAACAGGATTAAATCATGTCCAAAGAAGGGGTATTAGGGGTATTAGGGGGGAGGGGTGATTAGGGTTTGAAATTGTATTTTTTTACGATTGAAAGTATTGCGAACATTTATTTTTTAAAGTCAATTATTTAAAATGAAGAATATATAAGAAAACGGCATGTTGCAAGGCGCTAGAGGAAAAAGACACGTATTTACAACCGTGTTTACACAATTAGCCTGATAATAATTTAAATTAACACATTTGATTGCTCAATATTTATTATATTTCTTACTCAATACCCGCCGCTAAAACTAACCTGGGACCTTCTGACGCTATACCGAGACTTTAGACAGTATAATACGCTCTCCAGAACCAAGAACGTAAATCATTTATTGATACATTTTTAATTTTAATATTAAAAGTAGTTATTATTATTTTTTTTTGAACACAACGCGCTACCGTCTCAAGTCTGCTTCTGCTAGGGTAGCAGCCAGCCTGATCCGCTACCCCCACAGGCCAACGCTCATACATACACCTGTGTCCCCTAAAATGGTATTCAGAAGCATAATTAACGCCCACAAATATATTTTGTATTAAGTATCTTATTATTTGATATTAATTTGCATGCTGTGCTCGCCATTAGTTGAAGGAGTAGGTATACTGTGATTCTATTGTGCATGTCGTTTGTTATGAGATGCAAATAAATAAATAATTATTTATTTCTATGTACGGTTTTCCTTGATATTATAAGCAGAAAAGGCATATAGTCGTGATTACTAAATTATATATGTTAGAAATATATTATACATATATGATTACTGTATACATACGTTTTGTCGTTGCAGAGCCATGCTTACTGCGATATCGCGGCCTCACAGAAAACAGTTTGTGAAGCAACGCTTGTGCTGCATTTCCCCGAAATTAGTGAGGGTTCCGGGGGGCCAACTCCTCTTTTCCTTTTCCCTCATCCTCCCTCTCCTCCCCGCATTCTCCGATCCCAGATCAGCCTCAAAGGCGGACAGCACGCTTGCGGCTCTCCAGTTGCAGGCATCCATGGACGGCGGTTGACGACTTACCACCATATATACATATATATATATTAAGAGCTAACCCTAAATATCTTTGTTATTTTAAAACCAAGTTCTCGATGTAATACAATAGGGCTGCCCCATCTCTTAGCGTGGTTGTCGTAAAAGGTAACAAAGGCATGGGGCTGTTATATATCAAACAATATATATAGCTATACAGTCATACAGTGCCTGGATGACGTCAACAGGTTCGTCCCCTATTACGTAAGTGGGACTACATTATGTTTGTCAAGAAGTGGCCTCACCTTTGCCTACTCCTTCTAGGGTATGGGCGTTAGTGTATTTTTGTATGTGTAAAGAAACTAGCTTAGATATGAATGATATATTTATGAGGTTATCAACTGTAGTCTATCAGTTGTGAATGTCTTCATCGCCCTACCCAAAAGGCGTAGGTACTGCGTTTGCAGACCGATTGGAATCGTGTGGCTCCCTAGGATGTGATCAGTTCCGTGATTACCTACTTACCTTTTTTTTTTTTTACGTGTGGAAACCCCCACGGGCCGTCACTCCATCGGGGCTTTCAGAGGGGTGGCGTGTCGGAATTGAACCGACTAAAACCACACGGTGTGCGACACTGCGCCTAAAATAAGAGGAATCCTGGAACAACTTTGGTAGGACATCAGGATCCCTCCTAGCGCTGTGCCCGCAAACAGCGGGCATCACCTTAGGTAACTCTTATTTCAGCGGCATCCATGCACACGTGGAAGTCGCCTTCTCGCGGCTAGCCACTATAGCGGGTGGAGGAGAAAGCCCGTCCCGACCTCCCGCGGCCACACTCAGGGCGGCATGAGGCGCTGGAAATTGCGTCTTTGCCGCCCGGTTCGGTCCGAGTGGAGATCTTCCTCCCGGGCCCGTTCCGCCGCCTCCTTCTGGGAGATGAGGCCCGGAAAGCACCTGCGTCAGCCGGAAGGAAAGAGTCCCGTGCTGCCTCCCCAGCCCACTCGAAGATGACCGGCTGGAGCGCCTCCACGGCGGCAAAGCCAGCACGTGGAGCCTCCAGCCGGGACGACCAACGAGCCATCGTGGCGTGGCGGGTGGCTTCGCGCCACTCGCGCACCTCTTCGGGAGGGGGCCTACTGCCCCTGCCCATTCGAAACTCAGCCGTCCGCCGATATATTTCGGCGAGCACTTCCGCCTCCAAATCCCACGGAGGAGAACCAGCCAATGCGCACGTATGGCTCTAACCGCCATTACTCTCTGAGGGCGCCATAGGCGCACCCTATTCTGGGCAGTTAGAGCCTCCGCCTACACCGGTGCACCATATAGTGCCATTGACCGGATTACCCCCATGTATAGCCGTCTTGTAGCGATGCTAGGCCCACCCAAATTGGGCAAAAGTCGCCCAGGGGCGGACACAGCACCGACCAGCCTTGGAGCGAGCTGCCGGAAGTGCTCGTCGAAGCGCCACCTCCCGTCAAGCATCAGACCTAGATACTTCATCTGGGCCCGGATTGGTATGAGGACCGAGTTTACTTCGATCGAGGCACCGGGGGGTGGACCACGACGGGGCCCGTGTAATAAAAGGGCCTCCGTCTTATCCAGGGCCACCCGTAGGCCCAGTGCCACCATGCCCTCGACCACCAGGCAGGCTCCTATGGTGGCCAAGCGTGCCGCCTGTTGAAAGTTTGTCCCCCGGGCTGTAACGAGGGTATCGTCGGCGTAACATATTACGCCCAGCCCAGAGGGGAAGTCACCACGAAGGGCCCAGTCGTAGCCCATGTCCCACAGGAGTGGGCCCAGAACAGAACCCTGCAGAACACCGTACGACATGGCCCGACGCCTTAAATTTCCCTCTCGATCCCCGTACATGACGGTACGCTCCTGTAAGTAGTCTGCCACCAGCCGCCGCAGGTATTGGGGTACCCCATGGTAGTGGAGAGCACCTCTGATGCAGCTAAATGGCAGACTACCAAATGCGTTGGCGATGTCCAGCGACACCGCCAACAGAACGTCTCTGTTACTCACGGCCTCTTCGGTCACAACCCTTAGGAGCAACACAGCGTCGATTGTCGAGCGCCCCGCCCGGAAACCAAACTGGGCGCACGACGGATCGGGCCCTACCGTGTTCATGTGCTGGACGATGCGAGCAGAGAGAACTCTCTCAAATAATTTACCCGCCTCGTCCAGCAATACTATGGGCCTGTAGGCCGTGACCGAATCAGCTGGCCGTCCTGGCTTCGCCAAAAGGACCAGCTTCCCGCTTTTCCAGCATTCAGGGATTACCTACTTACCTAGTCTAACAATTGTTGTGATTTGTCAGCTCTATACTGAAATATTTTATTCTTGTAAAAACTACCCATTAAGCTTGGCACCTGCACAGTATGAATTTATATTTTTCTGTGGTCTTGGATCCTTGACTTTTGTTTATATTGTTGAAATTTGAATTAAAAAAAATATCTTAAAATAAAATTCCCGCACTAGCACTCATTCCTGCGCGCGGGGCCTAGACAGACGTACAAATAACGGACACAAAAAAACACACAGAATCGGGACGCCTACATATTCCTTCAACATATTTGTTCAGTTTACGATCTGCTCAGCAATCAAAATCACTAATCATTAGGCCAACAGGCCAGGCAATCTCGGGATTTTATTTATTAATTCTATTTTTAACTTTCTTTTCTCGTATATTTATGTTGTTTAAAAATAAAATACTAGGCTGCTTCTATGAGGACCTAAATGAGTACACTCGTGTATCAAGTAGGTTTTAATTCTGTCTTTGACGCTTTAGCTACGCAAACATCTTAAAATGTACTTATTAATCTGTTATATATGTCTACACTCCATAAAATGAACAGCATTTTAAACGATTTTGTTAATAAAGAAGCATATTGAACTTACGTTTAGTGCAAAAATCTCGTCACACAGTCCGGTGAACAAAGCGAATTAATATTAATCTGTAGGTATATAATATTATGAAGCTAAAATAGTTTGTTTTTGTTAAGCGAAATAATCTTTGAAACTACCAAACCGATTTAAATATACATATGTAGGTATATTTTTGTGTTTGATAACCCGATTCTTGAGGAAGTTTTCTGGTTATATAGCATTATGCTATGGCCTTGTAAAGAAAAAAATATTAGGTACGTAACAGGCCTACAAAAGATCTACTAACGCTATTCTTTTCGTGCCCAGTGCAAGTGAAATACACATACGAATAAAAAAAAAAGAGTAGACCGACAGAATTATATTAACAATATAGATAATTGTTATCGTTACAAATAACAAATTCGTAACGTTATTATTGTATTATCTTTGAGAGCGTTTAACGTTATCATTCGATGTAGGTCATTATACAAGTGATTACAGATCGGACAACTCGGTGTTCGATAGTTTTGCCTCCGGTATCCTCAGTCACTCACTCCGGTTGAGTTGGTATATCTTTCACTAGCTCTATTTAAATAAAATATAAAGTAAGTTAGAAGGTATCAGACAGTTCGAGTCATGGGTCTGGTCATATTAGGTTTTATTATTACTATTATTTATATAAAGACAACTCCCGCATTAGGATTAATTCCTGTGTCGCGGGGGACTTTACATACATTCAAACAACGGACACAAAGAACACTTAGACTTCGAACAACAATTTGAGGATTACACAAGGTGTTGTCCCGTGCGGGAATCAAACCCACAACACTCTACGCGGCAGCGTGATGGGGAGGTGACCATTTAAACCGCTACGCCATTTGTTCAGTCAAAGCGAGTGGACGCTACTTCCACCGATCCGTCCGATTTGATGGCACTCTCATCACAAATGGTCAAGTAGTTAAAAATTTGGGTATTTTTATAGACAGTAATTTAAACTGGACCTCACAGATTCAGGAATTAAGTCGAGAAACGTTTGCATCTGTTATATCCTTGAAACAGAATTCTCTTTCAACCAAAACCAAAATTGCACTCGCTAACTTCCTTCTTCTTCAAATCCTCGACGACGCAGATGCCAGCAAAACCGATCTCACCAAGAGCCAACTAGACAAATTTGAGAGATTTATATTTGGGTTGCTTAAACACTACCATGATTCGGAATCACGAAAAAAAATCTAATGGTTACTATTTGCCTTCACCGGATCACTCATACTTTTTTAATTTATACATTTTGTTCAATCCTTCATTACCTTCCCACCTCAAAGAACAATTCGAGTTTTCATTGTACACATTTTTAAATCTCTAAGTCATCAGAAAACCTACAACTGAAAATTCCTGCTCATGCTACTTCATTCATCGATATATCCTTTACGGTCATTGCAATCCGTTTGTGGAATGCACGACGACTCGAAATTAGATAAGCTCAAAGCCTTAGTACCTTTAAACCGTTCGCGAAAAAGTAAAACTTAACATTTTAAGTCATGTAAGACTCTCTTGCTAAAATTTGAGATATTATTATTATGTACATATCTATATATAATTATACATTTACATGTGTATATAAATAAATATTTGTGTATATTTTAATGTTTATTTATATGTACGTATTGGTATGTTGATTTATGTGTATTTAGATACTATACGCATATCATATTTGTTTTATTATCAGTTATACCTTTAACATCTTCTAAAAAAGGCTTGTCCCCGTTACGTACATGGGCTTAAATTACAATGGGCAAAATATATGTTTTAAAATATTATAATCGTGCATTTCGAATCTAGTAGCTATTTTCTGTAGAACATTTGTAATGACAGACATGAGACTAATTAATTTATTTCTGCTCTCAATTTTGAACAATTACATCTAACAACTATATAGATACGAGTGCCACCACTACGAGTATATATACATACATATATATATTTTCAACATCACACCTTTATTCCAAAGTTGTGAGCCCTAAGGTGACCGCCGAGAGTACTCGTAGATATAAAAATGCAGTACAGTACGTAAGATACAAGACTCAGAACAGCAACTTAACAAAGTGGGGACAACACTTGTGGCGGCGGCAGCGTAGTGGCGAGGTGACCACATAAACCGCTGCGCCATCCGTGCAGTCAGTTCACATCTTCAGGATGTAGGTGCAAAGTAAAAATATTAGGTATATGAAGTATTTACTTCTGATAAGCATATTAATACATTTTCCTGCTCTGGTACCCGGAAAATAAAAATGTATTTGCGCACGATCAACAGCTTCTATTTTACGGTTCTAGTTAAAATATATTAATATAGTACTAGATAGATACTATATTTATTTTAACACTTTATGCACAAGACGTTCAGAGATCATAGGCTTCTCTACCGGTCTACGTGTCTTTGGGTGATGCAGAAATGTATGAATTAAAAGTTATTCTAAACACAGTATTCAAAAGAAAACTTATATTAACATATAAAAATAAATATGCAATTAAACATACTATTAAAATACATATTTTTTTGAAGAAACTCTTCATATACATATATGAAACTCGTTAGGTAGATGGTATTCCTGTATTACACGAAACATTCAAATATTGAGGTACTGCATTAAACATAAATGCAGAATTAACCTGTATGTCTTATTTTAAAGAAGTGCAGTAAAATCAGGGATTTTTAAGGTCATTATAAGGAAAATCGTGGCCGGTTTATAAACCACAACATACAAGTAAAACTGGTTTTACTGCGTTTTGGTGGAATAAGTGGGTTTCAAATTGTTTGTGGATATTGAGATCCACCACATATACACAGTAAAGTGTTGAAGAAGACACGTATTTCATTGTAAATTGTACTGGAGCATGCTTACCATGCAGAGAAAATTTATGTGCATTTTTTTATACTCGTAATATGGAATGAACAGACGAAACGACGGGTCACGTGCTGGTAAGTGTCAACCGCCGTCCATTTACACTTGCAACTCGTAATCACGCTGCCCGCCTTTCAGAGTGATTGGGGAATGCAGGCAAGGTAAATAAGAGAAGGGGGATGAAGGGAGGGGAAAGAGGAGTAGGGTGTTCGGCCTCCAATAACTACCCTAATTTCGGAGAATTCCAAAGCAAGAGTGGTGCAACTTTTCGGGGATGAGTACGAGTTACAGGTATTATACACTAAACTGCTCAAAGCTATTTCCTACACTTGCTCCAAGCTCACAATGAAACAATATTCTTTTCCCCCGATTACCTTTCCTTAATAAATATATATATATATATGTATATATATATATATATATATTTATTAATATATATATGTATGTATGTATATATATATATATATATATACATATATATATATATATATATATATATATATATATATTTATATACATATATATATATATGTATATTTGACCGAAGATCCTATCGCGCGTTACACGCTCTGAGCGCATGGGAGCGAGACCTAAAAAATTGTAATACGATTTTCTCTCGACATTTGCTATAGTTACAACCGTGTATGCACTTAGTTGCGATCGGGGCGGGGGTCCATAGACTACTCACGCCTTTTTTTCCCATCTTTAATTCCCAAAGTGCTCGTTTAGTGGCATTACTCGACTTGGCAACGAACATAAGCCACTTAGTAGTTGATATGTATGTACATCATTAATCCAAAAAGCTTTCGTAAGATTCGATCGATCGATCGATCCCTATCAAAAGATTCGAATATATTTCTGCAATCTGTTTAAATTATACTCGGAACTGTAGGCTGAACTTCATACATAAATGACATAAAAACTCTCAAACACCATTTTGATATTGCCATTTATGTAATACTAGCGGCCCTCCCCGAATTCCCACAAAATTTTAAACGTTTTTTTTGAAAATATAGTATAGTCTATATACTATATTTTCAAAAATATATATATACTAGTAAAAAATTATTTTGAAGTCAGTTCAGTAGTTTCGCAGCCTATTCATTGCAAACAAACAAACAATCAAATCTTCCTGTTTATAATATTAGTATAGATAATATATAATATAAATGGGGTATATTGGAAGAAAAGAAAATAAGCGAATGCAATGAAATAACAATGCTCATGTGTTGGCCAACAATGGTAGATTGGCCCTGTGGTAACCGGTTATCGAAGCTTGCAATACCCCGGGGGTCATCGAGGTCGTGCCATGATATTTTACATGTTACATAATCTGTTTATATAAGACCCCATTTTGTAGTCTATAACTTTAGTTAAGTCACCGAAAAATTACGTAATTTTTTTTCCTAAATGCGGTTTTGAAGTTTTAAAGTTACATTCAGATTTCTATACCTAGTGCTACATACATTCAAATAATTTAACCTAACTACTTCTTAATTATAAGACACACAACATCATAATAAAATACTAAGTCAAAGTCAAAGCATTTATTTCAGAATGTACACAATTTAGAATATACACATGCAGGGGAATTACTTTCAAAAGAGTTTTTATTATGTCTGTCCTTGTATGAATCATTTCAGTGTCTACTGTGTCTTTGTAGTGAACAAAGGCTGAATTATTGAAGAAGATTATAACTAACAAACATCGGCAGTCTTAAAATAACAAGATCTATTAAAATAAATCTGCCGGCTATTTACGGCTATTATAAACTTTCGACCAGGGTGACGTCACGAGCTTGTCATGTGAACTTAAAACAATGAACTAGAAATAATGTTCAGGGGTAGACTTTCTCACAGTGACAGAGCCCTGCCTAGGTGCGTATGGGATCGGTGCTATACTACGACTTTACAGAACACCAGTTGTGAAGCAGGAAAGCGACTCCGCCTAACCCCCCCTCTCCTCTTTCCTCTCTCCTCACCCCCATCTCCTTTTTCAAATCTCCTCATTCCCCATCTCATCTCTCCCCTTAACGCATCGTTCATCCTTCATCACCCTCAAAGACGGGCAGCGTAATTACGACTCTCAAGTGGCAGGTGTCCATGGACGGCGGTTGTCACTTACCATTAGGAGACCGGTCTGTTTGTCTGTCCCGTCTGTTATAGTACTACTGTGGCAAAGAAACTTACTCACTTTCCGATCATAAGCCATGAATTACAGAATTTTATGGATTCTGGCAAAGCTGAACAACTGTTTAATTGAACATTACTGAAAATAGTATACGAAAACGATAAATACTGACCATGATTTAGGATATCGTGGTATGGAGGTCTTTGTATGATTTGAGCGTTTTGTGGAAGGAAATTCCCTTAAACCACCTACAACGCTATCTATCTCTTTTACAATTATGTTCCTTAAATCCATTTTTAGGTTTTACTTCATTAGACTCATTCGATCGAATACCCATTCATTTGTAAAACTCCTAACCTTGTGTAAAACTCCTAACTTTGTGTAAAACTCCTAACCTTGTGTAAAACTCCTAACCTTGTGTAAAACTCCTAACCTTGTGTAAAACTCCTAACCTTGTGTAAAACTCCTAACTTTGTGTAAAACTCCTAACCTTGTGTAAAACTCCTAACCTTGTGTAAAACTCCTAACCTTGTGTAAAACTCCTAACCTTGTGTAAAACTCCTAACTTTGTGTAAAACTCCTAACCTTGTGTAAAACTCCTAACCTTGTGTAAAACTCCTAACCTTGTGTAAATTTCGGCCTTATAGAAGAGCCCCATTAAAATTTACAAACGACATCCTTTTTCATAGAGAAAAGGATCTGTTCCCGAGGGATAGAAAAATTACCTACTTAAATACGGTCTTCTGCCATAGCTACTGGGCTTTCCAGAAAAAAAATGATTGACAAAACTCACAGAAACGCTAAACCGCCAACAAAAGGTACTTGAATAATACGAATCGGTACATAATTCGTTGAGGTTTAAAAAAAAATTACACGCAACGTCCTTATCTCGAACATAATAAGAATAAAACCTACGTCAAAATTTAAAGACTTAATTAGAAGCGCTGCATAATCAAACGCACAGATATTAAAACGTATCTGACATTTATTATTGTAGGTTATTTCTTATTGTAGTCCAATAATATAATCAAGTATATGCTACCAGAGCAGCGTCCATGTCCGGATTCCGTTCACAATTGATCTTACGCTCAACTGGTTTTGTTATTAAAGGTTCAGTAACATAACCTTTTGGTCATGATGTAAAATAGTTTTGTAAAGAAACGTTTTATATGCACCTTTAAGTAATAAGTTTGTAATGCAAGTGGGGACTCTTCGTCCGCGATAGGTAGTGTTATTGATTTAAATTAAAGAAGAAATGACGATTCCATCAAAAGATGAGAACAGATTTATCAGAAATACAGCCAGAATAAAAGAAAACGATTTATAAAAAACAACTGCGTTAAATGGAAATCTTATACTGTGTCTCTCTGTTTCCCTCCCACTATTAACACGATCCAATGACACCTCAATGTCGAAATCCACTAACACTTTAATGTGTAACAAAGATACATCATAGGTTCATACATAGCTACATACAAACAAAACATATAACCCTCCTTCTTGCGGAATCGATCAAGTAAAAAGTACTAAAACACTGGAGGCCGAGTAAATCTAGAATACCGTGAAATGTGTAGTGTCATACTCGGGAACACCTAGAGACTGATTATTGAGCAGTGTTAAAACTCCAGTTACTTATTCTTTGTATAGCAATGTAATATAGACCTTATTTGGTGGCTACTGACATTACAAGACTTGAGTTCCTGGTTCTCGCTCTTTATATGCCATTTTACAACTCCTACTCCTCTGCTAAAGCAAGCAAGCAAGCATGCAATTAAAATAATAAAGGAATATTTACATCTGACTACACTAAAACGAAAAACATAATAAAATAAAAATAGGGACTATTCACAAACATGCATTGTAAAATTCGCCTACTAGTAGCGTTCCCAGGGGGCTGGCAGCTTTATAGCGTTGAATGGCAATGCTTAATCGCTGTGCAAAAAAAGGCCAGCCTTCTGGTGTCACGAGCAGTGTCGAACGAGCACTCGGACCCTATGCCCTTCACCCCAAAACGTCTCAAAATAATAATTACTGAGACTATATTATTGAGACGTCTCTGAATACCGATTCGGGGATGTGCTGCCTAGTATAGATGCCAGTCTCTCACATAGATTGTCTTGTCTGTATTATACATGGACTATAATAGATTTTCGTTACAAAATTTTGTGTGAGAGCATAAATAAACGTTTATTTGTATTTGATATAAGTATGAGTAAATTTTGAGTGCCAAGTTTTAATTAGTAATTAAAATTAACATCGGTAATATTTGATTTAATGTTTTCTTAAGTGGCTTTACAATCTTGATTAAATATGTTCCTATTTTATGTATTTTTATTTTTAAACTCGCACGGTTTTTGTTATTTTTGTTAACTGTGTGTTTTTAGCATTTTGTTCGAATATACAAAATGTACACAATTTGCATATAGTATATGCACATTGTAATAATTTCTGTTATGGTGTCCATAAAAGTACATATATTGTACTGTGTTTTTTTTACTTTTTTATATTAAATGTTTCGAGTTTGTTTGAGTTAGTTTTATTTATTTCATTTCATTAGGTAATTCCCTGAATACTGGTTTCATATAAACGTTTTCATATAACGTGTTTGACCACGTAAATGCAAAAGAAATAATTTTAAGATTGTCCTCAAAACTTAAAACAAACATGTTTTCCATTTCTCATACAGATGTGTGAGAGAGGGGTATAAAGAGAGGAGAGAGGGAGTCGGCACTCGCTCACTCGGTAATACAATGCCATCATTGTTTTTCTACCTGTTTTCTGTGAAGCCGTGGTATTACTCAGGTCGAGCCGGCCCTTTCGCGCCCTCATGGTATTGTAACAGAATCATCTGAATAAGTGTCGTTAATAGTTTATTTACTATAAGTGAGGTAAGTATAATAGTAGATAAGATATGTTTTATTTGTGTGGAAACCCCAACGCGTCATTACCTCACCGGAGCTGAGGGTGAGATGGTATGTCGGACTTGAACCGACTAAAACCACACGGTGTTCCGTCACAGTGGCTATATCGCAGGAGACCCAGGATACCCTAAGAAAGAAGCTTTCAGGAAGTACTAGATAAGATATATATGACGCGCAAAAAGAAAGATTTGAAGTGTCATGTTAAATAAAACGCTCAATGTGAAAGTAACTATCTATCCGTCTATCTGTTAGCCTATCACGACTAAACGGCTGCACCGACTTTAATTCAATTGGGTATTTGGATACTTGGTTACTTCGAACCCTGGGGAAAGACTGCTTACTTTTTATAGACGTACTACTCGGGTGAAGCCAGATGTGGAAGCTAGTTATTATTTAAGTAGACACTTGATAACGAAATGTGCATAATGATTATAATTGTGACAATTACTATCTTTTATTTATTTAGTATAATATTGATAACGAAAGTAAAGATAGAATTATAAATAGGTATAAATATTTAGTTCATTTAATGAGCAGACATGCATATACGTCACAACCGCGGCGTCCTTCCAATGACTATTGACTGCAGGTACAAACAAGGGTTGCCCGATAGTCTTGAGTCTATTTAATTACAACAAAGAGTTTCATCTGGTATTCCCGACATTAGAAAATAAAATAGTTCACTATAAAAAAGTAAACAACCGACTTCAATGCGTCTATCATGAAATTTAAGACTTATATAGTTTTTCAAGGATGCCGTTGTCAGAACTGGACCAAATTGAAATAGGACCACGCGGGAAGCACCAGCTTTCTAACAAAAAAAATATCATGAAAATCGGTTCACAAACATAAAAAAAAATACAGTCGAAATGAGAACCTCCCCCTTTTTTGTAGTCGTTTGAAAAGGAAAATAAAATGACGGTAAAAAGAGGTAAGACAGACAGACTTTCTTAAAATCTTATACGCAACATACATACATATATTGAGGCCTATATCCTTGAAGGGGTATTCAGAAGTGTTTTAAAAGCGTAGTTTTATATGTAGTCAACTTTTAGGGCACCCACGGGAAGAGACGACTTCATTCCATCCTAACGAGAACCACATGGCAACCGCAAGACTGGGGTTCTTGGTTGAGACTCTTTTCTATAGAAAACCTTGGCCATCTATGATAAAGTTTTTTTTTCTTTCTGATGAAGATCTTCTAACTAGCTTAAACTATTGCTTATGTTCCCAAATCCATCTGTATAAGAAATATCCTTTCCCATCCTCTCTTTCCTGTTAATAAACTCCAAATGTTCTCATCTAATTTCTAAAAGCGCCAGGTTCGCGGCAACGGCTTATTAAGATCTGTTACGTAAACAAAACTATTGTGGGCAACAAGTAGGCGTTTGAAACACCACTATCTGCCTCTTCGAGGATACAAGCGTGAGTGTATGTAATATAAAATCTCTTTATTCTATGCATTCCTATTGAAGCTATGGTAAATTAGATATCATATGACTAATACAAGTAAGAACGATTAAGAAGAAACAATGGCTCACCTGAGTGGTATTCTCTTGCAAACCAATCGCTAATCCTTCCAATACACTATGAATGAACAGAGCAGATAGTAATCCAACTACACTAGACGAATTGCTATTGCAAGGCTCAGTGTGAGTGACGTGACAAAGTTCCGACCCACCATCGTGTCTCTCTCTCAATTCTCCATCATCTCTTTCTCTTATCAACAAACTAGATCGTTCACCAACATCACGCCTCTCATGATGATGATGGTGACTATTACTTTTATACACCAGGTGAGATAGTTCATCCACTAGATACACTGTAAAGAAACCTAAACACAGCATTAACTCCGAGTATTCTGGTAACTTTTCTCTGGTTTCTGGCAACATGTGAACTAATGATGTGGAAAGTAGTACTCCTCCCCCAAAACAAAGAAGACACGATATGAGGAATGGGTGGCTTTGTCTCGTTCTATCGGAGAAACTGGTGGGCAGCATCCCGGCTAGGAAACTGCCAATGCCAAGAGCGAGCATCGAAATTGCTCGCGCAGTGACAACCTCCATATTGATGAATAATATATTATATTTTTTTAATTTTTCACTAGCGTTTGACCGTAGTCTGTTGTCTTTTTTCCTTGTAACTTTCTTGTTATTACTGTTCCAAATTTTGTACAAATCTAAACACAAATTTCACTTATTTTAAACTGACGGTATCACTATAAAATTCTTATGCATATTACACGCATGCTTTACAGATTACCATAAAACTTTATCAGTTTATTTACATATTTTTATCAATAATAACAGTCTGTATCACTCACGGAGCGCACAACCACACAGCGCGGAGTCTTAAACTATATGTACGATTATGGACGATTCAGTTCAGCGTATACTGACACAAGAATATAAATATTGTCCGAAAATTATCAAACAACCTTCTTGCATAACATTAAAGCTCAAAATCGAATGAATTTGTTTAAACGAGGTGGAAATTTAATTATTGTTATATACAAAAGGACCAATATAAATTGAACCGCCGCGCCATGCGTACCCGCTAAGATTAGTGGAGCATAAATGGAAATCGAAAGGGCGTAGAAAGGTCAATATAAAATGGTGATGAACAAAGAATAGCGTACCGATGAGTTAATACAATGAGCAGGATATAAATAAATGGATATGTATGATTAATTAATGTCTATTGCAGTTACGTCACTATTAAAGTTGTAAGGGCTGCCACGTTGGTGTTTCTGATATGATAACAATTATAAATTTAGACAACCCATATACAAATACATCTGATCACAAAATAGACGCAGCTTGTGTTATGGTAACCAGACTGATAAACATACTTATATATTTATTTCATTTTATATACATATATACACAAATATTTGTCCCGGGAGGGAATTGAACTCACGATCTCCCGCTTAGCAGTCAGAATTACTAACCACTACAAAAACAGACGCTATACTATATATATACAGAATTTCGAGGCACACTAGTGATCGTAAGCGGTTACCGATGGCTGTAAATATATGCACCAACCGATGGTATTCTGTTGATAATCCTTTACTCCTTTTCAAGTTCAAGTTAATGTATATGCTATTAGAAAATAAATAATAAATTGAGATTGGTTGAAACCAATAAGGTCAAACACGCCTTAACGAATTTTTGCAGAGACAACCATTAGTACTTATAAAAAAATTGTAACGAATACACGCCATTCTGGCGGCCCCACTTTGAGCAGAAAACTGCCGTGCCATCACAGAATTCACACTAGTAAAAAAAATTTAAGCTGTATGTTTTACTATTAAGTTACGAGTGACAACGGTAGCTACAATCCACCTCGGTTCTCGTACAGTCAAAGTATGAGAATGGTTACAGCTTATCCTACGAGTAGTTTGTATGTGGGCATATTCCACTGTAATGTCACGTGAATGCTCATAAAATCCTAATTCACAGTTTCAGTTCAGAGTGGGAAGAGACATTACCTTATCCATACCATATATTATACACCATACACCATATACCAACTAGTCTACACTGAATATTATTTTTACAATTGATTATTTTGATATTTTTTAGAAATATGTTTTGAATTTTAAAACCAGTCCCAATAAATATATTTTCTCTGGGTGGAAGTCGCCGACGACTGTAACAGAAGTTAATTAGTACGCTCATCAACGACAATCTCTTATCTAAGTGCCTTGGTTCGGTTGTATAATATATTGTATCAGTATAATAGAAATTGCTAAAACTATTTGTTGAAAAAGTGTGTTAGTTTGTTACATCTTCACCTTTTAACTACTGACAATATCACCTTGATATTTCGCTTGCAAGTTGCACGGCACGGCTCCATTAGGAAGGATACATACTGACCGTTCTAAATTCATCACGTGTTTAAATAAATTTATCAATGTGACCCACGCTCTATATTAAAACTGCAAATTTTATCAAGTTGCTAGTAATACATGCTACAGGGGTACTCAAAAGAAATAGGGTACATTTCATCACAAAAAAGTACTGTTCTCTAAGGGTAGTAAAAATAATATTAGCGACTGATTCGTGGGCAAAAGCTTGTTATACATATCTATATTGAAATGATTGAATACTATAAAATTGTGTATCGTCTATAACCCCAAAGGAGTTGTCAGACGAGTCTCCAACGCCCACTTTTGTCACCCATAACTTAGTCCGACTTACGTTATATGGGGCTAGCTCATTGCCGTCACCCGGTTGCTGTATCATTGTATATATACTAGTGGTGAAACGGATATTCGGCCACTATTCAGTGTCCGGCCTATAAACGGATACGGATAGTGAGCTAGTATTCGGCCGGCTAGTATTTGAGTATCGTTACTAATATAACAGATATTTTTTTAAATAAAATAACTATTAATAGTTTTCAGTTATTCTTTAGTTTTATTACTACAAGTAAATTGTGGTATGGGATACTTATTTTTATTAAATAAACGGGATTATATTTTGATTAGCAAAATGTGGTAAAAAATTTAAAAAAAAATCGCAACTTACGACGTAGCCGTTTTTGAAGCCGCCTTTTGAAGGGATTCGTCTGTCGTGCTCTTTCAGATTTGACAACCCTTACATAGTTTGTCTAAATAATAAATGTTGATGAGTTACATTGAGTTAAGCAATTGAAGAGTTTTTTGGATTTAGCTTTTTATGGTTTTTTTATGCGATAGGGGGCAAACGAGCAGACGGGTCACCTGATGGTAAGTGACTACCGCCGCCATTGGACACCCGCAACTCAAGAGTCACAAGTGCGTTGCCGGCCTTTTAGGTAGAGGTACGCTCTCTTCTTGAAGGTTTGAAGGTCGTATCGGTTCGGAAATACGGCAGGCGACAGTTTGTTCCATAAGCTGGTTGTGCGAGGCAAAAAGCTTCTGGAGAAGCGCACAGTGGTGGAGTGCCAATCGTCCAGGTGATGGGGATGGATATTTTGTCGCGTAGGACGATGCTTAGTCGATTACGGTTTTTTAAGATATCCAATAAAGAAATAATTTTATTACGTTCATAGCCATTTCGTTTCGTCATTAGCATAAAGTAAAAAAATGACATAAAATATAAAAAAAGTATGATTACAAGTAAAAAAAAATATTCAATCTTTTTTATTAATTTCATCAATGTCGTCGATACTTTCATTTTCTTCGTCACTGCTACTCCAGTCGATGGCTTGATCGTCGTCGTAATGATGGCATGGCTTTTGCAAGGTGGTAGATTGCTAGCGTCAAAATTTCGCAACTTCTTTCGGTCAAAAGGTTCGTTTACATGGAAGACTGTATACGAGTCGATGAATATTTGAAGTCTAGCGGCATCCACATCAATTACATACATTGTAAACATTGCATATAAATCTCTGAATAATATTAAAGATGTTTTGTTGATGATCTAAATTTTCAATTAATTCGCTGTTGGTACTCGGGATATTTTTTTAATGTCTTCAATGTTTTCAACCGTAATCGACTAAGCATTCGCGCTCGTACCTACAGCGGACTTTCAATGTGTCTGGTAAGATGTAAAACCATTCAAACTATCCGGCTATTGAGGTAACATTTTTTATAGGTCCCCAAGTAACATATATAAAATTTAGCTTTTATACTATGACTATAATTAAAGTTTAGGGGTGTCTGGCAGGGGGTAGCAACTGTCAGAAGTGTCTGGCAATGGATGACGAGATTTCTAAAGTTATCCCAAAGAAAATTTAAAAAAATTGAGCTTTACACTTTAACGAATTTAAGATACTATTTTATACACCTTTAATACCTGTAACCTGCCCAAGTAACCACAACCCAAACTCTATAGTCGCTGGTCGTTCTTACCTGTATAGGGGACATGCACAGATAAACTTTCAGCTTTTATAAAATAACGAAGGTCTGGCCGTCGTAGGCTCTTGGGCCACATCACTCGTGCTATCGTCCGCATAGCAATGGATGCTGCTAATCTGCTAATATATATATATACAATATAACAGCCCGATCATTTAGTTGCCTTAAAATGAAAAGATGTTTTAAAGGAGTTTACATGCAACAAATATACCTTAAAATTCTTTATCACTGTTCACATTCTTTAGTCATCACATGTTATACAAACATTATAGTTTAATTAAGAACAATTTAAAACATTGATTCATTCAATAAGCTATGTCAGTTTAATTTGCTATCATTTTATAATTGAAGAAGTCGAAGAAAAACTTTGACACATTTTAACAGATACACTTCGACAAAAAAATATTTCATATAAATATATATGTGCGATGCAGTGCATAAGGCCCACATCGTCAGCCTATCGCCGTCCACTGCTAGACAAAGGCCTCTATCAATGCACATCACTCTGTATTCATGCGCTGCTAGTAACTTTCTGCAAGTTTTAATAGTCACCTCAAAGGCATCACTTATGTGTGTCGTAAAACGTAAGTAAGGGCTGCTTTTTATCAGACAGTATAAATACAGTCATTCAATGCCCGCATGACTGCAATAGGCTTGCCACGTATTACATAAGAAGTAATTAGTTATAGTTGGTAAAAACATGGACATTTAAGGGTCTACCCCTTCGGCCTGAGAAATAATGAAAATATAGCTATAGAAAAATATTTTTTCCAAGTCCTGAATGTTCAAATATTTGTGACTCGTAGGGCATTGCTCCAATTCTATAGTAAACAGATAAGTGCATAGGCCACACAATGGCTCATATACGCAAACAAATGCATTCATGCCAATTGAGCATTCAAAATATTTGGCTATAGGAGATATAAGAATAGTGGGAACTGTAGTTTTTGCATCTGGTCCTAAGAAATTTCAACCATAAAGGAAGTATTGTATGTATGTTCTTTGAATTTGAAGTGAAGACAATAACAAACCATTTGTTCGGGGTAAACCAATTTGCAATAAGAGAGTTCAGGTCGTAACACGAAGCGAAGGCACCGTAACGGCTTATGAATTGGGCATCAGATTAAGTTGTTTTTTTTTATGCTATAGGGGACAGATGAACAGACGGGACACCTGATGGTAAGTGACAAACGCCGTCCATGGACACCTGCAACTCAAAAGTCGTGAGTGCGCTGCCCGCCTTTGAGGGTGATGAAAGGAGAGGAAATAAGAGAGGGGGGATGAGGTGAAAGGAAAGAGGGGTGGGGGAGGGGAGAGGGGAGTTGGGCTTCCGGAAACCTCACTCACTTCGGGGAAATGCAACACAAGCTTACTTCATAACCGGTTTTCTGTGAGGCCGTGGTATCGCACCGGTCGAACCGACCCATTCGTGCCTAAGCAAGGCTCTACCACTGTTAAAAGTCAATACCTATTTGAACATAACTAATTAACTATTGACAGGAATTACTGATCATTTCTCGGCTCATAATAAAATTAAATCTGCATTCGAATATATAAATAGATTTTTATGTGCCACTAGCTTTTGCTCGCGACTTTATACGCACCCGTGGAATTGATTATCTATTCCCGCGGTAAACCGGAGACTTTATTTTAAGTTTGACCTCTAGCAATACATCTGTGAATGAAAACCACATTCCATTCCATGAAGTAGTTTTCGCGTGTGTGGCGACCTACACTACAGAAGAGACATGTGAGCACCATCTACCGTAGACAAGTGGAACTACGTAGAAACTACACTTATAGCGTACTACGATCTTGAATGACGATAATGAAGTTCTCACGCCGGTTAGTGTATGTACGGCTTCCCAACATTAACCTTAGGACCGCCGTCGGCCAGTCATGATAACCTCACCTGGTTGGAGGATCCTCCCTTTTTGTTGGCGGAACATAACACCCGTTCCTCGACCCGTGTACAAACATACAGACAGACAGGCAAAAAATCTAAAAACTGTTCTCATGGCTTCTGTTGTTCCAATAAACTCTCTCATAAATAGTTTTTCTTCAATATCTACAATATAAAGACATCGGCCTGATAAAATTTTACTATAAGTATAGAATGTTTAAAGCATAAAAAATGTAATATTACTCTATGGTAAATTCTCTTCTAACAACAAAAAAATATATTCTTGACACCTTTCAGAAAATTGTTCGTCATTATCAATTAATAACACTCTAATAAATACTGTGATTATCAGGATATGAACGAATTACTTCAACAACATGGATGTGCAAATGTGTTCACAGTTCCCGAAGGTCTTAAAGAGTTAATGTCAGATATTACTAGAGAAGTAAGTTCTGTGTTTAATTAAAGACATTTCTTAATGACTAACCACTGTTGAGGATACTTAGCAGACCTCATACATTTATAGATAGATAATACTTTATTTGTACACCACTTTAATTAACTTAACTTGACAAATCTCACACACGGCCGTCTGATCCCAAACTAAGCAGAGCTTGTACTATGGTAACCAGACAGCTGATAAACATACTTATATATTTCTAAATACATACACAAACTGTGGTAGAGCGATACTTAGGCAGGAATAAGCCGGCTCGACCGGTGCGATACCAGGGTCTCACAGATAAAAGGTTGTGAAGCAATACTTGTGTTGCATTTCCCCTTTACAATACAGACCTTCAGGTTGGCTGGAAGAGAACACAATTTCTACTCACTTATTGTTATTGTTTAAAACCTTACGTGTACAATAAAAACTATCTATATATCAACAGCGCCTGTTGCTTTTCTAATAATGTTAAACATCTGATTATTACCGATAGCAATCCATCAGTAGAGGAAATAAAACTACATGAAATATTATACGAGTATATGCTGTTGCTTCGCAAACAACATCGTGAACAGCTTCAGTGGCGTAAATAACCCGCAACTCCCGCGGTGCAAGGTGTAGCACGACTGTCAGGGTCAGTCTATGCTGTATTCATACATAATATATATATATAAAAAAATACTTAGAGATTAGGAGCCTACTAGGAGCGAAGTGTTACGCATATACCTCTCTAATTCAGAGCCGCAGAGCCATTGGATCACACCACAGTGGGCTCCCCTCTAACAGGCGGCCAAGCGTTGCATTTCCCTGAAATTAGTGAGATTTCCGGAGGCCCAACTCCCCCTTTACCCTTTCCTCTCTCCTCATACCCCCTCTCTTCTTTGCACTCCCAGCATCCCCCATTCCTCATCATCCTAAAAGGCGGGCAGCGCTCTTACGACTCTTGAGTTGCAGGTGTCCATGGACGGCGGTTGTCAGTTATGATCAGGTGATCCATCTGTTCGTCTGTCCCCCTATAGTATAAAAAAAAAGGAAAAGCGCATATATTTTTAAAATTCTCTTCAAAAGAGAAGCTTAAATGAGTATCTTTGACTTATGAGACGTGATATTATTACCAATTCCGCGATCCTGTAGTACCCCTTTTTTTGGATTAAATGTTGACCAAGACCCCCTCCCCCCGGCGGGCAGAAAATTTCCATACGCCCTTGTATGGAAATTTTCAGCCCGCCGGGGGCAAATTTTCTTGGTCAACATTTAGCTACTGCCACAGCCACTGAACAGCATTTTAGTAAGCTAAGAATATACATTACTAATCAATTCCTGCCAGGGAAGGGGAAGTCAGTATATAGGAAGATTGGACTTTAAAAGTTACGTATTTTAAAGTGTGGTGTCGATGTTTTCTGATAATAAGTTATATATGTATATATTTTTTTATAGTACAGGGGGACAAACGTGCAGACGGGTCGCCTGATGGTAAGTGACTGCCGCCACCTATGAACACTTGCAACTCAAGAGCCACAAGAGTGCTTTCCGCCTTTTGGGATAGGGGAAATCGGTTTACTGTAAGGCCATGGTAATACTCCGGTCGACTTTTGACAACGTTTGTGTGTAATTTAAGGGTGATTTACGACTAGGCACTTCTCCCTAGTTTCTATAACCTATTATCATATAATTTTATTTCCCTGCAGGTGCTTCGAGCTCAACCAATAAAGCTGCTTGATTTTATAACCAACTATCTCTCAGCCTTACTGATAACTCGCGAGCATGGCATCATTTCAATTAAGATCCTGGATGATCTATGCGATTGCCGTCCTTCAGTCTCTGAGCATTTGCTGCAACTTGGATTGGAACGACCTCAAGCTGATACTTTAGCAGAGATTATAAAGATGGAAATCGAATCGTCTGAACCTCTAGCAGGAAAAGGTACAATGTAGTAGAGATTGTCGCATACACATCATCATACGTTGAAGAAATGAGACTCCTTCATTCCTTACTATTATCCTAATAAGAAATGAAGGAGCGTAAGTGGGTACGGGTGTTCATAAATGCAAGATTCTCTAATTAGTCGCGTACAGCTATACCCGTAAATATTATGTAACGTACAATTCGATATGTGTGCCTTTCCGATGTTCTTATGTTGAGAAATCGTAACAATAGGTCATTCTCAAAATGATATGTTGTATATGTTGAGGGTTCAATGGACAAAGATTTATGCAATTCTGTATAGAAAGATCCTTGTTTAAATATTGTATGAAGAACTGGTACAAAATATATCACTTATAAATATTTTATTTTCTTAGAAAATATCAAAGAGTATCTGATAATAAAGAAGCTGCTTGCCAAAGTGCCAATGGATGAGGATATGTCAGCTAAAGTTTGTCAAGTTGCGAGGAATGCGTACAAAGACTTCTGGTATAGAAAGGATTTATTGGCAAAAGTGAGATTAAACTTTATATATTTACTTTATTTAAAATAGTTTAATTAATAAGTTACAGACTGTTAATTGCACCTGACACGAATTTCAGTCAAGAAAAATCGTAACTCAATAAAATTGTAGATGAACTTGAATAAATGTTTGTCAATAACCTGACTTCTTGAAGGTCGTATCGGTTCCGAAATACGGCAGGCGACATTTTGTTCCATAAGCTGGTTGTGCGAGGCAAAAAGCTTCTGGGGAAGCGCACAGTGGTGGAGTGCCAATCGTCCAGGTGGTGGGGATGGATATTTTGTCGCGTAGAACGATTTCGGAAACCTGCAGCCGGTATAAGTCCGAACAATTCCTCTGAACACTCCCCATGATACAAGCGGTGGCGTCAGGGATTCTATTCGCACACGCGACACAGATTTCTGTGGTCCCGAAATAGTTGTCCTGAGTCTGGGTGTTCTTTCTCTCTGTAGCTGCACGCAAAGGAATAATTCCTAGTTTGGGAGTGGTTTTTAAAAATATATGCATATTGTTACAAGGAAAAAAGGCCAGATAATGCCACGTGTACACTGCAGACTAATTGGCAAGCTTCTATAGAGCTTTGAGCATAAACTCTGTCATTCTGCTTTTTGAAATCTTGCTAGATAGTAAAAATCATCTCGTCAGTAAATATTTTGTTTCTGTGACGTCCAGACTGCTCAGAATAGGCTAAAAGTACAAAGATAACTTTTAAAATACGCGACATGGTTCTAGTTGCTATATTTATTTACCGAAATTAAATCTTTTGTTTTCAGACAAGCTTTCTTATGATTCTTTCCGTTACTGCTTTGATTGCCTTTCTCGTATGAATAATACGTAGACGGCCTGATCTTTTTCTGTCACAAATAGAGTAGGTTTCATTGTACCTATCAATAGCCTGGTACACAAACATTCGACTAATACTAAGCGGATGGACAGTTTCAAAAATTGCATTGACTCCATACCTAATTTGTGTATAATGTGTAATGTCACAGCAATTCGGTTCTCTTTATCACCCTACTCCATTTTACAGTGATAGAGTCATGCCTAGGCACGAATGGGCCGGCTCGACCGGTGTGATACCACGGCCTAACAGAAAACTGGTAACGAAGTAACGCTTACGTTGCATTTCAGTGAAATGAGTGAGGTTTGCGGAGGCCCAAACTCCCCCTATCTTTCATCACCCATTTCATCTTTTATCATCAGGTGACCCGTCTGTCCTCCAATATTATAAAAAAAAAGTTGTCAATATTTATACTAATCGGTGCGAGTATTTTTATTGCGCGATTCAGCATCAATTTAGCATTAGTTACCTTGATGTTCGGCTTGTTCATGAGTCATTCTTGTAAATCATGTCTTTGCTGTTTGTCGCCATTTATAGATGTTTGCCGAGAATCTCTCTAGTAGTTACCCTACACGGAAACCCTTATGTTTTCAAATTTTATTAATATAGTTCATGTTTACAAGAATAGAGAACTACGATAATATAACAATGATGAAACACATGTTAATATTGTCGTTGATCATTTTACTAATTGTGTAGGTTCAAATGTATTTATTAATCAATTATTAGGTCTTGGTTGGACAAATTATATACATAAATACGGTAGGAGAAATTTTTATACTGGTGACAGGTATGTTAAAATACGGGTTGTACGCGTAAAAACCTTGAGGTTTGCTAGTTAAATACAAATATCTAATACGTGACATAAGTCAATTTGCGACAGTCGAGCTCTCTTCTTAAAAGCAAAAGTACCTCTAAACTGGGGGTTCTTAAAAAAGGGTGTTAAAACCACATATACATATGTTTCAGGGAATGAAGAAGGGGCCAGAAGAGCCTTGGGAAATAGCTGCACAGAATACCCTAGAATTATACAAAAGAACCAAACCCTCTTTATCTGAACTACACCGAGCCACTGAAAAGATTCAAGTAAGCACATAAATGCAGCCAAACTAAAATCATTTTACCCTTTTTAAATAATATATAAACTTGTTGAAAAAAAACTACAAAAATCAGTTCAAACTTTCACATAACAATTTTTTTACTTTTTAAGACAGTAATAAGAATCATTTGCTGCTAATTACCATAATGATGTATTGGGCCTGGCCAGAATATGAAGTTTGTTTTGTTTTTTAAAGGCCGCATACAAAGGCTACCACATACGTAGAAATGTGCTGAGTCATTTGCTTCCGAAGAAGGATAAAAAGTATGGGCGGAAGGTGGACCTGTCTGGACCTCCGTTGGACGTTGCTGCGTCGAGAGAGATTGACCTGGGACCAGTTGTGGTAAGTTATAGTAACTACATATTTATTATTTTGAACACTTCTAAATTGCGCAAACGCTTCGCCAACCGATGCCTTGATGTTATTAGTTCAATCTCTTCCTGAGAAAATACTTTTGTGATATAAAAAACTATATATTCCTACAAATCTTAAGGAATATATTATTCTAAATTGAACTTCTTCGAACTTTTCATGCAGTTTTCAGTTCTATTTCAAGTTATAATTTATTAGAAACTGCTTGACAAGCTTGAAAACTTTGTAAGGAACTTTCCAAAGTAAATGTCTGCCCTTTGTTATAAAAAATCCTTAATGTACCTTCTAGTTATATTCTAAGACTTAATGATAACACAGAATATAAGAACAAGCGTTAAAGAAGATAATGTCAATGAACTATTTGCCGAAGAGAAAAAGAAGAGCCTTGGTATTCATTACGATCCTTTAAAAACTATTACTCATGAGGAAGAGTCACGTGGTGCTCAAAGAAAGGGTGTTAAATTGTTCGGAGATTTCACAGACGAAGAAGAAGAAGGAACGCATGAGCCTATACCTAATGTCGTTGATGGTAAGTGTTTTACAAGCAGATTTAGTCATTATACATACAAAGGCTGTATACCTGGCAATGTTTACTAAAAATCCTCTAACGAATTTTAGATCGTGAATATATAAGTCTGTTATTTTAAAAATAATAATAATAGTAACATTTATTATATATATATATAAAATTATAAATATATAAATGGGCACAGCATGGTCTGCCACTTGTGGCGCGCAAATATAGTACGCTATACGATACCACTATTACCAAACATTTGCTACAGACAGAAGACGCCAGCAAATCACATGGAAACTATTCAACCGTTTTTATTGTATTCAAATTTTTGTGTAATTATTTTATGATGTAACAATAAATATTAAGATAATTTCATTTACTTATTATCTGGTAAATTGTTTATCAAGTAATTGATTTGATCTCGCAAGCTGTTTGAGATACTCATTAAATTCTGTTAACAGTATTTTAAAAAACCCAACGTCAAAGTCAGAATCAAAGCATTTATTTCAAATAAAGTATTTTAAAAAAATATATTATAAGGCACTTTTGAACGTCAACATTTACATTGAAATAGAATTGATTCTAGACGCCCATTCCAAAATGTAGTTTCGTATAGAGAAGAATGGGCAAGAAACTGCACCGTTACTCTTTTAAAATGTTTTGTTTACACACAATCATTATATATAATTATAATTATGTGTGAAAACGACGCACCCAGAACAATATCACTATATCGAAATAGGTATAAAGAATTAAAGCGGAGCAACGACAGATAAATTAATTTTATGATAGATATATGGTGCTCACACATTAACAAACAGTAGAAGTAAGTATACGATTTACATAGATGTGAGTTAAAATAATCGTGTAAATCAATGTTACGAAAATATTACCCAAGAACTAATTCTAAGCATCCTAAGTAAAGGAACTAGGCAACCAACTGAATTTCTAATCAATATCTACTCTCATGTATAATGTAAGATTGACATGCCATCTATTGTTTCACAGAAACTCTGCACGTAGATAAAGAAGCGCTCGAAGCTGATAGTCAAAAAATGAATGCTCAATCAGCACACAACAGAATATCTTTTTCAGGGGTAAGTTTTTATTTTTTATTTTGATCGTTTATTTTATTTACATTAGAATCACCATTTGAAACACTGATTGATAATCTTACCGCTATTCCTTTCAAAAAGTGACGGCAGTAGGTGTCACTTCTGAATTGGTACAACTTGGTTCAGTATATAGATATAAAGGAGACAGGCAAAAGTGGAGCCAATTGGAATTTTTCAACCATTTGTGTATTCACATTACATTACGAGTTTCATTAAAAAATAAACAAGTTTGTTATAAATACCAACTTTTATATTACGTGTTGAAATCCCACGGGTCATCACCTCACCGGAGCTGACGGTGAAGTGGTATGTCGGACTCGAACCGACTAAATCCACACGGTGTTCCGCTATAAGGGGGATTATTGCAAGGGAGCTGGGTATACCCAAGAAGGGATGCTTTCAGGATCATTGTAATAAATACCCATCGTTTTTCCTAAACTAATCTATAAATAATAAGATTCAATCTTTAGTCTCAGAATAGGATTTTGTAATAAAAATCTAGAATTTTCCTAAAATTGCTAACGCTTTATACATAGCTAAAATATTACCACACGTTTCTGTAACAACGGTGTGTTTCATTTCTAATTTGGATACATTCAGATAAGTGTCACATCAAAGTGCAAGAATTATATAAGTATACACCAATTATTATTTTTCTCAAATTAGCCTTTTCAGGATTAAAGAGGATTTTGTTTTTAAGTTTTTAAAGCATATTGTATACTCTTATTCTAATTTTATAAATGCAGATTCCAATAGTTATCTCAGCACATCAAAAAGAAGAGGAAGCATTGCCTGAAGTGCCAGAACTCATGGACCAATTTGGTGATGAAGATTATCAGCTAGAAGTTCCTGAAGACATAGGTGTGCTTATACATATGTACATAAAAAAATTAAGATTATATTAAAAGAGTACAGAATCAATTTAAAGTAGGTATTATAAAGTTTCTCTTGCTAGACACATGCGTGTATGTGATTGGTGTATGGGTGACATTTCTTTTGTCTCGCAAAATATGTAGTTATCAAGGAATCCGTAGAATACAAATAAAGAGTTTTTAAACATATTTTCCGAAGTGCAAAGAAAATTTAGCAAATAAGAAAATCAAAAGTTCGTCTGATCGAGTATAAAAAATATTTACCAAAAGATAAATCTAAAAATGTAGATACGTTACAAGAAAAAAATCGGTTGACAAATGAAGGTGGGGAAAAAAAACAGTCAATGTGGCAACTTTTCCTTCACTCTAATCATTGGTGAATACGCTATTGTTATCTTACATACACTAATGTCTCCCCAGGAGAAGATTATGACAATTACACAGAGAGCGGCGCTCTATCAGCACCTGAGACGGCTGATGGAACCGATGTTGAAGATCTGACCACAGAAGACGGAGGAGAACAATAAAATTTAATTAATATTAATTCTAATAAATGCTTCAGAAGTTTAGTTTTGTTTGTATAATGGACTTTTTGTTTTGTTATTATTGTCAGGTAGTTCTCAATTCTCAATTAATAAAGTTACATGTATATTTTCAAAGCAATGTTTATTTTATGGAGCAACGGATGATATTTTCCTAAACATGATCTGAGGATTCATCCATTCAAAGAAAGTTGAAGATAATATCTTCAGTGTTAAGGATATTATTCGTCTAATCCACTGAATCATCATCAGCCTATCGCCGTCCACTACTGGACAAAGGTCTCTCCCAAAGAGTGCCAACTGTCCCGGTCTAGGCCCGGTATTTATGAAGCTAAGGGAGTCCCTAGCTTCATATATACTGTTACTGCCAAGAAAGGGTTAAGGCCTGTACCTAAACTACCTACAGTGCCCGGTTGATGGATAAAAATTTTACTGTTTAAAACACCTCCGCTCACTCCTTACGGGATACAGGCGAGAGCGTATGTTTGTATGTACTTACACTTCATTGCACTTGAATGATGTTTGCAATAGACGCCGAAATCTGTACATATTGAATCGCTTAAGTCATCATTATCAGCTTATCGCAGTCCACTGCTGGACATAGGCCTCTCCCATTGCACGCCACTTCGATCTATTTTCGGCTTCTCGCATCCAGCTCCTGCCAGCCATCTTGCGCAAATCGTCACTCCACATGGCCTATGGGCATCCTACCTCATTCCAGATGCGATCCCTTAAAGACACACCGAGCATAGCCCTTTCTATAGCACGCTGAGCAACTTTAAGCTTGTGGACCAGCCGTACCGTAAGTTCGCTTAAGTACTTGTATCAATTGTATATCAATGTCATGGCTTACTAGAATATATTACGGATTTTCTATTGTCCAGTGTAATATTATATTAACAATGGATGATGCATTGTACAAAAGTAATGTTGAGAGGTGTAGGCTGAATATGCCTGAAGGGTTAAAGGAATTGATGAGCGATATTTCTAGAGAAGTAAGTACATGTCAAATATATGTTAAATTTATAAAACGATCACTTAAGTGAGTTTGAAAAAGAATTATGTCGTTAGGTTTCTTTGTGTAGCGAATAATTGGAACGTTCAACGATTGCAAAATAATAGATTTAGCTTGTGTTGTGACTGTCAGACTATCAGGTGTCTTCTTGCAATGTACCTACTGGTTTTTCTACTAGCTAAAAGGGACATACTGTCGACTTTCGAGACTGTACTCCGTTTAAACATGTAGTTAGTATTTCGATTATATTAGCTTACTTCTCCATAATGTAGGTTCTACGAGCTCAACCTTCAGACCTTTACCGTTACATTGCCGAATATCTGTCAGCATTGTTAGTTACGCGAGATAACTTATCCGTTGCTGGCCAACTATGCAACTATGTCTGCGAATGTCAATGTCACCCAGAATTACTCAACGAATTAGAAGAAATAGGGCTGGATGAACATAACGCTACCATAGTTCAGGATGTTGTTATAAAATATTTCAAAAAAGAAAAAGGTGAGTTCTGTTTATACATAAACATACATCATTCTGTACTAAAGTCTGGACCCCTGAAGTTGTAGGTACAGACGTACTAAACACCAACATTTTGCTGACTATAATTTGGTGTCACATCTACAAATGGCTGTCTGGAGCCAAGGTGTTATTTGTGGCAGTTGTTGAAATATTTGTTAACCCCCTGCAACATAACAATGATTTATAATGCGGAAGTGGGTTTTTAAAGAAAAAAGCAATCTGTGAAAAATGTAACTAAGTATCTGACATGAATTTTGAGATTATAAGGCGGTGCAGATGTAGAAGAATTTATATTTCTAGAATACCTTTAAGGATTTGATTTTCAATACGAACGTATGTATAGTGTTAAATACAAAATAAACAGGCTTATATTTGGTTTACAGTCAACGAAGGCAATCTTTTGGAAGCGCTTTTGGCCAAAACTAATATCGAGGCCCGCATGTACCCAGCAGTGGTCAAAGCAGTGCGCTTAGCCTATTTACGCCACCAGGCTCATAATACTAACAAAAATGAGGTTAGACTTCATTTGAATCACTGATAATTTTTAATAGATTTTTAGACTAATTGTGGGAGGCTTGAGGAGGAAACTGATGAGTACCGGAGGCCCAACTCCTCCTATTCCTCTTCCTCCATCGCAATTGTTGATTTTCAAATGTTCATGGGTGGCGATTGTCACTCACTATCAAGTGACCCGTCTGAGCGTCTGTATGTCATATAAAAAATTGAAAGTAGAGACAAAGCAAACTTGTTTTGTATACCAGTTTGTTGTTGTATACCAGATACGAAATCTTTCACAATCCGCTAATGTTCGGTGTGTTGGATTATAGTAATAGATTGATTGATTTTTTTTTAATTTTTTTTTTTATTTTATTACTTATGACAATTATTTAATGGTCATATTTTAATTACTCTATTAATGCCAGGAATATCTAAATCAAATCCTACTATAAATGACCCCCTTTTTTGTTTATTTTTTTGTGTGGAAACCCTTACAGGAGCTGATGGTGAAGTGGTATGTCGGACTCGAATCGACTAAAACCACACGGTGTTCCGCCATAAGTGGGTCTATTGCAAGGGACCTGAGTATACTATAAATGACCCCCCTACAAATTAAAGCATGTATTCAAATATATGCAGGTATTGTCAGAATGTGAAGATGACGATGGCATAGCCAGAGCAGTGTCTCACACTCTGGAACTGTATCGGAAATCGAAACCCACGGACGGACTTTACGGAGAGATGGCCACGAAAATTCAAGTACTGCTTTGTTAATACACGAATTTTGATCACTAATCTAAATTATTTTCGTATCCATTAGTAATTGACTTTCAATTTTATTTTATTTTGACTCACAACAAACTACACATTAATAAAAACATACTTTTGTTGCCAACTTAAAACATTATTCTATATTTTACGTATGTTCAACGATTTCTCTTTTAAATTATTTTTATTGTAAAGATTTGCTCTAGTGCCGTAGAAAACATGTTGGTATTTGATGATTTTTTTTTTTTTTTTTTTCGTGTGGAGACCCCCACGGGTCATCACCTCACTGGAGCCAACAGTGAAGTGGTATGTCGGACCCGAACCGACTAAAACCACACGGTGTTCCGTCACGAGGTCTATTGCAGAGGACCCGGGTATACCCTAAGAAGGATGCTTCCGAGAACCCCTGCAGACCTTGGAACACCGTGGAAAGCGGGAAGCCTAGCCCCCCTCCAACTTAGAGAGGCGCGCGCAGAACACGACGCGCTCCCGTCTCAGGCCTGCTTCTGCTAGGGTAGCGGGCAGCCCGATCCGCTACCCCCAGGCCAGCGCTCATGGAGGTCGGAGGTCATTCTGCGCCCTCCGGCGCCTGGTGCGTCCTCTGCGGGACGAGAGAGTGTTAGTCCTCTCCCGTTCCCGTTCCGCCACCTCTTTGATCAGCATCACCTCTTCGCAGAAGGATTTATATTCCCATGCACTCTCACTTTGTACCATGGACTGAACCATGGTATCTACCGAGAGGCTTCCCACACCAATAGCCGTCACGAGGTCATGGCGCTGTTGCGTCCATGCTGAGCACTCCGCTAGAGTATGGAGTGCAGTGTCCTCGCGACAGCCTCCGCAGTGGACGCACGCAGACGTTGGCTCCCGGCCTATGCGACACAGGAACTTACTGAAGCAGCCGTGTCCGGTGAGCACCTGCGTCAGTCGGTAGGAGAGGCTGCCATGTCGCCTCTCCAGCCAATCCTCCATGATGGGTCTTACCGCCAAAATAGTGGCGTGCCCTGCGCTTGGTCGCTCCAGTCGCTGTTTCCACTCTGCCATTAGGACCTGACGGAGCTGGGAACGTGGTATTTGTTGATGGGATACCACAGAAATCGCCTGAACCTTTCGTGTTTTATAGACACTAACAATGTTTTTTTTTTTTTTTTTTTCATTTAAGGTTTTTTTTTTTTTATTTTTTTTTCATTCCAAATCTATATTGGCGCCCCATGGGGCTGACCTGACGGAAGGAACAAGTCCTTAACGAATAGAATTAGGGAATAACTTTTAAATTACAAATTTTAAAACTTATCATGTAAAACGTATTATAAGCTGTTATCTACTTATTATTAAAGCATATTTTGAGATAAGATAAGGTTAAATCAAGATAAGGTTCGTCTTATAAGCTAATCAACATCTTCTCCTTTGCTTTTAGAATTCATAACTAAATAAAAATAAATTTATATAGTAATCAGTTTCAGTTATACGAACATATTTTAATAAGGCCAAACAATTAATTGTTTTCCATTTTTCCGTCTGTCAGGCTGCGTATCGTGCCTATGGCGTAAGACGAGAAATGACACCAGGGAATGATCAACTGATTCAGTTAAGGAGTTCTGTGAGTGATCAAGATTCTGAGAAAGCTGTACCTGCAACTCCACAAGTTTCAACAAATTCAAGTATGTCCGAGCGTATGAAGCAGGAGGTTCGTTTTTATCTCTATGGTCTCGCTTAGTTCCTCGTAATGCAATTTAAAAAAAATATTAAGGTATTTTATGACACTACGCGTTTTGGGATCGCCATATTATATAAAGAATAGAACAGCTCTTAAATGAAAAAAGTTAGTCACGCATTGACTTTAATAAAATATTACTTTTACACATATAATTCAATTTCAGTGGTAGAGCCATGCTTAGGCACGAATGGGCCGGCTCGACCGGCGCGATACCACGGCCTCACACAAAACCGGTTGTGAAGTAACGCTTGCGTTGCATTTCCCCGAATCTAGTGAGGTTTCCGGAGGCTAATTCCCCCTCCCCCTTTTCTCTCCCCTCATCTCCTTTCTCCTTTTTTCCATCTCCTCATCCCTCCTCTCTTCTTTCCGCTCCCTGCATCGCCCATCCCTCATCACCCTCAAAGGCGGGCAGCGCACTTGCGACTCTTGAGTTGCAAGTGTCCATGGACGGCGGTGTCACTTACCATCAGGTGACCTGTCTGTTCGTCTGTCCCCTTATAGTATAAAAAAAAATAGTTTCTGTTAGAGGGCTCAGACTAGCTAGCACCAACGGGTTTGAATTATAGGCATGCGACCCTAATTTGCTTGAGCTGTAGCTTGACTCGCAGATTCATCTGTATAAGTTATATTCCTATCCTCCATATCAGGTCAATATACTCCAAATTTTCCATTTATCATCACATCATTCTCAAAAGTGCCCGAATGCAAACATTGCAGGGCATTAACGCTACTCTATTAGAGCGATATTTTGTTGAAAACGATCACAAGCTCCACACACTGAGAAAGCGCACATTTAATGACTTATTTTACAAAGCTTTTATTATGAGGCTTATTATTAATATTATTCTTATTATTTTTCATTAACTTTATATATGTACATACATACACTCACTCCTTTATCAGCGAAGCGATAGATTGGGAAGTATAAACAATAGCTGAAGTAAGTCAGGGTCGCATACCTATAACTCGACCTGGCTGGTGCCGGGAAGTCTGGATCTTCTAACCTGATTTTGTGTTGAAATTAATATTTCAGTTTTCTGTGAAAAATCTTAGTCTCCAAAAAGATCTTAGGACTCAATTTAATAGATCATTTTATCTGATTGAGATGCACGAATTACGACTGTTTAGCATTACTTGGTGGCTTAGGAACTAGATGATCTGCCATATTTGGTGTAAGTCTTGTTATGGAATACACCTATTTATTATTATTGATTTTTTTGGAAATTCTTTTGACATTCCTAAAATATAAAGCAGGTACTCACATGATCCTTTGGTTCACGCTAAATCATGTCGAAGAAAACGTATGTCAGTTGGTTTCCCATTGAACTAGTTCCTCAAGTTCTTGTGGCACCAATAACAGTACAACTATGGTCCAAATATTGGTCAGGAAAATGTTTGAGTAAGGAATCCATCATAAAACCCCGTAATCAAACGCGCACTGCACGTTGTTTGTCATAAATATAAACCGCAAGCAAAGTTGAATTAATTCCAACTACATCTAAAAATTTAGATCTACCCTATTAAATTGATAAAAAGTGACTTTTTTTATTTTTAATCTATATATCTCGTTTTCCTTAAACGATTGATATAAATGATTAATTTTTTGGTAAATATATTTGTATTATATACCGAACACGCTACTAATATTTGATAAGAAACTGTCAGTGTTGCCTAGTGTTATACTTATTATTAAATAGAAATACTTGTTTTTAAAGAATACTAGTATTTTGGATCACATTTTACTGATATTCTTGTCAATCTCTCCAGCTAATCTAAATGGTATTAGGAGATGGTTCACAATGGTAGTGCACTGAGTTTGGTTCGAACCCACGACCACTTGATCGTAAGTCTACCAGTTACGCTACCGCCACTTAAATAACCAATACGATTATAAACAATAATCGAATAGTTTAAACATCGGGTTATATACGACAATTTTCATTTTCGGTGGAGATGAACTGTAGGCGCTTTTATGTTTGATAAAGTTTTATCTGGTTTTCATAACATTCTAATCATGAAAATACTGTGTCGACCTATATCATTTAGACCTACTTGAGTGCTTTCTGTTACAGATCGACCTAACGACCAGCCTGCACCATAGAAGTAAGCCACTAAGCAAGACTTACGCTCTTTTTCCAGCTTTTTACATCGTGGTAGAGCCATGCTTAGCGTCGCACGAATGGGCAGGCTCGACCGGTGTGATACCATGACATCACAGAAAACCGGTCGTGAAGTACAGCTTGTATTGCATTTCTCCGAAATTAGACTTTATATGTAGACTGTCAGCCCTTTTGTAACAAATTTGCTCATTAATGGATGAGCTCGAGGTTATGATTAAATCTTTGGGTTAATTAGTTTATTTAAAATGGTGATGGTCCCTGTAAAACCTATTAAAATGTTCTCTAGTTTATACTGCATACATATGTATATAAACTTCTGAAAAATATTAGTAACTAAACTTTCAAGTTAGATTACATTTGGGCGTTATGAACACATAAACTAACAGGTACTCATGGGGTGAATACCAGCTCATTTTATACCATGCTTTTATTTTATACCTTTAGATAGTAAACCTATACAAAGGTATAATTGCAATAAATAAATGGTCAATTATAGCGTATGTGTATGTTTTTCTTCATACACTTTATTGAACCGAGCGAGAAAATTGTATAAAATATCTGAAAAACAGTGTCTTTTGAGTTTCATGCCTGTTCTCCTCTATAGGATCTACAGATTGGAACTAGGCAACTGGCATGACTGATTTAGTCTAACTAACTTCTTCACTTGACTATTAATATTTTGAAATGGTATTGAGCAGACGGGTAACCTGATGGTAAGTGACTACCGCTGTCCATATACACTTGCGACTGTGAGGTGAAGGGAAAGAGGGCGCAGAAAAGGGGAGAAGAGCAGGGTTGGGTCTCACAACATATATACAACCGGGTTTTTGGGAAGCCGTGGTACTACTCCAGAGCGGAGTACGGGCTTAGGCATGGCTCTCTCAGGTACAAGCAAACTAACGGGTAACTTTGCAGGCCACTGATAATGGTATATATCTATAGGCTGCTATTATTTTCAGGGGTGAACACTGAATCATCAGTGTCTCTTGCGGGTTCCATGTGTACATTACCTCGTCACAAACCCTATAATGCACACGACACTGAATATTTATCTCTTCAAGAAGAAACAGAGAAAGAGCATGCTCACATTGACTACACTGCCAGAAGCCCACATGTGTCTTTAGTCAGTGAGGGAGCCAAACGATTCTCCACTTCAAATAAAAGGATTAGCTTTGGAGAAACTTCTGAAGAAGAATTATATAAAAGTGTAACAGCTTATAAAGATTTTCCCTCAAATTTAGCAGTGAATGAAGGCACAGCTAACCAAGATCAAGAAAGAGATCAGAATCCTAAACAAATGTTGAATGATTATGATGAATACAATACAGAAGCCAGTGCTTCCTTTGATGAGAATATACCAGAAGAAGGGGTTGAACTTGAAGCCTTTGATTATGAAGAAAGCTATAGTAAAGCCGTGAACAAATCTGCTATAGAGTACATTAATGTTCTTAATATGGAAGTTGACAGTGATAGTGGCGATGATTACGAGTCACAATCACTTGTTTGATTTAACTACAAAGATAGTTTAAAAGGCATCGCACGCTTGTGATCAGGAGAAGCATGGGTTCTTTATTTGATTATATTTTGTTTTAATGCTCGTTACCTCGTAACTCCGTAATTTAGGAACCAATTTTTTTTTTTAACGTGATAGAATATACTTTCGGATTTTCTCTCTAGAAATTTCATCAAAATCAGTTTTTAAGATTGGTTTTTAGGTCAAAATAGCTGGAAAAAATGTGTCTCTCAAGTAAACGAAGTGAACGAAACGAATTACGATTCAAAGATTTATTGAACTTTTTGAGGTCAATTATTAGTTGCATTGCTGTATGGTGCAAGCATTTGACGATTCAAATTCGGCCGTGTATCTCAGAAAATCACTGTCGAATGACTGTGTAATGATAAAAATTATCATTTTAATTAATCAGAATATACATATGCGTTTTGTTAATTGTCTAATTTAATTCTGATTTGTGCTTCTCATACCTACTCTTTCTCTGTGTGTAATATCAGATACTCTAGTTCTCTGACTTCATATATGACTTCTTCTTTCATTATATCTACTAAAAAACAAGAATCATCGCTCGCTGAGCGACTTTAAACCTGTGAACCAGTCCAACAGTTAGTGTCATAACAGACATTGCCAAGAGATGCCCGCTCAGGGCGCTGAAGTGGCAGTGCCAGTGGCCGGTCGTGTCTCCGGGCGGACCGACGACTTGAAGAAAGTGATGAAGTTGATGACGATGCTGATGATGGTTGTGGTATTCATTCATAATAAAGAATACAACAGTTGCTAAAGAATAATAAAGGCGTCATGCTATTAAGGTAAGGTAATATCAATAGAAATGTTACCCAAAAAATAAAGATAATTAATAATATATTGCAAACAGCCATTTTGAATAAAATGAGTATATTATTATAATAAATTTATTCATTTTCAATTTTAATATAGATCTCAATGTCAATTGTAGGACGTATACAATAATGTAATATAATATATAAATTTTTGGTCAATAATATGTTTTAATTTAAATATAATATATCAATGTAAATTATTATTATAACTTATAAACTAATAACGTGTGGGATAAAACAGTGAATTTAAACTAATTATGTAAATGCTTTGACTTTTATATAACAACATAAAATTATCTAAAGCCCGCTAGTCACTGAACAATTAATAGTATTTAAAAATTATATTTTACATAACTATAACATACATGTATATATTAAAATTCTACTCACTACTAATTTAATATTAATTTTAAGATCTTGTAGACTTTAAAACTATTTTTTTTTTCTTTATTTAAAAAAAAAATCTAGATTTTCGTTTATGTGCAATATATTTGTGATCTTCCATCAATTTTAATGGTTCTTTTTTTTTAAATACAGTTCTGAGAACAGCGTTGCCTAGTTAATCATTTATCTCTTTTTATTGGGCCTTGAGTGAATTTTAGAAGCAAAACAAATATACATATATTACGTTATTAGTGCATGTAATTTCATATTGCACTCTAATGTAATCTTCTGTTTTTATAACACCATATAAATTTATAAGATTAGAAAATAAAGGCATTTTAAGTCTAAAATCAATGGGTTGGGAACGCTCGAAAGAGGTTGATTTCCTATAATTAAAAACGTTATAATACATGTACTTCGTATTGATATTACTTTAATCTGTAGTATTTTTTTAGTTTTTTTTTTTTGTTATTTTTAGTCATTGAAATGTACATTTACTTTCCGAACTTATATTATATACACTCTATAAAAATGGAGGCTGAACAACATAAAAAAATATAACTTATAAATAAATTATATTAAACAACAAATTTCAACAACATAAATACAAGATTTAAAACAAAAAGACATTTCAATATAAAATTTATGTTACATCAAGTGTAATTATTATAATTTCTCAGAGTATTTTCATCTTATTATTGAAGAGAGATTTTAAATCATGTCAAATCATCAACAATGTTACAAATGTATGTAACATAGGTATGTGCTTATAATAATATAGTCAACAATTTAAAGTAACGAATAGTAACGAACCAATTTGAATCTATACATCATAAGTATTACCAGTTTTTTCTATGTAAAAACTACCACTGTCTACTATTACCACTAAGCCAAGTGTGTTGGTAACCAGGATTAATGGTAGAAATAAACAGTAACAATGTGACGCAACAGTCGCTTGTACTCAAGGCTATAGTATAACCTAGAAATTCTTAAGAAATAATCGTTGACATTAAACATTGCAAGATATTTTGAAAGAGCTTCTGTTGTCCAAAGTAATATTGTATTATAAGATCTTAAATTTAAATATATATCTAATTACGGTAGTTTCAATATCTCGCTAATCTAAGTTAGTAGAAATCACAGCAAAACGCAACGAACACTGCTTAAAATAGTTTTATTAATTGTGATTGGAATTATGCTATATTATTAAGGAAAACCGAAATCATCGATAGACTAGTGGAATGATCCCTAAAAATAAATAAAAATAAGTTGTTCGAACAAAAATATGCTTTTAACTCCTATACTTTTTTTAATTATGCAGTGTTGCCGTACTTGTGACAAGGCATAAGTTGTAATAAATTTCTATAATATCTTCTATATAGATAAAATATAATAAAGTTATAACAAAAATACAGGAATACACTGCAATATTATCATTTTTGAGCGATCAAATTTTCAAGAGATCTCATATCTATACACTTTGGTATGTTTCAAATAGTTTTCATTTTGTTTTAATCTAAAGCTGACTATGCACTGTCTGATATTATATGCAAGTCAGCATTGTCATGGGTCATAAAAAAGTTCTAACAATTTAAACTTTCCTGTTATATGGTGTCGACTCCTCCACCGAGCATTTTGTTGCCGTATTCGCTTAGCACCTGAAAAAAAAAATATATCATCATAAAATAGCACCACAAAAACTCAGCAGTAGTGATGAAATTTAATACAAACGTTTAATAAAATAACATATATAAAACTATTTTTAGGGTTAGAAGAATGAGTGGGTACTTCAACAGATCATGAAACAAACAAGTCTCTTGGTGTAGTCAATCATTTCATTGATAGATAGAAATATGGTATTAAAAGTATCTTGTTATGAGCCAAAAAAATAATTATTTAAAATAATATTAAAATGATAAGCATTCGACTCTGATTTGTTTGAGCTGTGTTGTCTTTGTTGTGTATAAGCAACATCCCTTTCCTTCCCCTTCTCTCCTCCGTTTCCTGCCAACATACTCCATATTTTCCCATTAAATTCCCAAAAGTGCTCGGATGATGTCGACGTATATGTACGTCCTGAATGTATTTAAAGAAATGACATAATATTATTATATTTCTCTATAGCTTTTTCATGACGTTACCTCGATATGTTTATACTTTATGACATTTCCACTATTGATTCAAATTGAAATCATTGCTTATATATTATGTCGATCTTTAAAGCGCCATGGCTGTAGGGCGTGACAAATAAAAATTATACCCTTCCCATAATTAAACCTTTTTGCTTACGCAGTTCAGTTCTACTTATCATTTAAATTAAGTCGGGAAAAAAGGATATACTGTAAATGACTAACCTTGTACACAAAAATATAATGGTGCCTGTTGGAGAGTGAGTGCGGTCTCTGCGCGCGCAGGTGTCGCACGACGCGCGGCACGTCAGCGGCGCCGGGCAACGCGCGCGCGCTCACGTCCAGCGCCACCAGCGCCGCAGACCGCCCCGCGCCGCTCGCACACACCACCACACACGGACGGATACCTGACCATACTCATCGTTTAGTTAAGTGCCCAGTGTCAAATCGACCATTTCTGTTATTATTTTTTTATATTATAGGGGTAAGGCGAATGGACGGGTCCCCTGATGGTAAGCGACATCCGCCGTCCATGGACACTTGCAACTCAAGAGTCGCAAGTGTGCTGCCCGCCTTTGAGGGTGATGAGGGATGGGGGATGCAGGAAGCGGAAAGAAGAGAGGAGGGATGAGGAGATGGAAAAGAGGAGAAAGGAGATGAGGGGAGAGAAAAGGGGGGAGGGGGAAGTGGGCCGCCGGAAACATCACTCAATTCGGGGAAATGCAACGCAAGCGTTACTTCACAACCGGTTTTCTGTGAGGCCGTGGTATCGCACCGGTCGAGCCGGCCCATTCGTGCTTAAGCATGGCTCTACCACTGAAGTTGTACCGTATACGAACTACTAAATGCCTACAAGCCTTGTAAGATTCGTCTAATGATCTAATGCTAAAGACTGGCCAAAAGCTATTTAGACCATTACAACGTCTGCTCAATCATGGACCTGATCAATCATGTCTTCACGTATGTGAAACAAGCGCCTCGGATCCGACAAAGGGTTTTTGATTTCGGAAATGTTGATGCCTCTTATCGGGGCGTTTGTCCCCAAAATGTGCAGAGGCTCGTCATGTAATTATGGATCGACCCTAATCTTTCCTGCCCTTAAAAATACATCGGCGACGAATACACTACCCATGGCTTTACTAAGATTTAGTATACATAAATGGCTTGCAGAGAATTGTTTCAATTCAATAACTATTAGAATTAATGTTCATATTTTTTATTTGCTTTTTTTATTTTAGTAATAACCTTATGTGATTACAAAAATAATATTAGCGAGAGCAAGTGAATTATTTATAATTTATTTTATAATTATTTTTATATTAATGATAGTTATTAATATTAGTTTTAAATAATTGTTGTATATTGTTCAAATTAGCATACCACTACATAGGCGCGTTTTAAGCAAAGAAATAATTTAGATTTTATTTTAATTTCGATATCTGCAGCATACCTTCAACGTCTGAAGCTGCTTTCATCCTGCCAAGTGTTCCATTATTAGATGTGACCCTTCGCATCTGCTCCTCAGCCTTAGCAGGCGAATATACGTTCACTCCATTACCCGAACCGCTCTCATCACTTCGAAGCTTGGACAGATTGCTGAATGATGTCCGGTTTTCATCGCCGTATATAACTTCTACACCTGGGAAATATTAAAAATTAAACTAATCTCATGAAGTTTTTTTTTTAATCTATGAAGATTCGCAGGAACTTAACAAACCACACACCCAGACTCAGAATAAAAATTCAAGATTTGCATAAATTTTTGACCCGTGTTGGAATCGAACCCACAACATTTGGAGCGTAGTGGCAAGGTTATCACTTAAACCAGTGCGCCATCCGTGCAATCTAATTTAATTTAAAAAAGCATTATTAGACTTCCTCATATTTTTTTGCCGACTTTATCACAAACTGTTACACCCCATGTCACCACCACTATTACAACTCCCACTCTCCAATAACACCTCACATCTCGAATTTTATGAAACCGTTTGGGCTCTAAGTTCTGACAAACAAACATAAAAAATCCTGACACATACATACTTACACAAACATATAAACCTCGACTTGTAGCGCCATCGTCACCATAAAAAGAACAACGGGTTATTTTGTTAAATGATTCGAATACACATAATCTATAACTTAATTCTATAATTATCTCAGATAAGCCATGTGTATATGGTTATAAAACTAATGAGCTGAGTGTTATCCTCCACAGCCTCTCATTCCATCCAATTGTTGCGAGGGACTTAAGGGAGGGAAGGGTTTATAAATAACTTCAGATGTCCCACACACGGCCGTCTAGAGAGTTTATACTATGACACCCAGACAGCTGTTAAACATACTTATATACTTCTAAATACATACATAGTAAAGATAAATTAAACCCAGTCACGGAATAAATACTTGTGCTCATCCCACAAATATTTGTCCAGGATGTGAAGCGAACCCACGACCTCTGGGTTAATTTTGTGATTCCGAAACTTGCAAAGTGCATACATACACTCACGATTGTATCCCCTAAGGGTAGGCAGAGGTGTATTAACTACCCATATTTAGCCAATTTGAATTTGGCCTCACTGATGCACGCATATTGCCGTCAATTAGGTACTGTATGACTGTATACATACTATACGACAGATGATAGTCCGATCCGTTAGTCTTACGACAATACCGAGAGATGGGGTGGCCCTATTGTTTTCCAGCGTGAACCACACGGCACGACATACAAAGTGATATATGCACATAATTATTATATTATTTTATAAAACGTCGGATTAACAAAATATTAAAAACTATTTTAAATTCTACATACCTTCCTCATCATACTCTTTGGCTACCTGTGAGACCTTCATATAGCTTCTCATCTCACACAAAAAGTCTATAACAGAGTCGTAATCATCAGGTACTCCTTTAGCCGGCCAGAAGTACCAGAGATGGGTGACCTCCCTCCAAGTCCTGGTTGAGAGGTTGATGAGCTGGACACTTGAGATAGCGTACTTATCACGTTGTTCACGCTTCTTGAGAATGATCTTGAAGTCTCCGAAGATTCGCTTGTTGTCAGAGATTTCTGAGGGCGGCAGGTATTCGTAACATTTTTCCTGGAAAAATTTAGATTGTATGTTTGATAAAGTGTGTTTATGTTACTTAGCGTCTTATATAATACTAATGCGGATTGTAAACAGGTCTTACAAAATTACTTCCACGCAGGTTGACTGCTTTTGGAAGTTTCTTAATAAGAAAGGTTTCAAACTTTATTAATAGTACCTACTGATATTCAGTTTTAATTTATGTTACAACAAAATGAATTTGAAACAATGTATCAAATACCTCTTTGGTACATCATGATAAATTGCAAAAAAAAAACTATTATTCATTCAACTATTAAAGGTACCTAGAATATTCTTTTCAAATTTAAATGAGAAAACCGTGAACATAAAGCCTAACCCAATAAAAAAATTGAAATCGATTCACGAATGACAAAAACAAATACGCACAAGAAAACTGAAATTGATAATCTCTAAAACAGACTCTTAAAGTGGGTTTAAAATGAGAAACTTACCACCCCGTTCTCCATGTACTCGGTGAGCATGACAATGAGTCTCGAGTTCTGCTCCCAAATCATTCGCCAAAAGTCTACCACAGTATTGGACAGTGGCGCCTGGCATGCGATGTAATAGTTCCGGATATTTCCTGGACCCTGCAATGAAGGAGATTGATAGATCTATTATAATAATCTTAGACAGACACATTCAACGGAGAGCGACTCGCATCATCGACTGCCAAGATATTTCTGATCGACTTGACACCTTGGCGTTGCGTAGAGATGTAGCTTCACTCTGCATCCTCTATCGCTTGTATCGTGGGGAGTATTCAGAGGAATTGTTCGGACTTATACCGGCTGCAGGTTTCCGCCATCATCCTACGCGCAAAATATCCAACCCCATCACCTAGACGATTTTCACTCCACCACTATGCGCTTCTCCAGAAGCTTTTTGCCTCGCACGAGCAGTCGCCTGCCGTATTTCCGAACCGATACGACCTTCGTGAAGCAGACCTATTGTGAACTAGTATTTTCCCACAGCTTCATACGTTACGTAAGTTCAATATGTATGCTATATATATTTTAAACTCGCATATTAGGATTGATGGTATATTAGGATGCAACCAAAAAATCAAACCCAGGTTCAGGACAATTTTGATTCCCTAATAAAATATTTTATCTTCATTCTAACTATTTATTTTATCGTTGCCGGTAATAGATCTTATTATAAAACAAAGGATCCTCTTACTCAGAAACTCGATAACTATTGGAGGATTTTGATTATGTAAATTGGCTGATTTGATATGGCGATTATTATTGTTGAAGATTTAAAAAATCAATAGCTGTTTTCCAAAGTTCCATACTTAAAATACTCGAATATTTAATATCTCGTGTTCAATAAAGAAATAATTCCTCCTAAGTATTTATATATTCTATACAACGTTGAGATACAGAAGATTTCTTCTTGACACAGATTACCCAACTGGGGAAATACCTCAGCCCCATAGAAAAACCACATTTCTATATCTATTTCCTACAGAATCTATCGATAGCTAGCAGCTACCGCTGCAGGGAATTCCCAATGCAGTTACTCCATTATTGATTTATATGCAATAAAAAATAATAAAAAGAGACGCCTCTGTCTACCCTTGCGGAGATATAGGTGTTAGTATATCTACGTACATATGTATCACTTTCTACAGTAGATACAAAATGTTCTGAAGTATAAAATAAGGAACGATATACACATTATACCTAATAATAACTTAACACATCTCACACACGGCTGTTTAATTCCAAACTAAGCAGAGAGTAGAGTAGAGCCATGCTTAGGCACGAATGGGCCGGCTCGACCGGTGCGATATCACGGCCTCACAGAAAACCGGTTGTGAAGCAACGCTTGCGTTGCATTTCCCTGAATTGAGTGAGGGCCCAATTCCCCCGCCCCCCTTTTCTCTCCCCTCACCTCCTTTCTCCTTTTTTCCATCTCCTCATCCCTCCTCTCTTCTTTCCGCTCCCTGCATCCCCTATCCCTCATCACCCTCAAAGGCGGGCAGCGCACTTGCCACTCTTGAGTTGCAAGTGTCCATGGACGGCGGTGTCACTTACCATCAGGTGACCCGTCTGTTCGTCTGTCCCCCTATAGTATTAAAAAAAAAAAAAAGCTTGGATTATTTTAACCAGACGACTGATAAACATATGTACTTATATCTAAATACATACATATTAGAGATAAATTACATCCCCACTCACAGGACACACATCCACACAGAACAAATAATCATTATTTTCACAGAAATATTTATTTTAGGACCGAACCCTTTTTTTTAACGTGTGGAAGCCCCCTCGGGCCGGCATCCCACCGGGAGTTTCGGTGAAACGGTGTGTCAGAATCGGACCGACTAAAACCACACGGTGTGGCGTACTGCGCTTCAAATAGGAGGGATCCGGGCACAGCTTAGTGAAACATCAGGACCCCCTCCTAACGCCTGTTACTCGCAAAGCAGTAACTCTCTATTAGGCGCTCAATCGCGAGGAGGCAACGTTGACCACTCAAGGGCTGGTGAACGCGCCTCCACCGCCCAGTTCGCCTGCAGGGAATTGGGTCCGAGAGGAGATCGTCCTCCCGGGCCCGCTCCGCCGCCACCTTCTGTGTGGGGATCGAACCCACGACCTCAACTGCTATCAGGGTCACTTCCCACGAGACCAACGTTAATTCGAAATTCTTACCGTGATATAATTGGCATTGATATACTCCGTCGTGGGATCATTTCCAATCCTCTTGAGGGGGACTCTGGTCTCCGGCAGTGGGAGTACATTTGAGTATCTATTCTTGTCCTCACACCCCGGGGGCACTTCATCAGGCCTGACAGTCACGGAGGGAATCTCCGCGAATTCTGCGGTCATGGATTCCACGTCCAATGCAAAACTCGCTAATGCTGCGTACTGCATGGGATGGGAAGTCACCTGAAAACGATTTTGAACCTAAATAATATAAAATTGTAGTCAGTTAAAATAGTCGGGTTATTTAATGGCAAGCCAGCTTTAGCCTTACATGTCTACCTTTTTTATGAGTGACAACCCTAGTAGGTATAGTAGGCATGCATTGGCTAATGTAAGCAATGGAGGTACATAACAGATGATGAAAGGTCGCATAATGAAGGTTCTTATGACGATTACTATTGTGCTGACATTACATTTGTTGCTCTATCCAATTTCTGTAGCTTTGGACGGCCTTGATAGCTATGAACCGCTGATAATTGAACTATTTTTTATGAGATAAACGAGCAGATGGCACCCGATCGTAAACGACTACCACCGCCTATGGACATTTAGTACGTTGCTGGCCTTTTAGGTGAGAGTATGCTCTTAACTTGAAGGTTTGAAGGTCATATTGGTTCATTGTATGCTTAAAGTATTTTTAATAGTGTACTAGTAAAGTATGCCACTCTTTACTAATATTTTTGTTAACTCCTGTAAGTAACAACTTGTATATTCAGGGTTCGCAAGATAATGTTCGGGGGAATTTTAACTGGGAACTTTAGTTTTATCACCAAATTGCTACCCTGAATAAGAAAGATGATACGAACGATTATGATAGATACTCACCTCATCATCATAAGCTGGGTTCCCATAACTCCTTTTGCTGGCCCTCAAGCGGTGATTGCCTTTCCTGTGGCCGACGCTGACGCTGTCTAAGCTATAAGCGTCTAGAGACACCGGTGTACAGCGTTGGGCATAGACTCCTCGACGACCGCGGCGACGAACTACCAACTGAAATAAAGATAATTAAATCAAAATTATGGAAACACATATTCTGTTTGTTTATGTTGCCGTTCCCACTGATTGTTAAATCATTTGTTTTTTCTAATTATTTCGAACATAAATATGTTTATTAACTTATTAATATAGGCGACTTAATTTATTGTGATAGATAAATTTTATGTAAATGTATGTGTGTACGAACAGTATGTATATGCCTACTTACTGTCTGATTAACTAAAATTTGCAAGAAGTTTTTAAATCAATATTTAAATAATAAAAGTTTATTGCATTTTTAACCGCACCGATTTTTTAATAACACAAACAAAAATCAAAGTTTCGGCATTTTTTTTTTTGTAAATGTTATATTTATTAATAAAATTATGTATTAACCAAATAATAATAGCAAACATTTTAATAAATGCACGCTCTTAAATTAATATTTTATATATATGTACGAATCTGTTTAACTGTTGTTTAACAATAAGAGCATACAACCCGTTTATGAATTCGTGTACTAAGATGTTCTTATCTTTAACTGAATGTGGAATGCCATTGATTCAACAATATATTATATCGGAATATAACGCTCACGGTCATCTAAATAAGCCTACATACTGTTCAGATGAACATCGGAAGCAATCTTTTTTTGTATTTATAGACAAAGCTCCGCAAAAAACGAACGAACTGCTTGCAATATATTTGCAAACCTTAAGCAACACTTCCTCGCTACCCTCTTCTCAGCCATCAGTATGGATTCCTATGTAGTAGCTATAGTTAGGCTAAAGACACATTAAAATATATTCTAATCTTTTAAGATATCTATAAAAATAAATAAAATTGGAGTGTCTGTTTGTAATATTAAAATAACCGCTTTTTACTAAGTGCATACGGATGTACACTCGGTACATATACCAAAACAATTTTTTTACAATTTTTGTCTGTCTTTTTGTGGGCTAATCTCTGAAATGGCTGGACCGATTTTGACGGGACTTTCACTGGCAGATAGCTGATGTAACAAGGAGTAACTTAGGCTACTTTTATTTTAGAAAAAAAATAGGACCTCACGAAAAAAATTTAAAACCAATTAAATTTTTTATAATATTCCATTCAAAAAAGAATTTCATAAAAATTAGCATTAGGCATTACGCGAAATACAGAATTTATAAGTTATGATAAACTCTGCGAACTGAACAATAACTTTATTGTTAAATACCGCGCGGACGAAGTCGCGGGTAACAACTTTTTTTTTTATCGTGTGGAAACCCCCACGGGTCATCACCCAGTAGGGTGGTATGACGGACTCGAACCGACTATAACCACACGGTCTTCCGTCACATAGTCCTATTGCCGGGGTCTCAGGTGTACCCTTGAAAGGAAATCCCTGTGCACCCCGACAGACTTGGGCGCCTATCGAACAACTGACGACCCCGCTGTGGTGTAGCAACACTATTCATAGAGGCGCGCGCGGAACACGGCGCCGCCGTCATGGGAGGCAGCAGAATCCCATGCACTCTCGCTAGAGACCATGGACATAATCATGGTCTCCAATGAGAGGCTACCCACACCTATGGCCGCCGCAAAGTCCACACGCTCCTGCATCCATGTAGGGCACTCCACTAGAGTGTGCAGTGCAGTGTCCTCGCGGCAGCCCCCGCAGTGATGGCACACAGACGTTAGCTCCCGGCCTATTCGATACAGGTACTTCCCGAAGCAGCCATGTCGGGTAGCACCTGCGTCATCCGGTAGGAGAGGCTACCATGTCGCCTCCCCAGCCAATCCTCCATAACGGGTCTTACCGCCACGATTATGGCGTGCCCTGCGGGTAACAACTAGTCTATTATATATTCAACAAAAACCATAAAAAAAAATTATCGGCTAAGCAGTATACATTTGATTAGAAATAAGATACACACACATACAAAGTTTATATTTACCCTTTAATATTGAGAGTAATTTTATCAACAGGACGTTAAGTAATTGAGTCTCAGCTCAGAAGTCGCTATGTCATCATTACTACTAGACATAAGCTCATTCATTCAGTAATATTGCCACTAAGATAAACATGTATGTACATTGTAACGGTCCAGCCAAATATATGTATACACATACCTACGTACTCCAACTTTGATCGTTTAATGTTTTTATTTGGAACTCTTTTGTAGCAACTACTGGCACAACATAAAAGACATTTGATTAAAAGAAATATGTTTAAATAAACAAGCATAGGGTGTTTCTTTAAGGAATCGTATCAGGAATGAGGTGATCCGGCAGAAAACCAGAGTAATCGACATAGCCCACCGGATCAGCAGGCTGAAGTGGCAGTGGGCTGGCCATAATAGCCGCAGCACCCACGACCGCGGGGAAAACGAGTTCTTGAGTGGAGACGGCGTCTCGGCAAACGTAGCGTAGGACGCCCACAGGCCAGGTAGAGTGACGATTTGCGCAAGATGGCTGGCAGGAGCTGGATGCGAGAAGCCGAAAATAGATCGAAGTGGCGTGCAATGGGAGAGGCCTATGTCTAGGTATCAAATTCAAATTATTCCTTTCATAAAATTGTTCAACGTTAATTAGATTTTTTTTATATATATATTTGAAATAAACCTTTGGTAAAATGTTAAATTAATATATATATTTTTATAAAAAAACAAGAAGATAACCGCCTTCAAGTGTTTCAGATTTTCCAGACCAATTTCTTAAAAAAAAGGAGTTCTATTTAAAAACTCATTCGTAACGTAATTTAAGAATTATCCTCCCATTCCTAGCCATTAAGGGCGTGTACCTTCCAACAACAGCTCAGCAACATGATTTAATAACAATGGGACTACCGATGGAGTATACAGTTTCGAATAAAATTATTTATCATTTTTTTTTATTTGTAAGCCTACCATAATGACTCCACTTTGCCTGATGGTAAGCAATAAATGGATGTCCATTTGGGTATCGGGCATCATAAAACCTTCTTGTTTAAGTATTCACGTATAAATATGATGTTGATGTATAATCGCTTGTCTGTTACCAAATGGTTAAACCTTATGGGAAGAGGTATAACTCTAATACTTTAGCATACATAGTATAGCTTGTTGTGCATTTTGCCTCGCACAACCAGCCTTCGGAACAAATTGTGGCCTGCCGTATTTCCGGACCGAAACGACTTTCAAACCTTCAAGAAAAGAGCGTACTCCTACCTAAAAGACGAATGACGGCAACAGGATTAGGTATTACGTAAATAGGACTTAATTATACCGGCAAAATGTGGGCGTTGATTACGACTCTGCCAACCCTTCCGGAGATACAGGAGGAGTTTATGCATTTCAATTATAACATATGGTAACACTTAACAGTAAGTGAATAAGGTTTAAGTGGTGACCCAGTAAATGTCACTTGGTAAGTGGCGTGGGTTGTGGGTTCGAATCTTTAAGTGATTATTATTGATACCCCAATTTAAAAAATACATTTAACGTTTTTGCAATAGTAATTGTTCCTGTGTAGAGGGGACTTTACAAATATACAAACAACGGACACAAAAACACCGACACATTCTATTTTGGATGTATTTTGTCGTTTAAGAATCGAACCCACGGCCTCTGGTTCAAGGACACTAGCCACTACACCAACAGTCTAGCCGTGTGGTCTTAATTGCCTATAAAACTATTTGTATAAAAACTTCAGCGACGACGACGCTGGCATAATCGTCCCTTTATTGAGTAAGAAATCCGTAAAAAAAACTCCGTAATATGTTTATTGATATAAATAAGTCTACTACTAAATAAGACTACTCACATGTAAAAACCATATTAAACCATGATGGTCTAGTGGTTTCTGATCCTGACTGCTAATCTAGACAGTAGGTTCGATTCCCTTGGGCAGCAAATAAATTCTATGATGTGATGTGATGATGATGTGCACGATCATTTGTTCTGTGTCTGGGTGTAATTCATCTATAATTTGTATGTATTTAGGAATATATAAGTATGTTTATCAACAGTCAGGTGACTATTGTACAAGTTTGCTGTTATATATTGTAGCTGAGAGGGTATAAGTGTGGTAATATACATACATTCATACAAATATCACGCCTCTTTCCCATAGGGGTAAGCAAAAACCACTTCCTTCTATTTGTTACGATTTGACTCTCGCTTCTTCAACTTTCATTCCGTTCCGCATACAGGCTCGTCGGTTAAAGGTACTTTTGACCTGGCCTTTGCTTAGATTGTCTTGAACTCGGTCCAAGAACATTCGCCTAGGTCTTCCGACAACTCCATTTACCTCTGCCATATAAATTTTATATGGCAGATCTTTTGTCAATCTTCTTTCATTAATCCTTTCGATATACCCGAACCAGTATAGCATACTTTTTTCTATTTTAGCCACTACATCCTCTTTCAAACCACCCTGATCCCTTATCACACTATTCCTCACTCTGTCACTCAATTTCACATCAACGGTGGAGTAGAGTAGGGTCACGCCATTTCTTCCCTTGGGTGTCGTACAAGGTGACTAAGGTATCGGACTGTTATCTATCAGACAGTATATATACAGCCAGGATGACGGCAATAGACTTGCCCCTATTATGTAAGTGGGACCAAATTATAATTGTCAAAATGTGGGCTTTTAAGCGCCTCTACCTACCCCTTAGGGGATACAGGCGTGAGAGCATGTATGTATGTACATATGTATTTATAATATATAAGTAAGTGACTAGCAGCCCATGGACACCTGTAAATCAAGAGTCGCAAATGCGATGCTCTCTCTATAAGGGGAGGGAGAAGAGATGAGGGATTTGGCCTCTGATAACTTCACTCACTCGATGAAACAATACGTGCCTAAGCATGATTGTCCCACGGTAAACGACTACATAATATATACTACCAAATACTTTTAGCAACAGACCCGTTCCGTTCCAAAATGTAGAAGCAGTTTTATATCCGAAGCCAAAACTAAATGATAGAACTGGCCTTCGTGTAAAGGGTTACCTTGAATATTTTTTTTAACAGGCATACTTATACGCTTATAACCTCAAAAGAGTAGGCGTATTAAACGCATTAAAAGGAAAAAGGTGTATAAAAGAAAATTAAACTATAAAGCTTATAATGATGGATTTAGCAATGTAAAGCGTTTTTTTTTTAATAAAAGATACATTAATTAATCGCATCTTCAGATAAATGTGAGCGTGGATCAATATTCATGTCAAAAACATTTTCTTTAAAGTAAGGATCAAGTGCTCAGAGTAAACTCAAAGAATAATTTATTAACAATTCTTACACTTATTCAAAAGACTCTCTGATAACACATTCTACGAAGTTATAAGCAGGTAATAGCTACTCGAGTCGGGTCACACAATCACATACGTCTCGTGAAAATATTGCGGCCCAAGGGCTTCGGTCCACTTGAGAACTTAATTTATGAGGTGCCCTACACGGTGCGCGTTTACATTACATCACGAATTTTAGTTAAAGCGAGCGCTGCTATCATACGCTTTTTATTAGAATGGGGCCATCTCCATCTCTTCCCGTCTGTCTCATAGAAGGCTACTAAGGGACCGGCCAATATATGTATATATCAGCACGTATATAATATACATATAGTCATACAGTGTCCAAAGAAGGACAATATGCGTCTTACATATCTATTTGTAAGTTTTTATGTACTAACACAATTTTCATAATCTGTATACCTTCATATTTATGTGTGAAAATGAAAAAAAAAAACATATATTAGTATTTATAAACTAGGAGGGTAACCCGGGATGAGAATTGTGGTTAGCAAAACGTAGGCGTCTGAAACCGTTGCGTTGTATGTTGTATATATTAAGGCGTGACTAGGATGGAAAAAAATAAGATATTTATATATCAGAGGAAGTTGAGAAGTTACTGGACTATCCTGGTATGGTCATGTGATGGGAGGGAAGGCCAAAACGGGTGATTTAGTGAGCTTTATGTATGGAAATTGAAGGAGATGACTGCAGTAAAAATGATAAATGGGCTGCGAGAAAGCGGGTATGGCTAGACAGGGCGTTAGTAGGTTACTCGCCAAAGGAAGAGGAAAAACATTACTCACACCAAGAAAAAAAATATTATCGCTTTTATGAAATGATAGGACGACCACAAAAATATATTTTGCATCACTTTTAATTCTGCTTACTATGCTTATTTACATACAAACTATATGTTTTATTGGTTGTAATACCGTGGTTTGGGATACTATGCGCTCATTCTAAAACCACACACATTATAGGAATATGAGACTTACTCTTAAATTATGAAGAAAATGCCCCATTGGTACATTGATTCTTTTGGCATGTTAAAAGCATGTGTAACGAGGGAGATTTAAACGTAGCTTAATGCGAGACATTCAAACGACAATATATTGAACTAGTAAAATTATAAAAAAAGCCGATCACTTTAGAACCTTATGTTTGTGTTTGTTAGAACAGTGGCAGATATTTCCTATAATGTTACAGCCCGTCTGTTACAGGGAATAGGTCGCCTATTATTACCCGACTGCGTAAGAAAGAGGGTAACACTATATATACGTACTGCCTACTAAAAGTAATCTACTGCCATAGAAAAAAAATAAATGGTTAACTTGACGTAAGCAACATTGGAAACGAAAACAAAAGGTCCGTCATCAAGCTGGCTTTGTTTATAATTTGCATTGTAAAAACATCCTCGACTGCGCGATACTGGTGACACCTACACTTACTAGGAACATAGGTTAAATAAGTACGGTTAGCAAAAATACGGGTCGCACAACATGCATTCCATTTACTTACATATAATTAAAAAAAAAATTAAGAGCATTATTAACTTCTATTCAATATTTTACGATCCAAGTTTTTATAAGGATACACAACACTTTTTTACACAACTTTTTTTTAAGCGGTGTGTAGTCTCACCCATCGTCTGAGAAGGCTCTGGCAATCCCACCAGTTACTCAATGTCCTCAGAATTTCACTTTCACGTCCTGTAAGAATCGTATACTCTCGCGACGGTAAACAATCCCGACGCACTACATAACGGCGACTACCCTATAAGCACCCTAAAGGCATTATTATAACTATAGGGGCGTTGTATGCCTTCTGTGTTTATTTGGTCCACAAAGTGCAAGTGTAAAATGTTTGACAATGGGCTCGTCATAGTGTAATTTTGCTCCCCCTGAGTACATCGTGCTTGGTGCCAGCATATTACTTCGGACAGACAGGCAGCCTAGACAGCCTGATGGATTCCGACTAGGGCGTGACAGAAAAATCAGTGTTGCATAGATGGGTAATAAGTGTGTTTAAGAGTTTAAGACAGAGAAAAGTACTGAGAGGTAGGTCTTACATTTCTGTTATCTTTTTATTTACATTCGCTGTGTTTACTGAGAAGAAAAGAAAAGATAATAAAATCAGAAAGATAAATGAAAAAGTATTTTACATTATAACTCAGAATTAAAACTCGTAACAGACCACAGACAACAAGTAAATCAGAAAATAAGAAAAAGCTACGTATGAATAAGATAGACCCCATTACGATAAACGACGACGACGAAGAACCGACTTTATTACGATGAATTAAGAAACGGAGGAACCTACAATCGAATTATTGAGAAAAAATGTTACCAGTTTGAACTAGATTTTAAGAAAGTTAAGTATTTATTTATACTCATGCCTATCCATGTTTCACCTTCCTATTTATTTTAATCATTACTTATTATTTATTTTTTTTTACCCACCGTACATCATTCAACTCACAATAATCCTGGTCCCATAAGGCGGCGGGAGCAAGCGCGTGGTCGCATAGCGCATGAGCTCAGTGACGTATCACCCGTCAACCAGCGTGTGCGCAACTAAACGACTATCGTTTATTAGAATAATTTTGTTCCGGTTTTTAAATTTTTGAATATCGATTGCCTATTCGCATTTCAAATATTTATCGTTTTTATTCTAGATCTTTTTTTTCTGATTACATTTTATCTAAGCGATAGTCGTTAGCCACTGAGTCATTTCTTTTTAACTGTGATTATAAAGGGCGAGGCAGTGTTAGGTAAGCATTTCTGTTTTTTTTAAATCAAAGTCAGGCAAAGGCAACAGTTACATTTAGCCTATATATGCTTATATATACATCCCAATTCTTCTTTTTAAATATTCGTCCACCACTGTGTCTAAAATACAGGCCACAGCCTAGTTATGAAGACAGCACTAGTACCTTTTTGAAACTTAAAAAACTAAAATTTTATTATTTTCTTGTTAGGAACGGCTTCTTTCTGTTCAATTTTGTTTTATGATGTGTGGCTTCATCATCGTGTACAAGGTGATATTGAGAGTGTAGTTCCATCCATTTTTAGATTAAGAACGTGTAACTGATAATCAACAGACTTAGTGCTCAATAAATATTTTTAAATATTAATAAATGTTCTACAAAACTTATGTTATCTACAAAGTTTCCACACAATGTGTTTTTTAATTTTTCATGTCAATTTATATATTATATTGATATGCTTATACCAGTATGTTTATTATACTCACAATTCTGAACAACTCTGGAATATTACATTTTTAGTATTAATTGAATATAGTATTATTTTTTTTTTCATATGGACTCAGTCTCTTTCGATTTTAATGAAAAATATCCCACATTTAAATTGCCAATTCACAAAAAAAAAAATTTTTTTATTTATTTATTATTATTGGTTATTTTTATAGATTTATGTTTCTCGAGGAGTACACTAAAAAATATTTATATGACTTGTACACAGCGCGGAATGGAAAAATATTGTTTTGGTACTTAATATATTTTGATTGTGATTATCATTAAATCATGTTTATAGCTTACATGTTGATGTAAATTTATCATTAATAACGGTCACTGCACCTATAGTCGGAACGTTTTTGTATTCAACAGAACAGAATAGAATATATAGAAATAATATCTAGTTTGGTGAAAATGGTAACCGTATGACATTGTTTGAGCGTTTTGATATTTTAAAATCGGCCGATCTATTAACTATCGGAAATCTCTACTACTATCGGATCTATCTACTATCGGAAGAGATTGTGGGACAATAGATACATACGATAATATGCTCACGGCTGTATGCCCTAAGGGGTAGAGAGAGTTGTAGTAAAAAGTAGTTTGAATTTGGTCCCACTAACGTAGTACGAGGCAAGTCTAATGCCATTGACTGGGCACTGTAAACTGGTTTACTTATAGAGAAATAATACAAGTCGTAAAACATCACCACCACCATTCTTAAGAGCAGTAACCAAAAACGAGTGTGTGTATAACATAAATAAAAGATTTGTATATCATGAAATTACATACAAATATTTTATTTACATACAAATCTTTAATATATATAAGTAATGAAATATTTATATAAGTAACGCAATTACATACAAATCTTTTATTAATATTAACATACACACGCCCACGGCGGTATTCCCGACGGGATCTGCAGATTTAAGTCTAAATTAAGTCCCATTAATGTAATAGGGCACAAGCCTATTGGCGTCATCCGCGTACTTTAGGAATGTATTTAATATTAATTGGGAGTATTTTGAAAGGGAATAAAATGGGAAGGTAATGGAAGGAAATTAAAACAATGTGATAACTTGAGGACGTTGTGATCGCATACCTGTACTCGAACTGTCTGTAGCCGGCAGGTCCGATACAACTGTCTGTAGGCGTAATATAATGTATATATATAATGATAAATCTACATCACAAAATTATTTAACCCGTGTGGAAATCGAACCCAGAACCTCTGGCTTGGCAATCAGGATCACTAACCGCTAGCCCAACAGGTCTGTCATCACAATATACCTCAGACAACGCTCACACTAAAAGCGTTTGTATAAGTCCCGGAGACTTTACAAATCTTCAAACAACTGGTATCAATAACACCCAAACACAGAACATGAGCATGAATAACACTCTTTTTGCAAAATGTGGGCATGACAAATGTTATGTAAGGGGTCGCCCATTAATCACGTGAGGCTCAAAGGGGCGAGAGGCGAAAGAGAGGGGGGGGGGAAGTAAGATATCGACGTGGACTCGCCGTTGCCAGGAAACGATTTTCCAATCTGCTTGTCAACTTGTTAATTTGAACAAAATCTCGCAAATCCCTGTCAAGTCCGTAAATATATTTATGTACCAGTAGAAATAAGCTGTAAGCAGGGGGGAAGATTAGTCTAAAACCTCACCCCGTATCAATAGGGGGGAAGGGTGCATAAAGTAGCCACATGTTTAATGGACGACCCCTAAGTTTAAAGCAAGATGCATAACTGAAAGTAAAATACGATTAAATATTTCCTAGCTATTGTTTTGTGAACCTAAACTGTAAAATGTATGAAACAAAAGTACCAGGGCATCATAACTTTACAAGCGTTCTCCAAACTTGTGACCGACATATCTAACGGGCGTCCAAGTATGCCAATTCTCGTAACAAACGATAACCGTATCTCGGTGTCGGGTGACCACATTAGACCGCCTCGAGTTGCAAACCAAGGAATTTTTATAGCCAGACACCATGCAAGACAACTTCCGATGTGATATTAGGATGCCTTGCAGATATTTCTGTACGTGTGTGGCGATTTTATGGTTGAATACAACGGTTGTAATTTTGTTTTATTTTGATTATACGTTTAAAACATAGCTTGAGGCAGATGATGCTTCGTTCTTTTTTTTACGAATGATTCTAAGCAATACAAAGATCTTCCTTTAGTAAGAACTTTTTTCGTTCATGGAGAGTAATATATCGTTCCCTTAATATCTTTTTTTTTAAATTTGAAATTAATGTTAAATCATTAACTAGATATTTAGCTGAACACTCGGAGATATGTCAATAATTATTATTGCTTTGAATGAGCTAGATGATTGTCAAGTCAAATTAACACTCAATCGATCTCGATCTCGATCCCACTGGCACTTCCAGGGATTAGACCGTTTAAACAAACAAAAAAACCTTTCAGTTTTCTTTTATTAGTTTAAATTTAAGGTTTTACTGCATACAATTAATACACTCACAGGCACAATTAACCGCCCACCTATATTTTTCGTCACCCTGTTTGTTTATGTTAACTGTGGCTTATCTACTGTTTTGTTTTTAGTTAAGTGGGTACTTTAGCAATAAACTAAACACTTAAAAACACTTATTTCGACCCTTAAATTTGTATCGCCGAAGCGTTTTTAGAATTTAGTCTCTGTTTGACATTGTTGCAGTAACGTTACATTGATTACATTTCTTGTTCTTGTCTGCTATCGTGTACGAACATTGTTTAATTTGAGTTTTTAGTGTACGATTATTGTTTGTGACTGAAAAAAATGCCACTGGATGCAACTGGTGCTGCTAGGGCAGTGACTTTAGCTGACGCTGGGTATAGCCAACGTCGCATCGCTCGTACGCTTGGTGTACCTCGAACTTTTTTTTTTTTTTTTTTTTTTTTATATTAGCCTACCATAGTGACTCCACTTTGCCTGATGGAAAGCAATAGGTGGAGTCAAAGAGTGGTGGTCACCATCCTCATTGCATGTGTAGTCAATGCAGCATGGTGACCCACACTATGGCGGCCTGGTGAGATGCTTTTTCACGCCCCGCTTAAAAGACCCGGGATCATAGTGGGAAGGAAACACGTGCGCTGGTAGAGAATTCCAGGCTTTTACCGATCGGCACAAGAAAGAAGAGCCAAACCGTTTAGTTCGGGTACGTATATTTTCGACGCACAAACGGTGACTCCTCAGGCCAGCACATGTAGTCCTGTAGAGGAAGGGAGAAGGTGGGACCAATTGGAAGAGCTCATCAGAACACTCCCCGTGATGTAGGCGATAGAGGACTGCCATAGAGGCGACATCTCTTCGCAACTGCAGAGGCTCAAGAGACTGGGTGATCTCAGGACAGTCGATAATGCGGACTGCGCGCCGCTGCAACCGATCGAGAGCGTCAAGCAAATACTGCGCATAGCCGTCCCAGAGATGAGAGCAGTACTCCACGCAGGAGCGAACCTGGGTCTTGTACAAAAGACACAGTTGCTCGGGCGAGAAGAACCGTCTCACCTTGTTCAAAACGCCGAGCTTACGCGAGGCCGCTTTAGTGACACTCTCGATGTAATCGCGCGGATTGAGATCCCGGCAAATATCCATACCCAGAATACTTAGCCTATCCTGCAGTGGCAGTTGAGTGCTCTGAAGAGTAGGAAGGGGAAGGAATGGAGACTTTTTGTTAGAGAACACACACGCTTGTGTTTTCTTGGCGCTGAACTCGACCAGATTCTCACAGCCCCATTGGGAAATGCGGCTCAAGACCCGGTCGAGCTCAGCGACAAGCTCCTGTCGTTTTTCCTCAACGTCTGCCAGCTTGGCAGTAGGATGCCCGAAATATCGCCCGTGCACTGTACTGTCGTCTGCATAACAATGTATATTGCCAAGGGCCAACATGTCATTGATATGCAGAAGAAACAGCGTAGGCGATAGGACGGAGCCCTGAGGTACACCAGCGCTTACCTCGTGGAAGTCTGAGGCCGCGCCGTCGCAGAGAACCCTAATGCGGCGCTTTTCGAGGAAGGCAGCAACCCAGTTGCAGAGTTTAGGTGGCAGACCAAATGCAGGAAGTTTGGAGAGAAGCGAGCGGTGCCACACCCTATCGAAGGCCTTGGCAATGTCGAGGCTGATGGCCAAGGACTCCCCATGCCTATCCATAGCCTCACCCCAAAGGTGTGTGACGTACGCTAGAAGATCACCCGTGGATCGGTTCGGCCTAAAACCATATTGCCGATCATTTAACAAGGAGTGATCCTCTAGGTGGCGGATTAGTTGGGTGTTGATGATCCGCTCGAACACCTTACAGAGTATGGAAGTGACGGCTATAGGTCGGTAATTGGCTGGATCGGAACTACAGTGCGGGATGCCATCAGACGCTTTCCGGAGACTGGTTCATACACGAGAATGTCAGGTCAAGGCCGACATCGGTGCACCTCGGCTCTGGATGACCGCTTTGTTGTCAGTAACGTGCTAAGAAATCGCTTTTGCACCGCTACTGAAGCACGCACACGTCTGTTTGAGGTGAGAAATGTCACTGTAAGTGAACGTACGATAAGAAGAAAACTGGCTGAAAGGAATCTGAGAGCTTTTCGTCCAGCTCGCGGTCCACAGCTGCTTGCACAGCATTGTAGAGCAAGACTTGCCTTTGCACGAGAATATGCTGACTGGACTACGGAGCAATGGAAGAACGTACTGTTCTCAGATGAGAGCAAAATAGCCTTAAGGGGTCCAGATGGACGTCAGCGTGTTTATAGGCACCAAAATGAACGGTTTGCTCCATGTGCAATAATCGAAACCGTGGGTTATCAGGGAGGATCCATAATGGTTTGGGGAGGTATCTCTTACGAGGCTCGTACCGATCTAGTGGTGTTTGATAGAGGCAGTGTGACTGCTCAAAGATACGTGGAGGAAGTCTTACAAGACCACGTCATACCTTTCGCACCATTTATTGGTGAAAACTTTAAATTAATGTACGACAATGCTCGATGCCATACCGCAAGATCCGTCACTCAATACCTCGATTAGGTCGGGATGATTCAAGTTTTGCCATGGCCGTCACGCAGTCCCGATCTTAACCCAATTGAGCACATTTGGGACAACCTAATAAGACGTATTCGAGCAAGAATATCAGCCCCTGCGACCTTACAAGAGCTCAAGACGGCTGCGATAGAGGAGTGGCATAATATCCCTCAGTCGGATATTCAAGACCTCGTAGATGGATTGCCAAACCGACTACAAGAAGTCATCAGGGCCCGCAGTAGTAATACTCATTATTAAAATTTAAATAAAAAGAAAGCGGAAGATTTTTTCTAAATTAAAGTCATCACATTTTCATGCAGATTTTATTTAACCTTAATGGCTGCTTTTAACATAACTTCCATCAAATGTGGTCAAAATTTTCTGACTACTGAAAATTGAAAGAAATACAAGGTGGGCGGTTAATTGTGCCTGTGAGTGTAGTTACACAAACATTGTATTTCTAAAACATTGTATTTATTATATTCAAAAAATAGGTATAGCACTTTACTTACTCTCTTGAAGAAAGTGCGTTTAGAAGGCTCTATATATGACGCTATAGTCATTTACATACATTCTACTCACGCCTGTATCCCCAAAGGGGTAGACCTAGGACCACATTCTGCCGATTAAAATGTTGTTCGATTTACGTAATAGGAGCAAGCCGCTATTTTTGGGCATTGAGGGGAACACTTGAAGATTATTGACAGGAATGGGAAGATAGAAAAGGGAAAAGAAGGGATTTTGCTTGTACAAATGTATTGGGGAGTATAGCTCAAGCAAGTGAGGGTCGCATACCTATAACAAAATAATCATGCTGGAATTAATTAGCAGAAAATGATTATTAATCTAATAGTAGTTAGGACTAACTTCTCGGCGCGAGACAGGTCAAGTTATAGGTATGCGACCCTGACTGATTTAAGCTTTTGCTACGAATATACATATATATAATTGAAATATCAAGAAAAATAAAGCTTTTAATTTTTAAGAAATATCTTAGTGGGTGGGATTTTGTATATAGGAACTATATCGACACTTATAAAGCAAATTCGTATCTATATTTTGTGTCGGGAAGCATGCAGTGATAGAGCCATGCTTAGCCACGAATAGGCCGGCCCGACCGGCTCGATACCACGGCCTCACAAATAACCAGTTGTGAAGCAACTTTTGCGTTGCATTTCGTCGACAATAGTGAGATTTCCGGAGGCCTAATCTCCCCTCTCCTCTTTCTCTAACTAACCCCCCTCTCTTCTTTCTCCTCCCCGCATCCCCGTCCCTCATCACCCTCAAAGGCGGGCAGCGCACTTACGACTTGCAGGCGAACTTGAGTTGCAGGTGTTCATGGAAGGCGGTCTGTCCCCTATATGACATAAAAAAAACTCAAGTTTTTCTAATTTTTTATGTCATTATTATTCGCGGATTTTTCGGGACCATTCCTTAATCGTCTTCACATTTGGTTACCCTTGTAAAGATAAAGGTATACCAATAAAATATTAAAAGAAGATAGCGAATCAAAATCTATGTCTGTTATTTTTTTTTTTATTATTTCGTTATTTAAGACCTTAAATAACGAAATAATAAAAAACAGCTCAGACAGCTCAAACAGCTAGGGTCATCAGCGACCTCTGTAGGTTTGCAATATTAAATTAAATTATAGTGATTAATTAGTTTTAGGAATTTAACAGTCTTTTCTATATTTTCTAAACAATTTTTTAAATTCTTAGATAGTTTAGCTTCTAATGTTTCTGTATTGTACATGTGACATTAGATTAATTAGTGCTTAATAGTTAAGTCACTATCACATCTTGAACATTTTTTTTTAGCTTCCTTGGTAATAAGATGTATATGAGTTACATTACAATGTCCTATTCTTAGTCTATTTAAAACTACTTGATCTCTTCTGCTGTTTGTCAGTAATTTCCCTTTTTCAAAAACTGTTTTTCTTATCTCATACGGAGCAGTATTATTATCATTTACCCAATAGCTATTCCACAACATTTTTACCTTTAGCTTAAGATACTTTACTACATCTTGCGTATTAGAGGTAATGTTATCACAATGATCATACTTAGTAGCTTCCTTAGCTTCTATATCTACCCTTTCATTTCCGGGAATACCTTTATGGCTAGGTATCCAGATTAATTCTATAACAAAATCATTATTGATTAGATTAAGTAGGTTCTCTCTTATTAGGTTTATTAATGGTTCTTTATTTCTAATATTTGTTAAGGCCATGAGAGACGACATTGAATCCGAAAAAATGAGACTTTTGTTGACGCTCATTTTGTTCTTAATTATTTCTAGACATTTCAGGATAGCAACTGCTTCACATGTAAAAATAGATGCGTAGTCTGGTAATCTATACTTGTAGCTCTCACTTCCCGAAACTATAGCACAACCAGATCTTCCTTTAAAAACCGAGCCGTCAGTGTAATAATGTACATAGTCCGGATAGCTATCTTTAATTTGGTTAAAAAGATTTTTATAAATGTAATCAGGAGTGCTATCTCGGGGGTGTTGGTTAGCTATATCTAAGTTAACTACAATATCATTTTTTTCCCACGGCGGTTTTTTAGGATGCTCTCGAGGATAGGTAGGAGGAAGTTCAATTCCAATTTCATTTACATATTTTTTAACTCTTAATCTTAATGGGAGAGGAAGAGATGGACAAAGGTTGTATTCGATATCAGATTGTAAGGTGGTTTTTGAAAGAAACGAATCCTTGTAATTAGTTGTATGATTGACTGCAAATATAAGACATAACTCTTTTCTTCTTAACATTAGTGGCATTTCGTCTGCCTCAACTAGGATACTGTTAACTGGGCTAGTTCTAAAGGCTCCTAGGCTCAATCTTAGGCAGGTGTTATGTGTGCTTTCTAAAAGTTTTAAAATATTAGGAGAAGCAGAGTCGTATATGATAGAACCATAATCGATTTTTTGTCTAATTAATGCTTTATACGTGTTTTTGATGCATGTACTGTCCGAACCCCATTTAATAGATGATAAAATTTTAATAACATTCATCCTAGTATAACAGTCCGATTTTAATTTTTTTATGTGAGTAACCCAATTCATTTTTTGATCAAATGTTAAACCTAATATTTTAATGTTTTGTACTTCTCTAATTTTAAAATTATTTATAGTTAAACATATTTTATCTTTGCTTTTCCTATTCGACATAATCATGACTTCAGTCTTTTTCTCGGAAAATTTAAAACCAGTATGTTTACACCATTCATTTACTTTATCCAAGGTAAGAGGCAAGAGAATCTCTGTTGGTTTTAGAGTATTGCCACTACACAATATTGTCAAATCATCTGCAAATAAATAACCTTTCACAGGTTTCTCTACAACTTCTAAAACATTATTTATAGCTATGAAAAAAGAATGACACTCAAAACCGATCCCTGGGGTAGGCCATTTTCTGTGCAGAGCGGATCAGAAAGCATACCATCAATTTTGACCTTTATTGTTCTATTAGTCAAGAAGTTTATAATAAAGGCAAGAATGTTACCTTTTACATTGAACTGTTCCAAGATTAAAATAACCCTATGTTTCCACACCAATCGAGGGCAACCACTACTACTTTATTTTTATTTGCAAAGGATGTGAGTATATCATGTTCTAATATAATTGATTATGTTCCAAATACCACCTCAATCTACCACTTACAACTTTTTCAAACAATTTACATAAATTACAAGTAAGAGATATGGGTCTATAGCTTGTGGTCAACGTAGAGGTTTTTCCTGGTTTTGGTATAGGTATTACAATGGCCTCTCTCCACTGATCAGGGAAAACTTGATTAATCCAAATGTAGTTGTAAATGTCTGTGAGACGTTCAAGAGCTAAGCTAGATAGATTTTTGATTAACGTATTTGATATATTATCAGGGCCCGGACTAGAATCGCCTAACTGGTGTATAATTAAGAGAAGTTCATGTGGTGTGAACATTTCATTCATAGGATTGCTGTTATCCTGTAAGTTGAATACAGTGTTGGAACCTTCTGTGTGATTCTTATATTGTAGGAAGTCTTGATCATAATTACTGGAGCTAGAGTTCGTGGCAAAAGCTCTCGCTAGTAAATCAGAGTTTATTTTTGGATCAGTACTTAATTCTCCTTGATTATTTTTTAAGATAATAGTTTCTTTTTTCCTTCTTTGTCCATTAATTGAATTAATTTTTTGCCATATGATTCCTATCGGAGTATAACTATTTATCGATGATACGAACTTTTCCCAGCTTGCCTTCCTACTTTCTTTAAATATTCTTCTAGTTCTCGCTCTATTTTTGCGATATTCTATTTTCAGTAATTCTAGATTATGTAAGTTTCCTTGGTAATATTTTGGCTCTCTTGGTGTTTTCTCTTTTCCTTTGTATATACTCTGTAGGCTTTTTTTGTTCCTTTTAGTGATTTAGAACATTCTTCATTCCACCATGGAACTTGCTTCTTTTTTGATTTCCCCGTAGTTTTAGGTATGTATTTCTCAGCAGAGCTGATTATTATTTGATTATATTCATCCACTAATTTATTGATACATTTATGAGAGGACAGCTTTAGTTTATCTAACTGTTTAATCTTATGATCGATTTCTGAACGAAACCTGGGCCTGTCTGCACTTTGATACTTCCAATGTTGGGAAATGTTTCGAATATTAGGAGCTAAATCTATTCTTGATGTAATGATGATAGGAAAATGGTCACTATCGTATAGATTGTCCAATGCATTCCAGTCGAAATAAGTTGATATACTTCGTGAAGCAAAAGCTAAATCAATACAACTGGTATTACCATTACTACTATTGAAATGAGTAGGTTGATGAGAATTAAGGAGAATTAAATTGTCACGTAAATCCAACCATTCAGCTATGATTTTACCTTTATGATTTGAACCCCAATGAAAGTGGTGACTATTAAAGTGTCCCAGTAGCACGAATGGCATTGGAAGCTGGTTAACTAAGTCATTCAAGTCTTTTTCACTAAAGGGGTAGCTATTGGGTAAATATATATTACAGATAGTTAAAGCTAGGGGGAATTTAATTTTTACAGCTATTACTTCTAAGGGGCTATTGATATTAATAAGTTCAGGAAGTGTGTGGGGCTTTACATAAGTAGCTACACCACCACTAGCTATACTGCTGTGTGTGCGATTTTTATAAAAACTATCGTAATTTTTTAACTTAGCACAATAGTTATTAGTCATAATATATATTAGTATTAGTATATTATTATAACATCATTTAGTATTAGTTCTATACTTTCAAATCTGGCTTGGAAACCATTAACATTCCACTGCAAAATATTCATTATGGATGTAACCAGATCAAAGGAATGTGCAATAACTAACCAAAGGGAAATAAAGAGAATACTATATATAAAAAAAATAATTAAGGATTGTTACTTGTTGCCTTTTCCTTTGAATAAATGTCTTGAAGTTTTCTGGTAAATCTTGAACATCTGTTTTTTAAATTCTTATTCATTTTGGGGTGAAGGAACAAACACATGTTGATTAATTCAGGGACATTTTCTGTGTAGTCTTTGATTACTTCTTGAATATTTTGTTTATTGCGTGATGTATCAAAAAGGCTTATGAAATGTTCTAATGTTAAAGGAAGGGAGGTTTGGCATTCTTTAAGTTCAATTTTAATGTCATTCCAAACTTGTTCTTCTGTCCTGTTGTCAAGAGTTTTCTTTTTCTTGTTAATGGATTTGTTGACTGGTGCCAGTATCATCTGTAAAGTCACTTATTTGTAGGGACTCTTCGATAGGAGGATGAATTTGATCAGGTTCTGATTGTGATGGTTCTGATGCGGTATTTGAATGAATCCGTTTAATGCCTTTATTATTCTCTTGAGCACTGACTGGTAATTTAGTGGTAATTATCTGTGGTTTGATGAACTCAATAGGAGGGTAGTTTGAATTTTCGTTAGTTTCTTGAGTCGAATTATTTAGGTATTGTGTAGACTCCTGTTGTTGGTTAGTTTGAGGACAGTATTTTGCCAAATGACCAATACCACTGCACACAAAACACTTCATTGATTCGTTTGTTAAGTAAATCCAGTAGTTGGTATTTTCATAATTAATTTGCATTGACTCCGGGAGTCTTTTTTCATCCTCCGGTGAAACATACAATTGACGTCGGAAACTCATAATATGAGAAAAGCCTGGGTCCGGAATGCCTACCCTCATATACGTAATGGGTGACAATATTTTTACATTTATTTGTTTAAATTTTTCTTCTATAACTTCATGTGGAATGACAGGGCAAACATTGGATAAAACGATTCGTTTGTTTCTAGTTATTAGCGGTCTGATATTCAATAAATTGTCTTTTACTTTGAGTTTCTTGACAACATCAACCAGTTCGTCAGCGGTTTGTTTGGAGTCTAAGTACACACAAATTCTTGAGTTTGCTATACGTGAAATAAAGCGGATGGACGATGGCTTGATGATAGTGGAAAGCGATACTAAGTAATCTCGTAGCATAATTCCGTTGATTGAATCAATTACGACTGCTTGGTCTTTCTTTGGGTGAATAGTTTTAGAGGTAACGTTGGCGTAACTTGCGGTGGGGGTACTTGTAAAATTTTCCATGATTGTTTAAGGGGCCCCTGATACCAGGAGCACCCTTATAATAAAAACTATATTATATTATTAATCCGCACGTTTGAACACTTAAAATATAAATTACTTGCGTCGAGTCGGCGCATTCATCGGAATGCGATAAACGCGTGAACCGAACAGCGGTCGCCGTGTAACTGTCTGTTAATTTTATATGGCTTAAAGAACGAAAATGATAAGATTTTGATTAAATTCATTATGTGGATGGATCCCTGACCTTGTTAAGCCTTTTGGCTTAGGTTTCTACTCTACATTATTATGATATAAAATGTTGACTATAGAACCAACGTAAAACCTTCTTTATTTTATTATAAAAGCATACATATCTAGTTGCTAAATGCATCTCCTATTATTTTTCAGGTTCTTGTACCACAAAGCCACGCAACTGATTGACGCTCTTTAAAAAAGGTATGTTATTAAAAAGGTCAATCCCCTTTTATTACCTAAACGTATACAATACTGCAGTAGCGTTATTTGTTTCATATGGAGTCTGTTATCAATTAAAACATATGTTAAATTTTTCCTTGTTTAATTGATATAATATGATTTTATTCTTTAGTAACCTATGGTCAGAAGACTGGGACTTCCCGGCATCAGCCAGTTCGAGTTATAGGTACGGGAACCTGACTGGCTTAAGCTAATTGCTTATACTCCCCAATCTATCTATATAAGAACAATATCCCTGTCCTCCCCTTTCTATCCTCCCTTTCCTGTCAATATTCTCCAATATTTTTCCATCCCAATTTCTCATTCCCGAAAGTGCCGGATGAGGAATAGCCGCTTATTTAAATGTTTAAATAATAATCGGCAGAATGTGGGCGGTAGTTACGCTTACATTAATTATTCTTTAAAAATATCAAAATCACATAATTTTGCCTATTATAGAATAGAATAGAATAGAATAGAATATACTTTATTGTACACCTTAAAACAAAAATTTACAGTCCTTATGCAGAATAGAAATGTACAATGGGCGGCCTTATCGCTAAATGCAGTTTCTGCCAGGCAACCAAAAATTATAAATATTAAGTTAAAATTTCAATTCAGCTCGAAGACATGATGACTAGGTTTTTAGGGAGGAGACATACTCGGAAAAAAGGAGCAATCATTTTCGTGTGTTGGTTCCTGAGATGAACATATGTATATATAGTAAAGAACCTTTGGTGTTTATAGTATGTTGTAGTCAGTCGAGCTTTTGTCGGTTATAGTTCATTTTTATGTATTCTATCAATAGCGAATTCAATAATGTTCGATTTAAAATCTTTGAATTCACACATTCCACCTGCATCTATGAGAAACTGATATTATAATACCTGGAAATTAAAACGATCATAACTTATACATGGGTTTCTTTACAATTTTTCTTTTTTGTAGCTGCATGTAAAATATGTATGTTTTCAGTGACTAATGTTAAGTATTCCATTTTCGGTGTATAAAATTTATTTTAACAAAAGTAAATATACTTATAGCCTATATATATATATATATCGTCACAGAAAGTTGTGATCACATTTCACACATTTTTGCTCTACCACTGTTCAAAGTTTGTTCTGTAGTTAATTGTGTTTTTATTTATAGTATTGCAATTATTACAAAAAATAAAATACAGTTTCAGATGTCCCGTTGCGTCAACCATTCAAATCTACAACGTTCTCCAAAGTAGTGAACGTAATTTATCGTGAGTTCATCCTATAGATATTATGCTCATTACTTTGGATATGTTGTACGACCACTCAACTAAAGAAGACTACTGCAAAACTCAAGGCATCTACATAGAAGATTGTAAAGAAAAGAAGATAAGACATCTACATAGAAGATAGTAAAGAAAAGAAGATAACAATATCAAGTTTTGATACCCTTGTGCTAAATTAATAATTTTCTTTTCGTTTGCATAGTTATGTCATTTAGGTATTATGTATATAAAGGGCTGACTACACTATATGACTGCTGTTCCAGAGATACCGGGTGCGATTCCCAGTAAAAATTTAATTGGTTTGCGGTCAGGGCGCAGCCATTGATTATGTTTTTCACATGTGGGATTTGTTATCATATTTAAGAGTTAGTTTCTATTTATTTTGTTGGAACTCTCCCCTTTTGAACTTACATATTTAATGAATGCCCTTTTAAGCACATTACTGGTAGTTTTTTGAGTGTATGTATGTAAGTATGTATAGCCTAGTCGACTTGGTAAATTTTGTGTGTTTCTATGTGCAGTGTCATAAAAATTGTCTTAATATATATAAAGAGGATCAAGATAATGCCATTGTGTTTTAAATACGTTTTTTACTATCGTCTTCATCGTATGTATAATACGAGTGCCTAAATAACACATCTTATCAAACACAGGGTACAATATGTACATACTATGAACAGTGATGTAGTTTGATATGTTACACCCCGGCATACAAAATTTCATGAAAATCGTTTCAGCCGTTTCCGAGATGAAGATTATATGTTTACAAATATACAAGAATGGCTCGTTTAAAGGATCAATGCGAATTCAACTCACCAGTAATCCAATTAGTAAAATTAAAGCAACGACACCAATTGTGCTGACTGCGATCGCTATAGCCGCCCCAGATCCAGAATCCACTGATTCAAATACTCTCGAAGACGCCTCTGTTGTCATATCACCGTCATAGCTTGTTGTATCTTCATTGATCGTTTTCGTTATATATTCCGTATGTTTTGCAGTTGCAGCCAAAGTTGTATCTTGAATTTTCGCCCTATGCTGTGTAGTGGTTTCTTGAATCACTTCCGTGGTAGTAGGTACTTCTGTTTTAGGTATTATAGTTGACGTTCTTATAGTAATAGGTATTTTAGTTACTCCAGAAGTTGTTTTGATAGTTTCTGTAGTGACTTCATTGCTGTTGCTATTGCCGTCTGGAGAATCTGTCAACTTCTGCTCTTTAGCCGAGCTTTGTGTGGTAATGGGAGATATAGTTGTTGAAATAATTGTTTGTTCTTTTTCTGTATTTATTTCAGTGACTACTTCTACTACAGTTGTTGTTGTATCTTCAACTATTTCAGGTATTATTGTAGTAGAAGGAGCTTCAGAAGTTGTAGCTTCAGTAGTTGTCGGAAGTCGCTCGGTAGTGACTGGTGCAGTACTTGTTTCTAGAACTGTTGTTGTCATTTCCTCAGTTAGCTGAGTAGTTGATTCTGTGCTAGTTGGGATTACAACAGAAACTGAACTAGTTTTTGTCGGGGTCTCAGTAGTTTGAACGGATTCTTTAGTTTGGTTTTCCAAAACTTGTGATGACACTTCTATTGGAGATGTCGTATCAATAAAAATAGTGGTCGTTTCGTCTTCTTTGTCTTCAGTAGCTGTGTATTTAGGTCTATAGGTAGTGACGGGTGTATCTTCCAAAGTTGTGATTCGAGTTCTAGTCGGAAAAACAGGGTGCCATGTGCTAGGAACTATAGGTTCCGTGGGTTCCGTGTCTGATTCAGGAGTTGTTATTGGTTCCTCAGTCGGTACATAAGAAAATCTTATAGTAGTTATCTCATAATCAGAAACAGGCTTAGTGATAGGTTTCTCGTTTGTTACCGTTTGATTGACTTCCGAGCTTGCGACACTTTCATCTTGGGGCGTAGTGATTTCAGATGGTAATTTAGTAATGGATTTAAAACCAATTGGGTGTATCGCGTCATCTGATGACAAAGTTTCTTTTTCTATATCATTTTTATCACTTGTATCGTCTTCTTCATCTACTATAGGCACCCAAGATTCTTTAGAGTATTTATATGATTCTGTAATTATTTCAGTCGATGCTGATTCTTCTACGCTGTTTTCAGCTGAAAGATTTGTTTCATTAGAATGTGTCTGCACAATCGTATTATTTTGTGATGAAGTTTCAGCACTCGATGGAGTAGAAGTCACTGCTTGCCAAGGTTTTTCGCTTGGAATTACATCTGTTGCTCTGTTAGGGATAATATCGTTGCTAATAGGATTAAGTAACGATGTTGTGTATGCCGAGGTTGTTGATCTGACTTTGTCTGTAATAAACATGATTGTTATGTTATTTATTAAGTAAATTAACAGAATGAATCCAAAAAAAAATGTAAGGATGGTATATAATATTTTAAGTGGCCGAGTAGCTGGTTGTGTTATCGAGAATACTAGTAATGCGTGACCCACACATATATACATATATAAATATATATATATTAGTCACTCATTACTACGTCATATATATATACATATATATGTATATATATATTATATGTTATATTTTATATTTTTATATATATATATTTTATATGAGATAATATAATTTCATAATTTGAATATGTCTACATATGTTAGAGATTCATATGTTAAATTTACATATTCTACTACTTTTAATTATGTAAACTACTACTACTTTTAACAATTTAACTATTTTAGTTTTTTCAACACACTTACCTAAAAATTCATTTACGCTTTGTAGTTCGTTCTCATCCATACTCTTATTTAATGATCTAGTTTTATTGACCACAGTATTTGGTGAAGGGGGTGGAACACGAAGAGTTGCCAGCGCCCATGCAGTCGGAGGCATCTCACTTTCAGCATCTACTTCTGTTGATGATGCTGTAGATAGGCCAAACTTCGTCGAACCTCGTTTAGACAAACTTGGTACCGTATTGTCGGATATTGACTGAGAATGGACCACTTTCTTCGGTCCACCGATGTCACCCTGCAAGACTGGATCTATATCTGAAGAGACTGTTGTCAACGTCGTTTTAACTGGTTTGATAAAGAAGGGGCTCGATAGACGTGGTCGAGATGTTGTATTTGCTTTCAAGCTAAAATGCTCCGAATAAATAGGTGAGGATATTGTGCTGTTGCGTCGTGGCCACATCCAAACACGTTTATTTTTCGGAGTAGTCTTAAATTTTGGTAATTGGAACTTAGGGGTAAGTCTTGGACTCGCACTTGAAGATGTAACAGGTTTAGAAGTCACACTGTTAGGAGAATCTTTATTCCCATTAAAGTTTAAGCGTTTAGAGTAATATCTACTTCTAAAATTACTGAAATATGGTTTTGTGTTTTCATCTGACGATACAGACTGTTGCGTTGAAGAAGTAGTAGGATGTATAGTATTGTATACAGGCAAGACAGTCGATACCGCATTGTAACTAGAAGACACTGTGGATAAAGACTCTGGGCTTGTGTCAGGCAACATTGGCTTAGTAGCTATCGGGAGAGACTCTTCTGTAGCATTACTTGATACTAGTTCTTCCTCCATTGACGTACTGGGCGTTGTTCCCGATGGCATTGTATCGTTATCACAGTCATAATCTGAATTATTAATAGCATAAGTCTCAGTTGATAGTACAGACATTTCATAATAAATACTTGTACCTTGTACATCAGATAACTCTTTGTTTGTGGTTCCGGAACCGTCGCTATCTAATAAACGAATTTCTTTGGTATTTTTAATAAATACTGTTGACTTGTTACCGGGAATGCTATTATTACCTACTTGCTCCAAATTTAAATTTTCCTTAATGATTTTCTGAACATTGGTTGCATTAGGTGTAGCTTTGGCTTTTATGTTATCTAAATTCTTTTTTATACTTCTAGACACTTGGAGAAACTTTTTGTCAAAGAAATCGTTTTTAGGCGTAGTGAGATCGGCGTCGTGATTAAAAAATTCTGATTTAAAAGAGTCATGAGTAGGTTCTGTAAAACCATACGAAGCCTGATGAGGAAACAAACTTGAAAACCCACCGTAAGTTGCACTATCAAAGTCATGCTTAACTTTTTTATTAGAACTTTCGAATTCAGAATCGTGTGAAAAGTCTCCAAAACTAGGTATACTGAAGAAATTGTCTAAATTAGTAGATATTTTTTCAGGAAAGTCGTCTTTTTCTTCTTCTTCGTCGCCGTAGTCTTCTTCACTTGTTTCATATTTATTAACTGTCATTGGCGTCGTACTACTGGTAATACTTGGCGTCTGAGTTTTCTTATAGAGATGCCTACTGTCAAGCTGTGTGGTAGTAACCGTTACCTTCGGAGCTTCAGTTGATTTAAATCGGCGACGAGAACTTTCTGTGCTTGTTTTGATTTGTGCATGGAATTTCACGTTCCCTCTTCCTCTATCTTTATATTTAGCATTTTCTTCGGATGTTGACACTTTTGGTTTTATTTTAGAGTTTAGTTCGTTTAGGGAGACATCAGGGGTTTTGGGTCGGTTTTTGACGGGTAGCCGTTCATCCTCGGTAGTCGATGTCGTGTCGCGGGGTATCGTGTTGCCGTAGACTGTCGTGCTGCTTAGCAGTAGTAAGTTTACTACTAATGCTGCACCTGGAAAAAAATATCTGTATTTTATAATTATACGAGGAGACGAGGGGAGTTCACGATCGAGCTTAGTAGCTTGGGGCAGGCCTATGTCCAGCAGTGGACATTGAAAGATCATCAGCCTTTCAACGTCCACTGCTGGACATAAAAGTTGTCAGTTCAATCAATTTATTGATAAGATAGTAATAAACTTCGTGGACGAACTCAGTATCAGTCTTGTTTTGACTAAGTTTGATTCAGTGTAGTGCTACTAGATTTTTAATATACGTTGAATAGGAATAGATATCTGTTTGTTTCCTTCGTTCATAAAATAACTGACAGTTATACAATTATGTTATAAGAACGTCATTAGGACGTCGCGATTGTTAAATGGTCCAAGAATTATAACATGAATAATATAATACTAAAAAAAAATTTTTTCATCACTGTTTTTATGAAGATAAATAAACCATTTTGTATGTTACATATACATTTTCTAAAATATGAGAACAGCTTTTTAAACAAAGAAATAAGTATTTATTTTATTATTATTTTTTTTTCTTTTAAAAAAACAGCACTTTGAGACGTGTTAAGTTAACAGCGATTTTATTTTGTTTGTTTATTTGAAGTACAAAAAAATGTACCTATCACGTCTCGTACTTATAACGTTTTTAATGTGAAACTTACCTAAACATATTCTGACTGGAGGCTCCATAATTATAACATTTTGTCGTTGAATTAATGGATCGGAGATTTCATCTGGTTCCAGTCATGTTGCGTTCTGAAAATAGGAGAAAAATACTTATTATTTTAACTGTGACCCGTTTTCACCTAAGTTTATTATCATTGCTCTGCTCCGAAGAGTGTTAGAGTGATATTTTAATTAGCCTCTCTTTTGCTTCAATAAATACTCTTTTGAACACAAAAAGAATTCTACGAATCTGACTGGTGGTAAAGAACTATTTGAGTTTATTATATTAGTATAGATTTGGATAGATGGATGGATGGATGGATACTAGTATATATTTTTTTTTGCTTGCCAGACTTTTTTAGGTAGGAGTAAGCTATTTCTAGAAGGTTTGAAGGTCGCATCGGAATACGGCAGAACAACAACGTACCTATTTATTTATGCATGTCTGTCTTTGTGTCCGTTATTTGAATGTTTTTAAAGTCCCCCGCGACACAGGAATTAATCCTAATGCGGGAGTTGTCTTTTTAAAGGATGAAGATGTATGTATGTATATATAATGTTTCTTTTTTTATGGCCTAGACTCTATGCTCTAGGCCCTAAAGATACCCCTTCTAGTACAGTTGGGTAAAAAGAGATGAACTTATGTATGTGTCCATCCATCAAGTAAGCTGTGGGGCGATAAAGAAATATCATATGAAACCTAACGCTCTTTCCAGTCTCTACATTCAACTATCTTTTTGTGGCGCATTTGTTTTTTTTTTATATTGTAGGGGGACAGACGAACAGACAGGTCAGCTGATGGTAAGTGACAACCGCCGTCCATGGACACCACCAATTCGAGAGTCGTAAGTGCGCTGCCCGCTTTTGAGGGGGATCCGGGAATCCGGTAACGAGAAAGAGAGGGGGATGGGGAGATGGAAAAAGGGGAGGTGGTATAGGAGAGAGAAAAAAGGAGAGGGGGAGTTAGGCCTCTGGAAATCTCACAAATTTCACAAAGTTGCTTTACAGTCTGCATAATATCAAGCCTCTTTCCCATAAGCGTAGGCAGAGACCACTGTTACGTTTCTGACATACCTTTCTCGCTTCTTCAACTTTCATTCCGTTCCGCATACAGGCTCGTCGGTTAAAGGTGCTTTTGACCTGGCCTTTGCTTAGATTGTCTTGAATTAGGTCCAAGAACATTCGCCTAGGTCTTCCTCTTCCGACAACTCCATTTACCTCTGCCATATAAATCTCAATCTTCTTTCAATCATCTTTTCGATATGCCCGAACCAGTACAGCATACTTTTTTCTATTTTATTCACTACATCCTCTTTCACACCACACTAATGCCATTTCACACTATTCCTTACTCACATTCAATTTCACATCAGCCATACTCCGCAATGCTCTCATTTCTACCGCATGAATTCTACTTTCGTGCCTTTTCTGCCATACCCAACTTTCGCTGCCGGACATAAGTGTTAGCACCAACACACCACAGCAAAGCGAGCCTTCATTGAGACTCTGTGGCTGGTCATAAAAGTATGCAATGCACCATTGATCGCATTACTCGCACTCATTCTTCGTTCTACATCACCATCACACTTTCCGTCCCTAGTAAACTTCATCCCAGATATACAAATTCATCCACTTGTTCCACTTTTTTACCAGCTATCATAATTTCACAAAACGTTCTATTTCCATCTCTTTTAAAAACCATAGTTTTCGTCTTGCTCACATTTATTTTCATACCCTTTCTTTCTAATGCCCTATGCAAGCTTGTTACCATCTCCTATAACTCCTCAGGAGACATTTGACAAGTAACCCATTCATTCTCAACCACATTCTTTCCCCTTGATTTCCTTCAGACAATCATCAATGAATAGGCTAAATAGCCATGATAAAGCTACACATCCCTGTCTAAGATCTTTCTTAATCTTACACCAATCAGTATAGGCGCCATTCACCCTGACTGGAATTCTCATATAGAGATTTCAGTCGGTGAACAAATGATACTTGGATCAGTTCGCTGTTCAACCCATTCACCAATAAAACCCTCCACAGTGCATCCCTCTCCACTCAATCATAGGCTTTCTCCAAATGCACGACTACGCAGTGAACTTTTCGCCAAAAACTTTTCGGTTATGCCTCGCAAGCAGAAAACCTGATCCATACAGCCCAGTCCTTTTCTAAATCCTGCTTGCACATCCATATCCTTTCATAAGTTTCTTTCATTACCCTTTCAATTAATACCTTTGCATACAATTTCTTACTACAAAAAACAGTCAAAATCATTTCAATATATCATTGATTCTTAAAGATTCCGTAGGTAGTCTTAAAGCGTTTGTTTGGCGATAAACGACAACCCCAGGCTGGTCGTAGAATCAGCTCTTTTTTATTATTAAGGGGAGATGAAACCCAGTCGACCTCATAAAAACCAGTTATTCAAAACAAACATACTCGAGTCTAGTCGATTAAACTATGACATAAGAGAACTAATTACACCTAACAATGGATTCAGAGCACTTTTCCTCTCGACTAAGCATGTATGCCATCGTATATGTCATCAGACTCATCAGTGGCATTACACCATCTTTATCTTACATAGCACAATTCCCATACAAACAATAGCGATTCATCGGGATTTGCATCTCGTGATTATCGATATAACGATCGATTGGCCCAATTACTGTTTTTTTGTTATACTAGGTATTATATATTGTCTAACGTCTGAATACATATAAATTATTATATGCATCAGTTTTGGACTTATTAAACAAATTATAATCAAAAATTTTAAATGTAACATCTGTGCCTTACAATTTTTTTTACAATACTCCAAGGTTCACTGTTATAAAATTCCCCGGGGCATTAAACCCGCCATTAAACAACGTGCATAAAATAATAAAAATCAATAAATAGTACGGAACCAATAAATAGTACGGAACCATACGGACAGTTGATCTGTTGAAAAATAGCAATGGAATACCTAAGCAATATTCCTTTCCTTTCAATAAAGGGAAGAGCCATGCCGACAAGCGGCAGGCACGAATAGGCCGGCTCGACCGGCGATACTACGGCCTCAAAGAAAAGCGTTCTTGACAGGTTCCATCTAAAATGCCTACGAGACATTTTGAACTTAAAGTAGTCAGATCGTGTACGGACCCAGTTTATTAGCGTGTTGTTTTTTTTTTATGTTATAGGGGGACAGACGAACAGACGGGTCCCTGATGGTAAGTGACACCGCCGTCCATAGACACTTGCAACACAAGAGTCGCAAGTGCGCTGCCCGCCTCTGAGGGAGATGAGGGATGGGGGAAGCAGGGCGCAGAAAGAAGAGAGGAGGGAGGAGGAGATGGGAAATAGTTTTAGCACAATCAGACTGTTGGGAATTTCGTGTCTATTTTCAAGAGCTGTTACAGACGTTCTTTGTTATTCAACTTTCTCTTTTATTTGAGTTTGTAGAGTATTAACAAATACATCAAAGTAAAGTTGTGATGACAATAACCCAACTATTAATAATGGTAGTGTGTTGGTCCAGCCAGTTCAAGTTATAGGTGTGCGACCCTGACTTGCTTGAGTTATTTTTTTTGCTCCCAATATCTCTTTCTTTACCTTCTTCTCTTCCCTTTTCCTTAGCATATACTCCCGTTTTAAATCCATAAATAGCGTTAAATTAAGGAGGCAAATATGTGAACGTTAATGACGCCTCTGCATAGGTACCCCTTCTGGGCAGCAAGCATCGGTATTTGTGTTGTTATTGGTCGTGTTGACGTCAGTCGAGCGTGTTTCCATTTCTTTCATTCGTTAAAGCTACATATACCTATGTTCCATCTTATGAAAGTTTGAATGAAAATTTAAATCAATCATATTGCTGAAGCCGGAGACTGCAGCGCTTGTGATTGGCCCCGCGGCTAGTGACGTCACAGAGTTCATTTTCTTTAGTATGATGTTTAGTTTATTTTAGCGAACCACGATATTCTGAATAAAAATAATTGAAAACAGTTTTCCTATATTTTATCTTGTGTTCTATATCTATATTTCCAAACATGTCCACTACGTTCCTGTATCCAAAACCGTAAAAAAAACATTATTATCATACCATCTACGACGATAGTTAATAACATAAAATTGGTCACGCCGAAATCATAACTTTGTAGGAAAGTTATTAAATTCACCTACTTTCTTCAAATATATGGATGGTAATTTTACTTCTACTTTCGTATGGTTTTTGAGTTTGTGTTCGCTGGTTGCGTGGCAAATAGATTGCGCAAAATAATTAGGGTGATAAGTAACCCTCATTATATTCAATTCACCATTAGTTTATATGTATATATTTCGTTTATGCTTGTTTTTTCATAACTTAAGAAATGGTTGTCTAAATATACATATAAATAATAGAATACTTTTCTGTTTCAAACAAAAGTGTGTTAACTGATAAACAAATAAACTAACAATATATCACATACATACATACGCTCACGCCTGTATCCACTGAGGGGTAGGCAGGGATGTATAGAACACCCACATTTTGCTAATTAGAATTTGGTCCCACTAACGTAACAGGGACCAAACCTATTGCCGTCAACCGGCCACTTTATGACTGTATATATACTGTCTGATAGAAAACAGTCCGATCCCGTAGTCGCCGTTTACTACACCACCTTTGACAGTGGTAGAGCCATGCTTAGGCACGAATGAGCCGGCTCGACCGGTGCGATACGACGGCTTCACAGAAAACCGGTTGTGAAGGTAACGCAAAGCGTTGCATTTCCCCGAAATGAGTGAGGTTTCCGGAGGCCCTACTCCCACTATACCCCTCCTCCTCATAACTACTCTCTTTTTTCCCCTCCCAGCATCCCCCATCCCTCAAAGGCAGGCAGCGCACTTACGACTTTTGAGTTGGGTGTCCATGGACGGCGGTTATCACTTACCATCAGGTGACCCGTCTGTTCGTCTGTTATCGTGTATCTGTTGTTCGTGTGTAGTACAAAAAAAAAATATGTAAAAACCCAAAAGAAATGGGGTTTCACTATTCTACTCCGCCGTGAACCACACAATGCAATGCAATTTCAATAATTAATTATTAAAAAGTAGATAAAAGGCTTTAATGCGCCTTTCTGATTCCTTTGTTTTTTTAATTGCACGTTTTTCCGATTTTAAGGTATTGCACTTTAAAACCGGAAAAACGTGCAATTAAAAAAAAAATATGCGTTACATCCCTGGTATTCCATGAACAAATCTCGATTAGGCCTACCGGACGCTGCACGTACCGTCGCGGCTGGATGGCTTACTCCTTAAAAAGGTCTCCTGTCGAGACCGAAACTAGTCGGGCATCCCCGAAATACACACGTGACTAAAACCGTATATTTAAATCTTTATATACATATATAATTCTTCTGTGAGTGTGTATGTCACTGAACTACTCTCAAACGACTGGACGGATTTTGATGAAATTTTTTGTGTGTGTTCAAGGGGATCTGGGAATGGTTTAGATTCACAAATCAGCCCGGCAGATGGCGCTGCAGTCGGTGTCTAGGTTATTTATCTATATTGATCCTAATCGCTTGAAATATCATGCAGGACAACGTCTGTCGGGTCCGCTAGTAAATAAATATGAATCTAATTCACTAAAATTTTTATTCTAATAAATCTTGATTTGGTGGCAGGAGTAATATTTGAATAAAAACGATAAAAATCGTTCGGCAAGTGTGGGAGAAATCGCTTAACATACATAAAAGACAGATACATACAGTCGAATTCAAAACCTCCTCCTTTTGTAAAGGCGGTTAAAAAATAAAACTTTATATGTAGCAAGCGGTGTATATCGGCCTCGCGGAAGCTCGGTGTATTGAACAAGGTGAGACGGTTCTTCGGGCGAGAAGAACCGTCCGTCGCATCTGTGTCTTTTATATAAGACCCAGGTTCGCTCCTGCGTGGAGTACTGCTCTCATCTTTGGGATAGCTATGCGCAGTATCTGCTTGACGCTCTCGATCGGTTGCAGCGACGCGCAGTCCGTATTATAGACTGTCCTGAGGTCACCCAGTCTCTTGAGCCCCTGCAGTTGCGAAGAGATGTCGCCTCTATGGCAGTTCTCTATCGCCTACATCACGGGGAATTTTCTGATGAGCTCTTCCAATTGGTCCCACCCTCTCCCTTCCTCTACAGGACTACACGTGCTGGCCTGAGGAGTCACCGTTTGCGAGTCGAAGATATGCGATCCCGAACGAAACGGTTTGGCTCTTCTTTCCTGTGCCGATCAGTGAAAGCCTGGAATTCCCTACCAGTTTGTGTGTGTGTTTTGATTACAACCACTAGTTTGATAATTTTGATACCAATTTGATCCCGGGTCTTTTAAGCGGGGCGTGAAAAAGCATCTTACCAGGCCGCCATAGTGTGGGTCACCATGCTGCATTGACTAGACATGCAATGAGGATAGTGACAACCACTCTTGGACTTCATTTATTGCTTACCATCAGGCAAAGTGGAGTCATTATGGTAGGCTTACGAATAAAAAAATAAAATAAAAAAAAAACATTTTTTTTTATTTACATTTACATTGCCCTTATTGTTAGTTTTTCAAAGTATTTTTTGTAAAACATAGTTGTACAATTTACAATCTACAATTACTTTTGTCATTTGATTTTCGCATCTATTTTATATCTGCGATTACCTGTCCATAGCTTTACTTTAATTTTATGTATGTCAAAAGCTGTTAGTATTCCGCACAAAATAAAATTAATAAAAAAAATAAATTAAAATGAAGAATTTTTCATTAAGTTATTAGTACTCTTTAATATTAAAAAAAAAACATATTATTTTATTAATATTCTTAAGAGAAGTAAAAAGGCAACTTCTGCAACAAGAAATAATTACACTTTGAATGGGTTAGTATTTGTATTTCTTCAAAATTGTACGCCCGTTTAGGTACAGAACACGATCTCAGACTCTACACCAATACCGGCCAGCCTCGGGAGCAATAGACCAGTCATACTTGGAGCCAATACTTGACGCAATCGCTTTAAACGTAAGTTTGTGAAATTAAAGTCATTATTCTTAGTTCGATACTTTGCCCAGCAATTTACGCCAAGTGAGTGCGGCCCTTATTTGGTCATTACAGTGGCTAACTGAGTAGTGATAATTATGTATGTAGGTCAGGGCACAAGGCGCAGTTCAGAGCAAATGTAATTGTGGAGATGACGAACAAGGCTGACGGGCATACACGCATGACAAATTTACTATAGCAATGTATGACACTCTTGTTGTTTGTATGACTTTTTTTATATATAAAGGTGGAGACGGAGAGGCGGGTCTCCTGATGGTACGTGACGACCACCACGCATGGACACCTACTACTCAAGAGTCGTAAGTTATGAGGGATATAGTATTATATAAATTGCAAAACTAAAAGCTCTAGGACGTCAAGCTTGCATACCATTTAACTCAAAAGTGATACAGGGCAGTCTAAGCTATACGAATTCAATATTTGAATATTTGTAACTTACGTTTTGTTAGCAGATATAGCGATGAATTGCTTTCCAATACTGACTCAATTATACGTCATATCTTTAAAACTTACATAAAACTTTAAAAAGATACATAAACTTAAAGTTTATAATATAATAAAATCAAAAATGCCTAGATTGACGAATCTGTGCATACTTACATTTATCGTTTAATTTTCATATCAAGCTTACTCTTACTCATATATATGTATATATGCTTCAAATGTACATATGTATGTACATAGTAAGGAATTACCCACAAACTGAAATGAACCTTAAGCCCTTGTTTTTTAAGTGATATCTTCATCGTTATTATCCTTGCACTCGGTTAGAGCTTTATGTAAAACAAATGCGTAAGGTTGGACAGTCGGGTGTCCTACATTTAGACTGATGGAGGCTGCACATACTTTAGTGTACTTTCCTATGAATATTTTGCAGCAATTTAATAAGGTAATGGCTAATAAAAGTCATAGCTTTACTGGACAAAATAGTTAAAAGGTTTAACGTATACAGCGTGTCCCACAAAAGGGAACACTTATTTTTAGCACCGAAAATATATGTATACATGTTTAGCATGCCTTGAGCGGCCTGTTGGTCTAGTGGTTAGTGACTCTGACTGCTGAATCGATCGTGGGTTCGATTCCCACACGGGACAAAAAATGTGAGATCCACAAATAGTTGTCACGAGTCTGGGTGTTGTTTGTGTCCGTTGATTAAATGTTTGTAAATCCGCCTTTTTTTTTCTTTTTCTTTTTTTGATGTGAAATCTCCCACGGGTCATCACCTCACCGGAGTTAACAGTGACACAGGAATCATACTTAATGAGGGAGATGTTTGTTTAAAAAGAAGAAGAAAAAAAAAAACTTAGTCAGTTTCCTTTTTTTTAATTTTTTTACTACTGCATGTATAAAATAAGTATTCCATTTTTTCAAATTATGTACAAAATTACCTCTAGGTACAAGAGAAAGGTATTGGTTTATTGTGTAAAGCACTTCATTAATAGTTCAGCGCGTTTTCAGTATAACCTTTTTATTACACGTCGGGTAATAAAAAGGTTAAGCGCAAGAAGGAGTGTATGTTTTTATGTATGTATGATGGTTTTTTTACGGCTTCGATCCTAACTGCTTTATGGATTTCGATGTGATAATGTGAGGTGTTATTTCAATTCATTTCAAATTCATATCTTTATAGTGGGAGTGGCATTTTAACGTAAGGGGGGAGGGGCAGGGCATGAGAAAAGGGGAAAGAGGATAGGGGAGATGGGCATTAGGAGACCTCACTAACTTCGGGAAAATGCAACGCAAACGTTGCTTTACAACCGGATTTCTGTGAGGCCGTGGTATCATCCCAGTCATGCCTAAGCATGCTCTACCAAGATACCCAATCTGAGGGGGCCGAGCGAGACGTTTCGGCGCTTATACATTATTATATCGTGCGGTCCATGGCCCTTGCATCATACAACAGCTTAATGCAATAGCATTAAAACTTATCTATTCAAATACAATCTGTACTAATATAATGTATTTGCTTGTTTCATGTGTTTGTTTGTTTAAATGCCCCTGTACATAGATATATCAGTCGGACTCAAATTACTACCTTTGTATTGGAGAGAATAATTATTGAGCAATAATATACGTATTAAACTTTACGCTACGACACTTAGAAGCGGAGCAGTAACCATAAACGCAGGCGTAACTATTAAATAAATAAACGACGCTTTCCTCAACTTAAAGTTAACCTAAGGCATGGATAATTAAGCTCTCTGTCCCTTGTAACATCTTCGTTACAAAACTTGTAAACCTCGTGACTGACTTTGATACTATAAAATTAATAATGTTTATAATGAACTGACCGTACGTAACCATTACTGTTTTTAAATGATAAAAATTATATGAAATAGTTGTATAAGTGGCAGTGGATAGTAAAATGTTTAATATAATCGTGTCGGGGTAAATGGTAGCTCAGAGCACGAAGATCGTGACAATATGCGCCTGAGCGTGGATTGATCGTTCTGTAGTGTTGGCACTCAATGTTAAAGTAAATCGATATTATTTATATACACACACACACACACCATAGATAAAGTTTAAAATAACATAAGAAAGTGAATGTGTGTGAATTAAACATAATTAATAAATGATGAATGATATCTACTTGTTATTGATATTCTCATAGAAACTTAAAACCTTTTAGTAATATTAATCTGAATGGTTATTGCAAACATTTTTTTTATTTTTTTACGAACGTTGACTAACTTAATAAAACAAATTAAATAATACTACATTTCTCTCTGTAATTTGTGACATTATCGTTGTTATTAAAATTACTATATTTGTGTGTAATGTAGTTATCTATAGCTAAGTATAGTATGTCAGAATCGTAGCAAATGGAACGAAGTGGTATTAGCCTTTTTTTTTGTGCGTGGAAACCCACCATATTATTTCCCTTTCAGGGGCAGCGCCCTCTTTTTCACTTATTTATATCTATATATCCAAAGGTTTGCTGGAAAAAATTGCAAATTGCGATAAGGCTGCCATAAAATTCGCCTGTAAACATTTAGATGTAACTAAAATATTGTATTATATTTATTTATGAACAATAAAACATACATCTAAATCATCAAATCATCATCAATCATCATCATATCAGCAGCGTGTATAATCCTCAGGAGTAGAATTTATACACTAGATCCTCAAATGATTAAAAAAAAAAAAACAGTTATTTGTCGCCGGAGTACTCGCCAGTAACTCAAGCATTCACAGCGTTTAATGGTGTCCTGAATTCGACTCAAACACAGATTTGCTTGATAAATGAGAAGTTTTTTTTTTGGAAAATTTTATATTCAGTGAGAAAGTTGCACGTTCGGTTGCCTATTTTTTATATTTGTTTCAGTTTTGAAATTTTACCACGTTTTTACGTTTAGTTAGGGAAATACCCATTCTAATTTAACTGAATAAATTAAGGGATAAGTTCATTATTATATAACTTCTGTCAATGGTAATCTGTATCCATAGTAAATAGTTATTATTTATTTATACGACACTAAGGAAAAAAAAACACTCATTAGACTGATAGGGAATAGAATATAAGATAGGCGGGCTTTTCGCTACAGTGATCTAGTTTACCAGACAACAGGAGTGAGTGGTGCGTGAAGATGTACACATTTAATAATTAGGCATAGCTAAATATCTACATGTATACTTATGAATACACATATGTATATGTAGATACAGCGATATAGTACAGATTTCTACTTTCATTACACTGCTATGTAACGTGTAACTTTTTTTTAAATAGACACAAAATATTTTACGCGCCGTTCTATTTCCTTAGAGTTTATTATCCGTTCTTCTTCATATGATCTAGTCTTGTAATGGGTAACTAGCTTCTTGACTGAAGACAATTCAAAAATATCTGATTGGTTTAATTAAATTAAATGATTTTGATTTTATTATGTTTATCGTAATAATATCGACAATAATAAAACAGTTAATGTACATCCCTAAGGAATGATATACACCAACATAAAGCAAGCGTTGGTGTCGCACGGCTCGAATCTTAACTAGAGGCGTGCTGAGTAAGTACACTCACATAAAAAATGTTTCTTAGAATTTATTTGTTATGGGTATATGGATTAATTTTATATTCTGATTGAGTATATCGATATTTTATGGTTGTTTTGGTTTTGTCTTTATACAGATCTTTTTTTTTTGACGGGTCAGACGGATCACCTGATGTTAAGCGACAGCCACCGTCCATGGACACCTGCAACTCGAAAGTCGCTTGCCCACCTTTGAGGGTGATGAGGGATGAGGGGAATAAAAAAGAAGAAAGGGGGATGAGGAGTTGGAAAAGGGGGAGGGGGGACAAAGGTGAGCAAAAAGGAGGGGGGAGTTAGGCCTCCGGACACCTCACAACTTTCGTTGATTCACAACCGGTTTTTTGTGATATCAGATTGAAGTCTTAAAAAGCTGCGATATCATTTTCGATTATATTAATATGCGTTCAATACTGTGTTTATACACGAAAAATGTGGAAGAATCATACTTGGAAATGAAAAGGGTCATAACTCTTAGAAGGGTTGTTTTCTTTCACAATATTTTATTGTAATGCTAGAGCTGCATTTTTTCAGTGGTCGAAACTGAGAGTGTTACGACCAGTACCGTCGCGGCTGTATGACTTGCTCCTTGAGAAAGGTCTCCTGTCGAGACCGAAACTAGTCGAGCATTTCCGAAATACACACGTGAATAAATCAGTATATTTAAGTAAATAGGTTGTAATAAATGTGCAATTTTCTGTTACACGCTGTATATACAATCGTACAGCCTGAATGACGTCAATAAGCTTGTTACATAAGTTGTTGTGTTATTGTTGTCACATAAGCGAGAATAAATTATGTTTAACAAAAGGTGGGCATTTAGGAGGCCCCTGTCTTCTGAATTATTCGGTTATATAGGCGTGAGTGTATGTATGTATTGAGAGTGACGTGCCGTCTGCAAAAAAAAAAGTTTTACTCCTCACCTTACACTTTTGTTATTGACTGTACTTTAACATTATTTAACAAACGTACAACAGTAATAGTCCACATGCCCTTTTACAAACGGTTGTACAACTGTCTGAGGTTGCAACAGCATTCAAGGACTTAGAAATCTGACTCAATCTTACCAGATGTACCTACCCAATCTATGTCTCTAGGTCTGACAGACAAATAAATTGTATTTTAAGCGTTACAGAGTTTATTTTAGGGAGATTAATATTACATACTCTATTACCTATATATTACTTTATACCTATCCAAGTGTGAATGAATGTAATGAACTTAATAACAAAAAAGTTACCGGTCCCGTTCTGTAAATGAATATGGTTACGTTAGTATTGGGAGCAGAAATAATCTAAATCATAAGCTTTTATGATTCTTTACAGAATTTCTGACTAGTAAGCATGTGTGCATTAATACCTTCTGAACTCCTCTTCTATACCTAACACCTGGTCCTCCATCCAGACAGCGGAGCATCGGGTATTATGGCGCACGTTGGGGGAGCACGCAAATCCTGTACCTTGCTTACTTACTCTTTGATTTGCTAATTGTTTCAGTGGTAGCCATGCTTAGGCACGAATGGGCCGGCTCGACCGGTGCGATATCACGGCCTCACAGAAAACCGGTTGTGAAGTAACGCTTGCGTTGCATTTCCCCGAATTGAGTGAGGTTTCCGCAGGCCCACTTCCCCCTCCCCCCTTTTCTCTCACTCATCTCCTTTCTCCTCTTTCCCATCTCCTCATCCCTCCTCTCTTATTTCCGCTCCCTGCATCCCCCATCCCCCATCACCCTCAAAGGCGGGCAGAGCACTTGCGACTCTTGAGATGCAAGTGTCCATGGACGGCGGTGTCACTTACCATCAGGTGACCCGTCTGTTCGTCTGTCCCCCTATAGTATAAAAAAAAAAATATCCGTCGGAGTATGTCGGTTACCTTTACATACATAATCTACTGCTTATGCTCAAGCCTACAATGTGGGATAGGGAGGTGTATAAAACAACCACATGTTGCCAATAAGAATTACGTTCCACTAACGTAATAGGGGTTAGGACTATTGCCGTCAACCGGGCACTGTATGACTGTATATATACTGTCTGATAGATAACAGTCCGATCCCTTTGTCGCTACGACACCACCAAGAGATGGAGTGAACCACACGGCTTCTTTATATTATAAATGTGAAAGTAACTTCATCTAGCTAATCTAATCTTTATCCGTTTTACGAAAACTTGCTTCGTCAGCAAACACAGCAAAATTATTAGAGCGTCCAATTAAAGTTAAAGACGTGGTTATGTTTTGACATGTAATAAAATATTTTCTATACTATGTATGCGAAAATATACATAGTATAGAAAATATTTATATATAAGTTTAATTCATGCCTTAATAGTCCATCGTTTCTGGATAAATATTCTACTGATGATCCAAGTGTAGCCTATAATGTAATTATAGATACGTTTGGTTTATATTATTACTTTAAAACGGCTAAACCGTTTTGGATTAAATTTGATAACTCTTGTTATTTCCGTTTTAAATGGTCACGTCCACACTAAGATTAATTCTAGTATCGAGGGGGACTTTAAAAACATTCAAATAATGGACACAAAGAACACCCAGTGAATACTTCGAATCCTAGGGAAGGGCATAACCCATAATGAGCCGGGTCAACCAGAGTATTACGGCTTCGCAGAAAACCGACAACCCCTTCTCGTCTTTCCACACCCTCATCACTCACAAGAAAAGAAAGTGAAAGTAACCCTATCCATCTTTTACCTATACACGGTTAAAAGACGGAACCAATTTAAAACAAAGTTTGGTATGTAATTGAACCCTGGGAAAAAAACAAGGCTACATATTAAAAACCGCAAGTGAGCAAGTTATAAATACTTTATGCATAGAAACAATAGACAATATACTGATAAGCATAGAATATATGCTGCTCTCCTGTACCTCCTCTCCGTAGAGAGCGACACAATTTTCCAGTCATGCACACGTAACATAACTGTAAGTTCTGCAATAAATTGCCCGTGTACAGAGACACTTACTTATATTCAAACTAACCTCCTTAACTAATCATATTTCTTAACAAATTCACGAAAGCATTTCCAATGCGTTTTCAACAGTTTCAACTGCTTATTGCCCCGCTGCGCAAGAAGGAGGGTTATGTTTTTCAAGCGTAGGTTAGACAATAGGTATTGATCGCACTAACTTATATATATTAAAAAAGACAACTCCCGCACTACGATTAATTCATAAACATTCAAATAAGAGACACAAAGAAACCAGACTCAGAACAATAATTTGAGGATTACACAAAGTGTTGTCCCGTGCGGGAATCGAACCCACAACATCGGCGCGGCAGCTCGATGGCGAGTTGACCACTTATACTATTAGCCATGTGAATACCAATGCATTTAGAAATTTGATAAAAGAATATCAGCAAAAAAAAGTGTAAGTTTATCATACATTTCTTTAATGGATTTTCAATTTTCAATTTATATAAAAAGGGAGATCCCTTTGCCGCCCTCCCCGCCTACTGGTAAACCACTGGTGGTGGCATGGCAAGGCAAGGCAATTTAATAATACCTGAAAGGTAAAACGGTCAAAACTGTTACTCGGCTGGTTTTATTTTTTGCAACTGCATGCTTCAGATGTGTGTTTTCAATTGTTGAAATAAGTGTTTTATTTTCAGGAACACGCTGTATTAACCCGTTGTCTAGATAACAGACAGTTTGATAGTGCAGTAATGTCAAATGATTACCACGAAAGTCGAATCCCGAGTTTAATCTAGCAAATCACCAAATTGTTGTGTTTGGAAACGAACAACGCAATCTGTAGATACACTACGATTTGACAATTACAGCTTAAGTTGCAAAAGCCTACTCAACGATCGACAAACGTTTAAAATTCTTTAATAAAATAATGATAACTTCTTTAAAAAGAGTTAGCGTCTTATTGCTAACTCTGAATACTTAATTACAGTTAGAGTCGAGAATCTAGACTTAATATTTAGCTATGAAATAACTTCCTATACTATAGACTCCGACTTAGTTGAGCTATTGATTATATTCCCCAATCAATCTGTATAAGCAATAACCTTTTCTTTTCGCTTGTATTCTTTCAATAGGCTTGCCCACTATTACGTAAATGTGACTAATAAGTAGTATTAGACTATTAAGTGGCACTAAATTATGCGATATAAACGCGAATGTATGCATGACTTAAGAAAAACTGTGTCACTACAAAAGTCGGATGCTGGAGCAGAGAACGACCAATGCCTTTTTTTTTTTTCTTTTATACTATAGGGGGGCAGACGAACAGACGGGTCACCTGATGGTAAGTGACACCGCCGTCCATGGACACTTGCAACTCAAGAGTCGCAAGTGCGCTGCCCGCCTTTGAGGGTGATGAGGGATGGGGGGTGCAGGGAGCGGAAAGAAGAGAGGAGGGATGAGGAGATGGAAAAAAGGAGAAAGGAGATGAGGGGAGAGAAAAGGGGGGAGGGGAGTTGGGCCTCCGGAAACCTCACTCAATTCGGGGAAATGCAACGCAAGCGTTACTTCACAACCGGTTTTCTGTGAGGCCGTGGTATCGCACCGGTCGAGCCGGCCCATTCGTGCCTAAGCATGGCTCTACCACTGAATTTTAATCTATATCTTTAACGTTAGCTGTTGAACATTATAAACGGTTTGTGAGTGAACTTAAAATGACATAAATAAAATAATAACATTATCTATTATTACTCGACTCGTTAAAGAGGGTTATGTTTTTCGAGTGCATGTATTTTTCGACTATATGGACGTATATATGTCGTGGCCAGATCATAGAATTGATCATTTTATGATGTTTGGCTACATCATTCCATTTCATGAAATAGTAGGAGTGACATAGGGTAACCATTTCGATATAACTAATATATTTTAAATAATGTAAATTACATTAAATTATACACTTCGCCTCAGTTGAACTCAATTTACTTCAACAATTACGACAAATAAGCATTAAAACGAAATAGAACATTAAAACAAAAAAAAAAAACAAAGTGACGTCTCCAAACAATAATAAAAACTACTACAAGATTTCACAATTTGAAATTACTTCTTACCTTTGAAATTATTTCGGTTTAAAACGTTGAAATATCCATTTAATTGATGCAAAACGCGCCATTTTCAAATGGGGAATATGAAGCCAGATAAAGACGGGTCGATGTCGTTTTTACTTTGTTGTTATAAATGACTTTTTATAAATCGTCGTCCTGTAGGTAACTGATGATTGGCCCACAAAAAGACGGACAAGAGACGCCTGCATGTAGCTGAAATGTGAACGTTGAGATGTGTTTACGGTGTGACTAGCATGGACAAAGTTTGAAATTATATTCGAGAGATAGTGAAATTAGCGCCAGTGGATGAATGATGATGAAGTTGAGATGTAATAGATAATCGGGGTATAAAGTTTATTTATGGAGGTTGCCAGATACAGGTTTAGGGGACAACTAAATAAGCATTATCCCTTTCCTTCCCGCCTTTCCCATCAATATACTCTAATTTCCCAAAACTTACTCCCTATTTCGTAAACGTGACTAAACTATAAAGCGTAAGTGTATATTTGTATGAACCTGTACCATTATTGTTAATTCAATTCAGGCCCGCCTTAACAATACATAACATTAGGAATTGACTTCAAGAGTAGGGTGACTCTCAGATTCTGCAGCTGTGAACTACATATCTCAAAAAATATGAAAGTGCTCTTGTTTCTAGATTAAGCTCAATATTTATTATTGTACTTCACTTTTATATTCTAATTTGAACATTAAATCTATCAAAAGTACACTTTTACTACCAATAATATTAACATATACAAACATAAAAGAAATATATTCAGTAATTAGCCTCCCCAGTACAGACGTCTATGCGCTCTGTTAAACTCAAATTATATTATCATATTCACTTTTACTCAAACGCCTTAACTATATACAAATTAGTCGAAAGTAAATTCTCTACAGCACATATTTATAAATGTGTAGTGTAGAGACCGCATACGTAACTTTAATTTAGGATTTTTTTTTGTACGTACGTATAATTATATTGATTAAACTGCAAGGTACAAAGAGTATGGGTAGTATTAGTATTGGGTAGAGGGATTGGACCTGCCGACTACAGCCAGTTTTACTGGACAGGTATGCGACACTTCTCAACTTCTCCGTGTAAGCAATATCCCATTAATTCTATAGCTTTTCCTAGTACTTAGACTTCGCTTTCAATACATTCCCAGATTTCCCATCTTTAATTCCTAAAATGGCATGCTGAGGGCAATAGGCTTGCCCAAATGTTAATTGGCTTCAGAGATACAGGTGTGAGCGTATGTATGTAAGATATCTTAAGAATGTATATAGCAACCCGTTTATTTTATGTTAGTTCAATATGACATATAAAGTATCAATGGGCAGTTTTGCTATATTAAAAATCTTGTTTAAGCTTATTTTCAACCGACTTCAAAAAGAAGAGGTTCTCAATTCGACTGTATTTTTTTTTTAGAACTTTCGGCTACGTAAACCGATTTCGACTATATATACATATATACTATTTGAAAGCTGGTGCTTCCCGTGTGGTTCTATTTTAATTTGGTCCAATTCTGGCATCTGCGAAAAACGGCAAGTCAAGTAATATACCGCAGATACAATATTTTAAGAAATACTTCGGACTCTACAAAAGTGCTGATTTCTGTTTTTTTCTTTTAATTATAGATATATGCATTTATAAAGGCGAACAGGCGGGTCACCTGATGGTAAGTGACAACCGCCGTCCATGGACAACTCATGAGTCGTAAGTGCTCTGCCCACCTGTGAAGGCAATAAGGGAAGGAGGATGCGCGGAGGAGAAAGAAGAGAGGGGGTATGGAAAAGAGGAAGGAAAGGAGGGGTTAGTAGAGAGGAAAGAAGAGAGGGGGAGAAGGGCCTCCGGAAACAAACCTCACTTATCTCGGGGAAATGCACTGCTTTTTTAACATGTAATGCATTGCTTCACAACTGGTTTTCTGTGAGGCCGAGGTATCGCACCGGTTGAGCTTTTGTTATTTTTTTTGTTTTTTTCTATTGCAATTAGATATTATTTAGAGCTGGTATCTGTATACTATTTACAATGCAGCGATATAATAATAACTTTTTAAATTGATTGTTAGATGAGGCGTTTGCCTTCCAACTCACCTGGTGGAAAGTGATGATGAAGGTGAAGATGTCGCACACCTATTAAAAAAACCTATGCCTCTCCTAGTAGAGAGTCTTGAAGGTTCCAGGATTATAACTTAAAGCATTCCTAACTAAACTTGTTACAATAGAAGATGATTGATTAACAGAAATGTCCGTCGTTTTCCATACACATGGTAATACTACGTACCAGTTATAGTGTAACTGAACAAATATGTTTTTTATACAAGGTCAGTGTCGATAGAATGATATTTAAAATAATTTCATACTTTTGAGGATGTACAATAGGGTTAAAGGCTATTGAAGTCGTTCGGGCACTGCAGTGAATTGGATGGGAAAATTTGGGAGTATATTGACAGGAAAGGGATGGTAGAAAGAGAAGGATAGAGACATTGCTTATGCAGACGGACAAGGGAGTATAAGCAATAGCTAATTATCTCTTTAGCTATTGTTTTCAAACAATGAACTTCATTGAATGTGTATTGCTTTCGGAATGTTTATGTGCTATTAATTAATGAAATGTGTTTGCTATCAGGTTTATTGATAAATTAGCTAACGCCCTGAGCTCCGTTAGCTTAAATCTTTTTTTTACAATAAGTTGCACAGGCGAACAGACGGGTCACCTTATGGTGGGAAAGAGGAGTGGGGGGGTTGAGGAGAGGGGGAGTTGGGCTTCCGGAAACGGCGAACTAATTTCAGCGATTTTTTTTTATATTATAGGGGGACAGACGAACAGGCGGGTAACCTGATGGTAAGTGCCAACCGTCCATAGACACCTGCAATCCAAGAGTCGTAAGTGCACTGCCCGCCTTTGAGGGTGATGAGGTGATGCGCGGAGGAGAAAGAAGAGAGAGAAGAAGGGGGATGGCAAAGAGGAAAAGGATGAGTGGAGAGGAAATCTTCCTTTAGAAGAACTTTGTTTTTGGATGATAGGTACTCTTTGTAATTATCTTTACACCTTGTGTTCAGTAGTAAAGTCGTATGTGTTTTACAAGCAAATAAACACACTTTCACATTTATTAAGAAGGACTAGTAAGGACTAGTGATGCCCGGGCCCATTATTGCTTCGCTCGCGTATACATAATGAAAAGTAGCCTTAGTAATTCCTTTTAAAATCAGCTTTCTGCTAGTAAAAGTCAAAAAAAATCTTTCCACCCGTTACGGAGATTAACCGGAACGAACGGGCAGACCGACGGACATAATATATTTTTTTGGTTTAAATAATTAAGTAGCATGTTAACAGTGTAAAATGCTGTTATTTTTTTTTAATAAAACTCAACCAAAAAACAATGGACACAAAGAAGACCCAGAATAAGGACAACACAATCTCAGAAATCTTTGTTCCTAAGTCAAAAAAATCAATCTCAGGCTCAGCAGAGTCACTAAGCACTAAACAACAGGCCAATCGCATTAGACACAAATAGACACTTCAATAATATTTATTAGATTTCGTCTACTTTGAACAGACTTTAAAAAAGGAGGAGGTTCTATATTCAACTGTTTTTACTATATGTATGTTAAGCGATTTCTCCGTCAAGAGGCTAGGTGACACTTTTTAACGATAGTCTTTTAGGGGATTATAATTGTTCTGCTAAACCAAAAAAAAAATTTTTTTTAATTAAGCAATACAAAACTTCAATCCAAAATTAAGTTGTGATAAACGTACTAAAAAGCTGGCCATGTTTGTATATAGATTATCTGTGATTTGGATGTCAAACGATATGTAAACAAACATGTTTTCATACTGACGGCTAATTTCTCAAAGTATATGTTAATTCAAGTGTAATAACCATGACTTTTACTAGTTTGCAAGGAAAATATAGTAATTTATCATTATTGCAACATTTGTAAATGCAAAAACATATCTAAAAAGACTCTTGGAAAGTTTTATACGGGTACACATTATAATGGGCAGAGAACTATGTAAGTAATTATTTCGAGGACTAAATCTGAGCCTTTAACTGGTTAAAAGGGATCCTGGTCTTCTTTAATAATTTTGATACGAAAAAGCACTTTTTTGTAAAGTAAAATGAATATTTTAGAAATAAATGAAAGACGTTTATTTGTTTACGAATGGTGAAACGTCACATCATGGCCGACAGCATTTTCAGCGTTTCAAGATAAAAAGAAATAACAAAACTTTTAAATTGAATTCATGAAGAAATTTTGAACTTTGTTCATTTAGGTTGAGATATTTCGGTTCTGCAGACTAAATATCTTAGGATTTAATCATGTGTTGCATACTATTTGATACAAATCAAATAGCCTATTGTAGGCCTTTTTTTTAATTGATTTGGACATAGGATACCAGAGAAATTACTTACATTTTTTGAGTGGTAGAGCCATGCTTAGGCACGAATGGGCCGGCTCGACCAGTGCGATACCACGGCCTCACAGAAAAAGGGTTGTGAAGTAACGCTTGCGTTGCATTTCCCCGAATTGAATGAGGTTTCCGGAGGCCCAATTCCCCCTCCCCCCTTTTCTCTCCCCTCATCTCCTTTCTCCTCTTTCCCATCTCCTCATCCCTCCTCTCTTCTTTCCGCTCCCTGCATCCCCCATCCCTCGTCACCCACAAAGGCGGGCAGCGCACTTGTGAATCTTGAGTTGCAAGTGTCCATGGAGGACAGTGTCACTTACCATCAGGTGACCCGTCTGTTCGTCTGTCCCCATGGCATAAGCATGGCTCTACCACTGAAAAAAGTTATACATCGACTTATGTTAGGTCTGTACACGAGGCATTCTCAGCAACGGTTTAACAACAAATTCATCTAATTTACTTTTATCATTATCTTATTTTCGCTTTTCCTAACCAGTTACTATGTTGCGGATGATGGCTATAGGTTTGCTTCTCATTACAAGCGGAAACAAGTTCTAATTTGGCAAAATGTGGATGTTTAATACAACTCTGACCTACCCTTCAGGGATCCAAGCGTGAGTGTGTGTATTCATGTTCATTGAGGTTTAATAGTCTCTCTTTAATTGCTAATAACCATTAATTTTGCCATATCAAGCTCTATTCATATATATTTATTTGGCAATAATAGTTTCTGTTTATTGCAATTCTTAACCATTATTAATTATTTACGCTCTAAAGATCTATCAAAAAGAACTAAAACCCATTCGGTGTGTAAGGGTGCATTCTAAATAAACATAAAATACGAGATTTTCTCTTAAAAATACGCATGTTATATACATCTATGGTATTTAATTCAATATTTAACATGTACATAAATATTCTACTCGCATACTTTAGACTTAACATAACACTTTATTACACTTTCATAAGTTAACAACTTGTATAACATGTGAAATTCATAACTTTCTCTCTAAACTAATTATTGTTCACTCAGAAGTAGTAAGCAGGGGCGTTTCAAATGCCCACTTTTTGGTAACCATAATTACTCCTCACATAAACGTAAAAGTATTGCGGTCAACGAGGCACTGTTTGACGACAATGATGACTTTCAGATCGATGATATTGTAATCCCTTGTCATCCTTTACGACACCTACGGGAAGGGATGGGTGTGCCCTTTTTTACGCACCCGAAAACAACACAGAGAAAATTATTGTTTTTCAAGTGGTTACTTACTTAACTTGGGAAGCATTAATGAGAAAGAATAAAATTACTTTTATTACAATAAAAAACAACAATAAATTTATGTGTCTAAATAAATTTGATGTTTGGGTATGTTGTTGTAGTCGTTCCAACTCAAGTCTTGATTATTATTTTCTGAAAAAAGAAATATACCTAATTCGTTTTATGGCGTGCTAGTATTTTCTTATTTAATTATCATCTTGCGTACTAGCATTCACATCTGTATCCTTACGTAGTTATAAGTGTAACACAAGTACTGAATTATTATAAACAGGTAGGTAATATATTAACAAACACATTTGTACAAACAAAGTTAATAAATGTTAATAATGAGTGTATATGCTGATACCAATTAGTGACGAATTATTCACTAATCGGTGGGCGTACTCTTCTCCTATTTCATTCTGGTACATCGAGATAAATATGACAATGCACATATCTAATGTGTATGAAATTCCATAAATAAGGTACCAACATGATAGCCATTTGACTTTTGGAACATATTGGCAAGAATGTCAACCAATGCGTATATAATAAGGTAAAAAAATTGTCTATTAAATCAGTAAACATTGTTTAAAAACCCAACAGATACATATTTTAAGAGGCACTTTCAACCATATAAAATAAAAAAAAAAAAACAAAATTGTAATTATATTGAATTGGACGTATAACATACCAATTTAAAACCCAGTACACATCAGGCATCAGAGCCATAGCAGCTATGCTGAACTAAAAGTTCATCTTGAACTACTCTAAATGTGTAACAAATTGGACACAAAATAGTCTTTTGTCTGCGACCACAGACGGCCACAACAAAGATGGAGAGAGTGATGCAAAAGAGAATATTAGCGGCTTTGTTCGATATGAAAAATAATTCCAATCCATTGTGTGTTGGCGATGGACCGGTGAGGTCTTTCAACCTTCACACTGTGCAATGGCCTGATAGAATGCGGCTCTTATTACTTTTACTTACTCATTTTTGTATTTACCACAGTAACTTATGAGACTTTTATATCAAAAGTATTTTGGCAGGCTCCTAGTGAAGGTTGTAATTTGTGTATGTTGCTTGTTCTACCTATCATTATACATGAGTATTTTTAAAAAAAAGTATATATAATAATAAGCTAGTGGAACTAGATGGAGTTCTACTAATACGAACACTAAAAGAAAATAATGTATCTAATTTTGTAAGCTGCTACAACCATCAAGATTAGCCTTTCCAGTTACCGTGCTAGTAATGTACAGTGTTACAGGTACACTAAGGATACACCTTGCGACCAGAATCGTACAGCTGTCTCACTAAACTAGTGTGTAGCTATTTAGTTTATTGTGAAATTCAAATGTGTTTATGATTACTGCTGCGTTCCTCCAATAAACTGGCTTTCTAAAAAAAAAATATTTTTTCAAATCGAATCAGTACTTACTGAGATTAGCGCCTACAAAGTCTTCAGCTTTCTTACATTAGTATAGATATTCGTGATTTGCCGAGTTCCCACACTGGCCTTGAGGCCTATTTAAATGATAATTGCTTAACTGTTGCAGAACAAATTTGGAATAGATATAACAAAGAAATAGCTTTGTATTCACAATTCAGTAGGCAAACCCAAAATTGGAAGTTTTTGAAGTATATCTAAATTAGCAAACCTATTATAATTAAAAAAAAGGCTCTAAAAGATTCAGTAGAACTCAAGCTCTTAAGATGCCAATACAATATTATATGACAATACTTATATAATACTTAGTAACCCTTTTGACAGTGGTAGAGGCATGCTTAGGCACGAATGGGCCGGCTCGACCGTTGCAATACCACGGCCTCACAGAAAACCGGTGTGAAGCAACTTGCGTTGCATTTCCCTGAATTTAGTGAGGTTTCCCGAGGCCCAACTCTTTTATCATTTTTTATCTCCCATGTCCCTATCTCCAAATTGACGGCATTTTTCACTTAACATCAGGTGACCCGTCTGTTCGTCTATCCCCAATAATATATAAAAAAAGCCCTAAGACTGCTTCAAAGGGTCATTAAGATTAAGATTCTGGTGTCTACCACTATAAATAGGCTTTACCGATAGCATTTTATTTAGTATACGGCCATTATGTACGAAATTAAATATGATTTATGTTAACCGCTCCTGTGTAATTTGAAGTAGTTTTTACACGTGTCTATGTAGGAAGCGAATAGAAATCTTTCAAATAACTGTCACGGTAGCGCTCCGTGTTACATTAAAATATTTTTTAAAACTATTTTTTGATCAACATTTTGACCCATTTACGTTTTAGGATACATCCGTGCACCGTATGACTGTACATATACTCTCTAATAGATAACAAACCAATCTCTTAGTCTTCTCTCACCGTGAGTCTTCTAATAACACTCACGGTAAGAGATGATGGTGATTTAAAAAATGTTTACAGATAAAATTAATTTATTAATTGAAAGTTCAATGAAATGTTTCAATGGCAGATATAAATAGGTTTTTAAATCATATGCTATATTTTTGTAAATGTGTTCTTGAGAACAGCCTTAACAAAACCAACACTTCAGAAAAATTACGTCGCTGGTACAAAGTAATAGTTCTCGCTCTAATAAGCTGTTCAATGTCAATAAAGGCATTTTGATATTTACACAGCTGTCTTGAGACAACTTGAGTTGACTCTAGCCTGTTACTTCGATCTTTGGCATACAAAAACAACGCCAAACACTATGGAGCGAGAAATCATTTAATTATTCATGTTATCAAGAACATATTGGCAGCTGAAAATGTCAAACACTTTTCAAATAGCATGCACCTATTTTATTATACATACATATGCACACTTTTCAAATAGCATGCACCTATTTTATTATACATACATATGCACACTTTTCAAATAGCATGCACCTATTTTATTATACATACATGCATATACCGTATCCATGAATGGATAGTCTGAACCGTAATTAGCGCCTACATTATTAAGGCTATTGCCGTCATTCAAATTTTAAGAATTGGGTGGGAAAATTTAAAGTATATTTACAAGAAAGGAAAGGAAAAAAGATATTGCTTATATAGATAGATTGGGGAGTATGATCAAGAGTTCAAGTAAGTCAGGGTTGCATTCGTCAACTCGAACTGGCTGGTGCTGGGAAGTTCAAGTCCTCTAACTTTTCTTTTTATTCAATTTTAGTATACATATACCTACAACTTAACTTTTGAATCTTTTGAGGCCAAGAACATTTTTTTATGTGTAAAAACCCCGAAGACATGCTTATCAATTAGTAAAATCTAAAATCCATCTTCTTAATTACATTTTAAATTAAGTTAACTTCACTCTGCAGTAATGAAGAATAATAATTCAGTGTGAGTACTGACTAAGGCCTAACTTGCGCTGCGTAAGATCAGGAATCGTCTAAACACCATCGCGCACTTACATTTATAATAATAGTAAACTGCCTAGAACAATACCAAAAGTTTAAACAATACCAAAATTACTAAGTGAAACAGCAACAAGTCTTAACCTCCATCAGATCCATTAAATTTCATTATTGACAATAGAGATATATTTCTTGAAGAAATAACGTTGAAGGGAAAGTACAGTGAGACGTCAGAACTCACGAAACTAATAAGGAAGTGAGAAATTGGTACGAGTACTAGGCATACTTGCGTAAGCCACGCACAGACACGCACACACGTGGACTACACGCTGTTAGATATAACTCGATAACAATCTAAATGGAATGTGGTATTTTAAAAACAGAAATCCTGAGAAACTGGTTACAGTATATTCCAGGTAAAAATCTTGCTAATTAAATTATTCACATGAAATACAGATATTTTTTAGCTTTGAATTTTCCATTCAAAGCTCTAAAGACAAATTTTGTAACTTTATAATAAGCCAACTGTAAGTAGCTCAGTACTTTACAGATTATCAAGTCTTAACTTCGAACCCTGCGAAATAAACTTAAATCTGACACAGTGAATTATGCAAACAATAGAATCCTTTCTGACTTTCTGACATTTCATCTTTATTGTTAAGGTTTTAAAATTAGGTTGTGAAGAATATTTTGGGTTAATAAGCGAGCCAATTGTTATAGTAACAGCATAACTATGAATGGTTCTATAACATAGTAAGTGTGATTGCTGCAGTTTTATTTTATTATCAAAGGGAGGTCTTGTAATACTTATTTTTTTATTTATTAAAGTTGTTGTAAGTTTGTGATATTACTATTATGTATGTGTCCACAACAACAAATTGCAATATAGACAAACTTTCCGCTAATCTATTTATCTGTATAGATTGCCATCAGTGTCTCTAGATCTTGGTTACGTTTCAACGTCAAGGTGTAATACATACAAACTTATACGTTAACATTTACAAATTTTAGCATTTTTTAAATTATTATGATAATTGTTTTCTCTCATTCTATCTAAGTATAACTACGTCTGGCTGGGACCCCACGACACCTAGTTGCCTGGTGTGGGGACCGCATTAAACACTTATTTGATGTTCTATTAAGCACTTTTATAACTACTTTAATTTTTTTATGAAAATACTACATAAACTCATTAAAAAAATTACGATTTGAAAAATATGTGAATATTTTCTACAGTTTATTTAACATAGTTTTGATTTATAAAACAAAGTCGTTTTCAATAATTAACTGCATTGCAGCATTGGCTCAAGATTACCACGAAAACGTTGCAATGTAACTCTGGTCTGTATAGAATTTCTAATTTTGTAAAAACAAATTGTTGTCATTAAACATAACTATAGCCTGATCTACAAGCATGTCATCACAATATGTCGAAACGTAAGTAACGTATATACATAATGTTGAATTACCAAACCATATATTATGTGTAATTTCCACGAAAATGACGAACAAAAATACTTAAAAAGCCTACTTTCGCAACATACACTGTCTAATGACTTTAAAACTGGAATGCTTTGATTATATACATATTGCTTACTCGAAGTTAAGTACCCATTCATTACATATTAAGGTAAGCAAATGAGTACTGATATATGATATCTATTCCTATATTCAATATTTATAAACACATTAACGTCATCATCGGATCAGTTTAAGCACGTATAGGGCCTAACCAAAGCATTAATGCGCCCATAACCAGTTTGACCAAGTCATATAACGATCTCTCTCAATTATTTCAACTAGATATTTTTAGTAATAGTAAATTTGTACTTACTAAAATGATCGTAATTAAGAAAATTACGGATTATCTTAGATTTAAACAGGAGTAGAGCTGTACTAGGAAATAATGGTTCAAGTTTTCTAACACGTATCTTTATTGCTACTATTTCATTATTTCATATTCTATTATATGTATATGTTTTTTCTTTGTCTCATGATTAAAGTTCAAGTTAGAGTATTATGTTTTCGTTAATATTTTAATCAATGTATACAACGGTACAAGTTTTGTTTGTGTTGAAAGGTTTGAGCAAAAGGCATGTTATTGAAACTGTTTTTGTATTAGATTGGCGATCTATATAAAATGAAATGAGATAAAATATCATCAGTTCAGTAATATATTTTAGAAGTATAATAAATTATGGTAAATTATAAACATATTTTTTTTATTTTTTTTATTCGTAAGCCTACCATAATGACTCCACTTTGCCTGATGGTAAGCAATAAATGGAGTCCAAGAGTGGTGGTCACCATCCTCATTGCATGTCTAGTCAATGCAGCATGGTGACCCACACTATGGCGGCCTGGTGAGATGCTTTTTCACGCCCCGCTTAAAAGACCCGGGATCAAATTGGGAAGGAAACACGTGCGCTGGTAGGGAATTCCAGGCTTTCACTGATCGGCACAGGAAAGAAGAGCCAAACCGTTTCGTTCGGGATCGCATATCTTCGACTCGCAAACGGTGACTCCTCAGGCCAGCACGTGTAGTCCTGTAGAGGAAGGGAGAAGGTGGGACCAATTGGAAGAGCTCGTCAGAACACTCCCCGTGATGTAGGCGATAGAGAACTGCCATAGAGGCGACATCTCTTCGCAACTGCAGGGGCTCAAGAGACTGGGTGACCTCAGGACAGTCTATAATACGGACTGCAACCGATCGAGAGCGTCAAGCAGATACTGCGCATAGCTATCCCAAAGATGAGAGCAGTACTCTACGCAGGAGCGAACCTGGGTCTTATATAAAAGACACAGATGCTCGGGCGAGAAGAACCGTTTCACCTTGTTCAATACACCGAGCTTCCGCGAGGCCGCCTTAGTGACGCTCTCGATGTAATCACGCGGATTGAGATCCCGACAGATGTCCATACCCAGTATGGTCCGTTCTGGAAGATCCCAGCCAAAAGTCATGGTGGGCATTAAAGTCTTCCAAAAACACCAGTTCGGCGGTCGGGAACTGCTCCTGCGCTTTGTCCGTTGCGTGACTCATGTAGTCAAAGAGTCGAGTTGTCTCGGAGTCTCCGGAATGGGACCGATAAAGGCAAACGTAGATCCGGCTCATAGAGCCAAAATCCACGTGTAGCCAAAGGATGGAGAAGGATGCGTCTTCTAGGCAGTGCAACGGCGACAATATACACAGCTAAAATAATTTAACAGTGGTAAAGCCATGCTTAGGGACGAATGGGCCGGCTCGACCTGACTCGAGTTAGTTTTCCGGAGGCCCAATTCCTCCTCTCCCCTCATCCTCTTCTCCTCATCAATCTTCTGCCCCTCCCTCCACCCCCATCCCTCATCATCCTCAAAGGCGGGCAGCACTCTTTCGACTCTTGAGTTGCAGGTGTCTATGGACGGCGGTTGTCGCTTACCATCAGGTGACCCGTCTGTTCGTCTGTCCCCCTATAGTATAACAAAACACATAGGTATAATTTAAACAAAGGCTTTTAAATATTCCGAGTGCTTGTAAGTGGAGTCCTGTTCATGTCCTTGAACTTAGCACTATCGGAGTAAGTCTATCTCTAATAATAGACTTTACAGTTGGTTTATGACTTCCAAGTCCGTTTAACACGTAAGGCACAAATACACGTAGAGGGCATATACACAAGGCATATACCAAATAGGCCCGCGAAGGCGGCGCGACCGCGCCAGACTAAATATGAGGGGGGGGGGGGGGGGGGGGGACAGAGCCCCCACACATCATATTGGGGTCGCCTTGCTCAAAAGGCGGCTAGGTCTGCCGGGGTACACAGGGATTTCCTTTCTAGGGTACTTTCTAGGGTAGCCCCGTATGGTGACCCGTGGGGGTTTCCACACAAAAAAAAGAAAAAAAAAAGCGTATACCAAATAAAACAAATACTAACTTTTGAATTCATTGTAAAATCGCAAATTACAAGAACATTATCATAAAACATTCGTACTTATGGCACGTTCGTAACAATTTAAACGGTGACTAAATTTACAACAACAATGGCTGTACATGACACTGTTAAAAACACAAAAATATCAGGAACATTAAATATACAGTCATCGTTCAAACATACACGTATGTAACTGCATTAAAACAAATGCAGTAATAGTTTATCACGACATTGCATTGTCCACAGAAATGACAGCCGTGCATGGCAAGTGCATGTGTGCTGGGAGTAATTGGGAAAACACGGGAATGATAACTGTCACACACGAATGTGTTGTTTAAAAAGTAGGGGTGACACAACCGATATTTTAATTAATGATTATTTTATGAAATACAACTTGTATTTTCTGTGTACCAGTGGACTCACTTGGTGAACAACAGCCGGATAATATATACTTACTGTTGAGAAATGTAAAATATCGTCTCTTAACATTGTAAATTTTAATAATATATTCAATTTTGATTTACTTCTTAATCAAATTAGCTGCAATCAAGAAATAAGGGATTGCTGACTCAAATAATTAGATAAAACAAAGAATAAATAGACTATCTAAATCACATATATCAAAGAAATCTTTTTAAAATATATAGCTTTCATCACAGGAATTTTAAATAATATACTGATCTGATAGACTGCACGGATGGCGTAGCGGTTTAAGTGGTCACCTCGTCACCATGCTGTCGCGCCGAGCGTTGTGGGTTCGATCCCCGCACGGGTCAACACTTTGTGTAATCGTCAAATTGTTGTTCTGAGTCTGGGTGTTCTTTGTGTCCGTTGTTTCAATGTTTGTGAAGTTCCCGCGACACAGGTATTAATAAAAATAAAATTAAAAATGTTTTTTTAGCAATATGTAAAATACAATTTGTAAGTAAAACAACACTCAGTCTACAATTTAAACACATGTTTTTAAACTCTGTAATTCGTGTATGCTTTGTAAGATGTCCTAAATTTTTGCGACAGCCCTAACACCCGATGCTCTCAGAGCATGGGTCTCGGTCCAGCGACTTTTACGCTTTCTCCCGACCAGACCATTGCGAACCATCACGACATACACTACAGCGCAAGTATTTCCTTCGGAGACATTGTTTCTAGAAGACTATTCTAGAAAACGTAACAATTTTTTAAACATAGAAATGGCCCACCAGTACCCTCTACACCATACTTTATAGATTCAGCCATATAGTAGTACCTAAACAAAGTCTTCTGTTGATTGATGATCTTTCCAGCATGTCCAATTCGAACATCAATCTGCTTTACTCTACAACCTGCATTCTATCGTGAAGTTTTAATTGAAACGATTCAGAATAAAATAGGGCCACCTTGTGTGATTGGAATGTTATCTATCAGATTGTATATACAGTCATAAAGTGGCTAGTTGACGTCATTAGGTTTGCCCCTATTACGTAAGCAGAAGTAAATTACAGATATTTTTTAGCAAAGAGTGGGCATTTCAGACGCCCCTGCATATCCCTTTGGGGACATTGCCGTGAGTGTATTTACGTATTTATGTATCTTAATATAAAATTCGACAGCCCTAGTTTAATCAATACACAATTAGATGATTGGCACTCCACCACTGTGCGCTTTTCCAGAAGCTTTTTGAAACGCACAACAATCTTATGTAACAAATTGTCCTTCAAGAAACGACCGGCAACGCACTTGTGACTCTTGAGTTGCGGGTGTCCATGGGCGGCGGTTGTCACTTACCATCAGGTGACCCATTTGCTCGTTTGCCTCCTATCGCGTAAAAAAACCAAACCAAAACTTAATCAAATAAAATAATGTTTTAACGTACATATAAAACCACTGATGTTATGAATATTTAGACACCGGCTTAACAATACTTAAAGGTCTTGTATAATATTAAATAATATCACTTACCTATTCTCTTAGTTACTCGTCTAGCGACATACTGAAACAAAAAAACCTTCGTTATCCTTAATTGCCTCAAAATTTACCTTTATCATTAGTTTACGCAATATGTATTTACCCTTAACTTAAACGTGACGAACAAACAATGTCACGAAAATATGAAAATAATATACCATAAAAACAAATACAACGTCATGTTCCTTATTTGTTGATCGCGTGTACTAAAACGAGTCAATAATCGGGACATACACCCTATGATTAACCAGTATGAATTGACCTAGCTTTCTTTGTAATGAACGTGTAATCATGTATCGTGTTAAACCAGCAACATGTCTTTCTAATTTTATGGGTGTATAAACGCTACGGCTTGTAATATAAGGTGTATATTAGACTGCAGTAGTGGTGTAAAGGCTTTGATAGACAAGGGTGGTCATCAAAGGTGATCGACCTATTTTTTTTTAATTCCTGCAGTGGTCAACGGCATTGAATTACAGAGAATTAATGTTTGTAATTGTGGGTTATTAGTGTTATTACTAACAGATATGAATACAAACCTCTTTGGTTTATTAAACTAAAAAGGTTGTGTTGAGAGTAAGTAAGGTAAGAGTGAGTTTAAGTACTTCTTTGTCTTTGTTAGTCATATAGCTCAAGATTTAAGTATTTTAAATGAGAAATAAATATATATTTATAGAGTTGGTTATTAAAAAGTGCAATGTGACAATATGATTGCCCCTTACAAATTAAGTGGGACAGACGGAAAAATTATGATATTTAGTGCACTTCTGCCTACCCCTTCCGGGATAGAGGCAGACTCGTACTCGTACCGAACCGTAAGATGAAAAAAAAAACATTAAGTATGTACATATCATAAGCAATAGAGTATCTGAATTGTAATTCATGCCTTTAGGTGGGAAAATGTCATTAAGGAAAAGTTTATCGTTGAGGATAGTTCTAGTTTTTCTTTGATGCGACTAATATTTTTTTTTGTTTAAAAAAATCGTAAAAAATTAACAACGTTCATGCCTTCAGATGAATAAATGTCATGAATTAAAAGTTTAGTATCGATACCTACGTGAATCTATCCTTTTATTGCGATACTGAAAACAGTATCGAAATAACAGGATTGATTCATTAATTATACTCATATAAGTAAGATATTTTTTATTAGATAGTAATAGTGAGTACGATCCGATTTCACTGTGGTAGAGCCATACTTATGCACGAACGGGCCGGCTCACACAGACGGCTCACAGAAAACCGGTTGTGAAGTAACGCCAACCGTTGCATTTCCACAAAGTGAGTGAAGTTTCCGGAGGTCCAAGTCCCTATATACCCTTTCCTCTCTCCTTATACCCCCTCTCTTCTTTCCCCTCCCAGCATCCTCCATTCCTCATCACCCTCAAAGGCAGTCAATGAACTTACGACTCTTGAGTTGCGGGTGTCCATGGACGGCCGTTGTCACTTACCATCAGGTGACCCGTCTGTTCGTCTGTCCCCCTGTAGTATAAAAAAAAATATCGTGTCCCTAGCCACACTTTTTTGTAAAAAGGAAAACATAAATATCTCGTTTGCAAAATATTATCAGGTGGCCAAGGGCTGCAGAGGTTCCCGAAGGCCTCCTTCGTAGGGAACCCGGGATTTCACATACCACCTCACCCGCAGCTCCGGTGAGGTGACGACCCCTGGGGATTTCCACACTACAAAAAAAAGTAACAGTTATTTACACGTTATGACCCCGACATCTTCGAGCTATAGCTTACACTTAAAAGCAATATCTCTTTTGTTTCATTACCTTCACTACATACATTTTATTTTCAATATTCCATATTTTTATTCTACTTACAATTTTTCCACTTTTAATACCTAAAGTTCACGGTTCACGGCCATGGCTTACCTCTACTACATACGTTAGTGTGACCAAATTCTTTTTGGCAAAATGTGACTGTTCAATACAACTCTGCCTTAACTCAACTCAATGTTTTTTTCAAGCCAAAGTACCCGGGCAACATAAATATGAACGCGTCTCACATAAACACAGAACACACAAAACAACAATGTAACTTATATTTTATGCGGTGTCTTACAGGTTAGTCAATCGATCCTGTCCTTTTCTATAGAACAAGATTTGATACAACGCGTTTATAGACGATATCCTTCAGATGTTTTATAGACTAGGCATTAATAACATTTGAAGATACTGCTCCGATCCCGCACCGCATAAACTCTTTGTCTTTGCCGATGTTATTTAATATTTATCTCTTTTATGTAAGACAACTCCAGCACTAAGAATTATTCCTGTGTGACTTTCCGGGGCACTTTAAAAACATACTAACAACGGCCTTCTGTACGAGACACACGAACAGAAGGGTCATCGGGCCGCCGCCCATGGACACCCGCCCTTGAAGGTAATGAAGGAGGGATGTAATTAGCAGAAAGAAGAGAGCTTGACTCTCCCTTTCAAAACGGGTGAGGGGGAGGAGGGGAGGAAAAGAGGAGAGATAGAATTGGGCCTTCAGTACCCTCACTCACTTGAAAATACAATGCAAGCATTGTTTGTCTACGGTTTTATGTGAGAGCGTGATATTACTCCGGTCGAGGCAACCCATTCATGCTTAATGGCTCTCCCACGATTGTATTATTACTATCGCAGTTGTTCGAATTAAACACAATATACAAATGGATAACTATGGTTGAGACTCATATATAACTACTGCCGTGAACCCACTGCTGAAGCAAATATTCAGTTAAGATGGGGTTCAGAAAATACAATAATTTTGTTACGAACATAAATTTACCTATTAGTGAAGTTAACAAGAACTTTCAAGATTTACCAGTAATGTGTACCCTCATTACTAGTAGATCTTGAAATAAAATATCTTTAGTGATAAAACCATTGGTCAACAATCTTCAAGTCATTAGGCCTTCAATTCATCCTCAAGCGTTTTCCGTTGTTGCGAAACTATGGAATTGACGTCGCTGCATCGCACAGTGTAATAATACGTGTCTCGGAGAACGCAAAATATTTAATTTACAGTGTTTCGAATTTAGAACTAACTAATATAATATATATATATGTGGAAAAAGTAACTCATACAGTCTATAACTGATAAACCATCGACTAGTACTCTAATCTATGCTGAGTTGCCGAGCCAGTGAAGTGCTATACTATGGGTACTATATTGATCACCCCACCTTTCATCAAGCAAAAACAATACTGTTAGCGAGCGAAACCTAGTATTTCATACGTTAATAAATTCAAAATACATAACAGAAATAGCATTATAAATGTAGTCCTAGTAGCTATCGGTCTTAAAGTGGTTATGAAGTGATTAGAAAGTTTCCGTCATTTAGACTTGTAAACATCTATTTGTAGGCAAGCTAATTAAAAGGCCTGGAAACATGAGTTGTTCGGAGTACGGAAGCTTGCCAACATCGGAATAATAAGAAGGTTATCTACTTCGTGCTTTGACAACAAACAGCATGTAATAGTATTGTCCTTCTTATAAAGTTTTGTTTTCTCAAAGTTCAGTGAAGGTAAGGTCTATGAACAAGGTGGGTAAGGTCTCTTGGTGTTCTTTTCTTTTGAGGTATTTTTTGTTAAGTTGTAATACCCATGTGGTTCTCAGTAAAGTAGAGGAAGGCAACTCCACTCACAAACATCCAACCTGGAACCAAACAACACCCAGACTCGAACCTTTGTGGAGTACACCAATTTTTGTCCTATATGAAATTCGAACTCACGACGACGAAACCAAATTTGAATCTATTCAGTACATACACTCACCCCTGCATCCAAGAAGGGGTAAGCAGAGGCGAAATTAATGCCCATATTTTGAAGATTATAACTTAGTCCCATTAACGTTATAGGGGGAAATTCTATTGTCGTCATTGGGGCACTTTTGAGAATTGGATGGGAAAATTTGGGTTATGTTGACAAGACAGGGTGGATAGAAATGAGAAGAAAAGGATATTGCTTATAAATATGTATACGGGAGTATAAGCAATAGCTCAAGCAAGTCAAGGTCGCATACCTTTAACTCTATTCAGCAATTCTCAAGATTAAATCCAACAAACGAACACACAGCCTTTTAATGAGACTTTCTCCTAGAATTTGTTATTTCCTTACATATCCTAGATTCAATCTAGATTCTTTAAACATGAAATTGCCTACGCTGACAGGTACCGCATACACTTAGCTGGTACGTCTACATTCTCGGAGTAATTTTAAACTATCCCTTCCAAATAACATACGAAATAAAATGAAAATTTTCTATTAATAAAAGAAGCTTCACTACTGCTATGGATTTCATTTAAAACTAATAGATAATCAAGGTTTTTGTGATAACAACTTATGGTTTCTTTAAATTAGCATATTATTTTAGTTAATTTAAATAAGCAACAGCGGTAGAGCCATTCTTAGGCACGAATAGGCAGGCTCCACCGGTGCGATACCACGGCCTTACAGAAAACCGGTTGTGAAGTAACGCTTGCGTGGCATTCCCCGAAATGAGTGAGGTTTCCGGAGGCCAAACTCCTCTTTTCTTTCCTCTCCCCTCATCTCGCCTTTCTTCTTCCCTACCCCGAATCCCCCATCCCTCATCACCCTCAAAGGCGGGTGTTTATGGACGAGGGTTGTCACCTACCATCAGGTGATCCATCTATTCGTCTGTCGCCCTATAATATAATATAAATATTTTATAACGACCTGGAGCATGGACGGCTACGGATTTCGATATGTGAGATATTATTTAAATCTTTTTAATAATGGTAGTTACATAGTGTATTCTTTTTATGGTATAGAGGGACAAACGAGCAAAACAGATCACCAAAACCAAACAGGCCTCGCGGAAGCTCGGTGTATTGAACAAGGTGAGACAGTTCTTCTCGCCCGAGCATGTGTCTTTTATATAAGACCCAGGTTCGCTCCTGCGTGGAGTACTGCTCTCATCTTTAGGATAGCTATGCGCAGTATCTGCTTGACGCTCTCAATCGGTTGCAGCGACGCGCAGTCCGTATTATAGACTGTCCTGAGGTCACCCAGTCTCTTGAGCCCCTGCAGTTGCGAAGAGATGTCGCCTCTATGGCAGTTCTCTATCGCCTACATCACGGGGAGTGTGTTCTGACGAGCTCTTCCAATTGGTCCCACCTTCTCCCTTCCTCTACAGGACTACACGTGCTGGCCTGAGGAGTCACGAACCTCTGGCCGAACGAAACGGTTTGGCTCTTCTTTCCTGTGCCGATCAGTGAAAGCCTGGAATTCCCTACCAGCGCACGTGTTTCCTTCCCAATTTGATCCTGGGTCTTTTAAGCGGGGCGTGAAAAAGCATCTCACCAGGCCGCCATAGTGTGGGTCACCATGCTGCATTGACTAGACATACAATGAGGATGGTGACCACCACTCTTGGACTCCATTTATTGCTTACCATCAGGCAAAGTGGAGTCATTATGGGAGGCTTACAAATAAAAAAAAAAGACCATCAGGTAACTGACAACCGCCGCCCACGAACACTTGCAACGCGAGAATCACAAGAGTGCTGTCCACCTTTTAGGATAGGGAAAAGGGAGGAGAGGAAAGGAAAGGGAGAAACATAAAGATGGGAAGGGAGACAGAGGAGGGGAAGGAAAAGGGGGTTAGGCCTTCAGTAACCTCACTCACTCGTTTACACAATGCAAGCATGCTTAACAACCGGTTTTCTATGAGGCCGTGGTAATATTCCGGTCGAGCCGGCCCATACGTGCCGAGCATGGCTCTCCTACGTTTATTTTCTTATAAAAAGCTTCCCAAATATATAACATTTCTAAACAATTACCGGGAAAAAATATACAATTAAGGTTATGATGAAGTCGGGTTTTATATATTATCCAAGTAATTATATCTTAAAATAGACATCAGTTGAATTATGAATCCGTGTGTAATATTTGGACATCATTTTCTATATTTTGAATCTGCAATTCTGGTTTAATTTCTATATTTATACTGTACTGTATATATAATATATTATAACAATGTATTTTATTCAAAATAATATGGCAACATTAGATTCATGTTTACTAATTCTTCCTGCTACGTATATGAGTCATACATATACAGTTTACCATATTATGTACATTGAAAGCCACTTCATACGGTTGGATTTTTTGTTTCTTTTCGCCCAAAGGCGCGAGAAAGAGGGTTATGTCTTCTGAGTCCATGAATGTATGCATATATAATATATCTATGTTATTGTTTATGCCTTGACCACTTGATGGATTTCGACAAGTGAGTCGTCATAAGGATAGTCTTAATATTGGGAGTTTGTTAGTTTTTGAAAAGATAACTCCCGCATTGTTGATGATTCCTGTGTCGCGGGGGGACTTTACAAACAATCATGCAACGGACACAAATAACACCCACACCGGGGCAACTAATTGTGGATCAGACAAATTTTTGTCACGTGCGGGAATCGAACCCACGACCTCCGCTTCAGCAGTCAGGGTCACTAACCACTAAACCAATAAGCCAGTGACAAAGGGAATAACATGTCGAGATTACTTCAACAATAAGATATGCAGTTAATTGTGCAGATTCCTTTTCTTTTCTTATGTATTTTTTTTTTTATTTAAAGTATTATTATATTGGTGAAATATGTGTGTGTACTATATAATTTTATTTTAAACATTAACTGAAATAACAAGCAAATGCTTAAAACAAAAATACATTTATTTTACAGGACACTCAAGGTCAGGGTCAAAGGATATATGTCGGTAATGCGACATGATCGCAACCCGTAAATTATATGTGCACACAGACAGAATAATAAATTTTAGGCTGGAAATCCCGTTATTGGTCTACAGTCGGTATATTGATTGATTGATAATCAACTTCCCAAGTGTAAAATAGATTATGCAGCATTCATTTTGGTTCTGTAACCTGTTCTAATCTGTTTTTATATAATCTCGATCTATATTAGAAGAATAGGGCTACGAAGACACTGACCCGGATTATCAACCCAGCCACTGTCTCACATAATAATGACTACTTACATAACACCAATATTTTCTCTATTATCAAACACTCATAACTAATTCGTATTCACGTCAGTTGTATTTAGACGCACTTGAGTAGAGCATCAGGACAATATTACATAATTAATTGTAAAAGGCATAGCTTTTTTTACAGCATTGGCTTAACTACTCTTTAGTCGTGTGGTTTACGGTAGAGTGGAATAGGGCCACCCTATCTTAAAAAGGTGGTGTCATAAAAGGCGACTAAAGGATCAAACTGTTATCTATCAGACAGTATGTATAGTCTTACAGTGCCCATATGACGACAATAGGTTTGCCCCTTTTTACGTTAGTGCGTAAGCGTAACGTTAGTAAATTTTAATTAAAAATATTTTATACACCTCTACTTACCCCTTAGAAGGTACAGACTTGAGCGCATGTATGTGTGTGTATTGTATATAACAATAGGAATGGCCTTGACTCTACCTTTTTGTGCGTGTATTCAATATGTAACATAATAATGTCACGTTTGAATGCTAAACTTGACTCACTGACAATATATACATATGTATCAATTTATTATTATTATTTTGACTTTTAAGTAAAGTGGGATTTACTGCAATCTTACTTGGCTTGGTTGCAAATACCTATAGTACATCGGTGCTCAAGAAAACGACTAAAATCACACAGTGTTTTAAAAAAATGGGTGTATTTCTAAGGCCCAAATTCACCCTATGAACCAAGACTTTGTTGCAGACAGGTCTTGTATCAGATTTTAGGAGTTGGATCGGGGTCTTGACCTGGGTTTAAATAACAAACAGCTTATTACATTCCGTTAAAAAGTTTGAAATACATATACGAAAAACAAAGTATATACCAATTCAAAAAATCTTTTTAAATTCATCAATATAGAAAAAGCTATTACACCAATCACAGGTTTTCTTAAATTGTCAAGAGAAGGAGTCAATCAGACCAAGTCAGTCTTGAAGCTATGGAGCAGAACAAGCAATTAACTATATGCGCACTCTTTTTGAAATATTATTGCACTTATAAACTGAAAATATAAAAAGGGGATATATGCGAGTTCTAATAATGAATACTAAGTGTACATATTATGTTAAGTAATAAAAGGCAGTAATAAAGCACAGTTGGAAGATAGAATTCAAAACTATATTTATTTAGTTAGCATGGCAACATCTGAAGAGGCCTTAATCGCTATGTGAAACAGTAACGATTGATTCCATAACGTTCATAGAGTTCAAAGGTAAGTTACATTGCAATACACTTAATTACCTTCACTAAAGGGCATTCAAACAGAACTAATAAAATATTATTAATTCGTTATGGTTGAGCAATATTTCCGCCCATAGACTTGTACTAAACAAGTATTTGATTGAAGACTTCGATTTTTACTTACATGCGGTAAGCGCTACTGAGCACTGATCACTTGTTTTAATACGAGAGGTTTAACATTAGAGGAAGCTTGTAGCGGGAGGTTGTCTATGCTTAACCAAAGTAAGCTTTTTTTTTTCGATTTTAAAATAATTCAAACACTAAGATTAATTCTTAAAACTTTATAAAACATTGAATAACGGCTGCAAAGAACAGCGAGTCTTACAACAACAATTTAAGAGCGTAGTGGAGAGGTGACCACCTAAACCACTGTGCTAACCGTGCAGTTTATATACCAGGCTAATACCAATTGTACCCTTATAACAACAGTTTTAAGGCTAATATTCCTTGAAACAGTAATACTATGTAGAACCCATTGCTTCAGAGGCAGGCGATCTTGGCGATAGTCCCATCATCATCTTCCTACCCTTCACTAAAATTTATTTGCGGTCGATGCAATGCTTTGTAAGTACATCACAAGAAAAATTTGGCTAGTTTATTTTATGGCCGGTAGCCATGCTTAGGCACGAGTGGGCCGTCGTGAACGGTGCGATAACATGGCCTCGCAGAAAATCGGTTGTGAAGTAACCTTTGCTGTGCATTTCCCCGAAATGGCTGAGGTTTCCGGAGGCCCAACTTTGTTACTTACCATCAGATGAGCAGTCAGTTCGTCTGTCCCTCTATAGTATATAAAAAATCCCGAATGTCAATCGTCCTTAGGAATGTAGCGGTTTTAAGAAGAGGAAAGAGGAAGAAAGGTAGATTTGTGGAAGGAAAATGGGTAAGGCATGTCCTAACCTGGGATAAGAGATACCGAACGTCTTTGATGTAGAAACGGGACTGAAAGTGCAGTACTACCCATGTACTGTAACTTCTGCCTGGAGAGACAACTGGAAAAGTAATGCCTTCTGGCTACAGCGCGGTGATTATTAGATAATAATAGCTATAACTATGCATAACTATGTATATTTTCTTGTCAAATTTTATATTCATTTACTAATATGTAGTTTAGCTTATAAAAAGTGAATACAAAGTGTAGGTGTCGCTTGGAAATTGAATTGGATGTTATTTTTTTATTCCTTTGTGCTATGCTTTTGCTTTTCATTGTGTACGTGCACATTTCTTAACAGTTACGTGTTTCAATTTCGATTAGAGCTTTTTTTTTGTATGCATAAATTCCTCCATTTGACATTTTAGACGAAGTTTTCATGTCAGACCTCTCTCTTACGAAATATTAGCTTGTAAGTAAGTTTTCAAACTCAAATTAAACAAAAATGTTTTATACAAATATTTTCTAGAACCCCCATAGAACAATCTTATTTGGGGCTCGTACTCTACCCTGAATTATATGTTTATCATTTAATAAATATTTTCTTATTTTTTTTATATTATTTATTTTAGTATTCTGTATAAGTATTCTGTATTCTCGTTAACCCAACTAAGCTAAACGCTTGTATTGCATTGGGTTGGGTCGAACTCGCAACCCCTTGATCACAAGTCCGACGACAATACGTTACCGCCTCTTAAAAAACTCTCAAAGCTTAATTTACTCGTATTTTTTGATTAAGCAATAGGAACGAGGTTGTCATAAATTCGGGAATATTTACCTAATCGAAGTGTCCACATACTAAATATCAAAATCGGTTCAATCGCAAAAACGTAACAAATCTATGGATAGATGGCGTTACTATCATATTGATAATATTAGTATAGAGATTCTGAAAATTGTGGTATTCAATAAATCATCAATCATTAATACATCAGTGGAACATATATACATACATGTTCAATCTATGAGTAAAATATTTTTGATGAATAAAAATTTATGAAATATGAACGATTATAGAATAAGAAAAGTGTTCGATGTCCACTTGGTTGAATGAGTATCGCGCGTGCATTTTCATAGAAGAAAATGCATTCGTATCTTAGCGTGCACGCAGAGAAATTATTGAGTTATGCATATTAACTTCATATGGCTTTCTCTCTCTTGTATTTGATTAACTCACAGACTATAAAACAGATTATAAACATAGCAGAATTCTTATTTTGAAATCGTGAGCAGTTTTGAAATTGGAATATAAGTATTCTTTTTTTTTTTGTTTTATTATAAGGAATCGGTACAAGGCATTGTCAGAAAAAGTTTGCATTATATATTTTGTTAGATCACTTTATCCCGACCACGAGTGCTTAGTCTATGGCTGGACCCATGCCCTTATTTACTGATGACTCTGTTATGACGCCTTAAACATAAATAGTATTGTAATTATTTTTGCAAGTATGATTGCCACAGATCAACAGATACAGAGGTGGAAACGAATAATCGTGATAAAGCCAATATTAAGCCCGAATGGGCCGGCGCGACCGGTGCGTTACCACGGCCTCACAGAAGACGCTTATGTTGCATTTCTCCGAAATTAGTGAGGTTTCCAGATACCCAACTCCCCTCTCCTCTTTTCCCTTTCCCTCGTTCTCCACTTTCCCCTCCCTGCATTCCCCATCCCTCATCACCCTCAAAGGCGGGCTGCGGTTCCCACTTACAATCAGGTGAGTTGTCTGTTCGTCCCCCTAAGTGATGTTAAGTATTAATATTTTGCCAACAGACGAGGATGTTCCTAACTTGATAGCTTTATATTTTTTTCTTTACTTTAAAATGACAACTCCTACACTAGGAACGATCGTAGAGTCGCGGGGGACTACACAATTTTGTTTCGAGAAAAAGTAAATACAGGCGATATCTGGCAAGCGTATTCAAGAGAGACAAAATGAGATACATATGACAATAATTATTATCGCTATAAATAAACTTATACTCGTATAGCCTTGGTGAGTAAGTCCGCAACTGGACGTGCCTTGTTTAACGTTGCGCATCTTACGTAAAAATATATTTTTTTTTTAATTTAAGTCGTCTATTATTTAACAGATGAGCACTTTTGACTACTAGAACTAGAAATATTAGATATCGTATATATTTGTCATTTCGTAAATATTTAGTAAAAAAAATTGCTCTTTTAAGAAACGTTTGTCTGTGTATTTACCAGTATAATTGACCATTATGTTTGCAATTTTGTATTAATCCGCGACAGATTCTACTTTAATTTGGTATTTTGTTTAGTTACTGCTTACATAAGAATCAAATTAAATAATATCTAAGCAAAAGAGATGACGGTATTAAGTAAGTGTTACGCAATGTAAACGTTGAAAGTCGATATAATACGTTTCTAAAATTGAAATCTTGCAACAAATTACAAATTACATTGATCAGATTCATTAAATTTTAACATAGAGAAGAGAGTAGCTATGCATATATTTGAATGCACGAATGGCGAAGTGATTTAAATGCTTCGCCACTACGCTGCATCGCCGAGTGTTGTAGGTTCGATCCCCTCACATGCCACTCGGTGTAATCCTCAAATTATTGTTCTGAATCTGGGTGTCCATTTTGTCCGTTATTTGAATGTTTGTAAAGTCTCCCACAATACAGGGACTGATCCTAGTGCGGAAGTTGTCTTAAAAAAAAACCTGTTCAGATAACAAACAAAAATATTACATCTAATAATAATAATAGCTGTTATCCGCAATCTCACCACCTATTATGCTCATTACTCGACATAAGGTGAGAGAATGATGGATGGAAGAGTGATGGTTTATCTAATATATAAAAGTTCTCGTTTCGTGGTGTGTTACGAAACGGCTGGACCGATTTTTATGAAATTCTGTGTGTATATCGGGTAGGTCTGAGAATCGCCCAACATCATCATTTTTTATCTTTTCATTTCATTCATTCATTTTTTTTTTTTTGGACAAAATTTTTGTTTCGCGGGAACATTACTAATGCTTATGAAGTCGCGGGCAACAGCTAGTAGTACATATTATTCGTTAATAAATCTTCTATCCAAAACATAAATATTTTATATAAACTATAATACCTAGAGGTATTTGAACAGATAAGCCACTTTAAACAAACAAAAAATCTTTGGTCGTATTGTAGTAGTATAGATTTTAATGTCTCTATGAAGTAAAGTACCCCATGTCTCTCTCTCTCAGACTAAATGATAGGACTGTTATCATCCGACAGTATATACACAGTCTTGCAGTGCCCGGATGACGGCAAAGGTGTTGCCACTATTACGTAGCTGGGATTATCTTTCTATCTCAAATGAGAATTAGCGAAATGTTTTTAGCCCATTTCAAATTATCTATAAACGCAGTTCTATATTATAAAATAATTTGATCATAATACAATTTCATAGTGTCACAAATTCCAAAGCTATAAGGTTAGAAAACGAACACCGATCTCGTAATCTATATAATGAGCAGAAGCTTTCCCGATGATGTGATGGCGTTGAGATGAAAAACTGTCAGTGAAAACATCATTACATGTAGATTTCACAATGACGTCATAGAAGCTGCTGGTAGGTTCCAGTCAATCCTATATTAAGTACGGGACTTACCATTTTCTTACATGGGATAGCCAAGCTGAGCCGTCTCGACCGCAGTAATACGTCGGCTTCGCAGACCGGTAGACAAACAATATTTGAATTGTATTGCCGAGTGAGTGATGGTGCCGGAGGCCCAACTCCACTTATATTTCCCTAACCCTGATCCCCACTCTCTTCTTTCCCTTTCCGTTCATTGTGTTATTTATATGTGTTTGTTAAGTGCTCCGAGACACACACATAAAAAGAAAAAAACATGTGAAGAAAAAGATATTGCTTATACACCTAGAATGGAGAAAGTGACTGGCATGAGTGTATGTTTGTATCAATAAATGGCATATATTTAATTCGAATAAGGAAGTAAACAAACCGCTCAACCGGAGTAATACCACGGCCTTTTCTGTAGCCAAACAATGTTTACATTGTATTGCCGAGTTAGTGAGGTTGTCGGAGGCCCAACTCCCGCTCTCTTTTACCCTTATCTCATCCCACTTTCCTTTCTGGAGAGATATATACACATAGAGGTAGAGGAAACATTATATATTAGGTACATTACCCTCAAAGGCGGGCAGCGCCCTTACGACTCTTGAGTGACCATTAAGTGACCTGTTTGTTCGTCTAAGCCCGTATATCATAAAAAACTAAAAACTGTATTTTAATTCAAAACAACATTCAAAAGCAAACAGCTGCAAGTTACAAAAAAGGCATTTACATAAGCTTAAGACCTCAATACGGTACTTCATACATACATCTGAATGAATTTGACACAAAGGTCAAGCGGCGCGCTCCGAGCGCGCATAATTCCGACCGATATTTATAGAACACAGACAGACTGACAAATGGTAAACGTACTTTGAATGGACGAATGGCTTAGTAATCTACTGTTATGTACCATATACGTAGATAAACTAGGCAAGCCGAAGGTATTATATTGTACGCAGTTATCCACAAAGTAGTGTTCTACAAGGAATGATTGTAGGTCCTATTGAACTGTATGCGGTAAACGCGAAAGTGTGTTGGTTTGTTTGTTCAGCGTTTATGTTTTAACTGCCGAAGCGATCATCATGAATTTTTTTGTACACGTTACAGAAAAAGGCAAACAGCGTACTGCTCATCTACAAAAACATATGACAGGAGAATATACATAGAGAATAGAAAACTCCAGATAAATAGAGAGATCCAGAGATCTCTCTCTCTCTCCAGAGATAAAGAATGATTGATTGAAAACTCTTGAGTTACAGGTGTCCATGGACGGCAAGTGTCACTTACCATCAAGTGACCCATCTGTTCGTCTGCCCCCCTATAATATAAAAAAAAAACTACTAGCTCAGATAAGCCAAGGTACGTCCTTCAGACCAATTTAAAATTTTCTCGATTCGGCTAAAATTGATAAAACACGTTTTATAAAATCGATTGTAAAGGTGCCTTTATCCATGTATATTTATTTTATTTAAAGTAATATATATATATACCTCTTTAAATTTAATTAAAGTCTAAAATCAAAGGCAGTTTATAGTATTTTTATGTTATGGTTCCATAACATAAAAATACTATAAACTGCCTTTGATTTTAGACTTTTCTATTAAACAAAGGTAAGTCAAAGGTAAGCGGTTACTTGCAGGAATTTAGGTAGGTCACCCAATAAAGGAATAATAGTACTATGATACATTCGTACATATGATGTATATTTGTTGGCGTGGCAGTGACTCCATTGAGCACTTTGCTGTGCTAGGAAAGGTGGAGGGGACGAGGCCGATACGCTGAACAGACCTAATTAAAGAGGCTGTTGGCGATCCAGTAACAAATGCGTCAAGATGACCGTCAGAAGGCAGCAGTGGCGGGAACTTGTGCGGCATACCCTGATCCAGAGGACCATCATCATGATAGCCACGACCACTCTGACGAGAGTGAAGCGACTCAGAATTCAAATGATCGTAGTCATCTGTCAAGAAGAGATATTAGCGTAGTTCTGAAAAAGCGTGTTCCTTGTAATTGCAACTAATTGTTATTGTTACATGGTTCGCATAAACTGCATTTTGTTCATCAAAATATTTATATCTTAAATTAACTCAGAGGTCAAATTCTTAATTAAATAAGTAAACTTAACGTACACAATTTGTCCTATCTGTGCTCAAACAATGCAACCATTTATAATTGGATGTCTCAGAAGAAATAACACAACTGACTCAAATGTTTACTTTAACTTGAACTGTAACTCCTTTACAATAAAACTTATTAAAAAAAAATGAATAAACTTGACTAATACATTCAGTTTTTGTGATCGACGACAAAAGTTTGGTCCCATGATTATTGTTTGAAGTATATCAAGGTGTTTACTAGACCATTTACGTATAAGAATAGACCGTTCAATGACAAGTTAAGTAATATAAAATTGACTTTTTTGATATTGAGATGTGCAATAGAATTAACGTTTAGCGAGGGCATAGCGCAGATATTTTAGTATTTTCCTCAAATTAGAAGCCCAGTTTGTAACACCATAGGATTATAATGGGTTTCGATAAAGCAAAAATAACCGGGAACCAGTTCTTCATAAAATAAAAAGTTTGGTGTTGGTGACGGCAAACTGGGATTACAAGTGGCCCCAGTATAGATCGGAACCAATACTTTTTTGTATATATGTATATGTAACATGTAACACAAGTCGTAAATTGCCAAAGACAACACTAGAATAATAAAATATAATAGAAAGCCCAATATGACGGCTGTGATGTAATAAAAGATTCAAATAATTTAGCGAAAATCAGTGTGTAATTATTTACGAAACCAATTACCTCAAACTTAAGAATTTTACAGAAATATTCAGTGTTACATTACATATTTAATAACTTCATTTTAAAATGGTTTCAAAACGATAAATACTTCAAAAAAATCATTAATAGGTTTATCTTGACATTAACTAAATATTTATATTACACTTCTACCCTGTACCTGTTTTTGCTGGCGACATTTAACAGTTGAGTTGTTAAGAATAATAGTAAACCTGACCATATTAATTTTATTCTACTTTTTATAAGTGAAATTATGCAGGAACACCTAAAAACTAACGGAAGATGCATTATAATTATGATTTGTGATTGTTAAAATACTGAGATCACAGTAGCAAATGGGATTGCGATACAGCGTCGGTATCGTTTCCCATCTACAAACTTATACAATATTTGTTTTAATAGTCAGTTATTAGTGGAGCTATGCTATATAAGCGTGACATAACCCCCGTAATATAAACACATAAAACCCGTGAAATTCAAATCCCATCTACAAACCCCTTAAACTAGGTGGAAACGCGTTCCATGGTTTTATGTGTTTATATTACGGGGGTTATGGCACGCTTATATAGCATAGCTCCACTAATAACTGACTATTAAAACAAATATTCAATAATTGTAATTCTAAAAGATCAAAACTTCAATTGCTTTCGATTAGTCGCAAAAATCGGCTACTTTAACTAAACGAATAATTTTGACAATTTCAAATGTCACTGTGATGTCGTTTGTCAAAACTGACCTATTATTTTTTTGAAGACTCTGACTGAGAATGTTCGATGCCACCTTAGTGATCAAATCAGATAAAAAAATAATGAAAATCTATTCGGTTTGTTCAATTTACATGTTAAGATTACTATTATAGATTGGTTCTGGTCGAAGCGTTTTATAATCTATACATATTATAAACGATTGCAACATTTTTGTAAGCTTGTATGTATGTGGAGTTAATCTCCGTAACGGCAGCATCTAAAGTATATTTTTGTACCTTCATAATATGTATGTTTTATACATTAGGGGACCAATGAGCAGACTAGTCTCCTGATGGTAAGGGAAGGGAATAAGAAGTAGGAAGTTTGGGTCTGCGAAAACCACACTCACTCGGTGAAACACAACGCAAATATTGTCTTACAACCGGTTTTTTGTAAAGCCTTTGTAGGAGTTTGCTCAAGTTGGCCTGTGTCTTTAACATGGCTCTGCCTCCTCAAAAATATGAGAGTGCCATATTTATCTTGTCTCCGATGAAGAGTTATTTATTGTTAAATGTATTGCTTCATAATGTTTACGAATTACGAAAGCGGATTTGGCTCACTCGAAAGTGTTTTAATAAGATTGTAATATATATGATTATATATCATTGACATTTATTCGTGTCCAATAAGAAGTTTCATAACTAAATTATTTTATGTAATGTATTTTTTTTTTGTAAGAGTCCAAGAGTGGTGGTCACCATCCTCATTGCATGTCTAGTCAATGTAGTATGGTGACCCACACTATGGCGGCCTGGTGATTTAACTGAAAGATCATTTAATTAATATTTTTTTATTAACTGACACCTAACCCAACATTGAAAAAAACATACATTCGTTGATACAAAAAATAAAATAACAGTTTTGATATCAAATGCCGTATAGACTCAATTATATTCAAACCTTAATTATATAATAAGAAATAAATAAATTATTTCTTCTTATAAAAAAATAACACGAGGGGAATCCCAATAACGCTAAGCAAACATACTAGGATGTCGTTGTCAATGAAATATCACGAACCTCGTGGGTGTAGCACTCAAACCGGTTCGGTTCCCGGCCGACGACTGGCCTACTGAACCCGTAACCGATACATCATTCATTTACAAGGATGTTATTGTCAATGCTTAACTGTATTTTTTTATTTGTATAATTACTAATGCACAAAACCTATATTCAGACATGTAAATTACTACATATAAAAGCATTTCTAGTTAGTTAGCAATTCTAGATCCTTTGAATGACTCAAAAGTATTTTAAAGACGTTCTGAATGCAACATGGACTTAATACAATGAAAAGAAATAGAACTTTGTTTTAAAATTTAATAACTGTAAATAAATACTACGTTACGAAATAATATAATATTTTACTTTATATTATTTAAACTTTTAAAATCACAATCAAGTGACGTTTGTCATAAAGATGCGCTGTCGTCGAAACTGAAGGTGTATGCAAATTTCAGCTCAATGGGGCAGCACCAGGAAGTGGGTCAAATTTAACGTGCAAAATTTTAACAAAAAAAAAACACACATTGCAAGTTCAAAAGCTATTAAAAAGCAAGAGATATAACGGTTAGCTTGTTTATACACACAGAGCTATAGACAACGACTACGTAAATAGGACTTAAAATAACGTTTGGCAAACGAGGCAGAGCTACCCCTTCGGGGATATATATTTTGTAATATATGGGGACAGACGAACAGACGAGTCACCTGATGGTTAGTAACAACCGCCGTCCATGGACACCTGCAACTCAAGAGTCGTAAATTCGCTGCCCGCCTATGAGGGTGATGAGGGATGGGAGGAGGGGAAATAAGAGAGGGGGATGGGGAGAAGGGAAAAAAGGAGATGGGGAGTTGGGCCTCCGGAAAATCTCACTAATTCGGGAAAATGCAACGCAAGCGTTGCTTCACAACCGTTTTTCAGTGGAGCCGTGGTATGGCTCCAGTCGTGCCGGTCCATACCTATGTATGACCGGTAGAAAAGTACTGGGCACAGATTTATTATCACTTTTTATGTAAATTTTAATGTCTTTTGTAGAATAAAATACTACTGAATAATATACTACCGTATTGCACATACATATGTATTATAACAGTCATTCAATCATGATTGAAAGTAATCATATATCACTGCAGACAGGCAAGGTCAAAAACGAGAATAACAAACCAAATTAGATAGGTACTTTGAACTCTGAGTACTTACGTTAGAGATAAAATGTTAATCATTGTTCAAGAAGAGAAAAATATCCAGAGGAACCCACAACATAAAGAGCAAACAAAATACAGGGTAGAGGGACCTCAGACCTCAAAGCTATAGCTGCTCCATTGCCAAGAATAAAAGAGCACACAAAATACAGGGTAGAGGGACCTCAGACCTTAAAGCTATAGCTGCTCCATTGCCAAGAATAAAAGAGCACACAAAATACAGGGTAGAGGGACCTCAGACCTCAAAGCTATAGCTGCTCCATTGCCAAGAATAAAAGAGCACACAAAATACAGGGTAGAGGGACCTCAGACCTCAAAGCTATAGCTGCTCCATTGCCAAGAATAAAAGAGCACACAAAATACAGGGTAGATGGGCCTCAGACCTCAAAGCTATAGCTCCTCCATTGCCAAGAATAAAAGAGCAAACAAAATACAGGGTAGAGGGACCTCAGACCTCAAAGCTATAGCTGCTCCATTGCCAAGAATAAAAGAGCAAACAAAATACAGGGTAGATGGGCTTCAGACCTCAAAGCTATAGCTGCTCCATTGCCAAGAATAAAAGAGCACACAAAATACAGGGTAGATGGGCCTCAGACCTCAAAGCTATAGCTGCTCCATTGCCAAGAATAAAAGAGCAAACAAAATACAGGGTAGAGGGACCTCAGACCTCAAAGCTATAGCTGCTCCATTGCCAAGAATAAAAGAGCAAACAAAATACAGGGCAGATGGGCCTCAGACCTCAAAGCTATAGCTGCTCCATTGCCAAGAATAAAAGAGCACACAAAATACAGGGTAGATGGGCCTCAGACCTCAAAGCTATAGCTGCTCCATTGCCAAGAATAAAAGAGCACACAAAATACAGGGTAGATGGGCCTCAGACCTCAAAGCTATAGCTGCTCCATTGCCAAGAATAAAAGAGCAAACAAAATACAGGGTAGAGGGACCTCAGACCTCAAAGCTATAACTCTTCCATTGCCTACCCTTTTCTTTTCAAAAACTTCTTATTTTCCCATCTTTAATACCTAAAGTGAAAGGCTTGATACCTGTTACGTATAATATTATACGTATAAAGTTTTGTTCTATTAGGTAAGTAATTTACAGACTGTAAATTTTACTGGTTGTGACTTGTTGTTACACTCGGTGGCCGGTTTTTAATTTCAGTCAGGTCACCACAGCCTCCAATTGATTAATATAATAGTTTAAACATACATTTTGCATTCACTTCGACTTCGAAATCACTACATTCGACTTGTGATATAAAGTGAGCCCCTAACTCGAGGGTTTTAGTAGGTATTGAACATTTTCACTCACATCCTGGCATCAATGCCATTGTGCTTTTTTCATTCAGATCCATTCGGCCGTTTTAGCTTAATTAACATCCAAAAAGAATTTCACTCACACTTCAACAATTTTCTACCAGTTTTATTAACTTGAAACCGATTTAACCGCATCGAGATCAATGTATAATAAATACCTCACTACTCTTTTGTTACGGTTATAATCAGATCACCTTCACATTGTCCATAACCTGTAACCATTAAACAAAAACCATATTTTCTGTCCACATCTTAACAGAATGCTGCTCTTGTAGAACTCATTGCTTATTGATTTCATAGTCATGCACGGTCTGTTGATCAACTTTAAAAGGTAAAAAACAACATTTTCATCACAACTTCTTACTTTAATTGGCAGATTTCGATCCACGCGAGTGCTTCGACATTGTGTAGGTGTAATAATTATTTCTTTTTTGTTTTTGCTGAACAAATACCAGTTACAAGAAAACTTCGTGATGGCCAGACCTAATCTTTTTGATAATGACCGCTTTTATTGCACGTCATGATAAGATACAACATGGGACGATATGAATCGTAGGTCCGTGGAGAGAGAGGTGGTATATTTATCTAACACAAACAGTTGATCTTCGAGCAGACGGGTCACCTGATGGTAAGTAACTACCGCCGCCCATGGACACCCGCAATTAAAGAGTCACAAGTGAGTTGCCGGCCTTATAGGTTTGAAGGTCGTATCACAGGTTGATTAGGTTAGATCATGCTTGGTAGACCGCGGCTCCACGGTAATGTTGGAATATAGTATACAATTACGTACATATTTGTCGTGGCCAGTTCATGGCATTAGCAACTCCATTTCATATCGTTTCATGCAATAGTCAGCTAAAACTGATCAAATAGTTGAAACATAATCTTAAAGTTTTATTTGATCGCCCATTTCATGAAATTTGTAAATTTTATGAAACGTTTGGCCGAAAACTTTCATTGCGCCATACAGGAACAGCATCCCCTATTTAGTTCAGTTTATTCACTAGATGGTGCTGAAAACGTTGATGTCACAATCTTGTACAACAGCGATACACAATTATGTGGAGATAATTGAATTAACGTTTACAATATTTGGAGTCTAATTGTGCTTTGCTGCGCCGTGTCTTCTTATGTATTAATACTGTATTAGATATTTGCGTAGATATTTTGAGTGAAATAAAAACTATTTCTATTTGTTAAGTTCTTAGATGCTTTTGTTATTGCAGTATACGCAGACTGCAACCTTTAAAGTATGATATCATCTTTATTTGTTTATGTAGTTAACTTATTATACTAGCTCGCAGATGTTATATCGGAGTTTTGTATGATTGGTACTTCTCTATGCATAATCCTGTATTTCTCTTAAATTATAAAGACATTTAAATGAAATTCATCAGAATTTTACATAAATAAATATGATCACACCTATATCCCTCAAGGGGCGGGGGTAGAAGTGTATTAAACGCCCACAATTATCAGTTAAAATTTGGTGGACAAGCAAAATGGGGAATGGCAATAGAAGGACAAGGAACTGTAATAGCGCAAAGACGTCGCATCGCATCCCTGAAGCTCGAACTGGCTGTAGGCGGGTGGTCTGAGCCCTCATTTATAATTGTAGTTTTCATTCGCTCATTATGTAGTCGTATTAGTCATATTACTACATTTTAAATTAGTAGTTTTATTAGTATTAATATTTAATCCCTTATACTTGCGTGCGTAAAGAAGTCAGCATCTATAATAATCCATTTGGTAGCCATTGGCCAGTTAGTCGGGTGATCAGTGATCATAACTGCTGATCATAAGTCCCTCTGGGAGCTTTTCGTACGTTTGTCAAGTCCCCCGTGACCAGAAATCATTCTCAATGCGGATAGTGTTTGCTGAAAATGATGAGTATTGTAACCTGCTAAGATAAGTTACAATTAGTACGAAGTGATTCCCCAATACCATGAAGTTAGCAACACGTGCGGTCTACAAAAGTTTACATCCAAAGTTTGTCACAAAATCTCACTGTAACAGAAATATAAAATGATTGATACATGACTGCAACATCGGAAACCATTAAACTTGTTCTCTTTTAAAGTTTCGTCTCATTGCACAATCCTTCTAAACGTTCAATGTCATCTCAACGAAATAACAAAACTGTATAGTGTTTTTTAGTCTATATTACAGCGGTATTGGGCCGTGGCGTAATAATAAATTAATAGTTATTTCTATTTAATACTGCTTTGGTTAATTGCGAAAACTGGTTATGTTGCTACATACTACAAAGTGTAGAGTAGAGATTTAGAAGTTGTCACGTATGGGGTAAAACATATTGTAGGTAGTACACTACAGGTTAACATATACACAGTCACGCGTGTAGAAGCGTGAAGCGGTAGACAGACACATTTTGCCCATTACAGTTACAGCATTCACACTATAATAGGCAAACCTATAACAGATTTCTACTCCTACTATTCTAAATTACACCATAATCTAAGCGCTTAGAGGGTTCGGACTTCCATGCAGCAGTCATTTCAAGTTACAAGTATGCAACTCGGACGTGCTGACCTGCGAGCTCCCTAATCGATACGAATAAGCACTATCTTTTTCGTTCAGTACCTTCACTTCGTAATTACCTATCAATTTTAAATGCATGCCACTAACGTAATAAATGGCAAGCTTATTGCCGTCAAGCGGGTGCGGTGTAAGCAATAGTTCTGGCTTATTCTTTATTGTCAATGTTTTTATTCCCAAAGTAATAAATGGGGATTACGTTACACGAAGCAAAATTACAGTTTTACTTTCTAGCATGACTTTATTAACTGGTCTCCAATTAGTTACAATCATAACGTTACACATTATACGGAAGTCTATTAATAATTTTAACAGACAAAATAAATGTATGATTGATTTTGATTGATTGATTCGATTCAATTGATTACGGATGTTGATATTGAAATATAAAAGTTCTCAAATTGAACATATATACATATGTATATGTATATATACTCCTTACTATATATTATTTTTTCTGGTAAGGAATCTATCTGTTGTTAGAGAGCGGTCACGTAGTTTTTATAAGCTTTTATTTAACCTGCAATGTATGTTTGTACGGGTTGAATTTTCTACGTTAAATTTCACCCGCTTCCTTTGTGCTGAAATATTGCACACTCTGATGACAATGCACCTTTATGAAAATCTTGACCTGACTCTGACTAGGGAGACAAACGAGCAGACGGTTCACCTGTTGGCAAGTGACTTCCGCCGCTCATGAACGCTTGCAAGAGTCACTGCTGTCCGCCTTTTAGAATAGGGGAAAGAGGTAATAGGTAAATGGGGAGGGGAAGAGGGGAAGGGGTAGGTGAAAAAAAGTTGAGCCTCCGGCCTTACTTACTTGGTCACACAATGCAAGCATTGCTAAACAGCAACTTGATACTCCGGTCGAGCCGGCCCATACGTGCCGAAGCATGGCTCTTCCACGTTTAAAAATGTTAGATTTTAATAGCTTTTTTTTTAAACTATATATCTCGTATTCTTGTTGACTACTCTAACTAACGTCTTTTCTTCTTGTATACATTTCAATTCCAATATACTCCTCATCGCTCTACATTAATTCCCAAAGTTATAACGAATGTGGGTGTTTAGTCGCCTCTACCAACTCATTCAGCGATAGAGGGCGTGAGTGATACGTGTATGTACGTACTTAAAAACACATGCAAAATTACTACTTACTTATTCTGTTACTACGTATTATTCTACCACCCATACTTAATACTAGTACTACATAGTATTGGCCGTGAAGTTCTTGGTGAAGGAGAATATCATCCCTTTCCATGGGTGACCTAAAATGTTTCTAAGGTATTGAACCGTTATCTATTACACAGCAAACATTCAGTGCCCTTTGACAGCGATAGGCGGCTAAGTAGGAATATTTTATTATGAATTAGTGTGACAGACGAACAGACGGGTCACCTGATGACGGCATGAGGGATAGGAACAAGGAGAGGGAGATGATGGGAAAGAGGAAAGGGAATTTGGGCCTCCGGTACCCTCAATCACAAGGCAAAACAATGCAAGCGTTGTTTTACAGCCAGTTTTCTGTAAAGCCGTTATATAGCCGGAGTACAGAAAGTACTCCGGTGGAGCCGGCCCATTCGCACATAAGCATAGCTCTTCTACGGTAATGTTTGTCAAATTACCGTACAGTATTTCAATAATGGTTAGCTCAACTATTTTTTTCTCTTTTGTTTTTATATATGTTATATATTCATATAGTTACCTATACACACAATGCAATTAAATATCTGGTAATATTATCAAAACTGTCACAACTGAATGACGTCACTATTTTACAAACATTTAACGTAATTGGGACTAATGTATCGTTGGCAAAAAGTGGGCGTCTGGGGCGCTCTGCCTACACGTTCAAGGAAAAAGGTGTGAGTCAACAAAACAGAATATATACTATACATGCATAATGTATAGTATTTTTTTATTTTTTATATCATAGTGGGACAGACCAACAGGCGGATCACCTAATGGTAAGAGACAACCGCGCGTCCAAGGATACCTGCAACTTGAGAGTCGTAAGTGCGCTGCCCGCTATTAAAGGCGATTAAGGAAGGGGGATGGGAAAGAGGAAGAAAAGGAGGGATGAGCGGAGAGGGGAGTTTCAGTGAGGCCGTGGTATCGCACCGGTCGAGCCGGCATGTATATTATGTTACGTTTCGTATCACACTTAGCATACAATGCAGGGACTGATGATGTATAATGAAAATGTCTCAACCGAATGTAGACCTTATTACATATTGTAGTTTTGTTAATATTGTTATAGCGGAGGCATTTGGACAGGCGGACTTTCAGGATAGTTGTTCTATTGTCGTTTTTCTATTTATTTAAATTTGATTATACATGGGTCTAAACTATGTTGAAAAAAAAAGGCACAATGGGAACCCTAAATTTAATTATTGAAGCATTACGTCTGAACCTATAAATATAAATAATAACAGCTTTAGTACAGGTATTTAACGGTTTAGTTTATTATCTTATCTATGGCATTAATAAACACTTACAATTATTTATTCGTTTCTTGTATTTGCACATTTATAACAACACAACTATGATGTTCCATTCTTGTCCCATACGGGTATCAAAAATCTCCCAACCGACCACTTTAACCATTGCCCCAACCGTGTAGTCAAGTGAAATTATTGAGAGGTAGTCCGATAAATAGCTTTTGATAGAGTCACGTAGATCAATACAGATTGAATCTGGGAGTTGCAACTTGAAATTTAACTCAATTTGAGACGATAGTAACGGACATATGAAAAACTCCGCTATTTTTACCTGATTTCGCAAGGAAGAGGGTTCTAACTTAGACTACACATATGAACACTAATGAGGAAATTAAATATTTTTTAAACGTCTTTGGTAAACGGTTAACGTTTTCTTTACAATCTTAAGATTGGTTCAAGTCAGACTCAAGTCCTTTGATTGGTTTAATTGAAGTAAATGGTTTAAATTATGATTTTAGATTATGTATATCTGTATTAAATTGCCAGAATAAAGTAATATTAATAAAATATATATGGCGAGAGACCTTTGGTTAGTATATTTTATGGTCGGCTGCTCTTGGGAATATAGTCGTTTCAGGAAGGGAAAGAATATGTGTAAGTCTCTAATGAGGAAACGGGATTGAAACTGCTGTAGCCATGGTCGCGTTATCATATGTCCGGAACAGGAACACCTGCTATCTTATATAAATCCATGACGCATGTTTTAAATTGGAAATTCATTACAGAGTGAACAATACTAAACAATCGTTTATTTTGGAAATTATTGTGGCTACCATAGCTTGTATAGGTTTATGTAAAGTGTACTCAGTAGTTGGTACTTTTATGCCGTTTTCTTTTATAGTGTAGGGGGACAAAAGAGCAAACGGGTCACCTGATAGTGACTTGAACACTTGCAACTGAAGAGTCACAAGAGTTTTGTCCGCCTTTTCGGGTAGGGGGAAGGGAGGAGAGGAAAGAGAGATAGGATGGCAAGGGAAAGGGGATTAGGCCTCCGATAACCTCACTCACTCGGTCACACAATGCAAGCATTGTTTAACTGCCAGTTTTCTATGAGTCCGTGGTAGTACTCCGGTCGAGTCGGCCCAGACGTGCCAAAACATGCCTCTCCAGTGTTACAAACGATGTTGTTTGCGCTGATATTTCTTTTCAGGAGTTTCACCCATTTGGAAATGAGTGGTATATAGCGATCTTAACTGTTTGCAACTGTCAGTTTGCAAAATAGTGTTTTTTTTATACAGCGTAAGCACACTGACACACACAAAAATTTGTATAGTCGTAAGGTTGTGTTGATCTAGAATTGTCAGTAAAACAAGTAAAATTATTAATAATATATGAATCAGACTGCATTAAAACTTCAACTTCTTTTGATGATGACAGTACCTCGAAATCTCGCCTGTGAAAAATCGAAATCCATCAAGCCTAGCTCTAGGCCGTGACAAGAAATATCCTAAATACCGACACAACATCACACATACACTAAAATAACATAACAATCTTTCTTGCGTAGTCAGTTAAAGAAGACAAATCCAAGAATGTTTTTATGATTTTTATAAAAAGTTCTGATAAATGATAAATGATAAATGATCTTTATTTTGTAAATAGGTTATAACAACACTTTTACACGTCAATATATTTTTTTCTGTTAGTTTATGCAAGATGAGGCCGGTGTTTCCTAGCTGACTACCCTGAGAAGAAACACCGAAACAAACTCAGAGGTCAAAGTCTGTTTTAAAGTCCATACAGATGTACTGGTCAAAAACATATGAGAACCATGCACGCTAACGTCTGAGATGAGCTTTTGAAGAAAGCACCACGCTCATTTGAGTGGACCCGTCCAAACAGTGCAAGCATTTGTCAGTTATCGTGTAGCTCAACTTAGAACTTTAAGGAGCTCAACGGACCGACGAACAGTACCAAAGCAAGGACATTTGGGTAGGCCGCAAAAGTACTCAAACAGTCAGACATCGTTAAAAAACAAACTTACTGGAAAAAGGATAAAAGAAAAAAAAAGAAATAACCTACTTAGTCCTCACATTTACAATAATTATTTTTTTAAATTGAAAAAAAAAAAAAAACAAATATATATTATACTTAACAAAGTATTCATGTCAAAACTTTTTTTACTTAAAATACTTCGAAAATCATCCTTATCCATAGTACAAATTGAACATCCGTGTGATTCTCGGTAGAGTGGAATAGTCCATCTTTTAACGTGGGTCTCGTTAAAGGCCACTAAGGGGTTGCACTATTATCTATGGATAGTATGTGTCGTGTAACTAAATTAGAACGTCAAAAAATGGACGTTAGAGACGCATCTGCTTACCCCTTCGGGGGTAGAAGAGTGAGTGTACGTATGATCATAACAATCGCATTGTGGTTATCAGCGTGGCACGGGCCGGCACGGCTGTGTGCGCGCATCTGGTCGCGATAGCCGCATAGCGCAGGTCAGGGATTTATTGCATTGGGTTTGGAATGTAATAAGATAAAAGAAAATTATTGATTTGTACGAGTTAACTCTTATATAAATGAATAAATCCCATTGTAAATTAGCTTTAAGGACTCAGGAGCATAATGTTGCAGTCAGCTACAGTAAGTTCTATATCATTCCTACACGGGGCAAAATGTGTGTGATACAAAGATCGTTTGTTTGCCGCACACAAAAATCATTCCAAATGCATGAGTTATCTTTTTAAACATATCAAGATAGTTGTACAAAGAGACAAGAATATTTAGTAGGTACTGCGTTTTATATTGCGTATTTAACATCAATTGTTCGTAGGACAACCTCCTGCAACTTCATACTCACGCCTATATTTTGTCATTTATAGTTTAGTTCCATTAGCGTAATAGGGGCAGGCCTATTGTCGTCATCCAGGCACTTTTATGAATAGGTTGAAAATTTCCCAATTTAGAGTAGATATTGACAGCTAACTGATGATTGAAATAGATATTGCTTACACAGATTAATATCCTCCCCAAACCATAAGTGTCTCAATAGCCCAAATTTTGCACTAAATAACCCACCGAGCCAGATGGGCTGTGAACCTGAGGTCCAGCAGCGGACGATCGGCATGCGATTATAATTATGACTTATGACTTCAGGACTTATTTTGGACTGAGCTTAATCACAATATTACTAATCTATTTTTTATTTTATTTCTATATAATTAAAACATTCTCAACCCCATCAAACATTCATGGATTTCGCGCGACAACACAATAGCAAAAAAACAGCTGCACGCTAGCATATAAGAAAATCAATTAACACCAGGTGGAGTTAATTGTTAACAGTACGATGACTAATAAAGGTCTATTCTTTAATACACTTAACAATTCACTAACAGACTTAACGTGTTGTTAAAACATTAATTAATTACTGATTACATAAAGGAGCACATATGCGTGTTATCCTAGAACGGAGAAAAACAATACGTGTGTAGCATATTTTAATAAAGCTACGTTGCGTACGCTAAGTTCGATTGCGACACACTGTTCAACCGAAAACCCTAGTGGTCTCCCCATCAGGTAAGTTGGTGTTGAAACGCCAAATATAACTTTATTATATATATTTATTATATATTTCTATAAAAAGAGTAGCCGGAATCAATATCTATTATTTCATAATACAAAAAATATTTTTAAAAAATATACCACAAAATAGCACTTAACAAAAAATTCTAGAGCTAATAGCTTCACATCCTTGTTAGCATACAATGGGTTTTCTGAGACGGGTATCAATCATCATGCACATATGTCTCAAGGTTTTTGTAAGTAAATCATTTGTTTATTGCTATAACAGATGACCTTAATAGAGTTTCCAACAAGAGAAAGAAAGATTTAATTTAGTTAACTCAGGAGCCTAGGAAAGGATACCCACTTTTTGTTATGGCCCATGAAACGAATATGCTCGACCAGTGCGATTAAAAAAATTACGTTAGCGACATGCATATCAAGATAAATTGTAATAAACAGTTTTTTCCATACGTACCTTAATTTTCAATTGTAGATATGTATATAATATTTTCTTAAAATTTAAAGTTGTCAATCTCGAGTAGGTACAATCACAACAAGTAGGTCATAGTGGTAGAGCTATGCTTAGGCACGAATGGGCCGGCTCGACCGGTGCAATACCACGGCCTCACAGAAAACCGGTTGTGAAGTAACGCTTCCATTGCATTTCGCCGAAATGAGTGAGGTTTCCGGAGGCCCAACTCCCCCTCTCCTCTTTCCTCTCCCCACACCCTCCCTCTCTTCTTTCAATCCCCTCTCTTCTTTCCCCTCCCCGCATCCCTCATCCCTCATCACCCTTATAGGTGGGCAGCGCACTTACGACAAGAGTTGCAAGTGTCCATGGACGGCGGTTGTCACTTACCATCAGGTGACCGTCTGTTCGTCTGTCCGCCTATAGAATAAAAGGTAAAGGAATCAATTTAAGTAAAATAGAACTTCTTTTAACTCGTATCGTAAATGACAAATATATTCCTTTACATCTATTCTTCGTACCTTACCCTAGAGGGGGACTGTTTGTGTAAAAAAATGGAACAATGGATTAGAAAAAAAAACACTACTAAATTAAAAAGCTCCTTTGTGAAGTTAATTATAGCGTAAAAAGATAATCCCTTGACATTGATAAATTATTATAAACTAACCTGCCGTTTCCCGGATTTCACTTGCTTTTATGCTAACTGCTACGCTCCTAAGCGTGGCAGCGTGATGTTTTATTACCTATATTATTTCTCAATCGATTCGCACACGGGAAAAAAACATTGTGTGATCTTCAAATACTTGTGCTGAGTCTGGATGTTCTCTGTGTCCGTTGTCTGTGTTGTTTATCAAGTCCCCCGCGACACAGGAAATTAATGAATGAGTTGTCTTTATTTTTTTTTAAGTTATATTCTTTGTATTTTTTTAGTACCTAGAGATAGATAGATATTGATGGGTTGATAATAAATTAAATTACACATTTACTGCTTACATTTACAGAGCCAGTGTTGAAACGTAAAAGTCTGTCATATATTTACATAAGTACGTATTTGAAAATGCTTGCAGCTGATATAATAAACACAATCGAATATAATTAAAAATAAGATAAAAATAAGAAATGAACTTGCATAAAGACACGGAATTCAATCAAATGATACTACGATTTTAACTTTATACAGAGGGATAAACATGGACAAAATAAAATCAATACTACCTCGGGTTTGCCCAGTGGTAAAACAAAAAGTGTCAATAAAAATAGTATTCAAAATAAAAACAGGTATTCTTTAGTTGCAAAGCAAGTATTCATAGCAATGCAGCTGTGTGTATTTTTATTTTAAAATTTCTTATTACCGTGTAGACCAAAATGCAGGTGTTGTCAAACAGACGTCTAACACGAGATGAGTTTAATCTATGGTATTTATTTCCTTACTACGTTGTAGCTTCACGTGTCATGCTAGTACTACTATAAAAACAATAATACAATAACTCCGCGTACTCGAGAGACTCATTTATTCAAGACACGTACGTGGCTTCAATTAAACGTTGATGAGTATTATGGTTGATGGTCTAAAGTTATCCATGTTGAAACATATGATGATATCATAATATCTAGCTGTATTGCTCTGGCTGTTTATATGTTAATATTAACAACTTATGCAGATACATATATTTTGCACTGAGCGGAGAAGTAATGGCGTTTGCAGACAAGTCCAATTTTTTACAGCCCTGATACATAAGTAGTTCAAAAAACAACTCATTAACTAGGAATTATTCCTGTGTCGCTTTACGATGATACAAACAATGGACATAAAGAACACACAAACTTGATCTCACAATTTTTTATCCCACGTGGTAATCAAAACCACAACCTCTGGTTTAGCAGTCAGGCTCACTAACCACTAGCTACCTAACCACTACCGGGTTAGTTATCTTTAGTCAGTTTTAGGCATTATCGGTTCGTTTTACACTCCTTCATATAAATATTCATGATTTCCTGCTGATATTTATATTTTTATATCAGTATTTGTCAGTTCCTTTCTTTTTTCAGCCGACTTCAAAAAAGGAGGAGGTTCTCAATTCGAATGTTTTTTTTTAGTTTGTTACCTCAGAACTTTTGACTGGGTGAACCGATTTTGATGTTTTTTTTTATTATTTGAAAGTTGGAGCCTCCCGTGTGGTCCCATTTCAATTGGTTTGTTCAATTCAATTGGTCGTGTTCTGACAATGGCATCCATGAGAAAATCATACAAGTCTAAAATTCTATAATAGACGCTTTGAAGTCGGTTGTTTACTTTTTTAAACGCAACAGCAAATATGATTGACTGACGACCTGAAGAAGGTAGCTGTTTTAAACTGGGTGCTGGGTGTACTATGGTGCACCTTAGGCCTATGTCCAGCAGTGGACTAAGATAGGTTGAATAACGCCCATATTTTGCCGAATAGAATTAAGTCTATTTACGTAATAGGGGGCAAGATTATTGCCCTCATATGGGCACTTTTGGGAATTCGATAGGACAACTTTGAGTATATTGTAAGGAAGGGGGGGGGGGGGGGTTATTGCTCATACAGATGTATTGTAGAGTGTAAGCAATAGCTCAACGAGACCTCTAAATACTAAATAAAGTCACTGTATAAAAAAGTTGGATAGGAGGAAACTTTAAGGGTTTTACTACTAAGGCTCTGTTTTCCCATTGGTGTAGTAGTGTAGTCAAATATGTAGACAAGTATTTTTATAATTCACTACTCTGACTTCGAAGAATCTCCAGATCTTATGAGGATTGAGGGGTTTCCTACGGTCACACGGTGTGTTACCCTAGGCTTTTTGGTATTTTAGCAACACTTTAGTAAGCTACAAAAGCATCTAAGAAAATATATGGCAGATACTTCTAGAACTATTCTTGTGTGTGTTAGTGCACAGGTTTTGCAATTTGTAGGTAATTTTAAGATATGTTTCCGGGAAACACATATCAGTACAATGTGCGTTCGGAAGTAACATGCGCCACGCTCATAGTCACATCACGGCGATAAATCGGTCGCCTCGAATCGATTCGTACCGATACCGGATTGCGCAACACTAGTTACTTAATCAATCCTCATCGCTAACTCTCTCAATGATTGTTAAATTTAAAATATTATGGTATTATTGTAATATGTTCCTTGCAAATACTGAGAAGATAAAGTTAATTCAAGTTACATGTCCTCGAACTATTGCTCATACTCCCCAATGACGTATAAGCAATATTCCTTTCCTTCCATGGCCTTCCCTACTTCCCATTTCAATAAACTCCCAAATTTCCTATCTTCAATTACGTACTAAAGCTACTAGGAGCCAAATCGAATTGTTTAATACACCCCTAATTACCATACATACAGGCCTTAGCGTATATGTATATTCACATATGTAATATTGCTGTCATTGTGAAACAAGTGGGTCTGAATCGTCTATCATTTTCTACTTTATTCATAGCAATTTAATGCAGAAAAGGTTTTTTTTTACAGTTTTTTACAGCTTCAAACATTAAAACGAACGGCACACTGCACCCACTGGCTCTAAACAATACCAAATTTGCACATTCAAGTCCTTATAAAAATAGAGACAAACATTAAGTAAACAAATGACTCGATTACAATGCAAAAATAAAATGTAACACAACTGCACTAACTAGTATTGGAATATCCATTAAATTTATATTGGTCTCCCGCCCAGACGTCGTCAACAGTTAGACTGTGTGTGAATTTACAAAGAAATGAATCACTGCTTCATTAAAAAAAAACTGCATTCTATTCCATAGGACATTATTCATCACGGCTTAGTCGTGGCTGTTCGAAATAAATTACTGCCTTGTGCTGAATTAAAAAATGTTAAACAAAATCAGACCAACGTCATTTATTGACGTTTAGTGTTATTTAATAGAAAAGGAGTGTCAATCTGCTAATTATTTCAGTCTACACATGTTTTCGTTACGGATCATGTTTTTTTAATTCGTTATTTTAGGAGAACTGTAAAATCAAGTTCATCAAGTAATTTTACTAGGTGGTTAAAGTCCTTAAGTAACGCATTATTTAACAGGAGTGCGAAAGGTAAAAATTATCTGCTACGTTCCGTTTCATTCTGTTCTATGTTACGATTCATTTCCTACAGAACTATAATTAGATCTGAATGAAATGAATCATAACATATAATTGCTAGAAATTATTGTAACAATGTTTAAAAGAAACAGTGGTGTTTTTGCTTCTGAAATATTAATAGAGCATCATTTAGCTCCAATGAAGTGCGAATACAAAATCATAGTGCTTGTATATTTTTTATTCTGAGAGATAAATACTTCCGTGAGTGGTATTCATATTTATTAAAGGCCAAAATGAATATTTAAGGAAAACCGTAAAACTTAAATAAAAATGAATAGCGTAAATACAGGTTATGAATCACTAACCCTATATCATTCATTTTCAAAAGTGTGACAGAAGGATATGATGGTATCGCCCTCTAATATCTGAGACCTATAGACGGCGTTCCCGTCGGGGTCTAAGAACCGTCCAGAAAAAAAAAACACAACTAAAATAATAAAAAATCTATGTCCATCAATAAACTAGATGAGAAATGTGATTGAGAGAGACAAATGAGGCGATGACTATTAGAACAATTTTAGGCACAGTGAACATCGCCTATTAATATCAAAATATTAATTGCTTTTAAACGGGTTTTCAAACCAGTTCCATGACCTCCTTTGATTTCTCACAGTGATAACTAAGAGTAAATAAGTCTTTAACTTAACTAAAAATAGTACTGAACTAAACAAAGCTTTAATAGTTAATGATCATTAAAATAAAGTTGAAATTTTGTTTTTTTTTAAAACAAGCATTTTTTGCCTGAAAACCAGTTAGCCATCACAATTAGGTAATGCGTATCATATAGGTATATGTTTAAGATTGAATACACGATCCATTTACGTCTATGTGTCTCTGTATTTGTGTGTATGTTTACTTTTTTTATTTTAAAAAGCAACTCCCGCAGATGAAAACGATCGTGTGTCGCGGGGACTTTACAAACATACAAACAACAAAAACCAAAAACAACCAGACTCGTGACCACTGGTTTACTAAAAATGTCAATTAGTGAAATACAGAAATTTTAGACCTGTAAGAGAATCAAACCCGCGACCTTCTGCTCAGCATTCAGGGTCACTAACCATTTGACCAAAAGGCCAGTCAATAAATAAAATACGTATGTACAATCTCAGTCTCAGTGTTTAATATCTACATGGAACGGGTTCCAATAAGGCGGAACAAGCTCTATTGAGGTCTGACACTTATCGCTTGTAAAGCTTCATTATTCTCTTATCAAAATCGATGGACAAAACCAAAATGTTTTGAATCTGCCAGTCTAGTAACTCAGCACGAGAACCGATCTAATAGAATTCAAAGCTAATTTGAATTAGGTTAAGTTGTTTATTGCAAATCAACAATATTTTGTTGAATACTTATTTGTATGAAATTAGATATAAGTATATAGGTTTTTGCGTAAAACGGGTTCCAATTTTCATTGAGGCCTGACCCATAACGCTTGTAAAGGTTACAGATACACTTAATTACGTAACTTATGAAGACTTATTCAACTGGCGTGTTGGTCTAGTGGTTAGTGATTGTGACTGCTAAGCCAAAAGGCGTGGTTTCGATTTCAATATAGAACAAAAATTTGTATAATCCACAAATAGTCTTACGTATGAGTTTTTTTTTTTTTTTTTTTTTTTTTTATGCGATAGGGGGCAAACGAGCAGACGGGTCACCTGATGGTAAGTGACTACCGCCGCCCATGGACACCCGCAACTCAAGAGTCACAAGTGCGTTGCCGGCCTTTTAGGTAGAGGTACGCTCTCTTCTTGAAGGTTTGAAGGTCGTATCGGTTCGGAAATACGGCAGGCGACAATTTGTTCCATAAGCTGGTTGTGCGAGGCAAAAAGCTTCTCGAGAAGCGCACAGTGGTGGAGTGCCAATCGTCCAGGTGATGGGGATGGATATTTTGTCGCGTAGGACGATGGCGGAAACCAGCAGCCGGTATAAGTCCGAACAATTCCTCTGAACACTCCCCATGATACAAGCGATAGAGGATGGAGAGTGAAGATACATCTCTACGCAACGCCAAGGTGTCAAGTCGATCAGAAATATCTTGGCAGTCGATGATGCGAGTCGCTCTCCGTTGAATGCGGTCAAGAGGCAGAAGTTGGTACTGGGGTGCACCTGCATAGAGATGAGAACAGTATTCCATGTGCGGCCGAACCTGCGCCTTATAAAGTTGCAGGCGGTGGGCCGGAGTAAAATACTGTCTCGATCTGTTTAGCACACCAAGCTTCTTCGAGGCTAATATGGCCTTACTCTCTAAGTGACCGCGAAACTGGACTTCGCTTGATATATCGACGCCAAGGATTCCGATACTGGCTGATGCAGTTAGGGAAGTGCTCTCAAATTGAGGTGATACGACCACTGGCATCTTTTTAGCGGTGAACGCGCAAACCTGTGTCTTCCTTGGGTTAAATTGGACTAGGTTAAGTCGACCCCAATCTGAAACTTTTGATAAAGAATTTTCGATTTCAGACACAAGTTTGGATCGGCTTTCGATGACGTTTACCCGAGAAATGTTAGCGCGGCCGGTGTAAAGGGCATCACTCGTGCTATCGTCTGCATAGCAATGGATGCTGCTAATCTGCAGCATGTCGTTGATATGCAGAAGAAACAGCGTGGGTGATAGCACACAGCCTTGTGGGACACCAGAATTAACAGACTTGGAGTCGGAGCATGCACCGTCAACAACGACCTTGATGCTTCTGTCTGTAAGAAAACTGGTGAGCCAATTGCACAGTTTCTCGGGAAGCCCATAGGAAGGAAGCTTCGCAAGGAGCGCTTTGTGCCAGACCCGATCGAAGGCCTTCGCCACGTCCAAACTAACGGCCAACGCTTCCCCCTTGGTCTCGATCGCCTGTGCCCACCGGTGAGTCAAGTATACGAGAAGATCACCAGCTGAACGACCCTGACGGAAGCCGTATTGTCGATCATTGAGGAGCTGGTGGTCTTCTAAGTACCGGAGGAGCTGGCAGTTAACAATGGATTCCATTATCTTTGAGAACAAGGAGGTGATGGCTATGGGTCTGTAGTTGGACGGATCCGAGCGATCTCCTTTTTTAGGGATTGGGTGCACTAGAGCTGTCTTCCATGAGTTCGGGACTACGCCAAGAGAGTAAGAAAGCCGATAAAGGCGCGTTAAAACCGGTGCTAACTCTGGAGCACACGTCTTCAGCACGATAGGAGAGATTCTATCGGGCCCACTCGACTTATGAACGTCGAGGGAAAGAAGCGCTTTACGCACTGCCCTTTGTGTAAACCGGACTTCCGGCATGCGGGTCTCGCACTGCGGTATGGTCGGCGGTGCGTTTCCCCCGTCGTCCAGGGTCGAGTTGGACGCAAAGAGTTTGCCCAGAAGATCGGCTTTTTCTTTAGCGTCGTGGGCCAACGAATTATCTCCTATGCGCAGAGGTGGAAGGGATGGCTTACAAAAGTTCCCCTGGACAGCTTTGGCAAGAGACCAGAATGCACGAGTTCCGGAGGGGAGACTAACTAGTCTCTCGCCAATTCTGCCGATGTGAGCCGACTTCGCCGAAGCAATTACTCTTTTGAGGGACCTGGAGGCAAAGTTAAATTGCTTCTTTAATGTGCTGGTCTTTTCATCCCGTGCTGTCGCTGCATTAGCCCATGCTTGGTAACATTCCTGCTTTCGGCGGGACGCCGCTTTGCAGGTTCGACCAAACCAAGGCTGGGACTTGCCACCTGTGGGAATCAGGGAGAATGGAATGAAAAGTTCCATACCCTGAAGCACAACATCCGCGACAGAGTCAGCAACGACATTGGGATCATCCGGCGAGAAGCAAACCTGCCTCCATGGGTAGGATGCAAAGAATGTTCGCATTCCATCCCAGTCTGCTGACCTATAGTGCCATACGCGGCGACTGCCTGTAACTCGCGGCCGCAGCGAGTGAACGAGTGGCACTATACTCCTAATCAGGCAATGGTCCGAAGAGCCAAGAGGGGCCTCAACGGATACTTTGTAGCCGTCAGGATGTGAGGTCAGCAGAAGATCCAACAGTGAAGGCACGTGGCTTTCTGCATCTGGGATTCGCGTAGGCGTTGCTACCAGCTGCGTCAAGCCATATGCCAAGGCGAAATCGTGAACAGATCTTCCCGCATGATCGGTTTTGCGCGAACCAAGCCATTCGGCGTGATGGGCGTTAAAGTCGCCAAGAATCACGATCTCTGCGGATGGGACCTGCTGGAGCACTGAGTCTGTAGCCATTTGGACGTGGTCGATGAGTCGGTCCGTTTCGGCATCACCGCTATGGGACCTGTAGAGGCATAGGTAGATGCGGGGATGGTCGTCGCAGTCTACACGTAGCCATAAGATGGAGAGGTCCCTACCTTCAAGATTGCCGAGGCGGCGAGAAGTGATATCATCTCTAACGTACACGCATACACCAGCCTTAGGAACAAAGGAGTGTTCCAGTCCGTACCCAGGGTAGCAGAGGTAGGATGTGTCCGCTGGAGATGATATCTGCGTCTCGGTTAAAAAGAGCAAGGCCGGCTTTGCTGTCTCAAGGTGGTGGTGGACAGTGTCGAGGTTTGAATGTAAGCCCCTGATGTTACAAAAATCCACGGTAAACGTGACAGGGGGTGCCATGGTGTGCCTTCTTTTGCCCCGAGCAGATTTTGAGAGCGCAGTTGAGCCCCCCCCAGAGTACGAGGGGCAGCCTGGGCGTCCACGCTCAGGCATAATCCGTACTGAGGGTGGACGTCCAGGGGGGGATTCTCCAACGCTAGCGCTGGTACCCCCCTGGGGTATCCTTTTCGTTAACAGCGCTATCATTAGGGGGGTGGGGGGTTTTGGGCCTCCGGAGACCTCACTCATTTCGGGGAAATGCAACGCAAGCGTTACTTCACAACCGGTTTTCTGTGAGGCCGTGGTATCGCACCGGTCGAGCCGGCCCATTCGTGCTTAAGCAAGCGTGGCTCTACCACTACAAAATTCTGGTTGTTTAAATTCGTTTTGTCCGTCAATACTTGTTATGTCCCATGCCACACAGGAGTCCTAACGCAAATTTGTTTTAATATAATTAAATTAACATCTACTTATTCAAAATGTTTTGAACCCCTGCTAGTCTAGTAACATACAAACCAAACTAATAGAATACAAAGCTGAGTTGCATTACAATACGTTGGTAATTTTGTTTATTGCAAATCAACATAATTTCATTTATATACAAATACTTATTATATTTATGAAATTAGATATAGATTTATTGCGAACTACTTTAGGTACACAGCGCGAGCGGTCCAATGGTAACGTTTTAGAGCACTATACAATCGAGCCTTAACATTGTTAAAGTTACGTTTGTTAGTACTTCGAGTACTTCCAACTCGTAAATAAAAACACGCCATGCTTAGGCACGAATGGGCCACCTGGACCTGGAGTTATATTAGCTTACATTAATATAGAGGGACAGACGAACAGACGGGTCATCTGATGATAAGTGACAACCGATGCCATGGCAACCTAAAACTCAAGAGTTGTAAATGCGCTGCCCACCGTTGAGGGTCGCTTACCAGACCCAACTCCCCCTCTCGCCATCCCTTATCCCCCTCCCCTCATCACGCAAGCACTATTTGTTTACAGGTTTAACAATGTTACTTAATATTATAGTTTAAATGTTTGTTAGTACGTCTTTGTCAGTACTTTTGAGTAACACGAAGTTTAATTGTTGTTGAAATCAAGATAAATCAGAAATATTGATTTATAACTAGCTTTAGCTCACGGTTTCATTCGCATTATGAAGATTTTGATTACGGCAACAATTGATTTCAAATAAAAAGAAGACTGACAATGTGTTTGTATTATTGTGTGTATATGTGATTACTAACCAACAAACTAATATTTATAATATTAGTTAGGAAAGCAAAAACCACTTATTCGGCCTAAAATGTCCGCTAAGTCAACTTTATATCAAAAATGAAATTTTATTTCGTTGTTCTTTTAAAACAAATATTCATACATACACTCAAGCTGGCATTCGTAAAGGGGTATTCAGGTGCCGTAATCGGAGCACAACGGGAAGTAAAATGTACGCAAAGGGAAGGAAGGGAGCGTATAAAGGAATGGAAAGGAATATTGCTTTTAGAGATGGATTGGAGACTATAAGCCTTAGCTCAACAAGAACTGTCTGCTGCCGAGCCCTCTAAGCAAATGTTCTTTCATGATGCATAAAACAACATCCATTAAGCCCCAACCTCTGTGACTTACACTTTTAAGCTACATAAATTAAACAATGTATGTCATTTAAAAACCGGCACTTACAATCTAGGTAAAACATATTTACCTAAAAGAAAATAGACTTAATAATACATTTAATGATTTAAATCATTACAAAATAATAATTAGCTTCAGTTCTCACACTATAGATCTACTGAAATAACTAACCATAAACCTGAGTTGCGGCAACTTGTGAGAACGAAATGGCGGACACTTGGTTTCATTTCCTTCGGCAGTCACTTGGTCTTATTAAGCAACATTGGTCTACAATCCGGATATAATACTGGCATATGTACCATATTACTGCTATAAAATATTTTGTGATTAAAAAAAATATTGGTTGGAGTATGACTAGAGAAAATAATTGATTTAAACTTAGAATCGTGTTTAAAAATCAACAACATGCTAGTGATATCTGTTTATGTGTATATTTTAACTACGTTATCTATCTAATAAATTGGCAACGATAAATGTATAGCAGGAAGTTTTTTTTTTTTTTTTTACAAGCTAAGCCGTTAAGTTGACCTGCGTCCCGGTGTCAGATTGAGCTGATATTTTGTATACACCTTCAGCTCCAAAGACAGTGCATCTTTATGATAAACATGAGCTGACTCTGATTCTGAAAACGTGTTTTAAATGTATTTATTTATTTACTTACGAGATATATAATATATATTATAGAGCTAGTAAGCAGATAAGCTTGAGTACTATTAATGAAAAACAGTCATAGTTCATTCTTCTTATTCGTTTCATTTCATTCATTCTCATTCTTGTTGTTAAATCTACGATGGGAGGCTTTTACGATTTAAAGTGCAATACACTAAATCGTAAAAACTTGGAGGAATTGGAAAGGCGCATTGCAGGCGGTTATCCAATTTTGTAAAAAGTCAATTATAATTTTTAATTAAACAAATTATATCGAATAACTCGTTTATATTTTAACGGAAAAAATAATCGTAACACTCATGATACCCGTTTTACTAAAGTTAATTTGCAACAACAATAGGTACGCATGGGAATTCGTATACCTATTGAATACCGACGGCAAAGTTGTGCAATATTATAAACATTATGTATTGCAATGCAATCGTTTACAATGAGATTTCACAATATAATAGACACATCTTATGTTTGTATATTACATATTTAAATCTATCTACTATTACATAACGACAGAAATACGTGCGATTCTCATGGAATAGACTAGGGCCAGCCCATCTCTACCCGTTGGGTGTCGTACTAACGAGACTAAGAGATCGGACTGTCACCTATCAAACGGTCAATTAGTACCGTCATCTATAGTCTATAGGTTTGTTTTGCCCTTGCGCTCTGTTTGAAACGCTTCTGCCAAACCCTTCGGGGATGTTATTATTAGTTAATCTTACAGTCTTAATGGAAGAATGGGGAATGAACCAGTGTGTGTATGTGGTGGACAATTTTTGTTTCTGTCAAAGAAACACTTCTTCTTCTTATCTTTTGGCCTTTGTGGAGATGTCACCACAATTTTGCCAATGTCAAGTTTTTATTATTATTATTTATATAATTCTTCTGTGAGTGTGTATGTCACTGAACTTCTCTCAAACGACTGGACGGATTTTGATGAAATTTTTTGTGTGTGTTCAAGGGGATCTGGGAATGGTTTAGATTCACAAATCAGCCCGGCAGATGGCGCTGCAGTCGGTATCTAGGTTACTTATCTATATTGATCCTGAATCCTGAAATATCATGCAGGACAACGTCGTCGTCTGTCGGGTCCGCTAGTTATTATTTAATTATGGACTCTTTCTCGCGTGTATATTCAACGCAGATATTCTGCCAATGTCAAGTATTTCTAGAGAAAAAAACAGTCTATAAAAATATGATCGCCATGTTGGTCGAAAACCGACATGACGACTCAAAGAAACACAGTTGAGATCGTAAAGTATAGTTGTCAGATTACTGTTGAGACAACTTAAGATTAACTAATCTTACTTCTGTGTTATTTAGTTGTGTTGGGGCTTAAAGTCAGTAAACCTACAAGTACTGTGCTGTTCAAATGGACTTACGTAACAAAGTTACATTACAATTAAGTACGGTACAATATTGTTATTTTTAAACGGTTTCAATAAGGACTCGATTTGACTGTTTTCTGTCACCTGATAGTAAGTGACAACCGACGTCCATGAACACCTGCAACTCAAGAGTCGCAAGTGCGCTGCCCGCCTTTAAAGGTAATAAGGGATAGGGGTTGCGGGGAGGGGAAATAGAGGAGGGATGAGGAGAGGGGGGTGAGGGGAGAGGAAACAGGAGAGAAAGAGTTGGGCCCCCGGAAACCTCACTAATTTCGGGTAAATGCAACGCAAGTGTTGTTTTTAAAACCGGTTTTCTGTTAGGCCGTGGTATCGCACCGGTCGAGCCGGCCCATTAGTGCCTAAGCGTGGCTCTACAACTGTTATAATATTTTTAATGTAAATTATTTCAACGATCGACTTTAGACAGTTAATGATACAAAATAATTTAAAAAGGGTACATACACAAAGAAAATTGTTTATTAACACTTAGAAAGTTGTTAGATTTAACGAGAGGAACAAGTTTGAGTGCACGTGGGCGGCAAGCTAGCCGTTTCTAATTGTACTTAAAACCCACTTAATAATTATAGGAACAATATAACAATACCAAGAATTACGGTTTGAAAAACTAAGTCACCAACGGCTTATAGATGTTCAATGCTCAATCAATGAGCTATGTGCCCTAGAACCCGGTCCATCCCAACTACCTACTTTAGGTCGGAGGGCGTCTTAATTGCTCAGTGTTGAATATCTCTGTCCGTCTCTCTGTGACGTCTGGCTATAAGGTAATGTCGATACGTAAAAGCGAATATTAAGCTCGTCTTTCATACTCTTAGAATACACTTATAGGTAAATGGTGTAAATACCTATTAACTTAAAGGAACTGTTTTATAAGAGAAATAAAAAACAGATAAAATTTTATTAACTTTCGATCGATGCAATAACTGCCAATAGATAAAAGATTCGTAATTATACATTATAATACGTATTTCTTTTATCAAGAAATGCAGTAACCCCTCGTTTTGAAGTAGTCGCGATATTTATTGATAAAGTGTCTTGTTTTGTTTTACGTATTTTATAGATATCCTGACTGCTAAGCCAGAGGTCGTGAGTACGATTCCGAAACGAAACGAAAATTTGCGTAATCCATAAATAGCTGTCCCGAGCCTAGAGGTTATTTTAGTTCTTTGTTTGAATATTTGTTGACACAGAAATCATTCCCAATGCGGACTGTTTTTTTTTTTTGATGATTAAACACTGGTACATTAACGGATAGCAATGAGGTCGTATGTAAAAAAAGTGTATAAGTAGGTGTAAATACTTCATATATACATATATAAATAAATAAAGTAAATTGACTATAGACGCGTGCACTTAATTGAACATAACGGATTCGATGTCCGGAACAGTGTGCACTCAGCATGACATTATCGGATGCCACTCCGGTACATTGCAGTCTTGATACACTTTTGTATGAATCACCACACAGATCCGACACTAGGTCTCTTTTAATGGACTGACCTACTGATGAAGCTGCTAAAATTATTTTTATTTTCAGATGTGTTCAATAAGCATACGTGATGTCAGTTGAATATGGCAAGAGATAGATTTTAGTTTAGTTTAGAATCAACTTTTGAAGTGCTATACTATGCGTAACATTTAAATAGGACAACAGTAAGCCAGAATTAATGGTTTGGTCTGGTAATTATTGGTTTTTTGCTGAATTCGAATAAAGTGACCAGAGCTCATTTGTGCCCCACTTGCCGACAAAAATAAACGACAACAAACACCTTTCAACTCTCGCTCGCTCTAATATGTAATAAAAAGATGTACTAGCATCTTATGAATTCAATTAAGAGCTTCAGCACAAAATATCAAGTCAGTAAATGACATTCGGGTTATTTTCTAAAGAGAATGATTTACAAAATCACAAAAAAATATACGATCTAACGTTACGTTTTATTTTTAAACGAGTTCAATAACTCATTAGGTTAATGAAGTTTTTTTGCTGTTTGTGTATATTTTTATCGTTTTTTATTTGCTCTTATCTTTTTATTATTTTTTTGTCTGTTTTTTAGTCATTCAAAAACACACTTAGGTTGTTTGAAATTAAAATATGAGTAAAGTATTTGAAGGGAAGTGTAGGAGAGAGTGAAAATAAATTCTGTTAGAGCAATATTTACATATTTTTTTTTAATTCGATCCCATAATGAGCTAAGAGTGAGAGAGAAATAAATTCTGTTAGAGCAATATTTACATTTTTTTTTTAATTCGATCCCATAATGAGCTTACGATTAGATGGAATAATAGTGGAAGATGTTGTAGTTTATTGTGAAAAGGGAAGATATATTGACACATTGCTTATTTCTCATATAATAAAAACAGAAGAACGTGAGCACGATGGACGGAAGCTTCTGGATAGAAACTTCTGAATGAAAGAGTAACCTCTTTCTTTAAAAAATATATGGATAAAATGTTAACGAGTTTGGATGACATTAGGCACATATGTAAATCATATACGACCTGGAATAACATATATACCAACTATTCTTAATCGTAGTAAATAGAGTCTATTTAGTCATTAAAACCTTAAGGTCTCTCCAATTCTTATTTGCAAAATGTGAGTGTTTTAAGCACTTCTGCCTATCATACGGGATACTTGCGTGAACGTATGTATGTATGCGTATGTCTCTTATATTTATTTAGGAAGAAGGCCTTAGTAAAAAATACCTCGGTCACCAGTAATAATTTATTCCACGGCATGTGGAGATTTGAATTTGGCGATATTTTAGCTCAAATTCACAATAGCATAATTAATGAATACAAATATTATTCATGTTAGCTAACATTCTAGGTAGAAATATTATTGTTACTTTATTTATTTTGTAAAATATTCGCTTGGCCGAGGTTAAGGATTTATATATGTATGTAAATTGCAGCAAAACTAAAAGACAGCATTTCTTTCTTTTGTGGTAAATATATAAAGCCGATAAAAGGCAAAATATTCAAGTCAGCAAATAAATACAATAAAAATTAAGCTATTGAAAAAAAAACCAATGAATGTAAAATAAATTAATTAATTAATACTTTATCTACATTAGAAATTTTGACCTGGCCTAAATTTAGCCATAAAACCCTACGCTGTATACCCAACTAAATAACAGTCAATTGAGCCGAGTTCTTTATGATAGATGTAACATCTAAATAGACGTTCTTAGGTTCATTGAACGTTTTACTACCTAGACGTAAAGTAGTAATAACAATAAAGGTATAAATAGACGATGTTATTTAATTTCTTTAATAGAATTGGATAAACTTACCTACTTAAGTGGTACATATACATCTATTACATTATTAAAATCAGACTGGTAGTTTTTCGATCCCAAAAAGACGCTATGACTATCTCATTGCATCTCGATAAGTGATCCCATTGATAGTATTATACAAAACGTTTTATCGTACTATTTCCGATAAGCTCTAACTGGGAATTTGGATAATATAAATAACACTAGCTTGCAATAGGTACGTAAGTATCATGAAAAAATCGGCAATAAAATCAATTGAAAAGGTGATATAAATATAACACGTAAATTTTCTATTGAACTAGTTAGTTATGAATTAGATATGATTTTTTCTATATTTTATACCTATTCAGGTATAAAATATAGAAAAAATATTAATAGGCAGATCATCATAGATAATGATAATAGTTATGTAGCTACCTTTAGAGTAGCAATCTGCAATTAATTAAGTATAAATAAACAAGAAATAATACCAAAATGAATAAAATGTTTCGTGGTTGGTAATTTCAAAATCAAATAAAGGACAAACAACACTAAATTCAGACAACTATAAATACATAACATTACCAACTTTTAACTTTCAAGGTCGAAACGCTCGAAGTTCTTAAATGAACTCCTAACTAGTCGCAACATTTCAACACATCATAACAAAACATTTCGTATTATCAAACAGTATTAATTTCATTGAACCAATTCAAAAAAAACTATCAGCGTTGAACGTGCTTAAAAAATAAAAAATAAAACAGATGTTTACCTCAGCACTGTCCCTCAGATCCGGATATATCAGCACTATAAAAGAAAAAAACAAACACGAACACACAACACAGTTTACTAACACTAAAAAGTTTTGTTTATCACACTTTTTCGAAAACAGGGCGTGGAACGTGTTTCGTTCGGTAATCAGTTGACAGAAACGCGTGCGTTAAATGACGCGCTAGCGGACTGACTGGCTCGCGCGCTTGCTGCGTTCGACCAAGACGCGTCCGAGATAATTGTTGCATTCTGCCATCGGTATTAGAAAACGAATAAATCGCATAGATACGGTGTATTTGCTAATGCTGTTGATCATCTGAATCGCTTAAATTTGCAACATCAGCTACGATTCACCGCACTTCGCTTAACACTTTTCTGAAAATTGACCACAAAGTAGTAAATTAAGATGTCTGAATAAATAAACTTGAATCGTGAGAAACAAAATTAGACTTTAAGAGAGCTCTTTAAATTTGTGTTGAAGGTTAGGTAGCTAAACACTTTGGAAATAACTTTATATAAGAAAGGTCTTTACTTCATAAATGCATGTGTAATAACCATATTAATATGAAAACCGGATGATATATATTCAGCGGGAAATGTAAAGACAGCTACATGACTTTGGCCTGTTGTAAGGCTATCACTGTTTAACTAGATTACTATAGGTTAGTATAGATGCATGGACATAAGTATAAGACAAACATTGAAACTGATTTAAAAGAGGACCAATCTAAAATAGCATACCACTGGCCTTTAGCAAAGGAACTGGTAACCGGGCTTAATTGCCTCTCATAACTAACTAGGTCTTATGGCGAGTTTAACCCAAAGCTCAGTTCAGTTCCGCTGTTTAGCGTTGTGCATACAGTGTACGTATTCCTATTTGTTATTTATTGTGTAAAGAATACATAATATATAAATTATATTATAGATCTGAAGTTACAACTCGCTCTCCTTTCGAGGCAGGCCTTTATTTTTAATAAATTTCTACCAGTTGTGATATAGGTGCCCGATAATAGAAATGTTTACTTTTAAATAGGTTCATTGTTTTTAATTCAAAAAATTAATTGTAAAATTCAAATCTTTTAGCAAAAATTTTAATACGGGATTTGAACAAAGAACAGAAGATGCGCCGTTTGATTGTGGACTACAGCAAAGATGATGGGTTATTCTAGTTCAAAGTTCAAGGGCAAGGACATGTTTCAGACTTTTTTTATAATATGGGACAGATGGTTAGTGACAACCGCCGCCCAGGGACTCCTGCTTCTTAAGAGTCGTAAGTGCGCTGCTGCCCTTTGAGGGTGAAGGGGAGGGGAAAGTGGAGCGGGGTATGAGGAAAGGGGAAATAGGAGAGGGGGAGTTGAGTCTCCGGTACCCTCACTCACTCGACAGTACAAAGTAAAATCTATTGGATGAAAATGGAAAAAAATGGAAAGAACCTTAAATAATAAAAAAAAACCATGTGATACTTACTGCCCCATAAGAATGAAAACCCCATATATTAACTTTTCTTTAAGTGCTAAATATAATTTCTTTCTTATCTATATCAGCGTTGAAGGGCTATAACAAAATCAAACAATTAGTTATCAATAATTAATTTAATCACAATCCATTTAGTTAAACAATTTGAACAGCAGTTCTAAATTATAACAAATAAGCTTTGGATCAGATCTAGCATAGATATATGCAATAGTAATACATTCAAATAAAATAACCGTAACATATATCTAAGGCACAGTTTATAGAAAGAAATAGAATATAAATAATACATTGTTAATAAAAGAGTCAGACGTTTAAAAATTCATGTCAAATTGAGGCAAAGTAAAAAATAACCATTATACAAAAAATAAAATAAATTTGTCATAATCATAAATAAAATAGATAGAACTGAGAACTAGGTTTTTAGAATATGATGAGAGCAACTCAGCCCACTGTTAACTGTTGATAACCGTCTTTCTATAATATTTTGTTATTTACCCCCGTGATAAATAACTATTAGAGAATTTTATATTCAATTTGGAGGAATTTATGGAATTTAGCTTTTTCTGTGTAAGTAGGTTAACTAAGTAACAGTTGCGAAATTGCTCTTTAAGTCAATTTGTCGAGTAAAATAAAAGTTCATCCAACATGTAACCTTTTTGTGTTGTTTTCTTGCAAGATTTAAAAATAAAAACATGGTTTATTTATTATTTATAAATAGAGGGCATGCTTATATTTCATGTTCCAGTAGATAGCTGCACTCAGTCGATACTGTCATTGGTCATAGACAAAAAGGTGTCACATGTTTACTGGGCTTATACCAAACTGGCATAATTAGCCTCGTTTAGCAATTCATTAAGCATTTGTTCCTCTGGTAAAGTATGTGATGTAAGCGTACCTACTTTTTTTTTTCTTTATTGTAACTTGCCGTTTGAGTATTACGTCCGCATGTTTGTTATTATTAACCTCTACCTCCCTGGCGTCAGCCAAAGAAGGTAGAGATCTTCAATGCATACTTATATATCTAGTAATCCTTTATTACTTTCTAAGCACCAGTTATCGTTTTAAAAAATAAGGCTTTTTAATTGGATATAGAGGAATATGATCTACATTTTATATGTATTCAATTACGGGCATGGTAATAAATTTATTGTGGTATTATTTTTTTTTGCAGAAAATCCGTAGAAGTAAATAAATAAGTATTCTTGACGTAATCACTATTCAGAACCTGGGTGGAGGGCATCCCCTTATAATCGAAAATAAGCAAAGCAAAGACATCTCAGCCCCTCTTCGGTGCTTAAGTAATACTTGAACGGCCCACTGAGAGCCTCTACATAAAACTCTAGGAGGAAGGAGGAAAAAACCACGTGGCTCTCTGTGGAGTAGAATAGGACCACCCCATATCTACCCGTGGGGGTGATAACAGTTGACTAAGAGATCAGACAGAGCCCGGACAACGGCAATGGCCTTGCCCCACATTACGTAACTGGGACAAAATAATGGTTGGCAAGAAGTGAGCGTTGGAGACGTCTTTGCCAACCCCTTCGGGGATATTCCCGTATACAGGCGTTGTGTAGAAGCCTAGAAGGATAGCAGATTGTGATTTTATTATTGAATATTTTAAATTATTACGTATATGATATGAATGTAAATTACCTTAAAACTTGTTGTTAAGATCGGTGGTTTTTAAAAAGGCTACTTATGAATAGTGTCAATGTTTTTTTTTAACTATTCGAAGTTCCAATCCAAAATATCAAATCAAATACATATGTTAAAAAAGGTGCAGGTTCCTTACAAGTGCTGAGTTTATTGGTTATGACATTGTTTCTTTATTTACAAATTAAAGACAATTTGTACATTACAAAAATTGAAGTATATTACTGGCTTATTAACTAATATACTACATGCAGTTTATTTATTTTAATAACTCTAGGCGATGTGAAAGCCGAAATTATTCTCAATATCCAAAACATAGCATAAATTAAAATACATACATCCTACGATTTTCAATTGTTGTATACAGATATAGCAAAAATATTACATAAAATTGTATTCCAAAATATGTATACTCACAATACTTTCAGATCTATCAAAAATATATAAAATTAGAGAACTCTACTACATCCGAAATAATTTAAGAATATAAAATTGTACAATAGTAATAGCAAAAACTATAGGTTATTACACTAATTCACTAACAAAGTCTATTATGCAGTTTTGAAGTAAAAAAAAAAATTAGGTGTCAAACCGGAAAAGTTTCATACTTTTCATTCTTATAGTCAATAATTCATTATAAAAAGATGACAATTAAATTCGAATCGTATTTTGTCACGATAGTCTTACGTCATATTATTTTGAATATACCGTTACAAAAAGGAACTAGAACTGTCTCTAGCTACGGTAGCGCCACCTATATGCAAACGTACACTTTTTATACACAAACACGGCTCAGTGTCTCAGCTCAGTACTTATTCCATCTGTAACAGTCTATAAGATACTTCTAGATTATTATAGTCTCAAATTTACAATATAAATTTTTATAAAACATAAATTTATTTTGTAAAAAATTTTTTCGTCATATTATCAGAGACTATAAACGTGTCTCGATAATGTCGTTATTATTATTTTAAGGCTACAACTAAGTGTCACAGGTCCAAGTGAAATTGGATGACACAAAGTCACACCACTGTGGCTGCTTATCAATTTCCTTTAATAAAAGTATCAATAAAGAACACTTGACCGGGACTTAAATTGCACTGACAAGTGAAAACTTAGATTAAATATTTCTAATTCAATTCACAACAAATTCTATTCCAATGAAATTTAAAAATATAAATTCACATATGTTACATTTTCAATTGATAAGGTAATAAAAACATAAAGTAAGCTAAATAAATAAATTAATAAAAACTTAAAATAAATTTGTACTTCACTAATATTCGTTCTCTGTCTTTAGAAAAACCGAATGAAATAATTGCTTCAATTGTTGTTCCACAACGGTCCTTAATACGTCATCACGGTAAACAGAAAATATTAATAAAGTGCTTTTGCGGTATCCGATATAACACCGGATAGTTGATTGACCGAATATTATCATTTCTGCTATGGTACCAAATTAAGTTCATAATGTATTTGTTTTTTGACCGTGAAATACCGTCTAGAAATTTTAAAACAATAATTCAGTATGATTCGTTACAATTCTGGGTGTCGCGTATTTCTACAATCATTATTGTCACCGTTTTTACTCGCTTAATGGGCAGATAGTATCAAAAGATGGTTGAGGGTTGAGTTACAGTCTATCGGGCGAAGGTAAGGCAAGCAAAGCGAACTTACGATGTTAAGTAATAAATAACTTGATAATTTCTATTGTACAGAATCTTTAATTCACTGGCGTGATGTCCTAGTGGTGATGATCCTGACCACTCAAGCCAGTGGTCGTGGCTTCAATTCCCAAACACTCATTATGTATCTGGATGTAATTTTTGTATAATATTAATGTATTTAGAAGTATATAAGTATGTTTATCAGCAGACTGGTTACCATAGTACTTAGTTTGCGATCAAAAAGCCGTGTCAGGTGTCTGAAGTTATTATTAATATTAAATGGTTAAAATTGGTAACTATTGTGAATACCGAACAATCTAAAGGAACAGATCAGTAGACAGATTGTTTTACAAATTGGAAGTCACCAAGACCAAACTTCGGATGGTCACTTTTATGCTTTTTAAATGCATTAATGTGACTATTTTATGAGAAAGTTTGAACTCTTTCCTTGCTCCCAATGGATGAGAATCTTGTAACGTAAGGAAATATATTTCATTTTAGTTTTTAAACAAAATTATTAGAACAAAAATAATAATTACTAGATTATATTCTGATAACATACAGACTGGCTGGTACCTCTGTCGTTTAGGTCGGTAGCTAACGTCTGCGTGCAACCACTGCGGAAGGCTGACTACGGCATGACCTTGCGAGGGTTATAGGTCTGCAGGCGTTCAAGCTTCATTCCTAGTTACGAACACTGTGTGATTTTAGTCAGATATACCACTTGTCTGTTTGTTTCGGTAGTATGTTGTGTGGTGAATGTTGTGATGGAACAATACATTGTCAAAATAAATTATTTACTGGCATCAGAACATTGGAATGATTTTACATTAATATAAAAAAATATATAATCACTAACACACATATGAATAATTCAGTAAATGTTAAATAATACAGTGTAAAACTAATATTTTACGTATAAAGTGTACTAAATACTTCGGTGCCTGTTACTTCTTCTGCCAACTTCTAGTGAGAAGATTTAAACACGAAAGAGGTTAAAGGTTTTGCCTTCTTAGAAGCAAATTTTGTGATGATGATCTCCCTAAATTACAGAACAGGTTTTGACGTCATATGTTTAAAAAAAAGGCACACGCATACCTAAGATACACGCATGACTATGATGACCGGTTACCTAATAACTTATCTGTAAGACAGTACGGTGATTGGCTATTTCAGATGTACTAATTCTTAATATCACAATTAGCAAGGTCTTCATCAATTGTGTGCTCCTAGTACTTTATCACTGAAAGGTTGACATTTCGTAGGTAATATTATGTAAAAAGAGATGTTACTGAGAGAAGGAGATAGGCATATTAACCTCTTCAATAGTCATAAGAGCCTGGTACGTTTTGTGATGTTGCAGCAATTATTATGTAAGAGACGGTCCTTAAGAGTAGAAAGTAAGAACAGCAGCATGGTTCCCCCTAACCAGCAGGGTTCTGTCAGCGGCGGTGGCTATGGCATGCAACCAGGCCTGGTACAGTGGGGGGGGCACTATCCCCCTCCGTCTGGGCATCGGTAATGTCACACAGACGAGTCTAGCTCCTCGGGATTGTGCGGAGATGAGTTCTCTCAGGCGCAAATGGCGGTAGGTCCGGTCTTGAGCTGCAATTAGGTCTGCTTCTGTGATACCACCGTCTGAGGAAGGAATAAGTTTGTCAATATGTACAAGTAATGATCAGAATTTACTTAATTTTTGTATCTGGGTTCTTTTCGTAAGGCTCTGGCTGAAATCGACTTGATGCGAAAGTATTAAGGGAGGCCTATGTCCAGCAGTGGACTACAGTGAGCTAATCGATTGATTGATTGAACATGCATATACATATAGTTTTCTACTACTTTCATATTTGACAATACAAACTATTCTAGCAGTTCTGGTAATAAGTACTTTTACAATAAAAAAAACTATAATATTATGATGTCTTTATATTCGCGCTAATCGGTATTAAATATTTTTATCATATTAAAATAGGATGGGGTGATATGGAGAATCGAATTGCTTTAATAGCATTACTCAAAGTAGGTTTGGAGCCAAATGTGATATTTACACTCTCCATCCCCTTGGTATTAGTCGAATGTTTGATAGGTATTGCACCTATCAAACATTCGACTCTGTTTGTGGCAGAAAGAGATCTAGCTGTTCACGTAGTATTCCTAAGAAAAAGGCGATGAAAGCAGTAAAGGGAATAATTCGGATACATCATGTAAGAAAGCAAAAGATTTTATCTCAGGAAATGAATATAGCACCTAGAACCAGGTCGCGTATTTTAAAAGATGACTTAGCTCTTGCAGCCTGTAGGAGAGGTACTGGTCATTATTTAACTTAAAATTTAAAAATGAGGGTTGGTAAAATCAAAGCAACTTCTTGAGCAGTACGCACGTACGTACATACAGAACACGTACGTTACTATTGAGCAATAAGATTGAAGGAAATTATGCTCAAAACTCTATAGAAGCTTCCCAATGAATTAGCAAAGTACAACGTGGGCATTATCCGACTTCAGTGACGGTTTGGTGTTGTGTTAGCTATCAAGAAGTGACTGAGCCATATTTTTGTGAAAAAGGTGTCAAAACATCGGCACATGGGTACTATTCTTGAAAAGGTGGTTAAGCCTCTTAACAATACCATGTCCCATCTTTTCAGCAAGACTCAGCACCGGGTCATAAACCTTGAACCACCCAAGGTTGGGAACGTTGTGAACGAACGTTTCTGACTTCATCAGAGCTGAAGCTCGGCGACGGCGACGGCTATCATCTAATCCCAATTTTAATGAGCCTAATTATGGTTTATGGAATATGGCATGCTCTAACGCCATTATAATTTTGAGGCCCAAAAACAATCCATAAGATTGGTAGTGAAGAATTTTCCCATGGAGAGAACGCGTGTTTTTCTTGATAACGGGGCCACGACGTATAAAGGACTGTATTAAAGCCAATGGAGATAATTTTGAATAAGTTTCATATATATTTAATGATATTATTTAATTTTAATTTTAATTTGTAAACAAACGCACAATACAGCAATAATTTTTTTATTGGAAAAATAAAAGATTCTTCCTTGTAACAATATTTCTCGCAAGACTACGTATGTATATGTTGATATTCTTATTTTTGTTTAATAAGGAAGAATTCATATGATTATATTAATCAATTTGTTGAAATAAAAATATTGAATTTGAAATATAATTTTATCCTTGTCCTAGCTAATATTATAAATGAGAGTTTGTTTGTTTATTACGCTTTCGCGTCTTATTTGCGGAAATGATCAATATGAAATTTTGCAAACAAGTTGCCAGAGATACAGAAAAGGTCATAAGGTTACTTGAATGAAGAAAAAAAACTATTTATATGTAAAATTTATAACAGACATGCTCTGCTTAGTTTAAGATCAGATGGCCATGTGAGAGCAGTCTCAAGTTAATAAAGACATCAGTCATCACTTCAGGAAAATTATTAATAAGAAAAGGAACATACCAGAGTCATTATCATCGGCGCTTCGGAATGGTTGTATGAGCTTGTCGAAGTATGCGAGCGTGGAGTCCTTCGGTCGTCGCGTGATGTCCGGCACCATCTTCAATGCGGAGTAGTCTATTCTGAACTTGGACAGAAGAGATGCCATGCTGTGAAATAAACATTAGAACCTTTGGTGAATGAGTAAATAAAAAGACTAACAAGTTCCCCTCTGCCTACCACTTTCGGGACACAGTCGTGATTGTAGCTATAAAAATTAACCTTCACAAAATTTCGTATCAATACTTTTCAATGTAGGTATAACATACTACGATTTTTCTTGTTACATGTAAACATTTTATTATTTTATATTTTAAATGCATACCCTTTCGAAAAATCAGGAGACATAAAATCAACATCCCTAGATTGATTGATTAATTGGTATAAAATATCTATATTTTATTTCACGTCGCTTACTAAATTTAATAATATACATACACTTTAAGTTTAGTGTGTATTTAAGTTTTCTGTGAGGCCATGGTATTTCTCTGGTCGAGCCGGCCTATTCCTGCCTGATCATGACTCTCCATCATAAAAACACCTTTACAACATTTTGTAGTAACTTAAGTACTTACTTCCTCTCTTCCAGTTCAAGTTCGGTGTTCTTGTTGGCGAGAGTGAACACCCGCAGTGGACACGACGACCACGCGCGTCGAGTCGACAGGATATACGGCAGCAGGAGAGTCAAACCTGGGTAATATAAATATGTATATTGACATAATCACATATGTATAATTTTTATTTTTCCCGCATGGGAAATAATTCCTATTTCGCGGGGTCAAAGTCAAACGGACACAAAGAACACCCACTCGGGACAGCTATTTGAAGATCACAAAAATTTTGATCCCGTGTGGGAATCGAACCCACGACCTCCGGTTCAGCAATCAGGGTCACTAACCACTAGACAGGCCCGTCAGAAAGGAGGAATTTATTAATTTAAAAATATATCAAATCGGATTGTATTACATTAAGATCTTATACCCAATGTCATTTCCACTATTAAGTATTTGAATCATCTTAATAAACTCCGAACTTGACAAAGTAACATTATACATACACTTAAAAAACAGAACATTGGGAAGTCCTTAGTTAATAATGATAATTAAAGAAGAAAGTATGTATTTAGATATTGCGAGATATACTCATATATGAGTATATGTACACATATAAAAACAATGCTTTATGTTTAATTTATAAAAAAAAAATGTCATAAAAAGGGACTCAAAGTTCGGTTTTAAAATATATTTTTATTTGTTTTGTTTTAAATGGTAGTGTATAATTGGAGTGTTGATGGTATACCTCCGTCGTCATAAAGCCACCAGACGTCGACAGTGCCAGCCTGGCGGCGCGTGAACACCTCGGCCGACGTGAGCGACGACGTGCGCCTGACCGCACTCGCGCCCAACGCTCGCCGCACAGCACTGCCCAGCTTCAAACGCTTCAACCCACTGTTATACATAGGTACCATGTTATATGCGTCACAACTCATTCTAACAAACATTTGCAAAATCTACACACACATATAGATACATACACGATCTCACACCTGTAGCAGATATATATATACATCAGAGGAGTATAAACAATAGCTCAAGCAAGACAGGGTCTCATACCTATAACTAGAACTGTCTGGTGCCGAGAAGTCAGTTTTGCACAACTCAGAAAAAACAACAGGATGTGTATAATCGGACTTATTCTATTCTCACAACACAAAATATAATAACCTTGCAACACCAAACGTTACTGGAATAAAATAACTATTCACAATGTTACCAGTATAATAAAATTCAGGTACCGATATTTGTTTCAATGTCATACAAATATGTTTTTATTTAAATAACTAAATGATATTGTGCTATAAATTAAAATCAACAAGTCAAACTAAGTCATATTAATGTATCTAAATATATTATAATATAGGTTAAATAATAGAATTCTAATATAACGTTTACTCATTGAAAGTTGTATATCTTACGAACACATTATAAGCCATAGAAATACACGTGTTTATACGACAGTGTACCGAAAATTAAATTTATAGTTTTTTTATGGTACAGGCGGACAAACGAGCAAACGGGTCACCGGATGGTAAGTGACACCCGCCGCTCATGAACACCCGCAATCCAAGAGCCCCGAGAGTGCTGTCTGACCTTTAATGTAGGGAAAACTGAGAAAGGGACAAGAGGAGAAAGGAAAGGGGAAAGGGGTTGGGCCTCCGGTAACCTCACTCACTTGGTCACACAATGCAAGCATTGTTTAACTGTGTGTTTGTATGTTGTGTAAAATACCTTTCTTTATCATCAGGCTTCTGTGCTTGTTGTTCCTTCTTGTTGTTTTTGGCAGCCGGGTCCGTGACTACCGCGCGATTCAACTGAGGCGTGCCCATAGACACGTCCGACATACTGCTGCCTGTATCAGTACATTTCTATGTAAATATGTATTAAAATGTATCACATAAATATTATATATAATAACGCTTTTCTCTATTGGAAATCAGCAGAGACACCAGCAACAATTGCTTCTATCGTTTATTACCACAGGAGCATCTCTATATTGATATTAAACTTTTCATACCGGCCAGTCAGTTAAGGGTACTTCTGACATGCTTTTTGTTACAGAACATTACCAATTTGATCAGGGTATATTCTTTGTCCCCTACCAAAGAACATTCACTTGATATGTTTAATTAACACTTTGGTGTATTTGGAAGTAAAGCTATTGGAACTCGTTTACCTTGTATGTTTTTGGGATTGAAGTGTGTCAGTAAGTTGTTTTGTTTAGTTATTTTCTGACAGGTAGTCTGTTTTATCATTTGAAAGTTATCACCATCTCTCATAATCATCGTTATCGTGTCGGGTTTATAGTCAGTATTGCAAGCATGCCACTTTGAAGGCTTACTACTACGTCGTAAGTATTTACAAATATCGACATGTTACATATAAAACAGTATCGAAAAGAGGCGGAAAAAAATCGGCTGTCGCAGTTCAGTGCAGTGCAGTACAGAAAGTATCTTGTATATAAGGCAATTGAGAAAAAAGTTTAAATCAACGCCCTACACTGTGCTACACTGCTTCATAGTACAAAGAGATATAAACTTAACTCACCTCTAGAGTGCGTGTTGAGACTCTCGTTCGACTTTGAGTCCTTGTTGTCCCCTTTAGAACCTGACAAAAATATTACATTTGTACTTACAGCAAAACTACACACCTATTTTTTAGAATTCCGTACCCAGAGGGAAAAACGGAACCCTATTACTGAGACTCCGCTGTCTGTCTGTCTGTCCTTCTGTCACCAGACTGTATATCATGAACCGTGATAGTTAGACAGTTGACATTTTCACAGTTGATGTATTTCTGTTGCCGCTATAACAAAATATACTAAAAACAGAATAAAATAAATATTTCACGGGGTTCCCATACAACGTGATTTTTTTGCTCGCTATTGATAACGGCATCAGGTAGATAGTATTCACAGAATATTTAGTTTTATATTCACTTTAAAAATATATAATTAAATTAAAATAAAATAAATATTTAGGGGGGCTCGCAGAAAAGCACGCAAGCACGCATATAAAAAATTATTAGGTAGCTTTGGTTCCTGGAAGCATCCCTCCTAGGGTATACCCAGGTCCCTTGCAATAGACCCACTTGTGACGGAACACCGTGTGGTTTTAGTCGGTTCGAGTCCGACATACCACTTCACTGTCAACTCCGGTGAGGTGATGACCCGTGGGGGTTTCCACACGAAAAAAAAAAAAGGTAGCTTTGGTTCACAAAATATTAGTTATAAAATATGTTGTAGCATATAAAAATATACAAGAATTGTACTCACATGAGAAAGTAGACAGGTCTTTTATATTGATGTCAGTGAGATAGGCGAGCAGGTCATCGTCCAGGGCGTCGCTGGTATACTGCCCCCCCTCAACGTGGAGTAACGCTATAGCCATGTGCACGTCTAGAGCTTTACTGAAATGTGTAAACAATCCTTATAAAGGCTGATGTTGTTACTCAATAAATATTATATACCAAGCATTCTTTCCACCCTTTCCTGTCAGTATACTCAAAACTTTCCCATCTAATTCCCAAAAGTCCTCGGTATTACAAAGGGGACTAAATTATATAGATTTGAGAATATGTATACATGTGTAAGTTTAGTCTAAACATATCTATATGCAATACTAGCTCCTGCTCAGCCCTTTGCCTAGTATGTCGATAAAAATGAAAATGTCTTTCCACAGAGTTCGAAGTATCCATATACTATATAATATTTAAAACATTTTCACAGTGGTAGAGCCATGCTTAGGCACGAATGGGTCGGCGCGACCGGTGCGATACCACGGCCTCACAGAAAACCGGTTGTGAAGTAACGCTTGCGTTGCATTTCCCCGAAATGAGTGAGGTCTCCGGAGGCCCAATTCCCCCTCCCCCCTTTTCTCTCCCCTCGTCTCCTTTCTCCTTTTTTTCCATCTCCTCATCCCTCTTCTCTTCTTTCCGCTCCCTGCATCCCCCATCCCTCATCACCCTCAAAGGCCACCACCCCAAAACCACTGAACAGAAAGATAGATTGTAGTCAGTTATAATATAAGTAGAGATGTACAAAAGTTATACTCACTGCATAACTTCAACGTAGTCAATAATTTCGTTTCGTTCACACGTCTGCCAGTTCTCTTTGAATCCCATCAACAGAATGTTAGGTTTCAGTTTGCCGATACCACTAGCCTGTAAATTAATATAATAAGGATATATTTTGTGTCAGTGTGGAATTAGCTTATCCGTTCTTGGACGTAGGCGTGAGCGTATGTATACATCAATCAATCAATAAGCCCATTGTAGTCCACTGCTGGATATAAGCCTCTCCCAATTTATCTGTATCAGTAAGTTTGACACATAAAACAAAAATCGAATTTCACTAACTTCAGTGTTAAACTAGCTTTGGGCTAAACAAAATTCTTTTCTAGTAAACATGGTGTAACTTTAATTTTAAACAAATTCTTAATGCAGAGGCAGACAGTATTAAACGTTAATTTAACCCGATACCTCTACGCGTTCTTGGCGAAAAATTATCTTGACTGACAGACAAAAGAGTAATGTAATAAGGGTTCTTTTTTACAAGCTTTTAGTTTATCCTCAAACCATGGGAATGAATTTTTGAATACACGTTTAGTTTGGCTGAAAAAGTATGGTTAGCTAAGTGACGTCATTCTAAATAAAATATGGTGGACGGCAAAAGAAGGTGGCCTTTTTTTAGCACCCTTTATTTGGATAATGAAAGCTTGCAATATGAAAAAAGCTTGTTTTCTAATTGAGTTTTTTTTTTCGCGGACAATTTATTTTTAATGATCTGCCTTATATTTAAGACGCTACTATAAGTACCTGCACCAAGGCACTGGCTCCGTCCTTAAAGCCAACATCATCCACGATGGTGTAGAAGGCTTTGACCTTGCGGCGACTGAACCACTGGTAGGCACGACTGGTCAGCGCCTCACGACCGCGGTGACTTACTTGACCCTGCAACAAGTAGCAGACTTTATAGCAATAGGTGTTGCCGACAGTACTACTTCTATAACTGATGCAATCATCATTAGTATAACGACCCACTACCATTTACTGATAGAAGACGAAATTCAATTATTTCACTAATTTTGGCTACAATGTTACTGAAAATAGTTTTAAATTTTGGTTCTGTTTTACTGTCAATCAAGCAGCACATCCCCGTCCACTGCAGGACGAAGGCCTATCCCAACTATCACGGTCTTTGACAGTCCGTATCCATCATTACCCCTTCCACTTCAGCGAACTAATTCTCTGGGCGATTTCGGTTAGTCTAGTATTCTGTCGAATGACTTTATTTCGAATTGTATCAACTAGAGAAACACCCAGCATCGCACGCTCCATAGCACGCTGAGCGACTTTAAACTGTGTGTCCACGTTTCGGCTAGATGTATCATTAGCAGGACCCATTGTTTGAATGCCATGATTTTCAGGGATTGTGGGATCGAGGAGTGCAAGATTTCACGTAGCTTCCCTATGCAGCCTAGCGCAGACGGATGCTTCTATTCGTTTCTCGATCGTATTTGGCACAATTTCGAGAGTAGCGTCATTTACTACCACAGGACTTAGGGATACATGACTGTTATGCATAATTTTGGTCTTCCCAAGTGCATGTTTAACTATAAGGTTTGAGGTTTACTAAAAAGATGCTAGATGATAGAGAGACGCTAACTTGACTTTGCAGTCTAGATATTTAGCCTATTATCCAAAAATGTGCTGAAACAAGCAAGAAGTAGAAGTGTCTACCTGCATGATATGTCCGCACAGCATGAGTGAGTGTCCTTTCGTCAATAGATATGTGAAGTCAGTCAATATGGGCCGCTCGCCTGGGAACCCTGTCAGCACCAAGATTTGTGGCCTGCAAAAAAGATTCACTTTTATAAGACGAAAAGACAATATCGGGCTCTTGAAAATATATTTATTACGACTTTACGCCCACATTTTGCCAACCCTAATTTAGTCCAGCTTACGCAATAGGTGTCAACCCTATGGCCGTCAACCGGGAAACTGTATGCTTATATATTTTTTATTTTTTTTATAGGAAACGAGCAGACGGGTCACCTGATGATAAGCGACTACCGCCAACGATGGAGACACATTAGTAAAAATTACTTAATAGTAGTAGTAATTACTGTAGGATATATAGGATGCCTTGTCAAATGTGAGATTAATTTTAAAAAGATAAAATATTTAAATACTGGCCTGTGTCGATCTATAACCAACCGTTTTCAAATGGTTGAGCCTTATAAGAAGAAATCGGGTAAACAAACCCACTTTGTTAAGTCAACTCTTACGTACAATGAGAGATTCTAAACTACTCTTATATGCTTACAAGACAGATGCCTCCAACAATGAACGTACCTATAGTTTTTCACATGTTCAGTGACCGCATTGAGTTCGTAGACCCCGCTCAACGCAGTCTTGTACGTCTGTGCTTGAGTCGTTGAGCCCCAGTTCACATCTGGAATCCACACATCTCATAATTTATTTTAAGACAATAATATTCTTAACCCTTTTTAAATAGTCTTTATTTTTTTTCGTGTAAAAACTATAAACAGTAGATTTTTATATGATAAAAAGTTTCAAAGATAGATTTTGATATATATAATATATTTTTTTTTTGCTGTAAATATTACCATACTTAAAAAAAAATTAAGACACTAGAGGCGTTGCGTATCAATTGTAAGTTAATTTATAAGTACCTAGTGAATGAGTGTAGTGAGCAGTGGAAATTTACTTGCTCATGTAATTATATCAGGCACTTGAATTTAAATTGTCATATAGGTCACTTGCATTAAACAGCTAGACTGCGTAAGGAGTAGATCGCTGTATGGATTGCCTAAGTTCTTTAATATCTGATTTTCATTTACACACTGTGTGACGTAATGTCATGTTATCGACTAGTTAAAACAAACCAATTGAGACCAAAAAGTGGTTTACTTATTATAACCAACGAAGTGTTCCGTGACCTCCTTTCACCTTCTGCTTCCAAAATCAGATCAGGAAGTGTATAATATGCGTATATAACTCGACCAAAAGCAGATATATACCTATTAAAGTGAGTATTTTTGTGAACGCCAAATAATTAGTAGGGCAGATGTAACAACTTTTTTTTTAGAAAGACAAACAGGTCACCTGATGGTAAGTGACTACCGTCGCCCATGGATACCCTCTTTTCTTGAATGTTTGATTGTTGTTTAAATGTGACTATTAAGATTAGTTAGTTGTATGTACCTGGTTTCCTATAAGACACAAGCAGATAGAGGGCGAGCAGGGCGGCGAAGGTGACGAGCGCGGTGGACCACGAGATCACGAACATGATCGCCACGCACACCATCGCGCCCACCAGCGACAACCACATGTTGTAGAACTAGCACACACAACGCACACACATATCAACACTCGTTGCTATCTACTCTAACAATTAGTCAGGAGACTTATTAAAGATTTTATCATTAGCTCTACATGGTTTCTTTAGACCTTTTTACCGTAGGAGAGCCATGCTTTGGTACCATCATTAGATGACCTGTCTGTTCGTTGAAACATCAAATCAAAGGTACTTAATAACTACCTTTTGTACTAGTACTTGACCAATAAAAACACAATGTAAGCGAGAGTAATCAGTAAGTTAGGTACTGTTTTCTTCTTCAAACATTTCTATATATTGATAAGTAGTATAGCAGAGTTTTAGTGTCCCTATCTAAAACCAAAAATCATTGAACACAGTACCTAACGTACAATATTTAGACTACGCGATTTTGCTATCCAGGCGAAAATATTGTGCATAACCTCGGCTGGATCTCAAACCTTTACACAAAGTATAAAGTAATTGTAAAAAGCGGGTTATGTAGACATAGAGCTACTGCAGCTCCAGATAAAGCTGATGTACGCTACAGTAGCATGCTATTTTAAACGGTACGGCTAAAGCGTTAAAGTTTAATTTTAATTGTTATTTTCTCTGTCTCTTCGCCGGGTCTCACCAGGTTAAGAATAATTTTTTTCTAAGTTGAATGCAAATGTTGATTCATACCCTAAACGTAGGTCTCCAGCCGACGGGCTTTGCGAGGCTGGCGTGGAAGGTAGAGAAGTTGATGAGCGCGTACGCCGCCAGGAAGAAGTTGGATATCAGCGGCGCTATCTGGTTCAGACCCCCTGTCATATAAATAAATGATCAAACTACAAATATAACTATACACATTACATAATAATTGTTGGCGTAAACCTAGCAACTTGAATTGAGCCTAACACCTATACTTCTATATATACATATGTATATATACTTTAATGAATCACACCACACCCACATGTTACAGTTTTCTTAAAAAGCATATATATAATTATTTGATTTGCAAGTCTTCACTAAATTAACGGATATAGATTTTTCTATTCCCTTCTCTACATAGGTACATAGAAATCTGAGTTCATATAGACTCACCCATGAGTATAAAAGCTAATGCTATGACGAATGTGAGCACGTATCCGCGGACGGGCTCGTTGTTCGGCCCGTAGCCCTTGGCGAAGAACTCCAAGTATGGGTACAGCTTGTCTTGACACAGCGCCTGACAAATATACAACAATTTTATTTATTTGGCAATGAATTAAATAGCTTATAGTCATTTCCGCTTCGTTGTAAATAGTTCGTAGATCTTAATTATTTACAGATGCCTCGCGACACCGTGCCCTCCACCACCTTTTCTCCCGGCTGCAGCGCAGAAGTTAAGTGTCTCCATTACCACCGGCCGTACTGCAATCGAAGCCTCTCGAAGCCCTACCCTGACCTAACTCTTGCTTCCTTTGAACTCCACTACATAATCTTAGTTTCCCTTTTCAAAATAAAATCAGTGAAATTTTGTCACTAATAGTAATTTATAGCGACCACGTTTCTCTTTCTTTAAATTTATGATGAGCTTATATATTTGTCCTTGGTCTTGATGTAATTTATTTATAATATGTATGTAATAAGAAATATTGGTGGGAAAATGGAAGTGACAACCGTCGTCCATAAACACTTGCAACTCGAGAGTCGTAAATGTGCTGCCCGCCTTTTATGGTGGGGAAAGAGGAGAGAGGGAAATGACGAGATTAGAAAGACCCCTCCTCTTTCGAGAAGTTGGGCCTCCGGAAACCTCACAAATTTCGGGGAAACGCAAGTGTTGCTTCACAACCGGTTTTTTGTGAGGCCGTAATATCGCACCGGTCGATATGTGCCTAAACATCGCTCTACCACTATTAAGACTTTATGTAGGGGTAGCCTTCGTTTAGTTTGGGATCAGCCGTGTGTAAGATGTTTGAAAATAGCATTATATTATTTTACAATGACAAATAAATTAATAAAAAATGATAATATAGGAGTCGTTTCAGTTAATATACATAGATATTGTAAGTAACGATAAGTGGTTATTTTAAACATTAAAACAAGTTTTCTTCAAAAACATTATTTTAAACTACTGGCTTTTCTTTACTTATAAAGTATTTTCCAAAATGATGTCCAAATGTCAACTTATACAAATGACTGACATGAATGAAACTATGGATATTTAATATTATTTAATTGCCAGTGGAATATCAGGATTACTCAGAAAATGTAAGCTTATAAACTAAAAAAGAAAGTAGAATCATTGAGATGGAGACGAAAGTTACCTATATATATTTATAAACGTCTCTCCATACTTGGTAAACCATGTCCGAAGAAAAATATTTTTTTTGTTTAATGTTTTATTTTTCCAGCTAAATGTACTCTCTACTATTAGTCGGATACACATTAGGCTCCTAAAGTTTGACCACACCTTTTTATGGGGTGGGGAAATAGGTGGATAGAAAGAGGAAAAAGGGGTTGGGCCTCCAGTAAACTCAATCACTAGGTGAAAAACAACCAGGTGGCCGTGAGGCCGTCGTAATACTCCGGTCGAGTGGGCCCATATGTGCCTAAGCTCTCCCACTCAACACCAAAAATAGACAACAGCATATAAGGCAGTATAAATATCATTAGAAGGTCATACCTGAAACACTTTGGGCGCAGAGACGAGCGAGGCGAGCGCCGACGAGAGCGTGGCGGCGAAGCACCCGCCGTAAATCAGCGGACCGAAGCCCGACACCAGGCGGATCACCTGAACACGACATTCATATATTACAACTGGTACCACTACTATTATCAGACCGGTAACACGGCCACACCATATGTCACGACATACAACATCCATTTTATTTATAAAAATAATATGCGACTTCAAATAGCTGGTGAAGAGGCAGCTGTTAATGTTGACATGCTAGTAAACTGTTTATGTAGTATACTCGAATTTATAACAGCGCCATCTAGAAGATATTAGCAATAATTTAGATAGATAAAATAGAGATTAATAATTTAGACTCAACCTGCATCCCGTAATAAAAATTATCATACACATAATCTACCTAACATCAACGATTAAGGCGTGGTCCGCCATGTTTCACATGTCAACCTAAACGGGTCGGATAATCCTGCCTTTGTGCTTATGAGATATAAAATCCAGTATTTCATATTATAGTAACGATAAGAGTGAGGTTTAGTTTTATACACTCACATCATTGCTGTTCTGCAGGCCATACAGACAAGTCCTGTTGACCGCACAGTCGGAGATCGTGAAGTTGGCGATGTCGGCGAGGTCCCCGGACGCGTCTCGCAGCACGGTCCAGCCCGCCAGCAGCGCGATCAGGAGGTACGATAGAGTCGTAAGGAAAATCGCTAGGAGAGTGCCTTTTGGTATCGATTTTGAGGGATCCTGAAATTAAACATAGGGTTTAGTTTATCAACTTTTTGTATTATTTGGAAGTCAAGCCAAAATAAATTCCTCAAAAAGTGTTTTCTTTTAACCCGACGAAGAAAGGTCATGATGATGATGTTTTTATGTCATCGCCTAGAGTCGGGCCTAGAGCCTAGACGAGCATGTGTCAGTCAGGATGCCTGACGCTGTTTTTCAAATAGGCCCTTTAGCGACTCACCCACATGAAATCCCTTAAACTAGGCATGTACATGACAATATCACACAAGTAAGGGTAAGTTGTGATTTTCGTTACAGGCTTGCAAACACTCAAGTCGCGTGGGAGAACGGGATGAAAATTAAGGGAAATAAGGACTTCACTTGTCTGTCGCGAGGCAAGATCACAATATTTTATAACAAGCATACACTGACATACAAGTCGCGTAAGCGAGCAAATAGGAAATGTTGCTAGCGACCCTTTAGTACACGAAACGTATTTAGATATATCATATCTAGATTCCGCTGAGCGCCAATTAAAAACTTCGCAATTGTGTTTTGTAAGTATTTAGAGTTTTGCACATTCTAATAGGTATATACTATTCCTAAATCTTGGAAGCAGCGTAGCGAACTACCTCTAAAAGTGGCTGATTTGTGGGGCAGGATAGATAGCTGTTTTGAGCATTTATATGCAATTCAGTTTCGCTGATTTGTAACCCAGATGAGCTTGCTGACAAGATATAGTGGCTCCCCGACATTATTAACGCCGAACATGAGTGTAGTCAGATGCAATTTACGCCTGAACTTCATTTTGTACAGTAATGTGGCTTCTCGGTAGGATTATGTAACGCATGCATTCTGAACTCTTTGTATGAGATGATCAGTGCGAGATAGGAAACGCGAGCCATATTAGTTTGATTAAGAAAGTATTAGCGACTTCACCAACATTACACATAGATCTTCATATGTATGGGCATAATTTGTATTTTTTTTTTCTATAGGGGGACAGACGAACAGACGGGTCACCTTATGGAAAGTGACAACCGCAATCCATAGACATCTTCAACTCAAGAGTCGTTAGTGCGCTGCACGCCTTTGAGGGTGATGAGGGACGGGGGCATGCGGAGATGGGAAAGAAGAGCGGGTGATGAGGTGGGAAAGAGGAGAGGGGGATGAGGGGAGACTAAAGAAGAGAGTTGCGCCTCCTCACCCATTTCGGGGAAACTTATTCGTGCCTAATCATGGCTCTACCACTGCTGAATATAGCTAGTTTCACTCGCGATTATTTAATTATTCTAAGGGCATTACTTCACACAATCATTAAAATCAAACGAAACTCACATACATACACACATGAACCTTAAACACATTCACTTTTCGAAGAAAGGAGGTAGAAGTCGTATAATTAGTGAAATGATCAGCCCATGCTTAATGTACCTCATGAAAATGAAGCTAAAGCTGTTTGTACTCACTTTCAAGTCTCCAGAAATGTTAGCACCAGCCAATATTCCAGTCGCAGCAGGGAAGAATATAGAGAACACAGAGAAGAAGTTGTGTTCCACTCCTTCAAACAGCCTATAGTCAGGGCCCATGTTGTTCTGAAGGACCGTCACTGAAAATGACACAGGTAATTAAATACTTAGAATATTGTTTACTTCAAAAAAGTATCACTGACTGACATGTGCATAAATCCTAATAGCCCTTGGTTACAAACATCATTTTCAATTGAAATCGGTTCACAAATCTCGCGCGTAACATGCACATATATTCAGCGTAATCGAGAACCTCTTAATTTATGAAATCGGTTAATAATAAATTAAAGTATAATCGAATATAACTATGTTTCAGATATCATATTAATAATATATAAGGTCGTAGAGAAAAGAATGACATCTGACATTCTGTTCGATAGCTTGTTGCCATCTTGTAGGTAGTATCATAATTCCGTCGCTCTAGTAACTTGGAATTTTAAAAAAAAATGCGACAGGTAGTTTTCACAGTCCTATCTTGACGTTAACCTAACAGTCTAAGGAATGCTGAAAAGATCGAAACAGGCAAAAATCTGAGGGTGCAAGGTCAGGACTATGTGGTGGATGCATTAACAGTGTCCAAAGATGTGTGTGGTCTGGCTTTATCAAGACGAAAGACGATTCGTTTTCTACTGATTAAATCCGGCCGTTTTTTCTCAATTTCTTGCGAGTCTAATTAGTTGATGGCAGTCTACTAATCTAATTTTTGGGGTCATCTGATGGTAAGTGGACACCTGCAACTGGAGATCATAACTATGCGCGCCTTTGATTTGAGGGTGATTAGGGATGGGAAGGGAAAGAAAATAGGGGGGTGACGATATGGGAAAACGGATGGGGGACAAGGAGAGGGGGAGGTGGGCCTCCGAGAAACTCACTAATTTCGGGAAAATGCAATGCAATGGCCGTGGTATCGCACCGGTCGAGCTGTGACATTTGTGCCTAAGCATGGCTCTACCCCTGCTAGTATCCGAATAGATGGTTTTAGTGATGGTTTGCTTGGTCCTTTAAATCCCACCATTCATACACTTCGTTGGTTTCGCTACAGTCTTCCACAGTCAATCTTTTCATAAACGATTCGGTTTCATTACGTTTCTATGGAGAATTTCAAATTCATTGGGTTTATTTCAGTGACCTCGTGTGGCTGGGTCAAAACTGTTTTGAGGTCAATCCTCAGTTCCTCGGCATGTGGTCGTTGTCGATCTTGTTTCACTTTATACAAATGGCATCGACTTAGCCATATGATATCAAGAGCGGGCTGTATTTGTGACATCAACATTCCCTGACTGAAAACGCTTAAACCAACTTTGTGTTAATTATACTGACACTGCATTAGGTCCATAAGCGTCCGTAAGCACATTTTTTTTTTGTAATTAAACTTCAGAATATATCGAAATTCCTCGTTAGATTACCTCATTTTGGGGGTCAGAAAAACGTGTTTTTTACATTTCATTTTTTTCATATGAAATATTTATAGATATTAAAACCAGCCATATACAAACAGTATAAAACCAATGAGATTTTTCTTCAATTTTATACATACAAAATACTTTTTCTCCAACCTATTAGTAATAATAATAGTAGATACTTGTCAATTATTTTTCGTTTAGCATTACATTTCTAAATGAAGATGTATGCCAATTGCATCTACTGTGCAAAAGCAATTTTACTTTGCCCTATGACCTGTCTTTTCGTCTATAGCCCTATATAATAAAACACATGATAAACTTACTATTATACCCGACAAATCCTTGCGCAATTTCTACATCACTCTTGGGCCCGATGATTGTTCCTATGCAGAAGTCTGCTATCGCTGCCAGAAGTACGATGAGCAGAACTATTTGGGCTTTCGCTTCCCACTCCATACCCACTATGACTATACCTGTGAGAAGGACTATCGTTATACACCCGTAGATGGCCTGGTCCTGGAAGAGAAGATGAGAGTAAGTTAGCGTGTGAGCGCGCAAATAGGGTATAGAAAGATAAGATAAGATAAAGTTAGAGTAAGTGTGAGATTTTTTTTTACTTGTAGGGAGATATAACATACATTACTATATCTAAGTATATGAGAAATCGCCACAAAGCCATTATACGTAATTTTGAAGTTATTTAAATTTTAAGTTTGTAAAGGTATTATTGATAAATTTATAAATATTTCAAAAGCAACTATTGTGACACAACATTTTTAATTAAGTATGTACCAGCCTGAGCTAGTTGTATCCTGTGTTTCAGGCTATCAATAGACTTCATAATACGAATAACGTAATTAAACTAATAACAACTAAATATTAGAAGTATACAAATTAAATATATACAGTAGTTGCTTGAATAATGTACTTACAATAAATTTCACAATTTCTGTGACTACATAATTAAGCTTGCTAAATATTCTGTCAACATATTTACACAATGTTTGTACCTTACGCAATATATATTTAATATCTTATTAAGCCTATTATACAAATAGGGTCCTAAAAATAATTAAATAATGTCTAATCCGAGATTTGATACAAATCAGGTCATTCCTTCTCTTAATCGCAGGTGAGGATTTTAATGATAGTTCGGAGTCTTGTTTTAGTATGACGTGCATGATGAATAATTGGCGAACTGTAAGAACCTTACTTACCTAACCTTACATTCCGTGTATAGCAGATAAGTGGTAAAAGTAAACGTGTCTGTGTTGCACCACCCCAGGAAGGTAAGCTACATGTAATTATGGATTGACATAACTAAATATACTTGACTGACTAATGTGTAGTCGGCAACATTAAGCATGTTCTTTTGTATATTAATTTACGTACTCTAGTACATAATAAATCGATATGTTTACGGTAATTTAGATTGGCGTTAATGGCGATAACAAGATATTTAATATCGTATGTTTTTATTAAAGTAGGGTAAACGCATGCAGTGTCCGCAAGTAGTGTACAGTTGTGTGTATACATGTTTAGATTAATAAACTGCGTGTTTACATTTCTCATTGCGAATAAAATGTGTTTATTTTGTCTGCATTTAATGTTAGCACAGTTCGATACCATGTTTAAGTTGCTGTTTGGCGACATTCATAGTGATTAACTCAACCTGTGATTTCGCGGAGAATAACAGAGCGGTGTTTTCAACATATGATACTAAGAAAACGTTTCGGAGTTTCAAAACCGCAGAGGTCATTAATGTATACATATAATTAAAAGTGTTGGCCCTAAAATACTTCCTTTGGGAATGCCATAACTATTATTTTGTAGTTCAGAACTCACACACTGATTTCGATCACTGCGATACTCAGTAAATAATTGAAGTTGTAATCCCCTTATCCCAATTCAAGTTGGCGCAATAGCGTATAGCAAGATATGGTGTCATAAGCTTTGGCAAGGTCTAGAAAGATCGCCATGGAGTGCAAACAAATGTCCAGATTAGTACTAATGCAGTCTGTCAATCGATTTACTGCTTGGTTAGTTGATACTTGACTTATGAACCCTTATTATCTGAAAGCAAGCCTTATTACTCTTTCCTGATTATCTTTTCTAAAATTTTCGGCACAGCCAAACTTGATAAGATCGAAATAGGTTTATAGTGGTTGTATTTTAGTTTTTTTTTTTTTTTCATTACTGGCTTAGTAATAGAAATTAGTAAATTTAGGGAAGACTCCGTTATCTAAGCACAATTGAAATATACTTGTTATAACTAACATGGGCAAGTTGATGTTTAAATTTGTTGAGTACGCTATGAGGTAAATCATCCCATTAAACTACACAGCCATCCATCCTTCAGCTCTGCTACAAGGCCAAGTACTTGGTTTTCGTCAGTACTTAACAAATCGAAGGATTTTATTGCGGAATAGGTTGCCCTGGTTAGTTTTGTCCAAAAGAAGAATTGGTTGTGAGGTCTTTTCTGCGAGGTTTTTACCAACACTAACAAAATTTTGGTTAATTTTATTTATTGATGGGTTTTTCTCCTCTGATATTAAATCAAGAGGTGTGTGTGAATTTTTCAGAGAATGCATTCTTTTATGCATTTCCATACCTGTTTGCTATATTTACACGCCCAATAGTACTCATCATCTTAAAATAAATATTTACATACTTGCTTATAAGATTGTTACAATAATTTCTAGATCTTGTATAAGAAAATATAAAAGATATAGAAAGTGTCTCATTATCAGATGCTCGGTTTGAATGTTGGTGAAGTTTGTCTCCATCTCTTATGCAACGCATGAGACGCGGCGTAATCGCTAATATTTATAATAAAGCTTATAAAAAGTTAATGATCTATTTTGCCCTTGCCTTTATATATGTAATCTATGCACGTATTTCACTCTTGTGTTTATGTACTTTTTAATCATTATTATCTTGTAATCACAGGCAGAGCTCATAAAAGCTGTGGCGATTTAACTTTGAAGAGTACGTAATTACTGTTTGAGAATGTACGTTCAAGATAAGGATAACATCAAGTTATCAAACGTTATACATAAACGTATAAAGCTATAAGAAGCTTATTGTGATCATCATTTCAACTTGCAATGTTAAAAATATTTACTATTTGTGTTTTATTCCACGAAGTCTACTTCTATATATTTATGGATTCTATTGTGTGTTCTTGAAAATAGAACACTTGTTATACTACACTACAGATAGAGACTTGTACTACTAGACTAGATATATCTCTAGTATGCAGTTGTAAAAAAAAAACTTAAAAAAATTATGATCTTTATTTCCAGTTCAATAGTTATTATGAATTTTTTAATAGCGGATTGGATAATTGGAAAAGAAAACAAGTAAGACTTCAAATCTTCAACTTAACACATTCCACCTGCATTTATGAGAAACACGACTGACAATATTTGCGTGTTAGAGACATGTATATTTTCACTGGTTAAAACTAGTGTTTCATTTTCAAGATCACGATGATACCTTAGATATAATTTTCCTTAACACACACTTGTGTGTATAGAGAAACATCCAGAGAAGTGACAAAAGACAATGCAATTTCAGATGCCTTTATTATGTATATTTTTAGAGTGGAGGCCGCGAATCGGTACACAGAAAGTAGGGCGCCTCCAGCTAGATGGACCCACAACTAAAGAGTGGTCACGAGGGCGGTTATAGATAAATACAAGCAGACATTTAATTATTTTATCTTTTTAATATTAATTTAAAAATTGGCAAGACAACCTACAGTGAATCCATAATTTAAACTTTTTTTTAAATGAGGCGATTTCAAATAATTGTTGAGTGATTTTATGAAATAAAGAAATTTAACGAGAGTTACATTTGAACCCGAGGAAGGTAGCTGGGATAGACTGGACGCGAAAGGTAATGGGCCGGATGAAATGGAGAACGTTGGGAGCTGCCTACGTCCAGAAGTGGACTGCGATAATCTGAATGATGATGGTGATAATATTTATAACACAGTGAGTCCAACCAAGTGAGCAACCGAGTGAGCAAGGTCGGTGAATTTCGATCGAACTTGTTAACAAAAAGGTATTGTGCCATATAAATACTATCGCGATTTAGTCCCGAGTTAAAATCTAAGATGTAACTGCGAACCGATGACTTATAGCTAGCAACATAGTTAATTAAGATGTAAGCCCCTGTCGCACACAATCGTTTTGCATGTCGTACGTGCACCACCTGCTCGGTGGAGTATCGTGTTTTAAAGGTTGATTGAAATTTCCGAAATGTTTTTCAAATTTTTTTTTAGTGTTTAAGTACAGTTCTTTCAGTGGTAGAGCCATGCTTAGGCACGAATGGGCCGGCTCCACCGGTGCGATAGCACGGCCTCACAGAAAACCGGTTGTAAAGTAACGCTTGCGTTGCATTTCCCCGAATTGAGTGAGGTTTCCGGAGGCCCAATTCCCCCTCCCCCGTCATCTCCTTGCTCCTCTTTCCCATCTCCTCATCCCTCCTCTCTTCTTTACGTCCCTGCATCCCCCATCCCTCATCACCCTCAAAGGCGGGCAGCGCACTAGCGACTCTTGAGTTGCAAGTGTCCATGGACGGCGGTGTCACTTACCATCAGGTGACCCGTCTGTTCGTCTGTCCCCCTGTCCCACTTTTTTTTTGTCCTCGCCCGCCAACTCACGTCTATCCGCAATCGTCAACATTAGTGCGATTGATATTCTCGATCGAGAGATTATATGAACACATAAAAGTAGAGTAAGTACAGTCTAAATATACAGGCGCATATAGGCCCGCAAAAGCAAATCCAATTGTTCAACAACAAACAACAACTATCAACTTACCCAACTCTTGCTTATCATCAAGGCTGTATCAGGTATAAGGGTGATTAGTGACTCTCCGAACCCGACGACGTACATGGCGCATGCTACAGCGTTAGCCATTGAGAATATCAGCCCGATTGATCCGCCGAACTCGGGGCCCAAGGACCGAGATATCATATAGTATGTACCACCTGAAACAAAGACATGTCTAGTTTATTGGTAAGTAAAAGAGACGGAGGGGGAAAGAGACAGGGGCAGAAGGAGAGTGAGGGAGAAACGACATAATTTGTAGAGGAAGATTGAGATACTTACATTGGTAGTCTAAACATATGGTAGTACGATCGATCGAGCGATCGATATACACGGCCGGATGCTCCATTTTTATATCAATTAGCTCAAATTTCTGTCATCCGCCCTACAATTTTTGGTTAAACGTATCTCTAAGACGGAAAACGTACTTTTTAGTGGCATGCGATACAAGTTAGAGGATTGTATAACCAGTTCTTCTGTATAATTTCAGTGGAAATTAAAATACATAATTATAAACCTAACCATATAGGGATCGTGAGAGGAAAGACTTCAGATGTATCTCTGTAGTCTGGAAAAGTATATACCAGAGATAATTACCTCCTTTAATGACCCCGTTGGTGCTGATGGCGGACATGGAGAGTGCCGTGATGGTGGTCACCACGGACGTTGTCAGGATCAGGAGCATTGACTGCGCTGCCGGGAAATAACTATCTTATTACCTATATATTAATATTAGGTTTAATTTTAAATACTCATAAATTTAAAGAAACATGTATTTAAACATTTAGTAAACGCTACTAAGATTTTAAAGTACATACATTAGGCGGTTAACTTGTCATAAAACATATATCTTTTATAATCATTTTAATAATTTTAACGGTTTTCAATAAGATATTTTTACAGTTGAGGTTTAAAAGCCAAATGAACTTACATTTTTCACTCTACTCGGCGCTTATTATATTCTTGCTTAGTAAGTTATGCACTTTTTGGCATAATTTTAAGACATCAACAGTATTTAAAACATGCATATCAGTAACTATTGATAAATGATATAGAGTCTAAGAAAAAATGATTGATTTACATTAAATAGTCTGTTAGTTGATAACCAAGAGACTTTCAGACATTAAAACGACATTCTTGTGACATTTAACGGTCCAACACGAGTCAAGCACCGCAAGGCATTAGAAAACTTGACTCTCGTGTATATTAGATACGTACTACGTACCTTACATACGTACTTATGTAAGGTACGGATAAATTCCACAGTAAACGAGTTAGATATGTATTTAGATAAAATAGATAGAACGTTTAATATTTCACTATAAAATAAGATAAGATTTAGCAATGTCAGCAGTTTCTGCCACTTACAAAATGTACAATTCTTTGTTACAATTCGATATAAATTATCGTATGGATTAAGAGTTATTTAGTCGTAAAATAATGATGAGATGTTATTAAATATTGAGCTATATATTTACTAATAATAATATTAATTGAATAATAATATTAATGGTGCTTTAAATACATCCATCGCAATCAATATAAAGGAGTTTCGATGTCTTTTTAAAGCCAGGTCGAAATTGTCTTAGAATATAGTATAGTAATATTAGGAGAGAATATTACCACGAATTATATGTAATTTTCAACCTTATTTCAAAAGTATATAAGACCTGAGCTCCTTTGCGAAGAAAGTTGTTTTTAAGACAAATCCACACTAAGGATTATACCTGTATTGAACTTTACAAAAATACATATAAAGCAAAGACTCTTTACAATTTGGTGTTGATTATTTTTTTTTGTCCTGGGTGGTAATCCAACCCAATACCACTGGCGCAGTAGTCAGTGTCACTAACAACTAGACAAACGGGCAAATTAACTTGACTGTAGGTATGGTGCATTGATTTAAGTGCGCCGAGTGTTGTAGGTTCGATCCCCAGGACAACACTTCGTGTAAATCTTAAAATGTTGTTCGGTTTTTAATAAAAAAGAAATCAAAGTAGTCCTGTAGTAGTGAGACCGAAGACGTAATATACTAACCCACGCCAGCTTGTCCAACAACCCAGGAGAGCCTGAGGAACAGCATCACACCCCATATGTTGAGCAGGCAACGCATTAACACGCCTTTGATCCAACCAAATTTCATGTTTGGGCTTACTGTAGTTCTCTCTGCCATGTCTTTTTCTAAAGTTTGACCCGGCTGTGAAGGGTTTAATTGTATAGAATATGTACTCATAGCATTGTAGCCAACATTAATAATACTAAATCGTTTCTTGAACCTTTTACAAGATTTAAGTAACACAGGAGTCAATCAATCTTACTCAGCTACAAGCTCAAGAAGTCAGACTTTCTGCAACTTGAATGTCATGTCATGTATGGATGGTAAAAGGATGAGTCACCTGATGGTATATGGCTACCGCCACTGGGACACCTGCAAATCAAGAGTGCCACGCAAGTGCGCTGCCTGCCTGCCTTAGAGAATACTCTCCAAGGGTTAGGTGTAGGGGGATCTTGGGCTTCTAACAAGCATTTCTTCGCTACCCGTTTTCTGTGACGCCGTATTAATTACACTCGAGTCAGCCCAATTGTGACTAATAAAAATAAAACAGATCTAACCTGTATACGATAAAACGCAATTTCAATCTCCCATTGCATCACTCAAATACATACCTATCGCCCACGATTGGCCAGATGCAACGTAGATGGTTCATGAGTAAGAGGTCGTAGCTCAAGCTTCACCGTGTTGTAATGAATGTACACCTACGGGGTTCATAATCCTTTGAACTTTAGGTTAATATTAATAGATATTAAATGGATGTTGATTTGTTTGTTGTATGGCTGTTGCTACTGCAACCGACTGTTTTATTCTCTTAAGACAGTGGGACATCTAGTTGAATATTTTATGTGCACTTATGAACTGTAGTAAAAAATTGTGTAAAATATTTAAAAAAGGGTGTCCTTGGAGTATCTTGCCTATGTACGTATTGGAAAAGGCAGCTAGCTTCACGACTGACTTAGTCTGACCGACTTCCTCTCTTGACAGTTCAAAAATACCTAAGATGGCTTTAATTGAAAGAAATGATTATGATTTTTTGAACTTGGCGGATATTGATTTTTACTTTCTGACTTTTGTAAAGACCTAAAACCGAACGAAATTCCAGACTACTCTTTTAAAATCAATACCTCGCTAGAAAACAGACTTTAATAGCATGAAAGCATACTAGTAAGCAGACGGTCTCTCAATTAAAGCATACAGAAATATTGTGTACTTGTAACTTGATTGCAACTTTTAAACAAAAGCGAGTATTGAACGAAACCCATCTAGACGCGTAGAACTACACTGAGCCTACGTGGAGAAAGTTCAATAATCTAATTAGGACATTTAAGGAATTCAGGAACAGCTCAGGAACTTCCCTGTACCAATAATGCTGGACGGTGCCACCATATACGATTCAATCGCTCTAATTTCAATATAACTATTCCTAATGCACTACGTAGCGTGCAAAAAGACGAATTTACACGGTAAATTATTGATCTTACTTCTATCTTAATAAGTACTATGTATTTTAAACAAAAAAGTTCAAGTAGATCTGTTGCAGAGGTCTTGCCATAAATATTTTTACAAGCAAAAGCCTTTTTTTTTCTACTCTTACTCTGTGTGAAACACACACGGGAAAATTTACTACCAATCTTATGGATTGTTTGAGAGACTTCAAATTATCATGGCATAAGAGCATGCCATACTCTGTAAAACTGACCATAAATCATAATCCAGCGCATTAATATAGGGACTAGATGACAGCCGTCTTAAGCTCGGATGAATTCAGAAACGTTCGTTTCCAACCGTGGCGATCCACTCAAGCACGGTTGGAGACGAAAGAAAGCTCGATAGCTTTATGACCCGGTGCTGACTCTTGCTGGATCGACTATTCTTAGTTATGGAACATGGTGTTGTTAGAAGGCTTAACCATCTACACGAGAGTCGAGACACATAAATATGGCTCAGTCACTCCTTGATAGCTAACACGCCACAAAACCACCACTGAAGTCGGAAAATTGTACTTTGCAAATTAATTGGGAAGCTTCTATAGAGTTTTGAGCATAAACTCTGTGTTTGCTCAATAGAAACAATTTTCCCAACAGTAAATAAAGTTTTCCTGTGACCTACCGTTGCGTACCGCTTAAAAAGTTGTTTTGATTTTGATCACATTTTCATTTTTCTAATTATCAGTTAAACAATGACCAGTGCGTCTTTTACACGCTGCAAATAATAAGTACTCTTTTAAAATACACGACATGGTTTTTAGGTGCTATATTCATTTCCCGAGATAAAATATTTTGCTTACGTAATTTTCAAATGCTTTCCTTCACTCCTTTGATCGCATTTTTCGTACAAATACTACGTGGACGGCCAAATATTTTTCTGTCACAATCAGAGGAGGTTTAATTGTACCTATAAGTAGCCCGGTACAAAAACATTCGACTAATACCAAGCGGATGGAAAGTTGTAACCTACTTTGTGTAGTACAATCACAGCAATTCGGTTATCTGTATAGCGAAACCGAGAACCCGCGATGAATATTCATATAAGAATGACAGATTCTAAATTCAAATGTGATATGTTTTTTTTTTTTGTTATTGTAACAGTATTTTTGGCCAGACTAACTGTCTGACAGATATCGGTCCAATCCCTTAAACACACTATTCTACTCTACCGAGAATCGCACAACGCGAAAATGAACGGTTCAAAATTGAATCAAGAACAACAGAAGAAGAGGATTTTCCATTATCCTTGGAACGGGCAGGTACTAACTAGAATATCATGTTTACGAAGAAATCTCACGTGTCATGCGACGTCTCAAAACAACGTGACCGATTAATTGATGGAGACCAATTAGCACAATTAGTAACTTGACCGTACCGTCCCATGAGGTTAGAGGTCATACCATTATACCGTAATACGGTTTCTTGTGCCTCTGTAGATGTGAGAGAATAATAGAATTTTATTAAAATGCTGGTAATTTCTTATTTAATCATTTTAATAGACTTAAATTATTTTATTTATGTTTTTTTTTTGTCATTATTTCATCACGATATCTTTGCTGTTTGTCTCGAGGTAGGGCTATCTCTTAAGTGTAAAATATAGGAATAGATGATGTAAGGAACTTATTACAGTTCATCATGATTATATTACTTATCGTCTATATACTTTTTTAAATATTTACTTGTTTGGAAAAGGGAAAATTAACTCTTTCTCAATAGCGGCACTGGCATTTCACATGTAGAATCTTACATCTTAGATGCAATAAATTTTGGATGAATCCGCACCAAAATCGCAGTAAAACACAGTAAGTACCAGGTTGAGCATTAAAAAAAATTATAGCCAAATGGGTCTTTTAAGCGGGGCGTGAAAAAGCATCTCACCAGGCCGCCATAGTGTGGGTCACCATGCTGCATTGACTAGACATGCAATGAGGATGGTGACCACCACTCTTTGACTCCACCTATTGCTTTCCATCAGGCAAAGTGGAGTCACTATGGTAGGCTAATATAAAAAAAAAAATACAAATACTTTAAGAATTGGAGTTTCTAATCAACTCACCTTTAGAAGACAAACATTTTATGTAGTGGTATGTCGGAATCGAACCGACTAAAACCACATGGTGTTCACGAGTGAGTCTTTTGCAAGGGAGCTGAAATACCTTACACCGGCTGCTGGTTTCCGCCATCGTCCTACGCGACAAAATATCCATCCCCATCACCTGGACGATTGGCACTCCACCACTGTGCGCTCCTCCAGAAGCTTTTTGCCTCGCACAACCAGCTTATGGAACAAATTATCGCCTACCGTATTTCCGAACCGATACGACCTTCAAACCTTCAAGAAAAGAGCGTACTCCTAAAAGGCCGGCAACGCACTTGTGACCCTTGAGTTGCGGGTGTCCATGGGCGGCGGTAGTCACTTACCATCAGGTGACCCGTCTGCTCGTTTGCCCCCTATCGCATAAAAAAAAATACAATAATAAGAAAGCCTCCGGCAATGTCTAAAATCAAGTGGATATTTTAACTATAATAATAATTTTCAAAAATCCACATCAATTATAAAATGAAATGGTATTATTAAGCAAGCTCATCTTTCCTTGGTTTTATCAGCTCATAGCACCAAAACTCCGTTTAAAAAAGTACTTTTTGTTTGCACTCGGGCAGTCACTAGTTCCTAAAACATACGCAACATTATCTGCAATTATTAGCATTTCCTTTCGCTACTATTACTGAATATGTATCTTCCAAATAGTGCCGTGTGTCGACACACGTGACATGGTGTTAAAAATATGATAAAAATGGTTATAATATCGTTTATTGCGGTTACGGCTTGACCGCATAGTGAGTAATGTAATGTAAACAAAACCCTGCATGAAACGATCTCTGATAAGACCGTGAAGGTTATACATATGCCACAAATATTAATTCTGAATGAATTATAACGAGTTATTTTGAACTTTAACTTTCGGCTTAGCACACTCATACGTGGTACTTTTCTAGTCCACGTAAGGTTAGTCAAAGCAGACTTTTGAAAATGATTGTTAGTGTACTTTTTACTATTGCATTTTTTTACTACGATAAAAGGTAACTTGTGCGGTAATCAGTTTAAAATAATATAAAAAAATTGACTGATTATTAGTTACTATGAAAGTTTGATTATAACTGTTAAGTACAATATACTAAAAGCTGATATAATTACACCTTCAAAGGCTGGCAACGCACTTGCGACTCTTGTGAAGTTGATGCGTCTGCTCGTTTTCCCTCTATACCATTAAAAAATTCCTAGACATATAAGTACCAGTTATAATATATACCTACCTTTCTAGATAATGAGGCATTATGTAGCTCATCCAGGGTTGGTCGTGGAGCAGCGTGAAGTGACAATACATTCCTGTAGTTGTCCAACCTTGGTAGAGCTTCTCTCGTGAAATGTCTGTAGATTTGCACACTCGTTGTAAATTATTCATAACGGGTAAATACCGGTTTTAAGAAATATATAGAAGTGATAGGAAACAGCAAAAATTATGGTGGTATATGGTGCACAAAAACAAATAGAATATAAGTAACGGAACTTCAACAAATTCATACTGCCTGAAGTAAAAATAACCCTGAATGTCGCAATGAAAGTTCTCACGGTCATAAGTACACAGTTTCACACTAACAATAATCCATAGCCTGAACATCTCATCTTATAATAAATAATACGACCAGTACAAAAATTACAAGCTCTAGTGCCATTTTAGGTCACGTGTTTAGAAGAAACGCAAGTTTAATATTCTTGCTTTGCTATGGCTTCATGATATTTGTAGCCTTAGTATCTACGTTCTCATGAGTACTCGTAACTATCACTTTTATGATCATGATTATTAATACAATAACAGCACAACGTGGTTCTTGGTGGTTCTTAAGAACTGTGCACCTGAGTTGTCTCCCGTACTAACGCGCTTGTATCGCCTGTCCTATTCCTCAGGAATTGTTCCGGAGGCCTGGAGAGAAGCGAATGTTCAACCCATTCCCAAAAAAGGCAACCGCTCCGATCCAGTCAATTACCGACCTATAGCCGTCACTTCCATACTCTGTAAGGTGTTCGAGCGGATCATCAACACCCAACTAATCCGCCACCTAGAGGATCACTCCTTGTTAAATGATCGGCAATATGGTTTTAGGCCGAACCGATCCACGGGTGATCTTCTAGCGTACGTCACACACCTTTGGGGTGAGGCTATGGATAGGCATGGGGAGTCCTTGGCCATCAGCCTCGACATTGCCAAGGCCTTCGATAGGGTGTGGCACCGCTCGCTTCTCTCCAAACTTCCTGCATTTGGTCTGCCACCTAAACTCTGCAACTGGGTTGCTGCCTTCCTCCATAAGCGCCGCATTAGGGTTCTCTGCGACGGCGCGGCCTCAGACTTCCACGAGGTAAGCGCTGGTGTACCTCAGGGCTCCGTCCTATCGCCTACGCTGTTTCTTCTGCATATCAATGACATGTTGGCCCTTGGCAATATATGTACATTGTTATGCAGACGACAGTACAGTGCACGGGCGATATTTCGGGCATCCTACTGCCAAGCTGGCAGACGTTGAGGAAAAACGACAGGAGCTTGTCGCTGAGCTCGACCGGGTCTTGAGCCGCATTTCCCAATGGGCTGTGAGAATCTGGTAGAGTTCGGCGCCAAGAAAACACAAGCGTGTGTGTTCTCTACCAAAAAGTCTCCATTCCTTCCCCTTCCTACTCTTCAGAGCACTCAACTGCCACTGCAGGATAGGCTTAGTATTCTGGGTATGGATATTTGCCGGGGTCTCAATCCGCGCGATTACATCGAGAGTGTCACTAAGGCGGCCTCGCGTAAGCTCGGCGTTTTGAACAAGGTGAGACGGTTCTTCTAGCCCGAGCAACTGTGTCTTTTGTACAAGACCCAGGTTCGCTCCTGCGTGGAGTACTGCTCTCATCTCTGGGACGGCTATGCGCAGTATTTGCTTGAGGCTCTCGATCGGTTGCAGCGGCGCGTAGTCCGCATTATCGACTGTCCTGAGATCACCCAGTCTCTTGAGCCTCTGCAGTTGCGAAGAGATGTCGCCTCTATGGCAGTCCTCTATCGCCTACATCACGGGGAGTGTTCTGATGAGCTCTTCCAACTGATCCCACCTTCTCCCTTCCTCTACAGGACTACACGTGCTGGCCTGAGCAGTCACCGTTTGTGCGTCGAAAATATACGTACCCGAACTAAACGGTTTGGCTCTTCTTTCCTGTGCCGATCGGTAAAAGCCTGGAATTCTCTACCAGCGCACGTGTTTCCTTCCCACTTTGATCCCGGGTCTTTTAAGCGGGGCGTGAAAAAGCATCTCACCAGGCCGCCATAGTGTGGGTCACCACGCTGCATTGACTAGACATGCAATGAGGATGGTGACCACCACTCTTTGACTCCACCTATTGCTTTCCATCAGGCAAAGTGGAGTCACTATGGTAGGCTAACATAAAAAAAAAAAAAAACAGCAAACTATAACTGTAGTCATATAAATGAATTGTTAACAAGCCACACCGATTTATACGATTCCTATTATAAAACCTATCAACAAAGCACACGGCCGTTGATAATCAGGTACCGGAATACCGAATTCGTCACATTCCTCGCGGTTTATAGATTAGACAAAGCATCTACACACAAGTCAACTTTTATGTATTATGCATGTTTATTTAAAATATCATTTTAATAATAGGGTCAGGTTCAGACTTGACGATACAATCCATTACGAAATTATTTAAAAGGCCTACATATTTCTTGTATCAATCAATCCATCTATAGTCATGATGATGAATCATGTTTCGTAAACATTTCATATTTAAGAACCTAGTTTGAAATTGCCGCAACATTTTGCCCTAATGGAAATATCCTAATTAACAAGCATCCAAATTGGCGATTGACTGAATTCGTTACATAGTAGTTCATGATAGGAAAATGCGGAATTTAAACAAAGGACCCGGCAACCCACTACGAGCGATTACAATTTTAAACGTTCTTCTTTCATAACCATCTTCCTACAGTTGTCTCAAAATTTGTGGTCTGTGCAACGTATACATTGCAAGGGAGTTGCGAGAGAGAGAGCGCTTATAAATATCTCCAGTTTATTTACCTAAAACTTTTACCATATTTGGTGTCGGTCGCAGTAAGAGGGTCATCACTGTCCACACCAGAACCCTCCGAATCCTCCGTCACATGAGATTCGGTTTTGTCATCTTCCATCTGGGAACAAAAGTTACTTTGTTAATGGATGAATAGCATATTCAATCTTTCTTCAAACTGAAGACCTAAATAAAGCATGCCATTGTAACGTCAGGGATCGAGGTTCAGTTACTGCTCTGGGCAAATATTTGTACGCTTATGCCTAGAAATATTTGCGTATGGATATGTATTTGGATCGGTTTACATATGGAAGATGTGAACCTACGTACTCGTATACAAGGTGTGCATGCTTAGTTTGAGTTAAGATAGCGCTGTGTAATAGGTGCGAGGATATTATATTTTTATTTTAACAGCATAACACGTTACAAATGAACATAATAGCTACACGAAAACTTGCAAAAATAAAAAAAAATAGTATCCTCGCAAAATCTAAAAAATACCCTGAAAAAGTAGACCTTATAATATGTTGGTCATTTGTTACGCACTCTCTTGTTTTATTACTTGTTCGACTGACAAAGTTGCTCCTCGGTCTGAAAAAAAAAAACACTTTCTGCTTGACAGCCAGTGCAGCAGATGTATCAGTATGCTTAGACCTACGTTGGTAACTGACTTTATGACTCTTACTGTTGCTTTTCATCCGTGTATAATGCCTTTAAACTCTTTCCCGGATAATTGGGATATCAAAAAGGGTATGATTAGCTTCAAAGTAGCTAACCATACCCTTTTTGATATCCCTATATATATACAGATACATACAATTACCTCCATATTACCTTAAGCTTACCGGCAGAGGCGTTTCTATCGCCTTTATTTTGTCAACCATACATAGCGACACAAACTATTTTTTTTATTCTATAGGGGGACAGACGAACAGACGGGTGAGTAAGAACAGACCTGATGGTAAGTGACAACCGCCGTCCATGGACACCTGCAACTCAAGAGTTGCAAGTGCGCTGCCCGCCTTTGAAGGTGATGAGGGATGAGGTTGCGGGGAGGGTAAAAAAAGAGGAGGGATGTGGAGATGGGTAAGAGGAGAGGGGAAATGAGGGGAGAGGAAAGAAGAGAGGTGTTGGGCCTCCGGCTAACCGTAAAAAATGTTAAGCTTATTGCCGTCAAACGGGGACTGTATATACATACATATATTAAAGCTGCTTTATATATAACAGTGCAATCTCTTTGTGTCTTTTTACGACACACAAAGATGGGGTGGCCTCATTCTACTCCACAGAGAACAACATGACAACTCTACAGCATCCCTATTGAATGGTAGTAATAAAGCACTTTTCAAGTGTTTAGACGACCATTACGGCTTTGCTTTTACCACAGTCATGACTGTGTCTAACGGATAACCTAACACAATGGTTTCTTATTTTCTTACATCATACAGTCTTGCGAGAGCGTGTAATGCCTTACTTGTTAACCATTCATAAGCTATATCGAGAAGTACTATATTTTTTAACAAAATTTAGAGTTCAATTTACACTAATTTACAATAAATCTATAAGATTTTCTTTAAAAATGTACTGCTCAGACATTTTAAACATTATTCTCACTATGTATAGTAAGTATATGAAAACATATCGTAGATACTAAGTACACCATAAAAAACTAAACTGCGAATAATTTTCGAATACCAGTTTCACCAGTGCTAGGGTTGCCAATATTATGAATTGTAATAAAGAATTCTACTTTATTACGAAAAGTATACTTTATCATTATGCGTATAAATACTTTCTTTCCAATATTTATAGTGATGAGAAAAGCACTCATAAATGTAATTATGGTACTATTAATCGATACCCATGAGTAAAAACCAGAGCCTATACTTGACTAATAATATAACTAATATTTGACTGCACGGATGGCGTAGCGGTTTAAGTGGTCACCTCGCCACTACACTGACGAATGTTGTGGGTTCGATCAGAAATCTTAGTGCGGGCGTAATCTTTTTCAAAAAAAAAAGTACAGATATCAATAGACGTTAATTCTGATTTTACAAATAATATAAATGAAATGGGATTTACAAAAATCTAAATTCAGACTTTGTGTACTCCTGTTTACTTCTATATAAAGAGATTTAATAATGGATGTAAAACTTAATTAACGGAGTGCCGGGCAGTCACCGGCCAGTTTGACGGTCCTGTTGGTTTAGTGATCAGTGACCCTGACTGCTGAAACGGAGGTCGTGGGTTCGATTCCCACACGGGTCAACAATTTGAGTGATCAACAAACAGTTGTCCAGAGTCTGCGTGCTCTTTGTGCCGGTTGATTTAATCCCCCGCGACACAGGGATTATTTCTAATGAGTGAGAATGAGTTCGATTTATACTATATACTCTGAATTTCCCCATCCAATCCCAAAGTGCCCAGCTGACGGCCGTATGCTTGCTTGACGGCAGTATTACTGGGATGGGACTGAAATATGTTCAGCAAAATGTGGGAGTTTCAGTGGAAGAGCCATGCTTAGGCACGAATGGGCCGGCTCGACCGGTGCGATACCACGGTCTCACAGAAAACCGGTTGTGAAGTAACGCTTGCGTTGCATTTCCCCGAATTGAGTGAGGTTTTCGGAGGCCCAATTCCCCTTCCCCCCTTTTCTCTCCCCTCATCTCCTTTCTCCTCTTTCCCATCTCCTCATCCCTCCTCTCTTCTTTCCGCTCCCTGCATCCCCCATCCCTCATCACCCACAAAGGCGGGCAGCGCACTTGCGAATCTTGAGTTGCAAGTGTCCATGGACGGCGGTGTCACTTACCATCAGGTGACCCGTCTGTTCGTCTGTCCCCCTATAGTATAAAAAAAAATGAGTAAATTACAACTCTGTAAAAACCTTCGAGGATACAGGCGTATGTTTGTATGTATGTATGTATATACATATGTCAATGAGACTCATCGTGGAAAAGTTATTTCTTTTATTTGTGTATTTCTTTCAAATGAGTAACGCCTAATAATCAGTTTTAAAATTTCGAAAGAAAACTTAATATTTGTGGCCTTTCTTTTGCAAATTGGCAACCCTTGTCATGGCACCAACGCTGTGAAGATGGCACGCTGTGAAGATTATAAACGAACTGCCTGGCCCAGAATATATGCACTACACCACGCTGACACGTCATCGGCGCGTGCGCAGCGTCTATTCCTAAAGAAAAATATGTGTATATATGTATGTAGGTCATTGTTGTGTAATTCAGAATGTAAAAAACAGATTCTCTGGAATTAAAAGTTTATTTTTTATATAATATAGGGGGACTGACGAACAGACAGGTCCTCTGATGGTAAGTGACAACCACCGTACGTGGACACCTGCAACTCAAGAGTCGTAAGTGCGCTGCCCGCTTTGAGGGTAAAAAGGAGTACGGGGATGCCGAGAGGGGGGATGACGGATTGGTAAAAGAAGAGGGTGAGTTGGACCTCCGAAAACCTCACTATTTTCGGCAAAATTCTACGCAAGCGTTACTACATTAGCAGTTTTCTGTGTGGCCGTGGTATCGCACCGGTCTTGCTGGCCCATTCGTGTCTAAGCATAGCTCTCCTACGATAAAAGTTAAATACAATGCCATCAAGGAGGAAGATAATCAATTTAACTGATATTCAGACAATAATTGGTTGGACTAGAAGCCAACCCCAATAGACATCTGAATAATGAGGTTAGAAAGAAGATCAAGAAGGATGATAAAGTAAAGTCCAGGTCTATTAATGATGGTAATACATTATGTGTTACCAAGTAACCGTATGACATAGTTAGGTACATTTAAAACTTCCGTGCTGGTTTCTATAAACGATTTTTTAATACATCCAGTTGTGTACAGGATATTTAACGAACAAATCAGTGTAAGGCCTACTATGAGTCACACTTTTCGTTGCGGGCTGAGAGGATACTAAGTCATTCTATATACAACTCCTTGAAGTTCTGTAGCTCAAGTGAATTTTTATTTTGGTATTGGGTAATGGTTACGTTACGTAACGGTCGTAACGTATTTATTACCAATGTGTAAACCAACTGCTTACTTTGTTTGAAAATTTTATACGTATCTGAAAATAGTCACCGATTGCTTAGTTTCGGAACAGTAATAACTTCGTTCAAAAAGATTTAATTAAATTTGGAGATTGGGAAACGATAATATCAAAATATATGAAATATTTGAGGTCAGAAATAAATAAACCGAAGAGAAGGGAGGAATCTACTACCATTATAAATGCGAAAGTGTGTCTGTATATTGATCTGGATAAAATGAAGCATGCAGGCTACTTTTATCCCGGAAAAAGTCTGGTACAAAATCTCTACGACAACGAAGTAAGCTCAACTGATAACTTTCTTATGGAAACCAGAAACTGTTTGGGATAGTCTTTGAGAGAGGAGACGTATGAGGAATCATAGGCTACATATCTAATACCTTTAAAAGAGGAATTCTTGTATTTGTGTATATATCATCTGAGTCGAATCGAATCCAACGATTTTCATGAAATTTACTATGCAGGGGATTTCGGGGGCGATAAAGCGATCTGGGGAAGGTTTAATTTTTAGAAAACGTCGTATTATTCGGGTTTGCAGGCAATGAAACACTGCCACAATATCATTGGAATACGAAGGTAAATTTCGCCACCATGTACAAGGTTATAATAGATCAGATAGGATACAGTTCCCGAAACTAGAAGACCCCAGAGATTTGGACTCGCAAATGACTATCTTATTTCCTTTTTTTTTCAAGTTCTTTCTTTAATACCATTTACCAAAGAAAAACCTATCCAGGTCATCCAGGTACTGCAGATATAAAAAGTACAATTCCTTTGCGCAATCCTTTCAATCGGAAAACGTGCAATTTAATAAGTTATTTGTAATGTCCCTGGCATCCCTTGATCAAATCCTAATTTAATTATAATGGAACCACCGCAGCAGGAAATCATATAAATTAAAAAAAAAAATCGGTCTACAATTGGTGGAGATATCATTTGCCATACATAAAATATAAAAACAGACATTCTTACTTATGCAGAGGTTATCTATTCAATCTCATACTGGGGTTTGATAATAAAATGGCAACTTTCTGATAGGCACTTAGGGCTGGGCTGTGTCCAACATTGTTTCAACTGCATATTAATGAAATGTTGACCATTCACGATCTTATCACTATGCAAACTATAGTGCCCTATTGTGTTAAGTACGGGATGTGTTGAAATTTTAAATTACTTCCAATGCTGAAGTCACCTTAGAAATGGGAACAAGCCGGGTGCCTTAAAGGTGTGAGCAATTCATGATTTCAAAACGAAACCTACTAAGTAGCCACTTCTAGCTAGTAGCGTCTAGCTCCACATTGATTACTGCTATCACCGCTAAGATAAAGGGCCTCTCCACATGAATACAACACAAAATATTAGGTGTACAAATAAGTTTTGAGGGGTTTACAAAAGATTGCATAACTAGTACTACATCGCATCCGACTATCTTGAAACTTATATTCATGTTAAAACGTGACTATTTTCCTCTCATAGTACGTTTTATTTCATTAAAGTGTAAACTACACACATTTTTATGCTCCAACTATGTCAACTTTTGTGCCAACTAAACAACATTTGCGGGAAGCACTGCTTTTTGCTTCAACTTGAAGAAAAATGCAGCTGAAGGGCATCGACTGCTATGTGAAGCGTATGGAGAGCGTGCTCTATCAATAAAAACATGCGAGTAATGGCTCCGGCGTTTTAAAAGTGGCGACCTTGACATCACTGACAAAGAACGCGAAGGGAGGCCAGTAAAGTTCGAAAACGCTGCGCCTCAAAGATGAAGAATTTTTTAAACGCGGTATCCATATGCTGCCTGAAAGATGGGCAAAGGTAATAGAAAGCGACGGGCAATATTTTGAATGATATACATTGTACCAGTTTTTTTCAATGAAAGTTCATAATTTAAAAAAAAAGACTTTAAAACCTATTTGTCCACCTTATAAAAAGACGGACGGATGGATGTTGAAAGAAAGAATATAATACTGACCGATTGTAAAAAGGCAATATCCTGAGAGCCTGTTTTGTTTGGGGTTTAATTCGATCCTGGTCCGATCAAAAATAAGATGCTGAAACGAACGAAGGTGACTGTACAGAGGTACGGATCAGCAAATGTAAGTGGCAGAACAGATGGGTGATGTATCCAAAAGTGTCAGGATACGTCGTCAGCCAAGATATTTTTTTTTAAATTTATTATATTACTTTGTTGTGTCATACATATATACGTGACACATCAAAAAGCTTGGTAACCGCAGGCCGCAGGCGCCCTATCTTTGGACGTTATTAAGAGAGGTCTATGGACGTCAGTAAACGATCCTAAGACAAAATGATAATGATTATTTTCTGTTTATTTATTACTCAGAAATATAGACTTAACTATATATCTACACATACATATGTATATACTAACCTATTGTGCATCTAATTGTATTGAAGGTATCTCCCAACAACATACATACACTCACGCCTGTGTTCCCAAAGGGGTAGTGTAGGTTAAGTAACTGGGAATATGATGGGAAAATTTTGGGTATATTGACAGGAAAGATAGAAACGGAAGGAAGAAAGATGCCTGTCCAGACGGATTAGGGAATATAAGCAATAGCTCAAGTAAGTCAGGGTCGCCTATCTCTATCTCAAACTGGCTGATGCCGAGAAGTCTGAGAATTTTTAGCCTTTTAAATTGAAGGAACAACGAAGAAACACAGTACAGTCCTGACTCGAACAAACAAATCTAATCATATCTGTACTAACGTAATAGCAGACGTACGTCGCTGGCAGCAACTAAATGATTGTCTATTTGTGTCTTCCACACAGTGCCCCTGGGGACATTAATATCGAACTGGAGGTTAAGGTCTGTGGTAAGTTCGCTTCAACTATATGACCTATAGACTACTATTTCATATAGTTAATACAAGTGATATTTATAAAAAAAATATATTAAACCCGAGTATCTTATAAACTGTAACTGTTTTTCTTGCTGATTTTTTCTTAAATTCTCTTACTCTTAGTAAACTGTGTGTAATATTTTAAGTGAATTTAAATATATAAATAAAGTCTCTATTGAAACCATTCAAATGACACCTCATACCCATATATATAAATACACCCGAAACACATAACCCTTCTTCTTACGTAGTAGGGTTATTATTGCAAAAGATTTCCCTCCATCCCCGTATTTAAAAAAAGATAATTACGAAAACACACAGTTGACCATTCACATTCCAATTTCAATGCAGCTTTTGATACAAAGTTGTACTAAATCGGTTTGATGCCTACTTACCACTTCATAGCTCAGTGCAATTTGCAAACCGATGACAAAAAGGTATACAGAACTCTATGTTTCTATAGGGTTTCAATCACAAGATAGCACAGAATTGGTACTACATTGCTACGATATTATTAATTTAAAATGAAGGTGCATTAGGCCATTTATATTCTGAATAATACTATTAATAGTACTACTACTCTAAACTAAATACTACTCTACTCTAAATATACTGAATTTTAACACTGGTAGAGTCATGCTTAGGTACGAACCGGGGCCGGCTCGACCGGTGCGACACCACGGCCTTACAGAAAACCGGTTGTGAAGCAACGCTTGCGTTGCATTTCCCCGAAATTAGTGAGGTTTTCGGAGGCCTAATTCCCCTCTCCCTTCCCCTCCCCTGACCCCTGCCCCTTTTCCCATATCCTCATCACCCTCAAAGGAGGGCAGCACACTTACAACTCTCGAGTTGAATTTGTTCATGGACGGAGGTTGTCACTTACCATCAGGTCACCCGTCTGTTTTTCTGTCCCCCATATTTAAAAAAAATATATTTTTTAATATATTTAAAAAAGAAATGTACTTTTCATATTGACTCTCACTCGACCAAAACCACATAGAGGGATTGTAATATCTGTTCGCCTGCCTATGTGCCAGTCTTTTTATCTGGGTCATGGAAACCAAGAAAGATAAACCAAACAATGTATACTCTTAAAGCTTTTGGTATACCTAGTGACCGAGATGGCTATCGCTAGAAGATTCAATGCAATCTATTTTTATTTTTATCCTATGACGTAAAACACCTTATGTATGATTTGTTAGCATAACAAATCTCGGTTGGTTTTATGATATAACATATGTATTTCATATACAAATTCAACAGTCGTAATATTTTAAAATAAATTATAAATCTAAACATATCAGCAGCGTTGTCCGTTTTATTAGAAGGTGCAAAAATAGAAAAACTTGAAAATCCATATGTATATTCTTTCAGGTAGGAAAGAGTTGTGAGGACATTCAGAAATTATTTTCTTCTATTTTGTATTTTATACTCATCATCGCCATCATCATAATAATCATGAACCTATTGCAGTACACTGCTGGATCAAGGCCTCTCCAAATTAATGGTATTTATAAAAATATCGAAGTATTAAAAACATTGACGGGGGTGTAATAAATTAGTCTATACACCTAGCCGTGTCCAGAATGCTATAAAGTAATAAGAACCAAATTTTTTGAAAGACTAACTATTTGGTGGTTATATGTAGATCGATCAACACAGGCTGATTTCATATTTCGCAAAGCAACTTATAATTGCGGTGACGTTGTGTGTATCGACCTATAATTTTAAATATTTTTTTTATTAAACGTTCCATTCCATTCCTCACTATGTTCTATTGTTAACAAAACATTACCCCCTCCCTCCTCAGAACAATCAGAACGAGAGAAGCGTATTGTTGCTAGACAGAATGCATTTTGTCAACTTCAATTTGAAGTGTCAAACTGAGATACGCTTCATCAACGAGTATGGCTGCCTCATTAGCGTAAGGCTACTTTACTCAATAAAACATAATTAAATTGAATTCAATCTTATAGATTGTATGACTCATCTGTCCCTTCACTACTAACAGAAATAGAACCTTTTGTAACACAGAGTAAGGTACTAATTCCATTGTCTTAATCTCGATCTAAAATAAGCTGCCGCCTCCTCAACTTGCATTCACTGAATTGACTGAAACTATTTTTGTCGTCTTTAAAAGGATGTCTCTTTTATGAGGATCAGTCAACTTTACTCATTCAACATTATATGACCTATGACTCAGGCATAAATGATTAGATGAATACTCATTCATTGCCGGTCTTGGAAGTGCTTGCCTATTTGGCTAACTTTCAACTGTTTGTATTGATGCGTGACTGAATGGGTTCGCCAGAGAACGAATATTAAGCAAAATCAAGTGCAGTACTTCAGTTCAAGTAGTTTTCGGCTAAAAATATACATATAGTTTCCACCAAGTTTTGTTTGGTTGCCACCAAGGTATAGAAACTCACTTTCAATAGTTTTCTTTTTAATACTAATATATGCGTTTGAAAGTATTCCATGTCAGTCGAAGTATAGGTGATTTCCGAAAAACGAGATCTTGAATTCGAATTTAGTATAACATTATAGTTATATAAAATTATTATAAAGCATTTGAATACCTAATAGCATGCATATTAGACATGCAACGTTACTTTTATGATCCACAACGGACGTCTTATTTTCGTTTATACATATTCTGGCGGATACGACTACATATTCAGAGAAAATAATACAGCTAAATAAATTGGAGTAACAATAGTTTTGATTTGGCAAGAAAGGCAACCCTAAAAGTGTCGATTAGAATGAGGTGGATGTATCTCGGAAGCGCTTCTTGCAAAGATGAGATATTTCACTCTAATCGAAAACGGGCAGAGCTAGATCTCAGGGTATGGTATTGTGGAAGTAATTATAAGATTATATATAATCTGTTTGTTTATTCGTATTTTATGCACCCGTACCGTACGTTCGATCATCTCATATCAAAAGAAAAAAAACCTGTTCCGGGGATAAAACAATTAAGTGAATGAAAGCGCAGGTCATCAGACACGAATGTTATTGTAAAATAATTTATACTCTATACAGGAAAGGGAGCGGAATAAACAACATTCTTGATAACGTGTATTGCAAAATACTAGTTTGTTCAAGACTTTATAGGTTCTTAAAATAAAACGTGACATAATAAATACTTTAATTCACCAGATCAGAAAGATTTCGTCAATGTTGTTACAGGACTCTGTCGTGTCTAGTATATGGTCTTGACTTCTATCTAAATTCTCTTTTACAACTCAAACAACAACAAATCCTTGAAACCAGAATCCAAAAAGCCTCTAAATCAATTGTTGAATCATTGTAAATCTCGTTTCGACAACCCTACTTTTCCACCTCTTGCCCACGCTCCGCTAATAATAATGTAACGGTACACCAGACTTACTAAGATTGGCTAACATCAAAGTGGCAACAATCTCGTCTGGTTAGACATTCTGAGTTCAACACATCCTCATGTTCGTATAAAGAATCAAAAGAAAGTTGATACATGAACAGAATATTAAATGATCTCAAAAATTAAGTTGCAAGCGAACTTGTACAGCCAAAAACTTTTGTGTATAGAACAGCGGAAAAGATAATTAAAAAAAAAGTAATCTCTAGAATGTGATCTTTTTAAGAGAATATTCGGAACGAATTTATGACACGAATCTATGTTTAAGTCAAAGCAGTTCCTCAGTATGTTTAAATATTAAAACACTAAAATACTATTTTTTTATAATATAGGGGGACAGACGAACAGTAAGTAACAACCGTCGACCATGAACAACCATGAACTCTAAGAGTCGTAAGTACACTTAAAGGCGACCGTCTTTGCGGGCGATGAGTGATGGGGGGATGCGAGGAGTGGAAAGAGGAGAGAGGAAGTTCGGCCTCCGAAAACCTCACTAATTTGTTTTCTTTGGGGCCTTGGTATCGCACCGGTCGAGCCAGCCTATTCGTGCGTAAGCGTATAACGATTAAAACTTTATTATTTTACTCTTTTATATATTTAAGCATAAAACTGCGTGATGTGTCTTATATTTGTTTTTTAATTTCTTTTAAAAAGACAACTCTTATAATAGGAATCCTGTGTAGCGACTTTACAAACAATCAAACAACTGACATGAAGAAGACCCACACAGGACAACTGTAGATCTAGTCTGGGATCTAGTTGTGTCCGTTATTTGTATGTTTGTAGAGTCCTCCGCATCACAGGAATACTTCCCGGTGCAGAAGTTGTCTTTTTTTCCTATATAAGAATCAAACCCACGACCCCTGGCTCAGGAATCACGATCACTAATACCTTTTGCTAATCATCCTTTCCATACAATCGTCATGTCCTGTGTGGAACTCCAAAAATCAGAAAATCCTGGAATCAATTTCAGTGTGGAAATCCACGTGTTTTTTAGTTGATCCCGAACCACGAGACCAACGGGCCTGTGATGGTTCTGATGTTAGTAATGATCGCAGCTGACGACTTAATCGGACGTGAAGGCGTTATGAAGGAGATTACAAATATGGATCGTAACTTTTATTGTACTAACGTATGCAACCAAAGACAGAAGTGAATTGGCTTCAAATAGATTAACACCGTTATTTTATACTAAAATCTTAACAATAACCAACGCGGAGGTGGCCGTCACGGAATAGGAGTCAGCAAATGTTGTGTTTCGTTTGACCATCTTAACAATATAATCATTGTACTAACGCGCAGCGTCAGCAAATGTTGTTGTTTAACCTAGATTCGGCTTACACGTGGATGTAAGGTTGGGGTGCTGCTTTAATCGAAATAAGCGGATATTCCCTACAGTAACTATATTAACCAGTTGCTGAACGGATAATTAAATGACCAAACCAAAATTTCAAGGATAAAATCAATGAGGCCCTAAGAAGAGGTAATCTGTACATTTAAGCACCTTCAAAATAAAAATTATAAATAAAGTTGATCCAGAATTTGTCCAGAATATCTGAAATTAGAATCCAGTGTCCCAAGAATCGTCCGGTACCTAATCCGTCCATTTTTTAACGGAGCCTAAGACATACGAGTCGAGGCTATAGGAAACCTACCGCCGCCCGTGCACTTATTCAATTTGCCGCTATTATGATTTATTGGTCCGTACAAGTAGGCGCCTATGACCTAGTCCATTTGACGTAACCGAAAGGATTTGGCGACATGTTGGATAGATTATAAAAAAGCCTACGACTCTGTGCCGCGTACATGGCTCCTAAGGGTAATGGAGTATAATATGAATACAACTTTATGCACTTTCTTGGAGACATGTATGCAGCAATGGAGAACACTCCTTTGCTATCCAGGATTTCGACAATCTCAGGGTGAAAACGAATTTATAAATATCAAGTGGGGTATATCTCAGGATGACAGTTTGAGCCCCTTGTGGTTCTGTTTGGCTTTGAATCCTCTTAGCACTATGTTAGAAGAACTGTAACTGTTTGCCTGCAGCAATGTCCAGTTGATAAGATTACTAGAGGTAACCGAAACCTTTAGTAAATGTATCAAGATGGAATTTGGTGTAGATAAATGTGCAGTCATGCATGTAAGCAAAGGCAGGATTGTGGAATCTGAAGGAACTGAACTTTTTGTCGTTTTGTTTATATATATAAGTTCTTGTTTCCCATTTGTAATGGCCTTGGTCTTTTCCGTGTTCATGCTTAGTCCTACCTTGCGGCTCTCTTTTTCTAGGTCATTTAACATTGTTTGAAGCTCTTCCTTTGATGTTGAGATTACCACAAGGTCATCTGCGAACCTCAGGTGAGACAGATTCTCGCCATTAATTGTTAGCCCATATTTGTCCCAGTCCAGCTGGCGAAATATTTCTTCCAGCACAGCTGTGAAAAGCTTAGGCGATACTCTTACTTAGGATCTCCTGTGCGGACCCCTCTTTTTATTCTTATTTGTTCTCCGTCCTTTTCTAGTTTGATTTTAGCTTTACTGCTGACATATATGTATGTTTTTGAGAATTCTGATGTACTTCTTTGCCTGTACCTCGGTTGTACCTCGGTTAAGAAGTGCCTCCCATATCTTGTTGTGTTCCAGTGAATAAAAGGTCTTGGAGTAGTCCACGAAACAACAGTAGATGGTTATGTTAAATTCTTTGCTTTTCTCGAATAGTTGACGCACTGTGTGGATATGGTCTATAGTTGAGTAACCGCTTGCTTGCTTGCTGCAGCTTGCTCTCTTGGTTGATTTTCGTCCAACGAATTGGTTATTCTACCTATGATGACTTTTGTAAAAACTTCGTAGATGTTAGAGATTGTCTGATTGGGTGTCTTCACTATAAGCTTAACATATAAAAGCAATGTTTCCTTTCTTCTTTTCTTCTTCAACCTTTATTTGTAGTTGTTTTCTTTTTCTAAAATTTCTTTTGAGAAGTCTTCCTTTATAACCACTCCTGAAGTAAGTTTGGATTTATTTTTCATTATCATATGCTTTTTTTTAAGGTCGTTGTGATGATGGCTACTACAGGACGCTTTTTACCTTCGTTTCGTCTGCCAACTCTATAAACTTTGCTTATTTCGTTGCTATCCAGGTAAATTTCCATGTCTATTATTATATCTTTGACGAAGTCCATGAGCTCAGCTTCCGTATTTTCTCTCTCTTCAATCAATGCTAAAAATACTATGTTATTCCTGCGTTTTTCTTATTGTTTTTTTTTTTATTTATGTAGATTACTTTATTTTCTACTTCAGATATTTTAATTTTGAGGTTGTTTAGTTATTATTTTCATTTTTTTTCTTTAGTTATTATTTTCATTTTTTTGTTCAACTCTTCCATCACGTTCTTTGTTACCGTAGTTGTTATGAATAGTGTTGGTTGACTAAACTTTTTATATTAATTTTAATTGGCAGCACTGTAACTGTCTAAGTCACCTAAGATGACACTTCGGACACTTCTGTCTATGATCTATATTTAATTTAATGACGGATGACTTGTTTTTACTTCACTTCGGCAATTTTGCGTCGAAATACTTGTTTTGCACTGAGATTTAGTTGTGAGATGTCTTTCTTTGTTTATTTGCACTGTTTTTGCCTAGATACACTTGATTTGCACTGTTTTGTCACGGATTTCCGAATTGTTATCGCGGAGGTATTTGGCGTACGTGCTTACACTTCGATAGCCGGAACCGATCCGACCGACTGATGCATACACACATACGAACTCAAACCATATCCATGAAAAGGTAGGTAGAGGTGTCTTAAAATATCACTTTTTGCCATAACAAATTAGTCCTCCTTACATAATATGGGGCAAGTCTATTACCGTCATCGGGGCACTGTCTAATGTCTGTATACATACTATTATATAATTTCGAATGGCTAAAAGGCCGATCCGGTAGCCGACTTATACATACGTCACCGACGGGAATAGATGGGGTACTAGTATACTCTACCAAAAACCCCACGGCATATTCTGCCCTACATTGATTTCGTATTTTCCCTCTATATGGGAGATTGCCACAGTGGATAAGGCCAATTGTATCACTACCACCAAAATTCGCTGTGCCTTTATTTTAAATGGTTTTTTGTGAACCGTAAAGAGGTAAACCATATCTTGTTATATATCATACGACAAAAGTTCTTAAAAACATTTTTCTACTATTGGAAAGAAATACCCACTATACCAATGGTGTAATAAGATATCGACACCCATGCACCGAATTGAAAACAACGGCGGGCAAGTAAAGTTTGGGTGTATGTGTTATATGTACACTATGCACAAGCCGTATTTCTAAATGATACTACACTTGAGAGGAATTCACACACGTAATGTAGTTTTTACACACGTAATGTAGTAATGTAGGTTTATTCCTATTTTTTTTAATGGTTAAACTATTGACTTACCAATCATTAGGCAAAATTAAAGCAGTATAAGCTTAGCTTTAAAGAGTCACAATATTGAAATCTAAACATTCGAGTAACTTTTAGAATAAATTTATTTATTAAAATAAATATTCAAGTAGATTATTTTAATATTCAAGTAAGCTACAAAAACCAACCATAAACAACATTCCTCAAATTCACTCGTTTACTCTTACCCTAAGGTATAATATGGCCTGTATTTTGGATTTTTATCTATATCAGTTGGACACCGAACGTTAACGTGATAACATCTCTACTGGAAACACACGGATTTACACGAAAATATGGATACTACGCCTGCAGAAGCCGCAAGTTATTAGCCGACTTGCTCGAAACAGGACAAAATCAAAGTGAAGTTGATCGACAGCTAAGTTAGAGCCGCCTGTCTGTGCAGCATGTATACGAGAGGTTGCAAGAGACTGGTGGCTACATTCGGCGCGCGACGCTCAACATAAGAGCGTAATGACTGCTTTCTTGTGACAATACCTTTAAGAAATCGGCATCGTTGAGATGCCTTTATGATGATGCGGTTAAACTGGGACAACAAGTTCAACAAATTCGCAATGACAGTAGAAGTTGGCGGACAGAAGAAGATTGGCAGAAGCAGATATGACTTCACAGCGCCCAGTAAATGGTCCAAAATTGATCACAGCTCACCGACAACCCCGACTACAAGTTGCCAGGGATCATTTAAATTGGACGTATGAACAGTGGCGGGCTGTTATGTTCTCTGATGAATGCAGAATGACTCTACATGTTAATGATGGATACCTTAGGGTCTACAGAAGTCTACACAAGCGAACGTATTGCTTTTGGAGGCGGGTCTGTATGTTTTGGGATGGCATAAAGTTGGACATAAAAACAGATATTGTTTTCGTCAATAAGGTGAATGCCAATCCGAGGTCAAGAGGGATGAATGGAGCTGCACGAGATATAGAATAAGCGTTCGAAGAACGCCGTGTGTGAGGCCGCTTGCGTGGCTTATGGAAAAAGATTTTCTCCTTATTAAGGACGACAATGTCAGACCGCATATCGCTAGAACAGTTCGCGACTACAAGGAAGACGTTATACCGATATCTCAATCACATTGAGCCTGTCTGGAATGAGCTTAATATAAAAGTTCGGGATAGAAGCAGCGCGGGACTCCAAGAGCTTCAACTTGCCATTGAAGTGGAGTGGAACGCTTATACATCAAGATTTCATGGTAAAATTAATACAGTCCACGATAAATCGATTAAGAGCTGTAATTGGAGCTAGGGGAGGAAAAACACTTTATTAATAAACAATTTAGGGAATACTTTTGAGTTTAATTTTCATTATCTCTTGGGTTTTGTGCGCTAAAACCCCTTATGTGTATTTTGAACACTATTTTTTGGTATCATTGTAAAAGTACTGAAATAAACCTTCAATTAGGTTTTATTTCAATTTTTATTCCAGAAATTTTTGGGTTTGCTCTGCTTTAAAACCCTGGCTACGCCACTGTGCGCTAGGTTTATCTGCTTATACCGCATAATTAGTAATATGCGACGTAGTTGTGTACACCTAGTATTGTAGCACCTCTATATTCAGTCGAAAAACATTTGCATCGAGAATATGATAAGATCGAACGAATTGGCAATAAATTGTAGCTATGTATATTGTAACTTATGTTGTTTTCGAAATTAAAAAACTCAGGTAGTCAATATTGCTGGTCTACATCCTAGTAAATTACGTAGGTACATGTTTGTTTTGATGCCTTTATCTTATCTTAAAGATGCAAAATGCGAACACTTGTGCAATATTATGCTAAGTGCTTCAATAATATAAATCATAACACTGCCACCACTTGTACAATGCAATTCTGCATTACTAGAAATATCGGTAGGTTTGGTAAAACATGACATGTCTCTAGATAATAATACTTATTGGTATAAAAAACCAATACCAAGGAGGCCTGATAGAAGATTCATGTTCAAATCGGAGCCATTTGATTGGGACTAAATATCTCATTACAGAATACAGAAGTGGTTAAATAAAACCGGGTGTATCGAGGAGCAGACTTGCTAAAACTCTTTCCATTGGAGAGCCATGCTTAGGCTGGTATGAACGGACTCGACCTAACTAGGTGATACCACAGCCTCACAGAAAACCGGTTGCCAAACAGTGACTGACTTGCAGGTGTTCATGGGCGGAGGTTGTCATTAACATCAGGTGCACGTGCGCTCATTTTCTCCCCCGATATGTTAAAAAACGTTCTAGAGGGTATATACTAACAACCAGGTGGTGTGGCCCTTGTTTGCCATCTTAGATTTATGGGAAATATTTTAACTATGCCACAGGCCTTATCTCTGAAAGTCATCAATGCAAAGAGGTCTGATAACATCTGCAGGCAAATAGAGAATGTAATTCTGACCTCCATACAATGTTTATCACAATGTGTGTGTTACACAACACTGGCCTCAATGTTGAATCTGATTTATCTCTATTGAAACCATTCATGGATTATTTAAATTGTTTCATTTCCATTTATACACATTGTGTTAATTATAAAAGTTCGTGATCCAAGGATTTTTTAGGCAAACAAACTTTTATGTACTTATCTATTTTTCTTTTCAAACTATTTTTCTTTAATAAAACAAATATACATACATCATTTGGTTGCCTTGAAGTGGATACGGAACACTATAGCGAACTTTAAATAGTGCGTCGAATAAATTCGAACAGCAATAAACTAGTTAAATTATCGTCGTTAAAATATTAAGTTATGTTTGGTATACAAACATACTTTTATCTAAATCAATGGCTAATTCATTGGAACCTATGTGCATTGCTCTTCAAAGCAAAGAAGCTGAGCGAAGCAATATCTACCGGTATTTAAACAGAAAATCAACTTGCATTCAACTGTCATTTAAATGCACACTCGCAGACAGTTCAATGGACATTAATAATATGGCTTGTACCAAACTTTAAATAGTTTATTTATCACTGAAATTGCTCCTTGAAAGATTTTGATATACTTAAAAAAATGGAAAACAAATTCAGCTTTGCAGTTCACTCCAATACATCCACATCATTTTATAAATTAGAAAATTCCCATGAAATCTTTTGCTTAAAACTGACGCTTTTGAACACACCATAGTGTTCGACAGCTTCCATTTGGTCAGATCTGGAATAATCACTTCTTCACATTCACACATCACATTCTTTCACTGCTCTCGACAGGGATTGACCCATTTTACCTAAGACGAGTCTCATCACCTGATACGACTGTCACAACAAATATTAACGTTAATTTCAAGTTGATACTACAAAACTTCAAGAGAAAAAAGAAAATAAAACCGTTTAAAAAAGAAAAACAGATTGACAAGAGACTAATACCAATTCACCTTTTTTTTTTATTTTTATGGGCAAACGAGCAGACGTGTCACCGGATGGTAAGTGACTACCGCCGCCCATGGACACCCGCAACTCAAGAGTCACAAGTGCGTTGCCGGCCTTTTAGGTAGGAGTACGCTCTTTTCTTGAAGGTTTGAAGGTCGTTTCGGTCCGGAAATACGGCAGGCGAAAATTTGTTCCATAAGCTGGTTAGCGAGGCAAAAAGCTTCTGGAGAAGCCCACAGTGGTGGAGTGCCAATCGTCCAGGTGATGGGGATGGATATTGTGTCGCGTAGGACGTTGGCGGAAACCTGCAGCCGGTATAAGTCCGAACAACTCCTCTGAACACTCCCCATGATACAAGCGTGAGGAGAGGATGCAGAGTGAAGCTACATCTCCACGCAACGCCAAGGTGTCAAGTCGATCAGAAATATCTTGGCAGTCGATGATGCGAGTCGATCTCCGTTGAATGCGGTCAAGAGGGAGAAGCTGGGGTGCACCTGGATAGAAATGAGAACAGTATTCCATGTGCGGCCGAACCTGCGCCTTATAAAGTTGCAAGCGGTGGGCCGAAGTAAAATACTGTCTCGATCTGTTTAGCACACCAAGCTTCTTCGAGGCTAATATATATATATTTATTTATTTAACTTTATGCACATATTGTACAAGGCGGACTTAATGCCTTAGGCATTCTCTGCCAGTCAACCTTGGGGTGTTGCAAAAATAAAAGTATTAGGTGCGAAGAATAAGGGAAAAAAAAGGAACTAGTTTAAAAGTAGTATAAATACAAGAAAAAAAATGTTATACACATTATTACATATACATTATTACTTACGTAAAAAAAAAACAAAAGAGTAGAACGAGAAAAAAAAATTATGCGACAATTAAGCCAACTTATTGAGCAGGAGATCACGTACCCTTTGTTTAAACCCTGATTTCGAGTGGGAGCGCATTCCAAAGAAGAACAGATTGGACATAGAACGGAGAGTTCACGAAGTTGGAGTTATGAGGGGGACATAATAGAAGATTGTTGTGTGAGGAACGAAGGTTTCTGTCATGATTTGAGCACAGTAAACGAAGATAGGGTGCTAAATAAGATGGAGGAGATGGAGAGTTAAGAAAAGAGAAGAGAGAAGTCAGTGCGCGAAGATTAATGAATTCAGAACGTAAGGCAGACACGTGGTCATACTTGCGAAGATTAAAAATAAATCTAATGCAGTAATATGGCCTTCCTCTCTAAGTGACCGCGAAACTGGACTTCGCTTGATATATCGATACCAAGGATTCCGACACTGGCTGATGCAGTTAGGGAAGTGCTCTCAAATTGAGGTGATACGACCAAAGGCATCTTTTTAGCGGTGAACGCGCAAACCTGCGTGCGGTTAAACTGGACTAGGTTAAGTCGACCCCAATCTGAAACTTTTGATAAAGAAGTTTCTATTTCAGACACAAGTTTGGAGCTTTCGATGACGTTTACCCGAGAAATCTTAGCGCGGCCGGTGTAAAGGGCATCACTCGTGCTATCGTCGCATAGCAATGGATGCTGCTAATCTGCAGCATTTCATTGATATGCAGAAGAAACAGCGTGGGTGATAGCACACAGCCTTGTGGGACACCAGAATTAACAGACTTGGAGTCGGAGCATGCACCGTCAACAACGACCTTGATGCTTCTGTCTGTAAGAAAACCGGTGAGCCGAGTGAGACGAGCAGACGAGTCATCTGATGGTAAGTGACACCGCCGTCCATGGACACTTGCAACTCAAGAGTCGCAAGTGCGCTGCCCGCCTTTGAGGGTGATGAGGGATGGGGGATGCAGGGAGCGGAAAGAAGAGAGGAGGGATGAGGAGATGGAAAAAAGGAGAAAGGAGATGAGGGGAGAGAAAAGGGGGGAGGGGAAATTGGGCCTCCGCAAACCTCACTCAATTCGGGGAAATGCAACGCAAGCGTTACTTCACAACCGGTTTTCTGAGAGGCCATGGTTAGGCACCGGTCGAGCCGGACCATTCGTGCCTAAGCATGGCTCTACCACTGAAAAAATTGCAGTTGCAATTGCACAGTTTCCCGGAAGCCCATAGGAAGGAAGCTTCGCAAGGAGCGCTTTGTGCCAGACCCGATTGAAGGCCTTCGCCACGTCCAAACTAACGGCCAACGCTTCCCCCTTGGTCTCGATCGCCTGTGCCCACCGGTGAGTTAAGTAAACGAGAAGATCACGAGCTGAACGACCCGCCTTAGGGACAAAGGAGTGTTCCTGTCCGTACCCAGGGTAGCAGAGGTATGATGTGTCCCTGGAGATGATATCTGCGTCTCGGTTAAAAAGAGCAAGGCCGGCTTTGCTGTGGTGGCCACCAGGTGGTGGTGGACAGTGTTCATTTCATTCTATCATTAGGGGGGGTGGGGGATTTTAGGCCTCCGGAAACCTCACTCATTTCGGGGAAATGCAACGCAACCAGTTTTCTGTGAGGGTGTGGTATCGCACCGGTCGAGCCGGCCCATTCGTGCCTAAGCATGGATCTACCTAGTAAGTACCCTCTCCTCCCACTCCCCTCATATCTGTCTCAACATACAACTCACTTAGTTGCAGGTGTCCATGGGTTATGGTTGTCACCTACCATCTGGTGACCTGTCTGTTCATCTATCTCCTATATAGATAAAAGGGAATACTAGTTTTTAAATGCAGCTTCACTTAAATTCCTTTCTAACATCATCAACGGTTTTGAGGATCCTATATGTTAATCCAGGTTTGTATGTGTGCTTAATTTGATAGAAATCTGTTCCAGTTCTAAATTAACTTTTGTGTGAAGAAGTAGTAGTATTAGTATAGATGAGGAAAAATTAATTCTGTGTTAACTGATTTTTAAGGTGTTTATATAACAGGGCATGATGGTGTCAACTACTAATAAACTTCTAAAAACTATTAGTGAAGTTACATTTAACATGCTTCATAATGCCATAATAATGATATATAATACATTCCAAAATCCATCTGTATGAGCAACATCTCTTCCTTCTCTTTCTGTCCACCCTTTCCAGTCTGTATACTTCAACTGTTCCCATAATTCCCAAAAGTACCTGGATGATGGCAATAGGCTTGCCCCATATTTTGTAAATAGGGCTTAATAATAATTGTGGGTTAATTATGCAGCTGCATACTAGTTTGGGGACACCCGCAAGAGTGTATGTATGTATATCTTGTATCTTTAAAGGAGAAATTCTTATATATATATATATAATCTGAATCTCGGAAATTTCTCCAACAATATTCATGAAATGTTGTATGCAGGGGATTTAAAATGTGTTTATTCTGTTTTCAGGCAATAAAAAACTGCTACAATATCATTAGAATATGAAGGTAAATTTCACCACCATTTACAAGGTTCTAATAAGTCAGGTTGGAAATAAGGCGATCCCGTAACCAGATTACCCGGTTCCAGTCCTGATTATTTTATTTTACTTGTTTTTTTTTTTCGTTTCTTTACACAATTTACCAAAAAAAAGTCATCCAGGTACTATGTTATAATATCTGAAACAGCCTTCACTGATTTTAATTGAAACTTCGTTTGCAGAGTGGTTATAAGTAACTTACTTTTATTTTAGTGTAACAAAAAAACATACTTCGGTCTTTGGTTTTTAAAACTAAATGTTTAATAAATAATAAGGAGTAAAGCTATGTGTTAGTTACACAAATTCATACATTATTATATATAATTTAAAAGATTAAGGAATAATAATATTTAATAACTTACCTGAAACCTAGTGGCAGATGGTTGATCCTTAAAACGCGACGGCTTTTCCACATCACGAAAACTGCTTTTGGCAACGTTGGGAGAGTTTGGCATGATTACACCTTGACCATTCAAAGCACTTTCCGGCAGCAAACGATCCCTTTCACCACTATCCTTCATCCGAAACTGTATACCTGCTTCGACATCCTCACACTTCGAGGGAATATCAGTAGGGTACTGAATATTCCCGTTCGTAGCTGCCATAGACTTAGCAGAACTTATTTTTCGAAATCTTCCGATAATAACATCTTCCTCATCATTTACCGGTGCATTCAATACCTCCGCCGCCACACTAAGGTTAGCCTCGGGCTTAACTGGACTCATTTCTATATCTTTTTGATTCGAACCCATTTTATTCATCAGTTTATAGTGCTGTCTTAGAAATCAATGTTCCACATTATTTTAATTCCGAAAAACGTAATCCAATAATCTCACGAAAACTTATTATACTCGATAAAATTTAGTTGTGACGATGTAAAATCTACGCGACTAAAACTAGAGATACGATAAAATTATATAAAGTACACTTTTATGTGAGAAATGAAAATAAATATGTAAATGATCAAAAACACGCGGGTACCGCGTTGGTGCTGTAACGAACAAACTCCCACTTTGCTATCCGTTTGACAACTAAAGGAGTGAATACGTAAAATGACGGCTTGAATGAAACATGCCAATGCCAAATGCGACAGCGTCAGTAGCAAAGAGTAAAGTACTACTATGGGAAGTCAGCATTATGCCAGTGACATTATACTAAGTATAAATATTGATTTATTAATATTGAATGTAAAAGTAACTGAAATAATGCATCTTTTTATATTGCTAAAAATAATAAAATGTAGTGTTTCATTTCCAAACGCATTATTTTATTGTCAGCAGTCACTTGGCTGTCAACGATTGTTAGGGATGAGCGAAGGAAACATTTTATGGTATATTATACCTACGACATAATAGATACTAATTTATCCTATGTAGGTAGGTATGTCATGCGTTCATAGGTTCAAATCTTCATATGTTGACTTTTATATTTCAGCGCATTTTATATGAATAATAAATATCTGAAATATATTACATTAATCTCACATTGGCACAAATTACAAGATTCGTTGAATCAAGTGTAAACCATGAAACAATAAGTTTTCAAACCCTCTCTTCTTTTATTATATTTCATTATTTTTCTTTGAAATCATTTCATATTGTTTGAACTTAATATTCAAATAATAATTCAAAAAATAAATAAATAACACATTCAGTTATCTAATCGTGAAAATGTTTATAATAATGAATTTTGCTGTTTTCTATTACATTTAATTTTTTTATCTATCAAATAGAACTTTATTTAAATTGAGTCTTGCCTGCTAACTGTTAACATATGTATGTATTATCTGCAATACTCTGATTATTTATTCTTAAGTAAAACAAGGCGTACCTTAAAAAAAACACGGAGATGCGGGATGTTATAGGTTAGGTTATTTTACAGGGACTTATGCTACTAGGGCATAAAATATATCATTCCTTTTTTATCATAAGTTTAACAGCTATGAACAAGTACGGAAGAGTCACACCGGGCGACGAGACCCGTCTTGAGTGAGACAGGTAAATACTTGTGGGTGGTAGGGGAGGAAAGAAATTGCTATTCTTGTGCCCTCGATCATTGATGGAGGACCACCAGGGTGGTTTTTAGTCGGTAAAAGTCCGACAGACCAGACAAGGGCTAGCCCCTTCAGTAGGTTGTGATGATGGCACACATTACATCTTTTTTTATTTTATACTATAGGGGGACAGACGAACAAACGGGTCACCTGATGGTAAGTGACACCGCCGTCCATGGACACTTGCAACTCAAGAGTCGCAAGTGCGCTACCCGCCTTTGAGGGTGATGAGGGATGGGAGATGCAGGGAGCGGAAAGAAGGAGGAGGGATGAGGAGATGGGAAGAGGAGAAAGGAGATGAGGGGAGAGAAAAGGGGGGAGGGGGAATTGGGCCTCCAGAAACCTCACTTAATTCGGGGAAATGCAACGCAAGCGTTAGTTCACAACCGGTTTTCTGTGAGGCCGAGGTATAGCGCCTGTCGAGCCGGCCCATTCGTGCCTAAGCATGGCTCTACCACTGAAAAATATATCTATCGCATATTTTATGCAATATGGAATTTTTATTACAATTAATTATTTGATTTCTATAAATTTAAATCTATTTATAATCTTTAAAATGAATTACAATGCTTAATTAGCTTTCCTTATTACTTTAGTGCTTTGTCAGTGTACAATGCAATTATTTGATTTATTCCAATATTTTGGATTGGTAAAAATGTATTTCGGAATCTCTCTTTTCAATAAAGATTCTTTGTTGTTACTATATGTATAGTAAAATATTTTTATTTCATTTTTGAAATTGAACTAAGGACACATATAGTACAATTATGCAGTAGTCTTGCTTATTATACTATTAAAAAGGATAAAGGAATATTTAGAAATATTAAAAAATATTAAGTACTGACCTAATTAAAATAAATGTAGTAGTGGATCTAAAAATTAAGATACTTAAAGTATCTTAACTTTTAGATCCTAAAATATTGCTTCTGTAGTAGGTTTGTAAATTTTTTTGACCTCAAATTTGTACTTAGTAATTTTAATTCCTTATCGAATTAAAATTACTAAGTATAAAAATGTTTTATGTCATTTTAAAAATATTCATTACCATTTTAAGACTATTTGAGGAAGAAAATATTTGTATAAGACGTTTTCATATACGTTTCATACACATATAAACAAAATTAATAAATTTTTAATTATAACCTAATTGTGTATAATACATATATATATTTATTGTTGTTTTTCACTAATACTACGATTTCCGTGTGAACAGTGCACTCTTGACTTGACTCTCTACTTCCAGTTAGTAAGCTTTGCTTCTAGTTACATTTATCAAATAAATTAGTTACTATTATTCTTTGAAAATCGATATAACTCGAGGCATCTTCATAATCGATTGATTTCTTTAGTAGTCACGAACTACTACTCTATTTCTAATTGTGTCAAACTGTAGTTAAATTGTTACAGTAGTTGGTCTGTGGTAGTTGGTGTGAGGTGGTTCGGTGGAATTATTTGTACCATGGGGTTTGATGATGGACAGATACTTTTGGACAGTGATAATGGTGCTTATTATGCCGGTCAAACCATCTATGGTCGAATGGTTTTCGATCAAGGAAAACCTAAAAATATTCATGGTAAGCTTTTTTAAATATACTTGAGACGATAATAATCAGGCCTCTGACTTTAGAGCTTGGATTAATATATTCAGTTGCTATGCGATTCTATACACGAAGTATAGTCTTAGTCTGTGATTTTATGAACTTCTTTTGTATTTAAATTTTCAAAAATTAAGGTGAGAGACTACATGAACGAACTATCATATCTGCCTATGTTCTTACGGTAACCGGCATTTATCATAAGCGTTAACTTTAGGTTACTCTACTGCTATGACTGAACTATGTTCATCATCATGTTATGCATTTGATAAAACCAGTCACTTTTCTTATACATTTTTGTATTTACTGTACTGATAATTTCTTTATAATAGCATGTTGAAAAGATTATTATTCGATTCGATTGTTATTGCGATACCTACATTAAGAACAGAGATAGTGTATAGATTTCATCCTTAAATTCTCTAATGCTAATAACCAGGGTAAACTGACACTGATACAGACTGATTCTATCTAAGAAAGAAAGAATACTAAAAAATAATATGTTACAGGCTAAAACATACAAGAATAAAAAAAAAAAAGAAAATACAATGTAAGGGATGTCTCTTTGGAATGATTGATTGGGACACTGGTTTTCAACTGGTCCCACTAGTGACTCACGCATGTCAAATCAGTTTACATATAGAGGAATCTATAGAATTCCTTGAAAATTTAAAAGAATTGGTCTATCAATGCAATCTAAAAATATGTATGTTCTGATACAGACAAAGTTACTTTTTCGTTATTGAATTGGCTCTAATCAATGATATACCTTAATATTTTTGCTCACTTATACTAAGATTATATATCTCACATGTATGTACATCTCAAATATCATTAAAATAGTTGTAGGTATTAAGTGAAAAGTGAATTGATAGAATATGAGGGTATTCTCTAAATTCACTTTTATTATATTTGTACACTTTTAGTATATTGTAAATAGTGTAATCCTTAATCAAGAAGAAATTCTTTGTGTGTGTTCAAGGGGATCTGGGAATGGTTTAGATTCACAAATCAGCCCGGCAGATGGCGCTGCAGTCGGTATCTAGGTTATTTATCTATTCGCAACTTGAGGACAACGTCTGTCGAGTCCACTAGTTATTTATAAAAAGTTAGTTCCCGCATAAGGAATGATTCCCGTGTCATTGTTTGATTCTTTCTATCATCATTGATTATTTCTATCGGGAATCAAACACACGACCTCCAGCTCAGCAGTGAGAGTAACTAACAACTGGACTAACAGGCCATTAAAGTGTGTTATATAATGCGCCTTTCTAATTCCTTCCATTTAAAAACTTATTCATAATTTCCCTGGTATCGCAGGAGACTCTTTCAATAAATAAAAAAAATATGAAATTCAGTTGACAATTGGCGGAGAAGTTGCGTTGCATACATAAAAAAACTGGACAAATGCGACTTTGACTTGCGCACCGTGGGTTCCGTAAGATAAGTATGTTTTTTTTTTATTTTGGAAAAAATACAGCGCACTAGGATTAATTTCTGTATCGCAGGGGACTTTACAAAGATTCAAATAACCTACGCAAATTACACACAGGCTCAGAACAACTATTTTAGGAATACACAAAGTGTGGGTATAAAACCAACAACACTCAGCGTGGCAGCGTAGTGGCAAGGCGACCACCTAAACCACTGCGCTATCCGTGCAGTCAAACTCTATTCTCAAATGACGAAGATATCGCATAACATGTTTTTTTTTTATAATACTATAGGGGACATTCGAACAGATGGGTCACCTGATGGTAAGGAACAGCCGCCGTCCATGGACACCTGCAACTCGAGAGTCGTAAGTGCACTGCCCGCCTTTGAGGGTGATGAGGGATACGAGGAGGCGAAAGAAGAGAGTGAGGATGAGGAGATGGGAACGAGAAGAGGGGTGATGGGGGGAGAGGGAAGTAGGGCCTCCGGAAACCTCACTCATTTCGGGGAAATGCAACAAGCGTTAGTTCACAACCGGTTTTAACAGTGGTAGAGCCATGCTTAGGCACGAATGGGCTGGCTCGACCGGTGCCTAACCACGGCCTCACAGAAAACCTGTTCTTTGTGTGTGTTCAAGGGGATCTGGGAATGGTTTAGATTCACAAATCAGCCCGGCAGATGGCGCTGCAGTCGGTATCTAGGTTATTTATATATGCTCCTAATCGCTTGAAATATCATGCAGGAGAAGGTTTGTCCATGCGTCTGTTGGGTCCGCTAGTATTTATTTAAATATACAGGCGGTAAAATTTTGGTCTTAATAGGAGACCTTTTTCAAGGAGTCGTCGTCCAGCCATCCTAAACGGCCCTTACTTTGCGGTACAACAAGTTTAAAATTATGCTTGTGATCCCTATGCATCGTGACCCTCTTCTATGTATTAAGTTCAATGTCTAGGCTTTTTGAAGTTGTTCCTTGAAAATTTAAAGGCTGCATCAGATGCATATCTTTTGCAATCCAATGCAAGTCTTTGCATTTTTCGCTCAATAATATTGTCTCTTCTCAATAAAATAATGCTTTTCTTAGTTGCACTCTAAAGTTAAATGCATTGGTATTAAATATGTAAAGTATATAAAATCATAATACATTGTTTTCTTGGTCCCTTAATTTTTCACTTTAGAGGGGAATATTTTCTTTAAAGCTACAATCAATTCAATTAAAAAAGTATTATTGAAATCAGTTCCCCATTGACGTGTCCTAACATGTTTTCTAAATACCTAAATTTTCCACCTTACTGTGGAAAATATACCGCATAAACGAAAGCTACTTCTACTTGCAAATAAAAAAAAACTAAAATTATTTTATAAACAACGGAAATACGAGGTAACAAATATTAAGATTGCGTATGTATGGTTCTCGGTAGAGAAGAGAATAGGGCCACGCCATATCATCCCTTGGGGGTTGTAAAAGGGATGTCGCGACTAAGGGATTGGACTCTTATCTAACAGACATTACATATTGCTTTCCATCAGGCAAAGTGGAGTCACTATAGTAGGCTAATACATAAAAAAAAAGAAAAAACGGTCGAACAGGGCCCGGGTGACGGCAATAGGCTTGTGGGACTAAATTATAGTTGGCAAAAAGTGGGTGTTTGAACGTATTCTACCTACCCTTACCTACCCCTTTCGAGATTAAGGAGCGAGTGTATGAATGTACGTAAACATAAAAAAAAACAATAAAATTGAATTCTGGACTTTTTTCCCTTTGAAGTCTTATTAAGCTACAGTTAAAATGATTCATTAATCTGAGAGACCTGTGACCTGAAAACTTTGCAAAAACAATTACTTCCACAAATGTGCGTGAGCTGTCAACATTCGAAACCAAGATTTATTATTGACTAGCTGTTGCCCGCGACTTCGTCCGCGTGGTATTTAACAAAAAAGTTATTGTTCAGTTCGCAGTTTTCAATTTGGTTTTAATTGGTTGGTTTTTTTTTTTTTGTGAGGTCCTATTTTTTTCTATATTAAAAGTAGCCTAAGTTAGTCCTTGTTACAACAGCTACCTGCCAGTGAAAGTCCCGTTAAAATCGGTCCAGCCATTTCAGAGAACAAACAGACAGACAGACAAAAATTAAAAAAAAATCGTTTTGGTATATGTACCTTGTATACGTCCATATGCACTTAGTAAAAAGCGGTTATTTTGATATTACAAACAGACACTCCAATATTATTTATTTGTATAGATGGTAACATTTTCCTGATTGAAACATGTGATCAATACCTAATTAATTTTCTGTTTGTTTTCCTATTGTAGATGCATACTTCTTATAAATACCGCTTACATATAAAGAAAAATGTTTCATGGACATGTGATATAGAATACTAGGAACATTTTTTGTTATATAAACTTAAAAAAAGGTTTTGTTTTTCTTCGTGTGTGCGGGATAGTCATGACATTTTTAATGAAACAAAATATCGTTTAAATAGCCACCGTGGACACTTTTAAGCCTAGCGCAGAGTTAACAATTTCATAATCTCAATAAGAATTATTGCATTCCTAAAATCGGTGTAATGTTTTAATTGTTTTTATATTTCAATATGTCAATATGTTTTATTTATCTTTTAGACCAGGTATGGCGAACCAGTGGCACGCGACAAAATAGTTTAGACACCCTACAATCTACTTACAATTTAGATGTGAAGAGAAAATTTGACGTAAATTGGAATTTCATAAAGGGGGACATTAATAGATAAAAAAAGCCTTTATTGTTGTTTCTTACATTTTAAAGTACATAGTTTTGTTTTTGCCTAGAATTGTAAAATAAAAAAAAAACACTATTTTATTTTATTGAATGTCGGAAAACCTTTAATTTGGTACAACTTGTCTTCCAAAAAAGGCCTCCTCTAAAGATCTCCATTCATTTCTGTTCCTAGCTGTGCGGCTCCATGTTGGACCCGCTACTCTTCTAATGCCATCTTCCCATCTCTTTATCTGTCTACCTCTGCTTCTTTTATTGTCTAGTGGGCACCGTTATGTTAAGATCCTTGTCCATTTTTCTCTCTTCTCCCTAATCATATGCCCGTCCATCTCCACTTCAGTAGTTTTTAAGTTGTATATACATTTTTAAATTTTGTTTTACTTTTTATATGTTTAAGTTTTTGTCGGTCTTTTCTTTTAACTCCTAGTGTACTTCTTTCTATTCCGTTTTGTCACATCTGTATTTTGTTTGATGCCCAAGTTTGACATCTATATGGTAAACATGGTAGGATACACGTATTTACCATTACATTTACACTTATAAACCTTCCTTTTATCTTTCATCGGAATTACTTAATTCTTTATTATTTCGCTTAATGACTAATATCGTTTCCATGTGTTGGTTATTCTCCTGTCTATTTATTTTTTCATGCAGTACTTAGTAGATATTTGGCCCAAATATATGTATTCGTGCACGTACTCTATTTTTTCATTATTAATAATATCTGATTCTGAAGAGTAACATAATTTTTGTTTTGGACAAACTCATGGATAACCCTGCCTTATCGCTTTCGACTGCTAGTTGTTGAAGCATTATTTCTAATGTGTTTGGACTTTCGGAAAATATAATTAGGTCGTCTGCAAAACGTAAGTGGCTTAATATTTCACCGTTTATGTTTAACCCTTTTTCCATCCAATCAAGGTTCCTGAAAATCATTTCTAAAACAGCTGAAAATAATTTAGGTGAGAATGGGTCTCCTTTTTTTTTTATATATATTGTATAGGGGGACAGACGAACAGGCTCACGTCCCTCATAATAGGAAGTTCTTCGCCTATGGTTTCCAATTTTACTTGCGCAGTACTGTTAGTGTATACATTTTGGAGTATTCGTATGTATTTTCTTTGAACACCCTGTATTTTCAGTGCATTCCAGATTAATACATGTTTTAGTGTGTCGATATAGGTCTTGTTATATTCATTGTATCTTTGTAGCAATTGTCTAAGTGTGTGTATGTGATCTATTGTTGAAAATTTTTGGCGGAATCCAGCTTGCTCTTTCGGTTGATTTTCATCGACGGGACAATAAATGTATCGGTGTTCGAACAATAGGGAGATATTTTTATGACCCACCGTCAATGAATTGAACATGAAACTTCAAGATCTGCATATATAAAACCATTATCAGACATGTGAACCTGTAAAGGTTTGCCATCCCTGTCTTAAACTATCTAAAAAAGCATTCCAGGAATTTGATTCTCGCAAATTAAACCCTCCCGGCAACAGCCAATATTGCAGTTACAGTAATAGATCCTGGGCAATGCTAATCTATCCTCATAAGTAATATATTTTTCCTTCTACGGGCTTCCCTTCTTACATTTCCCATTTCATACTCCTAATTTTCCCACCTTTAATACCAATAGCGCCCAGTTGGCACTACAATACGTTTGCCCCTGTATTATGTAAGTATGGCCAAATACTAATTGGCAAAATCTGGGTGTACAAATAGACCTCGAGCTTTTTTTTTATGCGATAGGGGACAAACGAGCAGACCGGCCTTTTAGGAAGGAGGGCGCTCTATTCTTGAAGATTTGAACCATATTTAGGCATGAGTGTATATTTGTATGTACACTTTATAATTACTACTAGACAAGAGAATATATGTATGTTATTACTGTCTACGATTTGCAATATAAAGTTATGTGTTAATTTGGACTTCCCATAATTCGTAAATGGATGAGTTCCGTTTCCTTTTCATATTATAACTTCATTCATAAGGATATGAAGGTTAGCCATTAGCGAGCAGCACGATACTACTAATATTCATATATGTTTCGTATATATTTATACGGTAATAGTAATTACTTTTATGACTTCAAATCACTGTGGTTTAAATCCACGTGTTTCCTTCCCACTTTGATCCCGGGTCTTTTAAGCGGGGCGTGAAAAAGCATCTCACCAGGCCGCCATAGTGTGGGTCACCATGTTGCATTGACTAGACATGCAATGAGGATGGTGACCACCACTCTTGGACTCCATTTATTGCTTACCATCAGGCAAAGTGGAGTCATTATGGTAGGCTTACAAATAAAAAAAAATAAAAAAAAAGACTTATCTATCAGACTGCACGGTTTTCGCAGTGGTTTAAGTGGCCTCGTCTCGGCATACCGCTGCCGACTGCCGCGTGGGTTCGAGCAACACACGGGACAACATTTTGTGTAATCCTCAAATTGTTGAACATTCAAACAACTGAAACATTCAAATCACGGATACAAAGAACACCCAGACTGAGGGGTCGTGACACAGGAATTTAATCCTAGCGCGGGAGTTGCCTTTTTTTTTGGCAGAAAGTATATATACAGTTATACAGTGCACGAGGGTCGGCAATGGGCTTGCCCCCTAAGTTGTTGTGTGTAAGTGATTGCGACTTAGTTATAATTGGCAAAAAGATATATATGTATAACTTTCTTTCTGTGGTTCAAATCCACCAAACTGTGCCACCCCCGTGTACATATGACAAGTTTTAATACGTACACTAGTGATGACAAAGTAGTGTTACCGGTCTTTGCTTCCATTAAATTACGTAGTGTAAGCCTGGCCATTCACGTGACTTATGTCACGAAGTAAAATTGTAATGAAAATCTGTAAAGTCCCCAGCGACATAGGATTTATTCCTAGTACAGGAGGTTATAATTAAAAAAAAAAGCTTTCTTACATTCCAAAAACATAACCCTTGTTCTTGCACAGGAAGCGATACACGAGCTTGCCAGCTTCTGCAGTCCATCAATAATATTCGAACCAATTCTCAATCAATTAATTACTGGACCGTGACTCATATGGCCTAGGGGTCACCTCCACTAGTGTCACCTTTAATTTTGTTGATCATATGTGTCTGTTGTCTCAAATGTATTCGAATTAAAATATTTTATTTTCATTCCAGAATCTTATATAAACTGTCATATCGGCATTAGCATTTCCTTAATCTCTAATCCCAAACAAGCAAAACTTCTGCAATGGCAACCAAACAGCTGATTAAAAATACTTATATATTTATATATAAATACATACTATATATAAATTAAAAACAGAACAAATGTTCATACTCATAATCATAACACAATAATTTGTCCTGTAATGGAATTGATCCTCCACTACCTCTGGCTTAACTGACAGAATCACAAACCACTACATCACAAGCCTGATCCATATCCCATAGTATTGCCATTAAGAATAACAGAAATCTTTCTTATTCTTATTGGTATCAGAAAGAAGGTTAGTTTGTTTGTAGACGACATTCTGCAACCAGTGAACCGATTTCACTGAATATTTCACCATCATAGAACTACTATATCCAGGATTGGCTTACACTATAATTTATCTATGAATAAGTTCAACGCAGATGAAGCTGCAAATATGGTCATAGTTATTTCATTTGATAGTTACAATACTTGATTAAAAAGTAGTGTATCATTTATAATGTTAGGTATATATTGTTTTATGTACAACTAAATATAATTGTATAGGAAAAATAAGCCGCCTTGTATTCTGAACAGGCATTCATCGTTAATAATATACAACGTGCTATGTTTTACAGAACTTATAATAAGTATACCATTACTAGTTTATGTCGAGAGTTTATCTATGTCCTAGTCAAGAACCAGCTCTGTGGAAAATTTAAACCCTCCCAAGAAATCCCTTAAGCATCAGTCATCAATCCTGGCATCTTTAATTTAAGTAAGATATTCAAGAAAATGGTTGACTGGTTACCGCATTCCACAACTGCCTTCCTCAATTCCAAGGTGGCTAAATGAAAAAAGACAAATAGCTCAATTGAGCCATAGGCAGCGGTTGAATAGCGTGAATAATTCATTTATAATCACTGGAATCATAAGAGTGATTTGAATCATAAAATCCGTCACGCTAGCTAGAGTCTCGACGTATTTAAGACCCAAAATTAAACATACTGATGACGTTTGAATTAGATGACTATTAAAACCCATGCGCCAATTGTGTAATTCAATGTATTTGCAACATTTACTACTTTCTGAACCGAAGCCACTAATTTGATTCCTGGCAATTCTCCAATAAAAAAATCTAGACAGCTAAAATATCAAATGTTTCGTTCTTAGTAATTTTTTTCTTTAGTACTACTCAGATAGATAGATAAAACAATCTTCATTTTAAACTAGCTTCACCCAACATGCCTTGCAATTTATTTTTACTTTTTTACATTCCTGGGACCGAAACCCTTGCGGGCGTTCTCAGAAAACCCCTCCAAAGTTTCATCACAATCTGATCAATAGTTTAGGACCACAAATAGATGACAAACTTACATTTTTTTTAACAGTTCGTTGTGTATGAGTAACAAACATTGATTCCCACTATCGCATTTTTAGTATTAAGATTTTTTTAAATTCAGTTTTTTTTTTATTAATAAGTATAATTCAGAAATATACGTTTCGCCTGTATCCCCGAAGGGATATCCAGAGGTCTAAAAAAAAACAACTTTTTGCCAAACTCAGTCCCACTAATGTAATGTGCCGCCAACCGGGCACTACATGACTATATCTGTCCGATAGATAACCAATCCCTAATTAACCTCTTACGACACCGTGGGAAGACAATGTGTGCCCCTTCAAGAGAGAACCAATGTTACGTTATGATGCTATAAATATCGTATCTTTGTTTCAGGGATATACATAAGTTTTAAAGGGTTTTGCAAAGTGCACTGGACTACCACGGAGACGCGTCGAGTCAACGATCGGGAAATAACCGAGGAGATTGACCATGAATCGTATGAAGAGTACTTCAACAGGAAAGTCTTCGTGTTTGGCAGTGAAAACGGTGAGTTAAAAGTACTGTGTGTGGGATTCGGTGGAGTGGTTCGTTACAGCCTAGAGGATCAAATGGCGAATACATATATTAATTTAGATAGCTGCTGCCTGTAAAATTGTGTTAGCAATTAAAGAACCCATATTAAAATCACCTGTTATGTAAATAGAAAGTAGATAGATAGAAAATTCTTTAGTGTACACCACGAAATTAAACAGACACAGAGTTAAAAACAGTTGATACAAGGCGGCATGTATGTACAATAGGCGGTCTTATCGCTAATAGGTTGTCTGGAAGACATCGCTTCCTGACAACCTTTGTATGGAAACAACGGAAAGAAAAAAAAGCTGTAGATGGTTGCGTACTAAAGTTGTTAAGGGATTGAGCGATAATGCAACAAATATGGAGATGATACATAGATTATTTAAATACACATACATAAACATACCAATATGTATAAATACACACGAAAATATACACAAATATATATTCATATACACACATGTAGATACACACATATATACATATACACATTCATACATTTATAGTTATAACAAGTATAAGTAAGTAAGACTGAGCTTGTCTAATTTCCACTGGTAGTACATTCCACATACGGATTGCAGTACCTGTAAAAGATTTATCCAGGAACGAAGTAGTATTAGCAGGTACTTTCAGTTATAGGTTTTCTGATGGCCTTAAAGATCGTGAATGTGTGTAAGAACCTCGAAGCATTCTTTGAGGCAGGAGGGTAACGACGGATTGAACAAAATATTGTATAAAAGGGAAAGCATATGAGTGTTCCGACGAAGGCGAATAGGTAACAACCACTCGAGTTGTTTTCGAAATTCAGAAATATGGTCGTATTTACGTAAACCAAATATAAATCTGATGCAGAGGTTTTGTAGTCTCAAGTTTATCTAGTTAGTTATTCTCAGTGAGAATGGGATAGCTGGCATCTGCATAGTCTTAAGATTGGAAGAAGAGAGTTTACAAGTTCAATTTTGGTGGCGGTTGGGAGAAAATTCCGTAGTCGTTTGAAGGATCCTGCAGATGCAAACATTCGTCGACTTATTTCCTAAATCTGTGCAGTCCAAGTTAATTCCCTGTCGATAAGTATACCCAAGTTTTACACTACTTTACTGATATTGATGACAGTGCCATCAAATAGGACCTGTGGTGTGTAGGAATTAATGTCCACACAACCTTTGAAACATTTCTTGAACTTCCGACAATTAACTGAGTCTTCGAAGGGTTCACCTGAAGACCGTGCCATTTACTCCAACAACTAATCTGTTCCTAATCCTTGTTAATGATATTAAGGGCTTCAGATAATTTCTCCAATGGTGCATGAGTGTATATCTGTAGGTCATCAGCATACAAGTGGTAGGAAGAACGAAGGTTGTTTGAGATAGAGTTTATAAAGATTGCGAAGAGTAAAGGAGACAGAACACCCTGGGGCACACCAACTGACGTTTTACACCAAGCAGATAGAGTATCGTCGATGCGGATACGTTGTTGGCCATCAATTAATTAAGCCAATCAATTACGGTTGGAGATATGTTAAGTGAGCTGAGTTTAATATAGATAGATCGTGCATGTCAGAAATTGATCCTCGTAGATTGAATTATTTTGTCCTTTTTTATCCTAAAGGCAAACTTAACTTTAGTTCTGTATTCATAGATTACTTAGTTAATTTTGCGAACCGCAAATATTATCTTTTATCACAAACAAGTGATAATAAACATATTAAAGACTTTTTTTTGTTGTATTGCATCGTGCGAGTAGCGACTCGCACGATGCAATACAACAAAAAAAAAGTAGGGACTGAGAGGGGGAGGGACTGAGAAGGGACTGAGAGAGCGCTCTCAGTCCCCTAGATAAGTTTTTATGATGTTACCATCTTGTCAAAATATGTTTACATACTTCGTACTATTGTTACTATTACGGGTATTCCAAAATCAAATATATCCTATTCAGTCAAGTATCAAGATTGTTCATTTACAAAATATAGGTAGAATAGATAAGATATTTAAAAATGTTCAGTTCTTTATCTTTAGATAATGGTAGCAATGTAACATGCAGATCTGTGCAATAAGTTTAAGCATCTCTTATCTTATCAACACATAATTGTCTGTTTTCATTCGAATAGGTATGTATGCAAATAGCGCCAGACACTGAAATAAGTTAAAATGTATGTAGCAAACAGTTAGTCATTTGACGTCATCTAAGAGGTGGATATTTGGACGGTTTTATGTATCTGCTTTTATAATAGAATAGCATTTAAACTTTATAATATGCTGAAACTATTATTTTTTCACACGCTGAACAAAGGCTGGTATTTTAAGATATATCGTATCACGCACACACATACATTTCCGTATATACAATACCCAATTTTTTACTGAAAAATAATAATAATACTGATAAGAGACTTGACTAATGTATCAACATTAGTTATAATTTTATTGCCGTTTTTACCTGACTGTGCAAGAAGAAGAGTTATGTTTTTGCCACGCCCTAATACCTTAGACGGCTTGATGAATTTCGACATAATATGTTGTGTGTCTCAGTAGTAGGAGTGACATATAACATTTGAGACAACGCAGTGTTTGTTTGTGTGTCCATTTACGGCGGATGTCACTTACCATTAGGTGATCAATCTGTTCGTCTGTCCCCCAATAGTGTAAAAAAAAAGACAAAATTAATAAATAAATTTAAATAATATTATAATTTTACATGTCCCTAATTAGAAGTGGGAATATTTTGCAAGGAGTGAGCATGCTTGCATGCTTTGCAATAATTACTATATAACGAAATAGGTACTGGTGAGTGTGTTAGTACTAACAGTTAAAAAAAGAAACTATTCATTCATGCACACACCCAAACACATTGGCTAACGAGGTCAGGGTGCTGGCGCTTGGCCGGTACTCCGCTGGGGGGCTTTAAACTCGGTAATTTAACATAAACTTAAGGGCCATAGTATTAGGTCGTCATCAATCATAATTTCTTCTTATATCCTCACATTTTGCCAACAAGCGGCGGCTGAGGCGTCGGACTTGCGATCAAGTGTTGCGGGTTGAAACCAACCCCTAACACAAGCATTTAGCTTAGCAGGGAGGGGTTAACAAGAATACTAGTAATGTGTGACCCACGTTACCAGAATTCTTAAAAAAAAAAATTAAAAAAAAAGAATCCCTCTTACGTAACAATCTGTTAGCCTGTTACCGTCAATCGGGCACTGTATGTATACTGTCTAACAGATATGTATATCCCAATCGCTTAGGACTCCCATGGGAAGTGATAGGGTGGTGGAATTTGAATTAATTTGTGCCTCTATTATCTTGTCTAGTTTTCACCTGTATTAAAAATAGTGCATGCTGATAACTCAAACCTGACACGACTTTGTAACACTCTTTATCTGATGATTCGTTTCTAAAACTAGTAGTAAAGTGACGTATGTTCTTTCCCAGGGTTCGACTTATACCCATGCAAAATTTAATTAAAGTCGGTTCAGCTCTTTGAAAGTGAAAAGGTAACAGACAAACAGAGTTACTTTCGCGGTTATTTTTTATAATTACAGACGAACAGATGGGTGTTCTGATGGTAAGTGACAACCGCCGCATATGGCAACTCAAGAGTCGTAAATATCACCCTCAAAGGGAAAGAAGAGAGAGGGGTTGAGCCTTTTTTTTTTTTTTTTTTTTTTTTTTTTTTTTTTTTTTTTTTTTTTCTGTGGAAACCCCCTCGGGCCGTCATCCCACCCGGGTTTTCGGTGGAACGGTGTGTCGGAATCGAACCGATTAAAACCACACGGTGTGCCATACTGCGCTTAAAATAGGAGGAATCCGGGAACAGCTTTATTACGACATCCGGACCCCTCCTAGCGCACCACTATACGGGCACCACCTGCGGGTAACCTATCAATAAGGCGGCGTCCAGACACACGCGGACGTCACCCCCTCGCGGCTAGCTATATGGCGGATGGAGGGGAAAACCCGTCCCGACCACCCGCAGCCACACTCAGGGCGTCACGGGGGTTTGAGCCTCCGGTAACCCTCACTCACTCACGCAATACAATTGAAGCATTGTTTATCAACCGGTTTTCTGTGACGCTATGTTATTAACCGGTCGTGCCGGCCCATTCACGCCTAAGCATGGCTCTCTCACGGATTGATACACATATATAACACACATATACATAATTTAATCCTGCTTCCAAGTAGATTGCAAGCCTATTTACATCAACCGGCCACTTTGGTATTTCAATTGAGAATACATTGTAAGGGACTTGATAGAAGAGCAGGATAGCGATATTGATTATACGGATCTATTGGGTAGTGACAGTAATAGCTCAAGCCGGTCATACCAATGTCGCGTACCATTTAAATCATACTGGCCGATATCGGGAAGTATGTACACTGTAAACCAATGTTTCCCAAACATTAGTCTACCGTGGCCCGGTAATTTTCACACTGCCCCTTTCGTGACCCACTTGATACTTTTAAACCCAAGCTGGTTCCACTAGGTTGTATATAACACTTTTGGATATGACGTGAAATATTGATTAAAAAGAATAACGAAACCCCTTGAGAGGAGATCTTGTTTAATTTAAACAACTTATTACAATTATAAAATTTATTTACACGATTTAGTTAAAATTTCACACAGCTAACATTAATTAAAACAAGGAACAAATCAATGTATTAATTATAAAGGACTTACAAATCACACCGGCGCAAACCGGCAGAGCTTCCGCTCGCGACCGAATCACAAGATTTAGTAGTCATGAACGTTTTTTTTTATACTATAGGGGGACAGACGAACAGACGGGTCATATGATGGTAAGTGACAAGCGCCGTCCGTGGACACCCGCATCTCAAGAGTCGCAAGTGCGCTGCCCGCCTTTGAGGGTGATGAGGGATGGGGGATGCAGGGAGCGAAAAGAAGATAGGGGGGATGAGGGGAGAGGGGGAGTTGGGCCTCCGGAAACCTCACTCATTTCGGGGAAATGCAACGCAAGCGTTACTTCACAACCGGTTTTCTGTATGGGTATCGCACCTGTCGAGCCGGCCCATTCGTGCCTAAGCATGGCTCTACCACTGTGCCACGTCCCTTGCGCAGCCTTTTATAGGTAGCGAGGACCTACCTACCCACACCAGAAATAAAAAATATTTGACATCTAACAATACACATTTAATAATAGAAAAAATGTTTTATTAATACTACATATTTTGGTATCGCTTATCTAGTCACTAAAGGTAAACTAGAGTTGAAAACCCAGCTTTACATTTATAAGTTGTTACAAAAGGCATGATGAGCTAATTTTGTGTATTCTTGACGACAAGATCAACAAAAATCTATCAATGGTCTTGTATCAAATATTTGCTTGTGGGTGCGCGCCGCTCATGGCACTCACCACCTACTAATATTTACGATGCGTCGACCAATATCAGGTATTTTTTAACTAGGCTGGAATTTTGAGACCCGGTATTTTATTTTGGTGGCCCGGTACCAGATCGCGACCCGACTAATGGAAAACGCTTCTGTAAACTGATATTTATACTGCATAAGTATTATTACTAATACTGTAAACAGCTATTATTTTTGGCAAAGTAAAAAGGCTGGTTTATGAAAGTTTTTTATGTAGGTCCGAATTTGCACATAAATAAACCGCCTTATAACACTGTTTTTTTTATATCATCGTCTGTATTACTCGAACATTATAAGAGAAATGTCTCTAATAACTAACACCTGGCTGTAATAAAATCATGTTTTTTTTTATGCGATAGGGGGCAAACGAGCAGACGGGTCACCTGATGGTAAGTGACTACCGCCGCCCATGGACACCCGCAACTCAAGAGTCACAAGTGCGTTGCCGGCCTTTTAGGTGGAGGTACGCTCTCTTCTTGAAGGTTTGAAGGTCGTATCGGTTCGGAAATACGGCAGGCGACAATTTGTTCCATAAGCTGGTTGTGCGAGGCAAAAAGCTTCTGGAGAAGCGCACAGTGGTGGAGTGCCAATCGTCCAGGTGATGGGGATGGATATTTTGTCGCGTAGGACGATGGCGGAAACCAGCAGCCGGTATAAGTCCGAGCAATTCCTCTGAACACTCCCCATGATACAAGCGATAGAGGATGCAGAGTGAAGCTACATCTCTACGCAACGCCAAGGTGTCAAGTCGATCAAAAATATCTTGGCAGTCGATGATGCGAGTCGCTCTCCGTTGAATGCGGTCAAGAGGCAGAAGTTGGTACTGGGGTGCACCTGCATAGAGATGAGAACAGTATTCCATGTGCGGCCGAACCTGCGCCTTATAAAGTTGCAAGCGGTGGGCCGGAGTAAAATACTGTCTCGATCTGTTTAGCACACCAAGCTTCTTCGAGGCTAATATGGCCTTACTCTCTAAGTGACCGCGAAACTGGACTTCGCTTGATATATCGACGCCAAGGATTCCGATACTGGCTGATGCAGTTAGGGAAGTGCTCTCAAATTGAGGTGATACGACCAATGGCATCTTTTTAGCGGTGAACGCGACCTGTGTCTTCGTGGGGTTAAATTGGACTAGGTTAAGTCGACCCCAATCTGAAACTTTTGATAAAGAAGTTTCGATTTCAGACACAAGTTTGGATCGGCTTTCAATGACGTTTACCCGAGAAATGTTAGCGCGGCCGGTGTAAAGGGCATCACTCGTGCTATCGTCTGCATAGCAATTGATGCTGCTAATCTGCAGCATGTCGTTGATATGCAGAAGAAACAGCGTGGGTGATAGCACACAGCCTTGTGGGACACCAGAATTAACAGACTTGGAGTCGGAGCATGCACCGTCAACAACGACCTTGATGCTTCTGTCTGTAAGAAAACTGGTGAGCCAATTGCACAGTTTCTCGGGAAGCCCATAGGAAGGAAGCTTCGCAAGGAGCGCTTTGTGCCAGACCCGATCGAAGGCCTTCGCCACGTCCAAACTAACGGCCAACGCTTCCCCCTTGGTCTCGATCGCCTGTGCCCACCGGTGAGTCAAGTATACGAGAAGATCACCAGCTGAACGACCCTGACGGAAGCAGTATTGTCGATCATTGAGGAGCTGGTGGTCTTCTAAGTACCGGAGGAGCTGCCAGTTAACAATGGATTCCATTATCTTGGAGAACAAGGAGGTGATGGCTATGGGTCTGTAGTTGGACGGATCCGAGCGATCTCCTTTTTTAGGGATTGGGTGCACTAGAGCTGTCTTCCATGAGTTCGGGACTACGCCAAGAGAGTAGGAAAGCCGATAAAGGCGCGTTAATACCGGTGCTAACTCTGGAGCACACGTCTTCAGCACGATAGGAGAGATTCTATCGGGCCCACTCGACTTATGAACGTCGAGGGAAAGAAGCGCTTTACGCACTGCCCTTTGTGTAAACCGGACTTCCGGCATGCGGGTCTCGCACTGCGGTATGGTCGGCGGTGCGTTTCCCCCGTCGTCCAGGGTCGAGTTGGACGCAAAGAGTTTGCCCAGAAGATCGGCTTTTTCTTTAGCGTCGTGGGCCAACGAATTATCTCCTATGCGCAGAGGTGGAAGGGATGGCTTACAAAAGTTCCCCTGGACAGCTTTGGCAAGAGACCAGAATGCACGATTTCCGGAGGGGAGACTAACTAGTCTCTCGCCAATTCTGCCGATGTGAGCCGACTTCGCCCCAGCAATTACTCTTTTGAGGGACCTGGAGGCAAAGTTAAATTGCTTCTTTAATGTGCTGGTCTTTACATCCCGTGCTGTCGCTGCATTAGCCCATGCTTGGTAACATTCCTGCTTTCGGCGGGACGCCGCTTTGCCGGTTCGACCAAACCAAGGCTGGGACTTGCCACCTGTGGGAATTAGGGAGAATGGAATGAAAAGTTCCATACCCTGAAGCACAACATCCGCGACAGAGTCAGCAACGACATTGGGATCATCCGGCGAGAAGCAAACCTGCCTCCATGGGTAGGATGCAAAGAATGTTCTCATTCCATCCCAGTCTGCTGACCTATAGTGCCATACGCGGCGACTGCCTGTAACTCGCGGCCGCAGCGAGTGAACGAGTGGCACCATACTCCTAATCAGGCAATGGTCCGAAGAGCCAAGAGGGGCCTCAACGGATACTTTGTAGCCGTCAGGATGTGAGGTCAGCAGAAGATCCAACAGTGAAGGCACGTGGCTTTCTGCATCTGGGATTCGCGTAGGCGTTGCTACCAGCTGCGTCAAGCCATATGCCAAGGCAAAATCGTGAACAGATCTTCCCGCATGATCGGTTTTGCGCGAACCAAGCCATTCGGCGTGATGGGCGTTAAAGTCGCCAAGAATCACGATCTCTGCGGATGGGACCTGCTGGAGCACTGAGTCTGTAGCCATTTGGACGTGGTCGATGAGTCGGTCCGTTTCGGCATCACCGCTATGGGACCTGTAGAGGCATAGGTAGATGCGGGGATGGTCGTCGCAGTCTACACGTAGCCATAAGATGGAGAGGTCCCTACCTTCAAGATTGCCGAGGCGGCGAGAAGTGATATCATCTCTAACGTACACGCATACACCAGCCTTAGGAACAAAGGAGTGTTCCAGTCCGTACCCAGGGTAGCAGAGGTAGGATGTGTCCGCTGGAGATGATATGCGTCTCGGTTAAAAAGAGCAAGGCCGGCTTTGCTGTCTCAAGGTGGTGGTGGACAGTGTCGAGGTTCGAATTTAAGCCCCTAATGTTGCAAAAATCCACGGTAAACGTGACAGGGGGTGACAGGGGGTGCCATGGTATGCCTTCTCTTGCCCCGAGCAGATTTTGAGAGCGCAGTTGAGCCCCCCCCAGAGTACGAGGGGCAGCCTGGGCGTCCACGCTCAGGCATAATCCGTACTGAGGGTGGACGTCCAGGGGGGGATTCTCCAACGCTAGCGCTGGTACCCCCCTGGGGTATACTTTTCGTTAACAGCGCTATCATTAGGGGGGTGGGGGATTTTGGGCCTCCGGAGACCTCACTCATTTCGGGGAAATGCAACGCAAGCGTTACTTCACAACCGGTTTTCTGTGAGGCCGTGGTATCGCACCGGTCGAGCCGGCCCATTCGTGCTTAAGCATGGCTCTACCACTTACAGTGTGTTTTAATTTAGGACTCAGTTCTGGAAACCAAAATTATGTGTATCTGACCTAGCCACACACTACACCAACACCTTCTCCGTGAGTTACAGTTAAAGGTGGTATAAAATGTAACACCAAAAAAAGGCTGTAAAATTGGTTAGACATACACAACTAACGAGTAAAAGCTTTCGTGAGTGATGTTCATATTTATTTTAATGTTTTTTTTTGATGGGTTTACTGACGTGTATATTTCGGGGACGCCCGACTATTCCCGTCGGGGAACCTTTATCTAGGAATGCAGCGTCCTGGTGTGGTGAGTGAGACGCCGGACACCATCCTGGTACATATGTATAACGAGGTTCGCTATTTACTTGTGCTAATGCTAAGGCTTTGTTCGTGTCTTCTTATTAGGAGAAACGATCAATATGAACAAGGTCAATTCTCGGCTAATTATGGACCTTGGTTTAGTTGTACATTACCTTAGACCTTTAACTGAAACTTTACCATCATAAGCTGTTCAGGTTTTTTTATAGTATAGGGGGACAAACGAGCAAACGAGTCATCTTTTGGTAATTGACACCCGCCGCCCATAAACACTTGCAACTCAAGAGTCCGTTAACCTCACTCAGTCACAGTTCAGTTTTCTGTCAGGCCATGGTAATACTCCAGTTGAGCCGGCCCATACGTGCCAAAGCGTTACTCCCACGTTAAGAGGTATTCCGGTCACAGATAATTTGTGGCTTGTTATTCAATACACACATACATATGTATGTGTTCATCTGCAAAACTTTAATGTGATAATTAATTACACACCATACACTACGGATAAGAGCGATGACCCACAAGATGAACTTTTAATAGGCATTACATAATAGCATCGGATATTTTTTTTTAAATAAAACAAATGAAATAAATGTTAATAAAGAGACTTTATGTGCCCAAGGTCAGCTAAAATTGTAACAGAACGTGTTATCAAAAAATTACTAAAATATAAACACAAGATTCAAGCATGGACAAGTTTTAGACCATTTAATTATATAATTACTTAACAACATATTTCGCTTATCTTATAAAAGAGAAGGTGAACTCGTTAATGATAAAAGAAATATTAATGAATATACGTTCGTTGGTTGAGTATTAGGGCCAATATATTAAATAGTGAGTAGTGTAAGTACGTCTGCAGTGTGATTCTCTAGGAGTAGAAAGTCAAACCTTCCCCCGTGGATGTCGTAAAGGGCAACAAAAAGATCGGACTGTTATCTATCAGACAGTATATATACAGTCACACAGTACCCATATGACGTAATAGGCATGCCACCATTACGTAAGATGGGCTAGATTAGAATATGTATGATTCCGTACGCGAAGCATCTGGATTGGTACAAATGGTTCACACTAGTTATATTATTATTATTTCAGTCAGTGTTGCCAACCTGCAACTTTTTCCCCAATGTAGTCAATTCTTTTTCTTTCTTTTTTCTTTTTTTTTTTAATACAACTCCCGCATTAAGAATAATTCCTGTGTCCCGGGGGCTTTTACAAACATACAATGAACGGACATAAAGAACACCCAGATTTGTAGATCACATAAATTTTTGGCCGGGGTGGGAATCGAACCCACGACCTCCGGTTCAGCAGTCAGGGTCACTAACCACTAGACCAATAGGCCCGTCATAGCAACTATTAAGATATTACGTAAGTTAATATGATAACGCTCTTTTAAGTTTACTGTAGTCTTACTTGTTTTATTTTGCTATTTCTAAACCTTTTTTAAGTTATTTTTACATTTCCTTTGTTTTTTTTAATCGTATTTACTAGCGGATACGGTTGACAAGAATCCAAAAAGTCGACAGCGATTTTTCCTATCCTAAAATTAATGAGTTTGGTCTACCGACTACTGAGTCACTACGAGGGTTCGATTCCCATGCGAGACAAAAAATTATATGAAATTATTTCCCGAGTTCGGGTGTTTTTTGTGTTTCTGGATGTGTGTAAAGACCCGCGACACAGGATCAATCGTATGTTATTTATTGTGTACAAGAAAAAATAAATATGCTCCTGCATCAATATCAATATCACAATGGCCAGCCTTACACGGAGGAGAACCGTCAACAGTTGGCGAATAGAAGTTGTTTCGTTGCAACTATGAGTTTTTATTTAAATACTGCACCTCCGCTTGCCATGCATACTCGTAAACTCTCTTTTTATCCGACCACGGTTGCCTGGAAGAAATCGCCGAAGCCGTCTAGACTTGAAAAAAAAACATCATAGGGTGTCCCAAAATTCAACGATAAGCGGGCGCCTAAAGGTAGACCTGCTAATGAGTACATAAGGAAAAATAATAAAAAAAATATAACTAGTTTTTTTTTTAGTTACAAGAAAAATTTAGAATTTCTTTGAAAATTTATACCTTTCATGATATTTTGAACGACCACGATGACAATTTCTCAAATATGCTTAAGATTTTTTTATTATCTTGTACCTAAATAGTGCTACTATTCACCACAACTCTTAAAAACACCAAATTGCCCGCAGTTTTTACACAAAAAACAACGACAAACGAACAAGAACAATTAAGAAATTTGGGTCTTGTTTAAAAATGGAAGACATATTTTTTTTTTGTGGCTAGTTATTTTAGAGTATTATACCATTTTAGAATCTTGATTAGTTGCGCCAATTTTAAAAACAACTTGCCGTAGTGGTGTCTATACTTTTTTTTTACAAGACCATGAGTCAAAGTACACTAAGAGTAAAAATATTTCAAAATTGTAGGGAAAAAAATGATTTTGAACGTTTTTTGTGTAAAAACTGCGGGCAATTTGGTGTTTTTAAGAGTTGTGGTGAATAGTAGCACTATTAAGGTATAAGATATAAAAAAATCTTAAGCATATTTGAGAAATTGTCATCGTGGTCGTTCAAAATATCATGAAGGGTGTAAATTTTCAAAGAAATTCTAAATTTTTCTTGTAACTAAAAAAAACTAGGTATATTTTTTTATTTATTTTTCCTTATGTGCTCATGAGCAGGTCTACCTTTTGGCGCCTGCTTATCGTTGAATTTTGGGACACATTGTATATGTACAGTCGAAAAACATAACCCTCTTTCTACTGTAGTCGGGTAAAAAGAGACAGATTATCAGCTTTGTCTTCTTAACGTCTTAAGTATGCGTTCTCGGTTTTTTGTGCTTTTGTCAAAACTATAGATATCGTATCTTATGGTTCCCTCTCGGAGAACCAGGCGACCTTGTAACGACGCACGCACCATTTTTAAATTTGGAATTTGGTCAGACACATATGTTTAGACTAGTAAAATAAAACCTTATGCAGCAGTACACAGAGTAGAAAATCCAGCTTTGTTATTAAAGCAGCTATGTTAACAATAGCCGCATATTGTTTGTTGTAGTCTACCAAATAGTTTTATTAATATTTTGTTTTATTGTTAATGGTATTTAGTTCTGTTGTTTGTTATGTTAAATAGGACCACAAATATTGTAAGAGAATATTGGCATATAGATATTATACAATTTTGTTAAATGTCTGAGGTTAATTTAATTTAGAAGGTTTTTGAATTTACCAAATGCCAATTTTAACCCTGGGCTGACACTACTGTTGCGAACCATCGTCTATCACAATCGTTTAGCGTTCATGTGCTCATATGTGGCTTGTTTTCCTTTTGGTTAGCCTATAAAGTCCAGCTGCATGGCAAAGGCCTCCCCCAGATTTTTAAACATACTCTTCTCCAGGGCCACCTCAGGCCAGTCCTTGAGGTACGCGTCGTCCAAATCATCACACTATCTACCTTTTGGTGGGCGTCGGCAGTGTCTTCCGTGTTACGGTACCTATTGCGTGGTAATCCTTGCCTATCAGTCTACGTGCATGCGTGCTACGTGATCCGACCAATCCCATTTTAAACTGGCTGCTTTATATAGCCAAATATATATAGCCAATTTGATTGCCAAATATTCGGGCTATTTTTTTTTATACTATAGGGGGACAGACGAAGAGACGGGTCACCTGATGGTAAGTGACAACCGCCGTCCATGGACACCTGCAACTCAAGAGTCGTAAGTGTGCGATTTTGAGGGGAATGAGGAATAGGGGATGCTGGGAGGGGAAAGAAGAGAGGGGGTATAAGGAGAGAGGAGAAGGTATAGGGGGAGTTGGGCCTCCGAAAACCTCACTCATTTCGAGGAAATGAAACGCTTGGCGTTACTTCACAACCGGTTTTCTGCGAGGCCGTGGTATCGCACCGGTCGAGCCGGCCCGTGCGTGCCTAAGCATGGCTCTACCACTGACAAAATTATTGACATGTGAGAACACCGTTATTATAGTTGTAAGCTATTTTCATAGATGGCGTTGAACTCTTGACTTCTGAGCAATAAGAAGATTCAAATTCCTTGATTAATAAATTATTCGGTTAGAAGTTAGAGTCGAGTTCGAGTTAGAAGTATGCGACCCATACTTGCTTGGGCTATTGCTTCAATCGCCAATCAGAATTGTAATCGGCATGTGTGCGTTCGGGAATGAAGGCGTGAGTGTCTGTGTGTGTGTAAATTATTCGCATACAATTGCTAATATTTATTTCACAGCTAGAAATTTCACGATTGGTTACTTAGCCAGTTTTCTACTGTAGCATTTATATTGAGGTACTATACCTGCGCTTGATAAGCTATACTATGCTTATAAGTACATTATTAGGGTTTATATTTGCTGAACACATTTAAAACTCGTTAGAGGGTTCGGACTTCCAAGCACCGGCCAGTTCTAGTTATAGGTACCTATGCGACCCTCACTTGCTTCAGCTGTTGGTTACACTCTCCCGTCCATCTGTGTAAGCAATATCCCTTTTCTTCCATGTATATCCTCCCTTTCCCTTTCAATATACTCCTTTCCCCCTATTATGTAAATTTTGGCATCCGCTCATCAGGTGTGAGAGTGTGTATACGGGCCGTCCAGTAATCATTTTACCCCCCCCCCCCCCCCTCTTGGTGATGCGTGGTTAGGTTTAAGACTAACCCTCCCCCCCACCTAACATCACGTGTAGTTTTTAGTACCTACAAATACCAATAGTTTAGACATTGTTTTATTGCAAAACGTAAGAGATAACGACTAACGCATGTATTCGGCGCCAAAAGAACAGAAAAACTGGCGACTGGCAAGCCGTGCCGGGCGGTCGTCAAGGTCACACTACACGTTGCTTTTCGTTTAGAAATCACGCATATGAGAAATAAAAAGCCTCACGTGATTAATGAACGGCCTCATACACATACGTACGCTCACGCCTGTATTCCCTAGAGGTATCCAGGGGTATAAAACACCCCCATTCTGCAATTAAGAATTTGGTCCGACTAACGTAATAGGGCGCAAGCCTATTGCCTTCAATCGGGAACTTTATGACTGTATATATACTGTCTGATAGATAACAGTCTGATCCCTTAGTCGCCTTAAACGACACGGTGGCTTTATTCTTTATTCTACTCGGATACATTTGATAAATAATCTATACAAATAAATAAAATTGGAGTGTCTGTTTGTAATATTAAAATAATCGCTTTCTACTAAGTACATATGGACGTATACACGGTACATATACCAAAACGTTTTTTTTTATTTTTGTCTGTCTGTCTGTCTGTTAGTTTATTTTTTGACGGGACTTTCACTGACAGATAGCTGATGTAACAAGGAGTAACTCAGGCTACTTTTATTTTACAAAAAAAAATAGGACCTCACAAAAATAAAATTAAAACCAACTAACCAATTGAAAACTGAACTGATCAATAACTTTTTTGTTAAATACCACGCGGACGAAGTCGCGGGCAACAGTTAGTACATAAATAAATACGAATGTAGAATTTAAGAGTAAGGTCTGTTTCTTGGGCTTGATATCACATGTCTTACACAAAATTGTCTTAATTTGAGCACTTAGCCCATTCATCTTCTAACACTAGGCTAGGTACTATCCTTTTTTCTGTAAGGTATATATTCATTACCTGGAACCCAACAGTTGTAAGTGCGCTGCCCGCCTTTGATGGGGGGGGGAGGGGGTGTTATAAAGTAAAATGCCTGCTTCTGCTAAAACCTGCTAGTGTAAGAAGGTAACATGGAGTAATAACGACATTACAGCCATATACAATAATTATTGACTAAAGTAGATAACCGTCTTCACTGCGCCATTCTAAGTCCTTTGGGCAGTACTAAAAAAACGTGCCATTTATATAGTGATAAATTCCTAAACCTGCAATAAAACTGGTTTATAACTTATAAACTTTACAACATCCAACTCTAAACTACTAGAAATTCAAAGAGCGTTTGGCTTCGTTCATTGTGTTTCTACTAAGACTATTGTTCACTAAAACCTGACCGAAAATACATATATTTAGGCCTCTAAACTTGATGTACTACTTTCAAAGTTGACGTATGTCAGTGAAATCGCGACTCGGCTGGAGGAAATTTATACTGTGTATCTATACATCTATAGTTAATATTATAAATGTGAAAGTAACTGTGTCTGTCTGTTACCTTTCCACGATATAACGGCTAAACTGTTTTAGATTAAGTTTGGTATGGTCCTTCGAGCCCAAGCCCAAGGGCTACCTTTTCGCATACGTCTCTTCCGTTTTTTAAGTCAGTTAAAATAATATCGTAACTTAATAAAATACTTAAAAATTATAGGTGTACAACAACTTCAATGATAACTGTATCTAAATAATAAAGCGGAGTTTTTTTTTGTTTGTTTGTTTAAGTCCCTGGAGCTATCAGTCGGGTATGAATGATTCTTTTTGAACTTGATAGAGTATTTATTGAGTAAAAATATCACGCTGTGATTCTTAGGAGCAGGAGCAGTGAGCGTCGGTGACATTGCGAGGAACGGCTAGTATTCAAATATTTACAAAAATGGACAGTTTATGCAATAAGTATTCCGTATAGTAGATTTCAGTTATTAGCGAAATGTGATATTGTTCGCAGGCGTGTAAATGATAAGCTACATGATAATATGTACCTATACACACCCAAATTCCTTTTGCCTTCCGATTTCCAATCATACTACATACTCTTAGAACAATTGTTATCATCTATTCTTACTAAAGAGTAGAACGGGTTTTTATTTCGATAAAATACCGAACTTTTAAACGAAAAATGCCTCTCATGTTTCTTATGATCGGTATTGCTAACGTAACCCGCAGTGCCCGAGTACCGAGGGTTACTTTACCCATACCGAACTTTAGAACAAAGCTTTAACATGCAAACATGGAGGATGCCGGAGGCCTAACTCTTCTTCTCTTTCCCTCCCCTGACGTGACTTATAAGAGCCAGTTACTTATTTAGTGGCACAGCGATCGATGAGGACTTTTGAAGGGATGTTCTTACTAAAATCCGGCTAACCCATTTTTTTTTTCAAAGTGTATGGTCGTTATCCTCCGTAATATAAGTATTAAGTAAGCCACGCTCATTTACAGCTTAAATTAATTCTACGATATGTTCGTGCGGGCGTGCAAACAGGTGGGCCTGTATTGTTTATTATCCATTAACAACGGTTGTTAATTCCACACTCCTGGCTTCCGATCTATGTTTTTAAACTTCATAATATAATTAGCGCCGGGTTTAGGATAATAATTAAGAAAATGTTTATTTATTAACCTTTATTGTTTTAAAGACACACTACCGCATCAGGAATGGTTTCTGTGTCGCCAGGCTAATAATTAAAAAAAAACAGCGAACGTAGTTGGGACAATTAATTGTGAATTACACAAATTTTGTCACGCGTGGGTATCGCACACGATACAATATTAACTACAAGACAAACAGGCAAGTCAAATTTTTACTTTACGAATCTACGCAACTGAATTCGAACATGTTTAATGATGCTCAATGCTTAGGTAAAAAACTGACAGACACCCAAACGCTTCTCAAAACATATTGTTATGTCTCGTTCTTAACCCATTTATTTCCTGACATCACAGGTTTAGATCTAAAGGTTATCTAGTCCCATTCCCACCTTCTAATCTCATTACCTTTAATTGTGGGATACATGAATAGTCTGACTTTACAGTATAGTTCTATGGCGAATGAAATAGCCAGACACGTACGTCATCGTAAGGTTATTGGCCTAAATAACGTTGTCAAACAGACTGAATAGGGTGAGGTCAGCATTTAGAACATCATCGTTGTTTTACATTAATCTATCTACACTCGGCGTCTTAAAAATCGCGTCTCAGGAAAAAAGAACTTCAAATGAGTTTTAACCCCGTTTGATCAAGAGAAAAGGTACTGTTATGTTAGTTATTTAACAGGTTGATAGGTATATTAACCATAAAAGTGATGTTGTGTCTTAATAAATGACCTAGTCATTGATTAAAAAGAAACAATTTATTGTGAGAAATTAAAAAAAATTATATTTCGAAGAAAATTTTACATTAACAAACAAACAATCAATAATACAGAAAAAATAAAAAGAATATAATTAAATCCTTCTTAAAACCTATTTTTTTTTACGTGTGGCAATCATCATCATCCCACCGCGGTTTTCGGTATGACGGTTTGTCGGAATCGTATCGACTAAAACCACTAGGGAGGGTCCTAGCGCCTGCCTCCAAAAGCGCGCGCACCACCTTCTTTAACTTCTCAATTAGACGGCGTCCAGGCACACCTCAGAGTCTCAGAGGTGCTCTATCTGGTTGAGGTCTGGACTTCTTGCCGGCTATTGCATAACTGGAATCCCAACCTCTTTAAGGTTACCTTTACAATAACTGCGGTGAGGTAACGAGTGTTGTGGGTTATGTACCGATGAGCAGTCAGCGATCCTTGACTACTTAAAAATAAAACAAAAGTTAAAAGTAAAAAAAATCGGTGTTATGGATTTTTCTCGTAAAGAGTTAGTTAAGTTAAGTTTTATCAAATGACTGAAATGACATAAATGAATTGACAATTAATGCATCAACATATATATATATATACAGTCGTGGTCAACTAATTAAGGACATTCAAGATAGTGGACAGCAATAACCGGCTATGTACATATAAATATAAAACCCTGTTGATTTTTCAGTAACTATTATTTGCATAATTTGATCCGATTATTATACTATAAATGGCTGTAAATAAAAGATTAAATAAATATAAAAAAGTGTTTAATATCAAAGGTTAACCATGTATTCAATTTAAGGTACAATTCTGTAGCTGGACATTTAATTAAGAACAGTAAAGTAAAATGAAAAATAGAGTTAAACAGAACTAATAATCTGCAGTATTTTAATTTCTTTAACAACTTCATTTTATTACGGGTAAAATCAGTACCCAGTAGCAAAACCTTTGTTAGTAATTACCGCTTGACACCGATGTGGCATAGACATTATCAGTTTCTGACATATTTCAACAGGAATGTTTGCCCATGCCTCACAAAAAGCTTCATTAAGTTCATCTAAAGTTGTGGTACGATAAATGGCAACTTTTTTCTTAATTTCGTGCCAAAGGTGCTCGATTGGGTTGAGGTCGGGGCTATTTGCTGGCCAATCTAGCACTGATACCGACTGTCTGTTAAGAAACGACTTGACTGAACGGGCTGTATGTTTTGGGTCGTTATCATGCTGAAAAGTCCATATAATAGGAAGATGTTCCTCAGCATAGGGAAGCATAGTTTCTTCTAATATTGCCTTGTATTGATGTTGGTCTAAGTAACCCTGAACTTTCCTCACAGGTCCCACTCCACGTCCAGAAAATGATCCCCACATTTTAATGTTTCCTCCGCCATGTTTCACCTGCTTTTTTGTGAATCTTGGATTCATTTCCGCTTTTACAGGACGCCGTACGTATTGCCTTCCATCTGAAGAAATCAAATTAACCTTGGTCTCGTCAGAGAATAATACATGTTGCCATTGGTCGTAGGTCCAATGTCCATATTTACGTGCAAACGCCAAACGTGCATTTCTATGCTCTTTCTTTAACAACGGTACTTTGCGAGCCACTCTTCCGAACAACCCTGCTTCTACCAGACGTCGTCGAACTGTCCTCGCTGATACACTGACTCTTTCGTCTGCCCCAAACACTTCATGTTTAATTAAAATAGAGCCTAGAAACGGATCTTTCTTAGCTAACCTGGTTATCATTCTATCTTCTTGCGGAGTTGTTTTTCTCGATCTTTTTTTTCTGGGCACATTTAAAGTTGTGTTATTGCGCCTGAAATGTTGCACTGCATTGCATACCATAGTTTTTGAACAATTTAAATATCCTGCTATCCTTCGGTATGACCAACCACGCTCGACAAACTTCATGATAATTTTTCGTAGTGTTGCATCGCAACTTTTATTTTTGCCCATTGTTCTTCAAAATAACTCTCAAAACTTGAAATTACAAATCTAGATTGCCGCCAAAACTACCACAAAGAATAGGAGAAGAAAGAAAATAATAATTGAGATTCAGATTTTGAAACTAGAACGCAATATCTCAGTGTCCCTAATTAAATGGCCAGCCAGCATTCTTTGAACAAATAGCACTGTGATCATCTATCAGCTATACTGTAAAGAGGTTTAATGTTTAAGAAGTTGTTATTGTTTGTATAATTAGGCACATAAATGACTAATTATACTTACATGTAAAAGATGTGGAATATTGTTTAGACTCGTTGGAAAATAAAAAATAAATTCACAATTTGGATTAACTAGAGAGTGTCCCTAATTAGTTGACCACGACTGTATATATATATATGTATTAGTCATTAGAATCCTTACTGCGAGTGACACTCGCAATGTATGTATATTTTATTCTGTGTTTCCTGCATCATAAAATAAATAAATTACTTCAGACATCCCACACACGGCCAGGTATGGTGCGGTATGTTAACCAGAATGCTAATAAACAAACTTGTATATTTTTAAATATTATAGATATATTACACCCAGACAGCTTAAACCTGACCTTATCACCTTTTTTTTATCAAAAGCCTAAAAACTTCTATAAGGAAGGAGTCTCTGCCAGCGCGTTGGCGACAGGTGATAGAAAACGACGGTGCTTATACAGTTGAGAAATAATTTGATTTTATATACTTAAAAAAAAAAAAAATTGTGTACAAAGATGGCGGATTTATTAGTTGCCAACCTAATACATAAATCGTCTATGATGAATGATATATATGTATGTTAATACGAACTAGTATTATTAGCATAGATGATATATGAAATCTACTCCAATTAACTCTGCCTCTCGGTCATTAATTACTTCCCATGGCCATGTTTGTCGGCTAGAGACCAGCGAGGCCTGTTTTATACAACTATGCGTTTCAAATGAGAAGATAATCATCGACTTCAAAAGGCCCCTGTTCGAGTCCAGATGATTATTTTTTCCATTTTTTTTTAAATATAAATAAAATATATGTGTATAATCCACCCAGGACTAACTAGTGTGTATTGAACACGACCATTTGTTCTGCGTCTTTCTGGATATCTATGACATATGTATGATTGACAGTATATATCAACAAAATATAGAAGTTCTGTTTGGAATCACATGGCCGTGTGTGATAGTGATATGTCCTAAAGATATTATTGTTTTTATTATATGAGTCTTAGTACTATCAAGTTACTACTAGAGACTTGTTTCACTTTGATACTTATTTAATATACTACTAATTATGACCAAAGTAACTTGTTTTTTCTACCATCTTCAAAAAAGGAGGAGGTTCTCATTTCGACTGTATTTCGTTTTTTTTTTATGTTACCTCAGAACTTTCGGCTGAGTAAACCGATTTTTTTTATTTAAAAGCTGGTGTTTCCCGTGGTCCCATTTCAGTTCTGACAATGGCATCCATGAGAAAACCATGTGTCTTAAATTTTATGATAGACGCATTGAAGTCGGTTGTATACTTTTTTAAAGTGAATCATAAAACACACATATAGAAACAAAATCTTTTTTAACCCTAGATTTCGCTTACTAGTTTTGGGTCCTTGACAATCGTTTTTGTACTCAGTTATAATGTTCTCAACATATTTCTAAACAGAGGTCACAACATTAGTGGGTGGTTAGGTGGATCAGATAAAGGATAACTTCCCCAGCAGCACCTAATGTAAATTAATTACAGATGGCGCTTTGCACTAGAAAAAAAATAAAATAACAATAATTGTAAACGTATTATACAGCGCCATCCAGACCTGAATTAAGCACATAGTACACAGTATACATATATAAACGCTGAGACCAAATAACACGTGTTTGGTATGCATATATACCACCACATCATATTTTGATACTGTTGACAGATGTCGCAGACATGTCTGGTCATGGCAGATTTAATCGATAAGTATCATCGTGAGTAGGTATTTATCGAATCAATAGATATTAGTTACAACTATTAGTGAAGCGAAACTTTACAAGGTTGTAAGGTAATAGGAATCTCTTAATATGACTCAGATTATATTAATGAAATGAAAATCTGTTTATATGTATGTACATGCTTTTTCCCTTTTTAGGGTTCCGTACTAAAAGGGTAAAACGGGACCCAATTACTAAGACTCCCTTGTCCATCAGTCCGTCTATCTGTCTGTTTGTCTGTCTGAACCGTGATAGTTAGACAGTTGAAATTTTCACAGATTATGCATTTCTGTTGCCGCTATAACAAACAAATACTTAGAGCATAATAAAATAAATATTTAATACTATGGCTCCCATATAACAAACGTGATTTTTTCCTCGTTTTTGCTCGATATTGATAACGGCAACAGGTAGACGCATGATTTTTTTACAGAATGTTTAGTTATATAATCACTTTAAAAATAAATGGTTAAATTAAAATAAATATTAACGTGGGGCTCCCATACAACAAACATGTGTTTTTCCGTTTTTATAGATAATGGTACGGAACCCTTCGTGCGCGAGTCCGACTCGCATCTGACCGGTTTTTTCTTTTTGCTCTACAGTGTATAGATTATTTATTGTTTATATTTTATTGTTTTATTTTATTTAATGAGTACAGGTAACTGATTAATTCTTTGCTAACATGTAATTTAGTAGTATACAATACACAAATCTGAATCCCAGTTATAACTATAAACAGTAATTGTCAAAAAACTGTACTAATATGTTTGACTAAATATTATTTCAAATAACATAAATTAAATTCAGCGAATTTGTAATCTGCAATATACATAGAATAAAAATAAACATCTATTCATTTACAGATTACCTACGCTCACACAAACACATTTACCTAAAAACATATTTACATAACATTCAGAGAAAAAGTCCAAACATAAGTTAGTGCAGACGCACGCACACGCTCAATTTTATGCTCATTTGATGACAATTAAACTTTGTTGAAACATAACCGTAGTTAAAATTTACTATCCTAAGTTAATATAAATGGGATAGTTTTTTTATTGCTCACGGGTCATCTGATGGTAAGTGACTACCACCGCCCATGAATACGTCCAATTCAAGAGTAGTAAGTGCGCTGCCTGGCTTTGATGGCAAAGAGGTTTGGGTCTCCGGTACTCTCAATCACTCGGTAAAAGCATTGTTTATTTTCTGTGAGACCGTGGTTTTATATTATTGCGGTCGAGCCAGCCCATTCGGGCGTAGGTATTGCTCTTTGTGTATTTTTTTTTTAATTTTTGTATAGTTTTAATGCCCTTAATTAATTTAGTGTTATTTAATTTAAATATGGGAAAACTGAAAATGATATAGTGCCCTGTTGACGGCAACAGGCTTGCCCCCCTATTACGTTAATGGGACCAAATTCTAATTGGCAAAATGTGGGTATTCAATACGCCTCTGCTTACTGAAACTGAATATAGGCGTGAGATTAATAGCTTCAGACATTTCTCAGGAGAGTCATGCTTCGGCACGTATGTGCCAGCTTGACCTGAGTATTACTCTAGCCTCACAGAAAACCCGCTGTTGAACAATGCTTGGATTGTGTGACCGAGTGAGTGAGGTTACCTTCCCCTCTTCATCCCTCTTGCTGATATCCACACTTATATATGTACATATGTCTAAATACATACATGAGAACTATAGGTAAATTACATCCAGACACAAGAAATACTCGTGCTCATCACACAATTATTGGTCCTGGGTGTGAATCAAACCGACGCCCTCTGACTTAATAGTCAATATTAATAACCAGTAGACCAACAGGCCAGTCAAATTAAAACAAATAACTGGTGAACATGTTTAAATAATACAGGTATAAAGAAAATTGAAAGCTTCATTGATTTTTGTGACAACTTGTCTTATGACGGAACATCGCAACGTCTCGGCCGTACGCGCTTCTACCGGCTGACGCCAGATACTCAAGTCCTTTATCAATCAAAGATTATTGTTTTCAGGAGATCATCAGTTGCAGCCAGGACACCATGAGTTCAACTTCGACTTTCCACTACCGATCAACATTCCGTCTTCTTTCGAAGGCTCTGACGGACACATCCGATACCGTGTCAAAGCTGTCATGGTCACGTCCGGGATATTCTCGTCTAATAAAGAGAAAATGGCCTCTCTCAGAGTATTTGTGCCTGTTGATTTGAACCTGAATCCTTTCTGTAAGGTAAGATCGTATGTCTTTTATAATACTAGAACGAAGATAATACGAACGTACAGTCACAGAGTTTTTTGTTATTGTACCGTTGACAAATGATATTAGTTTTAAGAAGGTAGCCAAAAAGTGTTTTATAATATTTAAAGTAAGTAAAAAATAGGTTTACCCTACGAATACGCTTTAAACGCCCGCAGTAAATAACAGTATTTTTTTATTTAGGTACTTACATAGGTATACCCACAGCGGCTAATCTAAAATGTAGTTGGCTCTTTATTTCTCATGTAACGCGCTTTTAACATACTAAGATTAGTTACAATAACTCACATTTATCCCAGACAATTAGTGACGCTAGTCACCACCACGTACTAAACTTCAACATTTTTCGTCGCGTAGAAACAAACCTCTGCGCGTCCACATCGGGGCTCGGGGCTTTTCTGATCGTTTTGTTGACAAACTATAATTTACTAAAAATTTTGCGGCCACGGTACTTGGTAAATTTGACCGCAATGTTGGTGTGCAGACATTAAATCTTCCTGAGGGAATCTGTGAAGACACGCAAGGCACAATGTGATGGGTTCCTTGTATTATGTACTCAAACCGTTAAGATATAACCCAAAGGAAAGCCCCCGAACGGCTGTTCGGGGGCTTTCTTCGCCACTCTGTTCAAGTTTCCGTTCTTGCAAACTTGAACAGAGTGGCGAACTCTCAGAGTCGGATTAAAAAATCAGGTTCGGAACACGTCGTTGGCGTCACAGGCCGGCTTCTGCATTTCAGTTCTGACTACTCGGCAATCCGTATATAGTATTTGCCACACCCAGATGCAATGCCGCACTATTCACAGAAACCTATTTTGATTTGAGCAATCGATCTATTTCCCGACCTTGGCACCGATAAAGATGTGTATTGTATTTCAACTCGAACTGACATACGAATAGATGTACACACGTCTGTACATATGTAGCTAAGTAGACAGTTATAGTACCTATATGTTCGTCGGAGAAACGGAAGAGAGGGGATTTATTCGTCTTCTCTAGATTATTTTAGAGCTTTGGAGATATTCTGTCATATATGTATACATAGATAAACTTTACCCTGACACGTTAACTTGATAGATAAGTCAAATATAAAATCGGCACACGGCGATATATTCATCACCCTGCAACCAGGCCTCGGAGTATAGGTGATATCTACTAGGATCTGCAGGAAACTGCTAGATATTTCACTATTACGCCATCCTGAACAAACACAAGTTTCTTCTTAAGAAAGAGAGTGAATAAAAGAGGAAAGTTAGTGACTTAACACACCGTTTGGTTTTAGTTCATTTGTACAGAATCTCAGCTTAGTTTTGTACTTTCATAACTGGTATTGTCTCACAGCCAGTTCCAGCCTAACTGACAGCTTACCCTCGTTTCCATTACTATTTCTAGACCATTTACTACACAAGAAATTTTGCGACCTGAAATCATCATCCGAAATTAGTGTTGCGTCCCGTACTATATAATACGAAGCAATATTAATATATTAATGTCATCAAAAGCGAGCGTTAACTAATAGACCCAAAAGTCTATCCAAAACTGGTTAGATATGAAGGAAGCAGTATTACATTTTGTTCTAATGTCCTCGAAAATCTAATGTATAAAGCCGTTTAAACAAATAGTAACTATCAATGGTGTGCCAGTGAATGAAACGTGACTTGATTTATAGCTCTCTGTTTCATTGTTGTGTATAATTTGGCATGTGGCGCTCTATGTACAACAGTCGAGACCAACATTAGTTTTTTTTTTTTTTTTTTTTTTTTTTTTTTTTTTTTTTTTTTTTTATATTAGCCTACCATAGTGTTGATAACCTTGGATAATTTGTTCGTTGGGAGATTTGATGTGATGTGTAGGTACTATGCGATTCAAATAGTAATGATCAACATCATATAAGACTTGTCTAAACAAGTACTACTAAGTAATTACAAAATCTTATATATATAAACATCAAGTCTTACACCACAAAATTGACAGTTATGTTTGAAATTTAAAAAATAATAATATAACTTATTATATATCAAATATTTTTTAGTTGAAAATACGTTTTTTAATTGAAGTGGCATGCCAATTACTAGGCAATATGAAGGTTTCAATGTTATCTTCTTATTTGGAAGTTCTAGCAGTGGCTATACAGTTAGAGCGAACGAGTACTGCAAATACATATGTATGAGATACAATAGTTGATTTTTAAGTTAATGGACATCATTAAATAACAAGCTTTATAACCTAAATATAAAAAATGATTTGTTTGAAAATTTAATTGTTTATACATAGCAATAAAGGCACGGAAGTTTGCTTAGAACTGGTCTTATTGGGGTCGTTAAAGACAGTTTCACTACTTTCGAAACACGCTTCCATACAAATATACATTCATATATCTACACCTATTTCCCAAAAGGGTGAGTAGATGAGCTTTAAACGCCCACATTTTGCTAAGAGTTATAAAATTTAGTAAATAAAATAAATTAATAACAACAAACATAAAAATATATATATGTATTTCAAAAACAAACTAAAATTTAATTTCAACGCTATTAAAATAAACCATGCCGATTGAACGTTTTATTAGCTACTAGCTAACGCCCAAAATTTTTGGATGAATGGCATGCTATTAATTTATACTATGTACCATAGTAAGAAAAGCGTGAAAGCGTTACAACAAACAAACTTATATTCCCATTTATAATATTAGTTTTAATCAGGAATTAAAAACTCTGTGTGTAAGAATTTAGGATCGCTCTGGAGTGCAAGGTGAGGTAAGACACTTCACACAAAATAATGGCCGAAACTAGTCCAACCTTATCCTCTTTTTGAAATATAAAAAATAAAGTTATTTTCAGGAACCTCTACAACTGGAGCTGATAAATTCTTACTGCTGTTGGTGCGCTACTGCTGGCACCTCAGAGGTCCGGGTGAAGATGCCCGTGGGGGGGTACTGTCCCGGTCAGACCATACCTCTCGAAGTCCAAATCTCTAACCTTAGTCGTGTAGACATCGATGAGATCAAGTTTGTCATTAGGAGAGTAAGTGTTAATTTATTTTTTTATGATATAGCTGGACAGACGAACAGACAAATCATTTCATTTTAAAGGAAAACTTTCGCCCATGGGCACCTGCCAACTCACGAATCTCGAAGTCTTTCAAGGTGATTAGGGGTGGGAAAAAGGAGAGGAGGAGACGGAGCTTCGGTATGACCTTTAAACTCCTCCTCTCCTCATTCACTCACTCGACAGTACTTTGTCTACCGTTTTTTTGTGAAACGGTAGTATTTCTCCTATTGAGTGGACACATTCGTGCCTAAGCATGGCTCTAAGCTGGTTTAAAATTAAATTAGTTAAGTGTAATTGAATTAGCTGTTTTTGAGGTTGATTTGACAATTTTAATGAAATTTGCATGCAAATTCTGTTCGCCAGGGCAGTTCTGTTGTTACAAGACTGCGCCATGCGGCTTTATGGGGCCATGTGATGTGTCATATTGTTATAATAATTTTATTGTTTAATTTTTAAAAGTGGGTAACTTAGTTTCAACATTAATAACTTTTCCAGGAAATAAGATTTGAAGCGATATCACGTCCAGGAGTACACACAGATACGTACGTAGTGGCACAAATCAAGAAGGGGCCGGTTGATGGCGGAACCGCTCCCGAATGGACTTTAGAAATGCCCATCCCGGCCATGGAGATATATAACTTCGATGCCTGCAAGTACATTGACATCAGCTATAACTTCAAGGTAGACTTATATTTGTTATTTGTATTCATATTTAGAAACTAGCTTTCAACTTCTTCAGATTGTTCACCTGTGACCATCACATCGCTGTGATGTGACAATTTTGTGTTAAAAAGAAAATGTCTATACCCATGTTTAGTTTTAAGATGAAAAATTACGGTATACAATATTTTTTTAATCTCTATACGCTTTATGTAATGAATTCCGTTTATGAATTTTATAAACATTATACAACTATCCTATACTGCAAAAGTTAAATCAAATTCATACCTAGTTTTAAACTTTTCAGTTGTCAATAGAAGTGAGCGGTTGTCATGAAGACGCTGAAGAAACCCAACCTATAGTGTTCGGCAATATTCCCCTAGTGGGCTTTCAGGACAATGTACCGAATCCACTCCAAGACCAAATGCCCAAGAACATGCTGGGTCAAAACATACAAGGCGGCAACTTTTATCCTGCTCCACAAATTATCCACCAACCTCAAGCCATTACAGCTCAGCCTAACGGAAACTACCAGCAAAATACCCCTTATCCTGGCACTCAACCCTACCCCGGCAATCAACCTTACCCTGGAAACCAGCCTTACCCTGGAAACCAACCTTACCCCGGAAACCAACCTTACCCCGGAAATCAACCTTACCCCGGAAATCAACCTTATCCTGGGAACCAAGCTTATCCAGGAAACCAACCTTACCCCAATCCAGGCAATCAACCTTATCCCCCTCAAGGAAACCAGCCTTACCCGAATGTTTCTCCTTACCCTAATACTGGTTCTCCATATCCAGCTGGGAATTTACCTCAACCGTCCCCTGTCCCTTACCCTGGCCCACAGCCTGTTACCAATCCAGCTGTAACTGATGCTGGTTTAGTCAAAACTGGAAACTTTGGTTTCGTGGCGAGCGGTGATGGGGCAAGTGCACCTCTACTGCCTCCTGGCTCCAATGCACCCTATGTAAGTCTTCTGTCTTAATAATTACCTTTTATTTTACTTAACAGTAGGCTTATGTTAGGTTTTATATTGTCTTCATTATCAGCTTCTTACTCTTGTAAAGAAATGTTTGTGGTTGGTTCAATCTGTACATTACAAGGTAGTTTTGGTTACAGTTCTGTATGGTAGATTCTCGATTAGTAAAGCGAAAGGATTCTAGGGGTCAAATTGTACAATGATCTGTGTAATGATATATCTTTACCCAGACCATAGGCCTTACTCGAACAGTGTGTAGTTTTAGTCGGTTCGTATTGAACATAATCTCTCTTTGGGGTAGCATAGTATTGGGAGTATATAAGACATCGATTTTTATAATAACGGTTCTGTGTGTAATGTTGACGTTGCCATACTTAACCAAGGGTATATATGTAATAAATATTTCGTCTCTATTGGCAACCCTGAATTTTAAATATAAATGAGCCAAGCAGGTTAGTTAAGAACCTTTTTCAGTCGCAAGTCTGCTGCTCGCCTTAGTGAGGGTTTGGACTCCGATCTTAGTTACTCACTCACTCACTCTGCCGAAGCATGGCTCTTCCACGTCAATAATGATGTTCGAAATTTGATAACAGTTATAGATATATGACTTTTACTCTATATTGCATTACTTGCAGCCCGCCGGCCCTCCGTCTAGTCCTTACGGAGCACCTTCGGCACCGCAACCATAACTCATCAGCACTGGTAAGTATAGAAGATAATAAACATTATTATACACCATCAATATATAGCTTTCGTTATATACAAAGTGATAAGTAAGAAGGGTGGTCTTATCCCTAAAAAGCAATTTCTGCAAGGCAAACATTGGATGAAAAGATTTTATGTTTGTATTACAGAAATATTTAGTTTAAGTGTTGTTCTTTAAATATTATGTAACAGACTGAACTCATACAGTTACACTTCCAAGTTTGTACCCATTATTGGACACTCAGAAACAATAATATTATAAATTCATGGATTGATGAAGATTTTTCACGGACAGTTACTAAAATTATCGCGTTACATATATTTTTGCATGGTATAAAAGGACAAACGAGCAGACAGGCTACTTGATGGTTAGTGACTACGACCGCACATGGACACCTCCAACTCCAGAATCGCAAGTACGCTACCCGACTTTAATTGAAGGGGAAAAAGCAGGGAGGTGAAGGAAAAAAGTAGATGGGGAATTCGGAGACCCTGCGGTAACCTCCCTCACTCGGTGAAACACAGCGCAAATATTGTTAACCAGTAGGCTTCTGAAGGCCATGGTATTACCTTAAGCCGTCCCAAAGGTGGCCAAGCCTGGCTCTCCCAAGCATATTAAAAGAGGTTAATAGAATACTTTGTTTCAGAGACATTCGAGCACCACAAATATAACAGCACAAGTAACAGCACAACCTATATAGCATGCAGCCTTCAATTAAACACTGAGGCGAAACCTATAACTATGACTACCTCCATGAAACGGTATCTTATTGTTCCTATGCTAAGTACATTTAAAATATATAATAACTTCTTATGACTTCTGGCACTAAACTACGAGGAGATGCAATACATTATCGATTATTAAGTTGGATTCTCGAACAATAGAACCATCTATTTCAATGTAATGTAAAACGCTTGTATGCAAAACAAAATCATACATTGTTCTATGATAGTAGCTGTAAGGCCAAAATATTATATAGAACTTTAGATCAACAACATATTCCTGACTTCATATCTTCTAACTGAATGAATGTAAAACGCACTAATCGCTGGCGTCATCAATTCGATTGTCATTTTTTGGTCCTTCGAGCCTTATCATTAAGAACCTAAGAACAAGGCCTTCCCATAACTATATTTTGATCATAAGTAACTACGATAGAACGAGTCCTCGCCCCAGTCTCGTTGATTAAGTGCCAAATACAATAAGCATGTCTTCTCAGCTTTTCTTATATAGTAACTGTCATTCTTATAGAAAGGACTAAAAGTTATTTAACTGCACAAGTACAAAGATTTACAGGTTTCCTCTGTGTTTAAAGAGTAATATTAAATAAAGGAGAATTGTTTGTTCATTCTCTTTTGTTCGTCAATACGAAATGATTATAGAATAGGATTATTATTATATATTATTCAACATTAATGTTTAGAGTATTTTTTTGAATTTTGTTAAGATATAAGATATATTTACATGTTTTGCTATTTTATAAAAATTAAGTACAATTTTCATCCATACTTGATATTAATTTAGATATTTTTTTATTTTTGTATTTTTTTTGTTAAATAGTAATCAGTCAGTATACGTAAGTTAAATGATACAGAATGTTAATATGTCTGTTTTGTAATAAGCAAATATACAGACTAGATATGTTATAAAATATCTTTTTAATTTATGAACTTATTTGATTCTTAAAATTATTTACCATTGAAATTTTCAGTTTTTTTTAATGTTATAGTTTTGTTTAAATTGATTGGAATTGAACGAAACACTATATATAGTAAGTTAGTTTTAATGAAACAATATGCGCCCTTTATACTGGACGTTGAGGAAAAGCACAAATAATGCTTCATGTTAGTCATTGTTAAGAAGAATTTAAGTTTATTTTTAAATTACGATTTATAATATATAAGTGCCTACTTTATAGATACGTCAATATATTTGATATACTATATACATTTGAATACATAACTTTAAGTATGAATAAACTATTGCTGTTACTATAGGTATTCACTCACTACTGTGACGAATCGTGATAAGAAATTTTAACAGGATATGGCAGCTACTGCTTCATTGATTGAACATAATAGGTTGTGGGTTCGAATCCAGTGGTAATCAAACCAGAGAAGATTATAATTAATACATTGCATTGTCGTAAATGTTCCTGCATATAATATTATTGTACTAGATTTTTAAAAAACTTTTTACTGTCTTTGTTCAACCATAGACTATATATTAGTATAACATTTTATGTACGCGTCTGTAAAGCCACTGTTATGGTAGGAATAGTAATGAGCTTGGACTTTTGTCTTAAAAGTCGAGAATAGAATACAAAGTGACAAAAGAGAGAGTAAAAATTATTTGTGCAATTTTTAAAAGCCTCAGTCAAAGGAAGAAGAATTTCAATCTTACGGTAATATTAAAAGTACAATTCTGTGCTAAAAATTCGAAAGATTGTACACGGTTTTTTAATAAGAAACAAAGTTAAAAGATAAAGTATAGTCTATATAAGTATACATATATTATTGACTTAATGTTGTTGATGTAATTATAAGGGTATATTAAATAATATTTACCAATTGAATAGCTGCCTTATTGAGCGTGCTTTATGTCAGTACCGGTGTCCGCCCGCTTCTAGTTAAAAGCATCCGTATGAGTGTTCGCCATTTACAGTAATATAGCATTTTATTAAGTATATACGAAATTATGACATTTTTATACGATACTCGATTATGAATGATTTAAATAAAGAGTTACACTGTAAATAGCTTTTTAATGATGTTGCAATGGAATTCAAGAGGACCCTATAGATAAGCGAGGAAGGGTGCCTATCTTCATATTTAACTTTCAGCTTCCCAGAGGGGGTGAGCCCTCAGTCGGAGGAAGCAAGCAGAGCTTGGTGCAGGGTTCAGGAGTAACTTTTTGATTTCTATGTAAAGCCTGCATGATCTTTGGTAAGTAATTTTAAGAGCAAGAGAGTGTTAGTTAGTTACTAAATAGTTCTTCTCATGCGGAAATGGGAGGCCCGTATTTTTAAACAAACTGCAGTTCATACACGGACGTCGTTTTAAACCGCAAAATATAAGTTTGTAATTACCTACTATCGGATTTTTCCTCAAAACTTGTGTGCAAGCCCTCTTACTTCTTGCCAAATTGCATAATTCTAGGAAAATGGGCAGGACCCTGTTGGTTTTAAAATAGTTAAGCTAGAATGGCAGTCTCTTACGATTGCGTTGACTTTGGAACTTGATCTTTAAGGGCGTTTAGCTGCCGCTAACAAATGTTTACTGTTAATTTCAACTTGATATTATCTCTTCGGGTGTCGCTGAAAGTCGCTAAACGGTGGGTCTAGATATCAAACAAACAGATTGACAACAGAGTAATGCTATAACGGTTCCTTTTTTCTTTTGTGCAACTGAACTCTAAAAAAAGTGGTTGTAAGTTCCACTCCTAATTAAAGCAATAGCTGCGAGTCTGCCACCTTTAAAGTAAAACTGTCAAGGTGAAGAGAACTTATGCTACGTACACATGAAAAAAATGTTTGAAAAGTAAAACAGAAAGATAAATACATAAATGAAACCACGACATACATCAACAAACATATAATTAGAAAGTGTATAAAACATATCTGGAGTAGGCACATTGTAAAAAATCTTACAAATATGTATACAGTATATAAAATTTGCATTAGAACAATAAGCACCTCGTATATTATGACTGTGTAAAACTAAAGTTTATAATGACGGTCATAATGATATTTATGAAATTGTTTAACTATGTAAATTATAGATTTATTTGAATTTCATAAATTCCAATGACTTAAAAGTAAAACAAAGTACATGTCTAACATTCTAACAAATTACATACATTCAAGTTAATCATATAATCTGCACTTATTCATAATCATAAATCTTAACATATTCATAATTAAATCTTATATTACTAAAGTGCCACCGTGCTCTGTAACAACTTGCAAACCTGCAGTTTGACAATTACGAGCTTCATCATAATATTACTCTTATTACATTTATATAAGATTCAAATTCAAATGATTATTTTATGTATGTTAGGCGATTTCTCGCGTTTTTCAAAATTTTTGTTTTATTAGAAAGTCTCCTCCTTGTCCCATTCTAACCAAATAAGGATTAGATCATGGGCTACCAGGGAAATTACGAATAAGTTCTTAAGCCTTTTTTAGGTAAGCGAGTACCGCCGCCCATAGACACCTACCTGCATTCAAGTCACAAGTGCGATTAAAAGTATTTAAGGCGGTTATAAAATTCAATTATACGCGGACAAATAAAACTAACATTTAACATCCAAGTCGTAGTCGATTCATTTTTTTAATTTTTTGTTCTTTTTCTTAGAAAGCAACAAACTCTGTTTATTAACTTAGCTTAACTTGTTTAAAAAATAAAAATTGGAAAAAATATTAGATTGTTGATTGTTGCCAGTGTCTTGAAGTGAGGTTTACTAAAATTAGACTCATCTTTCAATTCAAAGATAGTTGAATATCCCTTATACAAATAAATATGGGCATTTCTGATACTACTATTTTTTTTTATAAACTGGCAACCTTTTAGAATAAATCTTGGTTTGAAAATATTAAAATATTACTACATTATATTTGTAATATATCATTATATGGCACATAGTAAGACATTTTCGTTCTCATTTATTTTCACTTTTCTACATAGCATTATGTTTATTCGCCTTGCGCTCCTCTATAAGTATGAAAGCAGGTATTTTAAAAAGTTTGCGAATAGCACGAAAATAAAATACAAGTCGCCGTACGCCGAAAACAATCCATACACCTTTAATATGGTTACTTAGAGAATACATTTAAGTAAATTAATAATAATATACAAAAAGGTGGAATGAAATAGAAAGTGGGCAAAGTATCAAATATCTATTATTTTATTCACGTCAGGCATATTTCTTACGAAATATTATCTTCATATTTATTTATTTATACAGAGACATAAAACAGTTACACGTTGTGTCTTAACCTCAAGAAAGTTACTACATACACATGTTAGGTAAACGTATAACCCACACCAATGTCCTCGGATGAAGTAATTAGAGTGAGTAAGCAATTGTAGATACGCACAGATATGGAATTTAGTGTGTTTCATATATCCATTTTAAGAAACACTTGTCAGTTTCAAAGTATTAAAATCACGAATTTTCTACTATCTGACCCTATAGTGCTTGTATATACTCTTACAATCCTGAATTATAATTGTGTATATTGTGTATACCTACATACATATAATATATAACTTAATTATAAAGATGTACTTTGGAATTAAGTTTTGCTTACACCTAACTTTTAACTTTTATAAATAAGGCATGTGGCAGTAGTAATAATTAGTAAACAGTATAAGCTGAATATATGAGCTGGTTGTACAAGTTTTAACCTTAAATATTTTATTCAAAGCTCAATACAATTTTTGCAATAATTTTCTTCATATTTAACAGAAGCTATAACTTCTTAGTAAATTTTATTATTACTAATTTGATTTTGTTCATTTTATAATTGTTACTGGTAGGTTTACCTGAGGTATATTTATTGATCTACCTGTATAAAAAAATAATTATTTAAAAAACTATTTTAACAAAAACAAGCCTTTAGAATCAGAGTGAGGTCATGTTTATTATAAAGATGCACTGTCATTTGAGCTGAAGGTGTATGCAAAATATCAGCTCAATCTGGCACCGAAAAGAGAGTCACAATGTCATTTGAAATACACCTTGCAATTAAGTTAAAAGTATAAAACGAAAAACAACTCACTTACAGCTTAACTCGTTCCATCTTTTTATTTGACAATCAACATGGTATACTTTATCCGAACAACATTCTGCTATATCTTCCTCAACGAACAGGCGCGAATAAATATAATTACATAGACAAATAAAGATCAAGCGTTTTTCCAACATTAACTTGACTTCTAAAATAGTATATTAAGTGTATATAAAAAAGTTTATAACACTACCAAAGTTTATATATAATATAATGTAAATAGCTGCAAAATTTATATCTGATCACATTACTAAGGCTGTATCAAAGTGACTAAGGTAACAATACAGTAGTTCTTAGCTCTATGTATATAACATCGAAAATCTTATGAATGTGTGACATCATATTTTGTTATGATAATATCATTTGACACAATGGACGAATAACGAATCTTGGACACCTGTTAATTTTTTACAACAAATTTGTTGAATTATATAAAATTTACTATCTTTATTCTATTTGGTAAAGATAACGGACACTAAAAATGCTTCCTGTGACTAGACAAACATACAAACAACGTTTACAAGAACACCCAGATTCAGGACGCCTATTTGAAGGCACAAATTAACTATTGGTCAGATTTGAATTATTCTTATTGTACTAAATAGAGTATTTACTGAGGAATAATATAAGACCATGAAACGTCACGTTGCATGATGTATATAGTAAATTATGATCGCTTAATTCCTCTTTCGTATATTCATTAATTGTATTCACTTTGTGTGAGAAGTTATAAGTACACTAATTTTCGATAAGTATAAATAAATAAAGTAACACGCCGGTCAAATATGAACCTTATTATTTGTACTTAAAGTAAATATCGCCTTGTAAAAGTATTTTATTTTGCTTTTAAAGCATATTTTAATTTATTTTAGTTCTACTAATAGTTGTTGCATACGCATCTGCAATAGTAAAGGGAGATTAATTAACACACAGTGGTTTTTGTACTTCTACACAACCAATTACAGGTAAATACATATATGCAAATATTTGCTTGTCCAATAAGCGTAAACTTTGCTTGTACAAAAAGTGTAAAAAAAAATATGAATTTAAAAGTTAATATATTCGAAAGTTAGTTAATATTACTCAATTTTTATGTGAGGATATTATAGCTGTTCAAATATAAAAGAATATAACAAAGAAATACTAATAAAAAGAATATAATATATTAAAAGAAACATAATAAAAGAATATAACAAAGCGATAAGAATAAAAAAACAAATACGAATGCCGACCTCCGGAGTTAATTAAGGACCACGTGCACATATCTAGTCAGGATTCCCTTAAAAAACACGTGAGTGACACTGACAAGTTTTAATTCTAAATATCGGCCAAATAAACATATGTATTTATTGTGCGACATTCTACGCTATGTAAGGTAAGTTAAATTAAAATAACATACTTAAACTTATCACAAAATGTAGTACAAGGAATAATGTAACAATATTGTGGAATAACTTTATAAACAAATATATTATAGTATTAAAGCAGTTTTGATCTTTATGCTAATGTGCGATGCAGACACCTTGAGGCAGAGTCGCTGGCTAATTCAAACATATTTTATATAATAATTATGTTGTAAGTAAATATATCTCCCATTAGAAATAACCATTAATTTTAATCACTTCTTTACTTACATTCAGTTTATGAAGCCAGTTTACGTAATCATTCATTGGCCGGAGGTGCTGAGGGTGCGGAGGGCGAATACCCGACCTGAGCGTACGGAGGCAACCCTCCACTGTTTGCTTGCGGATACGGGGGTGGCGCACTCTGAGGGGTTGCAGACGGATACGGATACGGACTTCCACCGGGCATTGCATTAGCTACCGGATAAGGTGGAACACCACCAGGCATTAAATTAGCTGAGGGGTAAGGAGGATTTTGTGGGGGAGCTCCCGGATAGGGCATATTAGACGGCGATTGTCTGTGAGGAATTTTGAAACCGATGTCACCGGTGGAATTACGATACTTATTGTCTGTGGGATAAGGCGCATTAACGCCTGGGTACGGCGGAGGGTTATCCTGCTGATAGGCACCTTGATTTAAGTTTGGCTGACTTCGGTGTATGTTTTGTTGGGATCCATGGTGTACTGGTGTAGGTACTCGAAGTGCGTTTGAGTCTATTGTGCCGTCATTGACAGGTATGGGACGAGAGGGTAGCCTGTCAGCCATAGGGTGTACATACTCAGAGTTCAGGGTCTCCCTAAACGGTACAAGACCAAGACATATTTCTGATTCTTCTATCATGTCATCATTACATCCTGATAGAGAGACGGTAACCTGAAAACAAAACGTAGTTTAGAGTCCTATACAGTAAGTAAGTAAGCTGCGTATTTCGATAAAATTTAGGTTCGTAATCGAATAGTCTCGAACAGGTTGCTTACAGTAAACAATGAAATGTAAAAAAGATACTAAAGCTAGGTACAATGACAGACATACTGTATGACCCATTAAACAGCTTTTTGGTAACATTCTGAAGAACTGAAGTTCAATAATGTAACACATTAAAAAAACAGGTGGAGTAGAACTTCGTCTCACTTCGACGTCTGTTCGTCTGTTTTCTTAAGTCGATTAAAAAACTTACTCTAAAAAAATATCCAACATCGATAATACTGCAGTTCTCCAAATACGGTACAATCATATCGGGCACCACAATATCGCAGGTCATGTTTCTCTTACTATTCGACATTATTGCACCTCTCTTGACGGTGGCCAGCACTCTGGCTGGGACTTCTTGCTCCGAGGGTGGCTGTGTACTGTGGTACAGTTCTTTCTGTAATCATTAACATTTTTTTCATGATAAGTGACAACCGGTGCCCATAGACATTTGCAACTCAAAGAATCGTTAGTGCGCGTGAGGGATGATGGTAGAGGAGAGGGGGGAGTTGGGCCTCCGGTACCTATACTAACTCGGCATTATAATGCCTGCGCCTAAGCACGGGTCGCTCTTCCACGCTAAAAATATTACGACCCACTAGTTTTTTCTCGCTTTAATTATTGGTATTTTTCTGGGCAACATATTTATGTATCGGGATATTTTTTCTGAAGCACTAACAATGTGTATGTATGGAAGTAAAGGTATCAGTATCGCATTTCTAATATAAGTTAGGACTAGTTGGGATTTAATCGCTAACGTTTTAAATTTGATTTCTACCACTAGTTTCAACTTTTAACAGTGTCCTGAGTTTAGGACGCAGTCAGGAGTAAAAATAACTTTTAGATGTAGCTAATGACCACATCAAGTCAATATGACTGGCATGTGTCTCTTTCGTTTTTAAAACAAAAAAAAGTTAGAATGTAAATAAGTATTGACGAAAAGCGATCAAAAAGTTCCCGGTGTTATAAAAAAAAATGTTGTGAAGCACAGAATGCACTTGCAATGTGACACTTTACGGTGACAACTACCAAAGACAGTCCAAACGACAGCGACATAAAAAATAAATGAACGTCAAATAACAATTTCAAATATCGAATACCGGAAACTTTATGAGCGCTTCTCGTATAATTATGTATAGTATTATTGTGTAGTATTAATAAGAAATTTGGAGTTATATGTAAAAAAAAAATACCCACAGTGTTGGAGAAGCAAATATTATGTAAAGTTGATGTTACATTAAAATTAAATGACTTACTAATAAATTATTCAGAATTCTAATGATTAAATCTACCTAGGTATTATTAAATATGCGATCAATTTTACTTAAGTAAGTATATATAACGTTATAGTTAGTAATTTTAATTACTAGACAAAAAAGAAAACTATTATACATATTATTTGAATACGAATCTCTGACCAGATCTGGAAATGTAGACATAGGCATCTCCCTTAAACAATAGTAGTCAAACTAATATAGGTCCAATCGATTGCTAAATTGATCATTGTCTGATAAACAATCGGCAATTATTTTCGATGGCTATAGAATGGTTCTAAAGTAGCATTCGGTCAATCTGTGTAAGCAATATCGCTTTCTTTCTCTATATTTTCTATTTTCTACTTTCTTGCAATATACTCCCAATTTTCACATCTACTTCCCAATAAACCTTGACTGGAATATAATAATAAATAATAATAACTCCACACATCTCACACACGGCCTTCTGATCCCAAACTAAGCAGAGCTTGTATTATGGCAACCAGACTGTTGATAAACATACTTATTTATTTCTATATATATACATATTATAGATAAATTTAATCCAGACACAGAAAAAATGATCATGCTCATCACACAAATATTTGTCCTGGGTGGGAATCGAACCCACAACCTCAGTTTAGCAGTAAGGATCGCTGACCGCTAGACTAACAGACCAGCTATTATTTATTTTTTGCATGGGGGTTTCAATTTCGCTTCTGCCTAACCTCTACTCTTGTAAATATGAAAGTTTCAATAGAGTTTTGTCAATCACTCCAGAACGGCTAAACATAAGTGAATGCAATATGGTAGACATAGATTATAGTCTGGAATAACAAATAAGCTACTCTATCCATACATACATATGCTCACGTCTAAATCCCCTAAAGGATAGGCAGACGTATATAAAACACCAGCAAGTCGCAAGTAAAACAACTTACTGTTAAAATCTCAAACACCATCTTCGTTATTTCAACATTACTCTGGTTTTGTACTTGAATAGCTATGGGTATGGTCTGTCCAGGACAATAGCCGGTCACCGGCAGGCGGATCCGTACAGTCACAGCACCAGAATCAAAGCACCAGTTGCAGGGGCTTAACTCTTCCAACTCCATATCTACAGGTTCCTGTAAGTAATATAAATAGGAATTTATTCAAGTTGATAAAACTATGCTTGTGCTACTAGCAGTAGGAGTTAGTGGAATGTGTGCATTATAAAAAACTTTTGGCCAGCTTCTATTATGACTGTCCGCAACCCTCCTGAATGTAGTAGTGTAGTGTAGATGTTAAAACAGGAAAGAAGGAAGATAGAGAGACATGAAGAAGGAATACATGTAGAGCCTGCAATAAGACACATAGTGACGGTGGTAGAGTCTGGACCGGCTCGACCAGTGCGATACCACGGCCTCACATAAAACCGGTTTCGATGCAACGCAAGCGTTATGCTTACCCTGCCCCGAAATTAGGGAGATTTCCGGAGGCCAAACTCCCTCTCACCCCTCATCATCCCTCTCCTATTCCCCTATCTCTTCTTTCTTATCCCCGCATCCCCGAATCCGTCATCACCGTGAAAGGCGGGCAGCGCATCTACGACTTTTGACTTGCAGGTGTCCATGGGCATCAGGTGATCGGTCTGTTTGTTTAGTCTCTCAATAAATTGCACTGTAACTGCAGTAACTAGCAGAAACACCTGTTATTGATTGTATTGTATTGACGAGTGAGTGAGAGTACTGGAGGCTCAACTTCCCCTCTCCTTTAATCTCGTCTCTCGTCCTTCGCTCTTGCTCATTCCCCCCTCTTATCATCCTCAGAGGCGAGCAACGCACTTAAGAATCATCATTGTCAATGAGTGGCGGTTGTCACTTACCATCCAGTAACCCATCTGTTGGTCTGTCCTCTTATATAAAAAGAAAAAAACATAATAACCTGTTAAGGGCATAACAGGTTATTATGTTTTTGCTAAAAAGTGTGTTTAATACTTGTCTTCAAAACCATGACTATAACAGGTATTTAAACATTATTGATAAACCATAAACAATGTAGGAACACTCATATTTAAATAAAAAGCTTCTATGTGCTATGTGCTTTTATATTACATAATTATTCTACAAACTCACCTTCAAAGCAGGGTTTCCAGTGTTCAAATCTAAAGGTGCAACAACACTTATCTCTTTTTCCAACACTTCTCTCCGCATATCGGGGTACACCATAGTGGCAATGATTCTGTATGTTATGTTACCTTTTTGTCCTCTGAAGGAAGATGGGGCTGTAAATGGTATTTGGAATTTGAAGGGGAAGGAATGGTATGTTCGTGGTAACCGAGACATGCCTGCAAGTATAGAATTTATTTTTAATGCAAGTATTACTTTTAGATTGTTAATTCCACACATTAACAACTGAATCACTACTATTGTGAATCATTGGACCATTGGCACTAAAGAGAAGGTCTGCTCCTAAAATATTAATTAAAGCATATGAAGCCTTCATATACATGTGCTATTTAGTCAATTCTTATTATATACACACACATCTAGGTAATTCTCATCTTAGTAGAAGTATTGCATTTTGAAAGGACACTCAAGTTGTACAACTGCAATTGCCTTTTTTTTTCTTTTTTTTTTCGTGTGGACCACGGGTCATCACCTCACCGGAGCTGAGGATGAGGTGGTATGTCGGACTCGAACCGACTAAAACCACACGGTGTTCCGTCCAACTGGGTCTATTGCAGGGAACCCGGGATACCCTGCGAAGGAAGCCTTCGGGAGACCCCTGCAGACCTTGGCCACCTGATTGGTAGGTGACCACGCCGTGGACTTTGAGGGCCATACCCTCCCTTCACATTACCATGGCCTTGACCATGATCTCCAGCGAGAGGCTACCCACACCAATAGCTGCCACGAGATCGGCACGTTGCTGCACCCACGCAGGGCACTCCACCAAAGTGTGGAGTGCAGTGTCCTCGCGGCACAGCAGTTGTAATGCCTGGGGCCATTCTTTTTTTTATCTGATGATTAAGTTTGTCCAAGACCATTGATTGATTTTTGTTTATCTTGTAGTCCAAAATACACAAAGTTAGCTCATCAAGTTTTTATCACAACCTTTTGTCACAACTTATAAATGTGAAGCTGGGTTTTCAACAGTAGTTTACCTTTAGTGACTAAATAGGCGATACCGAAATATGTAGTATTTATAAAACATATTTACTATTAATAAATGTGTATGGCTTTGGTTTTAAAGTATCAAGTGGGTCAAGATGGCGCAGTATGAAAATTACTAGGCCATGGCAGAACAATGTTTGGGAAACACTGGAAAAGAGAGGGATCTAATAATTTTCTTGGGTTTGATATTTTATTAATAATATAAGACATGTTAAGGAAGCAAAATGTAATTATTAAATTGTGATAATCTTTCTTTTTTCCGATATTGTAATGTTAATTTAATTCTCAATTTCCTTCCACTTCTGTTGTGAAAATAAATAGTTGAAATAACTAAACATATATTAATAACTTTTATTTAAAAAAATACCATACTTTTTAGTCTATCTGATATAGCTTAAAGTGATTAGACCATCCTTAGTACTCTTAATTTGTGAGACACACATTTCATATTTCAACTGTTCTGTACTATTGGTGGACTTACAACAAAGAATATTCTAACTAGACTCAAAACAAATGTTTATATAGGCACTAGTAACTGCCCCCTAGATGCTAATAATGTGTTTGTTTGTCAACAAGTTGTATAAAACATTGAACACAATATAAATATCATCAATACACTTTAAAGTTCTCACAACTCACCTTGTCCTCCTGCCAAAGTCTCTGTGTAATTAAAATATTCTTCATGACCTTGATATTTAACCTCACTCCTCCGTTCCACACCATTAACTGTATCAATTTGAGTATAACTCCAAAGGACATTTGCTTCACCAACATATTGAATGTATAGCGCTAAAATCAAGAAAAGCAAAAAATATTGTTGTTTTTTACTGTAAAGACCTCGGCATATACAATCAAAATCATAGTTATAGATACCTACCAGAATAATTTAGCGGTTCTCTAAGGTCAAAAACTACGCACCCATTTATAGTCTGACCTGAGTAATAGACTGCAGGAATCTCTTCTAACCGAATAGTACCATTCTGGAAGCCTACGTCTGCCATTGTATAAGTTTAAGAGTCAATAGAAATTAGCAAGTTAGCTCTGTTATCTTAAAAAAACAACGCAAAAATCTCAAGGGTGATCAATATGCAAAAATCATACTGCATGAAAAGTATAACGCATAATAAAAAGATTCCAACTTTTGGTTAGGCGAATTAGGTTTCTTTTCTAGAACTGAAAAGAAGAAAAGACGTCACGATCGTGATAAAAGTAAATGATAAATTAATCGTTATAATTAAAGCACTAAACTACATCAAACTCTTGACGCCCCCCGCCCAGACCATGACACAAATCATTAGTGTTGTGTATCTCTTGAATGAGTGATGATCTAAAATATCTATATCACTCTCTCAGAGTAATTCAGAGTATATCAGTAGTTATAAATTAGCTCACTAGCTTAAGTAGCTTAACATCCGGCTATTGGTGTTGGTTATTGTTCGCATAGAGTATAGTAATATAGGTTGTTTGGTACGCGTGTACTTCTCACGAGAGTTAGTGAATAGACAAGGCTACAAGTCAATGCATGAGTGAGAGCGAGAAAGGTGCCTCTAGATTGCATTTTGCATTTAAGTTATCAGGGGAAAATACGGGTTAATTGCATAAACCCAAATTTTAACATTATGTACCTGTTATTAAAACACCACCATTACATATCACATTATTAAACAGTGTGAGCGGATCTTCTCCAAAGTCGGTTACATATTCAATTGTTAATCAAGTTATGACATAGTCAATATCAATACTTCATTTACATTTAAATTATTGTACATAGAAATTGATTTTGAAATCAGAGAACCTATTCCTTTAGCAGGTAATTATATATTTTTTGTATGATATAGGTACTTAGTACTTTTCCATTCTCCCTTTAAAAAGCAACGTCTACGTTGACAGTCCTACCAATTACGAAGGAAAATCAATATAGTATGCATAAATTTATAATGCATTGTCTTCAAAATTACGATAAGAAATTTTAGGAAAAACATTATTACCTTAATTTATGAGAAGTATGAGTGCAGTGGTTAAATGATACAGGTTACAGGTGAGTGATCTTAACGAGCGGCAGTGTGATGGAGTCAAAATTGAGCGATTTAGTTATTAAACTATATGGCAGGTGATAAATGAGCTAAATGAGCTAGATGAGTGATATATATTTTCACAACGAAATGATTACATGTATCTATCAGTTCAGCTCAGCGACACATTTTGCGCATCACTACTAGATACCCATATGCTAAACACTAAACAGTGATGATTTAAGAATAGGATTAGTGCTCTTCCGAAAATTAAACGCAATTCCTTACTTTGACGTTATTGTGACGTTTAAGTCTTTATCGTGCATATACTTGTCTACTCGCGATCACGTTGTAAAGTTAATTTCATAGAGTATAGTAATATAGAAACTTATTACCATGGGAAAGTTAGATGTAGCGATATTGAGATATTTAACAGCAGAAGATTTTCGAGTTCTAACTGCGGTACGGTTACGGTACATAAGTAAAATTATATTTGTTTTAACCTTCTTTGCATGTCAATTTATGTGCATTTTTTTAATTTTTAGGTGGAAATGGGGATGAAAAACCATGAGCTAGTCCCTGGCTCTCTAGTCGCATCTATAGCGAATCTCCGTCATGGCGGTGTCCACAAATTGATGAAGGAATTGTGTAAACATAGATTATTGACTTATGAACGTGGAAAACATTGTAAGTAGTAAGAATTAGTTACTCACATATGTAAACATTTAGTCTCACTAATTACTACTTGCAAGATCACAGAAAATTCCCAAAAAAAAAGTATATATTTTTATTTAAAAGCATTTGTGTTCATATGTTTAATTAGGTTTTATGATCAAATCAACCAATTGTTTAATAGAAAGATATATATTGAAGAAATGCATAATTATTTTGTGGTACAGTGGGCGCTCTTATTGTGTTCTGTAATCTCTTACAGGCGACTGTGGACTGTCTATAGTAATGAGTAAAATGTGGTAATATTAACCTACCCTAGCTATGTTTATAATTATGATTTTTTCAGATGATGGCTACCGTCTCACAAATTCTGGTTATGATTACTTGGCCCTCAAAGCTCTCACTAATAGAAAAATTATTGCTTCATTTGGAAACCAAATTGGTGTAGGCAAAGAGTCCAATATTTATACTGTAGCTGATGAAGATAGAACACCATTGTGTTTGAAGCTTCATAGGTAAGAAGATCTCTTTTGTTTGAACTCTGGAGCCTAGCAATTGTACAAGAAGTAGAATATGTATAAAATCAGAGATAAGTTAAATAAGGCACAATTAATTTCTGCTTCTGAACTAAGAAATATAGATTTAAATGCACTGAATAAATAATGGTTAATTCCTTGTTGTCAACACACGTGTGTAAATTACAGGAGTAGTCTGTAGGATTTTGTAATACTAGAGCTTCGTAATCGTGTATTGTTGTAGTAAATTCCAAAATTAAAAGATAAACTTAGGGGAATTCCTTTTATGAATATGAAAAAGGCGCGGAAGAGATCCCTAAAAAAGAGTGAGCTTACTGCTTCAGTCAATGGTTTCAACGCATGCGATGGTGCTTAGAAATGCTTAGAAAAGAACGGAGACAACTTTGAGAAGCAATAAAAATATTAAAAAAGCTTTTATATCATTCCATTATTTATTTCCCAAAAACGTTTAATGTGAATACAACTGTTCATTCCGAAATTGTATATTTCAGATTAGGCCGTACCTGTTTCCGGAATATCAAAGGCAAGCGTGACTATCATGCACACCGCAACCGTGCCTCTTGGCTGTACCTATCACGTATATCTGCCACTAAGGAGTTTGCCTACATGAAGGCCTTATATGACCGAGACTTCCCCGTTCCCAAACCAATCGACTTCAACAGACATTGTGTTGTAATGCAGTTGGTGCATGGTGGCCCCTTGTAAGTCATTTAATGTCTACCATACCATACCATTGTACATATTTATTAAATGGGAATTTATAAATGCCTTTGACAGTGACATTCTTAGGTTTCAAATAATATTTGATGCATTTGTGTACATCCAAAATTTTAGATATCATTATCAATCAAAATTAAGTTGTTAAAAAGCTATTGCATAAGGCTCAATCATTTTTTGCAATTTTAATTCATCATTTGTGATAGAGATGTACTTCATGTATCCATTTTAGGATTCTTATAATTTTTTTTTTTTACTTCCTAGAACTCATGTAACATCTGTAGCTGACCCTGAAGCTTTATATGATGAACTAATGAACCTCATAGTTCGTCTCGGTAACTGTGGAGTTATTCATGGCGATTTCAACGAGTTCAATATAATGATTGATGAAGATAACCATCCTATTATAATTGATTTCCCGCAAATGGTTTCCACGTCACATACCAATGCTGAACTGTAAGTAATTAATTTTGTATTAATATGAACGTTGACAGTATTGGAGAGAAGGACAAATATTATCCATCTCTCAATGACTAAACTATGTTTTTCGCATACTTCTAAAATATTTTACTCATTTATTCTACTCCTTTAATCAAAAAAACCAAGTAAATATTGGGATAATTGCTTGTATTAAAAACAAGTATGATAATATTATTTTTTACTATTTTCATGGGTTACAAATTGTTTTTACCAGCTAAATTATCAAGCGCCGATTGATAGTGCCTATTTTCATGTTAAGAATGTGAAAAATGGGCACTCTCAAAGCTTTATAACTACACTCACAGGCACAATTAACCGCCCACCTTGTATTTCTTTCAATTTTCAGTAGTCGGAAAATTTTGACCACATTTGATGGAAGTTATGTTAAAAGCAGCCATTAAGGTTAAATAAAATCACAAAAGTCTTTAAACAAAACCGTTTGATAAAAAAAAATATGCCAAAAATCGATTTTGCAAAAAATTTGCATGAAAACGTGATGACTTTAATTTTGAAAAAAATCGTCCGCTTTCTTTTTATTTAAATTTTAATAATGAGTATTACTACCTCGGGCCCTGATGACTTCTTGTAGTCGGTTTGGCAATCCATCTACGAGGTCTTGAATATCCGACTGAGGGATATTATGCCACTCCTCTATCGCAGCCGTCTTGAGCTCTTGTAAGGTCGCAGGGGCTGATATTGTTGCTCGAATACGTCTTTTTAGGTTGTCCCAAATGTGCTCAATTGGGTTAAGATCGGGACTGCGTGACGGCCATGGCAAAACTTGAATCCCGACCTCATCGAGGTATTGAGTGACGGATCTTGCGGTATGGCATCGAGCATTGTCGTGCATTAATTTAAAGTTTTCACCAATAAATGGTGCGAAAGGTATGACGTGGTCTTGTAAGACTTCCTCCACGTATCTTTGAGCAGTCACACTGCCTCTATCAAACACCACTAGATCGGTACGAGCCTCGTAAGAGATACCTCCCCAAACCTTTATGGATCCTCCCTGATAACCCACGGTTTCGATTATTGCACATGGAGCAAACCGTTCATTTTGGCGCCTATAAACACGCTGACGTCCATCTGGACCCCTTAAGGCTATTCTGCTCTCATCTGAGAACAGTACGTTCTTCCATTGTTCCGTAGTCCAGTCAGCATATTCTCGTGCAAAGGCAAGTCTTGCTCTACGATGCTATGCAAGCAGCTGTGGACCGCGAGCTGGACGAAAGCTCTCAGATTCCTTTCAGCCAGTTTTCTTCTTATCGTACGTTCACTTACAGTGACATTTCTCACCTCAAACAGACGTGTGCGCGCTTCAGTAGCGGTGCAAAAGCGATTTCTTAGCACGTTACTGACAACAAAGCGGTCATCCAGAGCCGAGGTGCACCGATGTCGGCCTTGACCTGGCCTTCTCGTGTATGAACCAGTCTCCCGAAAGCGTCTGATGGCATCCCGCACTGTAGTTCGAGGTACACCAAGCGTACGAGCGATGCGACGTTGGCTATACCCAGCGTCAGCTAAAGTCACTGCCCTAGCAGCACCAGTTGCATCCAGTGGCATTTTTTTCAGTCACAAACAATAATCGTACACTAAAAACTCAAATTAAACAATGTTCGTACACGATAGCAGACAAGAACAAGAAATGTAATCAATGTAACGTTACTGCAACAATGTCAAACAGAGACTAAATTCTAAAAACGCTTAGGCGATACAAGTTTAAGGGTCGAAATAAGGGTTTTTAAGTGTTTAGTTTATTGCTAAAGTACCCACTTAACTAAAAACAAAACAGTAGATAAGCCACAGTTAACATAAACAAACAGGGTGACGAAAAATATAGGATGGCGGTTAATTGTGCCTGTGAGTGTATAAGAGTACTTTATAAAGAATATACTATTAAGTAGAATGTTATATCTTTTACCTACAAACCTATGTACAGCTTGTTGATTAATTTATGTTTATTAAATCATTTTTGAACAGTTACTTCGACCGCGATGTGCGATGTATTCGCGAATTCTTTAAGAAACGCTTCGGCTACGAATCTCATCTGTATCCGAAGTTCAGCGATCTTGAGCGAGATGATGAACTCGACACAGAAGTCGCTTGCTCTGGATATAAGCGCACCAAGGACTTGGACAATGATTTACTAGAGGTAATAAATAACGCTTTCCAACATATTATATTAATATCACATTAGGCAGTAAGGAACTGTCAAATGTTTTAAAGAATTATGACTACAGTCGCATTCGCATATTTGAGTAGTAAATAAGATATATAATGCATATACTACACCGTGTTATCAAGAATCACACCGAAAGGTGTTATCAAGAATAAGGAACGTTATGTAAAGCCAAATAAATTAATGGGGAAATTATTTTCCTTATGTGGGTAGGTATGTTTTAAACTACATTTTACGTTTTTTTTTTTCAATTTTATTTGTAAAACCAAAAAAAAAAACCTAAATTGCCGAAGACGCTGATACTTACAATGCTTTACATTTAAATACTGTTATATTTGTTATTAAACTTAATATACTTAATATACTTACTATTTTGATCAAAAGGAAATGGGCATTGGTCTCCAAGTAAGTGATGAAGAATCTGATTCTGGTGATGAAGAAAACGTGGAGGACAAAAACACAAAATATTCAGAACAAGATCTAGAAGAGCTTAGAAAAGAAGTAGAGGCATCTATACAACATGACGAACAAACCACACTACCAGAAATAACAAGAAAAACTGTTAAATTGTCTATAAAAGATCAAGAAAACGTAAAATCAAATTGCTCTGAGGAAGTAAATCAACAAGAAGATGAAGAGGTACCCACTCTAGTTAAACCTCAAGAAGAAGAAAAAGAAGATAATAATGAAGAACTAGATAAAAATACACAAAAGTATCGATTGGCAATGATTGAAAAGGCGTTGTCAGATGTGCGGTCCATGAGAACTTACACTTCTGCTAGTAGCATAGCTCCAGAAGTAGTTAAACAGCAAGTAAAGAAGAATCTAGAAATAAGGCAGAAGAAAATGGAAAGGAAGAAGGCAATAGCGAAGGGAGAAGCTAGTGCTGTGACGCGACAAAGGAGAGATAATAGAGAGACAATAAGAGAAAGCAATGGTTTGTGGGGATGGGGCGAATAAAGCTATTTTATAAAAAAAACAAAATATTTTTTATTTACTGTAACATACCTATACTTCAACTGAAATATATTTTAATATTCTCTAATTTTTATACAAAGAATAGTATTTAAAATAATTTAGACTACGGCTCTGAGATTAGACAGCAGTTTTTTCAGGTGAAGCTAACATTTAGTAAATTAAAAATAAGTGATACTTATGGATATAATAACAGTTTAAGTCCAGTCTCAGTTAAGCTGTTCGCTTATATCTGTTCTATTATATCTTAAAAATATATAGAAGTATAGGTATTGAAGCCTCCTCATATCATCACACAAGGATAAACTATTGACAATTCCACATGACATTTTAAAAACATGCATAAATCGTGAAAATATTAATCACGTAGCATTATCTTTGTCATCATACTGAGACTTGGAGAATAGAAATCCTGCAGGCGTTGACGTTAGTTCCGTGCTCTGCGCCCAGTCGTGGTCTCGTATGTAAACCAGTTGCATGTGTGCTTCTACGCACATAATCTAAAATTACAATTCTTATTATTACCATAAACACTAGGACCTTACAGATAATAAAAGACGCATTTAGGGCGATGATAAAATATACCACACTGTGTGCCATCCTGCGCCTGACATAGGAGGAATCCGGGAACAGCTTTGGTAAGACATCCGGACCCCTCCTAGCGCCTGTTGCCCGCAACAGCGCGGGCACCACCTTCTGGTAACTCTCAATTAGGTAACGTCCAGGCACACCAGGACGTCGCCTCCTCGCGGCTGGCCATATGGCGGATGGAGGGAATTTACAAAAGAATACGCATTTCCTTTCTCATTTTAATAGTTGTTTTTACATTTCATATTAATTTGGTCATCTCAACACTGGACGTTTATTAATAGGTATATAAAGAGGTATGGCAGAGGGCAAAACAAATATATACATATTTTCTCCTATGTTTGTCAACTGGTTTTTTTTTTAAAGCTATTAAATAGTTTTAGAAAAAAAAAACATAGGCCACACTTTTTTACCAATATCTTAGGCGGAGCTCCGTCCGACTGATTTAATTCTTGATAACTTTATTACTTTAGGAAGGTACCTTGTATATACAAGGAAATGAAGGGTACCTATGTAGCCAATAGGTGGTCCTGTTCTGATGGTTCTTTCAGTCACAGAAAATGAAGGGTATTCGGGTAGGTGACCTTGGATACTGGGAGTTGTCGCAGCCCCCCTCCTCCAAGTTCCTCTTCCTACTCAATTTTTAAAAATCTTTCTTCACACCTTCTTTTCCTTTTCGAAACGACTACATTCCTAAGAAGAGTTGTCTTGCAGGCAGTCGGCCATAAGAGACAAGTCAATAGTCACTTGCAATGTCCACATTGCACGTATGCATTGCAACGACCCTAAATCAATTTGGGGCAAAACTAGGAAGATGATGTACATACCTACCAAAAAGCGTAATGCCAGGGCCAAAGTGTGCAGTTGCTATCGCAAAATAAGTTTTCCTTGAAGTAATAATGTTACCTTGCGTTTGTTCCCGGTGTATCCCAGCAATCGATATATGTATCCGAACACACTGGTCGAGATCTGGGACTCGTATACCGGCACATAATTGTCCTTAGTAAAGAACGGATAGTTCGAAAGTTCGTATGAACCGGATTGTATTGGACATTCTAGCCTAAAAAAAAAACTTACTTAAAATATATTACATTTGTGGGATTAATTAAAAGATAGCTGTGACAGTGTGAAATCACTTTTCAAATATTGGTTGTTCATGGTTATGTGAAAAAAGTTGTCAATGCTATCCCCCAAAGGAATGGCTAGAGTTGTATTGTATATGTACCTTTTTTTTCCGTGTGGAAAACCCCTCGGGCCGTCATTCCACCAGGGTTTTCGGTGGAACGGTGTGTCGGAATCGAACCGACTAAAACCACACGGTGTGCCATACTGCGCTTAAAATAGGAGGAATCCGGGAACAGCTTTATTAAGACATCCGGACCCCTCCTTGCGCCTGCCCGCACTATGCGGGCACCACTTACGGGTAACCTATCTATAAGCCGGCGTCCAGACACACGTAGACGTCACCTCCTCGCGGCTGGCCACTACAGCGGGTGGAGGGGAAAACCCGTCCCGACCACCCGCAGCCACACTCAGGGCGGCATGAGGCGCTGGTAAGCACGCCTCCGCCGCCTGGTTCGCCGGCGGCGGATTAGGTCCGAATGGAGATTGTCCTCCCGGACCCGCTCCGCCGCCTCCTTCCGCGAGATAACGTCCTCGCAGAAGGTTGGGGCAAACCGCAAGCGTGTGCTGAGCCGAGTCCTCATTACAGTCGCAGTGGTGACAGACGGGGTTCATTTCCCTCCTAGCGACCGAGTGCAGGTACTTCCCGAAGCAGCCGTGCCCGGAAAGAACCTGCGTCAGTCGGAAGGAAAGAGTCCCGTGCAGCCGCTCTGCCCATTCAACAATGACCGGCTGGAGCTCCTCCACGGCGGCAAAGCCAGCATGTGGAGCCTCCAGCCGGGACGACCAAGTCACCATTGTGGCTCGGCGAGCGGCCTCACGCCACTCGCGTACCTCTTCGGGCGGGGGCCTGATGCCGGCAACCGCCCGAAAGTCAGCCGTTCGCCGATAAACTTCGGCGAGCACTTCCGCCTCCAAATCCCCCGGGGGTGCGGTAACCGCGTATGGCTCTTACCGCCATAACTCTCTGAGGACGCCAGAGGCGTGCCCTATTCTGGGCGGTCAGAGCCTCCGCCCACACCGGTGCACCGTATAGTGCCATTGACCGGACAACCCCCGTGTACAGCCGTCTTGTTGCGACGCTAAAAGAACCAGCTTCCCGGTTTTCCAACAATCAGGAAAGCGTCCGGACGACAGGCTAACGTCGAACACCTATCTGAGGTGGTCCACCATGTCAAGGGCCAAGGCCAAGACTCGGGCAGGGATCCCGTCTGGCCCGGAGGCGGTGTTCTTGGAACGGATCCGTAGAACAGCCGCCCCTACCTCCGCCTCCGTGACGGTTGGAGCATCCCCCTCCGATAACTCCCCGTCGTCAATGGCCAAAGGGGCCATCGACGGGGGTAAGTGCTCCATCCGCTGCGGGAAAAGGCCCTCAACCACTTCCTGCAGGAAGCTGGGCTGGAGAGTCTTAGTAAGGGGGGGTGCAACGCGCGGAGCTTTTGTCGCGCCGCACGATAGGGGCGTCCCCAGGGATTACGATCGAGACCCTCCAGCATCTCCTTTCTCTTCGATTCTTTGGCACGGCTAATGGCCAGCTTCAGAGTTTTCCGTGCCTCTCGGTATTCTTCATGAAGCTGGTCCTCTTCCCCCTCTTCGCGGTGACGCCGACAACTGCGGGTGTAACACCTCTGGGCACGAATGCAGGCAACGCGGAGGTCCGCCAACTCCTGGGACCACCAGTAGACCTCTTTCCTTGGAAGCCGACCTTTAACGCGGGGCATGGCCGCATCGCAGATCTGCGTGATCGCATCACGAAAGCGGCCCGCCCCTATGTCCACCTCTTCGGTCGGAGGCTGCGGAGACAGCCAGGAGTAGATGATGGCTGCCTCCTCCAATAGATCCTTATCCAGCTTAGATACAGCCCACCGCGGGAAGCGGGACGAAAGCCGTGCCGTGTGACCCCTGTGTGGGGTCCTGGGTCCGGGAGAGCTCAAATCGGATATAAAGATGATCCGAGAGCGTCTCAACCGCTTCCAGGGCACACCAGTTCCTTACTCGTGCGGCGAGAGCAGGGGTAGCGAACGAAAGGTCCACTATCGACCCCCCCCTCTGGGGAACCCCAAGCAATGGAGTTAGCGTTGAAGTCCCCCAGCACCAGGACGTGCCCAGATGCCGTATCGAGGTCTCTAGGTTGTTAAGGAAGTGAAGTACACACCGTATATGGTGATACCCCCCCATTCGGCAGCAACATATCCAGGACCCTTGTCTCTTAGCGACAAGGGCTGAGAATGAGCCACCGTGGAGCTGACGACTGCCACAGAGCTGTCCCGGTCACCCAGCCAATTTGGACGGGGAGGAACGTAATAAGGCTCCGCGGCTACGGCCACTCCGATGGACCACTCCGCCATAGTTTGCAAGAAAAGGTCCTGCGCACTGGCGCAGTGGTTAAGGTTCGTCTGGACAAGGAGGCTGGAGTCTTGGTCCATTATTGGATCGTCTCTATAGCCTCCTCCATGGGCGACGATGACAACGCACGATTGATATCAGAGGCAGCCCGGGCCGATTGGCTAGCCACCGATATTTGCGGAGTAGTGCGGGGAGGCTTGCAGCCACTTTTCCCCATCTGGTGATTGGCTGGCAAATTGCCGGCCGCACACGCTGGCAGTGAGCATTCCGCTGCTCTATGCCCCGATCGACCTGGTGCCTACCCTTATGTGGTCCGCGTTGCACTCGGTTTTCTCCCGAATTGCAATCCGGACATCCTCGACCGTAACGGAGTCGTCAAGACCCGATATGCGTCACTCCGAGCACTTGGTGGGCCTGGCGACCTGCACACCATCCGTCGCAGCAAATACTCCCCACAGTTTCTCCGCAAGGTCGTCCGCCGTCTTTGCACCTTCGGCCCCGGGGAACTCCAGCACTCGAGCTCCCGTCTGGGCCAGCCTCACACCTGAGGCCCCGAATTGAGGACCCAGGCTATCCCGGACCCTCTTGAATACGGCCGCGTAGGATAGCCCGTCGCTCGCCGCCTCCGCTGACAAGGTAACCACCACATTGTACATATATGTACCTAACCAGGTACCATTGTACATACATATATGGGCCTAAGTACCTGCTTTAACCTGTGACTATGGAGATTTTAACGACAGTTGCCGGTTCTAAATTGGACAATGATCTCTATGCTACTCAAAGTTTATTAAAAGGGCTTTTTTCTGCATAACTGACCGACATCTCACTTTTTTATATATATACAAAAAAGAGTGTGAGAGAGGTGTATGTGTATACATATATATGATACTATTAAACATTAACAATACAGAAAATTGAAAAAAGTTCAATGTCAATTTAGTTCTTTCGCATCTTAGGACGGACATAAGGGCATGCGACGTGGACGACGTCATCGAGTTACTGCAATTTCAGGCCCCATTTTGATTTGCGGTAACCCAGCTCCCCCGCCTTATCCTTTTTCCTTACCCCAATTTGCGTTTTTCTATGTCCTGTCTGAAAACAATTGCATGCTCCAGAACCCCAAAACAACAATAAATAATACAGCTAATTAAATATTTAAGAAATATAGAACCCGAATGCATTATAAAGTTCCTCTCAATTATATCGAATTCTTAAACCCCATGTCACTCCCACTATTTAGGTACCTGAAATGTCGAAATCCATCCAGCCGCCTAGGCTTTAGGCCTGCCAAAGAAAAAAGATCATACATAGAATCATATATGCATACATACACTCAAACAAGTAGCCATTTTTCTAAATAACATAGGGTTACCACGCTCTGGATGTCTTAATAAAGCTGTTCCCGGATTCCTCCTATTTTAAGCGCAGCATGGCACACCGTGTGGTTTTAGTCGGTTCGATTCCGACACACCGTTCCACCGAAAACAACGGTGCCAGCCTGAGGGTGTTTCCACAGGAAAAAAAAAGGGTTACCACGCTATACAATTCGACTGGCCTTTTTGTTTAGTGGTTATTGATCCAGACGGCTGGGTCGTGGGTTCAATTCCTACACGAGAGAAAAATTTGTGTGATCCATAAATTGTCCCGAGTCGGGTGTACTTTGTGTCGGTTATTTGTGTTTGTAAAAAAAAACACGAAAGTAATATACGGCAATTGTCTTAAAATTCCGGTCAGGTTAAAAAAGGCCTAATAAATGAATCCTCACCTAGGGCTCACGTAATGGAATAAATTGCTATAGATATGCTGTTTATTGTCACCATCGTCACTGCAGCCGTTCCGTACCAGGTAGAACGACTTGAAGTGGTCGCACGTGTCTCTGTTGCGAATATCCAGGCACTTTTCAACCATTAGCTGAAACATGAAGAATCAATTAAGTTCTATGAACGTGTTAATTAGATACCACTACCAAAATAACGATATTGGTAAAATCTTTTCTTTTATGAAATAGGGAAACAGACAATAGACGGCTCACCTGATGTTAAGTGACAACCTCCGTCTATGGACACCTGTAACTCGTCGTAAGTGCTCGTCTGTGAGGATGATAGTGGAGGGGAAAGAGGAGAGGCGGGGTTTTTCCTTCGGTACCCACATTCAATCGGGTCTGAAGGGGTCGGGTCGTAGAGGCTGCCCACGGTGTGGTGTACTCTCACCGCTTCAGTGTGGCAGCGGTTCTCATCGCCATCAACAGCCAACTGTCGAGGTTGCTACTCCGGCTGGAGAAACGACAGTGTAAGCTAGCTAGTGTCATCACTGGACATGGTTTTTTATGGAAACACCTTTTAGCCATAGGTGCTACGAACAGCCCACTGTGCAGAGCATGCATGGAAGTAGAGGAAACAGCAGCTCGTATATTGACGGACTGTCAGGTAACATAAAATGGTTGCTGGAATTCTGCAGGAAGTGAGGGTGGCTATAATAGCTTTTATTCCATCCAACGCAAAATACGCAGAAATAAATACACTTCGACATGGAGTTGCGGAAATCTGCCCACGTAAACCGAAACCCAAAACCTATCTATGGGATGGTTGTATTACTCAGGTGGAGCCGGCCTAATCATGCCTAAACACGGCTCTCCCACGGTAATCTACATAGAAAAATCTGGTAAAAAAAAATAGAATATTACTGTATAAGTACCTACACGGGCTTGAAGCCGTCAATATAAGTTATTTTATGTAAAACATTTAACATAAGAGAATGCCCAGACTTCCCGGTGTCAACCAACTCAAGTTACAGGGTAGGCGACTGACCTGCTTGAGCTTTTTCTTACACTCCTCAATCCATCCGTATAAGCAATTTCCCTTTATCCGTCCTCCTTTTCCCTTTTAGTATGCTCCTAATTTATATATATTCCTATTCAATTCCCAGAGCCCGTAATCTTGCCCCTAAAACGTAAATGGGACTAGATTATAAGCATCAAAAAGTGGGTGTCGTATATGCTTCTACCTATCTCTTCGGGTATTCAAGAGCGAGTATGTATGCATGTATAATGCCGCGAGAAAATGGATTGTTGATAGTCTCCACTAGCTAAACAATACTGATTGGAGAATACCCATGTATCTACATATATCTAGAGCAAGACACTTTAATGAACACTTTAGACACAGGATCATATCAGTTCTTTGACGTAGAATTATAAACAAGTCAAATTTATAAAAAGTAAAAAGCCCGACTGCATATTTACTTATTTTTTCTGCCAATGTTATCTCACACAGACTGTTAAGACGATTAAAATAACACATCACATATTGAACTCCATCAAGGCGTCATGTCATGATAAACAAACTTTAACCGTACAAGCACATGTACTCAAAAACACTCTTTGCGCAGACAAATAAAAATTAAAACCTTAATTTTCCACCCGTTCTTGATGTCTACAGTGATATTGAGCGTCCCACTTAAGGTTGAATCGTACGTCTGCGTTGATATTTTCAGTTCTGACACCGATATGATATCCAGTTCTTCATCTTCACACGGCCCTACGCGAGTCACCAACAAGTGTGTCGGGGCTGGGGAGCTTTTAATCAAAATCAACCAAACAAATGCAAGAAAAGTTCTAAACCATAGTGCCACCATATTGGAAATTGTGCTACTGTATTTTAATGTTTTATTGTTATGAAACGCTACTGGTCGATGGGATTCGGTTATAAAGCGGAGATCACATCATGATGAATTTTTAATGTATTTTTAATTTCAGATTTTTGCACTTTAGGTACCAGTTCATTGAATGTGTTTAATGTTGTAGAAATATTAAAAATCGTGTCTTGTACAGATTACCAGTTACAAATTTTCTGCGTAAATATCATATAAAACTATGTATCACATACATATACTATACCTACGATTATTATTTATTTTTTTGGGACTTTAAACTTCTGGAGTTTTCTAGGAACAGGATCAAATTCCGAAAAAAACATTGGTACTATAGTCTTTAGATGACTTTGTATAAAAAGATATATCTTAACGAAAGCAGTTTTTTAAGTTTTTAACACGTTTTTGTTAGCTTCACTCATAGGCCTTATGGCAACTAACTAAGTACAAATATTAATAAATCTTGTTTTTAAGTTAGTTTTTTATTGAATATATATAACATATAATTTTTATTGAATATAACATACTTATAATTGTCGTATCGAAATTTAACACGTTTTTATGTTGCTAATTGTTGCTAATCTTGCTAATTAAAAAAAAGACAACTCCCGCACTAAGATTATTTTCTGTGTCGCGGGGGACTTAACAAACATTCAAACAACGAACACAAAGAACACCCACAGTCAGAACAACAATTTGAAGATTTACACATAGTGTTGTCCGGTGCGGGGATCAAACCAATAACACTCGGCGCGGTAGTGTAGTGGCGAGGTGACCGCTATAACTACTACGCCATCAGCCATCACTGATAGGCCTTATAGCAACAAACTAAGTACACATGTTAATAATATTTATTATTTATTATTATTATAAGCACATATACATATACATACATACATACATCGTGAGTCAGAAAGATGGCAGAAATATGTGGTCAAATTTAGAAGCGTTTCATATATGAAGCTTCAAAAGTGATTGATTAATAAATCTTAAAAAAAAATAATTTTGTTGAACTGTTCGTAAAATAATTTTCCTGGTATGTGTACACACACACACACACACAAGTAACATTTTATGAATTTTCTTGTCATTTTCAAAGATAAATTTTAATTTTTTATGCAAACGTTTTCGGAAAAATCCCGATATATGTAGTTCGTTCGTTGGTATCGTTGGTACTAGAATAACTATAGAGTCATTAAAAAAAATAAATACACGTGATATCTCACTACACCCCCCTAAAGACCTTGCAAATCAGTAATACCCATTATATAATATGTACCAGTATATCCTCGGATTGTAATATGTCCCAATTAATTCCTTAATTATAACATATTTAATAGAAAAAATAAAAAAACCTGGTAGGTTATACATACGATACAAGGTCACCTAATAATAACCTGTGACAGATAAATATTTGTTTGAGTGTTTTACACAATAACATAAAGTTTTTTTTCCTTAAAGACAACTCCCGGCCCTACGGCCTTCGGATCAGCAGTCAGAGTCACTGACCGCTGGACCAACAGGCCAGTCAAAGTTACTTATAATGTGCCTAATAGTAATCTCGAATCTTACAGTTCACCACTCCCATCGGCTGACGTACAAACAGACACACCTCCACTTTACACATATGTAGTAGATCGTAATAGATTAGAATTGATCCCATTTAGAATACTTCACGTCCTTCATTACGAATACGATAAGACTGAACGATAGACCGACTCGTTGCGTCCTCTACTTGATTCAGTTGTTCAGTAAAAGTCGACGACTGTGCACGTCCAAAATGGCGACAGATAATTTGACCGCAATGTTATACAAACCCAAGGATTTACAATTGGTACGTACCTTTCAACTTTAAAGAATTATTTTTTTTGTCTTCTTATAAATTCGTTTAATTTCATGGTAAATCAATAGAGAAAATATCCTTAATAAATACTATAAATTCCTTTACAATAATGATGGCGCGAAGTTGGTTAGGTACGTTTGTCACATTTAAGTGATATATTTTCATGTTTCCTACTGATGTGTATGTACATAATCGATAGACTTGCCAACGATGTTAAAAGTTTATTTCACGAAATATTTGATATATAATATATTGTTGAATAGTGTTAAAATTGTCTAATTTATTAACATATACAATTTATCTTTATAGAATATATTCCTTTCATTTTGTAAATATGTACTGACTTATGCAAGAAGGATAAAAGCTAGAGATTTAATATAACTGATTTTCCTGATATTTATTACATTACGAGTGATGTTTATCAAGATAAAAAAAAACTCGTGATTTTTCTGCATACAGAAGACACTTTTTGCGTTAGTAGTAGTTAGTTAATGCTATGCATTTCTTTTGTAAGTCTTATGAGAGAAGTCATTCTCTTATACTTGCTATTACAATCTATGATTATATAATAGGGCTGAAGAGTTTTTGATTGATGGTTTTTTAACACGCTAATCTGTACCTATCAGTCTGATTTAAATGATTAATATAATATTTTATTTTGTTTAAAAACAAAGTCGCACTAAGAATTATTCCTTTTTCGCGGGAAACAACAACACACACAAAACAAACACAAGGGGAATATACAAACAACGGACACAATGAGCACCCAGACTCGGAAGCTCGGAGCTCAACAGTCAGCTACCTAATTTTTAGCGTCTGATAGAGTTCGGGAATAATATAGATTATAAAACATCCCGCTGTGACCCTCAGGATTGGTGCAATGACCTCAAAACATAGATGCTACTTTAGGGAACGGCTAGTCAAGCTTTAAAACCTAGGTCTAAAGTCGAGGACTTAAATTATAGACAATATACTATTTCACGAGTGTTGTCTCTTATTTAATTTATTTGGCTCACCGACGATTAATGCATAACACATCGAATAAACTTATAACATAGTGTAACAACTTATTACAGGTAATCACATCATGCATTACTTATTACATAGTTCAAAGGTCACCCAAATCAACCCAAATATCAGTTGTATTCTAAAAAAGTTAAATTGAAAAAACGAATAGACTTTAACAATAGATGCACATTCCTTGATAAAACGTTTGTATACTGTTGAATATGCTATTGATATCCAGTCGCTTATTGAACTGACAATTTGGTGGGCCCAATTAGCTTATTGGTTTTGTCATGATTGACGAATATATCTGCCGTGTGTGCCATACGGCATGTGAACGTCAAACGCCCTTTATGAACCGTGTCATACACGGTTTAAGACTGGAGGATATATAATATAGATAGATATATAAATAAGTTAACATTGCTATTATGTGTAACAAAACATTTTTTCAAAGGGTAAACTTCTTACGGTATGTGATATGAAAGAGAGGGCTAAAACTTTTTTGTGCCCCTAAGTGCTAAAACACAGCCAACAAACTTCTAAAACAATCAAAATGTACATAATAATTATATTATTATTTCAGATAAAAATTATAGTCATCTAAGATAATATGTATTTTATTATACGTGTTATAACACTAAGAATAAGTTGTAATCTTTAAATTATACAAGTTTTAGATAATGTTTTCTTGTCTCGATCCTTTTCTAGAATATACAATTAAATTAATCAAGGTTCATCTGCGAAATTGAACCGTTAATTTTTTCAACATAAGACTATGCTCCCTTTCTTAAGCATATTTATAAACTCAAAAAACCCAGATACGAAGATATGTGTTTGAAATAAAATTAAGTATGTAATTGAATTTTAATTAATTACGTATCAAATGCAGAAGGCCCTAATATATATTTATTTGTTTTATAGACAACTTTCTGAGTAATTACGGCATTATTTATGATAGGTATACATGAAAAACAATTGCCGATTACAAGCTTCCACATTTAAATAAATATGCAAAGATATTTTAGGAAATCATAAAACCAACGTAGACAACCGCCGATACACTGTCATCGTCTTTAGAATATTAAATGACTTCAAGTATTTTAGAATGTTTTACTTCCACAGGTACAAACTCCGATACCAGATATAAACGACGATGGTGAGTAAAACACTGTTCAAACATTTACTTAAAACATTGATGTTGAGCTCAAATTTACATATGTTTAGTTTGTGATATTTCTTATATTATACTAATACGAGTATATAAAGATGTTCCATGCAAGCCATGCTTAGGCACGAATGGGCCGGCTTGGCCCACACCACCATACCACGACCTCGCAGAAAACCGGTTGTGACTTTCCCCGAAAGCAGTGAGGTTTCCGGAGGCCCTATTCCGTTCTCTTTTTTTACTCTTATCTGACCCCCTTTTCCAATCTCCTCATCCCCCTCTTTTTCCTTTCCGCGCACTTACGACTCTCGAGTTGCAGGTGTCCATGGACGGCGCTTGTCACTTACCATTAGGTGACCCGTCTGTTCGTCTGTCCTTAATAATATAAAAAAAATATATAATCAGAGTATAAGTTATATAAGTCAGGGTCTCAACCTATGTATGACACGAACTGGCTGGTGCTGGGAAGGTCGAGCCCTTTAACAGAATCAAATAATTTATTTGCTAGAGGTATACTGTAGATCATACAATTTACGGAACAGGACCACCCCTATCTTCCACCAAGGGATTGGACTGTTATCTTTCAGACGGTATATAGTCATACAATACCCCGATGAATGCAATAGAATGCCCCCTAATACGCGAGAGACACTAAATTATGATTAGGTAGCAAAAATGTTGGCGTTAATTACATGTAACCCGTCGGGGATACTTACTTACCTACTTATTATCACATTTTTACCCAAAAATCAATAGACTCTGATTCTAAAGATTCTAATTCATAACACGAATATTTAAAGGAGCTAGCATGTACTCTATCGATAATAATAATACTTTAAGCTATTCGACATTGTGACGTTTCAATGTCATATGTCTATTCTTTGATATACACACATATGTATATACCTAAATTGTTGAACTAGTGGTTAATATATTCATCCATGCGGGTTAAGCCGTTACCTTAACTATAAAGATAATTATTGTAACCGACTACGCCAGAGGGCGGGTTATGTTTTTCGGGTGACAGTATGTATGTATGATTCTTTGTCACGGCCTAGAGCTTGAACGGTTAGATGGATTTTGACAAGTGACAAAAAAATAAAGGAATAGCAATGCAGTCAGGTTTTATATATTTTAAAAACATTACTTGTATGAAATTAAATTAATTAATAATTTTCAGAGGTACTTCTACGTATGGACTGTGTTGGTATTTGCGGCTCTGACGTGCACTATTGGCAATCTGGTGCTTGCGGACACTTCCTCCTCAAAGAACCTATGATCATGGGGCATGAGGCATCAGGTGTCGTCGCTAAGGTAATGTTGTAAAAGATTGAATAATGATCTCTCTGTTTAACCTACTTCAAAAAGAGGAGGTGCCATGTTCGATTGTATGTAACTTTTTTATGTATGTTTACCTATTTCTCCGCCAACTGTAGAACAATTTTCAAAATTATTATTTTATTTGAAAGAGTATTTCTGCTTGGTCCTTTTATTACCTAATCAGGATTTGATCATGCGATACCTGGGAAACCGAGGTAAATTTTAATCTTTATGTCACTTAAAAGGTTTTCCTATAATTTTAAAAGCTACTAAGATCTCGCGTCTCATGTTGCTGATATTTAGGTGGAAGGTACAATTCTCTTAAAATGCACCTATTTACGATTGGAAGGAATTAGAGGGCTCAATTTAGGCGGTTATTTACTTGGCACTAAATATTATTTGTTACTAAATTATCTTCGTTTTGTGTCATGTATGTATATTTTACTATCATTTGCAAACAATTCAAACTTCATATTCTATACTAATATATATTCAGAACATGGAGGGCATAAAGTGCCTTTTACTAATAAAAAATTAGTTTTCCAATGTGATATCAGAATTCATGAACTAAATTAAAACCAACACGATCGAAGTCGCTCTCTAAAATATATATTTTTTCTTTTCTTTTCTTTTTACAAAAGACAACTAAAAAACAAAAGATATATTCTTTATATTTAACAACATTAAGTACTTCTTTAAGTGTGTGATTCTCGGTTAAGTATAAAAGGGTCACCCCATCTCACCCTACGGAAGACGGCAATTTTGCTTGAACGTAGATAGGACTGTATTATGGTTTGCAACACATCGGTGTGTTAAGACGCCTCTGCCTACCCTACGGAGATATAGCACTGAGTGTACGTAATTATATGTAAGTGCTTCTTTTTACACTGACATCCATATCCATCCATGCTAAATATAATATCTACTTAATCAATATGCTTTTAGCGGAATTAATAACAAATTACTGACTTAAAAACTCAAGGTCGACATCATCTCTTGTTGAAATCCGGTATTTGGAATTTAGTATCAGACAGTGCTATTTTGATTTGGAGGTGTGTACAACACGCCCACTGTGTCGAGACGTCATAACGCTTGTTTGTACGAACTTGACCTCGAACTTAACATCATTTAATATATTCGTAGTAGGTGCATAGTAACACTCGCAGGTTACCTTTACTAGTACGTATTTACATACATATATATACTCACGATTGCGTCCCGGAAGGGGTAGGCAGATGCGTAAATAACACTCACGTTTAGCCGATTATGTTATATTTACGTAATTGGGGGCAAGCGTATTTACGTCACGCGAGAGTTCATTTTTGGGAATGAATGGGTTAATTTGTAGTATATATATATTTTTTCATTTTTCTTTTTTTAATATTGTCAGGGAAGGAAGGATAGACAGAACAGATAGATTGGGGAGTCAGGGTCGCATACATGCAACTCGAACTGTCTGATACCTGGAAATCCGAGACCTCTTAGTAACACTATTTAGTAGTACGTATTTCTACATTTAGATAGCATAATTTTGGTGTATCTTATTTCGTTTCCATTGCTTATGATTCTATGCCCGTTGGTCTTCATATTTATTTATTTTAAATGGCAACATTAAATATACATTTAAATTAAGGTTATTAAAATATTATAATTTGTGGAGATTTAGAAAGCATAAAAATTTATTCTTTGTTTTAATATTTTATTAGTTAAAAATCTGCGTTGAGCACTTGAATTCGAAATAAATAACACACTTATTCTGTATCTGTATCTATGTATAAAAAGATAATATTTAACATTTTCATATAAAAAAAAAACTTTACTAAATTTGAAACAACACTTAGTACATTTGAAATTAAACCAATGATAAATATTTTTAATTTTCATGAGAAGAAATCGATCAGACTAAGTCAGTCGTGAAGCTAGTTGCCAATACACATATCCTATGAAGAAGAACAGGCAAGGAACTCCAAGGACACTCTTTTTCAACCAGACTCTTGACAACTATTGGTGGATCTAAATCGAACCCACGACCTTTCCCTCAACAATTCGGGCAACTTACCACTAGTCCAATAGACCATTCAACTGCCAGTGCCAAGAAATTACGAAGAACAATTTTTTGTCTAACCTATTACGGCAAGAAAACCAATGTGCATTGTTGTAAAACACGAAAGATGTTTTCGCCTTTATAGCTATGTAGGTATATGTAATTACCTTATCAGCAATGGAATATTTCAAATATAATAAAATCTAATCTTACTTATCTGTTTATCATCTACGAACCACAAGTTTGTAAGCCATATAATATTACATCTGCTAACTATAGCAATCAAATGAAAATTATCCAACATGTGAATAATTTTCTTGCACGCTGGCAGCTTTTAGAATAGGCCAATAAGGAAAGTAGCCGATGAAAACATTATTTAAATATCGAATTACGAACTCTTTGGGAATAGGTAGATGTGTAATGAATTCATATGCCAATTGTTGTTACAAATTGGCGGCAATTTAAAAACTTTCTGTAGTGCATCGAAAGTGATTTGACTAGAGATAATTTTGGCTAAACGATTTATTAAGACTTTCGTTGCAGTCTTATTCAACAACAATAAATAAATTAAATACCCTCTATGCATTTAATTTTTCTTACATTAATACAATTTTATATAATATATAGATAAGAATCACATGTTTAGGTAAACCTAATCATTTATTTTACGTCATAGTGCCATAGACATCGTCATATGTAGACTCTTTATCAATCGCTATTATTTATAGATTTTATGTTATGATAAAACAGTCTCATTGCTAATTGTTTACTGAACTGATCATAGGCATAAATGATAGAACATATATGCTTGATTGATATCTTAGAACAATCACGATAAAGTCACCTTTAAAGTAAAAAATACAAACAAGTCAATTCTTTATGATGCCAGACCCCAGACACACATACATATGTATATACACAGATAAACTCGTAATTATAACACCTCGTTTTTATGTCAGAGGTTAAACAACAACACGTGGTTGCTAAGCGAGATAACTGTAACGACCGTACTTATCGCACTCACGTGTTGTTTCACTCAGTTTCAGCTCCAACCTCCAACTTTGATATAAAATCTATGACTTTGACTTTTTGTTATAGGTTTCCAGTGTTCGCTAGTTTACTTATGACTATTTTTAAAGGAATACTAGCAACACGGGTCATAATACTTATATCAGGAATATTAACCTTAAAGCTAAATGCTTGTTATGAGTGGGTTCACAACGGTACTGCACTGAGTGGGGAACGTCCGCGCAACCACTCGATTGTAATTCTGGCGTCTTAGCAATTACACTACCACTGATTATGAAGAATTGATGTGGCATTCTCCGCTTTGCTCCCATATAAGTTATTTACAGTTGCAGTTAGTTACCAATATTTATGGATAAAAGGTTCCCCACGTTCTTTCCTGCACCCCAGGCAAGGTGTACGCAACATTTTATGATGAGCGGTTTTGTAGTTTAGACGTCATAACAAACAAGCAAATAATCTTAATACTACATTTATAATATTAAGTAAAATATTTTCTGTATACAGCTTAATTTATATGATGAAATTAGTGGAATAAAACTGATTTCATGACATTAATTTGACAAATAAAAACACGAGTAAACATTTAAGTTTTACAACGCGTTCATTAATGTCATGAGACTCATTGCACTATAATGTATTCGCGCTATGTGCAATATTTTGTTAAAACTGGTGCCATGCAAATCGCGTCAGAAACTGTCGCAAACCATAATCCGAACGATAACTGTTTATTTCACGACTACCTAATTGACTTAGTTTATTACATAATACGTTTTTCTTTGTAGATTTAGTCAAATGTAAATATTAAGAACCTACCTTTGGTATAATTTATTACATATGTATATATTCCAACTTTATCTCTGAAGGGTAAGATACAGCCGTCTTACTTAGTTCCTAGTTAAGATTCGGCAAATATCTGTTGAAAGCTCCAAATTTTGAAAAAAGTTGGTTCGCCAAGATGTTAGGTAATGACTATGGGGATATACTATGGAATTTGTCACGAATGTTCTTTTCCTGAGTACCATCATTTTGAAAAAAAAATGCACTCCGGGAGTGCCGGCAGAAGTGAAAACTTATTTTGGCGCGTTAAACATTTTTTAGATGGGTACTAGGGTTATTGGTCTAGTGGGTAATGAATTGCATTTTAGTTATGAATTGTATTTTATTAATTATTAGAAACTTTAAAATATATTTAATATTCTTTTATGAATTATCTTTAACAATTTCGACAACTCTTACATCATCATCATTATCATTATCATTTAAATTATTACAATCTAAACTAGAAACTATAGGCTCATGGTAACTAAAATAGGAAATAAACAATTTTGTATCGAAGTTATTTAAATAATTCGTGAATACCGCAGCAATTGTACTTTTATATCTCGTTGTGCTAATATTGCGTTGATTGGACATATGCGTCTCGTAACGGTGTCGCGAGTCCATAGATTTTATCTCATCTAAAAATATGCGTACAGCGCTAAAAGAAGCTTTCACTTCAAAATATCGTTATGTGTATACACGATATACTCTTGGATAATGATAACTCTTAGATGTACCTATCTAAAGAGAAATTAATTCTGAGATTATCACTTGAAATGTTTTGAAAAATTTATTTTTTACGTAACTGATTATTTAATAAATAATTATCAGTCACTATGACTGTTGTTATACTCGGATTAAATTTTATATCGTGTAATATTCCGTCGACTATCTCTTAACAATTCACATGTAATAATATAATATCATTAAATATATTTATCATCAAATAGTAACTCGAGATACGAAGAAATGTACGTAGTGCAGATAACTGTATAGATACAATAAAAGAAACCATTATCATATAAATTAATAACTCCTGTAAGAGGTGTGGTTAAATATAATTATAATTATACTTACATAACTATATTATAAAGTGTATTACTATATAGAACAATATAACACTATTATAAATATATAATTATACTTGCCAGGCTATACACTCACCTGTATCATGAGCGTATGTGCTATGTATGTAATCAGAATTTATCTGAACCTCAAAGCGGTAAGCAGAGGCGTATAAACGCCCACTTTTTGTTAATCGAAATATTCCCTGAGTTGCCTTTACATAACAGAACAAACAAAATGCATTAAAAATAAACGGATTCGATATATATATGCTAAACAACAATCAACGATTGAAAGTCAACAGTTTACGGCTTGATAAGAAAATGTATACATATATATGTACATATGACGCTTATCTATTCAAGTACCTAGATAAAATTACTTGATTGCCTGTTATTTACATATGTATATAATAGAAATTAATAAAAATGTTTTACTGATCGCTAGGAATTAAAAAATAAATAAATAAAGGGCCCAACACTGTCGAAGTCACACGGACAAATTCATTCATTATACATCAGATCATCCAGAAGCAGAATTTAACAGAACGAACTTCAACATTTTTTCTCGTATGACAACCACTACGGGTCGTCGTCACCTTATCGGAGCTCTCCGTGAAGTTGTATGTCGGAATGAGAAAACACACGGTGTACCGTCACAAGTAGCTCAGTTGCAAGCTAAGCATGGTTATACTAATAAATGAGAATATGACATACATACGCGGCTGTCTTGACGTCTAAATGCAAATTTTGCCAAGCATGCTTAGGCACGAATGGGCTGGCTCGACCGGTGCGATATCACGGCCTCACAGAAAACCGGTTGTAGAGTAACGCCAAGCGTTGCAATTCCCCGAAATGGGTGAGGTTTACGGAGGTCTAACTCCCCCTATATCCTTTCCTTTCTCCTCATACCCCCTCTCTTCTCTCCCCTCCCAGCATCCCCCATTCCTCATCACCCACAACGGCGGGCAGCGCACTTACGACTCTTGAGTTGCAGGTGTCCATGGACAGCAGTTGTCACTTACCATCAGGTGACCCGTCTGTATGTCTGTCCCCCTATAGTATAAAAAAAGATGTGTGGTGTCGTGGGACACAGATAGGAACGTAGTTCAATCAAATCAAAAAAACTACTTTACAAAATTATCTTTACACCTTTATTTTATTTACAATGATTTATAAAATTACATAATAATAATATATAAAGAAACAGCTATTTACATTAATAATAATAGCAAACTGCAATAATAATAACAGTCATCCCGTAGACTATACATTAGACACTGTATAGTCATCATACATATACTATACAAAAAAAATCTCACTCTTTATTTTTAACGTTACGGACGTTTTTTACCGGCTAGGCTCCGTGAGTAGGCGCAACGCTCTATAAGGAACTTCGTTCCAAAAATTAAGTTCAACTCACGTCACAGGGGGCAAGCCTATTGCTGTTATCGGGCACTGTATGATACAGTCATCATATACTATCTGATAGACAACAGTCCGATCTCTTAGTTGTTTTTTACGAAACCACCGAGAAGAGATTCGGTGGCCTTATTTTACACCACCGAAAACCAATCGTATTCCTTAGTTCCAACGCCTAAGTAAATTAACAAATGATGTACTTATTACGTAATTTTTCATGTATCTTTCTAGGTCGGTCCAAAAGTGAAGAACTTGAAAGTGGGGGACCGTGTGGCCATTGAGCCGGGTGTGCCGTGCCGGTACTGCGAGTTTTGCAAGACAGGCCGGTACCACCTCTGTCCAGACATGGTGTTCTGTGCCACGCCACCCGTGCACGGTAACCTCGTCAGATACTACAAACATGCCGCTGACTTCTGCTACAAGTTAGTAACTAAGTATCTTATTTAAATATCAACATTGTCTATCCGTATGGTTCTACGATGGAGTAGAAAAGGGCCATTCAATCTCTTCCCATGGGTTTCGTAATAGGCGTTCGTAGGGGATCGTTTTATTTATGCTATAGGGGCAAACTAGCAGATGGGTCACCTGATGGTAAGTGACTACCGCCGCCCATGGATACATGCATCTCAAGAGTCACAAGTTCGTTGCCGGTCTTTTAGGTAGGAGTACGCTCTTTTCTTGAAGGTTTGAAGGTCGTATCGGTCCGGAAATACGGCAGATGACAATTTTTTCCATAGGCTGGTTGTGGGAGGCAAAAAGCTTCTGGAGAAGCGCACAGTGGTAGAGTGCCAATCATCCAGGTAATGTTTCGCAAAATATGACCGTTTAATACACCTCTGCCTAACCTTTCAAGGATATAGGCGTGAGTATATGCATGTATTGTTGCAATAAAGTTATTTTCCCCTAACTGTTGAGAGCAGAATCTTTTTCTAGGTTCTAGAAACCTGTATACAAAATTTTATTATGATTTTATGATGTAGTAGTTAAGACGTGAAAGCGTTAGAAAGCAAACTTTCTTTCGCATTTCAATGTTAATTAGGAAGTTAGGATACCAGATGTCTTAGATAGTTCCGAAAACTATGTCCATACTACAGAAGACAGATTTCATCAATGGAAAATGTTCTTTATTTTATAAAAACAAATAAAAAATGGAAAATTGCTAAAAGCAAGTGGGTAAAGTTGCAAGTATCAAGATACAATACTCACGTTTCTAGAAGCTGGCTAATAAGTCTTGAAACAAAAAGTCAAAGAAATCTAGACTTGTGATACTTTATAGGTCAGAATTATTCCTCCTTAAGTAAGAAGGTCTTATTCAAACTCTATTTCGAATCCAATATATAATAATCCCAGGCTACCTGACCACGTATCGATGGAAGAAGGAGCATTATTGGAACCTCTATCAGTCGGTGTCCACGCTTGTCGACGTGGAGGCCTCAGTGCTGGTGACTCAGTGTTGGTGCTGGGGGCAGGACCCATCGGCCTTCTCACAATGATGACTGCCAAGGCCATGGGTGCGAGCAAGGTGCTCATCACAGGTAAACACCAACTTTTTTTGATGTGACTCGTTATTTCTATAATTTAAAAATTCGATTTCATTATTATTATTATCATCTATTTTTCTAACCTTAAAATAACTTCGCACAAGCCTGTATACTGAGACACGATATTCGAATTCTATTCGAATTTTATATTATTAGATTGGCAATGTAAACGGTAATTGAAAATACAAATTAATGAAAAGAATATTCTAGAATAAAAAAAAAAACTTTGGTTACTAGTTTCTTTTTCGCATTTTAATATTAATTAGGAAGTTAGGATACCAGATGTCTTAAATAGTTCCGAAAACCATGTCCATACTACAGAAGACAGATTTGATCAATGGAAAATGTTCTTTATTTTATAAAAAACAACGTATAGTTTTTAATGTATATTTGGTCGGGTCAAATCTTGCACGTTAAACGTGACCCACTTCGCGGTGACCCGTCCAAAAATATTTTTGAAATTAATTAATTTACTCTTTTGTTGCGATTTTTTTAAAAAGGAGCAGACTGAACAGCTACATCACCTCACCTACATCACCTCTTCATTTTGATAGTTAAATAAATAAAGAATTTACATAATTTTAATCAAATTAATTCATCCTTCCAGATATCTTACAGTCACGTCTGGACTTCGCCAAAGAAATGGGTGCTGATTACACTCTCCTGTCGTCCCGTGACACGAGTGAGGCCGACATGGTGAAGAAAGTGCATGAACTGTTGGGAGGACACCCTGATGTGTCCTTCGACGCTAGCGGGGCACAGGCTACAGTCAGACTGGCCATGTTGGTGAGTCAGTGACACTGAATATAGGGATTTTCAGGATATTTGGCTGTATAAATTGTCCGTCTGTTTGTCTTTCAGGCCCTTTTTCTCAAGAACGTGATAATTACGTTGAAATTACCATAAAATCATCTGTCATCAAATAGTTAGTTGAACCTAGAAACTGTAAACTTATCAAGCTTTTAAGTCAAACCAGAAGACACATTTTTTAAGCCTTACATTTTAGCCAATTTCAACATATCGCTCGTAAATAATACCTAAAACGCTATTCTCTTGAGCCCGAACATTTGACAAGAAGTAAAGGAAAGAAATCCGAAAATCGTAGATTTGTGACTACCACAATATTGTTTTGTGTGTGTAGGTGTTTATAGATCTTTTAACTATCTATAACATTTTTGATAAGAGGCATAGCATTCGTAAATGAAGAAAAACCTTTTCCATTCCAAAAAGTTCACCCAATTACACTGCCGTCACTCAAATCACTTTTTTTGTTCCTGTTCAAACAGGTTTCATGCTTGTGATATTTTTTTGCTGTTTTGTCATTTTTATATCTACCTGCACTGGACTAAAATGTTCCTAAACGAAGAATACCTAATATTGTTACTAACTTTACTGTTGTAAACAGGTCCTGGAAGTCTATATTAACTTAGTCTTTTATCGAAGCGAATATATAATTTGTTATCAAAGCTTATACTATAGTTTGTATGTTCTGTTAGAGTTTGGAGGTCGGTTAGAGGGCTCGCACTTCCCAGCGTCAGCCTGTCCCAGTTACATGGTATGTCATGATGAAAGGTCGGTTGAAGGGCAGTTCCAGTTCGATGGTAGACCATCCTGAAATGCTTGAGGTTTTGCTTTCACTCTTCAATCTATCCGTCTGTCTTTTTCCCGCTTTCTATTCTTCTTTTCCCATTTAATATCCAAAGTTCCCGGTAAAGGGCAATAGGCTTGCCCCCTATTACGAAGGTGGGACTAAACTATTGTTCTTTGTAGCTTCCTGGACGAGTTCCTCCTAGGGTATACTCAGGTCCCTTGCAATAGACTTGTATCGGAACAAATTGTGGTTTTAAACAGTCGGTTCGAGTCCGACAAACAACTTCACCGTTAGCTTTGCTGAGATGATGAGCCGTCGGGGTTTTAACAAACAGACAAGGTGTTGAGTACACTTCTAACTACACCTTTTCGTATAATTACTTATACAATAAGAAGAAGAAGAAGAAGCTTGGTGTGCTAAACAGATCGAGACAGTATTTTACCCCGGCCCACCGCCTGCAACTTTATAAGGCGCAGGTTCGGCCGCACATGGAATACTGTTCTTATCTCTATGCAGGTGCACCCCAGTACCAACTTCTCCCTCTTGACCGCATTCAACGGAGAGCGACTCGCATCATCGACTGCCAAGATATTTCTGATCGACTTGACACCTTGGCGTTGCGTAGAGATGTAGCTTCACTCTGCATCCTCTATCGCTTGTATCATGGGGAGTGTTCAGAGGAATTGTTCGGACTTATACCGGCTACAGGTTTCCGCCATCGTCCTACGCGACAAAATATCCATCCCTATCACCTGGACGATTGGCACTCCACCACTGTGCACTTCTCCAGAAGCTTTGTTCCTCGCACAACCAGCCTATGGAACAAATTGTCGCCTACCGTATTTCCGAACCGATACGACCTTCAAACCTTCAAGAAGAGAGCGTACCTCTACCTAAAAGGCCGGCAACGCGCTTGTGACTTTTGAGTTGCGGGTGTCCATGGGCGGCGGTAGTCACTTACCATCAGGTGACCCGTCTGCTCGTTTGCCCCCTATCGCATAAAAAAAAATAGGCGAATACAGGTTATACCACCCCTTCAAGCGTTAATATATGTATGTAAAATATTATAAATGATTGATTGCAATATGATATGTCGTCAGGCGACAAAGTCAGGTGGTGTGGCGGTGCTGGTGGGGATGGGTGCCGTGGAGCAGACGGTGCCGCTGGCGGGAGCACTCGCGCGGGAGGTCGACATCAGGGGCATCTTCCGATATGTTAACGAGTAAGTCACCACACACACACACACACACACACACACACACACACACACACACACACACACACACACACACACACACACACACACGCACGCACACACACCCACACACACACACCCACACACACACGCACACACACACACAAACCAGAGCTAAAATCATCCAAAACTGATGTAGAGGAATTTGGGGGCTATGTTTTCTAATGTTTCCCGGACATGTGCTACTTTGAAAAATAATGTCGCCTAATCAAGATACTGACTATTGATTGATGGAATTAAGACTTGAGGAAGGTGACTGCGATAGACTGGCGCACGTCGCGAGACCTATGTCCAGCAGTGGGCTGCAATAGGTTGATAATGATGAATAATAATGATAATGATGAATCAATATACATGCATTCCTAGTTCCCAGCGAGTATTGACTTGAATCATCCAACTTTTTTTCAAGAAATCCGGTTTGACACTTTATCTTTTACCAAATCAGTTTTCTTCACTTGAATGATAAAAAAATAACAATTAAAAATAAACTTTATCGATGAAGATATAAAGATTAAAATTGCATACCGATGCTAAACTAAAGCGAGCGTCGTGCTTCTGCATTGGAATGGCTTTGTAAACGTTATGCCTTAATGATTACTTCTATAACTCAGGTACCCCATAGCACTGGCGATGGTAGCCAGCGGAAAAATCAACGTGAAACCCCTAGTCACGCACCACTTTACGATGGAGGAGACCCTGGAGGCCTACGAGGTGGCACGGCAGGGCTCCGGCATCAAGGTCATGATACACGTGCAGCCCAAAGATACTAACAACCCTGTTAAGTTTTAGATATTAGCAGTAGAACATTTTCCAGAACCTTCTAGAATTTATTTAGACGTACAAAGAAAGACAAAATGTTATGTACTTTTTACTTCTGTGTCTGTCAGCTAATATTTTTTAACTGACTTCAAAAAAAATGTTCTAGTTCTCCGCCATTTGTGGACCAATTTTCAAGGTATTTTTTTTAATCGGTAGACTATACCGCTTCTGTAATGAATCCTCACATTGTAATTAAATTAAGAATTGATCATAATTATAAGAAATTAGAAAATGCTCATTGAAAGCGAGTCAATTATTGAATACTGGCTGTTGACTTTAAGTGTAATCAATAAAGGCCTAAAAGGCCGGCAACGCACTTGTGACACTTGAGTTGCGGGTGTCCATGGGCGGCGGTAGTCACTTACCATCAGGTGACCCGTCTGCTCGTTTGCCCCCTATCGCATAAGAAAAAAAAAGATTTAAAAAAAAAAAATACCAATTCTCAACGATATTATTGTTATTAATAATTTCATGAATTATAACTAGCTACGTGTACTCAAGTTATTCCACTGTATTATGTAAGTAACAGACAATTTAACGATTAAAAGTTTTATCTTTAACTTCGTCATTTCAATTCGTGTCTTGTTCTTGCATGTTACACAATATCTATGTCAGTAGTTAAACAGATTTTAAACATGTGTATTTCTATTATTATTTCGTTATTATGTGGATCAAAGTGTATACGATAATATTAAAATGTATTGTTATTTGAAGATGGATTTGTAAATCGAATAACGGAAAAAAATATTTTTGTATTTTAAATAAATTATTATATATTTTTCATCGTTATACTGAGTTTTTTAGGGATACCCACAAACCCAAAAGAAGAATTATTTGTGGCAATTTGACCTTACTTTTCTTTAAAAACTTGGAAACTTTATATCAAAATTAAACATAAAATAACACATAACTTTAAATATGTATCAAAAAATATGTACCTCATTAATTTCTTAAAAAAACATTAAAATCGAAGAATTGGTATTTAATGTTACTCAGGCATTGAGAATATGTTGGCCAATTACGCTGAAAATTGGATTCTGTATGCCGTCATGTGTATGACAGGAAAAAAGTCAAGCAGTTATTCCCAATTTTCATAAATGACACATATACAATTATTAATAACTAGCTGTGCCCGCGACTTCGTTCGCTTTTATGACAAATACAAACAATACTTATTACGCCAGTAAAACTATTCGATCAAGCTTTTTATACTGTACTTATACTACTAAACACCCAGAGCGTATCTACAAAGACTTTGTTATGATTGCTTCCACACGAAATAACGACATACCTAGTTAGCGGTCTGTGTAGAAGCATTTTTATCTTTAATTATATACTTCCTGCTTTTACATTGCACGGGGGTCTTAATAACACGGGGGTAATAATATTAATAATAGAGGCATTCCTTTCTTCTTCCATTTAACCCTTGGGTCCTGCACTGAGGGTTGTGGCAGGTGCATAGAAACCGATTGGATAGTAAGCTAACTGAAAGCTATAGACTGCTAGCACTAAATATCTTCGAGGTGAAGTTATGAAGATATTTCTGTTAACTGCTTCAAATAAAATTTGCGAACATTAACTTGGAAAGTGTCTCGGCTGGTGGACATCCTAATCTCAAAAGAAGCGTTGTTTGAAGATTGAAGATTTCTGCTGTGGTTAGATGACAGCATATTATTCTATGAAGTGAGATATAAAAGGGAACTTGTGCTGTAAAGAATGCTAAACTACAAAGTCAAACAATGTAGGTTTCGTCGCTGATACTGGTAGCTATGACAGATGGGTACGATCTGCAGAAACATGGTCGTATTTACTAAGATTGAAAATTTATCGAAATCAATTGTTGAGAAGTCAGTCTAGTTTGTTGAGCAGATCTGCATTCAGGTAGAATACATCGCCATCAGAATAGGGCACGCCTCTGGCGTCCCCAGAGGGTTATAGCGGTTAGAGCCATACGCGGATACCGCACCATATCAACGGAGGCGGCATGCGCGTTGGCCGGAACTCCTCCGTGGGATTTGGAGGCGGAAGTGCTCGTCGAAGTTTATCGGCGGACGGCTAAGTTCCGGGCGGGTAGTGGCAGTCGACCCCCGCCCGATGAGGTACGCAAGTGGCGTGAAGCCGCCCGCCGGGCCACGATGGCTCGTTGGTCGTCCCGGCTGGAGGCTCCACGTGCTGGTTTTACCACCGTGGAGGCACTCCAGCCGGCCATTATCGAGTGGGCAGGGAGGCAGCACGGGACCCTTTCCTTCCGACTGACGCAGGTGCTTTCCGGGCACGGCTAGAGGATTCGGTTGCTAGGAGGGAATTGAGTCCCGCTTGCCATCACTGCGACTGCAGTGAGGACTCTGCACAGCATACACTTGCAGATTGTCCCGCCTGGGCGCCGCAGCGTCGGGCCCTCACTGCATCAACGGAGAGGATCTCTCGCTACCGGCCATCATACGCTCCATGGACGGTAGCGACAGAAGTTTTACCGCGGTCGCAACCTTCTGCGAGGAGGTCATCTCGCAGAAGGAGGCGGCGGAGCGGGCCCGGGAGGATGACCTCCACTCGAACCTAATTCGCCGCCGGCGAACCGGGCGGCGGAGGCGCACTTACCAGCGCCTCATGCCGCCCTGAGTGTCTCCGCGGGTGGTCGGGACGGGTTTTCACCTCCATCCGCCGTATGGCCAGCCGCGAGCGGGTGACGTCTGCGTGTGTTTGGACGTCGCCTTATTGATAGGTTACCCGTAGGTGGTGCCCGCAAAGTGCGGGCAGGCGCTAGGAGGGGTCCGGATGTCTTAATAAAGCTGTTCCCGGATTCCTCCTTTTTTAAGCGCAGCATGGCATACCGTGTGGTTTTAGTCGGTTCGATTCCGACACACCGTTCCACCGAAAACCCCGGTGGAATGACGGCCCGAGGGGGTTTCCACACAAGGAAAAAAAAAAAAAAAGAATACATCGCCATAATTGATGATTGGGTATATCAAGGCTTGTACAAGTTTAAACCTGGCGCTAGTCGGGAGAAAGTTTTCGTCTAGTTGAAACTCGCATTTGTCACCTCAAGTGACTATTGCGGTGATTCCTTGGAGGAAACTGGGCATGTCCACTATCTGTTTGGGTATTGGTTTTTATTCTTAGTAAAATCTAACAGAATTCAAATTATACTAATATAAACTTTTTATTTACATAAAAAAAAAACACCCAAGAACACTAACAAAACACCTGACACTGATAATTCGATATCCAAATATAGTTTAATAATACATTTTTTTTAAATCCTAAAAGCAATCATATATGTTGGAATCGTAACATCAGATTCTTTTTATATTTGTAGATATTTCACAATACTACTTTACTTAACCTAAACAAAATGAACCCACAGAGAATACAGAGAATCACAGACAACTTTTAATGTTTTTTTGTTTCTGCACACTGTCACATAATATTTGCTAACATTAGGTGGATCTTAATTACTTTCACTACCCATTGCTTTCGGACAGTTTAACCGTTTATCGTATCACTTCATGCCCTTTCATTTTGGAACTTTTGAAATCATTTGATTGTTCACTTTAGCCGTTAACAGGATTTGAGGGGCGAAGGAGGAGCATCACCTCTCAAATCCTGTTAACGGCTAAACAGATGTCAATTATATACATATAAAAGAATGCGAGATGCGAGAGTGCTTGAATTACCATTCAAACAAAAACTGCATCAGAATCGGTTCAGTCATTTGGTAGTTTTTTTTATAGTATAGGGGGATAAAGGAGCAGTCGGTCACAGAATGCAAGCTTTTTTTAACAGCTACGATGCCACTGGCAGTTACACAAACACTCAATTATACAAACAGACACATCAGACGTATAAGACCCTCTTTTTGCGTCCGGTACTCACCACAATTAACCGCCCACCTTGTATTTCTTTCAATTTTCAGGAGTCGGAGACCACATTTGATGGAAGTTATGTTAAAAACAGCCATTAAGGATAAATAAAATCACAAAAGTCTTTAAACAAAACCGTTTAATAAAAAAAAATATGCCAAAAATCGATTTTGCAAAAAATTTGCATGAAAATGTGATGACTTTAATTTTGAAAAAAATCGTCCGCTTTCTTTTTATTTAAATTTTAATAATGAGTATTACTACCTCGGGCCCTGATGACTTCTTGTAGTCGGTTTGGCAATCCATCTACGAGGTCTTGAATATCCGACTGAGGGATATTATGCCACTCCTCTATCGCAGCCGTCTTGAGCTCTTGTAAGGTCGCAGGGGCTGATATTCTTGCTCGAATACGTCTTTTTAGGTTGTCCCAAATGTGCTCAATTGGGTTAAGATCGGGACTGCGTGACGGCCATGGCAAAACTTGAATCCCGACCTCATCGAGGTATTGAGTGACGGATCTTGCGGTATGGCATCGAGCATTGTCGTGCATTAATTTAAAGTTTTCACCAATAAATGGTGCGAAAGGTATGACGTGGTCTTGTAAGACTTCCTCCACGTATCTTTGAGCAGTCACACTGCCTCTATCAAACACCACTAGATCGGTACGAGCCTCGTAAGAGATACCTCCCCAAACCATTATGGATCCTCCCTGATAACCCACGGTTTCGATTATTGCACATGGAGCAAACCGTTCATTTTGGCGCCTATAAACACGCTGACGTCCATCTGGACCCCTTAAGGCTATTCTGCTCTCATCTGAGAACAGTTCGTTCTTCCATTGTTCCGTAGTCCAGTCAGCATATTCTCGTGCAAAGGCAAGTCTTGCTCTACGATGCTGTGCAAGCAGCTGTGGTCCGCGAGCTGTATGAAAAGCTCTCAGATTCCTTTCAGCCAGTCTTCTTCTTATCGTACGTTCACTTACAGTGACATTTCTCACCTCAAACAGACGTGTGCGCGCTTCAGTAGCGGTGCAAAAGCGATTTCTTAGCACGTTACTGACAACAAAGCGGTCATCCAGAGCCGAGGTGCACCGATGTCGGCCTTGACCTGACCTTCTCGTGTATGAACCAGTGTCCCGAAAGCGTCTGATGGCATCCCGCACTGTAGTTCGAGGTACACCAAGCGTACGAGCGATGCGACGTTGGCTATACCCAGCGTCAGCTAAAGTCACTGCCCTAGCAGCACCAGTTGCATTCAGTGGCATTTTTTTCAGTCACAAACAATAATCGTACACTAAAAACTCAAATTAAACAATGTTCGTACACGATAGCAGACAAGAACAAGAAATGTAATCAATGTAACGTTACTACATCAACAATGTCAAACAGAGACTAAATTCTAAAAACGCTTCGGCGATACAAGTTTAAGGGTCGAAATAAGGGTGTTTAAGTGTTTAGTTTATTGCTAAAGTACCCACTTAACTAAAAACAAAACAGTAGATAAGCCACAGTTAACATAAACAAACAGGGTGACGAAAAATATAGGATGGCGGTTAATTTTGCATGTGAGATAGCTTTTTTGCTTACTTAGGAAAATTATTTATTCCTGAAATCTATCTATTTACAAAATAAATGTAAATTAGACATTTGTTGTTACAACGTGTTGGCCTTATATGACATTATCATATTGAGATCTACAGGACTAAAGTAATACTAATTAAATCGCATTAACTTAAAATCAAAAAGCGTGGAAAGACAAAAATTGTGACGTGATTATCGTAAGACGCGTAGATTTCACATTATCCACACCGTATTATTTATTCGTGTGTGACATGTAGGTTTTGTATTAATATGTTTAATTATTTTTAGTTTTTAGTTATATGTGCAAATCGTCAAATATATTTGATGTTCCAGTAAAAATATTGCTCATGTAAGTAAATTATTGTATTGTTATAAGGAAATAAAGTTCTCTCATATTGTATTGTTATGTTTTTTTTTTTAATTCAAATTTCTATCCATAGAGTGAATTAAGTACGATGCCCTCGTCAACAGATACAGTATATATATTTGGTGTTATTATTAAATTACCACTTACTCCTACCTGAAAGGCCGTCAACGCACTTGTGACTCGTGAGTTGCGGGTGTCCATGGACGGCGGAAGTCACTTCACCGTCACCATCAGGTGACCCATCTGCTCGTTTCTCCCTTTATCGTATATAAAAATGCGTTAGTATATATCGTACAATATAAATGACACTAATGAATCACAGTGGTAGTGATACATTCCTCTTGGATATTTTGATTTATTTTTTATGGTTAGAGTAAAACGAAAAACGTAACTCCTAATTACACAATATTTGCTCACAAACAGTTTACATTAAAAAGATTGTATTTGTTACGTGATGCGCGGTTAAACAATTCATTCACATTCCTGATATGATCAGACGTGATCATTAAAACCACTGCACAATCCGTGCAGTCAATTACCAGTCAAAAATATAACACAATTGATTTATTTCCGTAATATTTATAGATAATATAGACTGTCGATATAATCTTTACGTTACTTAACCTAATATATTCAGCATTACAAACAAGTAGAGTTACAACAAAGTAAAGACCTTTTATGTTTGCTTATATAGCTTTGTAGCGTCCTCAGAGCAAACACTGATTCCTAAATTTCGTCACAGGATGCCTTGAATCCAAATGATTCATACACTATTAAGAATAAATTATGAAGTGACTATACTAGTACAAGTAGGTACGTAACTATTAAAATTTATTACGAAGTGCACAAATACAACTAGTAGACATTTACTTGAAGAATACACTGTAGGTACTAGACCTGCTGTTTTTAACATGATTGCCCAAAAAAGTAATACACGACTGTCATAAAAGAGTGTAATGTTTTTAGGATTAGTGAATGTGTGTTAATAAGAAGAAGGTATCCTGGTATAGTCTGGAAGACGGAGGAAGAGGTTCAATAGCACATGTATCGGGAGGCCTATGTCCAGCAGTGGACTGTAGTATGTAGGTTATTTAGTAGTATATATATATATAGTATTTTTTATAAAGTATACAACGTGGGTCACACATTACTCGTATTATTGTTAGCTAAGCCCCAGCTAAGCTATATGCTTGTGTTAAGGGTGGGTTTACGACGGTAGTGTACTGGGCGGGGTTTGAACCCGCAACCACTTGATCGCAAGTCCGACGCCTCAGCGATCAAGCTACCGCCGCCGCCGTTGGCTGATTGATTTGATTTGTATCTATGTTCGTAAGTGTAGTACACCATAATTTCGGAATACCTGAAATAATTTAGTTTTTTTTTTTTTTTTTTTTTTTATATTAGCCTACCATAGTGACTCCACTTTGCCTGATGGAAAGCAATAGGTGGAGTCAAAGAGTGGTGGTCACCATCCTCATTGCATGTGTAGTCAATGCAGCATGGTGACCCACACTATGGCGGCCTGGTGAGATGCTTTTTCACGCCCCGCTTAAAAGACCCGGGATCATAGTGGGAAGGAAACACGTGCGCTGGTAGAGAATTCCAGGCTTTTACCGATCGGCACAAGAAAGAAGAGCCAAACCGTTTAGTTCGGGTACGTATATTTTCGACGCACAAACGGTGACTCCTCAGGCCAGCACGTGTAGTCCTGTAGAGGAAGGGAGAAGGTGGGACCAATTGGAAGAGCTCATCAGAACACTCCCCGTGATGTAGGCGATAGAGGACTGCCATAGAGGCGACATCTCTTCGCAACTGCAGAGGCTCAAGAGACTGGGTAGATGTACGGGGTAGTGTAGAATCTACACATCATCCCGAGTGACACTGGCTTTTTTTTCTCTAAGACTGTATGGCTCGTAATTATCTATTTTTGCAAAGGTAGGTTGTTTTTTAATTATTGACTTATTGACATATAATAAATTGTAAGTAATTATGTAGGTGTATACAATTCTTATTAGGTAATCTATCAATATCACAATGCACAGATTCCCAAGATACGAGAATATTTAAACAAAATTATCACACATATGTTATCACAATGAGAAACGAACCGCGAGAGTGTATCAAAATAATTATTAGTATGTGAGTCTACATATTGTATTTGTTGTAGTCGAGCTCTCATGCAATCGCAGTTTGTTCGCACTCCTCAATATGGCTGACGGTGATAATGAAGCCGCTGTCTTTTACGGGCCTTACGATATTAGAATTGTGAGTTTCTTTATTTAACAGTATTTTAAAATTAGTTTCAACAATAATGTATAAGTTGTAAGTGTATATATACGTCTTACTAATTGAATTCATATGAGCATTTAGTTCAGATTCACTTTATAAATATATTTAGTTGCACTAAATTCAGCAAGCAAGATGGTTGTCTACTCATGCTTATTTAACATTACAAGGCACACCTAACCACATGGTGTGTTAGGAGTCAAAATCTATCTGTGATGGGGAGTTACAAACCCTATATAAAGATCATTGGGGCCGGATAAACAAGAAAATATTCGTTACAAGAGCCTTTTTATAGAATGAAGTTATAGTTACAGGCTCTGAAGGGATGGGAGCGACACCGAAAAAAGTGTAATAAGGCTTTTTCAGACACTTCTTGCTATAGTTATAGTCGTGTATGAACTTCGTTCCGTCCGGAGATCCATAGACCCTCACGTATTTTTTTATTATATAGGGGGACTAATGGTACGTGACAACCGCCGTAGATTGACACTAAAGCGACAGGAGACATCTCCAGCAATAAAGAGAACATGTTGTAATTTCTGACAGAAAGAAGGTACCACGAAGTTCATAAGTACAGCAAGCTACACCAGACTGTAGATCAGTAATAAGTGTCATGAACCGCATTATTCTTCATACCAGAGAAGACAATGACTGTTTTTTTTTTATGCGATTTTTTTATGCGAACGAGCAGACGGGTCACCTGATGGTAAGTGACTACCGCCGCCCATGGACACCCGCAACTCACAAGTCACAAGTTTTCTTGAAGGTTTGAAGGTCGTATCGGTTCGGAAATACGGAATGCAGTCAAGTTCACACGTACTGGATAAAACAATGTCACCTATGGTTCACTATAAACTAGTTTAATTGTTTATAAAATGTATAATTCCGACTGCATTATTAAGAACAACTTCTGTTTTGTAGGCGTTATTTCAAAATGTTATATCCCATAACAATCCCAATATTAAGACGATGTAAATAAAACCTTACATGTCGTAATCCATCAAAGCGTCTATAGGGAGTAGGGCTGTAGGGAGTGACAAATAAAAACAACATACAAGCCAACTCCTTCTTGCGCAGTTGAGTAAACAGTGCACGAGGCACTGACAAATGTATTTATTTTGTTTTTATTTGTTTTTGTTACACTCATTATCAATTCTATTTCTTGTTAATCTTTGTAAGTGGGGCAATATGTATCAGTTACGCTATACATTGACCTATGTGTGTTGTAAGTGTGAACGTTCTATTTATTTAATGCAAGCAATATTGTGACACAGACAACAAAGACACACCACCGCACACAACGGTTCTCACAGAACCCCAAACCCTATCCCTATCCCTATCCCCATTCCCACTCCCATCCCCATCCCCATCCCCATTCCCACCATCCTAAACACAAACCCCACAACCATCCCTGGTTGAGAGCTAACGCTCACCAACTGACCGCGTAAGGTTGTATACAGCCTAAAGGCTTACAACTAAAAACATTACAAAAAAAAAAAAAGCAATATTGTTAATAGGTATGTATTGTCGTTTACCATAAACTGCGTTAATGCTCACTCCCTTGGGTAGTAGCAAGATGATACTTAATTATAGCCTTCTGCCTTCCTCAATAAACGAGATATCTAATGCACAATGAATTTTTCTAACAAACAAACGTTAAGCGCTTTCAAATAAACAAATAAAATTTTGCTTCTATATAGTACGTGTGAAGTTATTATTATTAATCTTAGTATAGATTAATATTCATATTACTATACTGTAAATAGTCTATCCAATACACAAACAAAAATCATAGAGAACACACAACAACAAAGAAACAAAATCTATATCTCTATTATGTTTCAGGAAAAATGGCCGACCCCGCAGATCAAAGACAATGGTGAGGTTTAGAGAATTGCCATAGAGTTTTACAATGCTTTTAAGTTGCCAGACACTTTAACAATGTTTTTAATTGTTATTGATACATGACATACATGTCTCGTCATTTTGCAGAAGTCCTAGTAAAGATGGAGTGCGTGGGTATTTGCGGCTCTGATTTGAAAATCTACACCACCGGCACATGCGGCATGGATGTGCTTACTGAGCCCACGGTGATTGGACATGAGGGCGCTGGCGTCGTAGTTAAGGTAAGCCTCCTTATACAGGACAGCCTACAAATGTACCGTAACAACGTTGTCAAATAATGCTTGTGTCGTATTTACCGAGTGAGTTAGTGTGCCGGTGTACAAACACCCCTCAACTCCCGACTTCCCGTCAAAAGCCATCTCAACTTATAAGTCTGCAACCCTGAATTGCTGAGCTATTGCTTATGCTCCCCAATCAATCTGTGTAAGTAATTACCCCTACCTTCCCTTTATATCCTGATTTTCCTTTTCAAAATACTCCCAATTGTCCCATCTAGTGGGCGTTAATTTCGCCACCCCTTTTGGGATACAGAGTATTTATATACATATGTATGTATCTGTAACAAACAATTAATAGGTTAAAAAAAGTTGTTTTTACAAAACGTTTTGAGTCCACTTTTTTACGAATTATTGCTACGATGATGTGCGTTTATCTAAAAGAAATGTAACCGGATAAAGTTGTTAGTATAATAACTAAAAATACAGTAAATAAGGAAATAGTGGAACATTTTAATGGTGCTATTATTTTTGAACATGGATTTACCTTTCCTCTAACATATAACAAACCCGATATCTAAACACACAAAACCCTTACAATGACGTCGCACTCGGATCACCTAACAGTTAGTGACAACTGACGCCTATGGATAAAGCACTCACTCGGAAATACTATGCATTGTTTGATTACTAGTTTTCTTCCAGGCCGTCGTATTACTAAGGTCGAGCCGGGCCCATTGGTGCCTAAACATGGCTCCCCCAAGGCAAACTTATGATGTCGGTTAATACAGGACCGAAAAAGCTACCTCTATCTTACAAGAATACACAATTCATCTTCATAATAATAGTATTGAACTTGCCTATTGAAAACATTTTTTTTTAATGTTTGGTGACGTTGGTAGCATCGTACGAAATATATAGATGTTTACTTAATTTACATCGCGACTGTTACTGGACGATAATTATTTACGGACAGATAAGAGACGAAAGATAAGGAACGTCTTTGTGTTTATGATTGGCAGTTGTAAACAGATTTTCATTATCTAGTACATTTAAACAAGCAATTCTTGTATATATGTATATATATAATCAGAATCTCGGAAACGGCTCAAACTATTTTCATGAAATTTTGTATGCAGGGGCTTTCGGGGGCGATAAATCGATATAGTTAGGTTTCATTTTAAAAAAACATCGTTTTATACGTATTTTCGGGTAATAAAAAACTGCTAAAATATCATTAGGATACGAAGGTAAATTTCGCGACTTGCTATAAGATGTTAATAGTTCGGGTGGGAAATCGAGTGGTCCCGAAATCAGAAGATACCGGTTCAAGTCTTAATGATTACATTTTTCTTAATTTTTTTTCACGTTCATTCTTTTGTGAGAAAACTATTATTGGGAGCTCTTTATCAACGCATCTAATTCGTATCTAGGTATATATATATGACCGAGCTTTAAAAAATATAAATTAAAAAAATATTTATATTATATGATTCATATTTCATCAGTAAGTGATTCGAGAACCATACGGCTAGTTTAGTTGTCAGCTGGATTTATGTAACTAAATCTTACTTTCAGGAGGACGGCATTGCTGTTCTACATACTGTACTGCGTATTCGTGGATTTGGAGAAAGCCTACGATCGAGAGGAGACGGATGATTTGTGGAGGGTTTTATCGGTGAATGGGGTGAACAGCGAACTGATCCGAGTACTGAAATCTCTATATGAGAATTCCAATGCTTGTGTCAGGGTGAACGGCGTCTACACTGATTGGTTTAAGATTGAGAAAAGTCTTAGACAGGGATGTGTAGCTTCGCCATGGCTGATTATGATCATTGATGAATTTCTGAAGGAAATGAAAGGGAAAGAATGTGTCTTGAGAATTAATAAGTTACTCTTCAAATGCCTCCTATATGCGGCTGACCAAGTAATACTTGCGTCATCAGCTGAGGAGTTACAGGAGATGGTAACAAGCTTGAATTAGAAAGAAAGGGTATGAAAATTAATGTGAGCAAGACGAAAACTATGGTTTTTGAAATAGATAAAAAAATAGAACGCTTTATGAAATTATGAAAAGTAGTAAAAAAGTGGAACAAGTGGATGAATTCATATATCTGGGATCAAAGTTTACTAATATGTAATAGTAATGGGCTCAATGGCGCATTGCATACTTTTATGACCCGCCACAGAGTCTCAATGAAGGCTCGCGTGGCTGTGCATAGAAGTGTCTTCGTGCCAACACTTATGTATGGTAGCGGTTGTTGGGTATGGCAGAAGAAGCACGAAAGTAAAATCAATACGGTAGAAATGAGAGCATTGAGGAGTATAGCTGATGTGAAATTGAGTGACAGAGAGAGGAATAGTGTGATAAGGGAGCGGTGATGTATGAAAGAGGATGTAGTGACTAAAATAAAAAAAAAGTATACTGTACTGGTTCGGTCAAATCGAAAGGATGAATGAAAGAAGATCGATAAAAGGTATTTATATGGCAGATGTAAATGGAGTTGTCGGAAGAGGAAGACCTAGGCGAATGTTCTTGGACCAAGTTCAAGACAATCTAAGCAAAGGCCAGGTCAAACGTACCTTTAACCGACGAGCCTGTATGCGGAACGGAAAGAAAGTTGAAGAAGCGAGAAAGGTATGTCAGAATCGTGGCAAATGGAAGGAAGTGGTCTCTGCTTACCCCTATGGGAAAGAGGAGTGATATTATGTGTGTGTGTATGTATGTATTCTACACTCGTGACTAGATATTCATTACAAACGCTTCTTTTCTCTACTGAACTTCAAACAGTAAACATTGAGAATGTGGGGCCTATCTACACAGGTGCACTAATATTTTCCATTTCTTATCTTTGCTGATAATTTGCGTAGGTTGGTGAAAAAGTGACGACATTGAAAGTGGGAGACCGCGTGGCCATCGAGCCCACGCAGCCGTGCCGCGCCTGCGAGTATTGCAAGACGGGCCGGTACAATCTGTGCATCGCACCTTGCTACTGTTCATCAATGGGAACTCCCGGCAACCTGTGTAAATACTATAAACATGTAGCAGACTTCTGCCACAAGTGAGTGTGTGTCACGAATTGAGGTTGACGATTTTAGTTCATTCAATAGCATATTAAAGGTGATCACAAAAATAAATGGTGGGATGGCCATACTTAGGCCCTCCACCGAAGCATTACAACGGTTAATGGCAACGGCATACAAAACCGGTTGTTAAGCCATGCTTGTTGTTTCCACACGTAAAAAAAAAACGGTTCATCCCCCTCTCCTCTTTTCCTTCCCCTCAAACGCGGGCAGCGCACTTGGGACCCTTGAGTTGGGTCTATGGGCGGTGGTAGTCACTTACCACCTGGTGACCGTCTTCTTCTTTGCCTCATATACTATAAAAAGTAGTTCAGCGCATATAATCGGTTCGATTAGACACATCTCCTGTGCACCACCGAAAACCAGGTGACATGACAGCTTAGTGTCAGGATTCCAGGTAAATAACGCCGTGTCTTGTACCTGGTAGAATTTTACAATTGTAGAATGCATAAATTTAAGCTTGATAAGATTTCTGTTCTACCTTAGATTTGAAGTGATAATTATGGTGTATTAGTGCAGGTAAGCATTATATATAATAATTCTACGTCACTTTGATGCAGAACTCACAATATTTTTGATTTCATCTTTATCGGTATGGATCTTGTCTTACTTTTACTGTGTAAATGATTTTGGACTATTAAGAATCAATATATTTTTATTTACCAAAAATTAAAATTGAATGAATTTAATTTTAGGGTAAATTTATATGTTGAAATATTTTTGCATTCATTCTTTAGTTTTCAAAATGTCTACTTAGGTACCTAATACACCTATAAAACCCGTGTACAAGCGCCTGCACAGGACTACCGAGAAACGGTCTACCGAGAAACGGTCTACCGAGAAACGGTCTACCGTCAATTGGAGGCTAAGAGTTGTATATTTTGACAGAAAATTTCAGAATGTTGGTAATTTATTTTCCGTTTGACATTGTTTATTATTAATTGATCGTGGCTGTGACATTCTGTTACTGCATCTTTGCAACTGGTGACACTGAAAAATGAAACTTTTCTGAAATTGATCAACTAATAAGAAGTGCACCACATAGTTGATCACAACTATGTGGCGTATTCACTTAATCATCAGATTAAGTGTGGTACCTAAGTGGATCTGCTGCAGGTACGACTGTATTAGCTTAATATATGACCACACGTTTCCCTAACACTTTGTACAGGTGTGCATCAAATATTGTAAAATTAAGTAATTACACAGTAATCAAAACATCTACTGAGATTTTTAAGTATCTCCAATAAGGTTTTGATAAAATAACCTGTTGTAAAAGAATAGTTCAGTCCCACTGACATGACTAATTACAATTACAAAAAAATACGAATTAATATTTTTAATTGAGTTCAAAAAGAGGGGATTTTATGTGCGACTATGTGTTGTTTTTTATGTATGTATGTTATTGATTTTAACGAGAAGAAGTATATCCTGCGGTGGTCCCATTGTAGCCAAATCAGGATTTGATAATGGGATCCTGTGGAACTCGAGAAGAAACTTCAAATGTTATAGGCACTACCAATATTTTTTTTCATTTACTTACTAAAACTATTAAGATATTTTGCGTCTCTTGTTGCTGAGCTAATGATGAATAACTCTTTAATGTTTATGAGTTAAGGCATATTTTTTTAAATTACGTTACGAATTAGTCTTTCAATTGCACGTTTTACGATTTATATATTTTAAAGCCCGCATATGTCAATTATTACAATCTTTGTTATTAGAATGCCAGACAATATAAGCATGGAGGAAGGCGCTGCAGTCCAGCCCCTCGCGATAGCGATGCACGCGTGTGCCCGCGCCGGCGTCAAACTCGGCTCCACGCTCGTGGTGCTGGGTGGCGGGCCTATAGGCCTGCTCTGTGCCATGACGGCTAAGGCCATGGGTGCTAGCAAAATACTTATCACTGGTTAGTTTTATATAATTCCCTTCCTTACTTCTTATTCGTCTACACAAAGGCGGGCAGCGCACTTGCGACTCGAGTTACAGGTGGCCTTTGCCGTCAGGTGAGCTGTCTGCTCGTTTGTTGTTTGAATATAAAAAAAAATACCATAACATAATGTAATGCGTCGGTATCTAGACCCAAGCTAAGCTTAGCTTGTACTACGGCACCAAGATACATTCTTTGTTTAAATATATGTACATACACATAGGTAGGTATCACTTTACTTTATGTTCTTGACACCATATTGTAATTCGCAAAATGGGGTTGTTTAATACACCTCTGCTTGTTTATAAAAAATATGCGTAGAATGACACCCTCAGACCAATCGCAAATAGTAGATAGGTAAACAGTAATAGAACATTGTGCATAGAAATGCTTGCATTGAGCGGAAATCGATAATCTGACGTCATAGACAAATACTCTGTCACAGTGCCACAGAGCTTAAGTAAAATAAAATACTTAATGAGTTATTCTAGTATCCAAGGTCACCAGACAAAGACAGACAATTTAACAGTGGTAGAGCCATGCTTAGGCACGAATGGGCCGGCTCGGCTACAAGGCCTCACAAAAACCGATTGTGAAGCAGCGCTTGCATTGCATTTCCCCGAAATAAGTGAGGTTTTCGGAGGTCCAACTCCTCCTCTCCTCTTTCCTGCCTCCTAATCCCCCCTCTTCTTTACCCTTCCCGCATCCCCTAACCCCTCATCACCCTCCCTCTTGAGTTGCAGTTGTTAATGGACGGCGGTTATCACTTACCATCTAGTGACCCGTCTGTTCGTCTGTCTCCCGATAGTATAAAAAAACCAGAATCATCAACTCCATCATAATATAGAGTGGGTGTACACGGCATTCATTTGTTGACACTACAAACTACAATAATGGCTCAACAAAGTTCTATGTATCAGGAACAAAAAAATCAATAGTCAGTATGTTCTAAACGCCAACAACACGCAAAATAAATAAAAGTAATCAAAGACTTATCCTCCGCAGATATGGTACAATCACGTTTGGACACAGCGCGTGAGTTAGCAGCCGACTACACACTTCTGGTGAAGCGGGAGTACTCCGACCAAGACATGGTAGATGGCATCGTGGCCATGCTCGGCACACAGCCCGACATCACCATCGACGCCTGCGGGTATGCCTCCGCGCAGAGAGTCGCTATGATGGTAACTTTTGATTACTATTTTAATGATCTTGTATGTTGATATAGGCACATAAAACATGTTACGTTATCTAAATCTAAATTAAGTACACATAGCTTTGGTTTCTACTGATACTAAGCATGGGCTAAAAAATTGATTGCACGGATGGCGTAGCGGTTTAAGTGGTGGCCAATACGCTACCGCGCCGAGTGTTGTGGGTTCGATCCTCACACGGGAAAACACTTTGTGTAATCCTCAAATTGTTGTTCTGAGTCTGGGTGTTCTTTGTGTCCGTTATTTGAATGGTTGTTAAGTCCCCCGCGACACAGGAATTAATCGTGGTGCAGGAGTTGTCTTTTTAAAAGATAAAGAGAGAAAAAAATCCAATAAATTCAACGACACATTTTTCTTTCTCCCTACCACGTAACTGGCACCACATTATGGTTTACAAAATATCCTTCGAGGATAAGGCTGAATTTATGTATATATGTATACTTGCAAATATACTAATAGACATAAATACGCTCACTACACCCATTTTGCCAATAAACATATGATCACACTGACATAAAAGTGAGCAACCCTATTGCCGTCAACCGGGCACTGTGTGACTGTAAACATACTGTCCGATAGAAAACAGTCTGATCCCTTAGTCGACGTTTACGAGACCACCGGGAAGAGATTGAGTAGCTCTGTTCTTCTCAAGCGTGAACAACACGGCAAATTATTATACGCGGTACACGTCACAGTTTTTTTTTTACAGTTTAATGTTAAATTTTGTGTAAATATCTAAAAATCCTTAACATTTAAATATCTCGAAAACTAACGAATTTCGACCATACACACATACATATATACATATGGGGAGTTTAATTTGTTGCATTTTGAAACCTCTATCGGCTTGTGACTAATATACGTCGAATTCCAAGAGTAGGCTGTAATTGACTTATATTGATATATGTATTATACATATAAGTATAAATTGTTGAACAGGTAACAAAGACGGCAGGTGTGGTGCTTGTCGTAGGCATCGGTGAAAATAAAGTTGAGGTGCCGCTGTCTCAAGCGTTACTGCGAGAGGTCGACATCAGAGGCTCCTACAGGATAGTTAACACGTGAGCATTCTGATGCTAATATTGTTCCTAATTATAAATTAAATTATTCTAACCATTAGAGGTTATGACAATAGTCAGAGCGCTGGCTTTTCCCGGCACCAGCCAGTTTGAGCTATAGGCATGCCACCCTGACTTGCTTAAGCTATTGTTGCTATAAGCTATTGCATTGCGCTTACGTTTTCTTGAATTCTATTCCTGTCACTTTAACTATTAAGATGATTCTAGGATACATCATACATGTAATTGAAAAACACTCCTCATTCTTTTGCATTCGGTTAAAAACACAAATACGCATTAAGTTACCCGCAATGCAAATAATTCTGTTTACAGTCTGAGTGTGGAACTGGCTTATTATTACAGAAATATTTTTTTAAATATTTAGTGACAGCTATGATAGACTGTTTGAGGAAGGCGGAGTTCAGGGTGCTATGACGCACATTGGGAAATGCCTAAGTCCAACAGTGGACTGCAGTATGCTGTATTTAATGAGGCCATAAGTTTTAGTCTCCACGTCTCACCACTAACAAGTATGGGCCGGCTCGACCGTAGTAATACTACGGCCTCACAGAGAACCGATTGAGTGAGTAAGGTTACCCAAGGCCAAACCCCCCAAAGTCACTCACCATCAGTTGATCCATCTGCTTGTTTGCCCACTCATAGTCCTACTGACTGTCCCTTCTCAGGTACCCACCAGCTCTAGCTGCAGTGTCGACGGGTGCGATTAAGTTGAAAAAGTTCATCTCCCACCGCGTGCCGATGGCCAGAACCAAGGAGGCGCTAGACCTGGCCAAGAGTGGTACAGCCATGAAAGTTATTATACATGTACAAAAATAATTTGACTTTTATTTGTGGCCATGTAGTTCTCGGTGGGTTTCGTTGAAGGCGACGAAGAAATAGGATTGTTATCTATCAGACAGTCTGTATACAGTCCTACAGTGCCCGGTTGACGGCAAATAGGCTTCCCCTATTCCGCGGGACTGAATTCTAACAAGCAAAATGCTGACGTGTGTTAGATTACAACATAAAATCTTGTTTAACATTGACAAAATTAATACAATTATGAAATTATCTGAATTTAGTACTAAATATGACTAAAGTTCTAGATTTCTGATTTTGAAAATTTAGCTATATGATACTGTTAAAATGTACTATCAAAATAATGTGTATATGTAGTGAATGTTTAGATTAAAAGTAATGTTTTAAAAGTTATTCATTTGACCTTCAGTATTGTCATCAATTCACTCATTCATTAATTCATACACTTTTGAGCTCTTTTGTCAGAGGGAGGTCACTTGTCTCAGGACATTCGAAAGAAAAGGTCCAATGAAGGAGTTGAGCCCATGGTTATTGAAATCATAAATTAAGAAAGTGAAAATATAGATTGTGAGAAGTTATCTTGGTGTTTCATTACGAATACGGTCATACGATGACATGAGACCCCTCTGCCTACCCTTTCGGGAATAGAGGCGTGAATGTATGTACGTATGTTATTTGTATGACGTCACACTAAGTCTATCTGTGCATTTCCCTCCCAATCGGATAGACGAAATTAGATAGGGTTTTTTAAGAACTAGTATGAATGAGTTATGCACAGTACTTGTACGATTTGTAACGCTAAGGGCCTCGTTCACCATCTTCAAGTAAAGTGTTGATTAGTTAATTGCCAGTTAACGTTAATTGGCCAGTAAAAGTAACAAGTAGCTGCTGTCAATTTCACAAACGAAAATAGAGCTTCGAGTAACAACTTGCCGGTTAAGTGAATGATCTAACAAAGCATACATTTCAATCGTTCAAATTTACGTCAAATGTCATTCGTGCAACGTCATCTGTTGTCATCTTCGTGTTATTTAATTTTGCCTTTGCCGGGAACAGCTTGAGCGTGTGATTTTTTTAAGTTGCAATAAGTGAATTACGTTTTAGGTGATATTGTGTGTTTAATAAAGTTATCTGCACTAGGGTTACTGCAGACTTCCACAGACGAAATCTAGCAAAGAAATCCGTTTCATCTAGATCCGTTAAATAATCAACACGAAATTTAAATACACGAATCCTCGGCATCCATTACGTAGATGAACTCTCTAGTTCATCTAATTGATGATCAATCAAATCAAATAAATCCATTTTTAATTATTTCTATAGGATTTTATTCTCGTAGACACCCACTAAATGACAACGTGGTATATAATAATCCTTCAAGTAATGACACTACTTGGCAGATGATGTGGCAAGTAAGTTAACGGTCGGTTAATCCTATGATTAACGCTACTTGAAGGTCGTGAAATTGACATTTTAAGTTACTGGACACTTTAACCGGCAAGTAGCGTACTTGGCACTTTACTCGAAGATGGTGAAACAGGCCCTTAGTTTAAAATGGGAAGGTAATTGCAAAGTACTAAAGTACTTTAGATTTTTTTTAGGTTTATTGTTTAGTTTAAATTTTATGTTTAGGTTTAAAATTAATAATATATTTTATTGTACTTTAATAATTATTATTTTCTATAAAATCAAAAAATCACTCTGTGATCGTAAAGTTCGATGCCATATGCGAAGAAATATGAAGGTTTGACACATATCTTATTATTTTAAATATATAGTAAGTAAAGTACAGATACACATACATCCACGGCATTATCCCCGACGGGTTAGTCAGAGTCAGTTCAAACTCAAAATTTAAATAAACTATTCATCGCTACATAAGAAACAATATTTTTTAATTATAAGGTTTTAATAACAATCAAACAGGTTCTTAAAGCTATCGTTCGAAGCTTGTCTTATTGCATTCCTAACAAAAAAAAAAACAAAAATTAAATTAAAAATCAATGAATTTATTTACACTATCAAAAATTCTTACAATAATTCATTAGTTTTATTGAGATACATTAATATTAATTTTATCGGTGAGACTTCTGAGTTCAGTGACATTACAATGCAAACATAACTTTTTAAAAGTATTTAAGAGTTTTAGTTACAAAAAATATTCATTTAGTCTCCTGTTAAGAGATATGAGATTAAATGTAATTTAAATAAATTAACATTTTAAAAAATAGTGGCTCTTCTAAATTAATAACAGCCTATAAAACAATGACCAGCGCTCAAAATAGTATTAATTTTTAAATAAAAAATAATAACAAAAAACAAGCAATAACAATACATAGCTTCCTTTTTGTTGTTTTACTTTTATAAAGAGATTGCAAAAATGTAACAGAAAACATATCGCTCCTCCTTTCAAATACTTTCATCATTTATTACTTAACATAGAGTAGTTCGAATGTTTATATTTCAGAATGATGGATCACATTGTCTTCACATTCAATTTGCGCTTATACACTATGTAACAAGAATTGGCAAAATGAGGGCGTTAATTACGCCTTTCATTGAAATTAATTATATTGATTTAATTCGATTTAGTCATGCGAACTGTCATAGTGATAGTTTAATTATTTTTAACTGTAATCGCTTTAGTTTTGTCATAATGTTATCTTTAGGTGTAGTATAAATTCAAAACACCTAATTCTGAAATTAATATATTTCAAAATTACTTTATTCAACTATAGCAATCGCTGATATTTTATTTTGCATATTAAAATGAGGATTTTGTAATGAAAAAATATTTCACAGTTAATAATAAAAATTAAACATAGTTAAAATACCAACTAAAAAGTAAAAATGGGTAAAAACTAGCTGATAACAAAGTTGTAGATGTGGCCAAGGTCTGCTGGGGTTCCCGGATGTTTCCTTCGAGGGTATCCCGGGTCCCTAGCAATAGACGCTCTCATGACGGAACACCGTGTGGTTTTAGTCGGTTCGAGTCCGACATACCACCTCACCGTCAGCTCTGGTGAGGTGATGACCCGTGGGGGTTTCCACACGAAAAAAAAAAAAAGTTGTAGATGTATTATTTAGAGCTTTTTAAAATATATAACTGCAAAACTGAGGTATTGTGTAAATTAAAGAATACAGACAATATTTAGGCTTTTAAATCGAGATTTTATCAACACGAATATAGTCGATTCTTTCCTCATAGTTATACGAGATGCTTCCTGTAACTGCTTACACAAGGATAAACAAATAGGACCATTTGTCATAGTATAATATTCGAGCCAGCGAATGTTTATCTTAATTTCAATTCTCATTTCTAGGTAGTCAGGAGATGGCTAGAATATATAATAAGTACATAAACAAAGTAAGATTTGAAAACTTTTTTTAATAAAAATATCTTTAGACCACTTACAACAGGTGGTCTGATGCCACACTAAGCAGAGCTTGTTCTAATGTAAACCAAACTGCTAACACACATAATTTATTAATTTTATATTTCTAAATATATACATATCATGGCACCCAGATACAAAACAAATGATCTTGTTCATCCCACAGTTATTTGTGGGTGGTTATCAAACTTACGAGCTCTGGTTTAGTTGCCACTAACGATTAGACCAACCTGGCAAGTATTATATTCAGACTTCAAAGCTTTTCGAAAAAGGTATTACTCTGTTCAGACTTTCATATATGTATTTTAGTCAGCGTGTTTTACAGTATCTTATAATTAATATTATTATTACTTATTTGCTGACAAAAGTGTGTGTTATATAAAAAGGAAAAGTACTGAAAAGTAAATATTAATTGAAGTATTGGATAATAAAAGAAAATATTTTTTATTTTTCGTGTTAAATAAAAAATATATATAACAAAATAGTGAATCATCAGTGCAACACTTGTCCGTCGAGATTTACGAAGTCGATAAATAAATAAATAATTGATATTAAACGCTCAGCCAGTACATCTTCTTAGGAATTACAAGTCGAAAAACAGTTGTGGCGTTTTATATTTAAATCAGAAAAAAAGAACACCAGTCGTGACCTTCCTTGGTCAAGGTCAAGGTCAAGGTCAAGGTCACTGTCACTATCATGGACAGAGCGCACTAAATTATATGACTCTTGTACTACGATGGATTCTAATACAAACTCAGTGCATTTAGTTTATTATTCAAGTTCGTACCATCGAGTACGTGAGAAGGCTATATAAGGTTAAGCTTGGAAGGGTTGAAGACTCCCGGGCGCGTGTTGAGCACGGCGGTGTTGGCGCGCGGCACCGGCATGCTGCCCAACTTGTTGGCGCTACACGAGCTGGCCCCGCCTCCACGACCTGGAGAGTAAGTTTATTGGTGTTTAGTTCCACAAATTAATACATACATACACTCACGCACGTAAAGGGTAGGCAGAGGCGTAATTAGCGTTCACATTTTGGTCTCTCATGTTCATAAAATAATAACAATTATCCAGTATACAGTTATACTTATACTAGCTTTCACCCGTAGTTTTGTCCGCATAGTATGTCGATGAAAAGTAGTCCATGTTGTTCCCCTGGGTTCAAAGTATCTACATACCAAATTTAATTAAAATCGGTTCAGTTGTTTAGCCCTGAAAAGTAACAGACAGACAAACAGTCTGTCTGTTACTTTCACAATTATATAAAATCAAAGCAAATCAAAATCTAATCTAATCAAAAAGAAAGTCAGTTATACTAATCATAGGTATTTTTGAGTTGACAAGAAAAGAATTCAGTCAAAGTCAGTAGTAAAGCTAGTCGCCTATTCCAATACGTAGATCCTATTCAAAAGAACAGGCAAGCAATTCCAAAGACACTATTTTAATATTTTAAGCAATTTTCCTATTACAAATAAAATGTGAGGATGATGTAATACATAATTTTATAATTCTGACGAATTGTAATAAAGAGTTATGTTAGCTAACGGCTGTCAGAAGATAACCAGCCAATCCAGCCAACCCAGTCAATCGAGGGCACTGATGTAATATTAAGTATATACAATATGAGCAACTCACCAGCAGTGGTCCGCCCCCCTCCCCTCTCCGCGAAGGCTCCTCTTGCCGCCTTCTTCTTGGCCGCAGAAGGCTGCTTGCGCTTGAACCTGACACACACGTAGACATGTAATTAACAATTTTTATATTACTTTTAAATATACACAAAATTGTATAGAAAAAATTAAGAAGTGCAAATTCTCACCGAACAGTTGCCGAAAAGATATACCTACAGATAACCAAACTTTAAAACTTTGTAGATAACATATTATATAACATATATGTACATATATAATACAAAAATATGAATCAGTTTTCCATAGTAAATTGCCCAGTAATTGAATGAATAATTAGACAGAGTACATGTACATACAATATAATGTAACCATAAAGAGAAACACAAACAATTCCTCAAAAGCTTCTTTATAGACATGCGGTGGGAAGTATTAAAAAGTCAGACACACACTGCCATTCGAGAAAAACACATCACCATCTTAAGCATATCTCAATTGTATTCTGGATCAGTGCAATGTGTTTTCTTCTTCCATTCCACTCCATGATTCGTCATTCCACTGCTTACTCCTATTCTAGCCATATCCTCTCTTACGCAGCCCATCCATCTTATCTTTGGTACCTACTCTTGTATATGTCAACTTCCATACATAAAACTCTCTCGGCACGAATGGGCCGGCTCGGCCGGTGCGATACCACGGCCTTACAGAAAACTGGTTGTATAGCAATGTTTGCGTTGCATTTCTCTGAAACTGAGGTTTCCGGAGGCCCAACTCCTCCCCTTTTCCTCAAATATTGGTAGAATAAGAAAAAAGAGCAGTGAAAGGCCAACTACATCAGATTAGTATTAGTTACACGCTGTTATGTAAAGAACTAATTCGTGGTATGTTTTAAACTATATCATTGGGAACACATACACACCTTTTTCTCAAGTGAGTGTTAATATTGCGCTAAGGGCGTGTTGTTTCACGCTGAGTTTAAACACGTATTACATGTTATATCTACTGTTATTAGGTTTTTTTTTTCTTTCTATAGCAGCAGCTGCTGCCCTAATAACTATGACAGCTGTTTTTTAGAGTCCCTTACCCAAATGGTAAAACGGGACCCTATTACTAAGACTCCTTTGTCCGTCTGTCTGTCTGTCACTGTCAAAATTAATATTTAAGGGGGCTCCCATACATCAAACGTGATTTATTGCTCGTTTTTGTTCGCTACTGATAACGGCATCAGGTAGACGCTTGAAATATTCACAGATATTCGGTTATATATTCACTATAGATATATATAATTAAATTAAAATAAAATAAATATTTAAGGGGGGTCCCATACAACAGACATATTTTTTTGCTGTTTTTATAGATAATGGTAAGGAACCCTTCGTGCGCGAGTCCAACTCGCAATTGGCCGATTTTATTTATGAAAACACTTCATATATATTAACGTACACAAATCTCTCGTAATCGTTAATTTTTGACGTATGTATGTTTACGTAAGTAAGTTTGAAACAACCCGCCCTTAGTGTTATAAACAGAATGACAAACAATATTTACACAAGTGATTATAAAGCATTAAACAAGCGTGTTAAACCGAAGTGCATTGTGTACCGAGATATAGTGGTATAACTTACGTGCTTGTACCTCCACGGCGATACCGTCTTCTGCTGCGTTAGGAAAACGTAATACGACTTTTAGAAGTTTCATAAATCAAATCTCTAACATTGTATTGATAAACATTACATAGTATTTGAAAATAATACACATACATATACCACGCCATCATCCTTCAAAAGATAGGCAGAAATGTATTAACATCTACATGTTAAGTGCTATCATTCATTCCCAATTACGTAATTGAGGGAAAGCCTATTGTCATCAACCGGGCACTTTGGGAATAAAATAGATGGGAAAATTGGGAGTATTATGTATTTTGAGTATATTGCAAATATATTTTTATATTTATGCATGCAAATATCCCCACGTGGTCTCTCGAGAACATTGTAGTGTTTGTCTCAAGCGTGCCTGAATATTCCTTTCACAACCAAACAAGTATTCTGTACACACATACTTCTTTCTAACTCCGCCCCTGTAAGTCTTCCGTCCGCGTGAGGAAGAAGAATTCCTCCCACTGTCTGCATCTCGCCCAAGTCGTCCCCAGTCCGTGTCGGAGCCGGACCCGGGGTCATCGAAGTCGTCCTTTTTCGTCTGCTCCTGTTCCATTTCGTCCTGGTATTGCATTAGAAGACCTATCGACATAAAGCTATTACTTAAAGGCCGGCAACGCACTTGTGACCCTTGAGTTGCGGGTGTCCATGGGCGGCGGTAGTCACTTACCGTCAGGTGACCCGTCTGCTCGTTTGCCCCCTATCGCATAAAAAAAAAGTTACAATTACTTCATTTTTGTTATAAATAAAATAAAACGTCTTAGGAGGTACTGCTGATAAGACACGCGTCACGTTTAGACACATTTCGTTACACGCGAGAGAAGAAATATATAATATAGAGAAAATTTGAAAAATAAACGTATATTTCTGTAAAGTTTTGTGTGAAAAAATGATTTTAAATGTTGATAAACATTTAAAATCATTTTTTTTATTGAAACCAATTGCAGGTATTTTTAAATTGTCAGAAATAGGAGTCAGTCAGACATGTCAGTTGTGAAGCTATCAAATTAATTTCAAATTTTTTTTTTTTGTTTCATTAAATTGCTCAACAATTGTTATTTAAAAAAAATAATTATAGATCAATACACACAGCTATAGGTTGCCCTGTCAAATGTGAAATTTACATAAAAAATAAAATAGTTAACTAGCTGTCTGTGTTGATCTATAACCGCCCGTTTCCAAATGGTTGAGCCTTATGAGAAGAAATTGGACAAACAAACTGATGGCAACTCTTAAATCACCAAATAGATATTACAACATATACTATACAATAGAATACTATTTTATCGTGTGCATTATGTTGCTAATAGTAAATAAACTAAAATTAGTAACTGATAGGTAAGGAAAAATAAGTTAAAAAGAAACTAGAAATAATACACGATTTTGCTTTTAGATCCTATTATTTATTATTTATTCCATTTATTTTTAAATATAACAGACGAGCACAGTCTTAGCCAAGCTGTTATAGAGATCGCGATCAGATAACGCTATTATATTTAATTTTCAATCTTGGACTGCTATAAGATAGTGAATATATGACGCGTATGCCGCGTGGTTCTAGACGGAGTTGATTATAGATATACGATCCATTAATCGCCTTTTGCGACGGGACTGTAGTGATCTATAAAAAATATATTATAGATAATGATATTACGTGAGCCGCGACACGTCAATCGATAGTCGAATATGAACACGAACTGATTTGAATTATGATTTAAGCAATGCCTGCAGTGAGATGCTGACATAGCTTAAAGTATAAAGCATGATAAGAAAAATGTATAGCGTGACTCGGACACAAATCAAATTGCTTCATAGTTAAACTACATATATATGAAGGTCTGTATAGCCGAAGGGGTAGGACAGAGGTGTAATTAACGATCACACTTTACTGACCATAATCTAGTCCCATCCACGTAATACATGGATAATAAGGTAGTGGTGTATAAGTCATAGCCGTGATCTAACGCGGACCTTATACTTTATACTACAACAATTATTTTTGAACGAATCGATGACGTCATCGGGTATATGAGAGTGAGTGTATATGTGTGTATGTGTATGTATGTATGTGTTAGACGTACCCATCTTCTCGATGGCGTAGGCGGAGGTGATGGTGAGCAGCTTGGCGCCGTACTTGTCGTAGTTGGCGCGCGTGACGTAGGGCAGCGCCAGCATGTCGGCGGACGACTCGGGCAGCTTGCTGGCCATCGCCTTGAGCGCGGCCTGCGGCAGCACCGCGCCCAGCGACGCGCCGCGCGCCTCCGCCATCTCGCTGCACACCCACACCATGTTACACATATATCTTAATAGTGGTAGAGCCATGCTTAGGCACGAATGAGCCGTCTCGACCGGTGCGATACCACGGCCTCACAAAAAGACGCTTACGTTGCATTTCCCCGAAATTAGTGAGGTTTCCGGAGGCCCAACTCCCCCTCTCCTCTTTTCTTACCCCTCATCCCGCCTCTCTTCTTTCCCCTCCCCGCATTCCCCATCCCTCATTAGCCTCAAAGGCGGACAGCGCACTTACGACTCTTGAGTTACAGGTGTCCATGGGCGGAGGTTGTCACTTACCAGGTGATCCGTCTGTTCGTCTCTCCCCCTTTTTACAAAAAAAAAAGTAGGAATAATTCTAAATAAGCTGTCCGCCTCTGATGGTAATGAAGGATAGGGGAATGTGGAGAGGGGGGAATAGGCGGGCCATTCGTACTTAAACATGTCTCTACCATGTTACCTAATGCGGAAGCAGCCTTTCCATTCATAAAATAAAAATGGTGTACGATAAAGAATACTCTACCCATGAATGTTTACTGTACTGCAGTGGGTGAGAGACATTAGAGAAGTATACTATTTGTAACAACACGTACCGACAAGCCTCTACGAGGTCCGCGTAGCAGCGCTCCTCGACGCGGCGTAGCAGCACTATGATGGGCGAGTCCGTAGCGCTTGTAACTGGCGCGCTCGTAGTCACTACGGACGCCTTGCGTTCCACTTTCATTGGGAACACGATGCGGAGACCTCCACGCATCAACCTAAAAACGCGTTGGGCATGATCACTAGCTCAGTTTCTATATCTTACTATTATTATGACTATATACTTAATCACGGCAGAACAAGTGAGCAGATCTGGATAAAATATGGCACAGCGATAGATTATAGTCTGAATAAGTACATAGGTTATCCGAATACCTTTCAAATTTAAATTGTAGAAGAAATTGTAAAAAAAGTCCCGGAAAAATTGGACGACGCTGATGTCAATTTGTGCTTAAAGTTAATTTATTTATGAATTAAACTTCTACAGTTTAATTCTTGCACTTCGATTAGTTCCTGGGGATCCCACAATACTTGACGCGGCAGCGTCGTGGTGAAGCGCCCACATAAATCACTTTCTAAATTTATTTTTTAACATAAAGATAAATATGTGATTCATGGATGTAGTTGTGTGTGCTTTATACGTCGTCGGTTTGTAAATCTTTATACGAAGATTCAACGACTTTGCATGACTATGTCTTTTGAAATGGGCTGGATGTTCCTATTTGCTATATTTATATGTCTAGAAAATATCTAGAATTAACACTAGAAGCACAGTTTATTTTCAATAAGATTATCACGCGACACCGATCATTCACACCCACGGCACTATTGCCTCGCACCACTTTCTCCCGGCTGCAGCGCGCAAGTTAAGTGTCTCCACTACCACCTGCCGGACTGAAATGGAAGCCTCACGAAACCCTACCCTGAGCTTAACGCTCGCTTTTATTTAACATTATCTGTAAAACCTTCCTTATTTAATTAAAAACTGTGAAATTTTGTGACCTAGTGCTTATACGTGATATTATTATTAGAACCCAACAAAAACGGAGTTGATAATGTTCACAAACAAACGTAGTTTAGGTGACCTAAGGCTGCCAAAACTATTCGGCACTAGTCTGGTTCTTACCACAGAGGTCAAGTATCTAGTAGTCATACTTGACAGCAAACTCCTATGGAATAGACACCTAGATGCAAAACTTAATAAAGCCTGCATTATCTTCTACCAATGCAAGCGGCTCCTCGGCAAAACCTGGGGTCTATCACCGAAAATCACTTTATGGCTTTATAAAGCGGTAATAAGGCCCATAATCACGTACGGTGCTATTGCTTGGTGGCAGAGAACTGAGCTTAGTACGGTTAGAAACAGGTTGCAGCAATTCCAGAGACTCGTTAGACCTGTACATACAACAGGAGGCAGCTATGGCAACAATCAGACTAAAACACCTGAGTCTGTGGAATAACCAAGAGGGTCCACACTCCAATATCTGGAATCAACTAGTGGACTACCAACCTCTGATAGCTGCCCCATGTGACAGGATTCCAAAACAACACATCTTCGAAAGAAGGTACTGTATAGAACTACAGGAGAACGATAGTGATCATTCCGGCATAAATGAAGTACGAATATACACGGACGGCTCCAAGATGGGGTCAGGTACTGGAGCCGGGGTGTACTCACTAGACCTAAACATAAAAATATCGCTGGCACTAGGCAAGCACAGTTCGATTTTTCAATGCGAATGTGTTGCGCTAACATACGCAGCCCTAGCGGCTATGTCTAGAGGCATCAAGCAATATAACATCCGCATACTGTCAGATAGTATGGCGGTGCTAAGGGCCCTAATGGGCAACACCATGAACTCCGGTCTCATCTACGAATGCCACCAGTCGCTAGAACGCTTGGCCTCGGCGAATGGGGTAACTCTTCAATGGATCAGGGGGCACAGCAACTCACTCGGTAACGATGCCGCCGACGAGCTAGCAAGGAAGGGATCTACAACACCAGTGGCAGGCCCTACCACACTCCTGCCACTACCCTTCAACTTATATCGCTCCTGGGTAAGGCAAAGGACTCGAGAAGTACACAATAGCAGATGGATTGACACACCTGGCTGTAGGCAATCCAAACTGGTATTAACAGAAATATCACCACGTTTATCGCGTAGACTCATAAGTCTTCATAGAACGGACATCCGAATAGTGGTCGGAAGCATTACAGGCCATTTGGCTCTGAACCGACACCTATTCGTCATTAACGCGACCGATAGCCCCCAGTGCAGGGGTAGTCTGAGCGCGGAGGAAACGGCCGCCCACGTTATCCTGGAATGCGAGGGCGTGGCTGCACAACGGGCAGAAATCCTTGCAGGCGCGAGGACGCTCCTAGAAGCCTGTGAACGCCCCAGGAGGCTTCTGCGCTTCTGGAAGGAGCTAGGCTGGCTCAACTAGTCAGCCTCCTGGACGCATAATGGACCGAACATGAGTCTAAATGCGGAAACAGAGCCCTTTACCATTACCACCTGCCGGACTGAAATGGAAGCCTCACGAAACCCTACCCTGGGCTTAACGCTCGCTTTTATTTAACATTATCTGTAAAACCTTCCTTATTTAATTAAAAACTGTGAAATTTTGTGACCTAGTGCTTATACGTGATATTTCCATAGATATAATATGTATATAGCAGGTAGTTACTTCTCAACGTTAGGTCCGAGCACGACGTAGGCGCTGGCGATGTCGTTGTTGATGACGAGCCTCTCGGCCAGCAGCCCGCGCACCACCAGCTGCCGCAGCAGCCGCGTCGGGTCGCCGCGGTGCCACGACTTGCAACTGTCACACGTACACTATAAACTTCAATTTTGAATACTGAACATTATTTTGTATTAAACCTGTGGTGACCTCCACATACAGCAAAAATAGCCAACAACACCATCTAGCGGAGACAAGCTGAACTACGCAGCAACTACTCTAATGTCGTAGTAAAATCTTGAATAGTGATATAAGAGTTTTTGCACCGCTTAGTATATATAAAATTTCAGAACGTCAACCATTGGGCCGCGGTCCGCAACTGTTTTTAAAGAATATGTAAATAAATAGTCTAGTCTTATCTAATTATTTTTATATCCATTGATAATTAGGAAATAAATGAAAAACCTTAAAAAAAAACAAAAAAGTATTTTTTTTTGTTTTTTTTTTAATATTAACACGTACAGGCAACAGTATACAGATATAAAGCTATACAAGCAATATCGCTTTCGTTCCATTTCTATCCTCCCTTTCCTGTCATATACTACAAATGGGCCTTAATTATAATCAACAAAATGTGGGAGCTAATTACACCTCTGCTTTCAGACGTAAGTCCATTTGTATGTAGACATGTATATATATATGTATACTAGCGGACCCGACAGACGTTGTCCTGCATGATATTTCAAGCGATTAGGATCAATATAGATAAATAACCTAGATACCGACTGCAGCGCCATCTGCCGGGCTGATTTGTGAATCTAAACCATTCCCAGATCCCCTTGAACACACACAAAAAATTTCATCATACACACTCACAGACATACACACTCACTCTCACAGAAGAATTATATATATAAAGATATATATTAAATTAATACAAGTAAGTACCTTTAACAATACAAAAATCAATAAAATTCTTAATTTATCTCACCGTGCATGCAGAGGTGTTTTCTGGAGAGCTTGCAGCCTGGCTTGCATGGAACCTTTGAGCGCGTCCGCAATATGAAGCAGGGTGTATGGGTTGCGGCCACTGCTGTTCGCTTCGCGTATAGTCCGCACTATTAACTTGCACTCCTCTGTCACGTCCACGGGCTACAAGACGAAGAGAGACAATACTAAGTCAAGTCTCAAGTCAAGTCTTTATTAAGGATATAATATAAACAACCTGAATATTGCAAATATGGAACTAAGGCAAAAATTCGAAAAAAGTCAGAAAGTTATAGAGGTTTATAAAAACATTAGTTACCGAGAACCCTTGTGTACCACACCAAAATCTACTAGTAACAATAGACAAGAAATAAAAGTGATGAAGCATTTTTCTACTCCAAAAACCATAGTAAGCAGTCAACAATTACAATTCCACCCACGCTAACTACTAAGGCAATTAAAACACCAAATCTTGTCATAAATAACACCGCAAACAGTACATCTCCTAGAGGAATATTTATTTTTGGCAGTCTACAATGTAGAGGACTGGCGGCAAAATTGATAAATATCGGCGCTTATTATGCCATATGCTACAACACAACACATACTAAAAGACTGTGAGAAATTAAAACTAAATCCTTATGACAAAATTATTCTCGGTATAGGTGAGAATGATACAAACCCTATCAAAATGCAAATTGAACTGTCTACTACATATATTGAATAAATTTAAGAATAATACTGTAATTATATTAAATGTCCTAAAAAATAAGTATTTGAATGTCAAAATGTTGAATAATATGATAAAATTAACATGCAATAACTTTTCAAATTGTGTGTATATAGACGCCACATACATTAATACGTATACAAACACAGAATATGTATTAAGTAGAAAGCTGAATTTGATTATTGACTCTGTCGACTATGATTGTTAGTACATACCTAAAAATAGTAAGAAGAGTAAACAAAGCTTAATTCAGCAAACGTCTAATTTAAGATTGTCTACCCAACACATTAACAAACACATTACTCACATTACTACCATAAAACAGAAATGCATTTTGGACTACTTTAGTAAACAAAACTTTTTTCGTTGCTAAATTTTTGCATGTCATGCACCAAAACATCGCAGGACTATTCAACAAATATGAAAGTTTATTGGTAAATATTGCTGAGCTCAGGGACAATAATATAGTTGTTGATGTTATTTGTATTACGGAGCATTTTATGAGAGCAGGCTATGAAATGTACTTAGATACATCAAATTATATTTTGGCTGCATGTTTTAGCAGAAAAAAATTAAAAGAGGTGCATACTGGTGAGCAAAGATTTTAAATTTAAGGAGCTTAAAAAAGTTAGTCAGTTGTCATTAATTAATGTATTAGAATGCTGTGCAGTGGTACATCTTGAAATACATATCTAAAAGGAGTTTCCAGAATGTTTTGCTTGCTGGTAACTTCAATATAGACGTCCTTAAAACTAATAATATCACCTTGGACTTTAAATATCTTTTATTAAATTACAATCTAAAAATAGCATTACACCAGCCAACAAGTTATGTCTGTCAAACTTGCATTGATAATTTCGCACACAATTGTGAGACAAACGTTATAGATTTAGGCTTATCAGACCACACTGCCCAAATAATTAAAATTCCAGTAATAAGAAGTCCAAAATTGAAATTCTGGCGCAAAACAAAACGCGATTACAGTTCAGTAAATATAAATAAATTTAAAATGTGTTTAAGAAGCCTTTCTTTTACGGACATGTATAGTACAAACAATGTAGATTTAGCATATCATTATTTCATAGAGGAATTCAAATTATTTTATGATCTTTGTTTTCCACAAATTAAAGTAAAAATTCAAGTTCAAAACAAACAAAAGTGGGTGTCTCGTGGAATAAAAATTTGCAGTAAGAGGAAAAGAGAATTATTGTTGAACTCAAGAAGACAGCCTACAGAAAGCAATAGACATAAATATCATAACTATAGTAAAATGTTTAAAAAAATGTTAACTTAACCAAACGAGCTCAAAATAACTATTACATAGAGACGTCTGAAAATAAGTGTAAGACTACATGGCAAATTTTGAATAAAGCTAAACTAAATATACCTAAGGAAACCATTGATAGCATAAAAACAGATAAAGATAGAATTCTCACACAACCAACGGAAGTGGCTAGTGTATTTAATGACTATTTTATACAAAAGCTTAAACAAATACCAAATGCAGGTATAAACGTAACATCTACAATTGAACATCGTGTAAATTCAATGTTTTTAGCTCCAAGTCTGCCATACCATATAAACAAATTAATAAAAGGTATAAAAAATACAAGCAGCGTAGGATATGATGGCTTCTCGACCAAAATAATTAAAGCTGTAAATGAAGATATTTGCCATCACTTGAGCTATCTCATTAATTTAAGTATATCGACGGGAGCTTATCCAGATTAACTAAAATTAACTATTATAAAGCCGCTATACAAAAAAGGAGACAAACAATCAATTGAAAATTATAGGCCAATCGCATTGGTTCCAATTTTCTCCAAAATATTTGAGAAATACATTTACAACGAAATTTATAACTACCTGGAAATTAACAAAATTCTATGTAACGAGCAAAAGGGGTTTAGACGGGGTAAATCAATTAACATGGCAATATATGACTTTCTTTATAGCGTTATGTCTTGCGTAGATAAAACATCTCCTGTATGTACCATTTTTTGTGACATGTCTTCAGCATTTGATTGCGTAGACCACAGGATTTTAAAGAGTAAGCTGGAAGCATATGGTATAAGAGGAAATATTTTGAAACTAATTCGATCTTACTTGATGAATAGGCAACAAGTAACTGAGCTATCAAGGATTAATTATAAAACAAAAATGAAGAAAAATATTCCTCAGGCAAACGTTATGTAACTTACGGGGTTCCCCAGGGGAGTGTGCTGGGCCTCCTTTTGTTTAAAATATATATCAAGGATCTTCCAAGTTCAACCGTCTATCCAATGACATTATTCGCTGATGACAGTTCAATAACTATACCGTGTAACGATGTCAATAATTATGAATCTGAGATCAATAACTCCTTGGCATCCGTAGTTGCATGGCTTAATAATAATAATCTTAAAATAAATCTTTAGAAGACAAGCATAATGCATTTCAATCAGAGATTAAAAACCCAAAAAAACATAACGATATCTTATAATGGTACTGTCATAAACGAAACTGATAATATTCGATTTCTTGGTTTGAATATAGATACAAAACTTACTTGGAAATATCACATTGACCGACTAAACTCAAGAATTAGTAGTTTGTCTTTTGCTCTGTATAAATTACCTCAAACCCTAAGCACTAATGCGATCCTCACAGCATATATGGGCTCATTGAATCTGTGCTTAGATACGGGGTTTTGTTTTGGGGTAACTCAACGAATAGAGAGATGGTGTTCAAAATGCAAAAACGTAGTATACGTGCAATGTTTGGCATTAAACCAAGTGACAGTTGCAAACCTCTATTTGTAAAACATAACATACTAACTCTACCCTCATTATATATCTTGGAAGTAGTTTTATTTGTTAAAAATAATCCACAACAGGCTACAGGTACATCCAGCGAAAACAGCGCTGCTTCATAAAATTATTATATGCAGGGGTCCTGTGATTTTTAATAAGATTCCTGATAATATAAGACAACTAAATTCAAATTTATTAAAAACAAAGTTAAAAATCATATTAATTCAAAAATGTTACAATTCTGTTAATGATTTGTTGATTCTTCTAATAATGATAAAATAAGACATATTCACATAATTTTATTTAATAGCCTACTAATTGAAAAATTATACGGTAGAGGAATTCTTGAATGATACATTGTGATAATTGTAATGGAATGGAATATAATATATTTAACTAATTAATTTAAGTATTATATAAGCCTTAATTATTATTTTAATACCTAATTAATTATGAATGTGGCATAATTAATAATAACAATTTAATGTATATTTCAATGTAACTATGCTAATTATTTGAATTGTATTTGTATGTCTTAATGGCAAAACATACTGGACTATCGATGTATTTAAGACCTTCAATAATTGTATTTACCTATGTTTAACAAATAAATAAATGATTATGATTATTAAATATACGCATAGTAGACCCTATAAATTACGTAGAGATAAAAATGTAGGGAAAATCATTTTTTTTTTTGTATACATATATAGAAATTTTATTCGAAATTGATCGATATATCCAATATTTTTCTTGTGAGAGAGCTAACATGAATTGAACTGTAGGTATTTTATAACATTTTCCCGGATGTTTCCTTCTGAGGGTATCCCGGGTCCTTAGCAATAGACGCTCTCATGACGGAACACCGTGTGGTTTTAGTCGGTTCGAGTCCGACATACCACCTCACCGTCAGCTCTGGTGAGGTGATGACCCGAGGGGGTTTCCACACGAAAAAAAAAAAGGTATTTTATAACGTTATTACTCCCGCATCAGATATAATTCCCGTGTCGCGGAGGGCTTTACAAACATTCAATCAACACAAAGAACACCCACAAACAACTATTTGTAGATCACACAAATTTTAACGCTAAATCAAAGGGATTTTTGAAAACCTCAACTTTTTGAAACAAGCGGTATATCGAATAAACGATTAATTGTTTTATATTTGAATACTGCGTATCTAAATCACACAGATTTTTAAAAATGCACAACGATTGGAGAGTAAGAAAATATCAAAGAACTCCAACGGTCTATGGTTATGTTAGCAAGCCGCATTGAGCAGTTATTACCGGACTCTCGAACGCACACTTGTCATGATAGTGATCTCTTTGTTTCGAGAAAAGCTGCATTAGTTCATGGTAGGATTCTTTCGTTCGTCCTCCCTCTCAGAGAATCCTATACATACATATGTATATATGTGAACTATATCTAAAGTTCATGGTCAACTAATATGGTGTACTACTGTGTTATAGGGGGTAAAATCGTCAGCTGAGGGTTTACATAACTGATGTAACCTAACAGACAGTTGACCACCATCACTCTGACAGCCGACGCTCGTTTCGTTCGGAAGTAGATTCCTGTCTCGGGTAGACTGTACAAACATATAAGCAACGTGGATCACACAAATGTTTGTATCACGTGTGAATTGACACAATTTTAGTACACTACCGACTAATTATAACAACTTACAATTTTATTGGTTAGCAAGATATCAAAATATATCACAGTCACAAGAGAGACACAAATTTAATGAAAATGATGAAAATTATTAAAATGATGAAAACAAATGTAACTATTTAATGTCAAAGACCTTGCCGAAATGCGGTAATGGCTTGTTAGCGGCTGTATAAATTTTAACACAAAATGTATAGCTAGTTTTACTCGTGAAGGTGGAAGAATTCTTAAAATAAGCCACACATTACCATAAGTTATATTGAAATAAATGAACCTAAAATTCAAAATAAAACCAGTACCCATTTCAAATACGAAAACAGAAGTAACAAGTTTTACCTACCGACGTTACTTTTGTATTAGCTTTCCTACTCTATATAAGTACTCTAAATACTAACTAATCTAGAAATTGAAGGAACGTGCCACACTTCATATAGTCAACGAAATAAAAACTGATTTTCACTTTGGTCTTTATACACCAAAGCACGCTGTCGGTGTGATCTACTGCTTTGGTTGCTGTAGGCCGTTGCGTATACAACTTTTCTTCTGTTTTTTTTTTCGTGTGGGAACCCCCTTTGGGCCTTCATTCCACCGGGGTTTTCGGTGGAACGGTGTGTCGGAATCGAACCGACTAAACCACACGGTGTGTCATACTGCGCTTGAAATAGGAGGAATCCGGGAACAGCTTTATTAAGACATCCGAACCCCTCCTAGCGCCTGCCCGCACTACGGGTAACCTATCTATAAGGCGGCGTCCAGACACACGCGGACGTCACCTCCTCGCGGGTGGTCTAAAGCGGGCGGAGGGGAAAACCTGTCCCGACCAGCCGCGGCCACACTCACGGTGGCATGAGGCGCTGGTAGGCGCGCCTCCGCACACATTGCACCCCTAGATCAACAGATTTCTAGCGACGTCTGAGAGAAAAAGATAAAAATGTATTTACTACAGTTTAATTTACATATATATATATGTGTTCAACCCTACACGCAAAAGTATTATACAGACGTACATAAACTGCCGCCTTTACAGAGGCAACCATGACTCTGTTCTATCCTTAGAGACCTCACGTCATACCATACAAGCCCGCCGATTTTCGATACTTCGACCTGCCCTTTTTTCAGAACATCACCGATTTGATCAGAAGATGTTCTTCACAGTCGACCCCTACCAGCCATTCCACTAACGTTCACTTCATATATGTATATATGTATATATGTTTTGCTTAGTAGTTCGAGTTAAAGGTACAAGACCCTGACTTGCTTGAGCTATTGGTTATACCCCCCAATCCGTCTGTATAAGCAATATAAATTACCATCGCATTTCATCCAACCTTTCCTGACAACATATCCCGAAATTTCCCATCCTATTCCCAAAAGTGCCCGTTTAACGGCAATAGGCCTGCCTTGCCTTAATCAATTATATAACAGGATTTGTAGTTGATTTTTGAGTGGCAACATTTTAAATCTAAAGATGGGGCGACATGTCAATTTAGCCCGTTTGTGGCGTGGTGTTAGTCAATGACGATGACGTCATCGACGTGTAATGATGGTCGCAACAGCGGCGGCGGGGAAGGCACCTCCACGATATCTTCAGGTGCATTCGACATCTAGACAAACAATATTATATTTTTACTTTAATTATTAAATATTGTTGTATTTGATAACTCAATTTTAGTTTAGAGATTTGAACAGTACCAACAGTATTTATAGATTTTTACAGAAACATTTAAGATGAGAATTTAATGCTTAATGCATTACAGGCAACCTTAGAATGAATCGTAATCGCAGACGTTATATATTAACTTTTGGTTACGGTTATTGATATATGTGTATCGTGGTCAGTTCATGCAATGTTTGTATTTCATGCAATGGTCAATCACATCATGATATGGACAGATCGGACCAGATCATTGAATAATCAGCTTTTAACAATATGAACAGCTAAACGCATGAACAAACGTTATCATGGTCAAACGTTAGTGATCATATCATGAAATAGTTCCATTATCCACTAGAGGAGCTGATGTCCTTTTTTTTGGGATGCATCACAGCGGCTGATAATTTCAAAATATCGTTACGACAACTTCGACATGCAATTCAGACCATTATATATCGTGTCGTACATACGTATATATACGCTCACGACTCTATCCCGTATGGGGTAGGCAGAGGTCTATTAAACACCCACATTTTGCCCACTAACGTAATAGGGGGTAAGTATATTGCCGTCAACCGGACACTGTATGACCCTCACAGATACCTTAGTCACCTTGTACGACACCCCAGGGAAGACATGGGGTGGCCGCAAGTATTTCATTATAATAAGTATAATATCAATAAAAATTAATATATATCACCACTGTGCTAAAGCAGATTGCAACTTGAAACATTGTTTTAAGTTTTATTAGTCCTAATACTATAAAAAAAAATATTTTTACTAATTATATAGATGAATTAAAAATACAATAAGTCAATTCTCTAATAGTCACAAATACAAATCTTAGGATTGTAAGTTAAAATTTATGATTATATTTTTTATAAACATAAAAAAACATGTTATACAATGTCCTTCTACTTGGTATATATAAGCTTGGTATATACAATCAGACTCTAATTTGTATGACAAATATTTATTTATACTACAACTGTATTTTATGATAGGTGTTTAATAAAGAATATTCTATCTATTTATTAAACCCCCACTGGTCGTCACCGTACAGGAGCCGAGGCTGAAGTGGTATGTCGAATTCAAACTAACTAAAACCACTTGGTGTTTCATCACAAGTAAGTATTAAAGAGACCTTGACCACAGCATTGGCAGGCAAGCACACCGTAGAACATGGGGTGCCTTAGCCCCTTAAAGATCAGACAAGCACATAACACCGACTTAAGTGTTTTACTTTAACATGCAAAATTAAAATATTAATAAATTTAAAAAAAGATCACCTTAGATTAAAATGCTTTTTGTTTTGTTTGCTATACCTTCAGCAAGAAGATTCATTAATGTTATGCAACAATGAAGTACTTAATTTAAAGATATAAGGAAAATGTAAAAAAAAATATTACGCTTTTTTTAACGTTACGGACGTTTTTTGCCGGGTAGGGTACCCCTCCGCAACGCCCCATAAGGAACTTCGTTCCAAAACACGCGGTAATTGTTGACGTTCTAAACTTAGTAAAATAAATGAAACTGAAGTTAGAACTAACCAACCTAAATTAAAAATCAAACAACTGTTTTGAGAAATTAAATCAAAACTAATAAACGTTAGCTTCCCTCAGTAACATTATTTTCCCAGAGTTGTATTTTGTTGATATAATCATTAACGCTAAATTTTATTAGTAAGCTTTTTTATTAAAGCACAGCCATAAAGAAAACACATAAGTTTTGTTTTCAAGCCCCGTATCTTCCTAAGTCATAACGGATTTTAAATGACACTAAGATGCCATAACACATAAAACGTATTTCCAAACAGGAGTAATAGAAATTTTTTTGGTCAAAGTAGAGAATAAGAGGTTAGTGAAAAATCTCGACATTTAGTATCTCTTCAAGGATCAATCGGGACGTTTCAACAAAATCTCTGTAATTCATAAACTATATAGAAAAAAATAGGGACGTGTACTTGTGCCGCTGGTATGTCGTTGCGATTGAGCGAAAACCTATGATACAGTGAGTAATTTTAGACTCCACCCATATCCGAAACTTCTATTTTGGTTACGGTTATTATTTATTTTTTCGGATATCCGATAATTTCAGTAAAAGTTATGAATATCCACAACATCCCTAATGAAAACAATTCGAGGAGACAGTGGTTGATAGTGTATTTCTATTGGAAAACTACTACTACTACTATTTACTCTCTAGTGTACACAACAAATTGTTCCCAGAGGCTTCCTTGTTAGGGTATTCCTGGGTCCCTTGCGATAGACTCTTTGTGACGGAACAACGTATGGTTTTAGTCGGTTCGAGTCCGACATACCACCTCTCCGTTAGCTCCGGTGAGGTGATGACCCGTGGGGTTTCTCACGAAAAAAAAATATATATGTACACAATAAATGAGGATTTTCAAGGCAATGGTACATACAAAGGCGAGCTTTACCCGAAACTGAGTTGTCTTCCAGCAAACCTAGTGAATAGAGGGTAATAGAAAATAGTTAAAGGCAGTCATATTTACCTAAGTGAAAAGGATTAGAAGGAAATAGAGTAAAAAAAAAACAAAAAGTTAAATAACCTACATTTTTTAATATTATAGAGGGCCAGACGAATAGACGGGTCACCTAATAGTAAGTGACAACCGCCGTCCAGAGACACCTGCAACTCAAGAGTCGTAAGTGCGCCCCCCGGTTTTGAGGGTGATGAGGGATGAGGGGAAAAAAGAGAGTGCGATGAGAAGATGGGAAAATGGGAGGGGGGACAAGGGTGAGGACTGCAATACATTATTTTGTATACCTACTTGTATATAATTACAAAATATAAATAACTACTAATGACAGTACTAATAAATATACACATATCATTATTATATATTCTGTATATTTAGTCAAACCAATCTACTTATACCTACACCTTAACCTAAATATTATGGTACATGTACACATAGTGGTATGTCAAGAAAACTGTAGAATTACTAATTGAGTGTGTTTTGTTGTGCGCGCGATCGTAAACTAAACGCGGGTGACATCTGATGATTCACGTTGACACGTGACAGTTAGACAATTTAAAAGAAATGAACGAACTTACGATACATTCCTTTGGCGGGAGAGCACACGAGCGGACGTGTCACGTGATCGTGGCACAACTTACCTCACTTCATTCCACGTGTTTATTTTATCAAATTGTAATCTGAGAATACTGTGCACGTCTTTGGTTACTTTGTGATTTAAATAGGACGATCATTTAAGACTGGAGAAGTGAACTGTGCTTTCGTGTTATTTTGAAAGGTCCCGGTGTCTAACCAACATTCCCACGACCATGAAAATGAAGACTTGCAGCTACCACCGACACATACATATGTTGTAGCCAGATCATAGAATTGACCACTTCATAATGTGGCCCAACACGATATGGTCAGGCCAGTTCATTTAATAATCAGGCAATATGATCAGCTTGACAAACGACCTCTTTATGATATGTTCACGTTTGACCATGTGATGAAATAGTTAAATCATCTACTTTTAGAGGCGCTGATGTCTTTATGTTTTTGTGATGCATCATGGCGGCTGATAGTATTTTTGTTTGCAAATAAAAATAAATAATAGTAAATAGAAATAGTGGTCACGAGTCTGGGTGTTTCCTACACAGGAGTTCAAAGTACAAAGTTCCTACACATGAGTTCAAAGTACAAAGTTCCTACACAGGAGTTCAAAGTACAAAGTTCCTACACAGGAGTTCAAAGTACAAAGTTCCTACACAGGAGTTCAAAGTACGAAGTTCCTACACAGGAGTTCAAAGTACGAAGTTCCTACACAGGAGTTCAAAGTACAAAGTTCCTACACAGGAGTTCAAAGTACAAAGTTCCTACACAGGAGTTCAAAGTACAAAGTTCCTACACAGGAGTTCAAAGTACAAAGTTCCTACACAGGAGTTCAAAGTACAAAGTTCCTACACAGGAGTTCAAAGTACAAAGTTCCTACACAGGAGTTCAAAGTACAAAGTTCCTACACAGGAGTTCAAAGTACAAAGTTCCTACACAGGAGTTCAAAGTACGAAGTTCCTACACAGGAGTTCAAAGTACAAGGTTCCTACACAGGAGTTCAAAGTACGAAGTTCCTACACAGGAGTTCAAAGTACAAAGTTCCTACACAGGAGTTTAAAGTACGAAGTTCCTACACATGAGTTCAAAGTACAAAGTTCCTACACAGGAGTTCAAAGTACAAGGTTCCTACACAGGAGTTCAAAGTACAAAGTTCCTACACAGGAGTTCAAAGTACGAAGTTCCTACACATGAGTTCAAAGTACAAAGTTCCTACACAGGAGTTCAAAGTACAAAGTTCCTACACAGGAGTTCAAAGTACAAAGTTCCTACACAGGAGTTCAAAGTACAAAGTTCCTACACAGGAGTTCAAAGTACAAAGTTCCTACACAGGAGTTCAAAGTACGAAGTTCCTACACAGGAGTTCAAAGTACAAGGTTCCTACACAGGAGTTCAAAGTACAAAGTTCCTACACAGGAGTTCAAAGTACAAAGTTCCTACACAGGAGTTCAAAGTACGAAGTTCCTACACAGGAGTTCAAAGTACAAGGTTCCTACACAGGAGTTCAAAGTACAAAGTTCCTACACAGGAGTTCAAAGTACAAAGTTCCTACACAGGAGTTCAAAGTACAAAGTTCCTACACAGGAGTTCAAAGTACGAAGTTCCTACACAGGAGTTCAAAGTACGAAGTTCCTACACAGGAGTTCAAAGTACAAGGTTCCTACACAGGAGTTCAAAGTACAAAGTTCCTACACAGGAGTTCAAAGTACAAGGTTCCTACACCGGAGTTCAAAGTACAAGGTTCCTACACAGGAGTTCAAAGTACAAAGTTCCTACACATGAGTAATTCCTAATGCATGAGAAGTCTTAAAAAATTATAGCTAACAGTATAGCACATGCAACTCGAAACCCTTAAAAACCTATTAAGAAAGAAGTTTCTTTCTTGAAGAAACTCATACTTTTCTCAAGCAAATTTCGGTAGTAACTACCCAGTATATAGAATAGTAAAATATGCCAGATGGGCTGAGGACCTGAAAGAGGTACCCAGCTTATATTAGCTGGTTGCGAAAGGCGGTGGACTGGATGCTATTGCGCACATTGGGCGAGGCTCATGTCCAGCAGTAGACTGCCATACACTTAATGGTGATGATGGTGATATAGAAAACAAGGCAGTACTGACCTTATAATCGTGTTGCAGGAGGCAGTTGTCGCAGGCAGTCCTCTTGTCCCTGAGGCACAACTCCCTGTTGAACTTCTCGCCGAGGTAAGCGAGCACCTGCGCCCGCCGGCACTCCGTCACGCTCTCGCACACCTCCACCATACGCAGCAGGTTCTCGAGGTGAACGCGCTTCGACTCCTCCGTCGTATTACGTTCCACTACAATACCAAGTTAAATTAAAAAAAAAAAATAATAAGAGACCCGTCTGAATTATAAACTTCATAGCGTCACGGTAAGTATTGGCTGCCTGGTCAAATGTGTAATTATTATAAAAAAAAATAACTACCTGGCTGTGTTGATATATAACTACCCGTTTCCAAATGGTTGGGCCTTATGAGAAGAAATTGGCAAACAAACTCATAGCTACATATTACTTATATTTTGATCATGTGCTAAAAGTATTAGTAGTATATATTATGTTGCTAGTGCTAGTATATATATATTATGTTGCTAGAAGTAAATAAACTAAAAATTATTATATATATATATATATATAAATATAATATATTATGTTATATTAATATTTACTTCTAGCAACATAATATATAATATATATATATTATGTTGCTAGAAGTAAATAAACTAAAAATTAGGCTATTAAAATAAGGTAATTGATATGTAGGGAAAAAGAAGTTAAAGAAAGAAGAAAGAATACATTTTTTTTTATAAAAAAATGTATTAGCCTACCATAATGACTCCACTCTGCCTGATATAAACCATGAAGTGGAGTCCAAGAGTGGTGGTCACCATCCTCATTGCAAGTGTAGTCAATGCAGCATGGTGAACCACACTATGGCGGCCTGGTAAGATGCTTTTATCACGCCCCGGAGCCTTAAAAACCCGGGATCAAAGTGGCTGGTTTCAAGTGACTGAATTCCAGGCTTTAACCGATCGGCATAGAAAGGAAGACAAACCGTTTAGTTCGAGATCGTATATTTTCCACTCTCAAACGGTGACTCCTCAGGCCAGCACGTGTTGTCGTGTAGAGAAACAGTCAGAAAGCGTTAAAACAATACAGGAAGATAGAAAATGAGAAACACATTAGCTCACACGACCCTGGCTTGCTTATTCTCCTCTATATAAGCAATATTCTTTGCCATCCCTTTCAACGCTTTTTTTCAAGCGCTTATTATGGTATGTAACGTATGACCGCCTTGTTCTAGAACCGTGGTCGGCCAGGAAAACGAATTATCAAGTTAAATTACATACATTAGGTCACAAAATTTCAAAATTTCTAATTAAAAAAGGAAAGCTATTACAGATTACCGTATTACATTGTATTAGAGTTACATAAAAGCGAGAGTTAGGCCTGAGCCTAACTCTACCACTGGCCGGACTACATTCGAAGCTCTACCCTGAGGTAGGGCTTCGAGAGGCTTCGAATGTAGTCCGGCCAGTGGTAGAGTTAGGCTCAGGCCTAACTCTCGCTTTTATGTAACTCTAATACAATGTAATACAGTAATTTGTAATAGCTTTCCTTTTTTAATTAGAAATTTTGAAATTTTGTGACCTAATGTATGTAATTTAACTTGATAATTCGTTTTCCTGGCCGACCACGGTTCTAGAACAAGGCGGTCATACGTTACATACCATAATAAGCGCTTACTGTTTAAGGAGCGAGAACCTCCTCTACCACTGGCCGGACTACATTCGAAGCTCTACCCTGAGGTAGGGCTTCGAGAGGCTTCGAATGTAGTCCGGCCAGTGGTAGAGGAGGTTCTCGCTCCTTAAATAGTGCCGGGCGGCGGAGCGGGAGGAAGTGCACGGCGGATGAGGTCTCAAAGAGAAAACTAAATTTAGTCATGACGTTATTTTCTAGCTCCAAATAAAAGCTATGAAGGAATTATTATAAATATAAAAAATAATTTACTTTAAAAAAGTAGACAACGGACTTCAATGCGTCTATCATAAAAAATAAGACTTATATAGTTAGCTCATCGATGCCATTGTCAGAACTGGAAGTAATTGAAATGGGACCACATGGGAAGCATCAGCTATCAAATAAAAAACATCCAAATCGGTTCACCCAGTCGAAAGTTCTGAGGTAACAAACATAAAAAAATATAGTCGAATTGAGAACCTCCTCCTTTTTGAAGTCGGCTAAAAACTTTAGACATTCTACACACGGCCGTCTGATTCCAATCTAACCAGAGCTCGTATCATGGTAATCAGTCTGCTGATACACATACTTATATATTTCTAAATACTATAGATAAATTACACACAGGCACAGAACAGATGATCGTGATCATCACATCACCACATAGACAAACAGTTCATCCGTGTGGTTCAAATAGTGGGTGCGAATGGAATGGACGAACTCACAGTCCATGAGTCTCCGGTAGCGCACGACGTCTGCGTAGGAGTAGTAGAGCAGGCAGGCGGCGGGCTCACCGTCACGGCCGGCGCGGCCCGCCTCTTGGTAGTAGCCCTCCACGGACTTGGGCAGCGAGTGGTGCACCACGTAGCGCACGTCAGCCTTGTCCACGCCCATGCCGAACGCTATCGTCGCGCAAATCTGCACAAACACCTTCTCTTTTAAATACAACCTTTTCTGATGGTAAGTCACTACCGCCACCCATCACATAATCATCATCAGCCTATCGCAGTCTACTGCTGGACATAGGCTTCTTCCACTCACTATTTCAATCGATTTTCGGTTTCTTGCATCCAGCTCCTGCGAGCAATTTTGGGCAAATCGTCACTCCACCTGGCATGTGGGCGTCCTACAGCTATGTTTGCCAAAACCCAGTATCCACTCAAGAACTCGTTTGCCCCAAAGGTCATCGGTTCTACAGCTAATATAGCCAGCCCACTGCCACTTCAGCCTGCTGATCCTACCTACCCTGCCGCCGCCACTACACTGCCACGCTTAGTGTTATCATTTGATTTTCTTTGTGTCCATTATTTAAATGTTTGTAAAGTCTCCCATTGTATTTTTTAAAGGAAAAGATTGATAAATAACATTTAGATATAGAACAAATGATCTAGACACAGTTATTTGTCCTAGGTGGGATTCGAACCCATGAACTATGATTTAGCAGTCATTTATCATGGCATTAATAAGATATGTCTCTGGTAATGTTATCCAAGAAATGAACTAATTTGTATTTAGGTAATCAGTGTCAACATCTTTATATGAACATATAATAAAATTGATTACAATAAAGTTATTAAAGAACAACTAATATATGGGTTTTTATTAGAACAACAGAAGACTAAACAATAGTTTTTAGATATTTCTTTGACTGTCTGTCTGTATGTTTGTATACGCATAAAGCAAAAATTACTACATGGAATTAAATGCAATTTACACAGATGTATTGCTAGAAGTCTTACTGAAAATACACCCAAATTAACAGAAATAATTGATTCTAAATTTAACGCATACGAAATAGCTGCCAAAGCTAGTATAGTATAAAATAGTGACTAACCACTTTGTACTTGTCGGCGACCCATCCCGACTGCACCTCGGTCCTTTTCTTGTCGGCGAGGCCGGCATGGTAGGGCGCCGCCTCTATGCCGACCTTCCGCAGGTCCGCAGACAGGGTCTCGCACTCTTTACGAGACAGACAATACACTATGCCCGATTGTCTGTAAACGAGCATAACAGGAATCCAATAATTCTTTATTTGCTTTCTCTCACATACAACAGTTTTACAATGTCTTTATAATAGGTCTCTGTGAGAGATTGGCTTCGGTACTAGCAGACCTGTATGTATTGACACAATAATAAAAGCGAAGCGAAAAATAAGCCCATGAATACCGAACGAACACGCAATCAAAACCACGCCACGCAACGCAAAGCAACTCTTGGTACCATGAATTTGTTGACCGCATTTCAAAAGCAGATTACGTCCACCAAATGAATAAAAAAATTAAGTTTTATGGTGGTAGAGCCATGCTTAGGCACGAATGGGGCGGCTCGACCGTTGCGATGCCACGGCCTCACAGAAAACAAGTTGTGAAGCAACGCTTGCATTTCCCCGAAATTAGTGCGGTTTCCGGAGGCCCAACTCCCAATCTCCTCTTTCCCTACCCCTCAACCCCTCTTTCCCATCTCCTCATCCCCTCGCCACACACCCATCCCTCATCACCCTCAAAGGCGCGAAGCGCACTTATGATTCTTTGTTGCAGGTGTCCAATGACATTGTCACTTACAATCAGGTGACCAGTCTATTCGTCTGTCCCCCAACATAGTAAAAAAAAAAATTAAAGAAACCTTATTTGTAAAGAGAGTTTGACCTTCACTCGTTCAGTTAAAGATTGCACGCCTAAGAACGACATAAAGTTAACACCCAAAATTGACTCAATTAAATAAAAAAATACCTGAAAAACTTTTCCTTGATGATCGCAGCGATATCCTGATTTACACTTTTTGGCTTCTTTTCCAATATCTTATAAGCGAGGTTGGGCCTATTGAAGCTGCACAGGAACCATTTACACTGAGTCACCTTCAGCTGGTGGAGGATGTCCATCCGGACGCGAGGAGTGGCCGTGGCCGTCAGAGCCATGATTCTAGTATTAGGGTACCGCTCTCTGAGGATGGAGAGCCGCTTGTAGTCGGGACGAAAGTCGTGGCCCCATTGGGATACGCAGTGAGCTTCGTCTATGACGAACCTGTGGACAGTATGTACAACTTTAGATGTGTAACATAGTACATTTAAATTCTTGTTCTAAAAGTTGATTCTTTATAAATTATTCACAAAAAAGGGACATACACATACAGACGGGTCAGCTTATGGTAAGTGAAGGAAAAGGGAGGGGAAAGGGGGTTGGGCACTCGGTCACACAATGCAAGCATTGTTTCACAGGGGGTTTTCTGTGAGGTCATAGTTATACTCCAGTCGAGTCGGACCATGGCCATACGCGCCGAGGCATGGCTCTCCCACGTTAGTCTACTCCCAATACGAGGAGTAATAGTAATAGTTTTAAATATACCTATTGAATAGCTTAATTTACTTTTAAAAAATAAGTACTTTTGTCTCTAGGAAGACTTTGCAAACAAGACTTAGGACCTTAGGTGGTTCGTTGTATGGATGTCATTGAAAGTACAAAGTTGCAGAAGAACTGGTTAGTTACTACCGCCGCTAAATAGACACCTACAATTTTTTTGTCGCAAATGCACAAAAATATTGTAGGTTGGTTGGGTGGGCCTCGGATAACCTCACTCACTCTGTGATACTCAACGCAAACATTGCTTCACAATGGTGTCTGGTTTGCCAGCCAGCCCTTACTTGCCTAAGCCTGACTCCGACAAGTGGTATTCCTAAGCATGTCACTAAACGAATCTTGGGAAAGCGACCATTGTAACCAATGCGGTATACGAGCAGTCAAAGTATTTGATAATACCTAGCGAGCTTATCGCGTGAATACAAGGAGTCCAGCATGGCCTGGAACTTGTGTGAGATGCTGATCTTCTCTGGCGTCGCGTACAGCAGCTTCAGCAAGGGCTCCCTCATTGACAGCTTGTGGTATATCTCGTCGCATTCCTGGGCACTCACGTCACCTGACACGTGGGCAGCTGGGATCTACAAACAAACGTCTTGTTACAATTTTTTCATTAAACAATTATTCCCTATTTAATTTTCATATTATTACAGATATATTAATATGCATTAAACAGGGAAACGTTATGGCTACGTTTAGACGGGGGGGGGACACGTTTTTGACGCGATCTTGTTAAAAAGTTACAAATTTAAAATGGCGTCATTTAATTTGTTGCACAATTACTGTTACTGGTGCATTTGTAATATATAATATTATCAATATTATTTGCGATACTATGTCTTTACTGTTTTTATATACGTAAATATATCTGAGCTCTAACTTTTTAAACCTGTGCTATTTCATCACCTATGAAAATCGAAATCGATATGTTAGTTGTATAATAAGTTAGTTCATTACGTGCATGTAGCAAAAATCTATTTCAGCAATTAAAGATAAACTAAAAATGGCAAATAAATTTTAAGTTATTATATTTAATAACGGGCGTACTCTTACTTAAAAGGCCGGTAACGCACTTGTAACTTTTGAGTTGCGGGTGTCCAAGGGCGGAGGTAGTCACTTACCTGATGGTAAGTGACTACCTCCGCCCTAACCTAAGTAGGTGCAAACGAACAGACGCGTTACCAGAAGTGGCTATTTATACTGTGACCGTGCTGTATATGTATGACCAAAAAAAAAACATGGGTATAACTAGTATCTGTTTGAAGTGGAGCCACCAGACTGCAATAATATATTCAGTCTACATTAGGCTGTAATTATACAAGGGTTAATACGCTAGTCATCCCAGCAGAAGCAGGCCTAAGATGGTGGAGTGACGTACGTGTTCCACGGGCACCTATCTGATGTGGGGGCGTAAGGTCCCATTACTCCAAAGTGTAGTCGCCTGCTAGGCAGGTGGCCAAGGTCTACTGGGGTTCCCGGAAGCTTCCTCCTGAGGGTATCCCGGATCCCTAGCCATAGTCGCTTTCGTGACGGAACACCGTGTGGTTTTAGTCGGTTTGAGTCCGACATACCACCTCACCGTCACCTCCGGTTGTTCACTTTTAAATTTATGATCATCAAATCATTGAATAATATGAATGGCGACACTATGACTTCCATATTTCGTTTTGAAGTTTAAAGCAAATAAATTTAATTGGTATGGCAGTGTATCATATTGTTAGGGTAATTTAATGACAGATATTTCTTAAAATGTTTGTTATACTTACATCGAGTGACAAGAGTTTGTTGACCTGGTCTAAAATAAGCGACTTCAACGGTGATATCACGATGGTGACGCCTGGAGTCAGGAGGGCTGGCAGCTGGTAACAGAGGGACTTACCTGCAAGGAACAGGAACAGGATTAGGATTGCGTTATTTATTTCCTTTATTTTTTTGTTGACCTTATCTCATGTTACACCCCGGGTCTGTCCCACTATTAAAACATTTCAAATGATACCTTAAATGTCAAAATCCGTTGAGTTGTCTAAGCTAACGTCGTAATATTGAAACATCAGACATACATACACTAAAAACCCCGCAAGGGGACAGCAATATTTTTATTCTTAAAAAGTATTGTCAAGTTGTGTACAATATACATCTAATCATATCATTTTCCTAATTAATAATAATTCTAGGTTCCGCCCGCGGTTTCTATCCACATACCTACCTTTATCAAAATCGATTTAGTCGTTTAGTCATGAAAACGTAGTAGACGGATAGACGTTACTCTCGCGTTTAAATTAGTATACAAATTTTTAACAGTAATAAATAAATAATTAATACACTTTAATTTAATTAATGAACGTTTCATTGTGATATTAAAAATTGTACCTATTTAGTATTTTTAATTAAAGACAGAATTTAATGACACCGATAGAAAGCCCCGGTGAGGTGATGACACAAAAAAAAATTATTTAAGACAGGGATAATTATAATTATAGTTTTTTTTATAATATTCATCAATTTAGAGCACTTTTCATGTTTCTAGTACTCTGAATGGACACCTGAGGCCCCGGCCATAAGACCCGTCGACGGAAAACTGTCTGGTTGTAGTCGGTTCGAGTCCGACATACTACCTTACCCATTAGCCCCGGTAACGTGATGACCCCTACACAAAAAAAAAATGAAAAGATTGAAAGACGTACCGCCCCCTGTCGGCATGAGAACGAAACAGTCGTGTCCCAGTAACGTCGCGTTGATCACTTGCCGCTGATTCGTTCGGAACTTCTTGAGTCCGAACTTCTCTTTAAACGTCTCTTGCATCAAAGCCGTGTGGGGATAGTCCGTGCCATCAAATTCGCCTACAAAGTTAACAAATTTTATTGTGACAATACTTACGGTGTTGCCATTGATAATAGAATTAAGGAAAAAAACAAAGACTGTTTCACTTCTTTAAAATTAAATCTATACTTGTACCTTCTCTTCGTTTGTTGAACACGCTAATCTTAAAAAGTACTGGTTCGAATTGGAAAATTCTTTTAGTGTTAGATAGCCCATTTATCGAGGAAGGCTCTAGGCTATGTATCATCACGATACGACCAATAGGAGCGGAGCATAAATGAAAATTGAACCAAAAACAACACCAACAACGGGGAACCCACTCTCTCTCTTATGTGACGCAGACAAAGTTCCGCGGGTCAGCTAATATTTCATAAAACATACATACACTCACGTCTATATCACCGAAGGGGTAAGCAGAGGCGCATTAAACGCTCACATATTAACGCAAACTATAGATTTAGTTCATTTTACGTAAGGGAACGTACCCATACTACGTGACCGTTTTTACATTTTTTTAACCCGGGGGGGGTTAAAAAATTGTAAAAACGGTCACGTAGTATGGGTACGTTCCCTTTGGTGACCACTCGTAGTATTTGGTAAGACCCCCCTCGAGTTTTTACGTAGTAGTTCACAAGTATGGTTTAATTTTTTTTTTTAAATTGAAAGTTAAAAAAAATATTTTGGCTCACGTTTGTCTTTATTAATACGGCGTGTACCCAGAAAGCGTGCATACCTACTACAAGTAAAATAGTATTATCAGGAAGAAAAAATATATTTTAACAGGAACTTAATTAAGTAAAGCAAAAGTATTCTTTTCTTTTATTCACGTTTTGAATATAGTTCCGTAAGATTTTGCTAGAGATTATTTACTACGTGACAAGAACCTAAGACCACGACCCCCCGCCCCCCTGTGACCAAGCGTGGTATTTTTAAAGAAAGGTCACGTAGTATGGATACGTTCCCTAACAGGCTGCAAGCCTTTTGCACTTTATATATACTGTCGGATGGATATCAGTCCAAACCCTTACCTACGAGAAGAGATGGGGTGGCCCTATCCTACCCCACCGAGAACACGACTAGTCATAATTATACAAGTATTAAACATTTTGGAGTTTTGAAGATTATCAGACTTATTAAAACATAAGACCATTTAAAATTACATATTAATTGAAATTCGTGTTATTGTTGTTGTGACCTGTCTGCCGGTTTGTGACCCTGACTGCTAAGCCGGAGGTCGTGGGTTCGATTCCCACACGGGACAAAATTTTGTGTGATTCATAAACTACAAATATCCATAGCTGTCGGAACTCTGGGTGATCTTAGTGTCTGTTGATTGAATGTTTGTAAAGCCTCCCGTTGGAACATTGAGACAGTTTTATTTTTATAAAAATAATGTTACAAAAGTAAAAAGAAGAATCAGCCTGATTGTGACAAACAAAATAAAAATATTATTATTATTTGTGATTTTTGTATTTTCTTTTAGTAATGGCAACATTGAACACCTATATTTTACCTATATTTTTTCTACATTAAATACCTACAGTTTCATTCAACTAAATTATACTTAAATACAGTGAGATTTGTGTGTAAGCTCACTTTTCTAATCTCTAATAATTAATAAATCCAATCGTAATTAAATATTTTAAAATATAGGAAAATTAAATATTTTGATCTTCCTTTGCAAGGCTAATTTTGAAAAATTGCAAAACAGAATTGTAACAGCTTCTAAAAGCTCCTAATTTATTCGCAAACAAATGTAATAAATAAATATTGAATCTTACCTGTTATGCCATCATTTTGTGTGCCTGCGTGGAAATCGCCAATTCCTTCGTATGTAGCCGTGCCCTCCCTAGCAATCGAATGTTCCATCAAATCGAAAACCTCAGGCTGATTCGACAAGTCTACCAAATCGTCTTCGAAATCCTCCATCCTGTATTCGGGCCAGCCCTCATCGTCAATGATAACCTGTTTCTTATTAATTATTTCTACATTACTAGTACTAGCAACCGAGTCACTAATATTAATAACACTTGTCCCTGATGTTTCTGGTAAATCATCTATATCTTCATTTATATTCGCTGTATAATCGTCTCTATTATCTCCAGGTTCAGATTCTTCTCTACTGTCATCTGCTACTTGTGAAGATTCTATGCTAGTTCTACCAAGAAGAGCACTCTTACTGAACTGCGGAGGTTGAAATTCTACAGAACTATTAGCTAGTGGAGCATATTTGGCAGCTTCATTCTGTTGCAAAGGTTTTAATCTGTCTTGCGCATTCTTGATCCTTTCTACAGTAGATGATTGTATATCACTATTGGCAGTTAAAGTGTCTTCCATACTATGTCTTGAAGGTTTTTTAAATACAAACATTCCTTTACTTTTATTGACTTCTGATGTGCCTATACTTTCTGCATCTGACAGACGGCCTGTGTCTGGCTTACTTGAACTATTCAGTGGCGAAAACGCATCAAATGATAGTGATTTCTTAGATTTTATGTCTGAATATATAGTTACGGGTTCATTTTTATTTGAATACAAATCGGGAGTTGATGTTTCTGGATTACTAGACTTATATAAATTTATGTCTTTTTGTCTCTTATGACTAGCTCCACTGGTTTCCAGCTCAAAGTCATCTGAATCATCGTGTTGGGCCAGTAAAGAAGGGCTACCATTTCTATTATTTAATGTACTATCTCCATTGCAATATTTATTTTCTTTTTGTGATGTGCTATAATTATTAGATGTTAAAACTATTTTCAATTTATTTTTATATTGTTTTATTCTAGCATATACTTTATTATCGTATCCAGGAAACTTTTCTTTTATACAATTTGGTATTTTTTCAAAAGCATCAAATATTTTTTCAAGTAACTCTATATAAATATCTTTACACTGTTCTCTGTGTATATCATCTAATGTCGATTCCTAGGGTGGAAAAAAAAAAAAAATACATACATTATAACAAATCTGTTATTATAAAGATGATTTAGCAACCAACATTAGTAAGTTCAAGTACAAATATATTGTCTTACACGTATATACATACGTACGTGCGTGAGGCGTGAGTATATACGTACGCACGTACGTACGTATATACTCACGCCTACATCGTACGTTCGTTCGTTGTTTTTGATGCGAAGTGTATTTATTATTTTATTATTTTTAGACTAGGATATTATTAGTACATACCTTATTTTTCTTTATAGCAGGATGTTTGGCTAGCTTCAATAAGAAATTGGACAGTGAATGATCTAATTTTATATTTCTTAACATATCTTTGTCGACTTTGGAACTATTGTCTGGAGTTTTCAATACATTGCTATTATTTAAACATGCTTTCTTCGTCTTTGGTGGGCTTCGCTTTGGACTTATTCTATTTGATTTGTTAGACTTGTCTGGTGATGGAGTTTTATTTTTGTTACTGAACACTGGCGGAAGCTCTCTAGCATCATCCTGAAAACAGGACAAAATATCAAATAATTAAAAATACAATATTATTGTTGCAAGGAAAATCAATCATTAATCAAGAAGACAACAGTCACAGGCGGAATTCTAATCTACATCTGTTTCAGTGTAGTTGGAATGCAATAAAAAATAATGCTTTATATTTGTAACTTTTTTGATACAGTTTCTAAAACAGGTCAATTTGCTGACCATCCCGCCCAATGGTACTGAGACTGTTGTTTGTGAAAGTCAAGTTCGTAATTAATGAACTTGCCTGACGATTATCATTATTTTAAAAAAATAAGTAGTTACATAATGAAGTATTCAATAAACAATATATATTACTTTAATAATAATAATCAGTAAACAGACAGATAAAGTACCATCTGCCTACCGGCCCATTGTGTTGCTCGACGAGGTCTGTAAGCTCTTTGAGCGAGTCATTGCAGAACGCCTCGTCGAACATCTTTCAAGAGTGGGGCCGGATCTGGCCGACAACCAGTTCGGTTTTCGCCAAGGGCGTTCCACTGTGGATGCCATCATGCGTGTAAGGGGCTTGGCGGAGGAAGCAGTGTCACGGGGTGAGGTGTTGATGGCGGTGTCGCTTGACATCGCCAACGCCTTCAACACCTTACCCTGGAATAGCATCAGGGAGGCACTCATTTATCACAGAGTGCCTCATTACCTCCGCCACATTGTTGGGGCCTATCTGTCGGATAGAGCCGTAATCTACCCAACACGGGCAGGATACGGAAGGCAAGAGATGTCGTGCGGTGTCCCACAGGGTTCGGTGCTAGGTCCGCTTCTGTGGAACATCGGCTACGACTGGGTGCTGCGCGGTGTGCTCTTGGGAGGTGTCACCTTGACCTGCTATGCGGATGACACTCTCGTGACGGCGCGAGGCAAGACACACCGTGAGGCAACCATAAAGGCCACGGCCGGGGTTGCTCAAGTCGTAGGGAGGATTCGGCGGCTGGGTCTTGAGGTGGCTTTACATAAATCGGAGGCCCTCTGTTTCCATGGGCCCCGAAAAAGACCACCTTCGGGATCCAACATAACCGTTGGAGGTGTTTGCATCGGCATCAAGCCCTCGATGAAGTATCTAGGGCTTGTCCTAGATAGTCGATGGGACTTCTCATACCACTTTCGGAGTCTGGCCCCCAAACTCATAGGGACTGCCGCTGCTCTATCGCGGCTACTCCCTAACTTAAGAGGGCCCGACACCTCCTGTAGGAGACTCTATGTCGGAATCGTGCGGTCAATGGCCCTTTACGGGGCCCCAATATGGGCGGAGAACCTGACGGCCCTTAATGCCGGGATTTTACGGCGCCCGCAGCGGGTGATGGCCGTCAGGATTATAAGAGGATACCGCACGATATCATTCGAAGCGGCGAGTCTCCTAGCCGGATCTGCACCATGGGACCTGGAAGCCAAAGTCCTTGCGTCACTTTACAATTGGCGCAAGGGGGCGCTGGAAAGGGGGTTGCGACCCATGCCTTGTGAAATCGAGGCAAAACGGTCCCAGCTCCGCCAGGTCTTATTAGTAGAGTGGAAAGAACGACTCGAGCGACCGAGCGCAGGGCACGCCACAATTTCGGCGATAAGGCCCATCATGAAGGATTGGCTAGAGAGGCGACATGGCAGCCTCTCCTACCGGTTGACGCAGATACTCACCGGACATGGCTGCTTCGGTAAGTATCTGTGTCGTATAGGCCGGGAGCCAACGTCTGCGTGCCATCACTGCGGAGGCTGTCGCGAGGACACTGCACAACACACACTTGTGGAGTGCACAGCGTGGGCGCACCAGCGCCAAAACCTCGTGACGGCTCTAGGTGTGGGAAGCCTCTCCCTGGCGACCATGGTTCTGTCCATGGTCCGAAGCGAGAGCGAGTGGGATTCCGCCGCCTCATTCTGCGAGGAAGTCATGTTGGCTAAAGAGGCGGCGGAGAGGATACGGGAGAGGACAAATACTCACCCGTCCCGCAGAAGACGCACCAGGCGCCGGAGAGCACACAACGATCTCCGGCCTCCATGAGCGCTGGCCTGGGGGTAACGGGTAGGGCTGCCCGTGCCCTAGCAGAAGCAGGCCTGAGACGGTGGCGTGACGTGTTCCACGCACGCCTCTCAAACTTGAGGGGGGGTTATGCCCCACATATTGCCATGGTGTGGCCTCCCTGGAAAAGAGGCGGCCAAGGTCTGCAGGGGTTCCTGGAAGCATCCCTTCTTGGGTATACCCAGGTCCCTTGCAATAGACCCACTTATGACGGAACACCGTGTGGTTTTAGTCGGTTCGAGTCCGACATACCACTTCACCGTCAGCTCCGGTGAGTGAAGACCCGTGGGGGTTTCCACACGTAAAAAAAAAAAAAAAAAAAAAAGACAGATAAAGTAATAAATCAAATTTTAATATATTAGTACTAAGAGGTACTAAGAGGTAAACTCACAACATCCATTGCAAACATGTCTGCGCTTCTATTATCCACACTGCTGTTATTAGAACTCTTTGAAGAAACAACTTTTTGAAGAGCTTGATGACCTGGCAGGATTGAAGGTGATTCATCAGCATTGTTGTGGTTCACATTAACCTAAAAAGGTGTTAATTAGCATTAATTTTTGTTCTTTTATTCATTTGGATGTCAGTATAACAGTTATATCTTAAATTCTACACATCTCACACAGGTGCATGAATATTATAAAATAAATTATATTATATTATGATAAGCTGAGATGTTACAGCAATAATACAATATACTATAATAAATATATTCAATATACTAAAATATTTGATAACAAAGTTGAAAACTCATCTAGTTTGAAAATTTCTTACATTTTCAGTTGAAGAATGAGATTCATCTGTTTCTTTTCTGAAAGGTGGTGTCCCTGAAAAATCAAGATTCAAATAACAACATACAAAATATTTATAGGTACTTCTTTATTACCTAAGTAGTTGGGAAGCAATCAAAACAGGCAGAAAACTCAAATAGTTGGTTAACAATAAATCTTAAATTAAGAAATAATTAACTGTAAATAACAGGCCTGTCTGTCTAGTGGTTATTAACCCTGACTGATAAACTGGAGGTGTAATTCAAACAACAACAAACAACAACAAAAAAACTTCTATATGATGTTTCTTCACATTGAAAAATAGATAGGATAGCTGATTTACTGCTTTTTTTTTGTTTAGACTATAGGGGGATGGACGAGTCACTGATGGTAAGTTACAATGCCATCCATATGGATATGGAAAAAGAGGAGGGGGGACAGGGGAGCGGAAAAAGGAGAGTACAGCCTCTGGAAACCTCACTAATTTTGGGAGTAACTGTTTCTTCATAACTGGTTTTCTGTTAAGTCTGGCACTTGTCGAGCCATCCCATTCATGCCTAAGCATGGCTCTACTGTCAAAATATTTGGACTCCCATTCAGAAAGTCTTTAAATAACACTTGTTTCACTGGCAAAATTAACTTAAAAGCAATTATTATAATTACTTGTATATGTTCTGGTACAGCTGTGGCTATATATATTTTGCACCTTTAAACAATTGAAGCGTAAGAGGTACATGCAGGTAGCTTAAATATTTAAGATGACATAACATTAATATCTAAATAAGCAAATAATTAACAGCAAAGAAAATAATATAATGTAACTGTAACAAAAACTTACAAGGTGCCGAGCTTGTAGACTTTGATCTAAACACAAACTTGGACTTCTTCTCTTGAAATTTACTTTCTTCATCTTGGTGCCCACTGCAAGAGCGAGATATAGTTATCTTCTGTATAAATTTAGTCATTCAAATAGATAACCTACTGACTAAAAACAACTAAAAGCAAACTTGATGAACCATAGCTTAGTGACTTGTTTTACACAGAACTGCAGAAAAGATAATTATGAAGCAATCCCTAATATGTGCCTTATTACAAGATAATACTCAACATGAACTCATGAATTTGAATTTAATCTGCACATTCAAATATAAGAACACAAGCCCGCATTTTTTTTTAATATATTGCAGTTTAAATCTGCATGGTCCTGATGTTTTATGTAAATAAAACTAGGAATGGAGAAGATTTAAGATTATGAAAAAATTATGTCTGAGACAAGGCACTTAGAAGAGGTATTGTACTCTGAATATTTGTGCAAATTTAAATCAAGTTAATCATTCAGGTTGATGTAGAATGTATAGAAACGAATTTAGTCTCCTGCAACTTTTTTTATACTATTCTCATCTCCATCTCAACCTACTATGGGAACTTCATCTTACTATATGTTTCAGTCAGATAAACTTATTTATACACAACATACAAGAAGTAAATAAAGTTATCATTCAATAGTTTTTACAAAGTTTACTGAATACCTGCTTGACGTTGAAACATCAGAAGCTTTCTTAAAGAAATTCAGCACAGACGACTGTTTATTACAGGAAGACATAACTCATATATTAGTTAGCCATGACAATCATTGTATCCAAAGCAGACAGTAAATTTACGAATTAAATTTATTTTTTATTAATTACAAGTACAAGGTATCACAACTCAAAAATTCACTCTGATACACTACGTTCCACATCCTACAAAACAGTATTGTATGTAACTTGTAACATTAATTGTACAATTGGTCAATCTTAACAAAATGGTAATGCTAAAACTGGAACATTCATGGATATGGACTGAATTTAAATGAAATAAGTGTCATAGGAATGGCTCTATATCATAGACATGGAGACCTATCAAAAGTTTTTGGGTTTTTTTTTTAGTTACGTACAGTAGTATACCCATAGAAGTATTGTGTATAGAGCAGGAGAGCCAGACCTCCAGCTGTCCCCCAGTTAGAAAGAAAGAGACGATTGTAGTACCTATCTGTTTACAAAATGATAAAAACGTGTGTAATTTTTAAAAAACAGCCTATTCCTGGCGATTACACATGCAGTTTTCACAAATAAGAATTATTTATATAGTGTATTTTGTTATTTGAATAAGTGTATACCATATACGTATTCTATTGAGTATATGTAATGTTTGGTTATGTTTATATAGGCAGTCAATGTTTTGAACTTATAATGTTAATTTAAATTACAGATTTCCTACAAATAATGCGCTGGAAATTCTTGGAATACAAGAGATTAAGAAAGTATCAACTGTTTGCAGTAATCATTTTGGAGATGACTCGTATCATCAAAACCGATGGATTCACTAAACTAGAAGGCTTTTATCAACCATAGTAACTGTACTTAATAGAAATAATTCAGTATTAAAACAAATTACCAATAATATTGTGATTCCAAGTTCAATAATAGAAACTGCTCATAAAACTACCTAGATCATTTATGATCATCTTCGAGCTTATAATTTAAGGTTTAAGCTTTGGTTATTTCAGATTTGTGCTGTTTTTATTATTCGAGGTTGTTATAATAACAAGCAGTCCTTTACTGCGCATGCGTCAGTAGAGAAAGGCAGATGGGGTACCGCGATCTTCTCTCTCTTTCTAACCAATGGACGTTTTCGTTTATAGGGAGCAGTATGTCTTCCCTACTCTATCTATAATACCTCTATGAGTATACCTAGTTTATGACACAAACATTACGTTAGAAAAGTCGGGATTCACTCATCCCATAGACGCACACTCGTTTCAATACCAATTTACGTTTAATATAATGATGATGACTACGATATGTGTGTTCCTCACTGGCTACCAATAGTTTTCGGACTTAAAGCCAGTTCGAGTTATAGGTGTGAGACCCTGACATGCTTGATCTTTTACTTATACTCCCCATCCATCTGTATAAGCAATATCCCTTTTTTTCTCTTTCTATCCTCCCTTTCTGCCAGTATGTCAAAGTCTTCCATCTTATTCCCAAGAATGCCCGGTTGAAGCTTGTACCTATTACGTGAATGGGACTTAATTATTTTATGCAAAATGTGGGCGTTCACAACGCCTCTGCTTATTCCTTTCAGGACGTACATAGGTTTTAGTGTATGTACATTTGTACCTCCATAGTTTGTTTCTAAATCAAGTCGATTCTTTTTTTTTGGGCAACACCAAACTGGCATTAAATTATCGATTATAGACATGCTCATACAAGTCGTGTTTGTGATTATACTTTTATACTGTATTTATATTTCATATCTAAAAAAACCTGGAAAAACAACTATTGTCATCCAAACGAAGTTCAATTGATTCTTCTGTATTAAATAATTTAACTTTATCTATATTGAAGATAAACTTTATCTTTGGAATGTAAATTATACAGGGGAAAAGAGCTAAAAAGCTTACTACATAAAAAAAATGATTAACAATTTTTCTCTTGCATAATTTAAAAACATTTACTCTCCAAATTATGGCTTTGTTTATCTTCCGACCTAAATTATAAATTATTTAAATTATATTCAAAGTTATACCCTGACTAAGGTGAATTCGGCTTACCCGATTATCGCTCAGACTATTCGCCTCACCTATCGCGTAAGTTTTGGTGCTGCTGCATATCACAAACTGCTGTTTGCAATGTATAAAATGACATTTAATGGTGCATCAAAATTTTTGTTAATTTCCATGTTACAGACAGTAATTTGGGGAAAGATTAATGAAATTGCTTTAATACCATTTACATTTTTTTGAGATAAGCCCGAAAGACGTAGACTTGTCTATAGTCGTGAGGCATGAGAACATGATTAATTTGAATGTTAGTACATCACTAAATAAAAAAAAAGGTTAACCAGTCTATGACGTTCTATGACAGTTCAGTTAGTTCAGTGACGTTATTTCATTTGTTGTGAATGTGACTTTTTCAAATAAAATGTCTCTGCGTAGTGTTCTTTTCCTAACAAGAACAGCATGTTGTAGAATTGCAGATTTACATACGAAAAAAATTACAAAACAGAAATTATGTCTACTTACCGCTAACACTTCTAGGTTTTATTCCACCGACAAAATAGGTTAGTAAATTTTTTCCATTATTCCCCGTGTTAAAAATATAATTAAAAAATAATTTATGGTTAAACAAATGTATTTTTAAATATTTCATACTAATCATTTATTGGTAGCTCTTCTAGAGAAATGGCGATAAGACATAGTTCAATCATTGGGTGTAAAAAACGATCAAATGATTTGTGAAGATCTGTCCCTTACTTAAAAGCTCAATAAGAGACACTGTATAGGCCTCTATTATAGTATTTTTGCTTCAAGTTGCTAAGTGATTTTGTCCTATACTAGCTTCATAAGGAAATCAGTCACGGTTCAACTCTCATTGATATTCTAACTTCTGAGTCCAACATTAAGCTTGATATGAATGAAAATAATAATTTAGGTACTGTAACATATTTCAAAAAAAATCCTAGATTAACACAACCCATAATTCCACCAACTTTAGGACAACTATATGTAAAAATATATACATGCAGCATAAATCTTCAAAATGTAGGTATGAATGTTAAAAGTGGCTGTTTAAAACCTGTCCATCAGAGAGTGTTCTGACAAACACTGGTAGATATTAGAAATAATATCTTTATTCATCTTTAAACAGCATAAACACATGAGGCTGGGCCCTTATTTGCTATTGGGAACCTTAATGAGCACATAACTGATATGATTAACATACATAGTAGCTCTGCAGCTTTTTTTTTGTTTACCTTTAGCAATACTGATGTCTAGATGAAACATATAACTATAGTTAATTTATCTTGGTCTTACAGATAAAAAAGATGAAAAACCTGAAAAGGTAGATATCTTAGGAAGATTCTTTCCACAGAGTGCAGAAGAAACACAGGCAATCAAGAAAGAGCAGGAGAATTTCGAAAAGGAAAACAAAGAGAAAACAGAAGAAAATGAAAAGAGTTGGAGAAGAATGAAGATGGGGTAGGTTCTTGATATCATTATAAGGTGTAATAGTAGCTTTTTTTAATTATTGTATTACAAAAGATGGTATACTAGCCAATGTTAAAACATGGGATATTTGCCAGCTCAACTGGAGTACAAATACCATTATTTCACAAGAAACTAGTTGTGATTAAGGAGTTAAGACAACAGAGACAAAGCCCCCCCTCCCCTTCCCACCTTCCAGGCTGGCAGCGCACCTGCGTCTTGAATTACAGGTGTCCATGGGTTGCGGTAGTCACTTACCGTCAGGTGACACATCTACTTGTTTAGCCCCTATACCGTGAAAAATAATACTGAGTTGAAGGTTAAATTAATTAGGATGGTTAAGGTACAATCATTATTTTTACAATAGAAATATCTTTTACGAAAATCATTCCAATAAACTTTTCAATTTATTAATAAGTTTTAGAAGTGTGGAAATGATAGTTATTAGTTTAGACACATAATTCATGAATGAATTTTTTTAGGTTTGCAGTATTTGGTGGGGCAATGACAGTGCTGGGTGGATGCCTCGTGATTGAAATGGGTGCACCGCGGCGCGGAGATGACGGCGAGCTCATTAACGACGAGTTCTCACATATGCCGGTTGTACTCCAATATCTAAGTCGCACTTGGAAAGAACTTACATTCTATGAAAAGGTATACATACATACTCACGATTGTGGTGCCCATATGGGACCATAGGCGAAAGCGTAGCTAATGTCAATATTTTGCAGATAATAATTTAGTCCCATTTATGTAAAAGGGCTTGTTATTGCCGTCATCAAGGCACTTTCGTTATAAGATATGAAAATTTGGGGTATATTGACAGCAACACATATTGGAGACATAAACATTACCACAAGTGGCTGCTAATAATGTCAGCGGGAACAAAACAAGCAATGAAAGTCTGCCTCAGTCTAATTAGGTCCTTTGATTTCATTGACACAAAAAGTCCTATTTTTTTTAAGACAGAATTATCGTCCTATATATATATACCATTTGCAATATTATTTACTTATTTTTTATTTGTACACCTTTTATACATATATGTATATAACTAATAAATAACAAATTAAGTCAGTAATTATAAAGATAAGTCCTTAACTTGTTTTTAAATACATGCGAGGTTTTGGCTTGTCGGATAGTCACAGGCAAGTTCCATAATCTACCTGCTTGCACCGTAGAGGACTTGTCTGTAAACTGAGTGGAGTGTTGCGGGATTTTTAGCTGTAAATTCTCTGATGATTATGATGATGATTATGATGATGTTTATTTTACTTTGAAGTCTTGTTACTTGTGTTAATTTGTAGTTGAAATTGTTGCTTGTTTTCTTTTGTATTTTTGTTCGTTGGTTGATTTTTTTGTAATAGCGGCACCGTTGATGACCCGCTTCGGTATATCGTAAAGGTCTTTGTGTATTTGAGTAAATAAATTATGTTGATAACTATCTAAACAGAAACAGTCTTGTTACTAAATTACTGAATATACTTCGTTCATATTTTGTGTGTTCATATTTTTATTTTAAACGTATAAGTAAGGGATTATTCTATTATACTTATATTGAATCTAAAAAAATGTGATACACTTTATGCCAGACTATACAATACAATACAATCCATTTATTCCAGTTTTTTATTTAAATGACTTCAACTCCACAGATGATAAAAGAGCCATCACGTGAGAAGCTACTTCCAGACCCGCTACCGCCGCCGTACCAGCCCACCTACACACTTGTGCTTGAATTCACCGACGTACTAGTACACCCTGATTGGTCGTATCAAACTGGATGGAGGTACTTAAACTTTCATTTTGAAGCTTCCTACCAATGGGCGTGGGGAAGGGGTGTTAGATTAGGTTTAGTTTAACCCTTTAATTACCTACAATCTCGGAGAGTGACCGGTCTCGCACAGTGGGCTGTCTGTAGCACTTATACTAAAAAGTGTTTGTTAAAAGAGCCATGTCTAGTGCTGACACGTCTAGTAACTTTACACAGCTATCGGTTCTGTTTGTCATGTTTGTTTCTGTGTTGGCATGGGGTTACTGTATTTGATGTACGTATTCTAATATGAGCAATTGACCCTGCTCAGTGTTTAGTTTAGTTTATACTAGTAGAGCTGTCTTAACCATATTGGACATTGAATTACAGGTTTAAGAAACGTCCAGGCGTAGATCAATTTTTACAAACAGTGGCTAATTCAAATTATGAGGTGGTGATTTTCACTACGGAAAATGCATTCATGATATGGCCTGTACTGGATAAACTGGATCCAGAAAATAAGTTCATCACATATCGGCTGTTCAGAGATTCCACACACTTTATAGATGGTATTCATGTGAAAAATCTCGAAGGACTTAACCGGGATCTATCTAAGGTAAGCATTTTACCCTATATCTCCTATCCTCTGTTGTTATCAAATATTTTCATAATTATATATAATAACATTAGAAGATGATGTCAGTTCAATGAGAACAGTATTGCCACTTATCTGCAATCAGAATTGAACTCTATTTAGTTTAAGAGGGAGTTGCTTTTAAAAAACGTCTTTGCTTTTAAAAAATTATATAAGGTGGGTTAAAGTTTCTTCGTATTTGAAAACAAATTCAACTAATTTTTTTTTCAAACTTTAATTATATTTAATAATATATGTATATGTGCCATTTCGATAACTTGATGCCATCTTGTAGGTAGGTACATAATCCAGTCGCAGTAGAAATCTTTTGATTTTTATCAAAATATTTCTCTCTTTCTCCTCTCTCTCTCTCCTCCCCCCTCTCTCTCTCTTTCTGCCCCCTCTCTCTCTCTTTCTGCCCCCCCTCTCTCTCTCTCTCTCGTTAGATTCACTAATTTTGATTGACTGAAAAACAATTGAAAATGGCTGCAATACATTTTTTACTTTTTATTTTTCTTTTTCTGCTATATAATATCCTATATTAACAGTAAACAGTATAACCAAAGAGATTTGTCTTCACTTTCAAACATACAAAATTCGAAACGACTTTCCCCGACATGTCACTCACCATCAGGTGACCTGTTTTGTCTGTACTCGTATGATGGTAAGTGACAACTGCCGCTCATGGACACCAACAACTCAAATCTGTCCCCGTATAGAAAAAAAAAATTAATACTTTTTCCTTGTTTTAAAAAATTTCTACTTGAAGCTTAAAATTTCTGTACAGGAACTTACCTTCCTACTTAAATATGGTACAGAGAAACCGTGATGTTGTCATATAATTTATATAACTATTTTATTATTCTAATTCGTCACATTTCTTCGTCATCTTAGAACCCTCAAAATGATTAATACATACAATCCATATGAAATTACAGGTGATAGTAATTGATTGGAACAAAGGAGCTACAAAGTCCCATCCACAGAACGCCCTCATACTTAAGAAGTGGAAGGGAGCAGACGATGACACTGCGCTACTGGATCTTGCCAACTTGCTACAGAGTAAGTAAAGGCCGTCAAGTCACTGATATTATGTAGAGTTTATTGTCTACGAAGTAATTTGTTTAAGTCGTATTCGATATCTGCATTTGATGTGGTTTAAAACCCCTTTTCTGAATTTTCTCTCTTTATCTATTGTGCTCAAATTTTGGGGCCATTATACACGACTCTATGCTGGGAGCATGTGTTCTATGCTTTATGAATCAGTTTAGTTCCTGCACAAAAAATAACTAAGAATAACGATTTATATCTCTAATTTTGGAACTGGATTTGTCTACTAAGAATAACAGCTTATATCTCTTGGAGCTGGATTTGTTCAAGATGTCAAGCCAAATTAAGCTGAGGTGGGATTTTTAAGAGAGTTAAAACCCCACCTCAGCTAATTTGGAGTCCAAAACAGACCATATTACCCAATCTTTTGTAATTGAAAGAACAGTACTCGCGCTTATAACCTGAAGGGGTAAGCAGTGACGTCTCAAGTGCTCATTTTTTGCCAACAATAATTGAGGCAGCTATTACCATCATCCGAGCACTGTAGGTACATGTACTGTCTGATAGATAACAGGTTTTTACAATACCTCCTGGAAGAGATGGCGTGGCCCTATTCTACACCAAGAGCTTCGTTTGCAGGCTTTCAAGCTTGTATCTTAGTTATTGAAGGTATTGATAATAGAGAGCTAATGATATATTTTAATTTCAGCGATAGCAATGTCGGACGTTATAGACGTTCGCGAAGTCCTCACGTACTACAGCCAGTTCGATGACCCCATAGCCGCCTTCCGCGAGAACCAGCGCAAACTGATGGAGCAGCTCGAGGAGAAGGAGAGAGATGGTAAGGGCCCCGAGCAGCCCCTCACCAGGAACTGGCTCCGGACTTTCACACGACGTTAGCATCACCATCGGTTCGTATAGTTAATACAAACGGCAGTTTTGTATGGTGGCAACATTGTAAACTTTCACACTGTGATAGTACTTTTATTTAAAGGACTTAAATGCATTATACTTACTGAATATTTTTCGTAAATACGAGTATGTACTATATTACTAGGTAGTGGACTCGGACTTCCACACACCAGCCTGACTTATAGGTATGTGACCGACTTGCTTGAGCTATTGCTTATACTTCCCCAATCCATCTGTATATACCCTATATACCCCTTAACTCCTTTTCTATCCTCCCTTTCCTTTTAATATATCCCAAATTTTCCCATCTTATTCCCAAAAGTGCCTTGGATATTGGAGTACAACAGGCATATGTGAGAACTCGTCGTTAGTGAGCTTACCGTCATCTCCGTTAATTATGCTTCTGCGCACCCCTTCGGGGGCTCCCCTGTGAGTGTAGGTACATATGTATTTAATTAAACGAAAAATATTTGTTATTCTACCTTAAGACGAATTTTGTAGTAATTATTTTGAACTCTCATATAGTTTCACTTGACTTTATGGTTAGTTCTGCGCTCCTAAATGTCGTGATGAGCATGATGTTTTATTGCCTAAATTCTTCTTAAAGAAATACATTAACCAATCAGTTCAGGAAATTCCTAGGATATTTTTATTATTTTATTCTTTTATTCTAAAAAGACAGGAGGAATAATTCCTGTGTCTCGTGGCACTTTAAATAAATTTAAAGAATGCACACAAATAACACCCAGACCCCGGACAACAAATTGTAGATCACCCAACTTTTCGTTCCGTGTAGGAAACGAACCCACGTCCTCCGGCTCAGCAGTCAGGGTCACAAACCACTAGACAAACAGGCCAGACAATCAAGTTCTAAACTAATAAAAACTCATTTGCTTTACTTAGTATATTTAGCGCACTTGTGACCCTTGAGTTGCGGGTGTCCATGGGCGGCGGTAGTCACTTACCATCAGGTGACCCGTCTGCTCGTTTGCCCCTTATCGTATAAAAAAAAAATATATATTATATTTTTTTATGTCTACTTTAACAATTTTTATGTGGAGATTTGTATAATGTATTTTTACAGTGTTCCAACATACCAGTATTGCGGAAACGAAGAGTGAAGACCCCGAAGCTTCTCCACCGGGTGATACTCTATCATGAAAAGCTAACGTTCATTTGCTTACATTCAGACGCTCATTGCAAAGTTCTATGACTGGGCAGTCGATGCAGCTCATATATTGTCTATGATATGAAAGAAAACTTAACAATGCAACATGCAAGAGATATAATGCAGTAGTTTACCAACGTCTTGTAGACTAGTTACTTGTTTGGTTAACATTGATGTGAGATAAGCATTTTGGTTATCTGCAGTATACTTATTAACATCAGGGGCATTAAATTACTATTGGTTTGAACCTGTTTATTATAGTATTATTTATCATTATAGATGTTAACAGGTTCAAATCAATAGGGCATTGTATCGCTATTGCGTTCAACACTATAGTGCTGTCTTTGTCTAATAAGTAAAATACTTGAATAGTCAAGGATTTTAGATTTTTACTTTTTGATATATTTTCTTTTATTCTTTACATATATACTTAAAATGTTAAAAAAAGAGTAAAAATAAAGAAAATTTCATAATGACCCCAAAAGTGATATGAATTACTGAAGTATTTTTCCACCTCTACTATTTCATTTTAGTTTCCAAATTTGAATAAGATATTTTCCTAGTGTAGTGGTCCCTTCAAGTCACCATAATAGCATAAAGATTACAAAGCACAATTACAACATCGTTACAAAGTATTCAGGTATATCCAATTTTAATGAATAAATGTCTGTCCAAAACTTCGCATTTATAAATGTAGTAAGAGTATTATATAGTTAACTATAAATAGCTCATATAGCCAACTGCTGGTCCGTAGTATCTGCTGACTTCGGTAAGTTGGGGACGCCGTCAGTCCTTACTATTTACTTCAATAAATAGGACTTTTTTTTCCTTGACTGGATCTATACATATTTTAGAATATAGAATCTATTCTCTATCTAGCCTATAAATTATTCTTGTTTTCCATTATCTATTTAAAACGTTATTGAACACGTTTATACATTACTTCTTTCACTTAACTGAATGAACCGATTTTGAGGTTTTTTTTTTGCTTGAAAACTGACAAGGTTCTTACAAGATTGGCAAGGTTCTTCATCATCAGCTCTTTCGTAATTTTGGAGGGGTTTTCAAGTCATATTCAGAAGGGTAATTAATCAGTGTCCAAGCTAAGTGAGTAAGTAAGTAATGTTTATTGCCTGGTATCTAGAGTGCAGTCCAGCCTTTGCAGTGAGCGAAGAATATTCGCATTTAAACGCATTGTAAGTTGACTTTCTAATGTAACAGTCATTAAAATGTTTTTATGTGAAGTTGATAGTTCCCAACGGATTTTTTTTGCGTCGCAGTTTTAAATTTGCAAGAATTTGTACTTATTAATAATGTTGGGGAAATTTAAAACTACGCTGCATTTTGTTATGAATTGTGTAGGTATATGTTATTGAAAGCAGGCAAGTTTGTTTGTAAAAACTCAGTCACATAGTTAGGAAATATAGTTGTTATAAAAAAAACATGCGTTTTATTAATAACCAAACTGTACTAGGTATCTTTTACGGTTACTGCAATCCGTTTGTGGAATGCACTACCAGTGGAAATTAGACAAGCTCAAAGTCTATGCTCCTTTAAATCACTAGTGAAAAAGCACTACCTAGCACTGTAAGTCTGCTCCGCTACTGTGACTTATTGGTACTTTCGGGATCAGCTGTTGGGGTAGCTGACCCGATAAGTTGTTATGGTACTTTCCTCTGTCTGTGCCAGCTGGCTGATTGAGGTTAGGATATCTATTTAGCCGGCCAGGCTGTATAAGCCGTCGAACCGTAGCTAAGTAGATAATACTAGGAGCAAGGAAAGGTGCCTATGTTAGCCGGCCAGACTGGTTAGTCCTTGAACCGTAGCTACTGAAGTGAAACACCAGGGAATGGTTGGAATCGACTTATATTTGCTTTTTTTTTTTTTTTTTGTAATGTCTAGTTGTAAGCCTTAAGGCTGTATACAACCTTACGCGGTCAGTTGGTGAGCGTTAGCTCTCAACCAGGAATGGTTGTGGGGTTTGTGTTTAGGATGGTGGGAATGGGGATGGGGATGGGGATGGGAGTGGGAATGGGGATAGGGATAGGGATAGGGTTTGGGGTTCTGTGAGAACCGTTGTGTGCGGTGGTGTGTCTTTGTTGTCTGTGTCTGTCCCTCCGTCTGGGACGGAAACGTGGGCCTCTGTGTGGTGTGTTGGTGATTGAGGAGTGTGCGGCGAGCGCAGCGATTTGTGCCTTTGTTATTTCATCGTCTGGCTCCCCGAGGACGTGCCTCGGTCGGCGCTTGCGAGTTATGGCAGATGGTATGAAGTTCGCTGCGGCTGCCACTAGTGGGTTTTTGTGTGTGGTGGCAGTGTCGAAGTAAGTTTGTGAGCAGTGTTTCATGAATTGTCGGACGGTTGCATATAGCATCATTTATGAGTTATCCTTTTTCATGTAAAAACATTGAGGAATTAACCACTGAAGTAGCAAGTCAGTTTAATATGAACTCATGTTCTGTTGAAAATGAGTTGGTGCAGATTATATCAGATATATATCTCAAAGCTACAGCATCTGATAAAAATTTCTGGTGTTTTATATCTGAAGATAAATATCCGAATCTAAGGCAAATCGCCCTTCAACTGACGGCAATGTTTGGGTCAACTTACTTGTGCGAGTCTGCATTTTCTGAAATGAAGATAATTAAGTCAAAATATCGCAATCGACTAACTGACGATCATATGTCATCATGCTTGCGATTGGCACTCAGTGGTTACGCACCATCTTATGAAAAGTATGCTGAGGACATGCAGTGCCACGCTTCAAGATCCAAAGTCACTCCTTAGTTGAGTTTAACACCATATGTAACTCTTTTGTTTTGTAACAACGAATAAACTCGCAATTTTGAATAACTAGGAGTTTTTTCATTGATATTGTAGAGAAGAACTTAAGTAAACCTAACCCAAACCTTGACTAAGATAATGTAAATTGTGCGGAAAGCTAATATCTATATATGCTACGGTACACCCTACCTAGGTAGGTAGGGTGTATCGTGTATGTACGACAACCCTGCATCACACATACTTGCAGCCTCTCAAGTCGATCGTAAGTAGTCTAAAAATATTGAGGTAGATCGCCAGCAGTTCAAGTTTGAGCACCCCTGGCGTAGGCAATTTTCAACGCCGGTAATACTGATGTAATGTCTCAGAGCCAGTTCCACCATGACAACAGCTGAAGCTCGTTTACATGACTAGCTTTCTCTAGACTCAACTAAATATAAATTTTGCGAAATCACTGTGACTTAGGTAGGTTATTAAGTTACTTAAATTATTTTACTAAGACAGGTCATAATATTACCGAAAATTTCTTTTTACTGTAACGTTTTTAGTTTTAATTTTTCTTCATTAAATTATCATTAAAAGGGAACGATTGACAATACATAATCGTGACGTCACGACTATATATTTCATACAAATATGTACCAAACCTAGCGTTTTGATGTTTACCAAAAAGCTGCTGATTTGATTGGAGTCATAGAGTCTTTAATGTTTCGCCGGCTGTACAGAGGTACAGTAGAAGAACAGGATGTGTTCTTATTATATTTATATATTATAATCGGTTAGAGGGTTCAGACTTAACGGCATAATTAGCTCGAGTTACAACATGGTATCTAATTCTGGTTGCTTGAGCTTTTAAAATACTTCCAATTTCACATTGTGTACGGCACTTTGGAAATGCAATTAATAAAAAATGCGTTTAGTACGCTTCTATCTACCCTTTCGGGGATACAGGCGTAAATGTATGTATTCCACATAAACCAAAGATGTAAACACAAAAAAATGTATAACCGATTTCAATGCACCTACTATAACATATGGTCAAAATCTGTATTTTTTATCCCTTAACGTTCCATCTTTGGGGTGAAATATTTATTTAAAATGAAAATGGAACCAACCTGGAGTACTAACAGCAAAATTAAAAAAAGATTCAAAAGAAGCTCTTATTTGAAGTCGGTAGTACGTAAAGCTAGTAATGAGTTTTGTCAGTTTTATTTAAATGAGTAACAGCGTAATAGTGGACTTTTCAGACGCCTCTACTTATCCCTTCGGAGAAATAGGCGTTATTACTTGTTCCTTCTTAACCCATCTAGCTAAGACATAAGATGCTTGATCGCAAGTCAGAAGTTTACCTAAAAAGGGTTTGTCACACTAAAAAAAAACAGAAATTCCAAAAAAAAAATTTATTAGTTTCACTTCAGTCATCATCAGTCATCAGCAAAAAATAAGTTAAAGGACGATTGATCTTTAGTACACTCCACTTCTTCATTCGTCCATATATCCAGCAGTCCCATTTCCACTTCCTGACTCTCAAACGTGTCAAATATTTCCTTTTCATTAAATTTATTACTTTTCCTAATAAACCTATTCTCACCAAACTTATAATCGTCGGGTATTCTACGCAATTCCTTCCAAATATTACTAACATCTATTATAGAAGATACTTTTAATTCTTTATTAATGTTTTTAAAGGACTTACTCCATTCATTTAGAAGTTCCATGCTATTGTCCTCGAAGAATGCAGTCATATATTTAGGGCACAATGTATGACATGAAATATCCCCAAGCGAATTCACCATAAGTATATCATAGTTATCATCTTGTTCTAAAACAGATAAGCCAGTAATAGAAGTACACAATCGATTATTGACTGGATTATATACATCACAACATAACATTTGCTCTTTAGCTTCACTTAAAACTTGTAAAATACTCGGTGGACGGTATGGTATACTGACACTATTAATATCATTGTGCCTGGTCAGTCTATCTGCATAATTACTAACAACGCATACATCTTCACACCACTGGCTGCTCATAAATATCAATTCCTTATTGTATTCAAATTTACACACTGACATATAAGTCGGGAGACACTGCATGCCATGAGTCCACCTTTGCACCGCTTTCAATTTATTCCTCTCAATTTTATTATATCTTAAGTCCACTAGAAACAGGTGATGATCAGTACCTATGTACATTAGACGCTTGTCTGTGCCATGTCTGGCAACGCTTATGTCATTACATGCAACATCATCAGTTAACTTTCTAAGGTTTTTCCACCGTTGAAAAGCGCAGTTGGTTCTCTTATCGTAAAGTGTGACAGAGTTCTTTGATATGTGCGAGTAGTAGCCTCTCTCTGAACCAATGACTGTGCTCCAATTGTCTAGTAAACTGCTTACATCTGCTCGTAACTGTTTGCTTCTACCCGTCATCCTATCTATGTTCACTATTGTAAGTCTAAAGTCTAACGTGGTCACATATAATATATTTTTGTGGTACTCATCAAAAGATATTCCTGTAAATGGCATATTTGACTCCATTTCTTTTATTTTATTTATATTTACTAAACAGTCATCATTTGTTATTTTTAAAATAATTATCTTATTTCTGGTTCGCAGTGCAATAATGTTTTGCGATGTTGTCACTTCTAAGATATTTATGTCTCCTTCACAGTCATATTTCACTTCATTTTCGTGGTCTATTGATAGACTGTGTTTTGAAAATGGGCTGACATCTGAAACATCATTGATTAATAGTTACCACTATTTTTTATCTTTAAAGCGGCTCCACAGGCTTGGAGTTTTAAACATTGCTTAAACATGGCTGAGATGAACTTTTGGCAGCTCTTTCGGTTTAAATTAATATTATTAAAAAAAATACATTTGAAAATTTAAAATAACCGACAAGTTAACGGCTGAACCGATTTTGATAAAACATGTCTAAGAACAATCGTTAGAAAATCTGCCATCAAATAAAAAAAAAACCGCATCCAAATCGGTTCCCCCGTTCGAGACAGAGACACACATAACGCTCAAAGTTATAACTCTCCTTTTTTTGCAACGGGGGTTAATGAATTAATGAAGCAAAATAAAATGAAACAAAAGAGATGAAAAGGAAGACATTGGTAGATGTTAAAAAATCACAGTTGTAGTATACAGAGAATATGAATTTATATCAGGTAGCAAGGAAATTTAGATTAGGGTTAGCATTAATTAGATATATACATATGTAGGTAGAGAACCCTTTAGTTGTACACTATTATTATAGAAGTTTTATACAAATACATTTGTTAATTTGATAATGTACAAAGGGCGGCTCACCTATTGCTTAATTGCAATATCTTACAGGCCACCTTAGGAAAGATCAACCATTTACTACAATCAAGTGGTAGTTGGAAGTGTATATAAAAATATAATGAAAACTATAATTAAGTAGTCTAGTAGACTCTACATTTAATCTACTTACTTACACTATACCAAACTACTAAAAGTACATACACATAAGATGTAAAACTGCTCAAGTATATAAATATTATATGTCATACATACATATGTATAACTAACAAATACATACTTATATACCATCATACCTTAATACGGAAATTATGAAACTAAATCGATTAATAATATTCTTAAACAATTTTTTTAAAAATATTTATTATCGCGCTATCCTAAAATTAAGTGGTACCGCATTCCACAAACGCACAGCTTGGACACTAAAAGAGCAATAAAATTTGTGGAATGCATTTCCAGTAACATCTTCAGATGACCTTAGACATTATTCATGTGTCATGAAGGAACTTCTTTGAGATAAAAAGGTGCTCTCTGTACTTTACCAACAACAACTTTTTCAACCCTAATTGAATAGACGTTGTATGTACAATATGAGTATTCCGGCGAGGACAAATTAGAAGCCACTTGACCTTTTCACGGAATTCAGAAAAGTGATCATATTTACGTAGCCCAGATATGAACCTAATCCAAAAATTTTGAAGTCGCTTCATCATCAAGTCGAGCATTAGGTTTAGTGGTAGTCCGTAGAAAGCTGCGCAATCTTCGCAGGGATCCCGCTGAGGCAAAAGCCCTGCGACTAACAACTGTGACCCCCAATATAGGCTACTGTCACTTAAGATTTCCAAGCTATTGACACATCTTTAAAGAAGTGCCACAGAAATGATTTTGGGGGCAGTTGTGACTAATCAGTTCTTACTCGGGACTGCCAATTACACACACCTGCCTTTTTAGGGGATTAACTTTTAGTCCATAATTAAGACTCCAATCACAAATGATTGATAGGTGTGCAAGGGAATTTTCCGTATTTATTGTTTTCATTATTTGCCAAGCCTGTTGAACCGCCTTTAAGAAATGGAGGACAGATTTTGGGAATCAAACGCACGACCTCTGGCTCAGCAGTCAGGATAACTAACAACTATATGAACAGGCACTTTAATAATATTATAGCATTGAGGAGTTAAGCTGATGTGAAATTGAGTGACAGAGTGAGGAATAGTGTGATAAGGGAGCAGTGTGGTGTGAAAGAGGAAGTAGTGACTAAAATAAAAAAAAGTATGCTGTACTGGTGCGGTCAAATCGAAAGGGTGAATGAAAGAAGATTGACAAAAACATATGGCAGATGTAAATGGAGTTGTCGGAAGAGGAAGACCTCTGCGAACGTTCGAACCAAGTTCAAGACAATCTAAGCTAAGGCCAGGTCAAAAGTAACGAGCCTGTATGCAGAACGGAATGAAAGTTAAAGAAGCGAAAAAAGTATGTCAGAATTGTAGCAAATGGAAGGAAGTGGTCTCTGCCTACCCCTATGGGAAAGAGGCGTGATATTATGTATGTATGTATGATATGTAAAATACTTTAAGATAGATAATAATTTATACAACAATCTTATCACATGCTTGTTGTTTATTAGTTGAAAATGGTTAAAAAATGTCAATACCGGAAACCTAATTGTGGTCAAAAATAGAAAATATTCAATAGCAATGAATTATTGAAACAGTATAGTAAAAGCATAGCAGCGAGTTTTATAAGGCTCGATCGTCTTTCCAAACTACTTGATAAGATGAGATATAAAATACTTTAAATAAATAAATACACACGTACTTCTAGACATTTAAGCTAGATGGTGATAACATTTCAAGATCTACACATCAAAAGTGTCCAGTGATAAAGTACGTTGGGGAGTATCACCACAATTGAAATTTTGCAGGTTGATCTCGCAGCACCCCTCGCAGATAGGACTGATATATCCAAAATACCGGTTGACGGAATCGTACTTCGATGTTAGCTACGACCAAACCATCCGAAATCGTTTACGTGAAGTAGGTCTACGTTCTCGAAGGGGGTTGAGAGTTCCACCTGTCCACCCGCAATCACAGGGCCAATACACAATGGGCAAGACTGGTGTTGTGTTTGCTTTCCGGATGAATCTCGTTTCAAGAACGTTTGAAATTTTGTCAGGCAGTTCATTCATATGGAGGGGGAGGAATAATGGTCTGGGTCGGTTTTATGATCAGTGGAAGAACCGATCTCATTTAGATCAAGAGCAATCTCAATGCTCAGATTTATGCGGAGAGGATTCCTGGGAAGCCAGTTGGATGATTAGTTTTGAGTAATGCACGTCCACACACGGCTACAGTCGTAACATACACTCTTGCTCGCATTAACGTTCTGCTGTAGCCTCAATCGCCAGACCTCGTCCCAATTGAGTAAGCACATGTGGGATATGGTTCAAAGACGAGCACTGCCGAGTATGGGTGCCGTGCATAATGCACAACTTTTATTTTCAGTAAAAAAACCTGAAAATCCTCATTTTTGCCTTTTTCCATTTCATTGATGCCGTTAACTTAGGTTAATTTCTCACAATTTACATAAAATTGCATTTTTTCTTAATTTTTTTACAAAATATAGGGATAAGTTGTACTTAAACATAGGTATTTAAGTAAGAAACCACCTGGAAAATTAGAATTGGTAAATTTTAATTGGATATTTTTTATTGGAACGAAGTTCTTTATTGGGCATTGCGGAGGGGTACCCTAGGCGGCAAAAACGTCCGTAACGTTAAAAAAAAGCGTAAGATGTTTATTTTATATGGAAAGTCTTGTTGTTGCTAGTACATTGAAATCCAGTGTTACCTTGCAATAAGCACAAGCTCCTTTTAAGACAGCATTACACTGTGAACATTGCGTTGCTATAGTTGATTATTAAATAGGATTTAAACTGAAAGATGTTTGGTTGAAAATAAGATAGGCTAAAAGAAAATGTGATACCTATATATTTTCATTGAATTAGTTTTTATTATAGATTTTTATAAATCATTGTAAATAAAATAAAGGTGTTAAGATAATTTTGTAAAGTAGTTTTTTTGATTTTTATTGATAAAAAAATCATAATTAAAATGTATACCCGATTATATTCTTTATACCTCAAATAGAACTTGAAATTAATATTTTTATAATATGGAACTTCGTTCTATCGTGTGTCCCACAACACCACACATTTTTGTTAAAAGGTACTTGATCAAAAATACACAAATCTACTGAATACATGTAGTGTGAATGCTTGGCAAGAGTCAAATACTTACATAAGCTGCTAAATTCACTGTGTAATAAATACTCCAGACCATTTAACACTACATAATGCATGTTACCATGCCCTCCATAATACCAGTTGTAGCTGCTCTCAAAGTAAGGGTCTGGGTTCTTTTCATAATGTGCAGCTACTTCCACCAACTGCTTTGGACAATGCAATACCTCTTCATTGATCCATTCATATTTGTGTCTTTTACTCATTAAACCTGAAACATATTTTATTTTTTACTGGTATTATATTTTATTTTTTAGTGGTAAGTGACCCTGCCTGCTAAGCCAGAGGTTGTGGGTTTGATTCCATCCCAGGACAAATATTTGTGTGATGAGCGTGTATTTGATGATTTTATGTATATGTATGTATTTAAAAATATATAAGCATCTCAAACTACAGTCGCACTTGAAACACTCACCATTTGTGCGCCTTTTTTACAATTTTGAATAAAATTTTCTTTCTCAAAAAGTAATTAAAACAAAAGCATAAAAAAGCATAGATAACAGGAAACAAGGCACAGCACATTTTTGCTATAACCATGAAAAGCTACTCATACTTGCTGCAAAGTGCTAACAATTTTTTTTGTGTTTTATCACTGTGATTTGATAATAATATGTCACTAATAATACCTATAATACATACATTTTATAATAAACTCAAAAATGAACTCACTCATAATCCTCTTATAGTCACTCAAAGTATCTTGCCATGCAATCTTTTTCTTCATATATTCTGTGACTGGATCTTTCTTTTCTATATTTCTAATAGTTGATATCAGTTCTGGCATTAGACTTTTGTAAGAAAATGTTTCAAAGTAGCCCGAATTGAGGCCACCATCCCAATCTTCACTGAAGACATTCAGTGGATGTCCAGGAAGAAGAGAGTGTTTGTTTTTTAGATATTTGCCAATAGTTGTACGTCTCTGTCTAACTGCTTGACTGTATAGTACATAAAGTTTATTTTTGTGTTTATTTGAATGCAATGTTTCTATTAGTTGATCGACTGAAGCAGTGTTATCAAGGCCTTCTGTAACTATGTCTTTTTTCCTTTTCTGTAATGCATACATGCTTATATTAATAAACATATTTTTAAATTTCTTATGTAAAACAAATTAAATATTTAAGGATATAGTAGATACTATAGACAGTTTTTTTTTATCTTTCATTTTTGCTTCTTCTCTTCTCTTCTTTGAGGTTATATTAGGAACATACATAAAGTACTTACTCTTTTTATACCGAGTTTACTATCCTGCTCTGTCATTTTATAAATAATTTTAATCTTAATTACAATGGCTTACGAGGATATCATACAATGTCAATTTCAATAGGTTTTGGATATCAACACAACTTTTAAACAAAACTTATATGTCAAATTATTTGTCACTTTGACTCACATTAGTGATGCGTTTCTCACTCGTGAGTTGCCTCATTTGAGGTACTCGTGACAGAAAATTGAAAGAGTTACTCAAATTTTGACATTGAACCGCCTCATTGTCCTCATTCGCTCTTCGTTCCTCGTTCTCTCGTGAAATAGCGGCGCTCTCCGCGTTGTGCGTGAGGTGTGAGGGAGGGATGAGTGAGTGAGTCGGTTATTACAGTTAGTAGATAAATGAGTGAGGGTGTGAGTGTCGATTTGCGAGAAAATGAACCATTAGCTATTAGGAGTTTATTGTATACTGTTGACATTTATTTAAACTAGCTGTTCTTCGCGGCATGCGGCATTACTTGGAGTGTTGCTCAAAATTATTAATTATGAGATAGTATGAATGTGTGAAGTTTCGTAGAATATTATTTAGATAATGGGAAATGTAAAAATCATAACACGAATTTGAAAGCATTAAATATTACATACCCATTATTATACATTTACTAATAAAGTTGGTAATTGAGTGTCATATTTTGTTTATTTAGGTGCTTAAACCTTATGAGTGAAAGATAATGATGTGTGTGAGAGAAACGACACTACGACTTAACATACTGCGCTGAGGCCAAACCTCACGCTTGTCTCACTTATTTGAGGCGCGCTGCGTGTGAGTTCAAAACTAGCCGCTCACGTGTCAAGCAACTCCTCACCTCAAATGAGGTGTGGTTCACGAGTACCTCATGAGGTAAAATGAGGTACTCCCTCATCCTCAAATAAAATTGACGAGTTACCCATTACTAATTCACATTTAGTGATGCGTTCCTCACTCGTGAGTTGCCTCATTTGAGGTACTGGTGCCGGAAAATTGAAAGAGTTACTCAAATTTTGACATTGAACCACCTCATTGTCCTCATTCGCTCTTCGTTCTCGCGTGAAATGTCCGCGCTCTTCGTATTGTGCGTGAGGTGTGAGGGAGTGATGAGTGAGTGAGTCGATTATTGCAGTTAGTAGTTTTAGTAGGTTGCAGGTAGTAGTTTTCCTCGTAGTTCTTGCACTAAAATTGTTACCGCTATATACATCGCTAAAAAGACTAATTGTTATTAAAAGTCTAATTTAAATTGGGGTCCTTTACCTAGCTACATTGTTTCCCAGGGTTCGAATTGTCCACGTAGGAAATTCCTTGTAGACGTTACGATATTCTACGGCACTTTTGTTTACTATTCGCAAATTATAATGCAGTTTAAAAACAAAATTATTCAACGATTTTTCATAAAAAAATAAAACAGAATTTAAATGGTGATTAAATTTTTTATTATATCACAGAGAGTAAGGTTTGGGAATTATGAATGAAAAATCATATCTGGCACATGGCAAAAGGCGAGTCTATTTCGTTAATCATGTCACAAATTTTGAGCTAGTTAATTTACTTCAAACTTAAGGCTTTACTTTAAGGCTGCAATAAACTCCTAATAGCTAATGGTTCATTTTCTCGCAAATCGACACTCACACCCTCACTCATTTATCTACTAACTGTAATAACCGACTCACTCACTCATCCCTCCCTCACACCACACGCACAACGCGGAGAGCGCCGCTATTTCACGAGAGAACGAGGAACTACAAAAATATAAGTCTTTTATTTGAACTGGATGTCAATGGATACGCCATATGGGGTATGGGAAAAAAAATTATAGGACTGCTACTGCTTAGATAGTATGTGTAGGTAAATAATTACATGTACACACCACCTTGGGTAAGGTGCCTGCTTATGTGAATATTATTTTATTTGTTTAAAATAAAATAATATTCACATAAGCAGGCAACTTACCCAAGGTGGCGAGTACCTGGTTGGTAAATAAATAGGTATTAAAATATTTAGTTTTATTTAAACTAAATATTTTGATACCGGCCACATCACACTCCTCTCGACGACGTCCAAGGTGTTCGAGCGCTTACTGCTAGTAAGGGCTCAACCCCACATCCGGCTGAGGCCCGAGCAATTTGGATTTCGTCAGGAGCACTCCACCACGCTCCAGCTGACTCGTGTCCTAGACGAGATGGCTACGTGGTTGAACAAGGGCGGGAGCACGGTGACCGTGATGCTCGACATGGAGAAGGCGTTCGACAGAGTGTAGCATGAAGGTCTCATCCACAAGCTGTCGACATCGTCACTACCACGAAAAGTAGTCGCGATCATCGCATCGTTCCTGACCCATAGAACCTTCCGTGTTTCTATAGAGGATACCACATCGGAAATCAAAACCATCAGTGCCGGAGTCCCGCAAGGGAGCTGTCTGTCACCGGCCTTGTACGCCCACTACACGGATGACATCCCTGTAGTCGGAGACGTCAAGCTGGCACTGTTTGCAGACGATGCCGCGTACTTGTCAAGTTCACGCAACGCCGCACACGCTGCACTTGCGCTTGCACACGGAAATTGCGCCCCACACTCGAAGCCTCCGGGCTGGCTGAAGCGATAGAGGCTCAAGTGCAACGTGTCGAAGACTCAGGCGATGATAACCGGTATGGCACACTACCCGCCAAACCTACGTCTGATGGAAGAGGACATCCCATGGTCCCCAAAGGTCAAGTACCTGGGAATCACCATCGACAGATCACTGTCGATGAACCACCACGTCGAGACCATCACAGCGAAGGCCAGAGCTGCGCGGACGAAGCTGCGTCCCCTGCTATCCTCCAGACTACCAGTAAGTGCCAAACTAGGCATTTACAAAACATATATCAGTTCGCGCCTCACCTACGGTGGGCCGGCCTGGTACAACTTGATAGCAGGGACATCGCGCCAACGTTTGCAGGCTGTAGAGAACAGCTGCCTTTGCATGGTGGTCGACGTACCCAGGTACCTCAGGAATGCAACAATCCACCGAGACCTCAAGTGGGAACCTATAAAGGAGTTTGTGAGCAGACTCGCCACGGGGATGTTTGAGCGGGCTGACCGCTCGAAACTTCCCCACCTGGTAGGTATTGCTCCGCTCCCACATCCAGACGGCGACTCAAACGCCCCGCTCGGGAGCTCATATCAGTTCCTTCGAGCGGGGCATTGGCTTCGCCATCGGATGCAGATAGCCAACCACCGACCTCTCGCAGGCGGCTCGCTGGACCCCTCTTCAGAGGAGCGATCGGCGAGCAAACCTCGAGGCCGGTGAGCTAACTCCAATGAATGGCTCACAGTGGTGAGCTGCGAGGAAAATCACTATAAGTAGCCCAGTGCTTCAAATAGTCTCCCCACCACCCTCAACAGAGGTGAGATGATACCAGATATCAAATACAAGTCGATTCCAACCATTCTCTGGTGTTTCACTTCAGCTACGGTTCAAGGACTAACCAGTCTGGCCGGCTAACATAGACACCTTTCCTTGCTCCAAGTATTATCTATTTAGCTACGGTTCGACGGCTTATACAGCCTGGCCGGCTAAGTAGATAACCTCACCTCATTCAGCCAGCTGGCACAGACGTAGTAAAAGTACTACTTTCAAAACTCCTCGGGTCAGCAACCCCAACAGCTGATCCCGAAAGTACTTTAACAGCAGAAAACAGACTTGTAACAACCTCACCAGTTTGGATTGCCTGCAGCCAGGTGTGTTTATCCATCGGCTATTGTGTGCTTCTCGAGTCCTTTGTCTTACCCAGAAGCGATATAGGTTGAAGGGTAGTGGCAGGAGTGTGGTAGGGCCTGCCACTGGTGGTGTGGATCCCTTCCTTGCTAGCTCGTCGGCGGCATCTTTTGGGAATTGGACCGAGTGAATTGCTGTGCTCCCTGATCCATTGAAGAATTACCCCTTTCGCCGAGGCTAGGCGTTCTAGCGATTGGTGGCATTCATAGATGAGAACGGAGCTCATGGTGTTGCCCATCAGGGCCCTTAGTACCGCCATACTATCTGAAAGTATGCGGATGTTGTACTTTTTGATGCCTCTTGACATAGCCGCCTGAGCTACATATGTTAGCGCAACACATTCGCATTGACAAATCGAACTGTGTTCGCCCAGTGACAGCGATATTTTTATGTTTAGGTCTAGTGAGTACACCCCGGCTCCACTACCTGACCCCATCTTGGAGCCGTCCGTGTATATCCGGACTTGATTTATGCCAGAATAATCACTATCGTTTTCCTGTAGTTCTATACAGTACCTGCTTTCGAAGATGTGTTGTTTTGGAATCCTGTCACATGGGGCAGCTATCAGAGGTTGGTAGTCGACTAGTTTATTCCAGATATTGGAATGTGGACCCTCTTGTAGCTGCCTCCTGTTGTATGTACGGGTCTAGTGGTGCTAGATCGAGAGCCACCTCAAGGGCGGCAGTAGGGGTTGTTTGCATGCATCCAGTGACGGCCGTACAAACGAGTCTCTGGAATTGCTGCAACCTGTTTCTAACCGTGCTAAGCTCAGTTTTCTGCCACCAAGCAATAGCACCGTACGTGATTATTGGCCTTCTTACCGCTTTATAAAGCCATAAAGTGATTTTCGGTGAGAGAGCCGCTTGCATTTGTAGAAGATAATGCAGGCTTTATTAAGTTTTGCATCTAGGTGTCTATTCCATAGGAGTTTGCTGTCAAGAATGACTCCTAGATACTTGACCTCTGTGGTAAGAACCAGACTAGTACCGAATAGTTTAGGTAGCCTTAGATCACCTAAACTACGTTTGTTTGTGAACATAATCAACTCCGTTTTTGTTGGGTTCACTGATATATTGTGTTTTACGCACCACTGTTCGACGACCTTTAAAGCAGACCTCATTTGGTCACAAATTGTGCTTTCAAATGGGCCACTAATAAGAATGGTCAGGTCGTCTGCATTGCCCACTGTGAAGAACTTGAGGTCGTTGAATTGAGTTATCAGCTCATCCACCATGATGTTCCAGAAGAGAGGTGAGAGAACTCCGCCCTGTGGGCACCCTCTTGCCACTATTCCTCTTGTTGTGTTGTTAACAGTGAATTGCATAGCTCTGCCTCTAAGCATACTATCGATCCACCCTGTAATAGTAGAGTCGACTCCGTGTCTAGACAGAGCCTGGCTTATGCTGTTGAAGTTTGATTTATCGAAGGCACCTTCGATGTCGATGAAAGTTCCTAGAGTTGATTTTTTATATTTGAGGTTGCCCTGTATGTATGAAACTACATACCCATAAAACGTATCTGTTGACCCCATATGGCGTGTCTATTCCCCTCTTTCGCGTCTCTATTCACCTCAAAGATTATAAAATTGTACACATATAAATATTTTCATCGATATCAATAAATTTAAATTATAATTGTACTTACCGATGCCCAAAACTTGCTCCTAATGAATCACAGAATAATAGCAACTTTTCTGGAGCACAGATTAACGTAGTTCGACCGATGATAATCAAACGTATTTTATTCTACCTTTGCCTAACTTCCCGTCAAAACAGAGTTTGCCAGTATAAAAAAGAAATATGGTTCTTTAAAAAACATAAATAAAATAGTAGATTTACTCACAAAAATCATTAGATAATGTCTAAAAAACTTTCCTGGTTTGCCTATTCACCCCGTGATTTCTATTGACCCCATTTTGCGGTAAAATTTTACCATTTCATCAAACGGTCATGCGTTTAGCGGTTCACATCGCTTATTAAACGCTGAGTTTTCAATGCTAGTCTAATTATATCTACCATTTCATGAAATGGTTGGACGAATCATGAAATTATCAATTCTATCATGTGGCCACGTCATTAAAAAATCATAAATTATGAAAAAAAAAAAAAAGTTTCATGTCATGTCATGCCATGAAAACACAGATTTATAATATATACTATAGGTAGACCACCAAATCTTTTTAACATCTTGTGTAAGTATAAATATGGGCGAACATTTTATATATTTTTAAATGGGTATGATGAATCAAAGACCCATTGACAAGACAAGTACTTTCTTGATTTTAAAAAGTATATACTAGGCCTTTATTAGATTCGCCTTAATATAGTGAGATTAGCAGCACTTGGGACATAAACGGGGGGTCTTCGAAGCTACTAATGATTTATATAAAAGCTTGCGGCAATGTTTAAAAAAAATGTGTCTCAATACTAAGATAAGTTATCTTATATATTTTACTTTTCTTTTTATAAATTATCACACTTACATAGAATTTACAATACATTATTCCGAATAGATAAGGTACGTATTTGAACAATCCACAAACATGGTCGATTACCGCTACGGCAGACTAGTCACTGGACATCACGAGTAGGTATTTATACATGGAACAACATTTCAGGAAATGATAAAGCTGCAAACACCGTAAATACCAGCATTGAATAAATTGTTACTAAAATATCCCTTTTCATTTTCATAACTGGATCATAATCCGAGTTACTTGGATAATATTTCATGATTGGTCTTTTAACTTTTTCATTAATTGTCATTTCTCTTCTAAAATTTCGAGTTTTGCGTTTACACAATTTTGCAATATCAGTTTTTACAATTTCTTCGACTCCTGTACAGCAAGATACGGGAACTTTCAAATCTTGTATGTCTATGACCTGTGGGAGTTCTAACACACTTTTGGTCAGGACATCAGAATATGTTGAATGATATGAGAACAGAGATTGTGTCGAGGTCTGACATAGTTCTTCAAACGGATTAGTCACATCTGTGCTGTGATTCATCGTAATTGGAAAACATATAGAAGGAACATCTGTCAATCTATGAACACATTCCTTTCGAGGGATATTCACACTTGTTTCTTTATCGACATAAATTGGTTTTGGGTGCGATATGTTATATTTTAATTCACACCAAGGATTTACTTCGCGATTATATCTTATTTTGTTTCTTCTTTCTATAACTTCGTTATCAGATAAATATAATGAGTATACGCTTGGATTAGATTCCAAACAACGAAGTTTGTCCAGGTTAGTTAAAGATAGGTTACTGAAAGCTACACTTTGCGTAGAATTTTCCATTTTGGCGGTTTTATTTAAAATGACTTCCAGCTCGTTACACTCATCCGCATCATCGGAGGTGATGTGAGTCTGACATGTTGTAATTTTTTTAATTTCATTTAGTAGTCCAACTAATATATCGAATGAAGTTGTGTTATCTACTCCCGAATTAATAGATGTCAAGCAGCAGTCAGTTTTGTCTCCCACAGATGTTGGTTCACTTTTATTGATTGTTTTATTTTCTTCGATATCACCTTGTGGATGGTTATTATTTGAATCATTTATTGTTTTAAGGACATCATTGTTATCTACTGTGTTAGGAACTACTTTAGGACTTAACTCAGTGGGTTTAGTAGGATAATCGGGAACAGCAACTACAGGGTCTTGCTCTAGTAATGGTTGAAAGTGACTATCACTGTAACATTGACTGTCTTTGTTAGGTTTATCAATACAGTTATCAACCGCTTTTTCGTGTACCGTGAACTTTTCATCTACAGGATTAAGATATACTAAAGAGGATTTCTGAGATGAGCTCTTCGATACTTTCTCTAACAACTGAGTTAAGGAATGCGTTCCAGATCTTACAGATTTATATTCAGGAAAAGCGTAGCCAACTGTGGTAATTTGCATTGGAATATTAGTGAAACTCCAGTTAAAACTGGTTTTAGATAATATTGGCATGCCCTTTAAATCTAGTAGCTTTTCCCTCTCCAATTTCTGTGGTAATGACGCATTAAGAACTAAAGAGCCCGTGTCCCCTGCCTGTAAAAGAAATAATGGTTGTATCGAAGATTTTGGCGTCAATCTCAAGTTTTTCATCCTCAACGGCTTAGGAAAAGACCCCACAGATATGGCGCTGCATAAAGCATGCTTATTCTTTTCTGCGTCTGTCCCAGATAACGACTGTTCATCACTATTCTCATTTCTCAGTATAAATTCTTCGTCCGTATTTCCTGTGGCAAAGTCAGAGTCTACTGAAATTCCTTCTTCATATCGGAACATGTTAAGAGAAAGATCATTAGGGTTATCTTTACTTGACCTAGAATTAGATTCATGACATTCATCCAGAACTTCCAGGCCGCATGAAGGGTTTTTTAACATGTAGTCTATAATATGGTGCAGCTTGGTGCCAACCTCTGTAGATTCTTTGGGGGATGGGGATGATGAGACTGATCCTGAAATAACAAAACTATTAAGTATATATATATATTATAAAGAATACTAGCAACATTGGTGTTAGGGGTGGGTTTACGACGGTAGTGTACTGGGCGGGATTTGAACCCGCAACCACTTGATCGCAAGTCCGACACCTCAGCCATCACGCTACCGCCCCTTACGATGATGATGATGATATCGAGAGATAAGAGTATCGAGATAAAAAAAATATCTTCAAGCATAGTACGAAACAAAAAAGAGCAAAAAGATTTATATCTGATAATATGTCTTGTAGTTCTTGTGTGTCAACGTTAGAAAAAAAACTATTACCCATATCGATGTCATTCGGAAACAGCGGGGCTCGCGACTTTTGTGGTTCTGTGACTACCGATGATGCTGCACGACCGTAATGGTTCTTCACGTACGACTCTACTGCTACCATCTTTTTCCTGAGTAAAAACAGAAATCAGAGAACCACCGAAGTTATGTGATATTATACACAGATAATAGACAATATATCTTACAATGTTTCAGGTGTTTCAGCTACGTTACTTTGTTTATAGGACATCCCGATTCCTGTAGCTACTCGTTCTTTGGATTCTGGACTATTACTGGTTGAGTGTCGTGTTCGGGTAGGTCGTTCTAAATAGTAAAAAGATATAGGCCATACAATATTATTACTGCTTATTCTCTATAGCAAATTTTCATGGCATAGTTGAGATAGCGAATGACAGTTGTTACTAACATTAGATGCTAATAACATTATTATTAACAAATCCTGCACAAATGTACCGAAACTAGTAGATTCGATTAATAAATAATTAGAAATTAAACCTGTACAGAGGAGTATTATTATGCTTTTTTTTTAATATTACGATTTTTTGCGGGTAGTTAGCGTACCCTTGTCCACGACGATTATTGCAAACGGGAAATCAAAAAAGTCGTAGCATATCTTACAAATTTTGAGAATTTAGTGAAAATTATGCATCTAAGTAACGATGGAAGTTAAAGATTTTATCATGAAGCAAGTTTTAAAGATTGCCCACTAATAACTTAGAATTAACAGAATGCCATCATGGCTCGATTATGTACTAGAAATAATATTATGCTGTTACATAGAATACAGCTACCACGAAAAATTTATCAATGACAAATTATAAGTAATGTAAATGTTACTACATTTTAAAAGATTAAATACTTTTTAAATTAATGACGTAGAGTAAAAATAGTAAGTAAATTCACCTTTACACACCTATTGGAAGACTCGGCTGAAGTGGGAGTTTTAATGACACTGCGGAAACTGCATCATTTCCATGGCGTTTTATCCGGTTTCTAAAATTAGTAGGGGCGGGGGCAGCGCGCTCAGTGGCCGTCTGTATCGGAGCTGCGGCTAATCTTTGTAATCTATCCGTTATTAAATTTCGACCGTATCTATTCTGGTATTCTTCACTGTGAGCTTGAACGTACGTTCTTTTTGGTTGGGCTAAAGAGTTCAACCTTGAATTAAATTTAGAAGGTCCTCTTACGGCTTCACCTCTTGCTTCTTTTGCTTCATCTAATATATCAATTATCTTTTTCTTAGTTGGTTTATCTATGTATCTATCGTCTGTTGGGACCTGCTGATAAGGAATTTTTAAGGCATCCACACCATTACCTTTTTGGTTAGGTTTCCTTTCTTTCGGTGTAGTTACTCGAGTGTTTCTTTCCATAATTTCGTTGTGTTGTTCGATCCGAGATCGTCGTTTATAAGAACCTTGACGCGAACTAGTTCGCCCATCATTTGCTGCAGTAATATTAGTATCATTCCTTTTAGCAGACTTTTGTTCTCTTCCAGATTTTAATCTATTCTTTTGGACGTTCTCAAATTCATGTAAAAGTTGTGAGATGGCCTTCAATGGATTAGAGTCTTGTACTTTGGGACTAACGACCCTGGACTTTTTATCTCTTTTATTTTTTTCACCTTCAGTTTTAGGAACGGGAACCGGTGATTTTGAGCTGATTATTACTTTTGGTGTTACATTTATTGGACTTTGAGATCTTACAAAAGCACCAGAGTTGTCAGGGTTATTATTCCTATCAAAGCTAAACGTACTGGGATTAGATGATGTTAGATGATGCTTTAAACTAGTTCCACTGTCACTGCCCTGGATCGACAAGCTCCCTTTATCACCAGTAACATCTGTTATGTTACTAGTGTTTGTTGAACACTTGTTTTGTGATTTGCTATCTGAATCATTGCGTTTCCCCATTTTATTCATAAGCTTATATATTTTGTCAATACTCTTTCTGCATTCAACCGAAGGCTGGATTTTCTTAACATCCCTTTTGTCGTTTTCTGTTTTAGGCAAATTGTTTGGATCATTCGGTTCCATTATATCGAGCGTACTGAGCGATGAGTCATTTGTTTTATTTTCTTGGTTAGTGTCGTTATCACTTGGTTCGATGAATCTGAAAACAAAAAGCAAAGAGAAATAACACTATTAATAATTTCATAGATTATGTAAACATGACATATTTCATTTAAGTGATATAAAAATACTTACATATCCTCAGTTTTTTCATCAAGAGATGCTTTTTCATCATTGTCGTCACCACTCATCTCGGTGTCATTTCGTGCGATTAGCTGAGAAAGTATACTTAAATTGGTTCTGAATTCACCAGAGAGTCCCGACGTGGAGACGGAACCTATATCTTTCTCTTCTTCTTTCTGCTTCATGTTTAAGTACATCATTTCAGTTACAGCGTCATCTAAATAGTAACTTCTGTTTATAAACTTTTTGTTATTTTGATCTTGTGAATTTGGTGTTTCTTCTTCATTTCCAAGATTTTCAAGAGCTACATCAAGAACTTCTTTCTGTGCATCTCCCCTACGATTTCTATTCTTAGCTTGCTTCGAATCTACATCTGCAGTTTGCCCATATATTGAGTTGTAGAACGATTTATTAGTTATAGATAATTTTGTCACAGAACTGGAAGCTTGTGGCATTGGAACTCTATTACCAAACTTAGTCTTAGTAATTTTACAATTTTCCGCTAGTGCAATTTTCTTTTTTTCACGCTTCTCTCTTATTTCAAGTAGTTTTTTCCTTTTCTTCTCTTCCATCGCGTGAGACTTGTTCTCGTAAGGTGATTTTATTCTGACTCTCGTGGGGGACTTCTTTTTCAAGGTGAGTGATTGTGACAAGTCATCAACATTTTCCTCAGGTAAAGCACTCTGTATTGTTAATTTCTGCATTGTTAAACGTAGGTCGGCTGGAAATACCTTGAAAGACGCTTCTTTAGGAGTATGCATTTCAATTTCGTCTAGATTCTTCAATAATTTGCAACTTGGTTCATCGCTATTGTCAGCATTGTGAATATTAAAAGATACTCTGCGACGATTCTCATTAGTCAAGCAGTCAATATTATTGGCCGAAATATCCTCGTTGTCAACCTCTTTTAGCTCATCATACTCATAACTAACATCACAGGGTTCTTCAAATACATTATCTTCAGACGAGTCATTGGTCTCTTTCAATTCGTCATTTTCACAAAAGACATCTAATTCTGTGATTTTCACTGACTGACTTGACTTTTTATTTTCCTGGCAGTAATTATCCTCATCCTTAACTTCTTTATAAAGTATAGCTAGCGGAACATCCGCGGTAGTTACTTCTAGAAAAAGAACGTGACGAAATAATAACAGGAAGTTTGTGAAAAAAACTATAAGGGCATCAAATACAAGAAATATTAAAAGCAGCAATAAATAACACACCTGGTAAAACTGGAGGTATTGGTGCAGTTTGTAAAATCATAATGGAGCTTATGTTACTCACAACGTGACCCGTTTCAGAGCGTTTCAATTTAAAAACTACATCAACCCGAGACTCGTCCTGAGGCTCTTCCACTGGCTGCTCCTTTTGACAGCTGATAATTAAATTATCATCACAACATTTACTTAGTAATTTATACGACCCGCTTATACATTTGGGGACTTCTACAATAATTTTCTTTTCAAGAATCTTAGACAGCGATCGAACATCAACCTCTGAACGAACTAAATCATCCCACGTAGACGTTTGATGACCAATTTTACATTCAACATGTAAAGGTATACTGGTTGATGTAGCCAGAAGTTTAGTATTGGTGTTTGAAGCATCTACAACTTGTTCAACTTCTTTCCACTTTTCTTTAGCTTTTTCTGTTAGATAATCACCGTTACTGATACGTTTTAGTTGTTCTATTGTGTTCTTTACGTATCTAATTATGTTATCCATGTAAAAATTGTAATTGTCCTCCAAACGCTTGCAACAAACGTAGTCGAGTAGAGAAGCAGGGAGTACGGTAGCTTCAACCTCTTTACTATTAGAGAAAAGATTAAAGTTTTTCAGCTGCTCTTTTATAAAAGGATCTTGAAACAGAAACTGTCTATTATATTCTATGCTTTCTGTTGTTTGGATTTCAAGGTCACCTAATTTGTGACAGAGTGAGTTCCCTACCGAGGATGGAATGTTTAAGAGATCTAGTCTTTCTTTGTTTACAAGAAATAAGTTCTGCAAATCTTCGTTAGTGTACATGTCACTGGCATCAGACCCGTCCGATTCAGGGTCATCGTGGTAAATAACGGTCTCCACGTGTTGGTTTGGTTTCACGCATGAAATATCTTTAGCACTCGACATGAGTTTTGTGCCTAAATCAATGTTCTTGTATAAAAGTACTAAATCCCTTGGTGTGAGGGCATCACCATCTGTATAATAGTTAAATATGTTAGGTATAGCTAAAAAAGAATGTTTAAAATAAAAAATTACAAGTAGAAGAGAACTGTGAGCATTAAAAAATATCAGTAGCGGTTGTTATAATATAAAGTTTACTACGTAGAGATAGCACTATTAATCTTATATAAATTAAATGCCGTTCGTTAGACTCAGTAACACTCAATAACGGTATGAATGCATATGAATAATTTCTTTTTGTCGTATCTGCTTTTCAAATACAGGTCTGATATGTCAGTAAAAAAAGGAGAAAAACTTCATTCACGCAGTTTAAGGTGTATCACTCAAACAGAAACAAGTTAGTTCCAGCATAATAGCAATCAGTAACTCAGCGGTAATTATAATCTATAAAAACAAAAAACTATTCTCATTCAAGATTCAACAAACATTGCAGAAAAACTTACCATTCGCATTGAAATTTTGGTTCTTCGCCATCATTTCGAAAAGTTCATTGGCTGTTTGATATTCATGAGTATTATCATCCTCATGAGAATGATGCTCGCCTTTCCCTCCATCGTCGTCCGGTACTTTACTGATCAACATGACGGTTCCACATTAATTTGGCTTCTATAAAACTTTGAAATGTCACCTGGTCGAAAATATTTATAATAAAATAATATCTACAAATTCACAATTAATAAAATCGTTTTTATATAAATTTTTGGTTGTATAATTTTCAGGCTATACGAATATGTAAAGAAAGTCAATTTTGATTATGGAACTCGTTGACGTTTGAGTGACATTTACCTTCTGGCCAGTTGATTGATAAATAAACACCTTATCTGTTAAGTTACCTTCATACGTATACGGCCTTAATAAATACACGTAATCTTTATTTAGGCAATAAATAGGTGTCTACAGAATTAAATTACATGCAGTTATTCGAATAGGTGGGTTATCTGTTATTATCGAAGGGCGTGTTGGTTTAGTGGTTACGGACCCGGACTGCTGAACCGGAGATCGTGGGTTTGATTCCCACACAAGACAAAAAATTAGATGATCTGTAAATGTTTGTCCTGAATTTGGGTGATATTTGTGTTTGTTGATTGAATGTTTGTGCATTTGCAATTGCTTGATTTAATTAAAAAAAAATAATATGATGATTTTGGTGCAAGTAATATGTTATTATAGCCTTAACATTGACGATACGAAAATAAACATTTTATCTCGATTGTAGCAGTAGAGCGGCTAAAATGTACGAGACACTATAAATAAACCCCCCTCCCTCACTTGCAAACCTTGAAAGAGTTGATGTAATCATCAAAATAAGGAAAGAGTTGATGTAATCATCAACTCTTTCCTTATTTTTAAAAAAATCTGCTATGCTCTAAAATCTGCTTTAGCTCATGCTTAGCAGATTTTTTTGAAACAACTTAGAACAATCTGAATTGAGACCAACTTCAAAGGAAAAAAAACCTTATAAGCTTCGGTTCGTCCGTTCAAAAGCTGTGATGCCAGAGCCATACAGATACATATTTCAAACTTAAAACAAATACTTTGATGCCCCAGATGTATACACTCCAAACATATAACAAAAGCTTTAATGCTACAGACGCACAGATACATGATCTTATAACACCAGTCTTTTTTATTAAGGATCAATGAAATCAATGTTGTTAGATAGTACTATTGCACTAGTCCTAGGCTATAAAACATCAAGCTACGACACTGTGTGTACACTGTCACTGGATGAGGAGCAATGACCATAACGCAGATGAAACTATATAGATAACCGGCTAATAGATTTGTGTCAGTTGATTGAAGTTTGTGAAGCCCTCCACGACACAGGAATTGTTCCTAATTCGGAAGTTGCCTTTTTAAGCAAAAATAATAATAATATAGTCCAAGGGCTTACACAAGTTGTTTATATCCTCTTCTGAGCTTACGGTTATAGTAACCTGTTCCCATTATAATTTCTATGTGCTCGTTTGTCAACAATATTGGTTAAAAATAAATTTGAACCCAAATACATTGATTAAACTTTATCCATCATCCATAGATTAAAAAATACTATCTACATAAATAAAATTCTTAAAAAAGAGCTGATTAAAAACGTTTATTAAAATAATTTAGAACAATAACATTAAGTACACAATACCAAATAAAATACTGAAATATGAATAGGAATGTTAACAAATTATTGATTATACATATGGTACAATATTATTTAATTGGTTCATGCAATATTTCAGTCTTAAATAATACTTATAATTATATACAACTTGATGCATAACCTGCATATATTCGATATGAAAAAAGAAATATAACATTTACTTTCCTCTAAAACTAGACTAAATAAATTAATGCTATGTAGTATTTCAATTGCACTTGTCATTACTTTTTTACTTTCATCTTTATTCTCTGTTTTCTTTTCTGTTTGATTGAACATTGAAGTGTAAATAAGACAAGAGTGCACCACAAATTAGCTCTCACAGTGTAGTCCAACAAAAAATTGCCTGTAAGAGATTGATGAATCCGATAAGGCCGGCTTTTGTACCGCTATATTCAAATAACTCATTCTTATTGTGATTGTATCTTATTCATGATGTGCAATAAAGAGTATCTGTGTCTCTAACTAGACAAGATTGCGTAAATGGATCAATATTCGGTTAGTACTGCCTTCTGCTATATTGTAAACTACAACTGCATACATATACGCTTTCACACTTTATTTAATGTCTTCGCCTGATTAGTGTAAGTGTTAAAAGTACAATGTCTCTTTACTTCGTATATAGATACCAATTAACTTAATTTGATTATAACAAGTAATGTACGTCAATATACATGTACCGGACAATATTTAATCAAATTCTAACTCCAGTTGAAAAACACGATAAACAAATACACAGAATTTAAGTACATAACTATACATGTAATTTCCATAAAATTATAACGCGCATGCCATGTAATCATGCATTATACTTTGGCAGTAAAAAAAATGCAAAATTTTCGGCGCCGGCAATCGTATTTTTTACTTAATGATTATTTGATGAAATTTGATGATTTTTTCAGTACAAAAATATATATATTCATATGTACCCACATATACATATGATTTATTTGCTCTGTAATGTCGATACTGCAGACAAAAATATAAAAACAAATATATTAACCAAACCTTTGAAAAAGCAGATTGCTATTGTTTTAGTATATAATATGATGACCTATTTTTCTCTTACATAATACTGCACGATACGGAAAGTGGAGAGATTCAATACATTTATTAAAATACATTAATTGAACTCAAGCTTGGCTAGAAAATTGCGCTTGACTTGTAGGAGTTCTAAAAAGCGATTCCAATAATTCCGGTTCTGTTAAATCTTTCTTGAATTGTTGTGCGAGTTCCTGTATTAAGTGGCGCCGACGGACGTGGGGTGGTTGGTATCTGTAAGAAATGAGTATTTATTTCTCAACTATAAGGTAAGTCGAATTGTAAATTTTTTGTTGATATAGACAATATAAAATTATATCTGATTTTATGATCTATGGTAATTTTTTTATTCGCTTTTTTTTTCTTTTCTGAAAAAGACAACTCCGCACTAGGATTAATTTCTGTGTCGCGGGGAACTTTACAAACATTCAAACAAAGGAAACAAAGAACACTCAGACTCAGGTCTCACTTTGAGGATTACACAAAGTGTTGTCCCGTGCGGGGATTGAACCCACAACACTCAGTGCGGCAGCGTAGTGGCAAGGTGACCACTTAAACCGCTACGCCATCCGTGCAGTCAATCTTTCCCCTGACGATGACCCACTGTTAGTGTTGCAATATAAATATTGGGTTGTGTGTATCAAGAGCTGATAACAGTTCTCCACAAAATGGAGCTCGTGTTTCACTATAACTTTTTACCGTTGGAAAGACAGCCAGGCAAGAGGGTGCCAACTCGACCGGAGTATTATCACAAGCTCACAGACAACCGGTTGTCAAACAATGCTTGTATTTGAGCTGTATTTACCAAGTGAGTGAGGATAACCCAAGCCCTCCTCTCGTCTTTACCCATCATCACTTTAAAAGTGAAGCGCTCTCTTAAAACTCTTTGTGTTGAGGGTGTCCATAGGTGGCAGTCACCACTTTCCATCAGGTCACCCGGCTGTTTTCTCTCCTATGCCATAGAAAAAAAAAAATATACGGGCAGTCTTTGGGAACTGTCGATAGAAGTGAAAACTAAGTAACTACATTGGTAGAGCGATGGTAGACCGGTGCGATACCACGGCCTCACAGGAGACCTTGCGTTGCATTTCCCCGAAATGAGTGAGGTTTCCGGAGGCCCAACTCCTCCTCTTCTCTTTTCTCTCCCCTCATCCCTCCTCTCTTTTTCCCCTACCCGCAACTGTATCTTCTAAATTGAATCGTCGAGCTATTAGCTCATGGGAAGCATTGGGTGACGACGAGTTCTATGATTTTTGCTCAACGCGCTTCACTTTAATACGTAGATACATACTGGTCGGTGTTGAGCCTGGTCCGGCGCGCCGCATCTAGAGCAGCTCGGCGCAGACAGTCCGGCAGCAGCCGCGGAGCCAGCAGCGCGCCGTCCGCCAGCACCCCGCCACCGCCGCCGCCCGCCACGCTCTGCACGCGCACGAGCCCGCAGCGACGCGCGCTCACGCACAGAGTCGCCACCTCCAGCCGCCGCCACGGCAGGCCCGTCTCGCAGTACGACAGCAGCGAGTCTGTCAACAGTTTTCAGTTACACATTCTCGTCGATTCATCGGTTTCCAAATAGATCAAGCTCATTTCAAGTTTTGGACTATTTTGAAGAACTCAACACAATACACCGAACCCGTGAAATAGTTACTTCCTTAGAGCAGCCAAAGGATGACGCCACTATTTGACAAATATTTTTTCGAAACGAATACAAGCAATTAAATGTACCAATCGATAATTATTTCATAATACGACCTACGACTTAAACTGTCTACTACTTCGGGGCGCCCACCGCTGCATGCGAACACGATTAGTGATGTTGCCTTAGATTCTAATGTGAAAATAAAGTTGTTGTCATAATATTTATTTTATATATATAAAAATATATATTAACTATACAAATAAGTAAGTATAAAAACTCAATAACTTTTAACAGGTAAATAAAAAAATAGTTTTTTCGCTTATTGGATTATCATCATCAAATGATGTACAGCTAAACGAAGCATATTATATACAGTAGTTAAAAAATATATCAAATAACATTTTGATTAACGTATTTAGTACTTTGAAAATAAAAGCAAGCCTGGGCCACATTGACTGGTCCGCCAGCGGGCCATTGGATGGTGGGTATATAAAATTGCAAGTACATGGAGTGAGAGAAACCTGAACACACGACAGAGAGGCCACTCTGTCAAATAATAATAACTCAAAGTATATATATGTATATATGTATATTGTGAGTCTATTTATCTCACTTACACATTATACTTTATTTCTAAATTCTTGGAACTTAATTGCCACTGTACATTTATAAATAAAATCACGCCTACACGCCCTAAAGGGTAGGTAAGCAGGTAGTTTTTGACAATCACAATTAGGGGACCAATAGGAGACCTATTGTCCATATCGGTACATTTATATTACATGATAACTCCTACTCTACTCTTCTGTGAACCAAAGGGCGTGATTGCCACTGTCATGTATATTATTTAAAAAATAAAAATATATAATACAGTAATTCGGTAAACATACTTACCTATCGGCAAATTTAGATGATCTTCGAAGTCCTCCAGCCATATGATCAGAATTTTGGTAGTGAAGTCTCTGTTGCGTCTACCGCTACCTGAGTACACCACAAAAAAAACATGAAACCCGCGAATGTGTGGCCAGAAACTTACTACGACTTTTAAAGTTGTAATATGTTATGAAATTAGGAAATTTAATAAACTTATTGACGTTGTTTCTTTTATGGCCGACCGCCTGCTTAACGCCAGCTCTCCTTGGGAATTTATTTGTTTTAAGACGAGAAAGAAGGAAAGAAGGAATAAAGGAAGATTTGTAGGAAGAAAATGAGTAGAAAAAGTAATTTGGGGAAGGGATATCGCATGTCTCTGATGCGGAAAGGCGTTAAGACTGCAGTAGTCCACTTAAGCCAGGGTCGCATACCCGAATGTCCTTGGCTTTCAGAGACTGGAGAGATAACCAGGACAGGAAGAGAGAGAGTTTTGTATTGCAAGTATTTAATTGGTAATCGTAATCTCTTGAGGCCAACAACCAATGCACATTTAAAAGCAACCTACAAAAAAGTAATTAAATATGACCTAATATAGCGCTCATAAAGCACGCTGGCTGGCACGCTCAACAGGTGGCCAAGGTCTGCAGGGTATCCCGGAGACTTCCTTGTTAGGATATTCCCGGGTCCCTTATAATAGACCCATTTGTGACCGAACACCGTGAGGTTTTAGTCGGTTCGAGTCCACCATACCACCTCTGAGTTAGCTCCGGTGAGGCGATGACCCGTGAGGGTTTCCACACGAAATAAAGCAAGTCAATAACGTTTACCAGTGAGTAGAGTGGCGGGTTGCTTGTCAAGGTCGAGCGAGAGCGCGCGCAGCTTGTCACTGAGGGGGGGCGCTCGCTCGCTCTCGCTGGCGCTGCGCTCGTGCGACGCGCCCGGGCTGACCCCCGACACGTCCCAGCACGAACCTGCCTTGTCGCTGGACACAACACACACAGTTCATCTAAATTCAGTGTTTAACACAAATATAAATTATATTTATTTTTTAAAAAGATAACTGCCGCACTAGGACCAACTCCTGTATCGCGGGGACTTTACAAACATTCAAATAACGGACACAAATTCAGAACAACAACAATATAAGGTTTTACAGTGTTGTATGTTGTTTAAGTGTCTTATCTGGGCATCGAACATACAACACTTGGCTGGCAGCGTACCACTGCGCCAACCATAAATATTTTTTAAATTTTATATACCCTCTATATGTTAAATAAATGTAAAAACATACTAAAATATAAAATTTCATACTTTTAGCATGATTGGAACTCGTGCCGACCGAGCCATAAAGTTTATCGAAAAAAACCGGTCAAGTGCGAGTCGGACTGGCACTGAGGGTTTCGTACAAACCTGTAGGTAAGATTCTATGTCAACGGGGAGTAGCCTTTATGTTTTGATTCCCTTGCGAGTAGTTGGGTGTTTCGAAATATGCGGCTTAAATTGCTGTTTCTTTTGATTGCGTTGACATAGAAGTTTGATTTTGTTACAGCTTAAAGGTATTATAGACTTATGTATTTAATATGAATTTCAATTTAATAAGAATGCAATAAATAAAAAAAAAACAATAAATAATATCCGAATAGAAACTGCATTATAATTAAGCTTCTACTTTCTTACTTCCTCTTTCCCATCCCCTCAGCCACCCTCTCCCCTTTCCCCTCCCCGCAACCCCCATCAGGTGACCCGTCTGTTCATCTGTCCACCATTATTAAAAAAAAGATGTCTAGAAGAAAGTGACATCATAAAACGTAAAAACATAACCCCAATTTTTGCAGTTGGGTAAAAAGTGTAAAAAAAAATCTCCTTATCATTAAGGACACTGGATAGAAGTAATTTGAATAGCCCCTTTACCTATTAGACATACAGGATCCGTCGACATCAGACTTGGTGCTGTCGTTCTGTTTTTCTTCATTATCTGTGACCTCGTTACCGGACGGCACCACAAACGCTATTTCGTTGGTGGCGTCTGACCAGTACAGTACCTGTTTAAAGTTATTGCTGAATAGAAAAGATCAGAGACTAACGACTGCAATAAGGCAAGTAACGGATTAGTTTTTATTTGTGGCTATTAGGTTTCTCACCCCATGCAAGGCATGCTTGCGAACGAATGGGTCGGCCGACAAACAATGGTAGACAAATAATAACTATGATCTCTAAAAAATGAATCTCCAATGGCATAGTTTTTTTTCTAAGTAATACTAGCTACGGGGATTACCACACATAACTAGTATTCTTGGTTATACCCCCAGCTAAATTATAGTGTGTTTCATGTGTTAGGTTTGGGTTCATGACGTTAGTGCACTGGGTGGAGTTTGAATCGGCAACCACTTGATCGCAAGTCGGACGCCTTGGCTCTTATGCTACCAGCGAAAACCGTTACGAAGTGATATCCTCTAAACCGTTACAAACCACCACTTCTAGTACAAATTGAGGTATATATCTGTTCAGCTCAGCTCACGCACCAGTTCTTTCCCGTCGTACATAGCCGGTGAAGGTTCTCTGCTGGTGGGTGGGGTAGGACGCAGAGGTACCCTCGCGTCGTAGCTGGTGTCCACGTGGCCCGTCCACCCGGGGTGTCCGCGGACACGGACAGGCGCGCCCAAACTACAATATACATTAATAAATTATAAATAATTAAGCCCTTTGCCTTCAGCTTAGTTAAACTAAACTACACTAAATATAGATAAAAAAAACGGCCAATGGCGAGTCGGACTCACGCACGTAGGGTTCTGTGCCATTATTTATAAAAACGGCAAAAAAATACACGTTTGTTGTATGGGAGCCCCCTTAAATATTATTTTAAGTGAATATGTAATAGTACTATATATTCTGAGAGTATTAAGCGTCTACCTGTTGCCGTTATCAATATCGAGCAAAAATGAGCAAAAATATCACGTTTGTTGTACAGAACCGTTCGCACGAGTCCGACTCGCAGTTGGCCCCTTTTTTTGAGATTGGGTGTCGTAAAATGCGACTAAGGGACCGAACTGTTGTCCACCTGACAGTATATATATAATCATACAGGGCAAGGTTGACGGCAATAGGCTTGACCATATCACTTAATAGGACTAAATTATAGTTGGCAAAAGCTAGGAGTTCGAGACGCTTTTACCTACCCCTTTGGGGATATAGGCCAAATGCCAAATATATATATGTATATTGTTAAAGAAACTTACCCTCTGAGCATCCTGATAAAAGCAGGTGGAACAGTGTTGACTGAACTCGCATTGGCTACAATATCCTTGGCGTTTAATTGCCCAGCCCGGGCGCAGAACACGTGTACCGTGACTGCAGCCCTAGCCCCGCAGGCATCGACCCTACGAAGTGCTGCTGCGAAACCATTCTTCGTGTTATCAAGAGCTATAAGGCGAGGCAACGTGCCTTTTTTATCTCCGCCTATGTTTAGGTATCCAAAATGAGATAGAAATAGTCTAGCAGTCTGGAATTCGGTTACCGGTTCTGGCGGTATGTATTCTTCTGGGACCTACAATCAAAAATACTTTACAATAAAAATATCGCTCTTTATGTAGTACAGTGAACTAAATATTTAAATTAGCGCGGTGTAGAGAGATCTTGATTACTAACAAAGTACTTATAATCTAACTCATACATGTGTTCCAAAAAGTGTAGTCAAATTTTATAAGTTTTATGTATAGCCCTTTTTTTATTTTAATGATGATATGGTAGACAAACCTGAGAGGTCACCTGATGGGGAGTGACACCCTTGACACGGACAAGGTCAACTCAAGAGTCGTAAGTGCGCTGCCCGCTTTTCAGGATGATAAGAGGGGGAATAAGGGGAGGGGAAAGATGAAAGGGGTAGTTGTGTTTTCGGTACCCTCACTTACTCGGCAAAACAATGCAAGCATTTTTTCGACCAGTTTTCTGTGAGGCCTTGATATTACTCCTGTCGAGCCGGCTCATTCGTGCCAAAGCATGACTCTCCCACGGTAATCGTCGTTAAATCTTAAACTATGGATTTAGCTTGTAAAAATGTTTTTTTATTTTTTTCTTTTTTATGCTTTTACTGGTACAACTTTGAAAGCAACATATTATGTATTTTCTATTAAATTCAAATATTTAAATTTTTTATGCGTGCATTTTCGGAAAAAAATCCGGATACGTCACCAATTTTCTTAGTATGAAATACCTATAGTTACTTTGATGTCAGCCCTTTTTCTTACAAAATATTAGAGCTATAGATAACATTTAAAGTTGAATTGTCTGTTTTAAAACCTTTAACAATTCCTTTTTAATTTCTCATAAAACTTTTATGGCTTTACTTTATTCACGGGGTATAACTATACAACCTTATGATATGATAATTTAGTGAACACTTACTAGATTATCTTCGCTCTCCGTAACGCGTTTCTCGATGGTAGCCTGTTGGTCGAGCAGTTTGAACAACGCTGGTGCGTCGGGGTCGTTCAACTGGCGAAGTACTGCATCCAAAGTTGGAAATGCTGAATCACTAGAAGAATACAATACAGTTTAGCGTACAGGGTATTACAACTCAATATTTATTTTTTTATTTATATTCTAATATAGATATGTATGTATAAGGTACAATAGTATTTTGTCATAATTTTTATTTCCATTTAAGTATTTAGAGAACGTATTGTTTAGCCGTGTGATTTTTTTTCTCTTTTTTTAATATGGCATCTCCCTCACTAGTATGAATTCGTGTATGGCAGGGGATTTTACAAACATTCAAATCACAGACACAAAGAACACCCAGACTCAAAAAAATAATTTGAGGATTACACAAAGTGTGGATGTGTGCGGAAAACTAACAGATATGACCTGTGCAAAGTTAAATACCGTATTAGGAAAAAACTAAAATTAGATAGAGTTCTCGAACTTCCCGGCAAGAGCCAGTTCGAGTTATAGGTCTGCGACCCTGACTTGCTTGAGCTATTGCTTATACTCCACAATCCATCTGTATAAAAAATATCACTTTCTATCCTCCCTTTCTTGTCAATATGCCCCAAATGATTCTAAAAAGTGCCCAGGTGACAACAATATAGGCTTGCCCCCTATTACGTAAATGGGACTAAATTATATTATTAGCGGCAAAACGTGATTGTTAATTTACACTTCTCTTTACCCCTTCGGGGACAAGCGTGAGTGTATCTGATTACCTTTGTGTCATTTTGTTGCAATTTATTAAAGACAATAAAAACTACAAACTTTTTTTATAAAGATACACAAGCAACGGACACACAGACCAACCAGACTCAAGACAACTATTTGTGGGTTATATACATTTTTGTCGCAGTGGGAATCTAACTCATGAGCTCTGTCTGATGAGCCAGAGGTTATGGCTTTGATCTATGACCTCTGGCTCATCAGTCAAGGCCACTAACCACTAGACCTACATGCCAGTTATTTTGTCAGCCAGTTAGATTCGTAATAACATAGTAAATATTTATTGAGAAACCAAAAGACAACCATTGAAGAAGTTTTATACAATTAGGTGGTTAGTAAAATTACTTTTTTCATGACTGAGGAATACATATTTAATATCAAAGTTATCGTCCGCCTTTAGATAGATTTGTATTTTAACAGGGTAATTTTCATGGTAATGTTTTTTGTGTCACTTGTGCCTAGACGGTGGTTGTCACTCACAGTGCGCAGGGCGGCGCGGCGGGCAGGGCCCGGCAGGCGGGGGCCGCGGCGGGGCGCGCGTCTCGCATATCCACGGGGCGCGCGCACGCACCGCCCGGCAGGCGCCCCGCACAGCGCGCTGCACCCCGGCTCGACAGCGACCACGCGTAGCGGCCCCATCCGCACCGGATTATGACTGCACACACAACCGATATCTTACTTTTTTTAAAACCGACTTCAAAAACGGAAGACGTTCTATCTTCTGTCTGTATATGACTATATCTTATTCTTATATTAACTAAATTAGGATTTGATCATGGGGTCCCCTCCAATTTTATAGGCTTTTTTCCTATACTTTTTAAATTAATTAAGATATTTGCATCTCACGTTACTGAACTGATGGTGGCAGGTGCAACTCCTTAGCCGTTAGGAGTTAGATGATAATTCTTTAAATTAAATTACGTTACGAATGAGTATTTAAATTAGGCATTTTACAATTTCATAGAATTACGCAAATGGGAAAGGGATCGTGTGTGTGTATGTGTGTGTGTGTGTGTGTGTGTGTGTGTGTGTGTGTGTGTGTGTGTGTGTGTGTGTGTGTGTGTGTGACACCGGCGTGACTGAGTGGTATTTTTTGCAGTGATAGAGCCATGCTTAGGCACGAACAGGTCGGAGCGATACCACGGCATCACAGAAAACCGGTTGTGAAGCAACAAGAAGCAAGCGTTGATTTCCCGAAAGCGAGTGAGGTTTCCGGAGACCCAACTATCCCTCTCCTTTTTCCTCTCCCCTATCCCTCGTCCCCTTTTCTCATCTCGTCTCCTTCTCTTCTTTCTTCTCCCCGCATCCCCTCATTCCTCATCACCGTCAAGGACGCGCAGCGCAATTTCAACTCTCGAGTTGCAGGTTTATACGTCGGTTATCACTTGCCATCAGGTGATCCGTCTGTTCGTCTGTCCTATATTATATAAAAAAAAGTGTGGGTATTTAATACGCCGTTGGCTACCATCCCTTCGGCAATACAGGCGTGAATATAGATACTACAAATAATTTTGATTTTCAATAATATCTTACCAATGAGTGTTGGTTGAGGCTCCTGGCTGTTGCTAAGCGGCTCTTCTAACAATGACAGCAAAATGTTGCCATCGGCAACGAAGTGTCTCAGCCGACCGTGACCGAGTTGTCGTAGCCACCGCTCGTCTAAGCGACACCACGACGTACCATTCCATGCGTTGCCTATTTGCTGCACAAACAGTTAACATATATGAAATAACAAACCTCGATGTGAGATAAGTGACGCCATCTATTGAAATTAAAAAAAAACTAATTTGACATATTAAAAATATAAAATATGTATTTTTGTGTTAAAAATGTCACGGAACTGAAAAATATATTGTATGATATCAAAACTAATGTACCGGTTCTAAAATCAACATAAGTAGAGATTCAGCCGCGTCCCGGACTCTCATTGATACGGGCTTCAGTTCTTTTTCATCCTTCATCTTCGGGGGTTCACCAGGCTTGCCTGCCAAAAAGAACTGATTAAAAAATGCATTCTTGAAATTATTAAAATATATGGTAAGAAATATTGTTGCAGTAACTATTACATTGTTAAAAATATTGTCTTCCGATTCACTCGGTTAATAATGTTTGTTTTGTTGTTGCGTGTACTCTTGTCCTATTTCTACTCTAGTATTGCCATCGATTCTCGATACGTTTAAATTTTTTCAGGGAACTCGAAAGGACTTGTTAAAAAAGGTGAAACCTACATTGATGAAATCCTTTACATATATAGATACCGGTCAAACTATAAACGGCTTACCTTGACTCTTACTGCCGGAGATACCAAGCTCAACAACTTCGAGTAAAGTTGCTATGCACTCCTGGTCGGCGAGCAGGGCCGGACAGAGCCAGGCGGCAAGACACTGGTAGGCGGCGACTACACAAGAGTGCAAGTCGCGGGAGTGCGCCTGCGGGGGCCGGCTGCATTGTACAGTTATGTAGTCGCAAATCCAACGGACCGCACGCTTGCGTTCGATCGCCTCTGGTGACACATTGTACAATTATAACATCTCATTCTCGTTCAATTCATTCATTTCACTCTCATCCCTCACTCATTCGTTCTCAATGTTATTACATTTCTTTTTCGTGTTGGATTCCCCACCGGTCATCACCTTACCGTCACAAATAGGTCTATTTTGCAAGGGAGCTGGGAATAACTCAAGAAGGATACCCCGGGAACCCCTGAAGACCTAGGAGATTAGTTGGGAATCTTATGCAAAATGGAAAGTAATTGACACCAATAAAATATTCAAGAAATTATAACTTTCAAACGGCCCTTTTAAAGTGGTTATGTGCTCTAAATCTATACCAATATCACAAAGAGGCTAAGTTTGTTTTTTTGTTTGAAAACCATAATCTCAGGAACTAGATTATCCGCTGTGACCCTTGGCAGCGGAGCAGTGAACATAAACGCAGGTCAAACTGCGGGAAACGGGTAATTGAAAAGTAAAAGGAAGTCCTACTCTCCTAACTTTCTTCAGTCTAAAACCTATGAACAACTTATAAATCTGTATGTTATAAAAACTTTTGATGAAATTAATCGATGTACGACTATAAATTAAAAAGATAAAGCCTAAACTACAACGATAATATACACTCACCAATAACAAATTCTAGAAGGCATGAAAACAAATACATACAATTTTATAGATGGTTAAAATATATGTGTATATAATTAAACAATTCACCTCTGCCTACCCCTTACAGGCGTGAAAGTATGTAGCATCATAAAACAATGATACGGAATCGTATCATACTTATATACTTCAAATTCTTTTACTTCTGTCTTTTTTTTTTTTATGGTTTTGTAATGGAAATATGTACGTAATTTAATAGTTTAACTGATTGATATCTGTGGGACACATGTGGTGTAGTCGAAAACCAGCGCACTGCGCTTATATGGGACATACTGAACCAGATAATATTTATGGGTACACGTGTAGGTGTACGTGATAGAGCCATGCTTATGCACGAATGGGCCGGCTCGACCGGTGCGATACCACGGCCTCACAGAAAACCGTTTGTGAAGCAACACTTGTGTGTGTGCAACACAAATTAGTGAGATTTTCGGAGACCCAACTCCCCTCTCTCCTGACCCCCCGCCCCTTTTCCCATCTCCCCATTCCCGTCTCTTACCCCTACCCGCATACCCTCATCCCTCTTCACCCTCAAATGACGACCCTCGACCCTCGACCTGACGACTCTGGACATATTAACAGGGTGTCCTACAAACCCACTAACCTGGCTTCGAAGAGTGCAGCTTGGCAAGTCCAGAAAGCAGTTCCAAAGCCGCGAGAGACACTTGAAGATCGCCCTTCCACGATGATATCAGTCGGTGGCATACCAGGTATGTCGCCCTGACTACTAGAGCTGCACCTATATATTTACTTGGATGATAGTTTAGAATATAAACCGATTGGCACAACCCTTACTCGGTACCAATATTGTAGGTAATTATTATATAAATAGGGAACTGTTAATTTTTTTTATACTTATTTATTTACTAAAGACATGCTCATTAGCACGTTATTTCGTTTTTAATTTTCAAAATAGTCTGACATTTTCACAAGCAAGTTAATAATGAAATAAAAACAGATATTTTTTCAATATAGGCAAAGAATTAACCAGAGACAAACAATAATTAAGTTTTCATTCATTTATATAGTTTAAATCACATAACTATGAAACATATTAAATGAGTGTCATTATGATAGAAACACAATGTAAAATAAGATTACAAATAAAGAACAATAAGCATATACAAAAAAAAAAAAAGCATTGATGTACGCACCGGAGGCTTACAATTATACGTTTATTATAATTTATATTATATGTTCATAAACCTCCGGAGAGCGCAAAGATGGGCAATCTATTGACCAACTCACAATGTTTCAAGTAAGTAAAGACTTTTTGGCATAAGTCAGAAAAGACTTTAGTTTTATTGAATAATTGTTTAAAAAAGCACTTACTTAGAGGTCACTGCATAAGGTAGCCGCTGTATGGAAGCCTCAAACAGTGACAAAAGAATGTGATTAGGTCAATATATTGCCCCATGAATGCAAATTAAAGGTGAGTAATTACCGAAAACAGGCGAGGATGGGTCTAACTGTTTAACGTCAGCGGCGAAGTCGTCGAGCGAGTGTCCCTCCGCACTGCCGGCCGCGCTGCCGCTCTCCGAGCGAGCTACAACACCCCACACAACCGCACAACGCAAAACTCTATTCATTACTGAACTCGATATGCTCTGATATAAGACATTTCTTATATCAGCAACGCGCAGTGGCGCTTGTGCCATTTTTAAAATGTACATGTTTCTACAAACATCGGTTTATGAAACCTTTTGAACTATAATAGAACCGACAACAGCGTTAAATATTATAATATTTAAATACATTGCTGTCTTTGTACTCAGGATGGATGGTGTTTACGTTGCCGACCAAACCATATATGCCGACATTATGTAAAGTAATTAATATAATACTAAATTAAAACGTTTTCCGAACCATACTATTAGCATTGTGATTTGTACAGCCACACTCAACAGCGTTATTTATGTGTGATAGCTACATACAGGCTGTTGTTTTAAACGGATTTTTTAGTCAATATTTAAGCCACAAATTGAAATATTATTTAGCATACAAAATTATTTTTTACCCATAAATATTGAAACTGAGATAGTTTAACCAATGGTAAAAACACTTTAGTGCTTTTAGAAATTACTGTGAAGTTGTCATAGCAAAATAAATGTAGCGTGTACGTATTTATGTGTGTGCCATATTACTGTCGCACTGTACATTTGTAAAAGCTGTGGCAGGTTAGCACTTGACATGACGAAGCTACTAACTGAATGTAAAAGGCGATGATGTTATGAGACTATCAAAAAATTACTGCATTATGTGATATGGATGTAAAAACTTCCAAATATGTGTGTTGCACTAGGAAGGATATTTAAAATAGATTCGTATCTTGTAATAAAGTAATATAAACAGTTTAAAACAACATATACACACATAGAAAAGATGAATTTGAAAATTGCGGTTACTGTTAACTTTATTTTGTTTTTTTTTTGTGGAATGAATAAATTATATTATTGATTCCATTTAAAAAAAATCTGGAATGTATTTTTTTAAACATAACCTGAACTATTGCGTTCGTCTTTCGGCAATAATTAATAAAATAGTTTAGATAAGCAGTCAAAATAAAAAAAAAGAAATGTAAATATTTTTTTAGTTTCTTAACACCTATTGTAAAAAATAATAAACTAATAACATCATTAAGAATTCCCCCACCCCCAACCCCTCTCCCACTCTCTCTTACTTATGCAAATAATAATTCTTTTAAGCAATATGCGTTCCACGCTTTTGTAATTCAAATAAAAATGAGTCACACGTGTCTTAGTCATACCTTTATAGTCGGTGTGGTGCGAGAGCGTAGAACCGGAGTGCGCATGCGCGTGCGCGTTGTGTCGCACGCACAGGTACAGCGCGCTCAGCAGCGGCACGGCCAGCGCGTCCACCGTCTCCACCTGCACCGCAGACACGCAGATCAGGGACAGTTTGCCGCGTGTGTAGTCTCCTAGAGTTATGCCCGCGCTGTAATGGGTACACACCTTTCATCATACATCACATTTCATTTACAATTATATATAATAAAACGGCGTACGGCACTTATAACTCTTGAGTTGGAGCTGTTCATAAGCTGTCACTTATCATCAAGTGAGCCGTGTGCTAGTTTGCCCCAATATGCCATATAAAATAAAGCAAATTATTTGGAATAGAGTGTCCATGGAGTTTCTTGCCTGTTCTTCTCCATAAGATCTATATATAGGAATTGTATTCATAAAAAAATTAAAGTATTTTACTTGCCTTGAGAATATAATAAGAGATACATATATAAAGACATAATACATATAAAGTTAGAATTTGTCTATTTAAAATAAATATAACTTAAGAACCTACACAAATTATTATATACTCACTATTCATTGCATCCGGGAAACTCGGGCACTGGCAATCCTTTGTAGTGATAAGGAAAGGCGACCAAAGACAACAGAGCACTAATGGCCGCCTTACGAAGTTCTCTCTTGTCTATGGAGCCACATTCTAACTTGGGTTCTCTTTCAGATAAAATCTGGTCTAGAGCTGTTATGAAGTCCGGAACTAGAACTAAGACCCCGTCCAAATCAAGTCTGAAAATGACAATTAAAAGTATTAAATATTTCACCATCGTCATCATCATCAGCCTATCGCCGGTAATATTTGCAGACAGTATGATGTACAACTACAGATAGCCGTGTGGTTCTCGGGGAAGTAGAATAGGGCCACCCCATCTCTACCCGTGGGTATCATAAAGACGACTACGGGATCTGACTGGTATCTATCAGACAGTATATATACAGCATTACGTTGTCCGAATGTAGGCAATAGAGTAGGGGATAATAACAATAGGGGGCTGGCCCCCTGTGAAGTAAGTCGTATAAATTATGTGGGCGTTTGAGATATAAAAATAATATAATACTATATAAAAAAATATATTAAAATAGAAAAAGTGTAAAATTAATAATAAATTCTCGTTATTCAAGAATCAGGGAAATTAAATAACATGAAATGAAATTATTGAAATAAAATAAAATCATTTATTTGCTCTAATATGGTATTACAGGAACAAAACCAGTACACCGCTGTACTGTATCCCAGTTGAGGTTTGCACAATTATTATTGTGCAAACCTCAACTGGGATACAGTATTTAACTGATATGCCCTAATCTGTATCATCGGTATTAGTACACCATATTATCTTAGAGTTAGTGTATGAATATTTGAACCTGTGCGTTTTGTAATAGTCTTCTTCTTACTTATTTAATAATGCATATCTTTTGTTTAACATTATATTACTTACATTATATTATTAACATTATATTACTTCTCATTTAGCATAACATAACACACTCCCACATGGTGTGTCAAAATTTATGTAATAAGCTCGAAGGACCATTACCCCTCCCCTCATAAAATGGTCCTTCGAACCGGATATGAACCAGAGTTTTTTTTGTACAAAGTATATATGTAAGTTAATCTAGTAAAACACAAGGTACAATGTATACCTGAAGAGATCGGGCGCGTTGAGTACAACGGCGGCGGCAGTGGCGGCGTCCCTGAGCCCGCGGTGCAGCGCCGCGTAGCAGCGCGCCAGGTACGGCGCCAGAACTTCCTCGCGACACTGCTTCGAGCACAGCACGCGACATAGTGTACCCAGGGCCTCAGCGCGACCTGCAACCACAACTATATATAAGTAGCCACTCATAACACTTTACTACTTTCTACAAAGAGCCGAGTGGTTTTCGGTGTCCCCCTTGTCTTCCCGTGGGTGTTAAAAGGCGACTAAAAGATCGGATTGTTATCTGATGGACAGATCACTGGAAATTAAAACGGTCTAAGCGTTCAGACGGGTTATTTTTTTACGGTTTTTTTTTTGTAACTGCATGCTAGAGATGTACTCGTATATTTTCACGCTGTAGAGTCAGCAGTCATACAGTACATAAAAGGCAATAGGCTACCCCCTAAATCGTAAGTAACACTAAATTATAGTTGGCAAAAGTACGCATTCGGGCAAGACACCTCTGCCTGCCCCTTCGAGGATATCCCCTATATAAGTGTGATCGTATGTATGTACTATACTGTTAGTCAACCGATTCCTTTCTGTTGCATCTTTTAATTAGAGAGTTTTTAATGATATTAAATAAATTATCCACTTTTGGAGAGGTATCAAATATATACCACCTTTAAATATTCGTTATGTACAAGGTATAATATTTAAGAAAATTATACCTTGTACATAACGAACAAGCGAAATACAACATACCTGGTTGATAGCTCAACATATTAAGTTTATATGCGGCGTCGGTCAACGATGCAGGTGGAGGAGTGCCCTCAGTGCGTTCTGAAACAATTTGCATAGTTAATCTGTATATACGAGTATAACAAATCTGTAGACCATAACACAAAAACACCAATTACCTTTCACAGACCTATAAGTAATACGTTATGGGTCATTTGAATTAATCTAAGTTCTAAACTTTTGCTCGAATACAATTTTACACAAATAATGCGTAGGTAATAAAATGCACATTTATTTCTGCAACACCCGAAGGTTGACTGCCAAAGAACGTCTAAGGCATTAAGTACCAAGTTACAAATAAGTAATAGATGTCTCATACTTTGTTCACGTTACAAAGCTAACTTTTGAGTATTTTATGCTTTTAGGCTTAATATAAGGATGTTATTAGGCCAAACTATTTAAATATACTTGATTGTATTTTATTCGTGAGACACTAATGTTATATTTTCATTAAAAGAAGAATGTTTCAAATATTTTTTTTTAAAATCAAGCTTATACAATAAGAGTCAGGTCATACTTGTTTATTCTTTAAAAAAAAGAGTATGACCTGGCTCTCATTCTTATTTATTTCAGCACAACCGGTCAACGGCAAGTGAGCCAAATCTAACGTGCAACATTTTACCTGACTTACCAACTAACTAAAAATATTTTTTCTGATTTTAAGACATTTTTTTAAAGACACTAGGCACTAGGATTAATTCCTGTGTCGCGGGGGGCTCTTCAAACAACGGACATAAAGAACACCCAGATTCTGAAAAATTTGAGGATCACACAAAGTATTGTCCCGTGCGGGCATCGAACCCACAATAGTAGTCGCGGCAGCATGGTCGCGAGCTGACACTTAAAGTGCTACGCCATTCGTGCAGTAAAAACGTACATATGTCAGTTTGAGATTGTTTTTTTTTAAATACAAAGTTTTTTTTTTTAATATAAGGTAAGTGTTAAAGAAACTCACGTTGATTGTTATAGGCTGGCGTGGATCCAATGAGTGCAGCTTCAAACAGCCATTCACCGAACAAGTGGAAGATTGAGTTCACCTTTGGACGTAGCGGAGTTAACGGTGGCTTCTCCGTATCGCCAACTAAAATATAAAACGCTATACTGCACGTGAATTGATATATAAAGAATTAAAAATGTTCTTTAATACATACATGCGTAACAAAAATCATTCATCATTTTAGCTTTCACTGCGAGATATCTTTGTGAGGTCCAACTTGCTAACTGACGATCTACGCTACACTTTTCGGTTCGTGGTCTCCATACGAGAACCTATCGACCTTGTCGGCTATTTTTTCTACGTAGTGTGCACCCTGCCCAATCTCACTTAAATTTGCTGATCCGATGGGCTAAGGCGGTATCTCCTTATTTCTGATTCGATTATACATACAAACTCGGAGCAAACTTTGGAATGAACTGCCTGTCTATTTTTTCAAAGAACTACGATCTAGATCCTTTAAGAGTAGAGTGAATAAGTTTCACTACACATAACATAGGCTGTCTATGGCTCGTTGAGCGACTTTAAGCTGTTTTATCCAGCCCGTAGTGTGAGACCACGTTTCTGATTTATCATCTCTAGTATGGTGTCTTGTACTTAAGATGAAAAGATATTGCAAAGTTTCCCAAACGCAAATATATAGACTTTATGAAATATATTTATTTTAGTTTTTGTTGAATCTCGTTTCTATATATTTTTGATATCGTTACTAATATTATAAGTGCAAAAGTGTGTTTCTTTATTTGTTTGTAAGTAACGCTTTCAGCTTGTCAGTTCTACAAAAGAGGTCATATTCGATTTCACAGTTTGAAAGAAAGCTGTCTCTGGGTGATGGGCATAGTGGGTGAAAGCTATTCTAAATATATTGCATACTCACCTTGTGAGGTTATAGAGTTTGGTGGAGTAGTCGGTACGACGCTTGGTGGTCGACTGCTAGTCAGTCCAATCAGTGAAGTACGTGGAGTACCTGTATTGTGTGGCGGACTATTTGTTACACATATTACTTGTTATTAGAACGGCTAAACGAATTACTGAGGCACTTCCACTCAGACTACGGAACACAAAATAAATTTATAAGCAATTAACACTTTAAAATAAATAATTACAGTAGATTGGTCAGAAAGTGAAGTTGCTGTTCACTTAATTTATAACACATCGAAATAATGTTTACTGACTTTTTTCGAATCCTGAAATCGTCGTTTGAAAAAAGAAACAACATAGGCATTTTTCAAGTGATCCATTGCCTATGTCCTTATCATTATATTCAATCTTTGACCAGACCACTGACTTCTTACATTATCCACTTTCCTAATTTGTCAAATTCCTGCACAGATTGACTATAAAACACAATACTATTGACTATATCTAATAGTCATACACTAAGTAGTAGTATACACTAAACAGCTTAGTTTGACTATATCTAATAATCATACACTAAGTAGTAGTATACACTAAACAGCTTAGTTTGAATATATCTAATAGTCATACACTAAGTAGTAGTATACACTAAACAGCTTAGTTTGACTATATCTAATAGTCATACACTAAGTAGTAGTATACACTAAACAGCTTAGTTTGAATATATCTAATAGTCATACACTAAGTAGTAGTATACACTAAACAGCTTAGTTTGACTATATCTAATAGTCATACACTAAGTAGTAGTATACACTAAACAGCTTAGTTTGAATATATCTAATAGTCATACACTAAGTAGTAGTATACACTAAACAGCTTAGTTTGACTATATCTAATAGTCATACACTAAGTAGTAGTATACACTAAACAGCTTAGTTTGAATATATCTAATAGTCATACACTAAGTAGTAGTATACACTAAACAGCTTAGTTTGACTATATCTAATAGTCATACACTAAGTAGTAGTATACACTAAACAGCTTAGTTTGAATATATCTAATAGTCATACACTAAGTAGTAGTATACACTAAACAGTTTAGTTTGACTATATCTAATAGTCATACACTAAGTAGTAGTATACACTAAACAGCTTAGTTTGACTATATCTAATAGTCATACACTAAGTAGTAGCATACACTAAACAGCTTAGTTTGAATATATCGAATAGTCATACACTAAGTAGTAGTATACACTAAACAGCTTAGTTTGAATATATCTAATAGTCATACACTAAGTAATAGTATACACTAAACAGCTTAGTTTGAATATATCTAATAGTCATACACTAAGTAGTAGTATACACTAAACAGCTTAGTTTGAATATATCTAATAGTCAATAGCATTGTAGTTGGCATTGACTGAGACATTGAACTATAACTCAGTGGTTGTTATTTTTTTATTGGTATTTTTATGGTTACTTTTTTATGGTGTCAAGCGGGTCACCTGGTTGTAAGTGACTATTGAATACCCAATGACACCTGCAACTTGGGAATCGTAAATGCCTTTGAGGACAATGAAAGTGGGGGATGAGGGTAGGAGAAAGAGGGGGGGAAGTTGTGCCTCTGGTACCGTCACTCACTGGGCAATACAAAGCAACATTGTCTGTCTATAGGTTTTCTGTGAGAGCGTGGTATTACTGCGGTCGAGCCGGTCTATTTGTGCCTAACTATGGATCTTTCATGGTAACGATATAATTCGAGAATCTGATTGTTAACGACACTGCAGCAATCAGCAACTTTACTTCATAATTGTAGATACTAATATAAAAAAAAACCTGTAAATATGATTCTTAAAGGAATACATTTAAGTACCATATTTCCACGTTAATTTTATTAAAAATAAGCAAGCAAACCCCAAAAGATAAAATAATAGTACATAGGAAAGTTAAAGAAAAGAAAGATTCAAACAGGCCTTCAACAAAAACTCACCCAAAAATCAAACCAGTGCTAAAAATACAAGTGCAAAAAAATATACACTAAACAGCTTAGTTTTACTTTTTAACTACATTTAAGCCTTTTATACTAATAATATGACGTAAACAATGTTATTACTCTCATAAACATTTTTATCTTTACAATATAGATAATACCTAATAAACAAATCTTATAATGATCTTAAGTTATAAACGTCAATAATTAAACCAACTGAAATTATTTTATACATAATAAATAAATAAATGAAAATGGTGGGTATTTGGTATTGAAGTTGCATGTATTGAGCGACTGAGCATTTTATTATATAGTTGGCCATGTCATGAAGTGATGAGTTTTAATTACTGGTCAGGACACATACATACAATGGAACGTCTTGCTCTAGTTTACATATTAATCTCAGTTGACTCAACTCTCAGAGAGTCAAATTCGATCCACACCATTGAACTGCACTTATCGGATATGTACATATATATATATTTTTTTTTATACATTTATTTTTTTTATAGGGGGACAGATGAATGAATAAAATATAGAGGTTTGAATTTAAATAAAAGGGTACTAAAACGAATTAGCATGTTATCTGCCGGTCTCTCTTCCAATACTAGTGATTCCAATGATGTGCACCGAGCTAGTTGAACATGTTCCTTACTTCTCTCCGGCAGCTTGTCCCGAGGTCTTGAGGCGGACACGCTGAAGGATTTGGCGAGGCGGCGGTGCGCGGGCGGCGTGAGCTCTCCGTCGTCCATGACGTCACCGGCCCCCGCGCCCACCCCCGCCCCCGCCCCCGCACGCACCCACCACCGCTCTGACCCGCGCCCTGAGCCCAGCCCCCAACCGTACAGTGTGCTACTTATTATACACTAATCATACTGGAGTGTGACTACATTACGATACCTTTATTGGCAAATCATAGAAATGAATTTAATAATGCGATCGGATTTTATATATCGGGTCGTGTGTTCGATTGCCACACGGGACAATAATTAGTAAAATCCAGAATAAATGTCCCGAATCTAGGTGTTCTTTGTGTTCATTGACTGAATGTTTGTAAAACCCAACCGGAATTATCACTAACATGAGAGTTTTCAAATAATACTTTTTATATCAATAAAAAAAAAATAGTTTTTAAATCATTTTACTTAACTATATAATTTTGAAAAATATTTACTCCAAAGTTTTAAGTGTCTCCAAATAATTACCTAAATGAAATTAGTGGTTTGCCAATTAAAATATCGTTAAATAGTTTTATGTCGATATATCAAGAAACATATCCTATAAACAATATATATAATTGTTTATACTTCTTTTTAATTGATGGTGTAGATGCGTTTTAGGGGGTTCAAGATGTGAAAAAGCCAAAAAAATATGTGGGAAGAGGTGCGCTATGTGTACTAATGATAACTAGTAAGCGGATATTACTAAATCTTTAATATATAGAATAATATAATCGATTGTGTGCTCAAATATTCTCCTAACTTTCAAATAATGTCAAATATTAATAAAAAAACCATTGAATAAACACAGTACGTAACTCATTTCAAGTAAGACCAAGGTGATGTGATGATGTGTCTCAGCCTACCCTGTTCGGATATATAGGCATGAATGTATACATGTTTGAATGAATCAATATAGTAACAATAACTTTACACGGTGGTCCCTTTTTTGAAGAAAATATATGTATATGTGCTCTAAGAGTGGAAATAGAAAGAAATCGCTTCTGACAACTTATCATGATACTTGAAGCGAGCTATTCCAGTTATGAGAAATAAAAACTCTGGCGAAAAATACTAAATGTGGAAAATTATCAACCTTTTTACAGAACAATACGTGATGTCGTGTTATTATTACAATAAGTTAATTATCTTTACATTTATTAATCTAAAAAGTATCTGACTTAGTTATTAATGTATAACAAATAATGGAGATATGATATAGCGATGGTAAAAAGTGTGATAGAATGTTGTGTGACGACTTTAATCGATCCTGTGAATTTTTCCCTGGATTTTTTTAAACACGTTTCTAATATTTTCCAACACATCAATAGTACATACTACAACATGACATATAAATATGATCCCGCAAATTTAAATACAATATCAGCTATCGTGCCTTCAAAAATGTTTTTTTATGAATAGAGAAATATATGTTATTAAATTTATTTATAAATATTATGAATTCATTATATCTTTAATGAGGCTAGGAAAACTGTTTCGCTTTTAAAAAATTATAAATTGCTTTTAAAAATAATGTTAAAGCAGAAGGTGTTTATTAAATCGTGCGCCGCTGTATGCTATACACTCGGAAGTGATGCAATAAAAAATATGTTTAGTAAAGATATGAATAAGAATAAATAATAGGCTGCACTCCAAAAGGATGTTATTGCTAATTAAAGAGAAAATTAAGTAATGTAACCTTAATACTATTTACTTAATGTATTATTTAATTAACATCAACTTTTGAAAAGCTTCCTAATATAAAGGAGAAAAAACAGAGCAGATATCGAAATCTTATATATGAAATTAAAAAAAAAAACGAAGATTTAATAACTTTCAGTTTCAACTTAAATTCAATTACTGTATCTCCTGTACAATGTACTTACGGCACAGTAAATACAGTAATTAAATCCCACTGTAGATCGCAATCAAAAGCAAAAGTTCAGAAGTTGCGATAGACGTCTCAGTTGAGAGTGGCGCCCCCTAGTCAATTAGGTTTAGTAGAATTCACAACCCAGAAGTATCTAAGCACTACTCTAAACACGCACAAACAGACACACACGTATAATACATACCGAGGAAGGCGTCAACATGCGCTGCGAGGCCCTTCATAGCTTTGTGGAAGATGGATGGTAATGCTTGCAGACATGGATGCTGACTTGGATCTCGTGTACCTTCTTCTTGGGTGATTGAGTACTAAAGGAAATAAGAAAAAAATACAGTCTAGCAATTGTTTTGCATATTTCTAAACCCCCTTCGGGCCGTCATTCTATCGGGGTTTTCGGTGGAACGGTGTGAAGGAATCAAACTGACTAAAACCACACGCTGAAAATAGGAGGAATCCAGGAACAGATTTATTAAGACATCCGGACCCCTCGTAGCGCCTGCCAGCACTATGCGGGCTCCACCTACGGGTAACCCATCAATAAGGCGGCTTCCAAACACGCTGACGCCACCTCCTCCCGACTGGCTACAAAAGCGAGTGGAGGGGAAAACCTATGCCATAAAAAACCTCTCCGATGACTGCTGCGAGTGGTCCAAGAGCAGATCCCTGCAGAACACCGCACGACATGGGCCGACGAATCAGATTTCCCTCTCAGTCCTCGTACATGACGGTACGCTCATCTGAATAGGCTGCCATAAGCCGCCTCATTGGTTTCGCATCTAGCCTAACATTTATCGTACAGCTAGTTGTATCCCTGTGGTGTTATACCCCTTCAACACAAAAGGCGGTTGCTCTAACCAGGTAAGCCAGCGGACTACGGCCCAAGGGTTGATATTGGGAAGTTGTATAATATACTAATCGGGGCAAGAACTCTTATATCGCGAATCAGGAACTTACTACTACATTAGAGTTGTTACGTAGTTTAGCTTGTCTTCGCTAGATGGTGATGTTTATTTCTGCAAAGGGGCGTAGGCCTTAGGAACCCCATTATTCCTGTCTACGTTCACGTTTCTTCTATTGATCTCTGTTACGAACTGGCCATTTTATAACTTATATATACTCTTTCACCTTTATGGTCTGTATTTTTTTTCTTTTTATGCGATAGGGGGCAAACGAGCAAACGGGTCACCTGATGCTAAGTGACTACCGCCGCGCATGGACACCCGCAACTCAAGAGTCACAAGTGCGTTGCCGGCCTTTAAGGTAGGAGTACGCTCTTTTCTTAAAGGTTTAAAGGTCGTATCGGTTCGAAAATACGGCAGGCGACAGTTTGTTGTTATAAAGGCAATAGTAGTACACACTGTATCTACGTAAATTTCAAGTATCTATCTCTTACAGTTCAAGAGATACTAATCACTTACAAGACCGACTGACTTACAGCGAAGCGACTTAGGCGCACGGAGCCCTAAATATGCAAGAACAAATGCAACTTCATATTAAGAGTCATCAGACAGACCTGTAAGAAGTCCGGCGTCTGACTGATGACGTGTGGGCGGCACAGGTCTACGGGGTTACCGATCGTATGCAATATGCGGTACCAACTCTGCATCACAGCTTCAGCACTCATGTCAGCGGGAATCAAGTTGGCATCTTCTTCACCTGTTACAATAAAAGCTCCTTTAACCCCTTACAACAATCTCTTCTTTCTAGGCAGAGATTTATGCTAAAATGTGGTTGTTTAGACTTTAACATGGTCTTACTCGCGTAAAAGAGGGCAAATTATACGATATTGCCTATTAGTTGAGAAAATTGTATTATAAAAATGCTACAATAATGTGTATAAAGTAATATACTTTCGACTCCTTACACACTATACAAAAGGATATGTAATCATTATTCAAACTTGTAGAGTGTCAGTTACATACCATATGTAACTGTCACTGTAGAAGCAGATCGGCTCTCACATAAATTTTAGTTATTTAATATGTATATTTAATATTATTTATACCCGGCACCAGCCATTGCTTATACTCCCTAATCCATCTGTATAAGCTATTTCCATTTCATTCTCTTTCTATCTTCCCTTTCCTATCAATATACCCCAGATTCTCCAATCTTATTCCCAAAAGTGCCCAGACGACGGCATTATGTAATAATATTATCGGCAAAATATGGACGTTAATTAAATCTCTACCGCTTCGGGAACACAGGCATGGCGTATACTTATATTTTATAATGGTTTTTTTAAGGTTCTATTGTGACCAAACTAATGACAAACTTACTAATAGGCATGACAGGAAACAGTGGTCCATACATATGCTTCAACAATCTGGCAGTGAGACATAGAGAGGCCCGAGTCCATTGCTCAGTGAGAGGCGCGCGGTGTCGCCAGCGAATGCACTGCTCGCGCAATGTACGCCACAGGGGCGGGGACGGGAAACACCTGTATGATACGTTTAGATTTTGACACTTTAGACCCTAGGGTAGAACTTAAGGGGCTTGCTGTTAAAATATCATAGACAATACATGATCTATAATCAAACAAGCCTCTATATGATGATTTCAAAGCCCCACTCCGGGTCCTATTGTCGTTTCGATTCATTATTGTTCTCCCACATTAAAATTAAAGTTTTATTTAACAAACTGTAGATATATGTTGTAGGACAGATATCCATAGTGACATAAAGCTAGAGTTAAAAAAAAAACGCTTTAGTTGAACTCAGGAACTAATCAGTTGGAATTGAAAAAAAAAGTTCTGCTGCCTATGGTCTATTTGACATAACGCTACAACACTTGGGAAATATATAGTCAAGTATAAATATAGTACCAACCTGTGGCATGCCAATATCCAAACTTCAAACAGTACACACAGCACTCGCTCACAGAGCTGTTCCGCGGCCGAATGGTGGGGGGCGGGAGGCGACAGCAACGCCGAGGCCGCCGCCAGCAGCAGCAGCAGCAGTGACCGCCACTCCCTGGCGCCCAGCGCCCCGCCGTCGGCCAGCGCCCGCGCCAGTCGAAGCACGCGGTGACAAAGAACCGCTTGCTTACTAATTAAATCACCACCTTGACGATATAACAATAAAATATTTAAAAAAACTCTTGGTGGTCGATTTCACTATAATTCATTGATTTAATACTAAATACTAGCTAGTATAACTAGAATTGTTAATGTATGACAGGTATGTGATGACATACAACAGTTGCACGTAATTTAGTGTAGTTATTTTCTAGTTTTCTTTTTAATTTTTGAATACATATACTTAGTCTGGCCGTAAATAGTGTTAGAATTAAATATATAGATTTGAATTTGGAATCTGCTATTCTTATATGAATTTTCATTGTGTTTTCTCAGCGGTGTTTAATAATCCGTGTTAAGTATATTTTGTGATATTAAAATGGAGTGGTTTGATAAAGACAACCGATTGTGATAGAATTACACAAATAATGATCCTCATGAATTATACAACAATGATCCTTCCAATCCTCCTTTTGTGATAGTAAGAAGATCTGGCAGTCCACGTAGTATTCGTAAAAAAAGGCGATCAAAGCAGTAAAGGAAAGAATTTGAAGAAATCGTGTCCTAAGGCAAAAGATTTTATCTCTTCAAATGAATATAGCACCTAGACTTCACGTATTTTAAAAGATATCCTAGTACTTGCACTCTAGAGACGCTCTGGTCATTATTTAACTTATAATTTAAAAATAAATAGGATTTTAAAATTAAAACAACTTCTTAAGCGGTACGCAAAGGAAGGCCACAGAACAATTGTATTTACTGACGAGAAAAAGCAGAATAAAGAACAAGCAGAATGACCGAGTTTTGTTCAAAGCTCTATAGAAGCTTCCCAATTAGTCAGCAGAGTACAACGTAGGCATTATGCGACTTCAGTGATGGTTTGGTGGGGTGTTAGCTATCAAGGAGTGACAATATTTTTGTGAAAAGGGTGTCAAAATATCGGCACAAGTGTATCAAGATAACATTATTGAGAAGGTGGTGGAGCCTCTTAACAACACCATGTTCCATAACTAAGAATTGTCCTTTCAGCAAGACTCAGCATCGAGTCATAAAGCTTGATACACCCAAGCCTGGTAGGAAACGAACGTTTCCAATTTCATCAGAGCTAAAGACTGGCCAATGTCACCAGGCCCCGATCTTAATCTGCTGCATTATGATTTATGGTAAGATTTAGAGAGTATGGTCTGCTAACGCCATGATAACTTGGAGTCTCTAAAACAATCCATAAGATTGGCAGTGAAGAATTTTCCCACGTAGACAGTGCGTTTTCTTTTGATAACTGGACTCAACGTTAACATCGAAATACTTTTTTAATGCTATTAAATTAATGTATAAACTAACACTTTACAGTAATACATGTTTTATGCAATAGATAAAAATCCTTGTAGTAATATGTATGGCAAGACTAAAGTAATAGTTTTCTGCATTCCTCTGCATCTAACCATAAGTGCCTATACCGAATTCATGTTCCCTATTGGTGAAGTGATACGTCGAACTCTAACCGACTAACACCACAAGAATATCGTGTCCACGTCCACAAATGGGAATAGTGTTTAACTATCGCCTAGCAAATATTTCATTTATTTCATAAAAAAAAAACATTTGTGTCGAAATATAAGAATAAATACACCATTAACATAATATTATTATTGTGATTACACTTTACCAACAACAAGGATACATGAAGGTGAATTTTTATTAATAATTATACTATAGCAAGAACACATACATGTCAAATTTTCTTAATTATTACATGTGTATTATTATAACGAAATTATTGCAATACATTCAAAAATTAATCGTTTACCAATCTTTCTTCATCCTTACAAAATTCGTGAATACTATAACACTTCCGAATCAATAATGAGTTTATTTCTAAATAAATTACGTAATATTATGTTTGTGGGAAGTAGTTCACTAGCCACTGCCGCAGCAGCGGCAACTATCAATACATGTAGACAGTCGCTATAATAACACTACAACACTTCTATAAAACAGACTAAAGGAAAATATATAATAAAAGTTAATGACAGAGAAATTATAATAAATCGTAAAATGTAAACATTCAAATGCATCAATTCTGATATCATACAGGCTCAACTCACCCAACTCCATTTGGTATATGAACGTGAGAGCTTGCAAAAGGTAATAAGACAATTATTTTTAATATTATTATTTCTATAGCACACAGGAGAAGGAGGGGATTCTCCGTTTCTGCCAGTACCCCCCTACCCCTGGGGTACTTCTGAGTCTGGGCCTACTTCTCAGGACTGCACTTATTCATGTCAGCATGGTCTATATAACCTCTATTCGATATAGAAAAGTTCGAAATTAAAAGAAAGGCAAGGTTGGGTACGTAAGGTTTAAAGCAAGTCGCGGGCTGTTGTTTCTGCCGATGAGAGAAAGGCGTGACTTTATTAATATATAAAATTTATTTTTTCAGTCGGTTAATTAACTACTGGCTGTATCACGATATCTGTAACATATTTTTTTTTATTTCTTTAAAAAGTAGCTTCTTAATTGATTGCATATTTGACCTAGGAGAAAACTACTTTGATAAACTATTGGTAAATCTGGTAAACATAAAGCTGTAAACGTCTTATTAAAAATCATCTCTAACTACTTGTAACAACGACTCGTACGTAGTACGACAACGACTCTAGGTGTAGAAAGAAGAGAGAAAAAAGCGTTTTATTTAAGAAGGATCAAATTTATAACTTGTTACATATATATATATATACACAAATAAACATACCTACATACAATTATATATATAAACATGCATATACGTACACATATATTATATACCATGGGTTATTGGAATTACAACAAGTGATTTAATAAACGCTATGCTCTATGCCATGATATTTTACTACCAATGTTATATACGGGTAGAGAGCTCGGACATCCCTTCAAACCTTCAAGAAAAGAGCGTACTCCTACCTAAAAAAAATGTAATAATTTATTTATTTTAGGTCAGCCAACAATTGTTTACACAATGCATTACTATTTATCAACTAAATAAAGTTTGCGTGTGTAAAAATTAAATAGACTAACACCGAATACACAAATAAATGTAAAAAAAAATATAGTAATAAATAATAATAACAATTATAATAATTCTAATATTACAATAAAAATTATAGAAAATGAACAACTTAAGATAGAATTAATGGTGTCAGTAAAACATACAATCAAGTCGAAATAAAACATTAAAGAAATCACTACAACACATTTAAGATGCACTTACAACAAAATAAATTAAATTGAATCACATTACGACAGGAATAAACACTTAAGATTAAATTGGCATAATGTAGGTGTTTGATACAGACTCCAGTCGAGGTCTCTGTATATAAGCGTGATTGTATGAATGTATGTAATTTTGTATATTATAAAAGTACTTACTCTCATTGGGCCTAGGTACGAAAAGATTCTGCAAATGCCTCAATATTTTCCTGGCGTACTTATGTGGTGATTCAACCACCGGTGGCGGTATGGCCGGAGGCGGCGGCATTGCCGGCGGTGTGGGCGGCAGTAGGGGAGCTAACCACGCACAGCATACTCGCACACAGTCGCGTAGGGCTTCGTGTTCTTGAAGGGGCAATGAGAGACCAAAGCGGGTCACTTCTAAAACCCATTCCACCTACGTAACATTGTAATAAGAGCTTGTAAAAAGGAAATCATTTTAAAAGTTTCTGTAGATTTAGTTAGAGCGGTTCCTCGACAAAACAAACAAAGATTTAGTCGCGATATTATGATATAGAATAGACGAACGAAACATTTTATTTTATTTACTTATTCAGGACAAAACCAGTTATACTATATTAGTCATACAATAAAAATATAGAATGTTTGTTTTGATTAACATGTCACATCATGGTCCACCAGTTAGCAGATATCACCAGTTATCAGATAATTACCACAGGAATAATTGCTGTGTCGCGGGGGGCTTTGTATTGCAGCAGCGCAAAGGCGTCCCACACCAAAGGTCTACCCATCTTCCATGGCAGTAATGACATTTATTACTTTATTATTATTTTTTGGGTATTTTTAAGTCATAATTCTTTATTTTCTTCTCATTCTCACCAAGCAATACAATATTTACGTACATCAAAACGCGTCCCTTTTTTAATCTTGCCAATAAAGTAAATGCGAGTTTAAATAAATGTTTGTTACTCAATTACGAAAACTGAGTATACTATGACTATAGTATATATGTATGGACAGTCGTACAGAGCTCGTATGACAGCAATAAGCTCGTCCCCTGTTACGTAAATTGGACTAAATTATGGTTAGCAAAAGTGGGCGTTTGAGACGCCGCCGCTGTTTATATGTATGAGTTAAATATATAAAATCTAAATCAACATTTCGAACGAAGATGCGGGTAACAGCTAAGGTGTTAAAAATGAAAAAAGAATGAAACCTTTGTGGCAAGACTGGACTCTACCCTCATTATTTTGCAAGGAGTTTTACTTTATAAAAATAATCCACACTGATTCCCAAGACTATCAGATAATGTGGTTTGTAATTGACATGACAACCCAATACAACAGTTTGTAGTTGAAATGACAATCCTTAGTTTGGGATCAGACCGCCAAGTATAAAATATTTCAAGTTATTACTTACATACTATATATACTATTATTATAATCTCTATCCCAAGGCATTTAGCTACTCAACCAACCATCACATATATTGCATACATATTGTCAGGAATACAGTAGGTAGATGGGACTTTACCGTTAAAAAAGAACTGTTCCCAAATAACTTTATAGCAACAAAGCCCATGGGCAAAGGCTAGTAGTATATGTGCCTGTCAAAACATAACTATATTAAACACACCTCTGCATCAGTAGTGAGTGGACTAGGCTCATGTGAGGCTAACTGCTTCACAATAGCTAGTACCACATCGCGACCTCCCACAGCTCCCAACACACCCTGCCCCCCACCCTCCAGTGGCAGAGAACTCCACTCTGAGTACATTCCGCCACTATCTTTATTCTGAAATAAAACAACTTATCAAAAATACAAATTCTGCAAGTTCTATTTTCACTTTACCACTACTACTACTTCACGAAGACTAAAAGACTGGCACAAAGATAATAGACATATCTATTCCCTGTATTGAAATTATACCAATATAAATGATTCCACCCCTCTCTACTTACATAGTTCTGTATCAGATTAAATATCAAATTGTAATTAAATTGAATGTCATGTTGTCTTTAATTAATGGATAATTTCATAAAAACTGATGATGTTTTTGTATAACACAAATATTAGTGCTCCCTTAATTTATCCCTCTCATGTTGCAACAGAATTGCATGATCTAGAATATATATTTTAATTAATTATAGGTCATATGGTAAAACAAACAAAAAACTCACCTGGTGGTTTACTCTGTTAAAAATTCTTACATTCATATATAATTTTTAACGGTACAGTTTATAACGTGTCCAATCACCGTTTATTTTCGAGTATATACAGACATATTATTACTTCACAGCTTATTATACCTTATAGTTTTAAATTGCATGTATTTGTATTGTACATTCAGGTAAGTAAATCAATACTTGAACTTGCACAAAACCTGATATCATGACATAAACAGATAGGTACCTAACTTTTTTGCAGATAACTGCATCAGCAATGACATCTGTCAGAGGTGACACATTCCGTTTCTTTACACTTGCACCCAATCCCTAAAAAAGGAGATTACTCGGATCCGTCCAACTACAGACCCATAGCCATCACCTCCTTGTTCTCCAAGATAATGGAATCCATTGTTAACTGCCAGTTCCTCCGGTACTTAGAAGACCACCAGCTCCTCAATGATTGACAATACGGCTTCCGTCGGGGTCGTTCAGCTGGTGATCTTCTCGTTTACTTGACTCACAGGTGGGCACAGGCGATCACAGCATCCATTGCTATGCGGACGATAGCACGAGTGATGCCCTTTACACCAGCCGTGCTAACATTTCTCGGGTAAACGGCATCGAAAGCCGATCCAGACTTGTGTCTGTAATCGAAACTTCTTTATCAAAAGTTTCAGATTGGGATGGACTTAGCCTAGTCCAGTTTAACCCCACGAAGACACAGGTTTGCGCATTCACCGCTAAAAAGATGACATTGGTCGTATCACCTCAATTTGAGAGCACTTCCCTAACTGCATCAGCCAGTATCGGAAGCCTTGTCGTCGATATATCAAGCGAAGTCCAGATCGAGACAGTATTTTACTCCGGCCCACCACCTGCCACTTTATATGGCGCAGGTTTGGCCGCATATGGAATACTGTTCACATCTCTATGCAGGTGCACCCCAGTACCAGCTGTTCCCTCTTGACCGCATTTAACGGAGAGCGACTCGCATGCTTCAGGTTTCCGCCATCGTCCTACGCCACAAAATATCCTTTCCCATCACCTGGACGATTGGCACTCCACCACTGTGCGCTTCTCCAGAAGCTTTTTGCTTAGCACAACCAGCCCTTGGAACAAATTGTCACCTGCCGTATTTCCGAACCGAAACGACCTTCGAACCTTCAAGAAAAGAGCGTACTCCTACCTAAAAGGCCGGCAACGCACTTGTGACTCTTGAGTTACGGGTGCCCATGGGTGGCGGTAGTCACTATCAGATGACCCGTCTGCTCGTATGCCCCTATCACATTAAAAAAAAATCTGCTTTAATTTCTTAAATAATGTAAAATGTTAAATAATGTAAATCTTAAATAATGTATATTTAAAAATATCTACTTAAAGTATATTATTTTTGACTGATAAATTTACAAACTTACAAATATACCTATAAAACCTAACTATCATACCAATTTTTCTTTTTATTTTACTCTCCTAGAAAGTTTCATATTTACAATTTGGCAAGTTTACTAATTCATTAACGATATGTTTAGACTTCAGGAAGTATTACTTTACTCTACGGTCCACACATATATAGTCTCCAGACTCTATATATGTGTGGACCGTTTTTTTTTTATGTGTGGAAACCCCCACGCTTCATCCACTCACCGGAGCTGACGGTGAAGTGGTATGTCGGACTCGAACCGACTAAAACCACACGGTGTTCCGTGATAAGTGGGTCTATTGCAAGGGACCTGGGTATACCCAAGAAGGGATTTTTCTAGGAACCCCTGCTTCTGCTAGGGTACGGGCAGCCCCACCCGTTACCCCCAGGCCAGCGCTGGAGGAGGAGCCGGAGGATGGAGGCCGGAGATCAATGTGTGCTCTCCGACGATATATGTATGTGTGGACCGTGGAGTTATACTACGGCAAATAATATCGAGGCGTTGAATAAATAAATAAAGACGCTCGTAGTTTTTAGTTCGATATTCATTTTTTTGTTAGATCCGTCTCAACTAAAACATACCTACATATTTAACGCCACTCTGATTACTAGGCTTTACAGTAAAATATCAGTTGTTATTTCTTTTTAAAGTAAAAGCAATTCTTCATCAGCTAACTCTTCTAATAATAGAAACCATACTTAAATAAAATGACTCTAATGAGTTTATGCCGATTACTTGAACTTTAACTTTTCTCTCTTCAGGAATGAACTCAGTAAATCAAAAGCTGCATTTCTAATTCCATAGTGCTCCAGTTTCAGCGGAAGTGTCTCATGGTTTACGCAATCGAACGCTTTGATGATGTCGCAAGATTCCAATGGCATCCTTTGCTTCTTCCCAGGCGTTAAAAATATTGTTCATAAGTGTGAGACCAGCGTCAGTTGTACAACGCCCTTTGTTGAAACCGTACTGTTGTTCATTAAAGATGCCATTTATATTATCTACTGAATCCTCCAGACTGTAAGCCATCGAACCGTTGCTGGAATAGGTAGTTATTACTAGGAGCTCAGGGAAGTACCTACTTATTACTAACCGGCTGGCAGGCTGAGTCTGCCAGGCTTAATCCGAAGCTAAAACAATTGAAGTCGATTAGGACCGAGCTTGTGTAATGCCACAAATGACGCTAAGTATGTTTATTCCCTTTGGTCCAGGAAGTTGTGTGACTATATATACCTGCCACTATAAAACGGACGTGTAATATTTAAATGCACTTCTAAAAGGGCTAAGGAAGAGGGGCAAGATGGGAAAAATATCTGCCGCCCCTAGAGAACCGCAAAAAGGGGAAGAACCTTGTCGCGGCAGAACCACCTGCACATCTTCCGGGCATTGCCACAACCCCAACACCACCTCTTACCTTCGCTACATAAGCGCCAGTCACGCCTATCCCGACGAAGCAGGCTGAAAACATCAGCAGACGAACTAACCTATAGACCGCCATCCGTATCCTTCAATAGATCATGATCGCTATCAGCGAAGAAAGGGATACGGAAAGTATAGTGCAAATTGTTCTCAAGGGTATGGCAGAACTCCTAACTCAACATCCAGGAGGTCTTTGTAGACATTATTCCGGAACACCTGCGGCCTGGACAGCAAGATCACACCCCTACGCTTCAACAACAACAATGATAACCACTAGCACTATACAGCCTCTATAGGCTCTGCTTGTCACGGTGCGACTAGTTTTAATCCCCGCAACAACACAGATATAGGACTGTGTGATATGGCCTGACATCCAACAGATGTCGCTGGAATTAAAGGATATTCCAACAGTACATTTCTTTATATGTAGGTATATATACAGAGTTACTGTAATGATTACATTACCATGAACCTAATGATTAGAAATAATTTGATACGCGTTAGTTCGATAGTGCTAATACATAAAATTAAATATAAAAGTATTGATTTTCAAAGAAATGCACTCGGTACTAATAAGTATTAATACTTTTTTTAGTCTCACAATGTACCCTGAAACCTAAACATTTTAGCCGGTATGGTGTATACCGATGACCTGTATTTCAATTTCTATAAATATGCATTCACTTATCCCTGTAACTACGTATTCTCATCGTCATCCTCACTTATCAAGTAAGCGTTATATATAATAATAGTGTAATATCCAATTCTCAATGAACCCGAACTCCCAGAACTATTAGTGCCCCTAATTTAAATAAAAATAAAAATAAACTAATATACGGAGTGTTTCATTATTTTAGTCACTACGTACTAGTTTTTAAAAACTTTTTTTTTTTTTTTTATACTATAGGGGGACAGACGAACAGACGGGTCACCTGATGGTAAGTGACACCGCCGTCCATGGAGACTTGCAACTCAAGAGTCGCAAGTGCGCTGCCCGCCTTTGAGGGTGATGAGGGATAGGAGATGCAGGGAACGGAAAGAAGAGAGGAGGGATGAGGAGATGGAAAAAGGAGAAAGGAGATGAGGGGAGAGAAAAGGGGGGCGGGGGAATTGGGCCTCCGGAAACCTCACTCAATTCGGGGAAATGCAACGCAAGCGTTACTTCACAACCGGTTTTCTGTGAGGTCGTGGTATCGCACCGGTCGAGCCGGCCCATTCGTGCCTAAGCATGGCTCTATCACTGAAAAAAATAATAATAAAAACTTGACACATCACACACACAGCCGTCAAATACCAAGCTTAGCAGAGCTTGCACTATGGCTTCTTATTTTAATGGGATGGGAGGCAACGAGCAGACGGGTCACCTGATGGTAAGTGATTACCGCCTTTTAGGTAGGAGTACACTCTTTATGATAAGCAGACAGCTGATAAACATATTTATATACTTCTAAATACACACATATAATAGATAAATTACACCCTGCACAGAATAACTGATCATGCTAATCACACAAATATTTGTCCTGGGCTGAGAATCCAATCCTCGACGTCTGGGTTGGCAGTCAGGGTCACTAACCACTAGACCAACAGGCCAGTAAGCATGCTGTCTGTTATCTTTTCATGGCTAAAAGGCTGAACAGATTTCGATTAAATTTTAGTATGTGGATACTTCAGACCCTAGAACTAGATTAGACTTATAGACTGCTTTTTATTGACTAACCACAAAAGCGAAGCCGCAGGCTTAAGCATATTAATTTATTAAAAAAAATATGAAATTCTATACAATGAATAACTGGGGGCACACAAAAAGACATGGTTTCATATGAATTAATTTAATGAATACAGGAAATAGTAAAAAAAATGCAGCAGTAGACAATATTGTTAGTACCTACATAGGTACAGAATATGAAATAAAATTAAAATTACATTACATTCAAATACAACTAATACCCACACACTCACACCTGCATCTCTGTAGAAGTTGCGACTAATTCTCCGATGTGACCAAACTTCGATGTCCATTCCCTGGATAATATGTACTCCACAACTGTACACTTTTAAAAGCTTTTTGACTCAAACATCCAGCCTTTACTTACAACTCTTGAATTAGGAAAATGAGTTAGGTCATTTGCCTCATCTCAAAAAAACAAAAGGTAGGTTGAGAGATTTATACACTACACATTACTACTAAACATTTACTAGAAATAGATTGTTGAATCATGAATGTACATTCTCCAGTGTTATAACTGTACTTACTGTGAGGAACTTATTTGGAAATACAAAATAGCAAATTTTAATTCATGCTATCAGGACATTATTTTATTGCTATGCATAATGTATGTATGATGTAATGCATCATATCAATATTATTTAATATAATATATTAATTTAGAATCCAGATTAGTAATAAATTCCGATTCATAGACAAATCGTTGCTGACTAATAATAAAGTAAAAACCGAATGAATGAACAAAACAAATTACACAATAGTAAAATTCATTATTGCTATATGCTATTAATATTTTTTTTTCAGAAAACTAGTAACTATATAGGACTAGCATTTTATTTATTAAGTATTTTAATTTTTGCTCTTCATTAAATGTTATATAAAAGCACCAACATTTTATTATTAAATATTATTCACTCACATTATTAAAAATTTCTATTAATAACGAGATCACCAAGGCCTAACATTAAGTCAGTTAATAACAGCTGACTGAATAAAATAGTTATGGCTGTAAGTAAAAATTATTTACATACTCTTAACAGTCTTATATAAAATAGTATACCATAGACACTTTTCCTTTTCAACAATTGAATATTAAATAAAACCTTATTACTTTTTTTAACAGTAAACTTTACTCCATGTGCATTGCACAATATTACTTATTTTTTCATAATTTGTTTTTGTAACTTAATGATGTGTATTTTGGAGAATAAAAAAAAATTAACTTAAATATTAATAATTCTAATTGTTCCCAACAATTTATTCTATACATACATATATTTTAACTTACAACATTTAAAAATGATTGGGAATCACACTCATATATGTTTTAACAGGGTTCTCCGTTTACTTTATTTTCCATGATTGTGCTCAGCAACATCCCTATACTAGACAGAAAAATATATAAGATTATTGATTTGAATGCACACTACATACTATTGTGGTTATTGAGAATGAGTGAGAAGCTATCCTAGATGTAGTAGCTTTTCATATTAAAAGTATTAATTTTTTCTGATACTTTTACACAGTTACTATATTTAAATCTCAGCGTTAATTCTTACTCATCACCTTTCCCTATACTAGCTGTAGCTGTCGCTTCTTCATATTTCAATTTCCACTGTAAAATTTCCTCTTCTAATTGTTTAATCCTACTCTTCTCTGCTCTCAGCAAATCTTCCGTCAGTTCCAGTTGATCTTTAATATCATTATAGTTTTGCTCAGAGGCATTTAATGTGTTAGCTAATACAGTGGTCTTAGCAAGATTTACTGTAGCTTCAGCCTCTCTTATTATCTTTTCTGCCTTGATGCTCAATTCATCTTGGATTATAAGCATATTGACGAGTCTACGTATTACAAAAGCTAAAAATATAGCAAAACCAGTTATGTAGAAGTTCCTTTGTGCTCTGAAAAGTTTTACATTTCCTTTCATTTCGCTTGAAAGGTGCGTGTGTGGATGTCCATCTACATTATGAGAATACTTTTTCATTTCACGAATGGCATCCATCAGGAATAGGCTCAGGACTCCCAATAACACATAGAAGTACATGGCAGCGTGTTGTTGAAACAATGCGAATAATCGTGATTTGAAGAACTGATTCCATCTTCTGGGACTGAATATTGGTAGTATCATGATTACGACTATCGCTATTTCGACATAAAGATATGTCGCAATAAATGTCCACTGGAAGGACATTTTTATGGCCGGCTTCCGAATCTGCACACTACACAAATATTTATAAAAGCTATATTAATAATTCTTTTCCGCAGTACACTTCAATTGTCTAGTACTACACCTTCAAGTAATGTAAGAAATTTGACTGGTGCGATACCGAAAAACTTATTCAATGACAACAACTTTCTGCCAGATTGCAGGCAAGATAATAATAAATTAGAATTTATTTATAGTTGTTAAATGTCAAACATTAATAGCGGACAGATAGTTAGCGGATAGTTTAATCAAAAAAGTACGGAGCTCGAAGACGTCAATGTTGCCAGAATGAAAAACAAAAAAATTGTTAAAAAAAATTATAGGGTGTCCTGGCGCTGCTACTGCGTCCGCAGAAACTTTCATTGTTTTTTAGCCGTTTGTGGCAGATACGCTAGGGTCATGAGGTCTGAGTGTTCATTCCATTTATAAGAAATTAGATAAATGACTGATTGATACTTCGTATCAAAATTATGGCCTTGTCCTTGCACAGCGGATAAGCATTGCCATTCAATTTGGTAATGATTATCCGCTTCCTGTGAATGCTATGAAGAGCCGACGATGTTGGGGAATTTTGGATATGTTTGAGAATATATTTTATTATTTCTATTTTTATTTTTTAATATATTAGGTTTTTCTTTTTAGATTCAGTCAAATGTAAATATTAAGAAACATTTTATATACATTGCTGAGTTTCCAAGTTCAATTTAATAATCACATTTGACATCTGTCAGTCCCTTGGTTTAAATAGACTTCCTTTGTCATTACTACAATAAATATGTATTTTTTAAAGAAAAAAGTTAAAAAATTGCTTTGAAAAAAGAAACATCAATTTTAAAGAATGAATGAATAACTTTTGATTATTGGCTTTTATAAAGTTACCACTATTTGAAATGTCAAATCTATTAAAGACTGACAGGTGTAAATATGACCTATGCACCTCTAGCTTATCTGCAAGAGAGCCCATAAACAACTAGCAATAATAATACTTTATAATAATATGTAAGTGGTACAAATGCTTCATTCCTTATGTCTAATCCTAAGATTTCGGAATAATAGACTATGGTTAAACGATGTCCAATTTCAATTTCCAACACAACAGATTACTATATATTTACATTACACTCTATGGTTGGTTAACCAAAATGACGATTATATTTTTATAGACTGTTTTTATCTCCCGTCTCTCAAATACTTGACATTCGCTGAATCACTGCATTTTATTTACACTCGAGATAACAACTTATAATAATAATTAATAGGAACATTAAAGCCGGGTATACACATGCCAGTAAATCGGGAAAGTAGCTGGCATGAAAATTACTGGCATGTACGCGTAACTGGCACACTGCGGATACATTTGCAAGTAATACTGGCATGCATGCTGTGCCCTGGCATACCAGTATTACCCTTGAGAACACAGGACACAGGACACAGGTCGTGAGAGTATTTCGTACGTCTAGCTATTCTTGCGGGCCAAACATGGATAACAATCGAAGTGAATTAAACAAAATCGTGTTGTTACTAGCAATTGAATGTGTAGCAAAATTAATGAGAGATAAAAAGAAAAAACGAAGACGGGTTTTGGGTAAGAGATTGGATTAGTAGAAGGGAAGATTTTGGAGCAAGTAGTTGTCTGCTTAAAGAAATGCGTTAAGAAGATCATGATGGTTACAGAAACCATTCAAGAATGCTCCCAGAGAAATTTGATGAATTGTTAAGAAAAGTTGGAGACAATATAACAAAGAATGATACTCACATGCGAAATGCCATCCCCGCAATAACCAATTGGAAATAACCCTAAGATTTTTAGCTACAGGTGATTCATTTGTATCTCTAGAAGCATTGTACCGAGTAGGAAAATCGACGATTTCACAGTTCGTTCCTGTTGTTTGTAGTGAAACAGCTACTGCACTAAAGGATTTTATTAAAGTGAGTAAAATAATTTTGAATATCATTCATAGTTTTTATTTATTTCAGCAAAAACATTAGGCATTAATTCCAAGCTTGAGAAAAAATATTATGTCCTGATTCTTCAGCCGTGTTTGACTGCGTGGGTATTATGATAAGCTGATCATCGACAGATGCTGCTATTTCTTCAGAATATATAGATGTATTAGAATACAGAGTGGATGGCTGAGAAAATGAAGTGGACAATCGAGCCCTTTCTGTACTTAGCAAAACTTGAATTTTGGATTGCATATCCAGAGCGTTATTTAATGGCAATGATCATAACTAAGCAGCAACACTTTGTCCGAAATAATAAAACTCGTCCTTTTGTTTTTCATTTGATACAGGATTATTGATTGCAGTAGCAATATTTTCCAAGCGTTCAAGTGCAGTTAAGGTTTTGTTTTGCTCTACACGTTTTTTCTTAGTCTGACTAGTTTTATGAGGTCGGTTGATTGCTGCAGTGCGAGAGGAAGATCTTTGGTCCTGGAGAGAGGGTGATGGTGCTTGCTTGTTTGTAATTGCGTCAGCGGATGAGTGTTATTGGTTGAATGCGACAGTCAATCTTTCGTTGTTTGGTGGGTTGGCTGTTTGAGAGGAAGATTGCTGGTCTGACTGCTGGACTGTTTGAGAGGAGGATTGCTGGTCTGATTGCTGGACTGATTGAGAGGAGGATTGCTCTCTTTGAGAGCTTGATGGTGGTGTTTCAGTTTCAGTGCTCGATTGAGAGGACTTTTGTACCTGTATTTTTTTTTTAAATTAAGTTAGTATTAGTTTTTTAAGTATTAACAGACATTTTGTTTTCAGATTCCTACGAGGCAGGAATGTAAGGTGATAGAAAATGGCTTTCGAACCAAATGGAACTTTCCAGGCTGTATTAGAGCTATCGATGGCAAACACATAAATATTATTGCTCCTGACGATACATCTAATTATTTTAATTATAAAGGAAGCCAAAGCATAGTGCTACTAGCATTGGTGGATGACGATTACTGCTGACTATATTGATATAGGATGCAACTGCAGAGCTTCAGATGGAGGATTGTTTGAAAGATCAGGCTTGAAACAAGCACTAGAAAATAATTCTTTAGATATTCCTGAAAATTCTGTTATAGTTGGAGATGCAGCCTTAGCCTTTTTATAAAAAAAAATATCTCATGAAACCGTTTCCCACCAGAGCCACCCGAAGAGAAAAAGCTTTTAATTATCGGTTGTCCAGGGCTAGGCGAATTGTGAAAAATGCGTTCAGTATCCTTGTATCAAATTCCGAATTTTTGAATCATTTATAGCTCTAAAACCAGAAAAAGTTGTATAACATAGTACTAGCGGCATGTTCTTTGCACAATTGGTTGCGGAAAACCACTAATACTTATATCACACAAAGGTGTGTGGATTATGAAGATATTCAACTCGGTACTATTATTAACGGCTCCTGGCGTGATCACTTACAAACATGTTTATGGAATTTAACAGGAACACGAAATAATCGATCGTCTAGAGAAGCGATACTTATTAGAAATAAATATGCAGATCTTTTATTACAACAGAAGCAGTGCCTTGGCAAGACCGTTTGATAAATATTTGAAATGAATAAATGTAATTGTACAAGTACTTTTGTTTAATGAAACTTGTGTGAACTTTTTTTTTAACATTCATACCTCCATACCCGTATCATAACCTTTGTACTAGAGTTGCCGATCGATAGTGGACTATCGACTGTTTTTCGATCCCCCATCGATAGAAGGACTATCGTTAAAAAATCACATGAAAACTATCGATAGTATCGATAGCTTAGAACGTGTCAATATTATTGAATTTGTACAATACTATCGATACTATTAGTGCTCATAAATAACAAACTATCGATAGTTTCAAGCGAAACGGTTCGCTCGGAAGCGCGACTTCCGGGTCGTTGTTGACCTTGAATCACGCATTTGTATGTGACATCCAACCGAAAAGGTTAAATGTGACAATGTAGAAAAGAAAGAGTAGGTACTTACAACAGCTGTTTGGATTGAGTTTCTGTATTCGACAGTTTCATTTATAAAATCTAAATCCTTATACCAAATCAAACTGGGTTTGTAAATATCACTGGAGCGAGCTCCGGATCGTTTTAAATTTTCCACTTTATTCCTTTCTTGATAGTAAGTACTTCGTAGACTTTTGATTTTATTTTTAATTTCTTTTTCAGTCAGATTTAATTCTTCTTGTAATTTGCTGTAGGCATTGCCATGTGCTATTTTGTTTTTGTAAAGCGGGCTAGTCGGCTTCCAAAGACATTCGTATTCTCTGTACAAATGAATGAACTGCATAGTTTTCTCGTCGCTACATCGTACCATGTTGAATACAAAAACCAACAAAAGGGAGAAAAAACTTGACCTTCGAAATCATAACAAAAAACGTGCGCCTACGGCTACAAAAGCTACTAGCATGCCCGTAGCTGTCGCGTCTATTCACACGTGCCAGGTTAGCAGCCCCCCGCGACCCCTCCCCCAACGGGCATGCAAGAAAATCAAATGTTGTGCTAGCTACTTGCAACTAGCTAGCTTCCAGTTACAGGCATGCCAGTTAGTAAATACACATGACTGTAGCTGGCACTTGCAAGGAGCTGGTATGCTAGTGTGCAAGCTACTGGCATGTGTATCCCCGGCTTTAGATTACATACATTTTATAAATAATGTTGCGCCATCGAGAAAAATAGTCTGGAACAATCTACAAGACGCGATAACGATGGGACAACGCCATCTAGTGTCGGATAGCGCGCAACTGTGGACATTATGACGCTAGATGGCGCTACAAGTAGCTCCAGAATAATCTATTTAGTCTAGAGCCATCGATCGAATATTATCGTACATTCTAGTTATCTCGACAGCAATATAAAAGCGGATCGTGTTAGCCGTACGGGCAGTATTGATTCACGATACAGCGAACAAACATCGAAGCGATCTTCTAGTGCGACTAACGAGTGATATAGTGATTTGTAATTGTAAAGAGTGTTATTAATAAATATTGTGTTTTTTTGGTAATCAATAGACTACTTTCATTTATTAAATACCCAGCTCGTAACAATTTGGTGTCAGAAGTGGGATTAAAGTATGCCAGTTTTACCAAAGGAAGACACGGAAGGTATCCGAACTAGGAGTCAACGCCAGCAAGAGACTGATCAGAGGCGATTTGGAGGTGCACAACTCAACAACATTGGAGGGTCAGCAGCCAGCGATGGAAACCAAGCCGTCCACATCGGCATTGGCAGCAGCTCCTGATATCACGGCCCTAATGGCGATGCTCCAGGAGCAGGCCCGCCGGTTGGAAGAACAGCTCCAGCGGGACAAGGAGGAGCAGGCCCGCCGCCAGGAGGAACAGATGCTCTTGTTGAAAGGCACTCATGAGACCTTCGGCAAAGAACTCAAGGTAGTGAAAGATCAGGTTCTTCAACACGAGAACCGTATCACTGAGGCCGAAACTCAGATTGCCGACGTGAAGAAGGCATTAGGAAACCTTAAAGTTGGAGACGGAGCGGCGACTACAGTAACTGCTACTCCTTCGGTGCGGGGGTTCAAAGTACCGCCGTTTGATGGAACATCTTCGTGGTCAGCCTACAAGATCCACTTTGAGGCTGTTATGACGGCGAACGGTTGGACAAAGGAACAAGCTATGACCGCGCTCACTTGGGTTTGGCTTGGGTCTCCTAGACCAGGCTCTAACCGTCCTCGAAGCCCTCGGTAAGAAGGAAACCTATGAGCAACTGCTGGAGGCATTGGAGGCAAGATATGGTGACGCTCATCTGGAGCACGTGTTTCGTGCACAGCTGAAGGATCGTGCCCAACGCATCGGTGAAAACTTGCAACAGTGGGCTCTGGAAGTTGAGAAACTGGTCCGTAAGGCGTACCAGTCTGCACCTGCGCTCGTTGACGGGAATCTGGTGCAAGCTTTCATCGATGGCATTCGTGACCTCGAAGTTAGGGCTGCTGTGAGACTTGGGCACCATGAAACTCTCAAGGACGCTATGACCCATGCTTTGGAGGTGGAAGCTGTGAGACAAGACCATCGGTCTCATCGGGTCCGGGAGGTTGTAGCATCACCTGTGCGGGACCGATTTAAGGGGTACAGCCCTAGATGCTACGCCTGTGGTGAAAAAGGTCACCTTCGGTCCAGCTGCCCTAAGCGAAGCATAGGAAGTGAATACGACCGGTCTCAGGGGAGTAGGGCGGTTGATAGTACTGCCCAACAACAGCAGGGAAACGAGTAAACGCCAGGACTGCGGGGCGGATGCTGGCTGGTGTTCAAAGAGCCCCAAGGATTTCAATCTCGCAAACTCATGATGGGAACAGCCTGGTCATCAGAGGCGAAATCAACGGAACGTCATGTAAGCTGACGATTGATACGGGAGCTTCTCGCACAGTTGTCAGTTCCCAACTTGCAAATTTCTGAGGGACATTGCATGGAACCGTGAGCAAATAAACTTAGTAACAGCCACTGGTCAGCGCTTACCCGTCCGAGGCGAACAGAAGGTGGAGTTGAAGTTGGGCAACCAAGTTTACCTACATAACGTCATCGTGGTAGATATAGTTGACGATTGCATCCTTGGCCTAGACTTCATGAAGAACAATTGTTGTGAGATCGACATCAACCAAGGTGTAATGAGATGTAGTCAAGAAGAACTGTTCATGGAAGGAGCATCATCAGGAAAAGTGTACAGCTTAAAGAACGTTGTTCTTCCTCCCAGATCAGAAACAATCATGCCAGTTAGTCTCCCTCATAACTCTGGACGAATGCATCGATGTGTCCTTATTGAAAGGGTAGATAATGATCTTCCATGGAAAATCGCACGAACTCTAGTAAGTACCACTAAGATCTCTGCAGTACGTGTGCTAAATATTAGTGACAAGCAACATGTGATTCATAAGGGCACACTGATTGGCACTTGCGAAGATGTGGATTGGATGCGTAGATGCCAAGACTTGACTACTTCGAATATTAGCACGAATGCACGAGTCAACGTGTCAACACTTTTGGAAGACTGTCGAGATGTCTTGTCTAGGGAAGAAATTGACAAGGCTAAGAGAATGTTAGTTAAGTACGCTGATATTTTCTCTACTAATGACGCTGATATTGGAAAGACAGGTTTGGTTCAACACAAAATAAACACTGGGAGTGAGTTGCCTATTCGCCAGCGACCAAGAAGACTGCCAGTAGCACGAGAACAGGAAGTACAAACCATGATTGATGGAATGGTCAGGGATGGCGTTATAGAGCCTTCATCCAGCCCATGGTGTTCACCTGTAGTGCTTGTAAAGAAAAAGGATGGCAGCATGCGTTTTTGTGTTGACTACCGCCGTCTAAACGACATTACGAAGAAGGACAACTATCCACTACCTAGAATAGACGACACTCTGGACATGCTGATAGGGGTTAAGTGGTTTAGCACCTTAGATTTAAAAAGTGGATACTGGCAGGTAGAAATTGATCTCAAGGACAAAGACAAGACTGCATTTTCGACAGGGAAAGGACCGTGGCAGTTCAAAGTAATGCCCTTTGGATTATGTAACTCGCCAGCAACTTTTGAAAGACTGATGGAATCAGTACTCACCGGATTAACTGGAGATGCCTGCCTGGTCTATTTGGAAGACATTATCATCGTAGGCCGTACGTTTGAAGAACATATTCGAAACCGAAAATCCGAAGTGCCAACCTAAAGTTAAGTCCTAAGAAGTGTTCATTTTTCAAACGGCAGGTTAGCTTTTTAGTTTCGGAAGAGGGTGTCCAAACAGATCCACAAAAGATCGCTGCCGTCAAGGATTGGCCAGTTCCAAGAGATAAGACCCAAGTAAGAGCATTTTTGGGCTTGTGCTCCTACTATCGGCGATTCGTGAAAAACGGATATTGCCAAACCCCTTCATAAACTCACTGAAGAGAAAAGACATTTCTGCTGGGATGAGAGTTGTGACATTGCATTTCAAGAGTTAAAAAGACGTCTATGCAACACACCCATCTTAGGGTATCCAGGTACCGAAAATGAATTCATAGTTGACACAGATGCGAGTGATACTGGGCTTGGCGGTGTGTTATCCCAGCGGAAAGGTGATCAAGAGGTTGTTATTGCATATTTCAGTAAATCTTTGTCGAAGCCGGAAAGGAATTACTGCGTCACATGAAGGGAGCTACTGGCCGTAGTGAGGACACTGCAACATTTCAACAAATATTTGCTTGGGCGTAAATTCCACCTCCGAACTGACCACGCTGCATTAAAGTGGCTCTTACAATTTAAAAACCCTGAAGGACAAGTTGCGAGATGGATTGAGGTACTACAGGAATATGACTTCATGATTGAACATCGCAGTGGAAAGTCTCACGGTAACGCAGACGCATTATCAAGAAGACCTTGCCCTGAAGACTGCAAGCATTGCGCCAAGCAAGAGGTAAAGGAAGCTGTTCCTATAAGGACGATAAAGACGGACCTTAGCATCGAATGGAAGGAAAGCCTACAGCAAGCACAGCAAGAGGATGCAGATATCAAACCAATTCTCGAGTGGATTAAAGCTGAGACTCCTAAGCCACACTGGAGCGAAGTTGCATCGCTGAGTTCAACCACGAAGAGTTATTGGGCTCAATGGGATAGTCTAGTAGTCCAGGATGGAGTCTTGTGCCGTAAATGGGAAAACGCTCGAGGAGACAGCTGTCATCTGCAAATGGTTGTTCTTAAAGCTAAGATACCGGTGGTCCTGCAGCTCTACCATAACGAATGTTCAGGAGGTCATATGGGAGTTAAGAAGACATTGTTAAAGATAAGGGAGAGATTCTACTGGATTCACTGTCGTGATGTTGTTGAGGACTGGTGTCGCAAGTGTACCAGTTGTGCGGCCGTGAAGGGACCTCATACACGTAGCAGAGGCTCATTGAAACTGTACAATGTTGGTGCACCCTGGGAAAGAATTGCAATAGACGTAGCGGGACCGTTTCCTGAAAGTGAAAGCGGAAACAAGTACTTCATGGTCGTAATGGATTACTTTACTAAGTGGCCAGAAGTCTTTGCCATTCCCAACCAAGAGGCATCAACAGTTGCAGATAAATTAGTGCACGAAGTCTTCTGTCGTTTTGGAGTGCCTTTAGAAATCCACAGTGACCAAGGAAGAAATTTTGAGTCTCAAATATTTCAAGAAATGTGTCGAGTGATGGGTACTCACAAAACCAGAACCACCTCTTACCACCCACAATCGGACGGAATGGTGGAACGATTTAACCAAACACTAGAGAGGTATCTGGCAAAAGTAGTTGAAAGTAGGCAAAAAGATTGGGACAAACACATTCAACCGTTTCTTCTGTCATACCGAAGTGCAGTCCACGAATGCACTTCCGTAACACCAGCGTTTGCAAACTTCGGAAGAGAACTACGGTTGCCTGCAGACTTGATCACTGGAATACCCCCTGATAGCCCACGAAGTATAACGGAGTACGCGAATGACTTGCGGAACAAGATGAATGACATTTATGAGCATGTCAGACAATCGGGTCAACAAATGTCTGAAAAGATGAAAACCCATTATGACCGGAAAGTGAATAATAAGGGTTTCGAAGAGTGTTCGCTAGTATGGCTACATAATCCAGTTCGCAGTAAAGGGAGATCTCAGAAGCTACAAGCCAAATCGGATGGGCCATATCGGGTAGTCACTAAAATCAATGATGTTACCTACCGGATACAGAAGGGTCCAATAGGCGCCCCAAAGATAGTTCATGTAGATCGATTGGCGCGATACTATGGGACTGATTATGCTCGGGACGAGCATGTCTTAGGAGGGGGCAGTGTTGCGCCATCGAGAAAAATAGTCTGGAACAATCTACAAGATGCGATAACGAAGGGACAACGCCATCTAGTGTCGGATAGCGCGCAACTGTGGACATTATGGCGCTAGATGGCGCTATAAGTAGCTCCAGAATAATCTATTTAGTCTAGAGCCATCGATCGAATATTATCGTACATTCTAGTTATCTCGACAGCAATATAAAAGCGGATCGTGTTAGCCGTACGGGCAGTATTGATTCACGATACAGCGAACAAACATCGAAGCGATCTTCTAGTGCGACTAACGAGTGATATAGTGATTTGTAATTGTAAAGAGTGTTATTAATAAATATTGTGTTTTTTTTTGTAATCAATCGACTACTTTAATTTATTAAATACCCAGCTCGTAACAATAATATTATATATGAAATAATAATATAAAAACCCTTCACGCCTTTGTGAAAATCAGAACGTATCATTAAAACACGTCTGCTTGTTCCTGAGGGAATACAGAAGAAACACGAGAGTAATATTAATTTCGTGGAAATGTGTTAAGTCAGAAGTATTTGTAATGTTAGATTGATTGACACAGTAAGGATTGATCTGAAAACTGTATAAATTGAAAAAGTATGTAGTGACACGAATAAAGAAACTAATGCTGAACTGGTTTGGGTACGTAAAAAAGATGAGTTTAAGGGTTTATGAGGAATTTGTAAGGTTTTTGTAACTGGGCGAGTAGCTAGGTCCAGAAAGGTCCCGGTTTAAATTAAAGCACCCTTAACCGACGAACTGATGTATGTGGAAGAGGCGACAGTTTTATGTTAAGATCGAGGCAATTGGCCTTCTGTCGTCTCTGCCTACCCTGGACGGGAATAAGGCGTGAGCATATATGTATGCATCTAGTTGAAATGTTAAGTAGATTAGAACAATATGTAAAGCTTAGGTGCTCTTTCCGTGTTACCTATGTCAAAAGTTTAGAAATAATTCCAAATGATAGTAATTATAGTAATTATAAATACTATACCTATAATAACACATTTAATCGACTCGAAAAATTATAATATTTTGGTAAGCCAAACCACCATTATGCAAGCAATGGCAACCCATGAACAAAAATTAAAAGATAAGCATTTAGCTGTCATGTCATTTGATCAATGTTAGAAAAATTGATAGAATTATTTGTAAAACATTTCACTAAGTCATGGCTAGTATAGAATTGGATATTTGGCGAGGAGAATGGGGACTCGCGTCCATCGATTTAGAATGCCTTAAAGTTTTAGTGAGTACATTTTAGAATAACCTCAAAATCTAGTGCCGGTATATTTTCCTCATTTTGTTTTTGCTGTCTCAACAGACATATATGAAATTTATTGGAGTACCAGTGCGAGTACGAGAAGCAAACAATCCATTTTTCACACCAAAAGGTAGACTGCCCGTTATGAAGGACGGCCGCAAACTGCTCACAAATTTTGAAGAAGTTGTAGAACATTTGAAATCATTGGTATGTTAATCTTTTTATTTGTTCTAAATTAAAAGTGATTCGTTAATATTGGAAATATTACTCTTATGCATTTAGTTACTTAAATAATATTTAATAAATGTCTGTAAATAAAATTTGTAATCTAATCTAGGTTTTATACAAACTTTAGAATATTTTGTATCACTATTCTATTACAGCATTACAGCACAGATGTTCACCTAAACACTAAGCAGGCAGCTGAAGCTAGTGCATTTACACAATATTTAGGTGAAAAGTTATATCCAGCATACCAATATGCATGGTGGGTTGATGATAAAAATTACTGTGATCTAACCAGACCAACATATGCCAAAGCTCTGTCAATTCCATTCAATTTTTACTACCCATCAAGATATCAAAATGCAGCTAAGGAAATGATTGATGCCTTGTATGGAGAACACACAGATTTAAGGGAAATTGAAAGAACGGTAAGAATTGTATTAAAACTATAACTGTCAATAAATATTACATATATATGTGCTGGCACATAACATATTCAATATTCTGTTCTATAAAATGGTTAGTGCAATTTGTTACCGATTTATAATACAGTACCTGGATAACCTGGATGGTATTTTTTTTTTGGTATTGTGTAAAAGAACAAAAAAATAAAATAAAGTAAAATAAAATAATCATCAGGACTTGAACCGGAGTAATCTGGTTACGGGACCACCCTTTTTCCCACCTGACCTATTACAACCTTGTAGATGGTGGCAAAATTTACCTTCGTATTCTAATGATATTGTAGCAGTTTTTCATTGCCTAAAAACATGGATAAAACAAAATTTTAAAAAATAAGGCCTAGCTAGATCAATTTATCGGCCCCGAAATCCCCTGCATACAAAATTTCATGAATATCGTTGGAGCCATTTCCGAGATTCAGATTATATATATATATATATATCTACATACAAGAATTTATCCCTTAAAGATATAAGATTTTTATCAATACAAGGAAACACCAACTGTGACAGAAAAAAAAAATATTAAACTTGAGTAACTTATTACTCTTCATTTTACTATTACAGTATTTATATACTTATTGTAGGCTATTGTAGGCAGCTAGGTACTTATTTGAATATTTTTATTTCAGTTGTATAGTGAAGCAGAAAAGTGCCTCAAAACCTTATCAGATAGGTTAGGCGAAAGCGAATACTTCTTTGGCAACCGTCCATCCTCATTTGATGCGACAGTCTTTGCATACCTGGCTCCACTCGTCAAGGCACCATTCCCAAACCCCACACTATCTAACTATGTTAAGGGGATTGCTAACCTGACGCGATTTGTTGCCAGAATTAACCAAAAAAACTTTAGGCATGTTACAGATGGTAAGTCATAACTACTTGTATCATATTGATTACACTAATTTTGTTTCCAATTACTGCCCTTGAAATATAGTTACATCACTGCACTGATGCATTTTGTTTTTATGTAATATACTCAATAAATAGTGATATAGAATGAAATCAGATAGCTAATAGGTTCCCTGTCCCATGAATCATTTGTGAACAAAATTAAAGGTTATTTTGCTTATTTGTTTCTGTTGGACATACAAGATAAAGGGCATTTTAAGTATGGGGATGTAGGGATTACAGATTGTTGTGTCAAAAGTAAGCTAAAAGTTACATTTTTTGTTTTCTTTCATTACTTATAAGTGTAAATACCTACAAACTAAAACTAAACTCACAGGAAAGTAAAGTACTTAACTATAAAAAAAAACAGTAAGCATTAATTTTGTATATTATTATATATATTATAATGTAAGCCTGCCTTCCAGATACTCCACATTTACTTTGGTTTTCTTTTTGCTCTTTTATTCGCGTACTCGCTCCTTGTCCCTATACTTTAGAGTTAGCTTTTTGCTTTAGCTTTTAAAAAGACAACTCCCGAACTACTATTAATACCTGTGTTGCGGGTGACTTTACAAACATTCAAACAATGGACACAAATAACACCCAGACTCAGAACAACAATTTGTGAATTACACAAAGTGTTGTCCCGTGCGAGGACCTAAACGACAACTCTCGGCGCGGCAGCGTTGTGGCGAGGTGACCACTTAAACGACTTGACCAAAAAAGTTTTGGACATTACTGAATGACAGAAATTTCATTCAGTAATGTTGTATTCGGTAATGTGTTCAGTATTGTTATATGGGACAGGGAATGTGTTACAGTGTAAGGTATTTTTATAAATATACAAATAATGTATATTGTGTAACTTAAAAGGTATGTATTTCCGGTTTCACTGTTATCCTGAAATTAACAGTTAATATTTTGAGCCACATATTATTTCGAGTTAAAAGCAGCTTATGTGAATCCACATAATCAAACTCTGTGCCAAATTTCACTCAAATCCGTTCAGCCTTTCTGGTGTGATTGACTGTCAAACATTGATCCATAATTTTGTATTTATACTAGTAGAAAGATAGGATGTCAACATCATGGAAAAAAAATATCAATAGATGTCTTTATGTTTCAGAGTATAACAAACTGAATGCAAAGAGACAATCAACGGGTACACAGTCAGAACGCGAGGCAGCTAACTTCCCTAACCAGACCCGCAACAAGATCCTTGCGGCATTGTTCGCTGCCATAGCCATGACGGGATATGCTGTCGCCAATGGAATGTTCCAGGTAAATAAGAATTTTCTACATATTATATTATTATCTAAGCAATGGAGGTTCAGTTGCTGATGAAGTGAGTTATGAAAATGTTTTTTAATTCTTGCTAGCAGCAAGAATTAAAAAAACATCTTCAAAAATCAGGCATTATAGTTTGGCATTATAAGAGAGAATGGAGATGGTTGTGTTTGTTTGCTTAAGACCACACACATATGCAACTGATATCTACATAAATAAACCCATGATTGCCTGATATATGTATATGTTGTTGTTGATTCAAAATGTATAATTTCAATGTCCTACCATTGCCCACCATATTTGTCACTTAATGTAGTAGTAGTTTATAAGGAACAAACATAGGTCATGGAAAACTAATTGGTACACTTACAGAAAGTTAGGAAATAAAGACTGACTACAAGAGATAGGCTTAAAGCAATTGGGACTAAAAATGTAATAGCATTTATGATTGCATTGCATATTTTACACCTTTAAGTTACTATTCGTTCCGTTTGTAACATGTGTGTACCTATAAACAAGTGGTAATATACATTTAAATTGAGCGTAATACATATAACTATAATTAATACCCTCTTAAATTGCGACATGTTCATTCACATTTTCACTCTATGCACCATGAATATTACAATTACTTTTCAAATGTCATAACTTTTGTCACAATCTTTATATATATATAATTCTTCTGTAAGTGTGTATGTCACTGAACTACTCTCAAACGACTGGACGGATTTTGATGAAATTTTTTGTGTGTGTTCAAGGGGATCTGGGAATGGTTTAGATTCACAAATCAGCCCGGCAGATGGCGCTGCAGTCGGTATCTAGGTTATTTATCTGTATTGATCCTAATCGCTTGAAATATCATGCAGGACAACGTCTGTCGGGTCCGCTAGTTATACTATAATAATATATCTGTTTTAACTATCTACTCAAACATCTATTTTCAAACAACTTAAATAACAATATAGAATTTAAACTTAACAACACAAAAGAATCGATAACTATTATTCAGAATATCAATTCAATTCAGAATTGTCATTATATAATAAATTTATTATGTAATGACACGTCTTTTGTTTTTTTTTCCTTTGTTATTGTCATTACATAATAAATTTATTGTATAATGACAATTCTCAGACAGTGTAAATAAAACTGGAATCCTGGGAAAGTTCCTAATCGAAACTCGTAATTATATCTATACATGAAAGAGTGGTCGGAGTAGTATGGTGTTCTTCTGACTTTCTTTCAATTGACAAGATTGTACTTAGAATAGATATAAAGTTTGTACATTACAATTATTTCATTAATTCAGCCTTTGAATTGACTATGGTTACTGTTTGAACACATGCTTTAACTGATGGTATCCAACAACCTCGGTGGAAGTCACATCAGGCAGTTGAAAGGTTAACTTCATATCATGACAAACTTTCGTAAAACAAACCTGGCGGCTTCAGGTGACCAATTTTGGGCCCAATAACCTTCTGATTCGTTTTAAATAGTTCACTGTGTCACACAAAGTATTTCCAATTATCGATAAGTAAATTTTAAAGTAAGTTCTTTTTTCCAGATTTTTGGAAAATATATGTTTGTAACTTAATGCTACTATTCTAAATACATCTAAATGAACATGGCCCCTGGTCATATATTTTTTATTATGTTTACTAAATCAATACACATAATTATAAAATATATGCATAGAGTAACACACAGTCATAGGTAAACACGACACGCTAATACCTAGTTCTACCTAACAAAAATCAAAATAAAATAGGTTTATTACAGACAAGAAATAGTAATATTTTCCAGTATGGCAAGAATGTTGGTTACAATGTAGCTTAGGGACTTGTTTTTAATTATTGTTCGTTTCCTCTTACTCACTTTAGTGTGTAGTACTTTCACCAGCTTCTGTAATCCCTGCCAAAGTTGTATTCTGATTCATTCTCATAGTATCATCTCTTTTGTTCAGGACCTCAAAGATTTCGAACATTCGCGCGAATACAACGAGATGTTTGAGAATGACGAGGATGACAACTGACGCTGACGTCGGGTCGGACGCGCGACCGCGCCACACACAGCCATGCGCCCAATCGCCAACATCCAAGTACCAACATTTGAGCCAATTATCCTGCTTATCTGTCTTATGTTGTACCATGGATTTACCTATAATTTTTAACATATTTTACGATCAAGTTAGGAATAAACTATTTTTTTAGTTTAAAAAATTAACAAAATGTAATGTGGCCCTTATCAATAATGATATTGAAGATTATGTTATACTTTTTATTAGATACATGATTATGTATGTTCTTGACAAATTAGTTTTATTGAATATATTGCTTGTTGGTTTTGGTACATTGGTGTTGGCGGTTATATGTTGTTTTATCATTGTATGCTGACTTGTTTAGCCTTGCGCATTGCTCTTTAGTGACTTGTTGCGACTTTTCCTAATAATGTTATAAAATTATAATGCCATTAGTTATTATTATCATTGTATAAGTTACTAGGCGCTCGGGATACACTGAACGCCCTGTGGTAATAGCTTCAAGTCACTACACACATGCATACATACACTCCTCCACTTTACTCCACACCTGTACTCCTCCACTGTCCTCACCTGTACTTTCAAATTGTGTAGAACATATCCACTCATGCATTTAGTATTGAATTTTGAGAATTTTGTTGTGAGAATGCTATGAAACTTGGATTGTCAGTAACTGTAGTGATATTTTTTATATTGACAACTTTTCTACATCTGTTCTTTACTTACATTCAGTGGAATAGATGATTACATTGCTGGTTAAAATGTAACAAATTGGTATGTAGTAAAAAATCTCTATATATACATATATATGTATATATATATAGGAAATTAAATGGAAAGGTGTAACTTTGTATAAGACATAGGTACTTAAAGCAATCTCAACTAGAGTACCAAAATAACCAAAGACAGTGTTATCTCTTGCTTGAAAAGAGTAGAAAATATTTGATAATTGTTAGATGATAATTCAGAATGGATTTACTAGACGCTATAAGTTACTTGACAAATCTTAATCCATACTTTAACATTCGTTTGAGACGAGGGAGGGGTGTGACTATATTTTGTAGTGTTATAACTATAACAGTAGAGATTTTGGTTTGTGAATGAGATGTTATATGTTGGTTGTTTAACTTATTCCGTGAAGCGTGAATAAAATATGGTTCGTTGATATTGCATGTTTTATTTTTGAACCTTAAATAATCTCTGAGCAACAGACCCTGAAGTATATAGATTGTGGTCACGGATTATCTTGGCTGGATTATTTTGGCATTCAACCTGTGTTGAGTTGCTGTAAAAAGTAATTTTACTGGAGACAAGTGAATGCACCGATAGCTATAAGCACATTTTCTTCATAAATTACAAGTTAGTTCAATAAACTAACGTAACGATCGCACATCAAAAAGCTTTTATCAGTAGGGCCTGCTTAGGACAAATAAATAGTCAGTATCACTCAATAAGGTTCAATGTTGCTTGGTTCAATATGTGCTATAGTATTTTTTTTTTCGACAAAGCCATACTGTAACTACTCGTAGTTAAATCCGAAGAATAACTGAATATATATTTGTGTAGGAGAAATAAAAGATACAGCTCATGCCGATACCTTTACAGCTTTTCATTTCGAATGTGGAGTGCGCCTTGCTATCTCCACTAAATGAAATGTACCTAATAGCTAATAAAACAAACATTTAACAGCGTTGGGCTGTCTGGAGCTGGGAGCGGACTATGCTACTCCACCGCATCCAGATTGCAAAAAGGCATTTAGCGCGAATTCGAAGATTGAATGCTGAACACACAAGTGAAGACTCCAAGCCTGCGTAACAGATGTCGCACCACGCAGTCGAAATTATTGTATTTTTGTGAAGAATACTATAGTTGAAATCATCAGCATATCTATGTTTAGTTATCAATATTGTTTTGAACTTTATTGCGAGCTGATTAGTTCGTTTGTTATATGCGTTTTCGTCTCGATTAAGTTCGACAAAACATACCCCGTCCTGCTATTTTTTTTATAGCAGCCAAATTTTACATGCATGCATTTTAATCAAATATATTCAATATTGATGTTATGTGTGTCGTAGATTTATTCCTATTACGATACATTTTTATTATATACAAATGTATTATATTCGGTAGTTGCTAAAAGAAATTTATTTGCTTACTTAAATTCTTATAGGTATCTACTGTTTTGAGCTTGAGATTAGGTAGTTATACATTTTGTAGCCTTTTAAATATCCTGGTTATTATGTACATAAGTATAATAGCTAATACTATCTCCATGATTACCCTACATGTACCTCTCATGACTAAACTACCCATACTTGTCTATGAAGGTTACTTGTGAATGGGGTCAAAGGGCCTGACGAATAGGGTCGCCATGTTACTTAAACGTTATCTATTCTTAAAATACATGGCCACACTCTCACTACGAACAATTAAATGCATAAGGATATTTTTATCCTTACACAAAAATACACAATTCTGTACGCATTGTCAGTGTGGGAATCTTTCGATTTGCGAATTTTGGTGCTCGTATGTCTTGTACCCTTCAACACATAGTTCGTGCAGGCTGGTAGAGAAAAAATAATGTGTAGGTTTGTTATGGATATTGAAGTCTAGAAACAAACCCAAGTAATGCTAAGATAATACAACAATTTTGTTAGTTGTGTTTATGTACTTTTCATAAGTCAACGATTAAAAAGCGATATTTTTTATAAGTTTTTTTATTTAGTTACTTTTTTTTTGTAACGCTGGCAGACAAGTGGCACAATGGTAAGCGGATACCGGTGCCTGTGAACATACTATTATAGGCTATGGAACTTCAGTCTAGCTATAAAGATACTAGTCGGCTATCAAGTTTGGGAGTGATTAATTTCCTGGTTATACGTCGGACCGACATGACATCGTATCCAAAGATGACGTCGGTGGGGGCTTGCTCGAAGTAATGCCTGCTTTCTGTTAGAGTTGCAGGTTTCTAAAAATGAGCGAGATACTTATATAGCTTAGCTAATGTGACTTACAACATTTTATGTGAACTGAGGTATAAAATGAAACAAAAACATTTCGTAACTTGTTTATTCCTCATATTTGAACATTTCGTGTATAACCTTGTCAGGTACACTTACATCATTTGGTACGAATTATTTAACATACATTCCTGCACTGGGCTACATATTCTTATACTGATTATTTTTGATACAATGGTTTTATGCAGTAAATGTGACAGTAATGGCACTATATTGGGAGTCGGCAGATCAGAACTATAACAATGATTATAAAATATTGTAAATCACTTTAGGACTTATGTTATCTATAGAAAATTTTAATCGCTGTCGCAGTCGCTGCATCGTTGAAACATGATTACCTAACAATGCTGAACATCTGCACTTTTTTTGGTATAAATTTAATAATTTTTGTTAATAAATCGACCATTTTTATAGAAAAGAACGACCTGTTTTCAGGTAATACCATTTGAACGAAAAACTTTTCGATCTAAGATAACATAGGCTGTGTATAAAACATCTGAAATAAACCTAATGGTTTAATATTGGGACGTGTAATGAATGAAGCGCCATTCGTGGACTTTACTCATTAAGTTTTGTGATCGTTCTGTACATTTATAACGCCCGTGTTTTAAAGTAGTACATAAATTAAAGGGAAGGTAATTGTTAGTAATATACAGTTCGTAAACTTATAAATTACATAAACATTGCTTTTCTTATAAAATTATTACTTATCATAAGTCTAACGTAACAACAATTCCACGCGTTTCTTTCTTAATGATTCACTATAATAGGGTATCCACCTTTAGACAGTGATGGATTTAAGTATGGCGGCGCTCTAGGACTAAGTTCATTTGGCGCCCTTACACACCTTCTACATATGTATATACTAGGAGGAACGGGCACGCGTAAATAATAATAAAAAAAAACATTATTCATCAACAAAAAACCCTATCCTAAGTTACAACAAATCTTTTAGTGTTAAAGAAATAACATAGTTAAATAATTTTCTGATGGAGTAAATAAATTAAACGATTAAATAATCGATTATATATCTATTGTACGTGGTAGAGCCATGCTTAAGCACGAATGGGCTGGCTCGATCGGTGAAGTAACACTTGCGTTGCATTTCCCCGATATCAGTGAGGTTTCCGGAGGCCCAACTCTCCTCTCCTTATTCCTCTCCCCTATCCCACCGCCCCTTTTCCCATCTCCTCATCCCCGTCTCTTTCCCCTCCCCACATCCCCTAATCCCTCTTCACCCTCAAAGGCGGGCAGCGCCTTTACGACTCTCCAGTTGCAGGTATCCATTGACGGCGGTTGTCACTTACCATCAGGTGACCCGTCTGTTCGTCTGCCCCCCTATAATATTAAAAAAAAAGAAAATTTCTTTTTATTTTTCAGGTTGTGCGAACATTCATAATTGTCCAATCATAGTAATCATTGAAAATCTTTCTTTTTGCGAGAATAAAAAAAAAGAATGAAGTTTTTGAGTCACAAGGTTATTATAATTAAATATTATAGTAATATTTTATTTTACAACGACCAGCAAAAAATACAACCTTTAAATATTGAATATCCTAATATTGTAAAAACAGGAGGAGCAGTAAGACATGGTCTTACTATTGATAAAAACAAAGGCCCACAAGTATATTATGATAAAGTTAACATTTTAGTGAGCGTTAAGCATATTTGTGGGTTGAGCCTTGATAGAGGTCCCCCGTCGGGTCTAAAACTACTCGGGCATCCTCCTAGTACCGGACCGTTACCAAGGTTCAACCTCGAAACACACTCGTGAGTAAAACAGTCTATTTCTTAATAAACTATAAAATAACACACTTACTTCTTACTTCATCGAAATGATCAATACTTAAAATATTTGTCTAAGCTATCAAAGGTGGACATAACCAATATAGTGATGAACGAAGAAGAAACGCGTAGTTTTTACATTGTAATAAGGTAACAAGAATATTAAAGACTGTGATGTATATCTAATTTGCATAATATCAAAATAATCAGCCACAATTAGCACAGACATGTACAAAAGTATGCGTCTTATGTGTGATTGTATTATATTTAGTCGGGTGTGTGAAGTCTCACGCGTTAGGCACTATAAAGCACTTGTCCACGATGAGCGAGCACGGAATTGATCTAATCACTGGATAGTCTGGATTAAAGTTAGAGAGAAGCGATTGTGTAGTTTTGGGGTTATGTGATAACATGACGAGCGATCATTCACACTACTATCTCGGGGCGGTCGAGACATACATACATACAGATTGGCACTGTTAAGTAGAATGACCGCTGGTCGGTGTCTCGGCAAGTTTTATGACCGCATAGCGGCCATTTTCAGCATTTTTTTTTTTATTACTGAAAAACAAGCGCGCTGTCCGCATTTGAGGGTAGGGGCAGGGAAAAGAGAAGATGGGCAAGTGGGGAAGGGAAAAGGGGTTGGGACTCCGCTAACCTCACTCACTCGGTAAAGTACAATAATAATAATAATAATATCTCCATACATCTAACACACGGCCGTCTGATCCCAAATTAAGCATAGCTTGAAAACAGTCGATACTTAGTCGTTTTCTCATCAGCGGTGGGACAAGTGCCTTAAGGAGCAATTCTAATTACTATACAGCCGAAGCGTTAGGCGTCACTCATCTTACATAACATAACCTATATAATATTTATCATGTATACAAAAGCAAGGACGTGCACAATTTTTACTTTATAAATACTAAATTTTATTGTTATAGAAGCTAAATTGCTGTGAAAAAGATTTCGAGAGTCAAGTTTCGCCTCTATGTGCAATTCGAAAATCAACAAACATTTTACTACCGTTTTTAATTTAGTACTAAAACTCAGATGTAGTCACTGCCGTGAGCTATTTCTAATCTGGAATCTTTGTAAATATATCTTAACAGATATATACATACTATTATAACGTACTTTAAAACACAATCACGACGTCCAAATTACAATAATTCAAATATTTTGAAAGGCATTAACACAACTTAAATTTTCTTTAGTATCATTAGTACAATTTTGTGTTATGTGCTAAAGACTTGTACTATCATAGGAGGCGAGTTCATCCAGGCTAAAATTGAAGCAAGCCTTTAGCATAATTTAGTAAAATATTTCGATAATATCCAGGCTATTGATTTGTTACGTGTTAAAAGAGACTAGTATTTCGAATCCTTACGAAGGGAACTTAAAAACTTGCCATTGAGGCGATCTTGTGCTTTAATTACGCTGCTACTAGTTACTGTTTCTATAACAGATATGTAATGCTAAGATACGCATATACCTTTTACTTAGTGTCTCTTAATTTGCAATATAGTAAATTTCTTAGGCTCATCGCTAACAACACATTTCTAACAAGCTTATCCCGCGTCTTTCCCATAAACAATGAGAGTGGCACTAAGAAAGGTTGAGAAAATAAAATAATTTCTAGCTATACAGTGCCTGAAATCATTTAATTTCAAGATATTTGGTTGGTACTTTACTGGTTAATCAAATCATTTGTGAAGTTTTAGCCTGGAGACAATAACAGAATACATTGTATTCAATCAACAAACCGTATCTATTTAATAATATTAGTAAAATAACATGGATGCAAATAACTAAGGTATATAACAATATCAGTTCGATAGCATAACTGTAAGAATATCAAATTAAAAAATAATTACAATTACAGGAAAATAAATATTAAAATAATAACAAATTAATTATTTTTGTAATTCACGAACGCAAATTCCAATATTTTACAACAATATACAGCGTGTTTCAGAAAGGTGTGCTGTATTATGTAGCCAACAAGTAGTAGTCGTTTTTTTTTTCAGAATATATTTTATCTATTGTGGTTACATATTTCTAAACAACGTTCGATGATTTTTTCTTGCCACTTTCAAAAATTTTAACTTTCATGCATACAATTAATTATATAATATACAATCATATTTTCAGACATGTCATACACGGCCGTTTGATCTCAAACTAAACAAAAAATATGTATATTGTTAGCAATATCCTTGGTATTAAATAACTATAGATTCACTAATTTCAGCCCCTCTCTTAAAAGTTACTTTATAAATATGTACATATTTAAACAGATTTCTGTATAAAAATCTCGAACTTTTCTTAAATTGTTAGCAATTTACGATTCCTTTACTATACTGCCCTAAGACATGACCACATAATTCTGAAACACTCTGTATATACCTATTTTGCTAAAACAAGGGCAACGCTGGCTCGTGAACAGAAAAAACACACTAAGGAAGCGTGTAGCTGCCATATTTACAACAATTATAAAACTAAAAATTTCGTTTCAGTACGTCTAACACAGATCGATCAATACAAAAGCCAGACTCCTGAGCAATATATTTATAAACTGTTATTTAACATATAGATATATTAAACTGTGCTATGTCGCACTGGCCTGTAGGCTGTGGTTATGGATTGAAGCCAAAGTAGTGCTTGTCCTAGCGTACTACAGGGGTCTGTACAAATGTGTTATACTTATTGAAGTGAATTGAAAAATATGATATAATAATTAATATACGGTAACAATAAATTCATAATAAATTGTAGAACCATTCTCCAACCAGGTTTTATAAAAGTCCGATTCCATTACAGGCAGCAAAACGTACAACGACTGACCGTTAAGCAAGACAAAGGGGTAACCAAACTTATTTTCTTCACTACTCATCTCCCCTGTACTATTGGTATTGGTAGGTCCATCATGTGTATAGACAGGATGAGTAGTTGAAAAGCTTCCTGGGGTGCACAGGCTTTTAGGATACTAGCCCTATACTTTGCCCCCCCCCCCCCCGTACGAATAATCCGCGTTACTAAACATTAACGATACATAAATTGTTTTGCTACAGATATCGTTGATTATCATTGCAATATAATACAACGGGTCATTGTCCTTTTTTCCACCTGTCATAGAAACGGATTATATCATCAAATATATGTTGAGGGACAGTTTATTACTAGTATTTCAAGTTCTGTAAGAACGCACGCAGACGCCATTGTGGATAAACAAATAACTTCAGCAAAGACAGCGTTTATAAATGGAGAAATTATTGTTAAAGTTGTGTAATAACACACAACAAATTTGTGGATCCTTTAGTAAGTTAGTTTGTAGGACAAAAGTTAAAACTATCAATTTACCATGATGCAGCGCATTTTACAATCATCTTATAAATCAGAAGTTCAATTACCTTATTTTCGACAATATAATGAAAAACTTTCCGATTTCGATCTTTGTCGAATAACAGCTATGACTAATTTTAAAACTCGACTTGCCTACCCACCTGTCTTATTAAAATATATATATATGACTAAGTACCATATTGATAGGGTTTTTTTCAGATTATTTATTATCTCGCAGGCGTTTTCGCGGCAAGCAAAAATAAGTGCGTTGCTACTTCCATTGATATTACCAATAAAAAAGCAATCTTTAAAATTGTATTATCGTTTTGTTAATCATATTTTAAAGTTTTTACATAATATATTTGTCTCATTTAACTAAAACTGTTCGGTCGATACCAGATTCTAATAATCATGTAAAAATATTATAAGCTTTTTAAGTATCTTACGAATAAACATCTGGCCATACAATAAATATACGTGTCAGTTCAGTTTGTATCTAAACAATAAGTTAAGTTTTATATGTTACTAACAATCTGCAACATTGGAGGGCTCGGCAGAAGTCAACTAATGTCGTCAACAGTTACGGTCTAATTAAACAGTTTTTTTTACTCAGATATATTCTCAAGTATTGTCATCCAGAAAACTATCTAATAACACACCTGTGCCATTAACACAATATCTTAACAAGTGTTTATAAAGCCGTCATAAATAATCATTTTAAGAAAGTGTCGAGAATGACTCATTTACTACTCGCATTTTATTGCGCTCCTGGTAGTTTAGCTGTCAAAACTAGTACTAGGCGTACAGCTTTTGTCCGAAATAATATATTATACTTTTGTAATGGCCTTAAGATTGCCTCATAAAGACTGGTCACACCATACAACAATGACTATAAAAATATAACTATTAATGGAATATACACTTTTTTTATCAATTCCTGTTACAGGGAACTTATAAAAATAAGGATTTTAGAGAAACATCTATATACACTTATTTATTATGTACGTCTTAATGTAAGATGAATATATTAAATCTAATTTACCTAATACTCCATGATGGCTGCGGGACGTTAGCCTTGTTCGTTATATTACTTGTTCTTAAGAAACTATTGTGTTCATTATTCATTTCGAAGAAGCTGTTTTAAAAAACTGGTGATTATATCATTGCTGAACCCATCTTTATTATCTATGAAACCAACAAGTGAGATTTAATATTTTTCCAAATTCATACGCAAATTAACAATTTGTCTTTCCTTCCCACACTACATATAGTCAAGAAAGAGATTGTGGATGGAAGACAGCTATTTCTTTCACACCGTGGCGCCTTTACAACGACGACACACACAACACTGACTGAACACGGCACGTCTGATCACAACATAGGGGATGAGTTACTAGATGGCTAGTGACTGCCGCCGCTCATGGGCACAACTCTAGACTCGCAAGTGCACATGAATGAGAGGGAGGTTGGGCTCCCAGTACTCATATACTCGGTAAAAATAATGCAAGTAAGGGTGGAAGTTTTCGATTGCAATGACCTTGAATTTCATCACTATCATTTTGATGAAACAATCCATAAGATATTTGACTGTCGGCTAACATAGCTGAATGATGCAATGGCTTATAATGTCCAGTCTACTTATATATTTGTAGTCAGTCTATCGCAATCCATTTCATGACTAAAGCCTCTGTTTTGACGCAATCAATTCACAAATCACATTTTATACCCTTAATCTTGTAAGTTTTCAGTGTAAACTATAGATTCGACATCAATAATGAACACAATATTGCTAATTATATACACTTTTAACGAATAATCTGAAACAGTTACAAACAATTATCGCTTCGTGTCGCCAAGTTACATACAACGATAATTAAAATCACTAGCGAACTTATTGTCTTCAGAAGAAGGTTCATAATCTCCTGAAATTTGTATTAAAGAATCAACCCTCATTATTTCTACGTAACTACGGACTAGTTCATAATAATGTCGGGGGTGAAACTAACCGACATTTAGAAAACAATTCTCCGATTGATTGACCTTTATAACTCGGGCTAAAATTATCCTCGATTAATCAGAATAATTCCTTAAGCAAAAACCTTATTACGACGAAATACGTGCTACAATCGCGTAATTTCTATAATATGTTAACTTTTGTTTCACCATTATCGATGTTTCTACGTAGGCGTAAGGTCTAGAATTGTTCGTTAGTCAGGCGCGTTGAGTAAGGACTGTGACTCGACGAGTTGACTAGCGTCAATGAGGCTGACTTGCATGGAATCGAGGTTAGCAGCGATGACGTCAGAGCGGTTGAGGCTGAAGGGGAAGAACCGCGATACGTTCCGTCGTTGTGGCGGGGCCGGTTCTTCGCTGTTGGACTGACGTCGCGACAGTATTGACAGTGACGTCAGCTTCTCATTTAGTTGCTGGATCTATAAAATAAACGTACAACAATTTTTTGAGTTTTCTCTTCAAACTTATTTAAGAAGGTAATTTCATGGACCTTTATGCGTCATATGTGTTGATTTGTTTCCTTAAAGTAACTACGACGTAATTTGTTATAATGGTTCTATTAACTTTCTATTATTGGGAATTCAAATAATAATCATTTTTTTTAGTCACATGTTTTGATAGATATAGATAGTGTAGGCACCTCAGCTCTAAGTCCGTAGTTGTGCACGTGGTACTGCACCAGCCCCGTCCCGCGCGCGTCCAGCGGTAGGAGCCAACGCTCGTAGCACTGCGCCCACACCTCCATGCCAGCCACGTTCGTGCACGGGGACAGACGGCCCAGCTCGCCGCTGTAGCTCACCGACATTGGACTCTGAGCTGCAAATATACTAGTCTTTAGGGAGCATTCATTTATTAAGTTGGATGTCCTACTTTTAATTTTGAGTTCTCTCTCCCTTTGGTGAGATTAAGTTAATTATATTTATTAACGATTAAGTTAAACAAGGTAATAAGATTTGGGTCAACCCTTGCGTTCTAATGTGACTTACCGCCGCCTGCCTTTAAAGAATGGGGAAAGAGAAAAATAACCTCACTCACTCGATAAAACACAATCCAACCATTGCTTCTCAATCGATTTTCTGTGAGGCCGTGGTATTACTCAGGGCCAACTTTTCGGCTTACTTATCATCAAAATGAAATTGAAGTGACGTCACGTTACACCCTATTGCAATTAGATATGGCAAATTATCACATAATTGTGTGGCTATACAATGACAAAATGATCATTGTGATAATAATGAAACCATTATAAATAAGAACTTACATAGCCTCTGCGATGGTGGAGGAGGTTTGACTCCCATGAACAGCGGGTTGTAGAATAACGCCTTGTCTTGTTCTGAGAACTGTTCGCCCCAGTCCCAGACCGGCCTTTGGACGAAGTTCTAAAAACGAAGAAATGCTTAAAAACGTTTAGAGCAACAACGACATAGTTTCCGCCATTTGTTTTGCATGAATGAGTGAGAGGAGAGTTCTACCCTAGAGTCCTTGTCGCAAGTTCGTGTTTGTGTATAGTTTCTTAAAGATCAAAAGAACGGAGTTAGCAGAAGTAGTCAAGAACTGGCTTGCGTCAGTGACTTAGTTCCGAGAACTTTGTCGAATATACAAGCAAAAAATATAAACCTTATTTCGATAGATCTAGAGTTGAAAATCGTAAGCTGCTATCATTTGCTGGACTAGTTTTCTTAATATTTGCAGGTCTATATTATGTTATAGGTTTATTGACATTTAAATCGATAGTTAAGGTTTTACTAATTAGTAAAGATAAAAAATTTCACGTGAGGTTTACTTTAGAAACTATTCCTGACAATATGATCACATAGTGCAATAAAGAGTATACATATAATAGAATATTCTTTATTGTACCCCATAGGAATCACAATAAATCTTAAATGAAATATAAACGTTTTGAACAAAGGACAGTCCTATCGCTAAAAGCGATCACCACCAGACAACCTCACATACACACATTAGTGTGTGAGTATAGCAAGCAGAGGCTCTAAAGTACCCACTTTTTGCAGACCATAATCTAGTCCCTAATATAATCGCCGGCAAACTTCTTGAACACTGTGACGTAGTGGGGGAAAGTTTGCGCATCTACATTTGCGAGCAAAAAAAAATTGTATCCAAATATATTTATTTATGTAATTGTAAAACTGTCTTTTTTGTGTGTATTATTTTAGAATACGAAAAAAACATATAGGAATTTAATTACTTTATTTAATTTTTAATATAAAATTACTGCTATATTACACCCCAAAGTAACACATTTGTTATTAAAAATTACGATAAACATTCTTTTAGGCTGCCACATAGGATAAAATTGCCTTTGATAGATACTACATATGTTCATATTCTTGATCCCAGAATTTACTCTTGAGGTAAATAAGATATTCCTTCCATTAGTTAAAAACCAGCACAAGCAGAACTGGTGCTAGGTATAGGTTCAGATAAAATAGGGCTTTGGCTAGGAGTTATTTTATCATTATCTTTATCAGCAAAAAATATAAATTTATCAGTGACGCAATCTACAATATGATCACTTTCAATGCACGTGAGTGTTCTTGTAAGTCAACGGGACGCGGATGCTGGGCGAGAGGCAAGAGTCGACTGATCGACCAATAGGACGATCGGAACGACCTTACCCGCCGTCGCGCCCCGCACCGCACCACCAAAGGGATCTAAAATACATTTCTGCGCATTCAAGGGATATATATATACCGCTATACCAGGGATGGCGAACCTTTACAGGTTCACGTGCTTGATAATGGTTTTATATACGAGTACATCTTGAATTTTATGTTCAATTCATTGAAGTAACTCTGGGTTATGAAACTATCTCTCTTTCGTTAGAAAACCGATACATTTATTGTCCCATAATGTCAATTTTTTTTTTTCAATTTACGTCAAATTTTTCATCAAATCTAAGTTGTAAGTATATTCATCAATGCCGGCATGCCTAACCTAATTTTTGCCTTTATATCTTATATCTTTAAATGAGCAATTCTTGTATATATATAATTGGAATCTCGGAATCGGCTCCAACGATTTTCGTGAAATTTAGTATATAGGGGGTTTCGGGGGCGATAAATCGATCTAGCTAGGTTTCAGTTTTAGAAAACGTCGTTTTATCCGTGTTTTCAGGCAATGAAAAACTGCTACAATATCATTAGTATACGAAGGTAAATTTCGCCACAATCTATAAGGTTGTAATAGCTCAGGTGGGAAATAAGGCGGTCCCGTAACCGGATTACCCCGGTTCGAGTCCTGATGATTATTATATTTAACTTTTTTTTTCGTTGTTTTACACGATTTACCAAAAAATACCGAGCTAAGCTCGGTTATCCAGGTACTATATATAACGTGTCATTGGTTCGCCATACCTGTAATGATACTGTATGATAGATCAAAAGAGTATCTATATATCATACCTTACTGAGAGCCAACTCTCTATCTCTGGCGCAATTGAAGAGGAAGGTATCGAAGATGTGGTTGTGTGCACAGTCCCAGAGCGTGGTGAGGTAGGTCTCGCTAAACTGGAAGTGTGCAGGGAACTGCTGCAGCAGCTGCCACACGCAGTCCAGGAACAGTAGGAACACTGGCGACACCTGCGCAGTCGTCGCCTCCTTGGCCGTCAGCTCCTTAGGGTTTCCAGGCCGCGGGAGACCGAACCTACAACATGTTACAACGATTCCATTTTAAATTGAACTTATATATTAAAAGATTTGTGTATTTTATAACTTAAAAATGGCTTTTCTGTCTCTTGCTTCTTGTATGTGAGGAGTTTTGCCACTTATTTTGAATCATCAAGTTCTTGCCCTTTCTCAACTTGATTTGTCTTGCATTCTACTCTGTTATTCATTGCACTGATTATTTATCTTTATATCCTTATATATCCATCCATCCATCGCCATATCTTTCACGCAGTCCATCGATTAAATCTATAATCGTCCTCTACTCTTGTATCTGTCAAAATCCATATAATATATATTATAAGGGGGACAGACGAACAGACGGGTAATCTGATGGTAAGTGACAACGGCCGTCCATAGACACCTGCAACTCGAGAGTCGATGGGGGGGGGGGTATTCGTGGAGGGGAAAGAGAGGGGTATGAGGAAATAGGATAAGGGGTGGCAGATCAGGGGAAAGCAATAAGGAAAGGAGGAGTTGGTCCTCCAGAAACCTCACTAATTTCGGGGAAATGCAACGCAACTTCACAAGCGGTTTTCTGTGTGGCCGTAGTATCGCACCGATCGAGTCGGCCCATTAGTGCCTAAGCATGGCTCTACTACATGGCTGTGTATATATATACTATTCTAACCATATTTATGGTGGTTAAAAACATAATATACTAAGCAATATTAAAACAAATCTGACCTATCACAGAAGGGGTGCCCGAGCGCAACCCACTCCTTCTGCACGAGTGACTGGAAGCCCGAGATGGTCCTCACGTGAGGGTCGACCAGCAGCTGCGTCAGACACGACACCACCGCGCAATAGTCCACTCCGTCACCTGACACATTAAACATCATATATTATTATAAATCTACATGATAATAGCAAAAAAAGCAAAAATATGAATTAGTCACCAGGAATGAAATCACCGAACCACTGTTACGTTCGTAGGACTAAATTTGGTTGGTAAAATGGAGGTGTTTAATATGCTTCTACCTATCCCTCAGTGTATGTATATAGTGTGTATTTTAGTCACTAAAATAAATACATTTCAAAGTTGAAATTAACATGAATAAACATACTTAGGAACTTCTATATACATAAAACCATTCAGATCAATGTAAATATATCCTCCTGTATACAGCAAATACTAATAATGCTCTTATTTTTTTTTTATGTGGGGCCAAACGATCAAACTGATCATCTGATGGTAAGCGAATGAGCCTCACTCACTCGATGAAATACAACGCAAGCATTGCTTCTCAATTAGTTTTCTGTGAGGCAGCGTGTAGTATTACTTCGGGCCAGACTGCCGATAGGCGCCTTAGCAAGGCATCTCATGATATACGTAATTAACAGGAGCTAACCTTCTTGTAAGACAACAGTGACGTTGTTGCTGAGATGTTGGGCGGCATCGTCGGCGAACGCGATGCAGTTGGCGACGTACCGCAGCCACCTACTTGAGTCTAGTATTGAGTAGTACTGGGAATCTTGTATCTGTAACAATATAAGTTTACCTTTAATACTATCAAACAAGATACATAGTAATTAATTAAAAAATAGAAAAAAAAAACGATTATTTGTGGTTCTGTTGTGTTTACCAATCCTATTTTTGCGTTTCTATTACCATAGGTAAGCCAGGCACTTTAAGAATAATAATATATATCTTTATGGAACACCTAACACATTACAAGAGATATGAAGTACAGCAATGTTGGGTTGTACAATTTGCGGCCCTAATCACTCTAAGGCAATCTCTATAGGTAAACATTGGATAGGCAGAAAATTGAGAAAAGATTATAGAGTATTATGGTGTTTGTACACTCAGTACATACAGATAACATATGCATTTAATTACATAAGTAACTAGAAATGGGTAAAGAAAATAAATTTATATTATTAGAAGCAAAATATGTGATACTGAACCATATTGACATAAACAGCAAATGGGAAATTATGGGTCATAGGTATCTCTCAGGTAAAGATCCTGCACTACTTTCTTATATACACTTAATGTCTCAGTATGTCTTATTGACACAGGCAGGTCATTCCATAACCAAAGTTCTTAAACAAATTTTGTTCGTACTAAGGTAAGTTAGGTATAATAACACAAACACAGTGCTAATTATTGAACAAAAACTAAATAATAAATGTGACAAATTCACAGAGAAAACGTATGTAAGTTTTTTTTTTTATATGACGAACTATCGCTATCGCAATCTAATTCTAAACTGCCACTAATAATAGTTACAATTAAATGCTTACCCAAAACATTCCTAGTGTTGTCGGCGTACACAAGTCGGCGAGCTTCTTATACGAGGTTTGTAACGTAGCTAGTGGTGGTAGAATACCTGGTCCACCTGTGTTCGTATAAGTGTTGCCACATAAATATATTACGTGAGGCGGTGTTAGCTTCGGATGTGAACGGCGCACCTGTCAAATAAACTTAATTGAAGTACGTATAAGGTATAGTTTGCTATGTCACACATTTTTTTTTCTGGTGGATTTATCTGAGCTCTTGTTTAGTAATTCTCACCTTGGACTTAAGTAAAGGAAAAATACTATATGAGAATATAAAACAATACAAAATATATTTAGGGATTTAAAAAATCGAAATGGGTATGCTGGTTCTGATAATAAATTATTATGTGTATTGAATACAAAATTTATATTATACATATATAATTTGTAATTATTCAAAAATTATTTGTTATAACTTTTATAATACCAAAATGTTAAGGTCTTGATGTTGGTGACCAAATAAAAAGCAGACTGTAGTTAATGCTGGTATATTGTTGCAAGTAGGTACAACTTGTACAAGGCGGTGTACCCGATCGAGTCGGTAAAGAGTTGATGTGTTTTGCAAGACAAGACGATTTAAGGGTTATATCGTATATCGACACCCGATGCATCTAACTCGGCACAGGTATTTATTTGTTTTTGTCGAATAAAGTTAATATATACATACACGAACCCCGAAAATTATAATCTATTATCGGGCAGTCGTGTATTAAGATAAACAAACGCTACCTAATAAACAAAAGACATACCTGTTCTAATAAAACACTTTCTGCGGTAGAAGACTGTTCCGTCGGCAATAGCTCCCCACTTCTCAACAAGGCTGCACCTTCCGCTCTCCCCCAAACCCATATAGGCACCCTCCCTGACCGAAAGTGTCTCGCCGATTCCATGAGGTTGTAATCTAATACCGAACTGGGCACAATTAGCGTCTCACCCGCTGTCAGCATAAAAGCATCTGACGTTCCATTTATACATGTTATTCTCCAATGAGGACATTCACACCTTTCTAATTCTCTTTTCCAATCCCCTGTTCGTTGGAACATGTTCATGTCAGAAGGGAGGGTGGGGTAGTACGGTTCTCTATATTCGAAGGCGAAGAGCAAGTCGTGGCGTTTCGGAAAGGCATGGTGCATTAGCGCTAAGGCAATCTTTCTACCGTTGTCTATGGGGGAGTTCGCGAAACTGAATGTGAGAACTTTCATGTTCTGGAAATAAAAGAAATATCGGTTTAATAACAAATAAACCATTCTTCTTTCATCTTTTTAGGCATTATATAGCTATGTCGAGGAGGACTTTACAAACGTACACACGATGGTCATAAAGAAAACCCAGACTTGGAACAACTATTTGTGGAGCACACAATTTTTTATCCCGTGTGGGTATCGAACACACGACCTCTGGCATAGCAGACAGGGTCATTAACCTCCAACAGGCGAGTCATTTATTGTAGATGATTTTTTAGACAATTATTGTTAATCAGCCAATAGGAGACGCTATAAGTTGAACTTGGGCAGATTTTTTATTGTCATTATTTATTTTAAATATATATTTTTTTTTCTATATTGAACACAACAACACAATTTATCTAAATTGTTCAACATTAAGAACAGTTTACAGTATTGGCAAAGACAAACATAATGTAACAAAGATTTTTAATAAGAAAAATAGATAAAAGGTTTACTTTTTAGAGGCTGTGAGTGATCAATGACTGATAAAGATTATGACTAATATAAATAAGATATGCGGATGGATGAAATCATCTCTTTATTTTACAAAACGAGTTAGCAAAATTGCTGTAAGATTGATTTCCTAAGCCTAAGTTAAACGCTTACAACTGTCTTGAGAGGATCAATATATTATAAGAAATTGTTAATATTAATATTTTATTTTATTTTATTGAACATATATGTTTATGCTGTACATTTAAATATCTTTCACATATTATCTAAACTATTATTTATAACTAAAATAAAGAAGAGACGTGAACCACGTGACCAAAATACCAGTTAGTCACGCGTGCTAATCTGATTAGATAAATAAAAAATCTAAATAAAAATATGAATCTGTCATATACAGATCTGTAGAAATGTCAAAGTTATCTGACATAAACAAATATTCGATATGTTGATGATCCTATTAAAATTTATAACTAAACAATTATACTTATAATAAGGTTTTAAGTATAATTGTTTAGTAGATAATAAGAAATGGTAACAATTGTGTAAAAAAAAAGAAAAAAAAGGAAAAATAGAAAAAAAACCGTATATAAACACAAAAACACCCTTTCGTTTTTACAATGTAACAAATTATTCTTTTGATCACGGGCCTGATTAGTTGGTCTAGTGATTAGTGACCCTGAGTGCGGAACCGGAGGTCAAGGGTTCGATTGCCACACTAGACAAAAATTTGTGTGATCCGCAAATAGTTGTGCCGATTCTAGTTATTCTTTGTGTCCGTTGATTGAATTTTGTAATTTGTAAGGCCCCCCCGCGCCACCTATTGCAAATTATTCCTAAAGCCGGAGTTGTTTTTTAAAGATAGATTATTTTTTTATATTTTTTTTTATTTTCACCTTTTAATTGATCGTTGAAATCACTGCGTCTTTGTAACTTTGTGTGCTAAATTGTATTTATAATAATATTTTTCTTAAAACATAGTATAATCCTATTAACATTACTATGTAAGGAAGGCGCTGAAACGTCATACTAGTACGGCTGACAACGTTTACTATATCAACTCAAACATACGTTTATTATGTTGTATCAGTACTCTGGTGATATTGTAATATAACTCTGTTGGCCAATAAATTTATTATTATTATTGTCTTTATTTAATTAGCAAACATAAATTACGCTTTAAAATATAATATAAAATATAATATAAAATATAATATAAAATATAATATAAAATAGTGTCCCACCGGTATCGGGTACAGCGACCAAGCTACCGGTGGTAAGGCTGACAAGACAGGAACAAGTATTAGTAATATCAAGAAGGACTGCCTATTGCATCAAACCCTTAACCCAACTACCTAACGTGAGCCTCTGAAGGTGTTGGCAATGGCTATATGTAACATGACATACCTTACATATAACCTGAAGTCCTTTAACCTTTCCCGGTACTTCCCCGTAGGGCATGAGTCGCCTCCGTCGGGACGGCCCTCCGTCCGTGAGCCACACCGCGCCGACGCCGGTGAGCGGCACGTCGAAGGCGCCAAGAAGGAAATTCCTTTGGCAATACTCCTGGATTTAACATATTTACAATTATTTAATACAAATGCTCTCCCTCTGAGTTCATAATGATTTTTACACGACTGTCCAAATGTGACTTATACATACATACAGTCAAGACTATATCCCCGCAGGCCTGAAGGGGCAAGCAGAGGCGTATCTAATGCCCACGTTTTGCCAACGAATATTTTGGTCCCACTTACGTTATAACCGTATATACGAGTATACTATCTGATAAATAACAATCCGATCCCTCAGTCGACTTTAACGACACTCACGAGAAAAAATGAAGTAGACCTATTTTATTTTACCGAAAACGAATACAAAAGTTATATAAGTTTAAATATAATAAAATCTATTTAAACTAATATAATTTTTATTTATAACATATTTTTAATTCATTTAGCATCCAATGATGGACAGTTACATCATAATTATCAACTTGTAGATTTCACAAATTATTTGGAGTCAGCAAAATGTGTTTCTTCTACCATTGTTCTCTCTCTGTATTATTGGCTAGTTCCTGTATTATTGGCTAGTTCCTGTATTATTGGCTAGTTCCTGTATTATTGGCCAGTTCCTGTGTCACGGTGGACGAACATATATGTATGTCCACCTAGCCAATGATAGAATTTACTAATAAAATAGGAATCTACTGATGATTTATACGAATATTAGTTATTCCGAAACAATTTATTTATATACTTATATATAACATTTGCACAAACATTTGGTATGATGTATACAAAGGTGTTATTGATATTAAACATTATTAAAATCATATAACAAAAGGCCCTAGCACATTTTTTTTGTGCCATTAAAAAACATTTTGGAATTTTTAGATACAAGATCGAAGTACAGAAGACGACAGAAGGCATCAAAACCTTATCTGAATGATTTAATCAATTTCCGTGGTCAACTTGATTAAACCATTAGCTTAATTATACAACAATCTTTACATAATAACGTCTAGAAAACATATTTATGAAGAAAAGTTTAGTTTGAAAACAAATGAATTTATAGTATATGAAATTGTGTCCTATGTATAACAAATGGATACTCCGATACGGCAAGTTAATAAGTGACTAACTGTTCCCCAAAATTTTACCTGTGTTGATGGTCACTGTCTGTCACTCCTAAGGCTCGGCTTGCGGTATGATATTTGCCTATATTATTAGCCATTAAATACTCTATAAAACCCAAAATCAATCATTTAGATCGAATTGATAGTTCCAAACAAACACGACACGAGACGGTGTGGCAAAGTACTTACATCATTGCTAGAAATCTCCAAGGGTACAAACGACAATTTGTAGTTGGTGATGAAGAGCGAACCGAAGCGTCCACGGTCCCACTCACTGAGGGGAGTCAACATCACCACGCTGTGAGCCGCACCGGTGACCAGCTCGCCTGTGAACAATAACAGTTATTTTAAATAAACATCGCTACGTCTAATCTCCTTGTATTTTTATCAGCCCTGGTACTTTAGACCTTTATAATTATAAAACCTGATATATAAAGAAGTTGAAATAAACAGTTACAACGTAGACCGCAGAGATAAGGTAACACCTGTAATTTTAATTGGGAAATTTAAACAAGAAAAGACCTTACTCACTCAAATAACATTGCATCGCAAGACCTTGTTTGAGTCACGGGGATTTTTTTCCGCCGATGACATAAAATTCACAGGTTTACAGTCACGCAACAGATAGACGTCATCGAAGTTTTTTGCAAGGTGACGTCAAAATTTACGTACCATTTATTTTTTCTGTAGGATTTATGTATTTCCCGACTTCGATCGATATATAATTTACCATTTCTTAATAATTGTAGTTGTATAGGTCCATAGGGCCACCCCGTCTCCCAGTTATCATGAACACCCATGACAGTCGATATTAGGAAGTCAGTGGCCTCAAATATCCTGACAACTAGTCCAACTATCGAATTCAGTTAGCCTTCAGGGAGGTCAGAGGCCAGTCGCTCCGTCGAAAACTGATATTTAGGCAATAAAGGGTTGGACTAAAAGCCAACCTCAATAGCCATGGGAATAATAAGGCTCGATAGACGAAAAAGAAGCTCGATAGAAGAAAAGTACTTTCTATAATTTTATGACTATAAATATTTTTTTACGGGTTACGTACTAAGTCTTATGTGAAATCGTTTCACTAGAGATCTTCACGTCTATTTGGAGATTTGCCGATCATAATTAAATCTCACTTTCCTGAGTAGGGTCAAGCCTAATATCGTGGTAATAGGCTTGGCCCTGGGATAGCCACAGCGAGAGATGGATTGGCTCTACTCTTCTCTACCGAGAACCAAGCGGCTAAGTCCTATTGTGATTGTAAAAACACTCTGCTTATATATGTCATCAAATTATCTGTCCTGGATGGGAATTCCACCTTCATAGGTTATCTGCTTTTATTGTATCTACACTGATGACTAGTGAATCACGTTGACTCTCAAACAGTGCACACACTGCTGGTTTAACTAGCAATTTTTAAAAACTTTTACCTCAATAGAATATAAAAAAAAAACAGCAATGACCTAGACTTTAGAACAAACCGCTGAGTCATTAATTTTATTCTGTTATTAAATTTTGCTCTGTTTAACATTTAAAATGTGATCAAATATAATATATGTCCTTTATAACACTCTTTCACGTTTAGTTTAAGTTAGACGTTCTTCAATATCGTAATATTGAAAACAAGTAGCAGCCAAAATCTTGTGTATTCAAATAAATATTCAGTTTTATAAATTTAAGTACATTTTTGGGTCCCATTAGGTTTTCCCCGGAATAGGATTTTTACTGCCTATTTATTGCGTGAGTAACCTCATGCTAACCGGTAAACACTAGCGAAAACAATTCTGTCACCTATCAGGTAATGTCTCATTTCGGGATTAACTACCTACTACCTCTGTTAAACGGTTTCAGTGGTGACCTCATCATTTAGATCAGGATGTATTGCGGGTTCAGTTCCCCGAATAAATATTTGTGTGTAAGTACAAGTAACACAGAACAGACTTATAATATTATGATGAACAATTTAAGTTAAAACTCGTCATAATATTTCCATATGAAAATTAATAACATAACGATAATTTTATTACAGCGAAATATTATATATAATACATATGTAAGCTAAAATGTAACATCGTTTCTGGTACTGAAGGAACAAAATATCTTTGTCAGAACTGGGATACCATAACAACCAAGAAGATAAGCACAATACGTTGTTCAGACAATAGTATAAAAGTCTTAGTAAATACTTGACGATACCAGGTTTGCATAACACAAAGGGAGTTTAAAACAACAAAGCGATAAGTTTTCGTTGATTATGTTTTATAACTGATACAAATGAAGTGCCTATCTATATGGCCTTCGCGTTCACCGATCTGGACCACGCTTTTTATCGTGAATTGGTGAAGGAAATGAGAATTTACGTAATACGCGCTGACCGTGAATACCGTCTTTCAATAACAAGATGCTTTGAACATATTTGAGCTTGTTACACTCGTAGTAGTTGAACTACTTAAAATCTAGAAGGAAAATCATGAGTATCAAGACACTTTTATCATTTGATTTAGTAAATGAAATAAAAGTCCTACAGCGATTTATTTATAAAGTACTATTAAATTTCAATTAAGGGCGGCACCTAAGAAACATATTATTAAAATACTTCGGCCATTATCATCATCTTAGGACCTCTCCTCTTCTTCTACTCTTGTCCCAAAAGTGTACTTGGTGAAGGAGTTTTAGGTTTTAGGTTCTTATATGGCCGGCAGTCTTGGATGAGCAAACGGTACTTCTTACGTCTTACATATTTGTCTATTTCTATTACAATAAAGCTAAGTGAGCGCTAGTGTGCTTAAATGAACTATATAACAAAGCTTCAGCTTTTTATATAGTTCATTTAAGCTATAGTTCATATATTAATATCATAACCGTATATAACAGTTTTTTTTTTTTCAAGAATTGGTGTAATGTACTACATATGTGAATGGTTTGAGGTGTATTGGAAAAGTTTAGGTGGTGTTAAAAATCAAACCGAGCGAGAAACCTTTTTGTCATCTCGTCTAGGCAATTCATTAATTTGTATTTGTGATATCATAAGGATGTGACCGCACTCCAAATAAAAAAAGTTTCGTGCGAACAATTACAAATACGAGCGACACTAATTGCTTTATAGATGTTATTATCATTCAGTTTTTATAAAGTAGAAATCTAGTGTGACTCATATGAGAACAGATAATTAAAACAATAATAAAACAGAAAAGTTACATAAATAAATAATGTCACAGACGTCACGATACGGTTGATGAATACTAGGGCATAACATTGAGAACACTATAAGAAAGTGGGAGCATTCAAGTATTAAAGATTGTTCAAGGAATATGATGAAAGGGTTGATGACGATAAATTATACATGCATCGGGAACAGAGAGCTCTTTGTAATTTCTATTAAAAAGTTATATTGCAATATACCATAAAATACCATTCGGAAGACAATGTATAAATGTATTTGATAGCTGTATAAGAAATATATGGGTCATAATTTAAATATGACAAAAGATAGAATATGATATAGAGCGCGTCTACCAGCAATAACGTGTCCTAAAAATTCGAAAGATTTGCTTCAAAACGATTGAGTCAAGTCAATTGATAACGAAGCAGATTTTTACGTGACTCATTGTTATGAATACGTACGTTATTTAGTTAAACTATAATGTAAACAGTTGATAAATAGTAAAACAAGGTCATTGATATCATACTACCAAGGCAACATAAATATGAAGGTCTCAATATTAACGAATCCAACTTTAAGGTTGAAAAGGAGATATTTATTTTCTTTCGTAAAATGATAAGAAGTGTTAGTAAGAACACTTAGTTGAGAAGAAGTGTTAATTATAAATTTTACGTAATTTACTATTGTTTAATATTTTTTTAACATTATAAAGTAAGGATTGAGATTATTACTCTTTGTTAGTGGAATCCAGAAAAACCGTCTTGGAATGCTTAAAATGATAGAAAAGCGTCGAGGAGTAAACCTACCTCGCTTTAGAACACCCATCGTGGTTCACAATACACCATCAACTGGAGTATAGGACACCACTTCCTACTATCATAGCATTTAAGTTACCAGGCATTCATAAAAGGCGATACAGTTACATGTTCGTAGCGCATACGTAATGATTATTATTGTAATTTGCATCAACGGAGCGTATTGGATGAGGCATAATGTTGGAGTTAGAGATTTTATTGGTGCGTCTACGTAATCTTTATGGCATTTAGACGTCATTCAAACCATACATGCGGTAATATATAAATTTGAAAGTGTGTCGAAAGAGAGGTGACTTGTCTTAGACAAATAGAGACACGACAAACTTTCAATATACTCCCATTGTTTAAATTTTTGCCCTACCGCACAAGAAGAAGGGTTATTTTTGAGAGTATGTATGTGCACATGTATAGAGCTTAGACGATTTGATGGATATCGGCATGTGAGGTGTCATTGGAATCCTGTTAACAGTGGGAGTGACCTAGGGCATAAGACTTCAGGATGACGTCAGCGAAAAACAAATGAGAACCAGGTTAAAGTGTCCTTTTATAAAGAGCAGTTCGGTTTTATAGATTTTGAATAATTTTAGTTGTTTATTCCTTAAGTGTCCGTGTGAGGTGTCAGGGTTATTACGAGAGTGGGACAAAATTATGATTGCGGACGCCTCTACCTAGCCCTTCAGGAATGTAGGCGTGAGTGTGTGCATGTATGTATGTGTGTATGTAACATATGATTAAAAGTGACAGTTGATATATGGTACAGCTGTCACATGTATCTATATCATTAAAAAATAAAATGATAATGAAAGTATGCAGTTAAATAATATTTATAGTTTATAAATATATTTCTCGAAAGCAGTCAGTCAATCAATCATACAAATGAATACCTACCATTTTTTATATTATCCTCTTTCAGACACTTTGTGATAGAATTCATATTGCTTCCTGTACCTTGTTTAAGATGCTAATGAGAGATAATACTATTTATTAGCATATATGGCAATTTTATAAGGTATGTTGTACACTAAATGCTGTAATATCTATATGGTCACTAAAAAGTGTAGCCAAGAGTTTGTTTGGCCGATTTCTTCTCATTAGGCTTGTCTGTTTTAAAACGGCAGGCTATAGACCAACATTGCCAGATATTTATTTATGTCATCTCTTTAATATTAATATCACATTTGACAAGGCAAGTTATAGTTGCGGTAACGCTGTACATATTGATCTATAATTTCAAACATTTCTTAAATAAGACAATTTCAAATAATAAGCAATTTTATGAATAAAGATATTTAAAATGAATTGATGACCTACATATGTACGTATATAGTTTTAACTATTGTATAACTTTAATAAAATAAGTTTTTACTTTAAAAAAATATTGTTCTGTTGCTACACCATTTATAACCAAAGTTAAGGTATATTGATATTTATAATCTTCGATTTGTTCTATTCATCTCAGTACTGAAGAGCAGAATATATAGAATAAGAAAATAGATCCTGAAAGCATTAGGAAGTGCACCAGGTCCACTAATTAATTATAATTATTATAAATTTTCCATCAGTAAAAATTTTATGAATATAATCTTCAGTAAATTAGGAAATTAAATTTAATTGCCAAAATAAAAAAGTATACAGCATCCTTTATTTATGGCTACACCTAACTGTAACACTTAATATATAGACACACATACACTCACTCCTGTATCTCCGAAACTGTAGGCAGAGGTGTACTATAAACCCATATTTTAAAAATTATTTAGTTCCATTTAAGTAAGTAAGATTCATTTTCCTATCATATGGGCACTTTTGGGCGTTGGACAGGTAAATTTGAACTATATTGACAGGAAAAGGAGTATAGAATGGGAATGAATATTGCTTATATAGATGGATTGTGGAATATAAGCAATAGCTCAAAAAAGTCAGGGTCACATACCTATAACTCCAACTGGGTTGTGCCGGGAAGTTTGAACCCTTAAACTATATGTATGTGAATAATTACACTTAATATATATGAGAAAATCAGCCATTATACCACATATCATAAGTGATATAGATAAATAAAACTAGTGTGAGTGAGATGAAGTATCACACACACATACTAGAGTTCTCACAAATAACTGCCATCTTAGCACAAGGAACTAATAATGACATTTAACATTACAACAGTAGCTTACTACTAGAATAATAATAGTCAGTCAAAAAGAATATCATCCAATCACTTAAGTGGTTGCATATTAATTGTTATGGCCTCACAAGGTTTATAAAATTATACACATGTAACTAGATCCCTCAAAGTAGGCTGTTAATGACTTCTAAATAAATGTTTTTTTTTAAACATGTAACTTTAAATATATTGCAGGTTATAAGATATAAAGCCTTAATACCTAAGGCATTCTGTGTTAGTCAAATTTGTCACGCTAGTAAAGTCTTAAAAATTGTATTTCAAAATTACTACAGATACTCCAAAACAAAAACTATATATATATATATTTAATATTGGAAAATAAAAACTTACCATTAAGTAAATGAGGCTTTACTTCTTGTATTGAACCATTTTTTTCACCTTTAGCATCCTGTAATGATTATAATTACTGTTGTTTATTTACATTGAACATGCAAGTAGCTATCATGGTGTAACTATTGTTTATTTAGTATGATGTAATTTAACTTTATACACTGAGATATTTATTGAAGATTTAGATTAACTAAAAAGAGGGAGTGTACGAATTAGGTAACTTTCTAACCTTTCGTATTCAAAGTAATACTAACAAACCTATGACAAATTTGGTAGTCTATTATTAAACTGTCTCATACTTATTTTATCTTAATAGATATATATGTAAAACTTACCAAGGGAGATACGTTGATATAACTCTTAAAGTTTTGAACCAACTTCTTTTCGTTCATTTTAATCAAATAATACCGATATTTCGTTGACCCACTTTGATCTATTTCGACTTGTTTCCTTAAATTATTTATAAAAAGAATCCTATTTTAGGTTAAAAGGAAGGTGATAGTTAAGCAAATTAACAATTATCCGCATGATTTTACTGATTTTATATATCTTTGATAACAATCATTCGCAAACACTGTACTATCTGAATACACTTTATTCAATAATGTATCATTGAATGTAACTTTCACAAGTAAGCTTTATTACGCTATGCATAACTGATGTTAAAAACATGACTTAAGATCATAAAATTCACGAAGAAGACATCATTTTTGTAATTTTCAAAATTAGATGACCCACAGCAACGCAAACCATCAACGACAGTTAAATTTCTATATTGCCAGATTAAATTAAAAATACAAACGTCAACAAAAAACATATCACTTCTATGGCAGCACTATGCACTAATATTATAGAATTATTGTTTGTTTTTTGTTTGTCCCCTATAATATAAAAGTGAACTTTGGATACGTCGATCTGATTATAAAAAATCTGATAGAGTCAAGACTCCTTCAGAGTGACATAGTTGATATTTTATTGTGATATATACCTTTTTTCAGCATTATATTTCATTTCATTTGTGATTTCATCAGTGGTAGAACCATGCTTAGGCACGAATGGCCGGCTCGACCGGTGTGATACCACGGCCTCACAGAAAACCGGTTGTGAAGTAACTCTTGCGTTGCATTTCCCCGAATTGAGTAAGGTTTCCGGAGGCCCTCCTTTTCCTTTTTCCATCTCCTCATCCCTCCTCTCTTCTTTCCGCTCCCTGTATCCCCCATCCCTCATCACCCTCAAAGGCGGGCAGCGCACTTGTGACTCTTGAGTTGCAAGTGTCCATGGACGGTGTCACTTACCATCAGATGACCCGTCTGTTCGTCTGTCCCCGTATAGTATAAAAAAAAACAGTTATACGATTTATCTGTGTACGGTGGACATAGGATGGCACAGATAATCCAACATTAAACTTCATTAATCGTTTATTCGTTAGTTAAAAAGTTAACTTTGATAATCGGTACAGCGTTAAATTCTGGAAAATTTAACGTAAGTTAAAGTTAACAGTTATAAGTTAACCATTTAATATATACTCACTTTTGGACTGAGAGAAATAGGTAAATAAAACAAAAATAAATAGAAAGAAGAATTAAACACACATTTATTTATTTCAATAATTAAGTAGGTATATATAGGGCTATTATTAATTGTTATATTGCATTAGGTAATTCAGGTGCATGTTCCCCTTCATAAAAATTAGCATATTAGGGTTGACATCCGACAGCGATGATCGTTTAGCTCGTAAACCCGTAGAAAAAAGACGTTCTACTGCAGCACTAGGTAGGATAGCAGTGTTATATTTAATAAAAAGATTTATTAATACTGGTTCACCTAGAAGGGCAGCATCCGTAAAAGATTCTTTTGACTTTATGTCAAGCCAAGTTCTTATCAAATTTCATGGCCTCTAGCCTTATTTTCTTCAGATTTAGTAGCAATGCTGTAAAAATCATCCCCATCTTCTTCATCATTGCTGCTTCGGCTAATACTAGCAGTAGCGCGTAATTCAAATAAACAAAATGAAAATGACAGCATGTTAACAAACGACTAGTGTAATGGAATAAATTTGACGGAAGTTCAGTGTAACGGAAGTTAACAAAAACGTTAACTTTATTTAAGTTAACTTAAAAGATAATCCGTTCAGCAGATTGTTAACTTCGTTAATTAACGATTAACGGATTAACGAGTTAATGCCCACCTTTGGCGGTGGACAACCGGTTCCAAATAATGAACACAATGTTGGGGAAAAATTGTTGTCTCTAGTATATGTAAAATAAAGACCGCGACACCATATATGTCGTTTAGGTGAATTTATAACATATTATATGCATTCATACATATAAATAAAGAGTTTCATTGCCACGGAAATGAATATAAAATTTTATGTACATAAAATTTACATTTACTTAATTTTGGCCGATAGTTGAGAAGATAATTTGAGATAACTGAAAACGCAAGATGTAGACGGCCTGCGCGACCTTTATAACCATTTCGTTGCAGCATACATATTGTTACATAGGCGATGTATTTGTGCGTATCTACTTATATTCCTTATAGACTCTGAAACGGCAGGACCAATTTCAATGAAATTTTCTAGGACTCTTCAGATTCGTGTAGCAGGTGATCCTCCGGTAATAGAGAACTCAGTCTCGATACACTCTTAGTTCTTCACAACCGACCATGCCAAGAACAAACAGGGTAAGATACATCAATGGATAGACCGGGTACACTCCATACATCTTGAAAAACAAGTAAATAGTTAGTTGATTTTTGAGCTGATCTAACATCATACTGTATTTTATTTCATGTGGAGCCCTGATGACTGCATTATGTCCCAGATGAACCAGCGTATTGTATTACAGCACTTTAACAGTTTTCAGGTGGCTTTCTTACATACGAGTATTTTAACTCTGTAACCATGAAACGTTAGATCAGGAGTAAGATGTGTCCCAGTCGTGGTCCGCCCTCTAGCGCCTCCATCTTGGTCAACTCGGTTCTCGTACCGGTTCGGGCTTACATAAAATATCTGGGCCTGATCTTCGACGGGAGGTGGCTCTTCGACGAGCACTTTCAGCACCTTGCTCCAAAGCTGGTCGGCGCTGCGTCCTCCCTTGGGCGGCTTTTGCCCAACTTGGGAGGACCTAGCGTCGCGACAAGACGGCTGCCGTGTACAGCCGTCTTGTCGCGTGTTGTCCGTTCAATGGCACTATACGGTGCACCGGTGTGGGTGGAGGTTCTGACCGCCCAGAATAGGGCACGCCTCTGGCGTCCTCAGAGAGTTATGCTGGTTAGAGCCATACGCGGTTACCGCACCGTATCAACGGAGGCGGCATGCGCGTTGGCCGGAACACCCCCTGGGTTTTGGAGGCGGAAGTGCTCGCCGAAGTCTATCGGCGAACGGCTGACTTCCGGGCGGTTGGCGGCAATCAGCCCCCGCCCGAAGAGATACGCGAGTGGCGTGAGGCTGCTCGCTGAACCACAATGCTGGAGGCTCCACGTACTGGCTTTGCCGCCTAGGAGGCGCTTCAGACGGTCATTGTCGAATGGGCGGGGCGGCAGCATGGGACTCTTTCCTTCCGACTGACGCAGGTTCTTTCCGGGCACGGTTGCTTCGGGAAGTATCTGCACTCGGTCGCTAGGAGGGAAATGAGCCCTGTCTGTCACCACTGCGACTGCAGTGAGGACTCGGCACAGCATACACTTGCGGATTGCCCTGCTTGGGCGTCGCAGCCTCGTGCCCTCGCTGTAGTCATCGGAGAGGATCTGTCGCTGCTGGCTGTTATACGCTCCATGGCCAGTAGCGACAGGAATTTTACCGCGATTGTAACCTTCTGCGAGGACGTCATCTCACAGAAGGAGGCGGCGGAGCGGGCCCGGGAGGATGACCTCCACTCGGCCCCGATTCGCCGCCGGCGAACCGGGCGGCGGAGGCGCGCCTACCAGCGCCTCATGTCGCCCTGAGTGTGGCCGCGGGTGGTTGGGACGGGTTTTCCCTTCCACCCGCTTTAGTGGTCAGCCGCGAGGGGGTGACGTCCGCGTGTGTCTGGACGCCGCCTCATTGATAGGTTACCCATAGTTGGTGCCCGCATAGTGCGGGAAGGCGCTAGGAGGGGTCCGGATGTCTTAATGAAGATGCTCCATGATTCCTCCTATTTTAAGCGCAGCATGGCACACCGTGTGGTTTTAGTTTCCACACGAACAAAAAAAAAGGAGTAGAAGTGTAAAAAGAATAATCGAGAACCTTTGGTAATGTACACCTAGATCTCGCAGGGGAACGCGTGCCACTCAACGACACTATGGAGCATATGGATCCATTGAACTGCAGTTTGTTTTCTTAGCTCCATTTGACTACCTTGTTTATATCCTTCTGCAGAAGTTCACAATCCCTAAATTATTGCCCTGTCTCTCACCAGACCTGGTATGATACGTTTTGAATTCGTACTTATTGAAATCAACATGTACTGATGTCGGTCTTTCATATAACTAGAGAAGAACTGTAATGAGTGTGGCGTTTATCCAATGTTAGCAAGCTTTTTATATATATATATATACAGACATCATTGTCCACATTATTGAAGGCCTTTTTAAAATCAAGTAATCAATCAATCAAGCAATCAAATCAATTTTAAGTAGGCAGCATCTACTTGTATTCCAGCATCCACTGCCGGTATCACCTGCGCCATAAAGCTTAAGAGATAATTGGCAGTGCTGCAACCCGCTCATCATGGACCACATAATGCCAGTAAGAACTGTAGTTGAAAAAGCTACAAAGGATTAAAATTGTTGAAAACGCAAGCAGGCACTTTATGATTGGACACGTAATGTCTGATAGATGACAGTCCGAACCTTAGTCGCCTTTCATAACACCCACGGGAAGAAATGGGTTGGCTCTATTCTATTCCACTGAATCACACGGTAAGTTAAGCTAAAAGTTATTTTAATGATTAAGAAATCATTTGGTAGTGTGGAATAAGGGGCAGATGTTCAAGTCGGGCCTGTTAGTCTAGTGGTTCGTGACCCTTCCTGCTGAACTGGAGGTAGTGGGTTCGATTCCCACACAGGACAACAATTTGTATCATCCACAGACAGCTGTCCAGAGACTGGGTGTTCTTTGTGTACGTGGATTGAATGTTTGTTTTTCTATTTATTTTTTAAGAATACCAGCCCCCTTTTTATTTTATTTTTTTAAGAAGAATAGCAACGTGGGTCACACATTACCAGTATTCTTGTTAACCCCCGCAGCTAAGATAAATGCTTTTGCTAGGAGTGGGTTTACGACGGTAGTGTACTGGGCGGGGCTGTCTTTTTAAAATTAAAAACTAACTAAGTACTATATAACGCCTTTAAAAATTACATATACACGAAGGTTATTGAGAAAATTGTTTACTTTAATAATTGGATTGAACGGTAAACCAGATAGTTTGAACAGTGTATTTTACAGGTACTTTTACCTACGGAGCAGAGACGTGGCTCAAAAATACAAGTTACTCAGACAAACTAGAAAGACAGATCATTTTGATAATGGTGATGCTGATGCTAATGCTGATTTGGAAAATGATTTGACAAATAAAGCAAAGCGATCTTAAATGGGAGGCCTTGTGGTAAAAAGGACTTCGAGGAAGACTACACATGCGATAGAAGGATGATATTAAGAAGCCTGTAGGGTTAGATAGCACAATCTAAGGACAGCCTATACCAAAATGGTTAAGACTGGTTGAGAAAGAGAGAGAGACAGAGGGATTTTGATTATATTTATGAACGATCTGTTGGTGTTTTTAAAATATATACATAAGATATCGAAAATTAGCCTGAATTTACTGTCGAAGTGTAAGCATGTTTTTATTATCAGATATAGTTCTCCTCTTACTTTTAAAATGCGCTATATAAATCGTATAATCTGTGATATCTGAAAAAAAAAACTATAACCATAGACATAGATTGTGCATGTGTGTATGTCTTATAAAAAAATGGCGATTGTTAAATTTTTGTTGAGAGTTTGAAAGCACAATCCTCAATCACATATTTATGTCTTTAAATATTTGTTGGTGAAACTGTGACTATATATTCTTAAAATGGCTGACGCTATGGTAGAGCGGAGACCCACCGCTCGGTTTTTCTGCCATAGGTGTAACGTTGAATTTGAAGATGTTTTGCAGGTAAAAATCAATAATTATTCTTAAATTTTCCACTTTAAAGGTCATATTGTTTAGTATATCAAGTAAATGTGATAAACAGTAATTTTTGTTCACGTAGTTACTTCACCACATTGGGCTGTAAAGCTGAAATCTTCAGGATTGGATTAGTATCGTTTCATACCAAAGTGCCGCCGGCTCAGAAAACTGCGTGATATTTCTTTGGAAAATTTGTTGTGGGCTAAGCTAGACTGAAATTGACAATTTCACACAATTACATCACTATTAAGTTTTACGTAGCTATTTCCATACTATCATGAAATACAATCAGTGATGATATCTTTATGTTTATTTATCTAAGTAGCTTTGGTTTGCCAAATGTCATTGTAGAACATTTCTTTATTAATATATTGTATTATCAGTGTGTCATAATTTTGTTAAAAAGGTCTCTCCTGAATACTGAGATTAGGATTTATGTACTTGCAATATGCTAAGTGAATCACCAATACTTCATGTCTTCTTCTTCGATTTTTAAAGTGATATATCCAGATTTAAATTTATTCAGGTTATTGCTTATTCAGATGGATTGGGGAGTATAAGCCATAGCTAAAGCATGTAAGGGTTGCATATCAATAACTCAAAGTCTTATGTATAATATACCTATTATGAATATGTATATATATTCATGTTTTTTATGCATTTTAATATTGCTGTAATGGACATATGTATCTATATTACAGGTACATAACTAATGTCCACAACCCCTCTTATGATTGTGATTCAAGGAGATATAATATGTGTGCATGTATATATAGATCAAAGTTGTCTTTTTCATGTAAGTCATAATTTATATCATTTCAGGATTACACATGCCCATACTGTGCTAGCGGTTTTATAGAACAGTTGGAGAATGAGACGGAGGGGTTGGCACTATCTGGAGATGACTTCAGTGATGCAGACATGAGTAATATTGACGACATGAGCAATATTGATGACATGAGCAACTTAGACGATTCAGATGATGTACCCCACTTGTTACAGGTATGTTTTATTATCTTTCTTTAGTCAATGTACACCTGTATTTTAAAATTATTAGGCAGAGGCAACAAACACTTACGTTTTGCTAAGTCGTGTAAGGTCTTACGCACTTAATAAGGACCGCAAGCCTATTGAGATATTTCAGACATTGGGAAATAGAGATAGTAAGAATGAGACCCAAAATCATCTATAGATGATGGGTATTGTATTTATGGATGAATTGGGGAGTATAAGACAGTATTAAATAGCTTAAACAGGTCAGGGTTATATCTGTTAAACTGGTTGATGCTGGGAAGCTCAAATTCTCATAACTTTGACTGCATGGATAGCGTACTTTAAGTGGTCACCTCGCCACTACTACTACTACTACTACTACTACTAGGATTGAACCCACTTCACTTAGGGTGGCAGTGCCACCCTGAGTGAAGTGGGTTCAATCCTGCATGGGACAACACTGTTGCCTCCAATTGTTGTTCTGAGTCTGGGTGTTCTTGTGCCCTTTATTTGAATGTTTGTAAAGTCCCCTGCTACACAGGAATTAATCCTAGTGCGGGAGTTGTCTTTTTTAAATTAACAAATTACCTTATTTTTCTCTCTATATAATACACCTTTAATAAATATAGTTTGGATTTTTGGAATGGCAACCTTTTCTAGGTTATATACTATATACTATACATCAATTTCAAATATCCTATTATACATCTAAAACAATATTCAAGTAGTTGTGACTCTCCTCACTGTTCTCTGGGGTGCATATGTTGCATGTGCATAATGCAATCGTAATATCTAATTTAAGTTATTTGTATTAAGTAATAATAAAAATGTACATAATTAATAAAAATATAAACTGATATCTTGTCAAACATTGACATGTGGCTTAAACACTTAGCCTTTTACCTTCAATATGAATATATTAAGCTTATATAGCTTGTACTATTTGATTGAGGACATGGATAAATATGATGTTTGTAAAGCCCCCATGACACAGGAATTATTTTATGGCAGTTATCTTTCAAAAAAAAACTTAGATAAAAAAATAAGTAAGCTGCACCGGGATGTGCTAAATACCTATTATTTAATGGCATTTATTACCTTATCAGTATTAAGTACCTACATACAAATCATGCTGACAATACTATAACAATATAAAGGGATACAGTATTATGACGTCTATGATTTTGTAGTAAAAGCTGACAGCGTCTAGACAATGTGTCGGGAGGGTACAGAGACTAGAGTGGTCACAAGTAAACAATACTTATTTATATAACTAATTAAAACATGTCTGCCTTCCGTATGAGAATGACGGGGGTTTTTGTAATCGGCAATTGACATGGAATGACTGCTATATTTAAATCATAGGAATACGATGAAATTGTTGTCTGAATACTATGTTTTTACCTGTGACTTATACAATTCTTTATATGTAATAGCCTAATCACCCGATATCACATGTTTCTAGAAACTAAAGATAGTGAAAAGAAACCACTCATTGATAATAAAGCTTTCTGCAGATTTAATAGAACTGTTTTCGATCAAACCAATATAAGGTAAAGGAATTAACTTCGAGGTAATTTTATGGATGGGTGACCATGGGGATCAGCTTACAGAGCCCACGTTGGGTTATTTATATAGTAGCTAAAATTTTGGTTACTTAGTTACGACAAGTCCAAGATATATTATATGTATATTCATAAAAATGCAGTATTGTCTGTCATAAATGAATAATTCATACTATTTTTTACGTCCGCTATTTTGTTGACGTTGTTTATTTGGCCAAACTAATTATTTATGCTGTTTTGGCATGATATGACAAGATGTTAAAACCGTAGTAGTTTAAGTGGCAAGTACCTACTTTTAGGTTTACAATAAAAAATTAGCGCAGGGTCCCTTAAAGTAATAATTATTAGTAAAGGACGGCCTATACCTATCTTTATATGTATGCGGAAATTGATGAAATCACGCCATTTTACAACGCGTACGCATAAAACAATCATGCAACAGCCCACAAAAATGTATCCCGAGCTACTAACACTGTAACGTGGTTAGCTCGGGCTCGCTCTTCCCGCGTCTCACCCCTTTACCCCCGCACGACAGTCCTGTCTAGACGTTTTCGTCAGGCGACTGTATGGATATTAAGACTGTGTTACCCCTATAATTATATATCTAAATATTTAATCATTGACTCCTTTATTTTTTTGCCATTATAAATTAAATAAATAAATAGTTAGGACATCTGGTTAAATATTTGATGGAAAGATGTCTGATCAATAATTTAAAAGTGTTTCTTTTATGATATTATTAATAACACCTATTTAATTGTTGTGCTTATTACTTTATTATGTCTTTATAGTGTAGTATGCAGTCTCTCAATGTATACTCATTAAATTTGTGGTCCTATTAACCTAAATATTCTTCAGTGCATAACTGAGTCTATCTTACATACATACATACATACATACATATAACAATAACAACGTCAGACAGCTCACACACGGCTGTCTAATCCCAGCTAAGCAGAGTTTCCAGCTAAGTTATTGTACCTTATAAACTTTATCGTGATTAAGTCCCCAGTTTCAAATCTCAATAAATACGTACATGCTATAGATAATTTATACCCAAACACAGAACAGATGATCACTAACAAATAGAATAAAATTTTAAACGTGTGTAAACAAAAGAAAAAAATGAGTGTTGTTACTGGCTTGTTGTTATTGGCTTTGAGTGAATTGGACGTCATCACATTAGTATACGTGTTCAAACGTTTATTTCATGACCTATGTTTTTGAAACCGCTACAATTGATGTTGTTGATCGGAATAATGCGACAAGGCGTCAGTAGTCGCGACTCCCACGTAGCCGCTATATTTATTTATAGATGAAATCGATTTAACCCATGTCTGTTATAATAGATATTGTGTCAATGTAGTACACTTACTCACTGAATGAAAGAAAGGTAAACAAATTTATTTTGTAATATTTTGATATATCGTCCATCGACGAAGGGGTAAGCAGAGGTGTCTCAAGTGCCCACTTTTGGCAACCATTTTTTCTTGTGGTTGTTCACAAAAGCTATAAATGAAGGTATCTTTTAACACCAAAACCCACGTATATCATCACGCTCCTGTGCATCCTAAGGTTGCCTGGAAGATATTGCTTCTTAGCTATGAGGCCGCCCATTGTCCAGTTCTTTTTTGTTATAATATTCGTTTCTGTGTATTTGTTTTCCCACGGGTCAACTTTTGACAAACATCATTTAGTAGCAGCAAGAGGAAAGCTTATGAACGTCACACGGGCATAAATAGGCCTCCGCCTTCCGTCTTACGGCCTCCACTCGAACGCGATGCTATTCGCTGCTCCTCGATGTATAGTGTGGCCAATCCATCCACTTGCGTATCGCGACTTCCACGCCAAATGAGGCACTATCGCTATATCCTCAACAAGTCGACTATTGCTTGAACTTATGCTCACCAATCAACCTGTATAAGTATTTTCCCTTTTCTTCTCTTCCTATCCTCCCTCCCTCCCATTCCTGTCAATATACTCCAAACCTTCCCATCTAATTCCCAAAAGTATAACGGATAACGGCAATAGGCTTGCACCCCATCTATTACGTAATTGGGACTAAAATATATTCGGTAAAATGTGGGCGTTAATTACGCCTCTGCCAACCCCTACGGGGATAAGTGAGTAAGTTCTTTACTTGTTAACATGAAATTATAATTATAGACGGAACTCCTAATTGTTCAGAGTATGTGGAATGTATAATTTGTATCATGCGCATGAATTCGATCTGTTCTATACCAGCATCGACCAATTAAAAATAACCCTAATTTTTTAAATATTTTTTTTCTATCTAATGTGGAGCCTCAGCATTGATATACATATATGTGTGCTTTCTGCTTTTTTATACTGTACTATTATTTATTTTATACTGTTATTTTTCATACTTGGTATACTGTTTACTGACTCTTATAATGGTTTATTCAAAAACCGTTTTAAACTAGATATTTTTAATGTTCACACCAGCTGCAAGTTTTCTGTAAAGTTAAAATAAAATAAATAAACAATAAAATAAGTATGTGTACACCGGGCATGCAAGGAATAGAGACGTGATTGTATGTGTGTGTGTTAAATTTAAAGTTGATATTCCATGAAACAAGACAAACACATTATTATAATAATATATTTTCCTTTGTTTTTACAGGGTACGCCGCCAATGTTGAACGATTTAGCATTCCTTATGTCAGGTGGTCGACTACGGTGAGTTTTTATTATGTTAAATAAGTTATACACACGATAACACTTAATAGTGGGTTTACTTTAATAGAAGATCGGCAGTGAACTTCGCATATTTGGCCTTATCAAGGGTAGAAACAGCTTTGGTTTACAATGTGTTAGCTTCGTTTCATTTGGTTTGTAACCAAATGCTAATTAGGGATAAATTGTATGTACCTACCTAATATACCAGTTTAGTGAAATTTATGTGATATTTATTGGTATGTTTTATTCGACGTGCTTAGTGATGAGTAGCTCCATTCTATATAAGAAACTATACAGTAAATAAAATTGGGTCTCTCTGTACAATACTGCATTCTTGACTTCTCTCCTTTTTTGTGACGTCATCTCCGAATTTAATTCCTCATGTCACTTCCACTATTAAAACGATCAAAATGATACCTCACATGTTGATATCCTTTAAGCCTTCGAGGCTCTAGGGTCTCAGAATAAGAACGCCAAGTTCGATAATTTAATGACAAAAACACGGTTGAAATAACGAATAAGCGGCGGTAGATGTTGAACTAGCAATCAAGTGGTCGCGGGTTCGAACTCCAACCAGTGCACTACCGTCGTGAACCCCATGATACAAGCATTTAACTTAGCTGGTTAACAAGACTACTAGTAATGTATGACCCCAGTGCTAAATGCTAGAATTCTTAAATAGAAAGAAAAATGTAATATAGCTATTTAAATAAATTAAAAGGAACATTCCAAGTTTGTAAGAGTATATCGTTGCCAGCGTGTTCAGTTCATGCCTGCTGGTCTAGTGGTTAGTGACCCCGACTGCTGACCGTCGGTTCAAGTCCCATACGGGACAATTTATCTGTTTTTGTATTTTTGTAAAAACAAGTATTGTCAAGACCACTGCAACACAGGAATAATTTGTAATGGGAGGTGTCTTTTATAGGTCTGTCGGTCAGATCTTGCAGATATGTACACTGTAATACATAACCCTTCTTCTCGCCCAGTTGAATCAAACATATAAAATATAGTCATGTGAGGTTGCCGGAGGCCCAACTACCCCCTAGTCTTTAATCCCCCTCAACCACCCTCATTATCCTTTAAGGTGGGCAGCGAACTTATAACTCTTGAGTTGCATTTGTCCATGGGCGGCGATTGTCACTTACTATCAGGTGACCAGTCTGTTCGTCTGCAAAAAAAGGTGAATTAATAAAATGGTTCTATATTGTACCCAGGGGCGCGGGCCGTCGCGAAACCTTAATGGAACAGCTTGTGTGGATGATTGGAGGCGCTCGACCCGCAAGCGGCGCCGTCACGGCCGGAGCGCCCTTCGTGCTCGTCGGAGCGCCCGGAGACTACGTCTTCGGGGGAGAAGGTATACTTATTAAAATTACAAAATATTTATTTATATTTGTCGTGTGGTTCTCGGCGGAGTAAAATAGAGCCACTCCATTTTTTGTCGTAAAAGGCGTCTAAGGGATCGGACTGTTATCTATCAGACAGTATATATACAGTCAGCTTCGTAAGTCACCAAGTTAACAGTGGAACACTGGAACACTAACTATCAGATCTTATTATGCTTCGCTTTGTATACGGTTGCTGCAATGCTTTATGCTTTTATGCAGTGATTGTTTATTTTCAATTACTTTTAACAATGGAGAGAGGAGTTTTTCAGTGTTAGAGCCATGCTTAGGCACGAATAAACCGGCTCGACCGGTGCGATACCACGGCCTCACAGAAAACCGGTTGTGAAGTAACGCTTGCGTTGCATTTCCCCGAATGAGTGAGGTTTCCGGAGGCCCAATTCCCCCTCCCCCCTTTTCTCTCCCCTCATCTCCTTTCTCCTTTTTCCATCTCCTCATCCCTCCTCTTCTTTCCGCTCCCTGCATCCCCCATCCCTCATCACCCTCAAAGGCGGGCAGCGCACTTGCGACTCTTGAGTTTTTTTCATAAAACACGATTGTTACATTTCAGGTTTAGATGCTGTAGTAACACAACTGCTTGGACAGCTAGAGAATGCGGGTCCTCCGCCATTGCCCCGAGAACATATCGCCTCGCTCCCCAGTGAAGTGGTGACAGAATCACACTCCGCAGCCAACACCTCATGTAGTGTCTGCTGGGAGAACTTCCAACCTGGTGTGTATCGTAACCTTAACCCAATTATTAACAACAATTACTTCCCAAGCATCGAAAATGGATGTTTTTTTTTATCAAATCTTGAAGCTAAGTTCATAATACGCTAAGAAAAAATAATACGAAAAAAAAAATAGTACTTTTAATTCTGAGTTAGCCTGTCCTATAAATATGACAGTGGGGACATGTCATCAGAAATAATAAAAGTAAACAATTATAAGAATATTAGCTGTATTTGAAAATTTGCCCATTAACAGTTTTAAACATAAAGTTATATAAACTTATTTTGTATGGTAAGGTATAAAAGAGTCACTCAGTGTTTTTTCACATTTAGCGCAAAAAGTAAGAGGTTTTTTTTTACAACCTTGTCCCTGGCAACGCCTCTGTTTGTCCCTCTTCGTCATATAGTGACTAATATTGTCAAACCTGACAGGTTGTAAAAGGCGTTCTGATGTACCTGGTGTAGGTTTGCTTGCCTTGCCTTCCGATTTTTTCATCCAAGAATAACAACCCAGAATAATATTTTGAAAGATTACCACAAGTTTTTAAATTATGTTTTGTTTATGTTTTAATTTTTGATATATTTGAAAAGGTCTAAGAATCAGTTTTATATAAATTGGAGTTGGCAAGTTTTTTACGTTATGGTATATAACATCAGAATATGATGCTTCTTTTTGAGGCAACAAAAATGATATTTTGAAAAAATTACATTAAAATTACAGATACACTTTTCGCAGAAGAAAAAAAATATTTTATCAGAAAAACAGTGCAAGAACGTGTAAAAAAAAATGTTGAATATGGTGTCTTAAAAATAGGACAGTGGGGAGGAATGTTTTAACTGATTATTTTTTAACGTTTGTTCAATGCAATAACCACTTAATTCCACTATAATGTTGCAACAACTTTATTTTACTTTACTACTTTCATATTCATAACAAGTTTCATAAGCTATGTTTCACCTGCAGTTCTCATCCTTAAGGAAAGTGAGTGGTAGAGTAGATTATGTTAAAAAACATTCCTTTTATATGAGGTATAAAATTGTTATGAGCCCTTTATGTTGAGGTAAGGCAGGTCAGCGATGGAATATAATGGATATGTATGTTGGTCCAGGCGAGACGGTGTCCCGGCTGGAGTGCGAGCACGTGTTCCACTCGTCGTGCATCACGCCGTGGCTGCAGCTGCACGCCACGTGCCCCATCTGCCGCCGCTCGTTGCTGCCCGAGGACGCCGAGCCCGCGTCCGAGCCGGGGCCGCCTGTCCCGCCGCGCCCTCCGGTCACCAGGCCCGCGCCCGCGCCCGTCACCTCCGCGCAGCCCACTGACTCCTCGCTCTGTAAGTACGACTAATACCACAGCCAGTGTTTCACCGAGTAAGTCCACTCCTGATTTCTCTCCCCTTTTCCCCACTCTCAAATGTGTGTGTGTGTGTCCATGGGGCAGTGGTAGTCCCTTACCATCAGGTGACGGATCATCTGCTCGTTTGCCCCCCCCTATACCATAAAAAAACATAATGCGTTACAGAACTCAAAAGTTCCAATGACAAACTCAAAACTGTAGTGATTTTCTTCATTGCAAATGTGGAATATTTAATGTAAACAGACTACTGTTTACATTTAACATTGAGCTTACTTCTGTTAGTGAGACACTAAATACGTTTTTACAGCACTATATGTGCTGTTAAAGCTATTTAGTATCATTAACAAATGTATTTACAGTATTTGTACCATTATTTAATTTTTAGGTCAAACTATTTCATTTCAAAATTTACTTTAAATTATTAAGGAACTGTAATAATAATAATATGACAAAATCGTCTAAACCTGTAAAATAGTAAACTGTATAAGCTTTAACATTTATTTTTAATGTAAATTATAGTGTATGAGCTATATAAAGTAATTTGAATGAGTATGTCAATGAATATTATTCCAGCATCGTTCTCGCACCTGATGGTGCGGCGGATCACCCGGCCCGGCAGGTCGGCCTGGGAGGTGGGGGCCGTGGGGCCCGTGCGGGCGGCGGGGCCCGGCGGGGGAGTGACGCTGGGCGACTCATCCTCGTCCTCGGCCTCCGTGTCCTCGGCCTCGTCTGGCACGCAAGGCGCGGCCTGGCCCACCGAGCGCGGCAACACCACTTCCACCACGTCCAACTCCTCGTCCAGTCTAAACTCCAACGAGCGTGGCGGCCACTTCAATATGGACATCGACTTCGACTAAGTCTCCTTGATTGACGTGTCTGCCCTCCTGGTACTCTCGGTCGTGTCGTGCGTTCGACTTCGATAATGGTTGTGTGTTGGTCAAGTGTCAAGTGTTAAGTGCCGTTGTCGGCTAGTCAGTTGAGGCATTAGTAGTTTTGTTTGTTTGTGTCAAAATATTCTTCATATTGTAACCCATGAGTACGACCATTGTATGAGATTTATGTAAAAATATATATGATACGGTTACTAAGTTATTTTAGATGAGTAGTGTGAAAGTCGCAGTTGTGTGCCTTTGATTTGGATCGCAGTGTAAGCGACGGTTAGGGAGGGGACACGCTGTTACGTCTGAGCCGTTGCAAGCTCGTCCGGATTTGACTTGTAAGGTGACACATATTTAAAGACCTGGTGAAGTTTAGAGTAAATTATTTTGCTAATGTAAACGAGGTGTTGTGTGCAAATAGTTAATAAATATCATCCTTGATTGTGTACAAATTTTTCAAGTGGGTAACTAAACACTTATTACACAATATTCTCAAAGCATTGAGTTTTGTTTTGTAAATTTTGTAAATATGCATGTAAGTTTAAGAAAATTGCTATAAGCTGTAGTATACTCAATACTCAGATATATAGCCGAATATATATTTCGCCAAATAAAGTGATTTTAAATTGGTTTTATTAAAAGTATCCTTAAATGAATATTGCTGGAAGCAATATGATACATAATTTATGTTCTTGATGATGTAACTTATATTGTATATAGGGAATGCGTTTAAAACTTATTGTCTCTTTTTTCGATAATCAGTTTTGTTTATATAAACTAATTTTATAAGTCCCACTTTATATGGGACCCATACTTGTTTAGTGAAACAATAAATATACGTGCAAAAGCTAACAGTTTTATAAATGCATATAGTTTAGTTATTATTGCTATGGTTTCATAGCATTACAGAATGGTGGTCTAACTGCCTCAACCATGGTCCCCCGGAAATCCTAATCCAGCTGTTAAGGTAGCTGACTAGGTACTAGGTCCTCTAGTTTATATGGTCTAATAGATTGGTCGAAGGAGTCTGACTACCATCCTGTACTAACCTCCATAGTGTGGTGGTGTCTATGGGAGTATAATAACACTTGTACAATGCAATATGTTCAAGAAACGTAGTTTGCACAATTTGGGAGGTATTTAAATGATCACAATTTTAACAGAAATATAGTTTAAATGAGAATCAATATGTGATGTTAGTAAATTATTATACAATCCTTCAAATATATATGACGAGTTGTTTTATGTAAATGTGATGGTAGCATGCATTTTCTTATAAATATGGCTTATATTAACTTTTGATTCTACTTTGGAGAATGAAATTTATTGCTCTACTAGGATGGAATTTACATTATGGAAGTAATTGAGGACATGTTTAACTGGGGTCCAGTTAGCGGCCTAAGGTGACTATGCAGTATATATGTCTATATAGAATTTAACAAGTATATATTCATTATTTCTAATGTCTTCTTTAATTATATGTATTTTTCTTTCTGGCAATATTGAACCTATATTTTAAGAAGACACACATTATATAAATGCTTAAACCAACAATGTAACAAGACAGCACTAGTGAGATGTAAATTACTTGAGTTCGTGACAAATGTGACTGTTGACTATTATTGTTTACTACGTATCATTGTATGAAATATAAGTGGTTTGTGAGCGAATGAGTAAATTATTATTTTCTTAATAAATTCCTTTGGACTGAGAGCTGTATCTTCTGTTTGTATTTTGCTCGGCACCATAAGTATGTGCGCTTGGCCGCTTACCCACATATAACACATTTTCAAGATTTCGTTTTATAATTCATTAAGAAATTTCTTGGAACCTTAGTGTGAAAGGGTTTTTATTAGATGAGTACAAATTAAGAAAAATATTTTGAGTTATCATATGAAATGGTATATATAATATACATAGAAAATGAAGATGTTGGATCCCAACTGAGGTTGCTTATATTTAATTGTCTATGCTTAAAATTATGCTATGTAAGGTTTAAACCCGTTACTATGTGTGGCAATAAGCTCTCTAAGGCTTGCTCTGTGTCCTTTGCATAACAATGAAATAAATGATAGTAAGACGAGAGCGTAAAAGATTATATCATAGTAGCTTCATATAGTAGGAAAGTGCAAACTTTTCAATACACTATCGCTAACTTTGAATTTTATTCGATAACTCGAAATAGTTTCTTAGACTATTTGATAGATCTAACATGTCTGTAAACTGGGCCATTGCTTCTAGAATAGAAGTGAAGTGTTGGAGTATGTGAAGAGAGAGTGGGTGACCGAGATGGTGATTAAAACAACTAATGTTTACCTAGATTACGGATGGTACGGTAAGTGTCATTAGTCATTATAATTAAGTTAACAGTTAGACAATGTTCACTCAACGCCTATATCACCTAAGGGGTAGGCAGACGGGTCTTTAACGCCATCTTATTGCCAACCATAATTTAATCCCCATTACGTAATAGGGGCTGGCCGTGATCCGGGCACTGTATGACTATATATACTGTCGGATAGATAACAGTCTGATCCCCTAGTCGTTTTATACGACATCAGCAGAAGGAGTTGGGGTGACCCTATTCTACTTCACAGAGGATCACACGGCATATGTAAGTAGGTTCATATATTATATGTTTAATCTTGTTTTATATGATGTAATGGTGTCAATCTCTTGCCTATATTGTTAGAATCAGCCTATGCCCCAAAAATAGTGTAACAGTATTGTCATTTATTAGTATTTTTATGAACGTTTTTATTTATGTTTTATATAGTTGTAGGCACATGCTGAACACAAAGGAGAAGAAGAAGAATGTTAAAAAACGCTACATTTCTCAAGAATCCCAACAATTAAGTAAAATCATAATCTTAAGAGATCCCTTTCATGTCATGTTGGTTAAACATACAAAGTGTTTTATCTCAAATAGCAAGTTATGCAATTATGACCTTTGTAGGTTATGGAGATAAGCTGTTATTGAGGCTAAATTAAGTTTTTCAAATAAGTTCTCATATTCATTATAGTAATCATAAATTTTATTCGAGCCACTTCGTTAAGGACATAATATAGCTCTTATTTTAAATGGAGATTTGCAGCCCGTCAAACTGATTGCCATAACATATACGAGTAAATATACAGGTGAATTTGAAAATCGTGTAAGAAATTTGTGAATAGCGGCAATCGAACTTATAGATTCCAATATTATTTAGCTCTTTTTAACCCCCGACGCAAAAAGATTGGTGTTATAAGTTTTACGGATCTGTCTTGTGTATCTGTGCGTCTGTCTGTGGCAAATGTAGCTCTTAAACGAATGGACCAATTTTTATGTAGTTTTTTTTGTTTGAAAGCTGACGCAATCGAGTGTTCCTAGCTATGTTTAAAAATGTTTGCTCAAGTTTCGTAATCGTTAGAGGTTTTTAAATTTGAAGAAATATTTTTATTATCCCATTATCTACCCTTTACAGTGTTTTGCTGGGTTTGTAACACGCTAGATGACTGACAAGTCAAGCGTACGCATTCAAATAGTCCCGCAATTACTTTGTTACAAAGTCCATGGACCTCAATCTTCGTAGGTACTCGCCTACAACTTTTACAGAAGAACCCTTGCTTCGTTTTACTAATCCTTGAGCCTTCTATTTAATTGTACTAAATAATTTCAAGTAAAAAATATACAAAACAACATTACGCAGGTGAATGAAGATTAAGTTCTTTGAATTTTTAACAATGAAGTCATGTCTTTTGAGTCTCGACATATTCATACTTCAATCAAAGTCGTGTCTCAACAATTGACATATTTTTTCTTTCTAAAGCTCAGACAATGAATTTAATTTCGTTTATTCTTCGAGATGGTCTTTTCGGCTATAAAATTGAGGGAAGTTTTGGAAAGTTCGATGTCTGCAGGTATCCACAGGTAGATTAAATATAATGAAAGTGGCAGATGCGTGGCCACGTGCGCGTGAGTGTGTGAGCGGGTGCGGAGTGGCCGTCGCGTCGCCGCCTCAATGATTTATTTGTATTAAATTACTGCTCCCTTAGGGCTATGCTTAGGTTAAGTGGCATAATTTATCGAAATATCATTATGTTGTTTATGTTGGTAGATGATAAAGTAACAACTTCAACGTGATTGTCTGTGATAGGTACTTTACTTTTAATATACTCTAAAACTTTATTTCAATTGGCATCTAGGAGAAGTTGCCCACCTCTGAGCTGAGTAAGTAGTAAGATAATTTACTTACGTCATACACCTGAGAAGAAAGTACACATGTATAGCGGTATAAAAGAAACTCGTCATGAATCGTGGAGCATTGAAATATTTTATGTATTGTTATTGATTTTCAGTACTTAATGGAATACTGAGTTTCGCATTTAAATTCATTTATTTCTAAGGTTGTTTCTGAACAAAATCGGTCCTGTGCAAGTAACTTTAATATCAGTAGACGTTGTACTTATAATAAACGAGTAGATCATTCGGATTGTGGATCAGGCAATCCTCCGTTAGTGCTTCCATCGGGTGAGTTTAAGGGTTTAATTGTTAACTGTTATCCGATTATTTTGTCAGATCAATAGTGCAGAGTTCGATTTGTTAGTAGCAATTTTGGCGTATTCTTTAGTGTTGTAAATGTTATATAATTATGATTGATTTAGTTATAGTAGGTAGGCAGGTAGGGACGTGGTTTTTCTTATGGTAAGTAGTTACCAGGATACCATGAGTTGGTAGGGATAAGGTTGACAACGCGTATTTAATTGACATACAACTAGTTACTAAAACGTTTGTATTTGTATGCTAACCAACAAACGACTACCATCAAACGAGTTAAAGTAAGTTTAACACAGTAATAATATCGATCCCCTGACAACTGAAGTCTTGGTAATGTCTCGGTCCAGGTATGAATATTTTTTATTTCTCAATAACAACTGTTATTAAACAGCGTAAAAGGTGCCATAACATACGAAGTATATACTTTATTGGCGCATATGTTTAATTTAAAACCTCAATATCACGCGAGCGTCGGCGTCGCCGGTCACGACAAAACGATACAAAACCCGTGTGTCGGTGGAGTAAACAAAACGAACTGGCGCGCGGGCGCAATGCAATTATTACAAAGGTGCGTGAGCAGCTGACACACTGCACCTGCCACCATCTTTAACATTTCTTTAAGTTTTTTTTCGCCATCGGAGTTATTGGCCTATTTTTTATGGTGCAAGCTGTCCCGGCAGCTGACGCCCGCATCGTTTGTGTTGCTTATAAAGGCTTTGTTGGTCCGTTGACTGGCACCACGGTCATGCCAGATCGGGGATTTCTTGAGGCGATATCTAGGATAATAAGGATAATGCCAGCTGCTCAGATTGAAAGGTTTGAGACAGCTGTGGGTGCTTCCACGTGGATATCTTTAAGTTTTTTGTCTGTTCTTTATTTATTTTTATTACGTCTACGAAGTTTTTTTGTCGTCGGTTATTTCTGTTATTACGACGACAAGCAAAGTGTGATAAATTCGAATCAAAGTATCCATTTATTCAAAAAGCTCTCCCTTGCAAATACACGCTGCAAAAGTTTGATGATATATATTTTCTAATGTTAAAAATCTCGTAATTTGTAAAGGAATCACGCATTAGGAATGATTCCTGTGTCGCGGGGTACTTTACTTACATTCATATAACGGATACAAATTACACCCAGCCCCGGGCAACTAATTGTGGATCACACATTCGACGAAGTTCCGTGTGGGAATCGAACCCACGACCTCCGGCTCAGCAGTCAGGGTCACTAACCATTAGATTTCTTAAGTAGGTAATATTTTTTAGTGTATTTTTATTACGTTTTATTTGCAATCAAATATATCCATGCAAATGAAGAAACTAAAACTAATTAACTAGGCATATCTTTGTGATCTAAAGTGATTGTTTTTTACTTTATTTAATTATCATACTGCTGGGGTAGGCAGGGATTTCCCTGCCTACCCCAGCAGTATGATAATAATAAAAAATAATATGAATATAATAAATAAAATAAATAATAATAAATAAAAAAATCGGTTTAGAGGTTTTAGCGAGATTAAGATCAAATTTGGTATCGAGATCGCTTGTATCATCAGCTGCACGTTTCCGCCATCGTCCTACGCGACAAAATATCCACCCCACCACCTGGACGATTGGCACTCCACCACTGTGCGCTTGTCCAGAAGCTTTTTGCCTCGCAAAACCAGCCTATGGAACAAATTGTCGCCTGCCCTATTTCCGAACCGATACGACCTTCAAACCTTCAAGAAAAGAGCGTACTCCTACCTAAAAGGCCGGCAACGCACTTGTAAAAGCTTTTATTATTATTGTCCTTAGTTAGTTACCTTACACCTGAGCAACTAATTAACTAATTGTATCTCATAACTAGTAGACACGTCGCTATCCTCTTTCTGCCGTATAAAGAATGACTACATCAATACTTGCATTATCCATAGCTATACGCATACCTGCGATCATTCTAGAAGGGCCAAAGCGTTCGAATGTGAGTCAGTAGGGGTGTACGACCTACATATGTACCTTGCAGTAAGTCTGACAAGAGCGTATGTTGCAGTTGAGACTAGGAATCGGTGAAAAGTAATAGAACTTAAAAGTATTGAAGAAAAAACAAATAAAATGTGACTTGACAGAAAAGGCTGGTCAAAAGTAATTTTGCCCAAAAATCATTGGTCAAAAGTGATTTTGAACAAAAATCTTTGTATTGTGGAGTTGTTTTTTTTTAAACAAAAAAGTTTTGTTCAAAAAAAACAACTCCGCATTAGGAATAATTCGTGTGTCGCGGGAGGCTTTACAGACATTCCATCAATAGACACAAAGAACACATAGAGTCGGTACTACTATTTGTAGATCATACAAATTGACTATTGTCGAGAGCTTGTGGTTAAAAGTATTTTTGAGTGAACTTTTTAGTCAAGAGAACTTTGAGCCGGTTAAAAGTTTTGTATGCAACGTATAGCGTGTGTATGCCGACTGTTGACTTGTCCAGCTGCGTTATTATATGGCTGATGCACTAACTGTGGAGCACAAAGCTCACCTGCTATATATGTATTCTATAATTATTTTAAGACAAACGTGTTTTGCGTACAATGGAAAGTGGAAAAGGAAATTACATATAGTATATAATTACATCGAATATAGTGTTTCTTCGTATTGTTTCGTTTTTTATTGCATATCCGATATTCTGTTGAACCCATTTATGCATATATTTCATTGTAATGTTTGGATGACTTATTGGAAGCTGATCTAATGGATTATGGTAAGATAATGCGCACACATAATTTATATTATATAGCAAGTGGTCCTGTTACAGTTGCGTCTCAAGCACGGGAAGCACAAGACATACTGGTACGCGACCCTGGCTTCTGCGAGCTTCTGTAGTCCGAGTCCCATTTCCTTATACTATATCTAAGGTCTTGTTCCTACATTTTTCTTTCTACAAATCTCCTTTCCCTTCTTAAAACGATTACATTCTGAAGGAGGGTTTGCGGCCTTAAAAGTAACGTGTAAAAAAACTGTACCACAAATAACGCATGGCGTAGCGGTAACCTCAAATTGTTGTTCTGAGTCTGGGTGTTCTTTGTGTCCGTTATTTGAGTGTTTGTAAAGTCCCCCGCGACAGGAATTAATCCTAGTGCGGGAGTTGTCTTTTTAAAGAAAAAAATATACATGTATATATAGAAAGATGATAGGTAGATGTTATTCTACAGGGACATAGACATAGATCCTTGAAGTGTACACACATATACTCTGGCCTATATCCCCGAAGGGATAGGCCTATTAAGCGCATAAACTTTGGCCCCTTAAATTTACACCCACTTAATACTGAACAAGCCTATTGCCGTCTCTGGGGCACAGACTGTATATATATGATAGATGTCTGATAGATAACAGTCCAGTCTTTTTCTTAATCGCCTTTTCTACACCCACGATATGAGATTAGATGAGAAGATGAGATGTACTTAAAGTGTGTATTAACGTAAATGTGAAATCTCTAAATCACTAAAATTAATCTTTAGTTATTGTTTGTTGCTTGTCTCGTGTTTTGAAAGGTAGTAGACAAATAGAACAGAGATAATAACATTACTGCATATAAAACTGCACCGAACATCTAATAACTCTTTAGTTTGTTGTTGATTGCGTTGGAGTTTTGATTTTGTTGTTGCATACATTTATATGCTTTCGCCTCGGAAAATAAAATAAAAGTCTGCGAGTACATCGCATGCCGAGCACCTCTCGAATAAAGTCCGCGACAGACGGTATGTTAGAATATAATGCTTGATTTTAATGAGTTTGGTAGAGAAATAAAAATACATTCATACTTCATTCGTTGTCAACACATTATCGAATGCAGAACCAGTTCTTGGGTTGGTATTGAGTATTTATAAATTGTATACTTTTCCGTGATACGGGGCATCGAACCTAGAACTTGTCTGAGGATTCTGAGCTACACCTTTGAAGTCACAACGCAGTAACTCTAATAAAAAAAAGCACGATCTAAAATAGGGTAAAAAATTTCAACAATACGACGGCGACGTATGTCGTCTCTATTTTTTTTTTTTAAAAAGAACTCCCGCAGTAGGAATAATTCCTGTGTCGAGGGGGACTTTACAAACATTCAAACAACGGACATAAAGAACACGCAGACTCAGAACAACAATTTGAGGATTACACAAAGTGTTGTCCCGTGCGGGGATCGAACCCACAACACTCGGCGCGGCAGCGTATTGGCAAAGTGACCACTTAAACCGCTACGCTATTCGTGCAGTCAAATTAATTTGTATATATATTTATTTGTATATATAGTAATATATATTATAATTTAGTGATGCCTGATAATGAAATGTGTATGTGAAAAATTAGAAAAACTACAAAGACGCTAAGCAAAATAGTTGCTTCTTCGGTGTCCTATTTATATAATTTTCACGCATTCCAATCCTACAGGTTTACCGTATCAGTTACCCCATGGATCGATGGTGAACACCGTCAGAGAAAACAGCCCTCGTCAAAACTAGGTCATGTGCCCCTATAATGCGCACCCTCGCTACCAGGAGACGAGGATCAACCAAGAGGTGATACAAATGTAATGGAATACTCAGATAAGACTACATAATAACTAAACGAATTCATTTTAAGAATAGAACCTTATTATTAATATCAATGTTATTCCGGTATTATTATTGTTTAGTTTTTTTAGTTAGCGTTAGGAAGGCAGGTTGATCATAACATATGTAGATTTCTATTAATTTGATTTACTTGAAGTATGTAGGTAAGTCATGTCACTCAACAATTAAAGCCAAGTTTTCTATTAATGTTGTACCTACTGTTCATGCATAATGTCGCGTTTTTACCATTATATCGGAGATTGCACGTGTACTCGTGAAGCGTATGCGTACATAATATCTTAGTGTGCGTGAGAAACAGTACCGTTGGCAGAAACATATGTTAAAAATATATTTATAATCGTTGGGCGATGCAATTCATGCAATATCATATATTTATGAGTCTTCGTGAGAGAACATACCTATATATAATACGAACAGTTAAGTATTTAAGTTATGAACACGCACCAGTTTCTTTTTAGAAAAGTATATTTTTGTTTTCAATTAATAAAAAAATCTCGCAATCAACTTGGTGTTCTTTTTAACAGACTTCAAAAAAGGAGGAGGGTCTATGTTTGTTAAGCGATTTCACCGCTAATTGTAGATCGATTTTTTAAATTATTTTTTATTTGAATGAGAAGGAAAACTACGAATTACTTTTTCTTTGTTTTTTAAAAACAACTGCCCGCATTAGGAATAATTCTCATGAATTATTCCTAATGCGAGGCTAATTCCTGTATCAACAGACACAAAGAACACCAGACTCGGGACAACTATTTGTAGATCACACAACTTTTTGTCCCGTATGGGAATCGAACCCACGACCTCCGGTTCAGCAGTCAGAGTCACACAACCAAGTAGTGTAGACAACAGGTCCGTCCACTAAAAAATAACTATTTAAACTGCAGTTATCTAATTTTTTTTTGTAGTCCTTACCCTTCTCTGTTTGTCATAGGATTTTGTTTTTGGACACAAATAAAATCAATTTCATAAAAAACGAATACGCTATTTAGGTTAAGTTTCCAGTTACCATGCATAGTTTATTCCTTTTCTGTTAAATTTTCAAACGTACAAGTGTTTTCGCTTTGATCTTTTATCGATCTGATCGCTTGATGGGTATTTTATTATATGTTTTATTAATTTCGATTAATACGATTACAAAATATAACACGAAATAAAACATTTCAAATCTGCGGTATAAACGTTTAATCAGGACGGTACATTCAACTGTTGAATACACTCCGCTGAGTAAGCTTTAACCGTGAGCACGCTTAGGCATGGATGGGCCGGCTCGAGCGGAGTAATAGCACGGCCTCACAGAAGACCAGTAGACAAACAATGCTTGTATTTTTGAGGGTAGAGTGATAGTACCGGATACCAAACTCCGATCCTCTTCTTTCACCTCTCTTAAAATTATTGAATTATATTGTATTTAATTTAGTTAATAATAAACACAGGAGAAGTAATGTTATACCATTTAGAAACGAAGGTTCTAGGTGCAGTAGAAAAGCAGCCCTATACGACCAATGGAAAGAGACCGTCTCTTCCCGTTGGTCGTAAAAGGCAAGTAAGGGATTGGTCTGTTCTCTTTCAGACAATATATGCCTATTCGCGGTGTGTTCACAGTTCGCTGTTGACGGCAATAGGCTTGTCCCCTATTTCGTTAGTGGGACTAAATTATGGTTGGGGAAATGTGGGCGTTAGATAAGTGTGTGCCTATAATAATATTATTTATATATTTTTGTAAATAATTATATTTTTATTAATATTTTTGATAATTGTAAACGTGAAGTAGCAGACGTTTGATCACATAATACTTTCATTTCATGGCAAAATATTATATATCTTATTTTGTCAACCGACTTCAAAAAAGGAGGAGGGTCGCAATTCGACTGTATTGTATTTTTGTTTTTTTTTTTCATGTTTTTTAATGTTTTAGAAAGAAGTTCCTTAGGGGGCGTTGCAGAGGGGTACCCTAGCCGGCAAAAAACGTCCGTAACGTTAAAAAAAAGTGTGAGATTTTTTTGTATAGTCTATGTATGATGACTATACAGTGTCTAATGTATAGTCTACGGGATGACTGTTATTATTATTGCAGTTTGTTATTACTATTCATGTAAGTAGCTGTTTCTTTGTATATTATTATTGTATAATTTTATAAATCATTGTAAATAAAATAAAGGTGTTAATATAATTTTGTAAAGTAGTTTTATTGATTTTTCTTCTAGAAACTTCGTTCCTATCTGGTGTCCCACGACATCACACATCTTTTTTTATGTTACCCCAGAACTTTCGACAGGGTCGAAGGAAAAATAGGTCCTATTTTGATGTTTTTTTTTTTATTTCAAAGCTGGCGCTTCCCGTGTGGTCACATTTCAAATTGGTGCAGATCTGACAGTGGCATCCATGAGAAAACCATATAAGTCTTAAATTTTATGATAGACGCATTGAAGTCGGTTGTCTACTTTTTTAAAGTGAATTATTACGTGTGTGGTATTCGCGTCTTATACGGCTCTGTTAACAATATGTGACATAAAACAACGAAGGAATTATCATAAGACATAATTTACATCAAATTTCGAGACGGTATAGTATATAGCTATATAAATATATATAAACTTTTATTACCACTTTAGTAACTGTACCTACATATGTATATGTGTATATTATTATGTCAAGAGCTGTTTAGTCTTTAGCAGCCCCAATAAAAAATATTTTTATATTTTTTCCTATAATTTTTATTGATAAGAATCTTTCGAAGACATCTAACAATATTATAGAAAAGAAATTAGCTAAATTGGTGAAGTACTTTTAGAGTATTGGGCTTAGCAACATGTTCAACAATTTATTTTTGTTTACATACATAATAAATTTTATAGACTTTACAGGTGAGTCCAGAATTAAGTGTTTAATTGTATTATGCCCGTTTCATGGTGCCCTGGTTGCTAAGCGGGGTCACGGAGGGTTGTAATGGGGTCGAGGACTCGAGCGCACCCCTACGGCACGATATAGTGGACTACAAAATAATCATTATAATGATTTTAGTCACTTAGCGTTTTAATAGGAATTTTCATTTTAGATAGGACGAATAATTTGATGTCTTGACTAGTATTAAGATTAAATGTCTTAAAAAACTTAACGTACGTAAGATCACGCCTTCGTCCTATCGGGGTAGGCAGAGATATTTTCAATTTTTTAGCTTAAGGAGTGATATGTTTAAAGAACTTTTAATATCATAAATAGAAAGTGACTTACATGACAACAGTAAAAATATGATTAGTGATAAAAGAGTCGACCCTATACAATCCAATAATAATATTTTTACTTCGACTCACCTAACGCAGGCTATCTCAGGATGGGGGGCGTAAGGCCCCCATATTCCAAAGTGTGGTCACCTGCTAGCTTGCAGGTGGCCAAGGTCTGCTGGGGTTCCCAGATGTTTCCTTCTGAGGGTATCCCGGGTCCCTAGCAATAGACGCTCTCATGACGGAGCACCGTGTGGTTTTAGTCGGTTCGAGTCCGACATACTACCTCACCGTCAGCTCTGGTGAGGTGATGACCCGTGGGGGTTTCCACACGAAAAAAAAAAAGGCTATCTCAGGATGTACATGTACTATGTATTCGTAGATATGTTTCATAAAATATGATGTCCTAGCTTAGTGTTAAATAGGTACGTATCTTTTCACATTTCTTATTTCAGAGGGTAGGTTATTGTAAAGGTGTGCAAGCAAATAAAATACTTTTTATACCATTATTAACAACAAATATACTTCTAATACTGCGTTTATTAATTTGCATTTTTTTAAACGACTTCAAAAAGGAGTAGGTTCTGTATTCCACTGCATGTATCTTTTTTTATATATGTTAAGCGATTACTCGGCTAATTATCGACCGATCTTCAAACCTTTATTTATTCGAAAGAGTATATACATATGTTCATGCTTTGGTCCCATTGTAACCAAGTCAGGATATAATCATGGGATAACACGGAAATTACTGAAAAGTGTTTAATTTCACGTTTTTTACCTTTTAAAGTATTGCTCAATGGAATGGGAAAGGCTCATTGAGGCAGTTCTACTTTTATTAAAAGTCAATTATTAATAAAAACTTGGTATGGATGACGCTATTGCTTTAATTTAATTAATCGCAAATTTTATAAACATGCATAGACTTGATATTGAGTTTAATAATGTTAACAAAAAAAAAAATATAACTGGCTGTTATTAAAAATGTCGGGTTTGAGCCTAGTCGTCACTAATGCTGGTTGTAGATGTCGTAGGTATACTCTTCGCACATGTTCAAAGGTCTGTCTTGTTTGCAACTTTATTCACATACTAGTCGACATTTGTTTGACTATTTATTGCATTTTTTTACGATGGGGAGGGGGACAGACGAACAGCGGGTCACCTGACAGTAAGTGACAACCTCCGCCCATGGACACCTGCAACTCCATAGTCGAAACTAAACCGCTAACCGTCGTTCGCTAACCGTCTTTGAGGGTGATGAGGGGGGAGGGGGTGATGATGGAAAGGGAAGAGAAGGATAGTTGGAGTTAGGCCTCCTCTTCAATCAGTCACCCGGTAATACAATGCAAGCGTTTTATGTTTACCGGTTTCTTGTAGGGCCGTGGTATTAACCCGGTCTAGTTAGCCCATTAGTGCCTAAGTACGGCTCTTCCACGGTTTGAAATATTTATTTGGTTTCAAAATTATATATTCATAAAAATTATTAAGTGCCTTTCACAATATGTCAGCAGATATGATCAGAGGTAGCCCAAATATTTCAATGAATAACAATATTGTTCACTCAAAACACTAGTACTTCTTCTATATAAAACAACTAACTGTGCCCCGCGGTTTAAGAAGTGTTTAATTTAATTATAGAAATATGTATGTATGTGTTTCAACAAAGTAACTCTGCTTTCTAATATAATATAATACTATCTAATATAACACTTAACTAAAATTAACTTGTAATATTATCCATCTTATTGCCGTCAATCCGGCACTTCATGACTGTATTTATACTCTCTGACAGATATAGAAAGATATATAACATTCGTATTCCTTTTTTAATCAATATAAGTATATGTTGTGGTTAACGAGGCACAGTAATACTACCTGGGACTTGCCGGACATGCTCCGCATTTTCTTGAGTCATTGCTGTTGATGCTGTCGTTTTTTTGGTAACGCTAAGGTCAAGGATGATTCTCGGATGTTTCTGATTATAGCGTGTGAATGCACGAATGGTTTTGTGGTTTAAGTTGCTAGTACGTTGAGTGTCTCTCTCGGTGGAGTAGAATAGAGCTACTCTATCTCTTCGACGAAGGGCGATTAAGGGATCGGACTGTTATCTATCAGACAGTATGTATACAGTCATACAGCGCCCGGTTGACGGCAATAGGCTGGCCCCCTATTACGTTAGTGAAACTAAATTTTAATAGGCTAGATGTGGATGTACCTCTGCCTACCCCTTAGGTGACACTTGCGTGAGTGTATGTATATATGTATGTACATTGAGTGCCTTCAACAATTTTTTTGTTATTATTTTGTATTGGTTGTATATATATTTGTATTTTGTACCCGGTAAGAGGAGAGAAGTGTCAGCGCCATTTATACATTTTTAGATATGAACAAGAATTACTTTCTTTTAGAGTTGATTAATTTTTAGTTATTTTTAATTGGATGAAGACCAAAAATGTATTTTTTCGCAATTGCCTTTACGGAACAAGTTACTAATTGTTTTCATTAAAAGTAACATATGTCCTTTTCCAGGGTTCGAAGTATACATAATTTATTGACAGACAGAGGGATAAAGTTGTTACACTGTAAAATATTAGTAAACATTATTTAATTTTAATTTCTCAGTCCACTGTAAAGTAATGAACAGTACAGACATGGGTTCACATATTTAGGCATCTCAATTAATGAATGAATGAATGAAATAGTGTTAAGTATGTTATCCAACCGATATTGAAACACTCAAGTACATCAACAAAGATATTTGAAAGTAAGCTTGTTGGACATTCTTGCAGCTGCTATCCCAGCACATTGCGCTTTTATACGCAACAAGTAGCTTAAGTGAAGCCTTAATTATAAAACTTGTTCATATAACAGTAAAACAGAGACATTTATAGTGTATGTGTCCAAAGAAGTATAATAATATTGAGACAATTATCAGGTTTGGTAACCCAACGCATCCTTGGACGGCACCGTGTCAACAAACCTCTGTACTTGTTATTGTGTTTTGGTTTTATTATTGTAACTATTTATATCTCTTATTTTTACTTCATCACCCTTATGGGTATATAGAATGAAGTTCTGTCGTTTGTGACCTTTATGAATGAACTATTTTTTATTACCTTTTCTCGGTTTAAATAAATATATAGCTACCCGTTGCTTTGCTCTCGCAATATGGTGATAAAAATAGCCTGTGTCCGCCTCGAAGGTCCCAAAAATACCAAACTACATAAAATCGGTTTAGCCGTGAAACGGTAACATTAATTCTTCTGGCATTCTTCTCTTTTCACTGCCAGGCGGAATAGATGTTCGACGTAAGATAGAGTAATTGCAGAGTTACGTTTACATTTATAATATTAGTATAGATATTAGTATACTATCTTCCGCCTTCGGTTACACCTGAGTGGTGCATATAAGTACACCTCAATCATGTGTTAAATATGTATAGATATGACTTTGCCTAGGTTTTGAAGTATTACCTTGCCAAATTTTAATAACATCGACAGGTAATTGGGTAGATGGCTGTGCTTAAATTAAATTATTTCACTAAGTCGGGCAAAAAGAGCACTAAAAATAGTCTACAATAGAGAATTTGAACAATTTCGTTTTATCAATTGAAGCTCTGAAACCATCTAGCCTTATTGGTTAGACATAAATCTGTTTTGGTTTAATTAAAATCGGGCGAGTCGTTTAGACATGATTAAATTTCAATTTTCACTGTAATGTTTCACTTATTCATTGCTAACGAATATTTCCTATGTTAAATCACAATAACCAGGCCAGTTTGTAACATCAATATTTTTACAGATTTTTTTTCCAACAGCGGGCATCGTCGGCCGCACTAAAAATATAATATCTCCGAAAGGATATTACGTATATATGTATATCGTTTGACACTATATTTTGTTTTTAATAGAATGTACTTTCAAGTAAAAATTTAAAATTGGTAGTATTGTCATCTTTAATGTAATTATTTAAATTTATTTGAATCAGGACGTCCCGACTGTGTATTTCATACAAAAATGTACCAAACCTACCGTTTTGATTTTTCCTAAAACTATGCTGATTTGACTTGACAGTCATCTAGTCTATTAGCTACTTTTACTCTTTCGCATTTACAAAATTGTTATTGAGAAAGTGCATCGTGCAATGCGTGCGAAACAATTTTTAAATTATTATTTAATCATAGTATATAATATAGTAGAAATATGTATACAGCATTATAAGCAAGCATAGCTTACTAATAGTCGTTAATATATTTTAACCACCGGTGAAAAAGTCTTGAATTTATCGATGAAGAATGTTGATATTCTAAGATGTATCTGTTCAGATATCGCAGCAGAGAAAAGCTTTTAAACAACTTCTCAAATGATTTTTTCTTGTTATATGCCAGACGAAATAATGCATGACATTTATGCCAGTCAACATTCATACACTCACGTCTCTATCCCCGGTGATTAGGCAGAGGCGTCAAAGGCTCACTTTTAGCCAACAACTATTTAGTTCCACGTAATACCCGCAAGCCTATTGCCGGAATCCGGGCACTGCAGGACTGTATATATACCGTCTGATATTTAACAGTCCGATTAAATATCAGACGTCGCCTTTAACGACACCACCGGGAAGAGAGGGGATAACTTGTTTATACTCCACCCCATACGGCATACTTTAATATAAGAAGCCAAATAAACATAATCAATGTATGGGCAGCGGTAGGTATCGTTTTATATAGTAAACATATTAAGTAGTTTCATTAAAATTCACAGGAGTGGTGCTCTGTAACTTTTGCAAAAAAAAAAAATACTATGACGATAAAAACTAGATGATGAGATATAACGATCGACGAAACTCAGTGGTGTACATCAGCTGAGGATGGTGAATGTAGATGATAATAACATGAGTTTCATAGCGTTTTCTTCTAGTTTATATTCTATAATATACAAATAGCCGTTTATGGGTTAGGTTAGGTTAGGTTAGGTTGGGGTGCTGGCTAGAAAACCTCCACGTGGTGCATCCTGGGCAACGTCGGCGACGACGCCGCCACCTCTGTTTTTGAGGAGGGCGTCGTCGCCAACGGCTAATCTTCTGGCTAAAAGAGGTGCCACCTTTCTTCGGCCACTCGGTCGAGGCCTGGCCCAACAGAGCGGGCTTGTATGCCGATCACTCTGTTGGCTCTTCGCTCCTCGGAGCTGTGAGGAAGGAAACCTCAATAAAAAATCACCAAAGTGGGACCCTTCACGGGTCGGTGTTTCTCCACTGTCTACAGTGGAGAAAGAGGACGGGCTCGGCGTGCACTTGCACTGCCACCGAGCTGGCATTTGGAGATTTGTCTCGATGCCACCGTCGGCATATCGTAATCCCGAAAGGAGCGTCGTGGTTAAGTCTCGCGGCTCTGATCGGGGGCGAGGGTCTTGGCTTAATCGCCCGGACCGCGAGGGAGAATACCTCTATAAAAAATTACCCCGAATCCTGTGTTCTGGTGCGTGACCATGGGATGCATGGCTGATGGGTGGTTCAGTCGCAAGCGCACTCCCAGCCGGGGCAACTGCGGACCCCTCGGTTGGGCATAAATTTTCGCTTGCCCGGGTATTGGAGGATCTCTGCCCGGGTTGACCTTTATTTCTCCCCCACTCGTGGGTCAATTATGAATTTGTCAAATATAACAAAAAAAAAAACAACAAAGTAGAGGAAATAAAGACGGAGAAAGAAGTCAGAACGGGAAGGAATACGAGGTTAGCGGCAGAAACCTCGTCGACTGTGGAAGAAGTCGCCCGATTGCAGACTCGATCGAAGGAGCTCCCAGAGGTTAATCTGGCTCCTGGGAGCAAAAGAATGTCAGAAAGAGTGCGTTCCAGAGCTGCTAGTGCGACAGCTGACTCAGCCGAAGAAATGGAGCTCGAGTACCACGACACGCGCAAGCGAGGACGCTCCAGGGACGGGGATGGTGACATGTCTCAAGACATGTTGCCACCGAAAGTGGCTAGCAAACGCGGGAGGTCGCGCACGCCAATCTCGGCAAAATCTGGTTCCGCCTTCTCCAGAGTCGGAGTTCACTCCAGCACTAGAGCGGAGGGTGAAACTGTAGCGGAGGAAGAGATTGCGGATCTCCTGCTGAAGATCCAGGGTCCGGTCGAAGAGGGTTCTGTCCCTCGGACATCGACAACCATGCAGGAGAGAGCGAATGCGCGGTGGCCATCATCCACAAAGTGGCCACCAAGTCCACAAACCTTAAGGGCTGTTTTGTGAAGGCCCTTAAGGACTCTTCCTCCGCTATCTCGGGGGTAGTGGACACCCTTATTGGAGACGTGGCGCGCCTCCAGGTGGCAAATGGCCACCTGACGAAGCAGGTGGCTGAGCTCAGCGCCCAGTTTGCCCAATTCAGGGCCCAGGCAGGCCGTCCTGGGCAACACAGTCCGGTTATGCAACATATTGCTCCCCCCTCGTCAGCCCCTGAAATGCCCGAGGAGACGGATTCCCACCTGCGTCGTGTCATTGACGCAGTGTGGAGAATGATGGACGGACGTCTTGCGGACTTGGAGTCAAGGCTGCCTCCGGCGCCCATCGTCCGGCCACCACTCGCCTCGGATAAGCCAAAGGCCTCAGTTTCAACCCTAACGTCGCTCCCCGTTTCGGGTGGTCGGGTCTCTTATGCTGCAGCGGCGTCGATGACAGCCCTTGCGGTTGCGCCTAGAACCAAGCGAAAAGCTAAGACCGCAACGGGGGCAACGATGGAGTTCCCTCCACTTCACTCTCCGGCACCGAAAGGTACGAGCATATCTGACGCTCCCTCTGGTGCTGGTCCCTCCGCATCAGCCCCCACCACTGCTGTCTCTTCCAACAATGGGTGGCAGAAAGTGGAGGGAAGTAAAAAGAGGTCAAGGAAGCGGAACAAGAAGACGGTCAAGAGTGCGGATTCTCCACCACAGGCATCGTTGGTGGCAGCAACGGCTTCCAAGAAAGTACGGAAACTGCACGCACCTAAAACAGCGGCAGTAGTAGTAACCGTGTCACCGGAGGCGGAGAAAGGTGGGCTATCCTACGCTGCCGTTTTTAAGAAGGCCCGGGATAGCCAAGGCACCGAATTTGGGGCCTCCGGAGTGAGGTTGCGCCTAGCCCAGACGGGGGCTCGAGTTCTCGAGTTCCCCGGTTCTGAAGGTGCCAAGATGGCGGACGTCGTTGCACAGAAGTTGCGGGGAGTATTTGCAGCGTCGGATGGCGTCAAGGTCGCCAGGCCCACCAAGTGCGCTGAGTTGCGTATTTCGGGCTTGGACGACTCTGCGACAGAGGAGGATGTCCGTGTTGCCATCCGTGAAAAGACAGGATGCCACACGGACACCGTTAGGGTTGGCACCATCCGCCCCGGTAAAGGTGGTCTCAGCGCGGTGTGGGCCAGTTGTCCCGTAGAGTCAGCGAAAATTTTGGGCGACGCCGGCAAGGTCCTCATCGGTTTCGTAAACGCCAGAGTCACAGTCCTGGCTGCGAGACCGATGAGGTGTTTCAAATGCCTGGGATCCCGACATACAACATATATGTCCCGACATACCCGCGTCAAGTGTAGTAGTTGCTTTGACTGCAGCGGACTCTGCTTACGCTGTGGTCGACCGGGGCACAAAGCGGCGGAATGTTCCGCCGCCTCTCACTGCCCAGCGTGTGCGGCGGGTAATTTGCCCGCCAATCACCAGATGGGACAGGGGGGCTGCAAGCCTCCCCGCACTTCTCCGCAAACATCGGTGGGTAGCCATTCGGCCCAGGCTGCCTCCGATGCCAATCGAGCGTCATCGCCGTCGCCTATGGAGGAGGCTGTAGAGACGATCCAATAATGGACCACGTCTCCAGCCTCCTTGTCCAGACAAACCTGAACCACTGTGCCGGTGCGCAGGACCTCTTCCTGCAAACCATGGCAGAGTGGTCTATTGGTGTGGCCGTAGCCGCGGAGCCCTATTACGTTCCTCCCCGTCCAAACTGGCTGGGTGACCGGGACGGCTCCGTGGCAGTCGTCGGCTCCACGGCGGCTCATTCCCCACCCTTGTCGTTAAGAGACAAGGGTACTGGATATGTTGCCGCTGATTGGGGGGGGATCACCATTTTTGGTATCTACTTCTCCCCCAACCGGAGTCTGAGTGATTTCGAGGTTTTCCTCAATAATCTGGAGACCTCGATACGGCGACTAGCGTCTGGGCACGTTCTAGTGCTGGGGGACTTTAACGCTAAATCCGTTGCGTGGGGTTCCCCCAGGACGGACGCACGGGGCGACGCTGTAGAGGAGTGGGCAACATCGGTGGGCCTCTGTCTCCTAAACAGAGGCACCACCAATACGTGCGTGCGACAGCAGGGGGGTTCGATAGTGGACCTTTCGTTCGCTACCCCTGCTCTTGCCACACGAGTAAGGAACTGGTGTGTCCTGGAAGAGGTTGAGACGCTCTCGGACCACCTTTATATCCGATTTGAGGTCTCCCGGACTCAGGACCCCAGAAGGGGTCACATGGCGCGGCGTCTTTCCCGCTTTCCACGGTGGGCCATCTCTAAGCTAGACCGGGACCTACTGGAGGAGGCAGCAATCGTTTACTCTTGGCTGTCTCCGCAGCCTTCGACCGAGGAGGTTGACGTAGCAGGCAGGCCACTTTCGCGATGCGGTTACGCAAATTTGTGATGCGGCCATGCCCCGCGTTTTGGGTCGTCGGCCTCCAAGGAAGGAGGTCTACTGGTGGTCCCAGGAGTTGGCGGACCTCCGCACGGCCTGCATTCGTGCCCGGAGGTCCTACACCCGCAGTCGTCAGCGTCACCGCGAAGAGCGGGAGGAAGACCGGCTTCATGAAGAGTACCGAGAGGCACGGAGAACTCTTAAGCTGGCCATTAGCCGCGCCAAGGAAGTGAAGAGAAAGGAGATGCTGGAGGGTCTCGATCGTGACCCCTGGGGTCGCCCTTATCGTGCGGTGCAACAAAAGCTCCGCACGCTGGGCCCCCCCCTTACTGAAACTCTCCAGCCCAGCTTCCTGCAGGAAGTGGTTGAGGGCCTATTCCCGCAACGGGTGGAGTACTCACCCCCGTCAATGGCCGCCTTGGCCGGAGACGACGGGGAGTTCGAGGAGGAGGATGTTCCACCCGTCACGGAGGCGGAGATAGGGGCGGCTGTTCTACGGATCCGTTCCAAAAATACCGCCCCGGGGCCGGACGGGATCCCTGCCCGAGTATTGGTCCTGGTCCTTGACCACATGGTAGACCGCCTCAGGGAGGTGTTCGACGCTAGCTTGGTGTCCGGACGCTTTCCTGATTGCTGGAAAAGCGGGAAGCTGGTGCTTTTAAGGAAGCCGGGACGGCCTGCCGATTCGGTCTCGGCCTACAGACCCATTGTGCTGCTGGACGAGGCGGGTAAACTGTTTGAGAGGGTACTCTCTGCCCGCATCGTCCGGCACCTGGACGAGGTCGGCCCCGATTTGTCGGACGCCCAATTCGGTTTCCGAGCGGGTCATTCGACGGTCGGGGCTGTGTTGCGTCTGCGGGCCGTGACTGAAGAAGCGGTGAGCTGTGGCGGCGTGTTGTTGGCGGTGTCGTTGGACATCGCCAACGCATTCAATAGCCTGCCATTCAGTTGCATCAGGGAAGCACTCCGTTATCACGGGGTGCCACAGTACCTGAGGCGACTAGTGGCAGACTATTTAGAGGAGCGTACCGTCATGTACGAGGACCGAGAGGGTCATCTGAGTCGTCGGCCCATGTCGTGCGGTGTTCCGCAGGGATCTGTCCTTGGACCGCTCCTGTGGAACATGGGGTACGACTGGGCCCTTCGAGGTGACTTCCCCCCCGGGCTGGGCGTAATCTGTTACGCTGATGACACTTTGGTCACGGCTTGGGGGGCGAACTTTCAGGAGGTGGTGCGTTTGGCCACCAGAGGAGCCTCACTGGTGGTCAGGCGCATCGAGGCGCTGGGCCTGCGGGTGGCCCTGGACAAGACGGAGGCCCTTCTATTCCATGGGCCCCGTCGTGGTCCGCCCCCTGGCGCCTCAATCATGGTCAACTCGGTTCTCGTACCGGTTCGGGCCCACATAAAATATCTGGGCCTGATCCTTGACGGGAGGTGGCTCTTCGACGAGCACTTTCGGCAGCTTGCTTCAAAGCTGGTCGGCGCTGCGTCCGCCCTTGGGCGACTTTTGCCCAACTTGGGTGGACCCAGCGTCGCAACAAGACGGCTGTACACGGGGGTAGTCCGGTCAATGGCACTATACGGTGCACCGGTGTGGGCGGAGGCTCTGACCGCCCAGAATAGGGCACGCCTCTGGCGTCCTCAGAGAGTTATGGCGGTTAGAGCCATACGCGGTTACCGCACCGTATCCACGGAGGCGGCATGCGCGTTCGCCGGAACACCCCCGTGGGATTTGGAGGCGGAAGTGCTCGCCGAGGTCTATCGGCGAACGGCTGATTTCCGGGCGGTTGGTGGCAGTCGGCCCCCGCCCGAAGAGGTACGCGAGTGGCGTGAGGCCGCACGCCGAGCCACAATGGTTGGTTGGTCGTCCCGGCTGGGGGCTCCACGTGCTGGCTTTGCCGCCGTGGAGGCGCTCCAGCCGGTCGGCCGGTCGGTCGGCCGGAAATCTCCCTGCCAATCACCAGATGGGGCAGGGGGCCTGTAAGACACCCCGCGCTCCTCAGCAAACACTCGGGGCTAGCCAGTCGACCCAGGCTGCCTCCAATATCAACCGCGCGTCGTTGCCATCGCCCATGGAGGTGGCTGTAGAGACGGTTCAGTAATGGACCAAGTCTCCAGCCTCCTTGTCCAGACGAACCTAAACCACTGTGCCGGTGCGCAGGACCTTTTCCTGCAAACCATGGCAGAGTGGTCGATTGGTGTCGCCGTAGCTGCGGTGCCCTATTACGTTCCCCCCTGTCCAAACTAGTTGGGTGACCGGGACGGCTCCGTGGCAGTCGTCGGCTCCACGGCGGCTCATTCCCCGCCCTTGTCGCTTAAAGACAAGGGTACTGGATATGTTGCCGCTGAATGGGGGGGAATCACTATTTATGGTGTCTACTTCTCCCCCAACCGGAGTCTGAGCGATTTTGAGGTCTTCCTCAATAACCTAGAGACCTCGATACGGCGACTTGCGTCTGGGCACGTTCTAGTGCTGATTTCTAAGCTAGACCGGAATCTACTGGAGGATTACCATAATTTACTCTTGGCTGTCCCCACACCCTCCGACCGAGGAGGTAGAAATGGGGGCAGGCCGCTTTTGCGATGCGGTAACGCATATCTGCGATGCGGCCATGCCCCGGATTCGAGGTAGTCGGCCTCCAAGGAAGGAGGTCTACTGGTGGTCCCAGGAGTTGGCGGATCTCCGCGTAGCCTGCATTCTTGCCCGGAGGTCCTACACCCGCAGCCGTCGGCGTCACCGTGAAGAGGGGGAAGAGGACCAGCTTCATGAGGAGTACCGAGAGGCGCGGAAAACTCTGAAGCTGGCCATTTGTCGCGCCAAAGAGGAGAAAAGAAAGGAGATGCTGGAGGGTCTCGATCGTGACCCCTGGGGTCGCCCTTATCGTGCGGTGCAACAAAAGCTCCGCACGCTGGGCCCCCCCCTTACTGAAACTCTCCAGCCCAGCTTCCTGCAGGAAGTGGTTGAGGGCCTATTCCCACAACGGGTGGAGCACTCACCCCCGTCGATGGCCCCCTCGGCCGGAGACGACGGAGAGTTCGAGGAGGAAGATATTCCACCCGTCACGGAGGCAGAGATGGGGGCGGCTGTTCTACGGATCCGCTCCAAGAACACCGCCCCAGGGCCAGATGGGATCCCTGCCCGAATACTGGCCCTAGCTCTCAACTACATGGCGGACCGCCTCAGGGGGGTGTTCGACGCATGCTTGGCGTGTGGACGCTTCCCTGACTGCTGGAAGAGCGGGAAGCTGGTTCTTTTAAGGAAGCCGGGACGACCTACGGATTCGGTCGCGGCCTACAGGCCTATCGTACTGCTGGATGAGGCGGGTAAATTGTTTGAGAGGGTCCTCTCTGCCCGCATCGTCCGGCACCTGAGCGAGGTCGGTCCCGATTTGTCGGACGCCCAATTTGGTTTCCGAGCGGGGCGTTCGACGATCGATGCTGTAATGCGCCTGAGGGCCGTGACCGAAGAGGTAGTGAGTTATGGCGGCGTGCTGTTGGCGGTGTCTTTGGACATCGCCAACGCTTTTAATAGTCTGCCATTCAGCTGCATCAGGGAAGCGCTCCATTATCACAGGGTGCCACAGTACCTGAGGCGGCTGGTGGCAGACTATTTGGAGGAGCGTACCGTCGTGTACGAGGATCGAGAGGGAAATTTGAGTCGTCGGCCCATGTCGTGCGGTGTTCCGCAGGGGTCTGTCTTTGGACCTCTCCTGTGGAACATGGGGTACGACTGGGCCCTTCGAGGTGACTTCCCCCCTGGGCTGGGCGTAATCTGTTACGCCGATGACACTCTGGTCACAGCTCGGGGGTCGAACTTTCAAGAGGCTGCACGCCTGGCCACCAGAGGAGCCTCACTGGTGGTCGGGCGCATCGAGGCGCTAGGGTTGCGCGTGGCTTTGGATAAGACGGAGGCCCTTTTATTCCATGGGCCCCGTCGAGGTCCACCCCCTGGCGCCTCCATAATGGTCAACTCGATCCTTGTACCGGTTCAGGCCCACATACGATATCTGGGCCTGATCCTCGACGGAAGATGGCGCTTCGTCGAGCACTTTCTGCAGCTGGCTCCAAGGTTGGTCGGCACTGCGTCTGCCCTTGCGCGACTTTTGCCCAACTTGGGTGGACCCAGCGTCGCAACAAGACGGCTGTACACGGGGGTTGTCCGGTCAATGGCACTATACGGTGCACCGGTGTAGGCAGAAGCTCTGACCGCCCAGAATAGGGCACGCCTTTGGCGCCGTCAGAGGGTCATGGCGGTTAGAGCAATACGCGGTTACCGCACCGTGTCGACGGAGGCGGCGTGCGCGTTGGCCGGAACTCCCCCTTGGGACTTGGAGGCGGAAGTGCTTGCCGAAGTCTATTGGCGGACGACAAATTTCCGGGCGGGTAGTGGCAATCGGCCCCCACCCGAAGAGGTACGCAAATGGCGTGAGGCCGCTCGCCGAGCTACTATGGATCGTTGGTCGTCCCGGCTGGAGGCTCCAAGTGCTGGCTTTGCCACTGTGGAGGCGCTCCAGCCGGTCATCGTCGAGTGGGCAGGGCGGCAGCACGGAACCCTTTCCTTCCGACTGACGCAGGTTCTTTCCGGGCACGGCTGCTTCGGAAAGTACCTGCACTCGGTCGCTAGGAGGGAATTGAGTCCCGTCTGCCACCACTGCGACTGCAGTGAGGACTCGGCACAGCATACGCTCGTGGATTGCCCGGCGTGGGCGGCGCAGCGTCGGGCCCTCACTGCAGTAATTGGAGAGGATCTCTCGCTACCGGCCGTCATACGCTCCATGGCCGGTAGTGACAGGAATTTTACCGCGGTCGCAACCTTCTGCGAGGAGGTCATCTCGCAGAAGGAGGCGGCGGAGCGGGCCCGGGAGGACGACCTCCACTCGGACTCAATTCGCCGCCGGCGAGCCGGACGGCGGAGGCGCGCTTACCAGCGCCTCATGCCGCCCTGATTGTGGCCGCGGGTGGTCGGGACGGGTTTTCCCTCCACCCGCTATAGTGGCCAACCGCGAGGAGGCGACGTCCTGGTGTGCCTGGACGTTGCCTAGTTGAGAGTTACCAGAAGGTGGTGCCCGCGCTTTTGCGGGCAAAGCGCTAGGAGGGGTCCGGATGTCTTACTAAAGCTGTTCCCGGATTCCTCCTATTCTAAGCGCAGCATGGCACACCGTGTGGTTTTAGTCGGTCCGATTCCGACACACCGTTCCATCGAAAACCCCGGTGGGATGACGGCCCGAGGGGGTTTCCACACGTTAAAAAAAAAAAAAAAAGGTTAGGTTAGGTTCTTGTATCAGTCAGCCACAACAGTCGCTTATCACGTAACAATTTTCAAAGCACCGTAACACACAAAATCAAAATTGTTTCAGATATTACGGATACAGACGGAAAAAAATTGATTAGAAAAACTGCGTTTTTAGTGTTTTCGAGGGTACGAGACCTATTTTGTTAATTTGTTTTTATAAAATATTATCGTTAATGATTGTACATAGTTATGGTTTTCGCAAAAAAACTCATAGAGAAGAGCCGTGTAGTTCTCGGGGGAGTAAAATAGAGCCACCCTATCTCTTCCCCTGGGTTTTTTATACTATAGGGGGACAGTCGAACTGACAGGTCATCTGATGGTAAGCGATAACCACCGTCCGTGGACACCTGCAACTCAATAGTCGCAAGTACGCTGCCCCCCTGAGGAATGGGGGGATGCGAGGAGGGGAAAGAACAGAGGGGGAATGAGGAGATGGAAGGAGGGAGAGGTTGAGCCTGTGCCTGCCCTTTTGGGGATACAAGCGTGAGTACATGTATGTATGACAAAGAAAAAGCAGTACCGAAATAGAGGGCTTATTAATGGGGGTGTAATAATTGGCTGATTACGGAAAAGCTGTTTTATAAAAAATATGTAAGTTCATTAGCTTGTGGCGCACTATTACTTATTAATAAAGTTTGACTGACCTGTTGGTCCAGTGGTTGGAGACTGGGTGTTCTTTGTGTCCGTCATATGTGTGTTTGTATCCCCCGCTACACAGGAGTAATTCCTAGTTGGAATATTGATAAAAAAAGTCAGCCAATCGTGAATGATCCACTTAAACAGTATTTCTATTATAACATTTTTGGCATACATTTCGAGAGTTATACCATCCCAAATAAGTATTTTGTATTTCCTTTGAGGGAAATCAATAAGATTAATTTATTTCTGTGGGACTTCGTGCGTAGCTAAGAGGGGTGCATTTAGTACATTTGTATCAACTTAAGTATATTGATTTATAAGTTGTATGTTTGTGCATTTTTGCAGATTTATTGATCTTATTTTATGGTTGTACCAAAGTTAAAGCTTTTGGAAGTAGAGAAGTAACTTTTTGTAGTTATGTTTTTTTTTTCTGCGTCAATTGTTGTCGGATTTTTTAATTTTTGTTCTATTTAAAAGAGTATACTCCTGCGGTGGTCCCATTGTCACTAAATGAGGATTTGACCATAATATAACAGGGAAATTACGAGAGAGTTTTTAAGTGGCACGTTTTCACGGCTGAAAATATTGCGTAAAGGAATTCAAAGGCGCATTGAATGCGCTTTTCAAATTTTTTTAAAGTTATTTATTTGATCTTTGTTTGACATAGTGTGATATGTCATGTGGGGACATGCAATTTTGGCACTGAAAGATATACTTATGTGTGTATGTATAGTACACCTAAAACCGACGCTACAGCCCCCTTCGCTCGTTGATAGAGGGCCACTGTTGTGATTTCAGAGAAACACGTTTTTGAGGCACACGTGCCTATATATCGTATATATCCTTAATATCAACGGACCTCGCATTAAAATTATTATTCATGTAGTTTCTTTTAAAAAGAATATTAGCAACGTGGGTCACAAATTGCTGGTAGTCTTGTTCATCCCTCAAGCTAAGCTAAATATTTGTGTTAAGACTGTGTTCGCGATTATACTGCACTAAGCAGGGTTCTAACCCGCAACCAATGACAGCTGGTTAGAAGCTTAAAGTTAAATTTTATTAATATTATATTTTTTATTATTAACTTCCTCTTTTTTTTGCTGACGTTACCTTGAAGTCTTATACTCCATTCCACTCCCACTATTAAGAAGATTCAAATGATACTTCACATGTCAAAATCCATGAAGCGTTTAAGCTCTAGGGCGTGATATAGAAACATCTTAGACACTATGTAAACAAACATACACTTGAAAAACATAAGCTCTTCTTTTTAGGCAGTCTAGAGATTACGCTACCGAAGCTTAATAAATATTTTTAAACATCACGCTACCATCTTAGGAGCAGAGCAGTCATAATAAATGTGGCGAATGGCTAGTCTGTTTTATAGTTAACACACATGATGTACTTGCCTTAGTAGCAAAACAAAACATTGTAATGAATCGAAATAATATCTTTAGTGTACGAAATTGCACCCGACGAATTACCCAATTACATATGAAAGCAAAACTATGTATAAACTGTATTATCTACAATCCGCCTCATTAAAACAGGTACAAAACTTGTTTTATTTATTTTCTGTTTTTCAATAAGCAGTCGTTCACATAAGTATAAATAAACTTAAAAACGCTACCAATTGTGTAGTTTCTAGAAGGGTTCGTTTAAGTACCGGGGTCAAATGTACGTTCTCATTTTCTCTAGCTCCCCTATCTCCATCTCATCATTACTAACAGTGTGAGTATGAGATATGTAGTTGAGAAAGCTTTCGCCCTGGTGGATAATGACTACTCACAAAACTGGCAGGTGTAGGGTTTACTTCCCAATAGTAGAATATGCGGGGTGTAGGTCAGTTTTTTTTATTGGGTCCGGAGTAAGTCATGGCAGCAACCTCGGTCCGTTGGAATTCATATTATTGATAAATGACCTTCCGACGCGACGGTTTCAAATATGCTCATTGTGATCTATTTGGAGATAATCTGAAACTGTATCTTGCTGTTAGGAATCTGTAAGAAAGCCTACACAAATTTAGAATTCGTGCTTCGGGTAGCTAGGGGCTTTACTAAAAACAATACAATTATTGCACTGTATAACGCAGACATCTGGTCTCCACGAAACACGAAGAGTGCAGAATATATTTTTTTGACATTTATATACGAAAATGTATGGAGTATACCCTCTTTACCCAAATGAGTATCCTACCTTATTCAACTTAGGTATGGTAGGATACAATGAGCTAAAAGTTAGAAGGATTTTATATTTAAGGTGATGAGGGGAAAGATTTACAATCCAGACGTATTGCAACAAGTCTGTAATGTATGCCATAGTCTTCAAGACATAGTAATCTATGTTGTTGTAATCTTGGTGGGTAATAGTGAGAGCTCACTTTGAAATAAGTTATGGTCCTACTGTGACAAATACATGGGGTATTCTAGTAGCAATAAGTATGTACATATGATCGAAAATTATTAGTTTATAGCTGTATAATTGTAGCTTGTAATAATGTCTACATTATAGCATTAGGTGATAAACCTACAAAGATAATTGTTTAGTGGGAAATAAATAAATAATTTACGAATTTTTAGGACCAATAAATTTGTGTAAAATATTCTGCAAACACCATATCACGCTCACAAGTTCAGCAGGAACACTTAGGCAAATTGTTTATGAATTCTGAGGAATTGATAACTTACTTTAAAAATTTTAAACAATGAATAAGACAAACATGTAGATAATTACATGTGTATTACACTTATTTTTATACCTCGCGAGAATCGAATGCCTTTCGCTAGGCGCGGCGTTGTGGCTGGGCGACCAAACTACCATTTTTCCATGCGTGATACTAGTTAATACGATTTCTGTTTGATTTTTTTATGTTTCTACAATAACTACCATACAACTATGTTGAAGCCACAGTAAACACAACAGTTGTCAGACGACAATGGTATGTATAAATTATATTTTATTGACACCTTTGCTAATTACACTAATTATACTCTTGGGTTTTGAATCAAAAGATAATGTCAAATTAAATTGACTTATCGTAGTGTTAATTTCGCAAGCCTTTGATATACTACTAAGGTTTTTACCCGACTGCCTAAGAAGCAGGGTTATATTTTTTTCGAGTATAAGTGTATATGTATGCATGATGCTTCTTGGTCACGCTCTACGGACTTAATAGATTAATTTATTTCTACGTGTAAGGGGATTTAACAGGGTCATCAGAAGCCGTAAGATTAAAATGCCTGTCATATTAATCAACTATGCTTTAAAGAATGTAGCATTAGTCATGTGGTTCCCTGTGGCGTATCACACAGAGATGGGGTGGATCTCTGCCTGTAGGTAAAGGCGACTAAGGAATTGGACTGTTATCTATCAGATAGTATGTATACAGTTTAGACGTCACAGTGGTAGAGCCATGCTTAGGCACGAATGGGCCGGCTCGACCGGTGCGATACCACGGCCTCACAGAAAACCGGTTGTGAACTCATCCCCCCTCCCCTTTCCCAGCTCCTCATCCAACTCTCTTCTTTCCCCTCCCCGCATCCTCCTATCCCTCATCACCCTCGAAGGCGGGCAGCGCACTTACGACTCTTGTGTTGCAAGTATCCATGGACGGAGGTTGTCACTTACCATCAGGTGACCCGCTTGCCCCCTGTAGTATAAAAAAAAAGTGTCAATAGGTTTGTCCCCATGACGCAAGTGGGATTAATTTAAACTATGGTCACCAAAATGGGGTCGTTTAATGCACCTCTGCCTCGCTTTTCGATAATTTAGTCGTACGAGTACGATTTGAAGAACATTCGTATTGGCCGTGAATGCCATGATATATAAGGTGCGGACAGGTCATTGTACTGCTATTATGTTAATTACTATCAGATAACTTCACGTACACAATAAAATAAAAGTATGTAGATATACATATATGCCATGATCATTGTGAACTTTTGAATATCAAAAGTAAAGGTAGTGAGGTTTTTGTTGATTGGTTAAGGAACTCAAGGAGTGTGATTGTGTGATTATGGGTTTCGGCTTGTTTAAGTGTTCTGTTGTCCTAGTATCGGTGTGTATCAAAAATAAAATATAGTAATTAAGACACGAGATTAAGTATAGTGAGCAGATTTTTTTAAACCAGATAGTATGACGATAATTATGCTGTAAAATAAAATTAATAACTTTTACTTCAAGGATAACCTCGACCAATAACTGAACATACATACACTAACACCTAAATTCCCGAACGGGTAAGCAGAGGTGTCTCAATCACCCACTCTTTGCCAGTCATAATTTAGTTACATTTTGGTAATACGGGGCTAGCCAATTGCCCACCTCCGGGTACTGTATGACTGTATATATACTGTCTGATAGATAAACAGTCCGATCCCTTTAACGCAAGTTACGACACCACCGGGGAGAGATGGGGTGACCCTATTCTACTCTTGGTAGACCGAGAACCACACTGCTGCAAACACTAACAATCATCATGTACAAAAATATCTATCATAGCCATATTGTAATAGTACATACATATATACATAAACTCACGCCTTAACAACGGCATTTTACCGATTACTATTTGGTCCCATCCACGTAATAAGGGGCGAGCCTATCGCCGTCAACCGGGAAATATTGCATATCCCATATTATTTTTGGGAATAATATGGGATAATTATGAGTTTAATGACAGGAAAGGGAGGATAGATAGATGGGTTGGTAAGTATAAGCAGTATTTCAAGCAAGTCAGAGTCGTATACTTGAACTGGGTGGTGCCGGGAAGTCCGATTCCTCTAAGGGAATATTATAATAATATATTTGCCAAATGGACTTTAATTAATTTAAGATATTACCAAATTTCGAAGTGCACGTGATGTACAATGATTATAACTTACAAAATATTGGTCCAACCGAAACCAACCTATACCTGAATATCTTAAATACAATGACTATTAAAATAGTTACATTACAGAATCACTTAATTCCTTCCATTGTTTATATAATTACTGAGGGTAAATTACTATAGAGTCCCCCTTCGTATACAAGTCACTATGCTGAAGTCCGGAACAGTGGCGCCTTGGAATGGTACAGTCTCAAAACATCTAGTGCTTTACGTATAACGTCTAAAATATTGCAACTTTAGAAGCTTTTACTTAGGTCATATTCCTTCTTAAATACTATGTCTATTTTACATTTGATGGCCCTGTTGGTCTAGTAGATAGTGACCCTGACTGCTGAACTGGAGGTTGTGGGTTCAATTTCCACACTGGGCAAAAATTTGTGTGATCCACAAATACTTGTCCCGAGTTCGGGTGTTCTTTGTGTCCGTTGATTGCATGTTTGTCAAGCCCCAAGTGACACAGGAGTTATACCTAATGCGTGAGTTGACTTGTAATTAAAAAAAGAAATGACATAGTTAAAGATTACCCAAAGTTGATCACAGAATCAAAAGATAGAAACTCACTTTCTTCTCTATGTATTCTCTATCGCTTCTATCATGGGGAGCGTTCAAAGAAATTGTTCGGATTTATACCGGCTGCAGGATTCCGCTATCGTGCTACACAAGAAAATTTACGTCCCCATCACCTGGATGATTGGCACTCCACCACGGTGAGATTTTCCAGAAGGTTTTTGTCGACTGCCGTATTTCCTGACCGATACTTCTTTCAAACCTTCAAGAAAAGCGTACTCGTACCTAAAAGGCCGCTTGTGACTCTTGAGGTGACGTTAGTGACTACCTCCGCCCTTCAACACCCCATGGGCGGAGGTAATCACTTACCATCAGGTGAGATCAATCCAAAAGAGTATGCACAGGTGCAAACCATCATGTTCTGCCGTCCTGCTATAATCCTGTATCATAATTTAGTAACACCCACGTTACGAGGGCCAAGCTTATTGCCGACATACGGGCACTTTGGGAATAAGAAAGAAAAAGGGAGTATATCAAAAGGATACAAAGGAAAGAATAGGCATATTGCTTATATGAATGGATTGGGGAGTGTATGCGAAGTGTCTGTTTGTCACTACCATTGTCAAGAGGATCCAAGTGACGTGACATTGCACTAGGATCGAAAAGTCGAAATCCATCAAGCTGACCACGCTGGGCGTAATAAAAAACCTTATACTTACATACATACGTACGATCGAAACACAACACTTTTTGTTGCACAGTCGGGCTACTAGTATCAAAATAAAAAACAAAATAAAAAAACGTTTATTTCAACTGAACCAATCATAAGTATTTTTGAATTGTAAAGAGAGGAAGTCGGCCAGACTACGTCAGTTATGAAGCTTGCCTGTTCCAATACGTAGATCCTATGGAGAAGAACAAGCAAGAAAGTTCAAGGACACTCTTTTTCAAATATTTTACATATTTTTTTTTAACAGTTCATAAATGTACATCAAATAAAATAAGATAAAATAAGATATGTGAGGACAATGCAATACATGATTCAATAAAAACGTTTATTACTATTCTATGTTAAGTAATAGCAGTCCGGGGATGACCAGCCCCGATCAACGGCACTTGTTCAAGAGCATGGCGCAGGGGCCAGCCATCATCCATCTCAACCATATCAAAGGAAGCCGAACGACCCGACAAGTATGCCAACATAGCAAGACTTTTATATTATAAATATAATCAGAAGTACCAGGAGACACAAAAGATAAACCCAAATAATTGACTACACAGTTCTCACGTGTACAACTCAAAAATTTATTTTATTCATAAAATACCTACAATGTAAATTACTCATGTCCATATCGTATAAATAGTATATATGTCAGTAATTATAAATGCAAACATCAACAACTGATTACATGTCAAATAATAAAACCAAGAGTATAAAATAAAAAACGAATACACCAGTGAAATTTCAGATATACAGTGTCGTAAGTTGCCGAGCATTTTCGTCAGCCAAATAGTCATCCACTTTATAATATGCTTGTTTACATAGCGTACGTTTTATTCATTTTTTTAAATTTCTTCTCAATTAGTCGAAGAACACCAGAAGAAGAAACCATATTATATATTTTAACACAGTACCCTATAAAATATTTTTTTAATACTTTTGCTAATCTAAATTTTGGTTGAACTAATTTATTTCGTTCTCTTGTAATATAGTTTTGTCTTTCGCATCTTCTTGTAAATAGGTGCAGATTTTTACTATGTACATAATTGTTTCATAATTATACTTACAAGGTCCCTAAGGGATTCGCGACTACGTAGATTATAAATGCCTCTAATGGCTCTTTTTTGGAGAATGAAAATTGATTCTATATCTGCAGCCCGCCCCCACAATAAATACTAAAAGACACGTACGTATCCATGTCTGTTAATTGGCGGAGCTTCCTTGCGGCATATGATGCGGAACTGAGCCTCTGTGAAAGAGATGTTAAGTGAGGACCCCATTGTAATCTAGAATCTAGTGTTGTCCCTAAGAAAGTATATATAAAAAAAGTATTACAGCTGATTCGTTACGGTAAACAAGAGGTTAGAGAATTTCTAAAACTACGTTTTATTTCCAAAACACACTATACATATGTAAATTTGTCAAAGCTATACAACTTGAGTTGCGGGTGTCCATGGGCGGCGGTAGTCATTTACCATCAGGTGACCCGTCTGCTCGTTTGCCCCCTATCGCATAAAAAAAAAAAAAAAAAAAAAAAAACTTGTAATACGTCTTAATCATCAACTACTTCAGAGCTGCTTTTACTTACTTTCTTATACTATAAAACAAACAACAGTGCGATACTATGGCCAGAAAACCCGCTGTGAAGCAACGAAGGCCCAACTACCCTTCTCCTTTTCTCTCTCCTCTCATGACTGCACGGATTAAATAGTTACCTCGCCACTATGCAGCACGGGATGGGCAACTTTTGTGTAATGTAATCCATAAATAAAATTGTTGTTCTGAGACTGGGTATTCTTTATGACCCTCATTTGAATGTTTGTAAAGTCTCCCGTGATGCAGGAATTAATTCTAGTGCGGGAGTTAGTTTTTAAAAGAGAAAAACTCTCTACACATTCACTCATCGTTAGTGTTTGGTCCATATTCATAATTTTTATCCATAAAATATAAGCAACTCAATATCATTATTTCAGAACCAAGTGCCACTTTAGTGCTTATCAATTTAGGTAATTCATTCTTTGGTCTTCTGCATGAATAATGAGTATGTTACGGAGAGCATTAGCACTAGTTGAGTTTGCAAAGTTTGCTCGGACAACTTACATAGGTACATGCGAACAGTGAAAGTGAAATAAAAGCTTGTAATAAAAGCTTATAAAAAGAAAAACATCCTGAACAATGGTACTTTGGTGAAACAAAAAAAGAAAATTACAAAAACACTTCTTTTACATCATTCAAACGAAACCCAACAAAATGGGAAGACTCAAAAAGTTCAAGAAAAGTTTTTGTAAAAGCAATTAATGAATTATTACACAGTTAAGTAAGACATTTCCAAAACTCTTTCGTTTGTTCGTCAAATTAATTTAAAAAGGCGAGGACTTTATTGGACAAAGATGCATTTGTCTTATTTCGTTTCGGTTTTAATCCGCTACTGTTGGTTTCATTCCATGAAACTGATCGAGGAATATATACAAAATTATTTCCTGACTGTTTTTGCATCAGTTGCTTCGTAATGAAAGGCACCTTACATTAAAACAGCTAAACAATCGTTAAAATAAACTCCTAATATAAATTTTGCACTTTTATTAAGGCACTCCTTCTACAGCCATCAACTGAGCAATGTGGCTGTTCTCTGCTGAGTTCCTTGAATATTGCCTGCTTTGAGATATGTAGACGCGGAGATTTCATACCGATACGGTAGCTACTTTATTTTTGTATACGTCATGCGTTTTATACAACTAAGTTTTCTAACAAGACCAAAGGCCATCATAGTAATTAATACATTAGAGTGACCGTAGAATGATAATTAATCGGCCAGTACTAGCTATAACTCGATTGACCAATTAAAATCAACAAAATAAAATAACGCAGCTAAAAACACGCAAACCTCTTTTGTGAGTTCAATACTTTTCCAGAAAATCGGTACTAGGATATCATAAGTAGTAAGTAGTTCACAAGGGAACAGTTTAAAGGTACAGCTGGGAAGCCTTGTTGAGTAAACGTTTACTGGTCGGCTCTTTGTTAACCGATGGATTGCAAGCTTGCGATAAACTTCGTTTTCCACTACAATTGAAATATTATGATATACTAAGAATCATACATTTTTTGTGTAACACCAGGGTAGCATTACTTTGACATGTAAATTTGGCTAAAAAATTGACTGGAGTAATGCAAGACAATGCATTGTGTTTGAGAGTGAGATTGCCGGAGGCCGGAGGAAAGGGAGCACCCTCAATAGGTTACAAACCTGCAGGGGTATACCTCCAGAATCGCATGTTCGTTTTTTTTTTTTATTTAATACTTTATGCACAAAATGTACATAGGTGGACTTAAAGCCAAAGATAAATAGTAGCATAAACCGAATATACATGGACATTAGATACAATAAATTGTAAAAACAAACTAAAGCTTGTTTTAGAATATGATATCTGATGGTGTGCCACAAGGAGATATGTGCACAATGCAAACATTGGCGCATCGGCGTCTGTCTGTGAGAGTTGCGAATGACTCAACGCACTGCGCACCCACTGTAGTAATGGTAATTTGTTGATCTGTATTATTTTATCCTTTAGTATTTTTTCTTTACCTCTGCCTCTATGTTTAAAATTAGCTAATTTTTTTTTCATAACTCTCTGGATCAATCAGGCCTTTGCGTTACAGACGATTTACTCTTACTGGATACGTATATCTTATTAAATATGCAATTGTTAGCTACTTTGTGGCACTATAGAATCTTTAAAGTTATCAAATACATTTATAGGGATTTACTCTTGGTCTGTTCTCTGGTCTGATCAAATTTACTTGATTCGGTCCAGATAAAAACGCGAACGGTGTACCTATAAATACTGCTGCGTCAAGAAAGTACCGGAAAAAGTTCAATATAACACAAAAAAGTTAACTAATCTTCCAAATTTATTGTATCGCCTTCAAACCTTCAGAAATAATACACTTATGCTAACGAATAATCCAGTTATCATTTTCCGGAATCGAATTCAGTTCTATCGACTTATATTTTCTCTTTGATATTTTCTATCGACTGAAAACGGGTAACTCGAAGTGGTAATTTGAGTTTTTGAAAAAGAACCTATCTGCCGGCTCCATATCCGGTGAATACGCGGGTTGTTCGATGGTATTTGTTGGTATTTGGTCAAAAAATCGTTCACAATTCGGCCTTGTGCGATGGCGCGTCGGCGTGATGAAATAGCCAAGAATATTCTAACATCAAATTTGGCCTTTTATGAACGAATTTAGTCTCTCAAACAAGCATAACGCTCAAATAATAGTTTTCAATTATTGCCGAGTGCACAACACCTCGATAGTCAAAGAAAACATTCAACATGACCTTGACTTATGATCGACTTTGTCGTGGTCTTTTCGGTTTCGTTGGAAATCGCCATTCCGAAGCTTGTTGACTAGTTTGCATATCAAACTCGTAAATCCATGTCTCATAACCAAAAACTATGCGTTTTACGAATGTAGAGTAGGAATTGACTCGTTATCTGCCAGTCTTCAGTGAATTTTACGCGATTGAGTTTTTGAAGAAAACCAGATCTTTCGGGACTAGTCGATCAACGTGTTTCAAACTCAAGCGATCGAAATTTAATTAGATTTAATTTAATATGAAAAGTTTATCTATTTTGTAACTACTTACTGAGTTCAGATTTAAGTAGCTTCTGAAAGTGTACATAATTATTACACTAAACACTTTTACGAAGCCGATATTGTGAATCAAACGCACTAACGTAACATTTTGATAGCTTGCCAATCGTCACTATTGGCACTAGGGGAGAGTAATAGTCGTCTCACGTTCCACTTCCACATCGCTTCTGGGCAAAACAAGACTGTGGAATACACTCTCGCCTTTGGCTCATCGAGAAAACCATGATTTTCACCGGGACGCTAGCGCTTGCCACAATAATAGACATGTAAAGAGCCTACAAAGTGTTTTTCCAAAGCACAAATTGTAACTTTTGAACCAAGATGTCAAGACGTAATTTTTTATAGCATCATTGCCATCATCATTATCAGCTGGTCTCCCAAGGACCTCCAACTATCCCTGTCTTGGGTTGTCCACATTCAATCAGCACCGCCAGCCACCTTCTTCAAGTTGTCATTACATAAGGCAGCAGGTTGTCCTTCAAAAAACTATTTTTGATTCAAATTTTCTAATTTTTCAAAAACTTTACACATTATTTAAGAGATTAATTTTGCTGAATGTTTTTGCGTTTTAATCAAGTTTTCGACAAACAAAATGAACAAAGAATTACTAGCCTGTTTGAAGTTTAGAGACGATAGCAATCTCAGAGTAAAAACATAGCTGATATAAACGCATATAGAAAAACTAAGCTTTTAATTTTATATGATTTATCGGAAGAATGATATAACTCTTCTATTTTTTTGTTGGGCTATCAGATACATATCGATAAAATATTTTTATCTCTCGCAGCCACCAATGGGCAGGACTAAATGTACAAACATGGTTCAAGACGCAATAAGAGAATGTACATTACATCTATTGACACGGTAACACAAGAAAATTCCACGCACTATTCATTCTGATTTCGTGATAAAAGCGTGTCTTCCTGTTACTATAATTTATTTAAAAAAGTGATAAATATTATTCTCCAAACTGAAGGATACGGATTTGATTCAAAGAATTTGTTCAGATGCAAACCTGTGAATCAGCCAGCGTTTTGGGAGTACGTTATACGATGGGAAGTAATGTTGTTTTGGTATATATTACGTGAATGTAGCTACTACAGTACTAGTACAGCTAGTTTCTAATAAATATGAATTGGTAACATTTACGAAAAAAACCTCTAATTCCACAAGTATATAGAATTATGGATGTACATATGTTTCATTACATAGGTGTGTATTGTACGACAGACTAGCCTAAAAGCAAATCAAATATTCAACAGTCACATAGAGGGAGAGTCGGGACGGGAGACGAGTCTTATTTCAATGATTGTTTTAACTGCACACCTCATGGTGAATTTGTAAAGTCGATTGCTCAGTCTTATGAATTTTTTATATCCCCTGATCTACTTTTTCCCTTAGTCTAATTGCACTTCATTTTGTTTTTGCAGTCGATAAACCTATAAATACTCGCAAGGGTTTGTAACCTTTAAACTCTGGCAACCCTACCTTTAAGTAAAATACAACATTGCTATAAATGAATTTTGTTTCTGTTGTAACCCATAAATTGTATAGATCACTTATGTGAGATTATGTAAGCTACATTTCCCATGAAATTCGTAATGGAAATCGTAAGGTAGGTAAGAAGGAAAGCTACTCAAGGGATAGGAATATTGCATACACGGAGTCCGAAGTAAGTCAGGGTCGAATGTCTGTTAAGGTTACTAGATGTCAACGGGTCATCTCAGGCGTTTATGCACTATACATATAGAACTAATCTAAAAAAAAAACTATGTCTATTATTCCTTTTTCCTTTATTAACGACCAATGACCGTAAGGTAACCTATTTGATATACCTAATAAAGTCTGTGCGCCTGGTAACCTAGCCGGAAATATACAAGCTATACATGTGCAGCACAATACAATTCCAAGCTCATATTTTGCCCGAGCAGTTTAAAAAAGAGCTGACGAGGGGAACAAAAGAGTAAACGTAACAAAAGTTTGAAATACGCGAGTCAGGTGCGACAGTAACATTGTTAAATGATATTGCGGCGGGAGAGAAACCAAATACAATCTACTCGCTGGCAGGCTTACCAAGTTCATATTTTGATGTCTGTACTCCTAGTATTAGGTTTGCAGTTTACGTCGACTATAGTGTCCTCGACATCTACATACTTTCTAGAAGCTGGGTAACTAAAACAACGTATCTAAAGTTTTGAAAACAGGTATACGAGTACATATAATGTAGAAATAAATGTGGAGGACATATGGTTCTACACACGTGTATTCTTGATTTTTTATTTTAGTTAAGAAATTTGATTGCAGCTTGTCCACCAAATGGTTGCCATTTGATAAAGAGTAATTTTTAATTATAGGCTCTATTCTTTGTTCACTAAAACCCTTGAAAACGAAGAAGTAAATAGTTTTGAAAGAGCCAAGAAGAGTCCAATAAACTAGAAGCGACCACACACACGTGGCTTCACCGACCACTCCTTCACTATGACAATGCGCCCGCGTTGTCACTCTTCAAAAGCTCTTGCTGCACACTTGTTAATCCTTTATGCAACCCACCACATGTTTTGTACCGCGTAAGTTATTTTTTCCTAAGCTGCCGAGGAATTTCATTTTTTTTTAATGCAGATTATGAGTATGTGTAAGAGGTGTGAGACTTTAAATAAATATTATAAAAAGCAGGAATTCGGGTGCATAATAATTCACTTTAAAAAGTAGACATCCGACTTCAATGCATCTATCATAAAATTGAAGACTTACATGGTTTTCCCATGGATAGGATTGTCGGAACTTAAATATCCTCCTTTCAGATAAAAAAAGAATCATGGAAATCGGTCGGCGCGATATTGAGTTATTCATCCATGCATGCAAATTTAAGACTTATTTGGTTTTCTCATGGATGCCATTATCAGAACTGGACCAAATTGAAATGGGACCACACGGGAAGCACCAGCTTTCCAATAAAAAAATCGGTTCACCCAGTCGAAAGTTCTGAGGTAACAAACATAAAAACTTGAATTGAGAACCTCCTCCTTTCTTGAAGTCGGTTGAAAAGAGAAATTATCTGTAGTATAACCTGCATGCATTATATACATTTACTTTTTATCAATGTTATTCTGTCGAAATCCAGAGAAACATCACATATACATATGTACAGACGTACATATATACACAACTACAAAAACATAACCCTCCTTCTGGGTTCTCAATCGGATAAAAAAAACATAAATTAGAGCGTGTCTCTTAATTTCACGTAATACGAGTAATTTATAAGTAAATAGAAATTAAGGAGTTGAACCCTTGTAAGTTTAAAACACTATTCAATCTTACCAGAACATCGTGCGAGTTCTCCCAGGTGTACCACTTAACAAGAATTTCTCCAGTTCCACAGTCAAAGGATAATTAATTTTCATTGCTAAGAGATGAGTGAACGTGAATTCGACCTCTGATATTAAACACGTCGGTAGAACAACGGAAGTTTTACTATTACCATCGTTTCGGATTTGTCTTCCCTGTTTAGTCAAGTTGCAAGCGCGGTAATACACGGGGCTACCCATTTATAAAAAGGTTTGTTCAGTAGCATTACCAGGGCGACATGGGTGTGTAAAAAGTATGTTTGTCCGTTTTTGCATTACGCATACAAAAAATTTACCGCATGCTGCAAAAATTTAAAACCATTAAATTAAAGTTATGTAGAAATAGTGACAATAGTAGCACTTTCGTATGCTGTTTTACGCATTGCAGTTGTTGAGCTATCGCCCGCTTGTGATTACAGGCGGTATAAAAAGTAAAAATATGTTTATGGGATTTGAACGTGCGAGAGCGTCGTTCAGGCAAGTAATGGCTTGCTCAACCTGATTATAATAATAATAATATATTCTTTATTGTACACAAAACAAATACACAGAAATAGATATTATAACAGAAAAAGAAATGCACAATGGGCGGCCTTATCGCCAAGAACCAATATCCTATTATACTACAGCCTCACAGAAAAACTATATTATGTCCTAAAAATTCCCAAATCTCCTCACAAATTCTTATACATGCGGTGCTATGGGCGTATGGATTTAGAAAAACTTTGTGCAGATGCTTCCAAACTAGACTGGATGAATGTGGCAGCAGCTACTAATATGGACGATAAGGTCAACGTTTTTAATAACAGTATAAATAATTTATATGATCTCCATGCTCCTATTCGAAAGGTAAAATTGAAGCGTCAGCCAGCACCGTGGATGACGGAGGAGGTAAGGGCGGCGATGAGAAGGAGAGATCGGACTTTCCTTAAATTCAAAAATGATCGCTGTGAGGCCAAGTGGAACACTTTTAAAGCGGCAAGAAATCGGTGTAACATGGTTATACGTAACGCCAAACGCCGACATATTCTGCAAAATATAGAAGCTTCATCACCTTCTAGTATCTGGAAGTTCCTTGGCACATTGGGTATTGGCAGACAGCAACACACTGAGTTTCAGAAGACAATTGGTTTGAACGATATCAACCGTTATTTCTCCTCTTAGATTGAGCTGGATCGTCAAACCAAATGTCGGACCCTGGACCATATTGCTACTCTGACCAGACCCAATTTGGACAGCTTCTAAACTTCTAAACAAACTAGACCGGCTTCTCAATAACTGCATTCGATTTATTTTCAATCTTCGCAAGTATGACCACGTGTCTGCTTTACGTTCCGAAATAAAATGGCTTCCTATTCGCCGGCGTCGTAATCTGCGAGCACTAACTTATCTTTTCTCGTTTCTTAACTCCCCATCTCCCCCTTCCTATTTAACTCCCTACCTTCGTTTCTTGTGCTCTAATCACGATAGAAACCTTCGTTCCATAAACAATAAACTTCTCTTGTCTCCCCCTCATCACTCAGACTTTGTGAACTCCTCGTTCTACGTGCAGTCAGTTCTTCTCTGGAATGCTCTCCCGCTCGAAATCAGGATGTCCACTAATCGCTTTATATTTAAAAGAAGGGTATCGATCTCCTTCAAAACGAATTGGCAGAATTGTCGCAGCGTTAGAATATGATTCTTGAATGATTGTTTAAACTTTTATTGTATTTGTATTTGTATGTGTGTGTGTGTGTGTTTATTTATATGTATTTATATAGCTGTGTGTGATTTTACTGGAATATTATATTTGAATAATACAATCCAATCACATGTACACTTATCTATAATATTACCTTTAGAATATGTATATGTATGTTTATATATACAGTCGTGGTCAACTAATTAGGGACACTCTCTAGTTAATCCAAATTGTGAATATATTTTTTATTTTCCAACGAGTCTAAACAATATTCCACATCTTTTACATGTAAGTATAATTAGTCATTTATGTGCCTAATTATACAAACAATAACAACTTCTTAAACATTAAACCTCTTTACAGTATAGCTGATAGATGATCACAGTGCTATTTGTTCAAAGAATGCTGGCTGGCCATTTAATTAGGGACACTGAGATATTGCGTTCTAGTTTCAAAATCTGAATCTCAATTATTATTTTCTTTCTTCTCCTATTCTTTGTGGTAGTTTTGGCGGCAATCTAGATTTGTAATTTCAAGTTTTGAGAGTTATTTTGAAGAACAATGGGCAAAAATAAAAGTTGCGATGCAACACTACGAAAAATTATCATGAAGTTTGTCGAGCGTGGTTGGTCATACCGAAGGATAGCAGGATATTTAAATTGTTCAAAAACTATGGTATGCAATGCAGTGCAACATTTCAGGCGCAATAACACAACTTTAAATGTGCCCAGAAAAAAAAGATCGAGAAAAACAACTCCGCTAGAATGATAACCAGGTTAGCTAAGAAAGATCCGTTTCTAGGCTCTATTTTAATTAAACATGAAGTGTTTGGGGCAGACGAAAGAGTCAGTGTATCAGCGAGGACAGTTCGACGACGTCTGGTAGAAGCAGGGTTGTTCGGAAGAGTGGCTCGCAAAGTACCGTTGTTAAAGAAAGAGCATAGAAATGCACGTTTGGCGTTTGCACGTAAATATGGACATTGGACCTACGACCAATGGCAACATGTATTATTCTCTGACGAGACCAAGGTTAATTTGATTTCTTCAGATGGAAGGCAATACGTACGGCGTCCTGTAATAGCGGAAATGAATCCAAGATTCACAAAAAAGCAGGTGAAACATGGCGGAGGAAACATTAAAATGTGGGGATCATTTTCTGGACGTGGAGTGGGACCTGTGAGGAAAGTTCAGGGTAACTTAGACCAACATCAATACAAGGCAATATTAGAAGAAACTATGCTTCCCTATGCTGAGGAACATCTTCCTATTATATGGACTTTTCAGCATGATAACGACCCAAAACATACAGCCCGTTCAGTCAAGTCGTTTCTTAACAGACAGTCGGTATCAGTGCTAGATTGGCCAGCAAATAGCCCCGACCTCAACCCAATCGAGCACCTTTGGCACGAAATTAAGAAAAAAGTTGCCATTTATCGTACCACAACTTTAGATGAACTTAATGAAGCTTTTTGTGAGGCATGGGCAAACATTCCTGTTGAAATATGTCAGAAACTGATAATGTCTATGCCACATCGGTGTCAAGCGGTAATTACTAACAAAGGTTTTGCTACTGGGTACTGATTTTACCCGTAATAAAATGAAGTTGTTAAAGAAATTAAAATACTGCAGATTATTAGTTCTGTTTAACTCTATTTTTCATTTTACTTTACTGTTCTTAATTAAATGTCCAGCTACAGAATTGTACCTTAAATTGAATACATGGTTAACCTTTGATATTAAACACTTTTTTATATTTATTTAATCTTTTATTTACAGCCATTTATAGTATAATAATCGGATCAAATTATGCAAATAATAGTTACTGAGAAATCAACAGGGTTTTATATTTATATGTACATAGCCGGTTATTGCTGTCCACTATCTTGAATGTCCTTAATTAGTTGACCACGACTGTATATATATCTCTCCATTTCCCTCAATTAGTTATGCGTTTTTGCACCTACCACTTTTATCTCTGCAACACCCCAAGGTTGACTGGCAGAGAATGCCTTAGGCATTAAGTCCGCCTGTGTACGAAAAGTGCATAAAGATTTTTAAATAAATAAATAAATAAATAAAAACGGCTATAAACCAATCCCTGCGCTGTGTTTCACTGAGTGTGTGAGATTGCCACTGGCCCAATTCCCTCTCTTTTCTTGCCCTTCTCCTCATCACGATCTTCCCCTCTTCTAGCAAAAGTCTGGCAGAAGACTTGCGACTCTTGAGTTTCAGCTGTCCATCGGCGGGGTAGTTACTTCTCACCTGTCTGTCTGTCTGTCTCTCTAGCTCGATTACCACCTATAAGTCAATAAAAAAATAAAACTCAATTTTAACTCTAATTAACAAACATATACTTAAGTATAGCTTATTTGTATAGTTCTTTAAAAACTAAATGAAGGTGACATTTAATATTAATGATTATAATGTGTATCAAATATTTATATATTAAAGATAGGGCACAGGAAATTTCGGTTAAAATCGGTACATCCTACTGTTTTCAACTGGTGAGTAGTTTTATCAGAGCTATGTATGTCAACGTATACCTGGGCAAGTAAATTGGCTATCTGTATGAAAGCTGTGAATGATAGCTCTGTAGGTTTTAACATAGGTGCATCAAGAAAGATTTTGATTTCAAATTAAGGAATATATCTGTTTTAGAGTCGGTTAACAGTGGGCTTAAATGTTTGTTCAGGGTTCGAGACAACATACTTAATAGAAAAATCTTTTAATGTACATTAAGTGTCGGAAGGGTGTAAGTTTACCCGCGAGAGAGCTATGCTTAGACACGAATGACCGGGTTAATACCACGGCCTCACAGCTAACCGGTAGACAAACAATGCTTGCATTGTATTCCCAGTGAGTGAGGTTACCGGAGGACCCTCCCCTCATCCCCCACTCTTCTTCCCCTCCCCTCGTCTCCCTCATCTCCACCCCCCTTATCAGCTTCAAAGGCGGACAGCGCACTTACGAGTTACGACTCTTGACTTACAGTACGGTTGTCAGTTATCATCAAGTGACCCGTCTGTTCGTCTGTCAACCTATATAATAAAAAATATAGCTATCAATCAATGTGAAGGTACCTATCATCATTATCATCATCACAGCCAAAGGAATAGGATTCGGTCAATGAAATTAAAAAAAAAATACAACACAAGTTCACATAATTAAGTACTAGTAATATTATTTACTTACAATATAACATAAGTATAAATAATATAATAATTATAAGGGGGTAGGCAGAGGTGCATAAAACGCCAACATTTTGCCAATAAGAATCTAGTCCCACTAATGTAATAGGGGGCCAGCCTATTGCCGTCTATCTGGAACTTTATGACTGTATACATACTGTCTTATAGACAACAGTACGATTTCTCAGTCGCCTTTTACGATGTCTCGGTGGCGAGGATGGGTGCAATTTTTAATCTAAAATATAAATTATAAAAATGTCATATTAACATATTTAATTTTCCCATTTTTATTGATCAATCAACCCACCATAACGGTACAATACATTTATAATCAAATGAGGTAGAAACGTCACAATAACACGCAAACCTTCAAACGAACGAACATAAATCAGTGCCCGAGGCCGTTGTACTCTGCGGAACAGGAAGCAGAGACGATGCACCCTACTCACACACACAAAACCTCACCACCCCCTGCGCATGTGTGAGTGACACGAATACACTAAACGCGGAAATACCACATTAACATACATTTTGCACTCACACTACCACAACACCCACAGTGTAGTTACACGTCTATGGTCACACAGAGACAGATTTTTCTTTGATGATGTAATTGTGTGAGTGCCGCCCTGTTCGTACAGAGGTCGGGGGTGTGGCATTGACGGGAGACGCTGGGAACAGAACTGGGCGATCGTGCATGTGTTGTTTTGTTTGTTAGTGTGTGTGAATGAGCTGAGTAATATTGTTACAGTATGTAATTAATATGGTTAATTTCAACAATTAAAATTGTCTACAAACATAAGAGGTACAATATCTTACTATGCGTATCTAAAAAATGACTTAAAAAATTAAGTAACCGCCTTCAATGCGCCTTTGTTAATTTCTTTTCCTTTTTACTTTAGATCGTTAAACTGTATTTTTTAAACTTATACGTAATATCAAATGATTTAATTCTCGTTTAGTTGTAATGGGAAAACCGATTTCGAATAAAAAAAAACTGAAAATCGGTCGTCAATTGGCGGAGAATTTATCTTACATAAAATAAGAATACATACAGTAAAACATATAAGGTCTGTCTTTTTTGAATTCGGTTAATAAGAAGTTAATTGTCACCTCCATATTGTTTAGCAATTGGCATGCAACTTCACTTAGAAACGTCACTTCATATTTAATGCTCTGATAAGTATGATAAAATAGATATAACTATTGAAGTATGTACAATACTCATTTTATAAGATTTGCTCTTTATATCTCTATGGTTATGTATTTGATATTTTTTTGACAAATTTTCAATGAAATTGGCGTTTATCTTATCATTTGATACGCATAGTATAATTATACACATTTAAAGTATCATTTTTAAGCAATAATCGAAAAGATTACAATGTACATATAATATAATATTTAAGCAAAATGATACAACATACAGACTAGAACAGACATTTGCAATAGATTTGTATACAATCCGGTATATAAGTCCATTGCATCAGTTTATACATATACTGCTCAGTAACAACATCAATATTAAAATTAGGTATATATTTGTATACGTATTATTAATGTTATAATGTTCCTGAGGAATAATAAACATGCTACATGTCTATGTAAGTTCCGTAACATGCTGACATTGAATTTCAAATCTAGTTTCAAAATCACTTTGCCCGACACAAAAAAAAAAAACCTAAGTAGTATGTGAGTATAACTATGTACTATGTTATTGTATGTTGTTGACCGTCAGTAAATATTTATATCTAAAAGTAATAAATTATTAAAAAGAATCAAAGCCGGGAATACATATGAACCTACCTATCAAAGTGTAAAGTGAACCTAAGCACTGTAGGTATACCGAATATTTTTCTCTACCAATAAATAACGTGACCAAAGCAGACGTGTAATGCATTCGGAAAATTTAGAGGTTGCGGCGTCGTTTATACAGCAGCCTGTGTATGTCAGGGTGGGCCCGTGTCTGGATACACAGCCAGTGTGGCGGTGCGCCGGGGCGCGGGGTGGCAGAGAGGGTGAGGGGTGCGGGGTGCGGGGTATGGTGGGGGCACAGTGCGGCGCTAGCTCGACGCGCCCCCGTTCACGGCCAGGGGTCGCCGACCGCACCCCGGCTACGGCGTAACCCCGCTACGGCCCGTAGCTTCCTCTTTTGTTTTAATACCATGTGCCGCCTACGTAATTTTATTGTTACTTATTTAGGTCAAATCATTGTAAATCAATCGTTTGTTCTATTTAATCGATTGTTCTTGATGAATCGGATTTTTTGTCATTTTTTTTAAATAGAATTATAAATTTACTGTCTGTACGTATTTAATGTACTGTTTGATTATAATATGTTCTTAGTTCTTTTATATGTTATGATCTCAAAATTTAAAGTTACTCAAATTATGTTTAAGAGAATGAATTAAGCCTCAGTATGTTGATATGAAAGAATAATTATTTAGTTAAGTTGTGAGTGTAAGTTTTTTATACAGTAAGATATGAAATTTCATCACATACTTAAAAAAAAAACTTTTGTTAAAAACGTTGAAACGTCGAAAATTGAACCTCAGCACAACAGTTTATTGCACCTAGATATGTTTTTTTTTTAAATGTAATAACTTTATAGTAATATTTCATAACCATAACAACAGCGTATAAGATGCCTTATTGCTTATGCTCTCCTGGTACAAGAAAAAGGAAACAGGGAAAAAATCAAGGAAGAGGAAACAACATAGAGGGGTATTTCTGTATATATTTATATAATATGTATATTCCGAGGCTTTTCCTTAGATAACTGTAAATTTCAAGCTGATGATCTTCAAAACCATTGAGTATATTTTCTTAAACATATCTATGCAACTCTCGGTCGCGTGAAGTTTCAAACAAAAGAAACAGCATCAAAAAAGGTCCATTCATATAGGAGTTATGACGCCACAAAAAAAATATGGTAAGTTCAAAATTGGCCACGATTCAACTGTTATTAGGCTAAGTAAATTAATTGGGTCCGATATATCATGAAATGCCTTCAACGATTTTTCAAGTAATAAAACATATGCAAGCGAAATATGTGTGACTAGATGATTAAATAGTTACTGTAAACGGTGTCTGAAGTAAACTGTAAAAGAATGTGGGTAGTTTTGATCATTATCTTAAGTGCTATTGAATTATTAAAAAATAAATATGTAGTTATTACCAAATAAATGAATTGATTGATTTCTCTTGTTAGGGATTTGTTAGTCTTTGTTGATATGATTTTAACGTATTGGGGTGGGGTATGTGTAGAAATTTAAGCTTTATACAAAGTAACATGGAAAGCCTGGCAAATATTCAAATTAGACTGTTGTACATAGTATTATGACTTGAGTGTTATGACCGAAGTTGTAAACCTAATGTAATGTCACGAGATTCTAAGAAAAGAAATTAAGCGTAAATTTCAAATAAAAATAATAATTTTATAGAACTGCATTGCTTATTTCTGGAAATTTCCCGCCATTTTCCATTTCCGTATACATTTAAATTGTATCTGTATCATTATGAATTTGTATCACAGTGCCATATAATTTTGTGTAACGGAATATACTGCACAATTACTGCAATTGAGATGCAGCAGAATTCAGGAAACGATCATACAAACCGCGTCACTGTTACATAAGCGCAGGAGGGGGTTACGCAAGCTGCGGCGAGGCGGGGGCAGGGTCGGGGCCCCGGCTCGGGACGCAGGATCGATGCGCGGCCGTTCACCCGCCTGCAATGCGCCGCCTACAGCCTGCCTGCACATATCCGCCTGTACTTCATGCCGCCCTAGTACTTTTTGCCAACGCCGGGTCATTCGCTTTTGGGAAAATGCGGAAATGACGTTTGATATACGGGTGCCTGGTTTTTTATGTCTTTTTATTAAGGCTGTTTGTAAATTAAAATTCAGTATTTATTTATTATTTAGCTAAATTAATGATAGCTCATAACATTTATTCAGTTTGTTAGGCAAATGATTTATATACTTTTCTTCAAATATTTTACATATTGCTCAGGAAAGTTTAGGAAAGGTGAATCTTAGTAAAAAAATGTATGAAAAGAGAAAAATTGTGTATCGAACGTAGCAAAGACACTCTATGCGTGTCTTCCGCAAGCGTGTACGGTGCGCGCTACGAACGAGTGAAGAAAGAGTAAGAATGAGACATCGGGTATTTGAAAGTTTCAAATATTAGGTAAAACACATTATTTGTATGTTATACTCTTATATGTACGAGTATAATGGCGCTTAGTTAGGATTGATTTTATATTATTTTGTATTCTACTCACGATTAAATACCTTTCGTATAATGACAGTCTATGGGGATAAAAGTTTTGTTAAAGAAATTGAATCATGAGGCTTGTTTACCTTTTATTTAACGAGTAGGGAAACTGTGAGCCGAGCGGGTATCACTCAGACGTGAATTGTATTTTTATATACTACTAGCTTTCGCCCGCGGCTACGCCCGCGAGGTATGTTGAGGAAATGTAGCCTACATCCTTTTCCAGGGTTAAAATTAGCAACATACCAAATTTATTCTAAAATTCGTGCGTTCCGTTTAACAGTGAAAATGTACCATACCGATAGATAGTGTTACTATCGTATTTATATTATAGTATTAGTATAGATTACGATGGCAAATAAATTCACAACAATCTCCCTGATGTCGATTTTGACTGTGGCTGCAGACATTTTGAGATTGACAATCAATCAATGAAACAAACATTGGTTGGTGGAAACAGCTAGTTGTATGTTTACATTACGACCAAATTCAAATTAGTGTAACGTGGATTTTTATTATATATAACTCTGCCTACCATCGTACTGATATAGACGTCTTCATATGTATATAAATATTTTAACACCGTTTTTAATATGTGGGCCGTGAATAAGCATCGTTGAGTTCATCAAACTAAAGACCGCCTTTTAGTAAGTATTGTTAGTGTATATAATGAATGGTGGACTTCTGGCTTCCCAGTCATGAGAGGGATGACCACAACCTTGAAATTTATGTACTTTGTTTTATTCACGATAATGTCCAACTAGATACATTAAGATGACCAATGCATGTAGAATAAATTGTAATGAAAAGAAATTACTCAGCTTAAGCAATTTCTGCTCGAAGCGGAGCCTCCCACCACAATTCAAAAGTCCTTGAATAAATAAAATAATCGGCGAGTGATTTCTTTTATATTTGAAAAAGCGATTTATATAAACTGCATGAATTTGACATTTAATATTCAGGTATAAGTTCAATTAGAGGGCTCATACTTCTCGTTGTCAAACGCTTCAATTTATAGGTATGCGACACTTAACTGCTTGAGCTAAGACTTGCTTAGACTCCCCAATGTTTCTCTGCCTACTACCTCAGGTAAAAAGGCGTATGTATCACATTTAAGCACTCAAACCAATTGCTGCTCCTCCTTACCATTAGATAGCGTAATAGCGCATAATAGCTGCGTCAATGGTGGGGGTAGATGGCTCCAATTTAAATAAAAATCTATTGTGCTAGCTTTCTTATATAATTTGACAATTTTATAATCAGTACCAAAAAATAACAGTAAGTACCAGGAGACAATAACTTTGTAGGTAGATTGTCAATCGATGTGCCCACAAATAGATACTTTATAGATGATCATAAACTGATGTCTGGTTTCAGAAGGTCGTACCAGTAATGTACACATTTCCATAGTTACAGATTTGGGACACAACTTAGAATAAGACGAAATATCACAAAAGTTATGATTAAATTTTGTACCTTACTGCTGTTATCACAGATCAAAGAGCGAATAGATATTAAAGAGAAAATCTAAATTTCTTGGACTAATTAGTATTAACTATTAATTTTAGTATAATAAGCCGAGTGGTTCTCGCTCGAGTAGAACAGGGAATAACACCAATGCACCCATTTCTGCCCGTGGGTGTCTTAAAAGCCGACTAAGGGACTGTTATCTGTCAGACAGTATATAGACAGTCATGCAGTGCCCGGATGACAGCAATGGCCTTGCCCTCTGTTAAGTTAGTTTAATTAAATTATAGTTGGCATGTATCCTTTGTTGGAGACACCTCTACGTACCCTATGCATATTATATTAACTTAATATTATATTAACGCGACAACTCTCACACACGGCCGTCTGATCCCAAACTAAGCAGAGCTTGTACTATGGTAACCAGACAACTGATACACATACTTATATATTTCTAAATACATACATACTATAGATAAATTACACCCAGACACAGAACAATTGATCATGCTCATCACCCAAATATTTGTACTGGGTGGGAATCGAACCCACGACCTCTGGCTACCTACACCAACAGGCCAGTCAGTTAATATAAAAGCGCTTGTCTGAAAGCCAACGTTACGTATAGTTTAATCAGACTCAGGTCACCATTTAAAATAATCACACCACGTTAACGCTACTACAACACGCTGCCGGGAAAGTTAACAGAAAATGCATGTCACAAAGGGCCATGCCTGGATTTGATACGGCTCTATGTGACGTAAATTTGATTTGAGACCTATTGTGGTCTCAGCCAGACATAAATAGACGTCTATATTTCGAGGCTGTACTATAATCATGACATTTGTGAATGTACCTACGTACCGGCCAATATGAGATACATTAGTTATGTTAAACAAATGTGGACTTAAACTTAGGAACGCCTCGTAGAGCCATGCTGAGGCACGAATGGGCTAGCTCTACTCTTCTACGAGTATGAGCCCGATGCCACGGCCTCATAGTAAACCGGTTGTGAAGTAACGCTTGCATTGTATATCCCCGAAATCAGTAAGGTTTTCGGCATCCCTCCATCCGTCATCATTATCAAAGGTGGGCAGCGCACTTACGACCTTTGAGTTGCAAGTGTCCATGGACGGCGGTTGTCACTTACCATCAGGTGAACCGTCTGTTGGTCTGTCCCACTATAGTATTAAAAAAATGCAAAATGGTAAAAGAAGCCTGTCAGAAGACATCAGGTTTTTCAGGTATGTCAACAACCAACCTTATCTTGACAGCAGGCAGCAGACAGAAACAGAACTATGCTAAATGTACTATTAAACCAGTTCAGAAAAGCAGTTCCAATCAGACGGCGCAAAATCTATCATCAATTTATTGTATGTGTACGATTCATAGCGAAGGACATCTCCTTGTGTTGTACTGTTATCTGTCAATACTTGTCAAAATGCAATTAAAATGGTATTCTGAAGAAAAAAGCCTAAGAAATATATTTTGTATGTTGTTCGTAAGAGCGATGTCAAACTCGTTTACAGACTTTTTCGAGAGCGAGCATCATGATGTGTTTCTGTCCGTCCATCAGTCTACTAGCTCTGAATAGAGCGTATAGAATATGTAATTCATTTGATTTGATGTCTGAATTTTTATTATTAATTAAAGTCACATCACAGGACATCAGCAACAAATCGACGCTTATAAAATTGCAATGTGTACCTGACCTACCCCTACAGCCAGCGCAATGCAACGCCGCACACATTATGGTGCGCTATAGGACGCCAGACTTGTACACCAGTACTAAATTATACACCGCCGGCTTTATTGTGGGGTTCTGACTTCGATACTGTTGACTTAGGTAAATGTACACTGTCATCGATTATTTGCGGCTTAATTGTAAAGAGCAATGAATTAAAAACAATCAATAATTCACTTTTTAATTTGCAGTACGAAGTAAATATAGAAATAATACTTAAATAAACCGAGGTTATCTGTAAAACACTTCTACAGGTGTGTCTCGCAGTGGTGATCACTTACCATCAGATGACCCGTTTACTTGTTTGTCCCCTGTAACATAAAAACGCCGGCACCTCTTGTACATACTATTTTGATAGTTAATAACGACATACGTACCTAGAGCAGTTAATTATTTTGACAAAAGAGAATCAATCATGACTAATATGTTAAAATCCTTATGAGTTACACATGTCTGCAAGCACGTCGTAGAGTGTTGAGGGTTTGATCCCCACACGGGACAACACTTTGTGTAATCCATAAAATTATTGTTCCTAGTCAGGGTGTTCTTTATTTGAATGTATGAAATATTGAATATTGAATGCACACATACATATGCATTAAAATTTATGCACATATAATTATGTCCAGGTCAAAAAATCGTTTCTAAAATTTCTATTGCAGATGCAGTTTTAAGAGGGATCAAGTCGACATAGCTGATCCTCGAATCAATAGGCAAAGAGACTGGCCTTGTTGACTTGAAGCTGTCATAGCACGTGTGCCCACCTGCGGATACTGACTAGAAAAAATATGTATCACTGAGAACTCACTGCAATAAGATGTGCAGACATGCACAACGCCAACAAATCCATTATTTATTTCTTCTTCTTAAAAATATGAATATCGATTCATTTAATAAAATCTTCTCTACTTCGTCTTACTTGAATGAGACAATTAAGGCTAACACTGTCAGATATTTTTTCTATCCCAAATCCGAACTATAGTTCTTTTGTCTTTGATCAACTAACTGTCTGATGTGATGTTACGAAGATTTTTCTAGCAATTTCTTCAAATGCAGTAGGAAGAGACTCTACAAGCCGAAAATAGGATATTCCTATCCTTGACCAAATAATACCCATCAAATGTAATATTTTAAATCATTCTCTCTCTTAGTGGTGTTTTTCCAGAGGCCTGGAAAGACGCTCAATGGAATCCTTTATCAAAAAAGAAAACATTTCTTCCTTTTCTGATTACAGTCCAATATCCATTTTATCTTTTCTATCCAAAGTTCTTGAACGTCTTATTCATTTTCTACTCAGTAGCTTTTTGTCCAAGAATTTGTTACGTAAGCCCTTCAAATTTGGCTTTGGCCCTGGTCACAGCACGACTTCTGCACTAGTTCACATCTCGGACGATATTAGACTGGGCATGGATGCTTGTATACTATTATTTGTACATTATATATCTGACACACAGTCATGTAATTTATTAAATTTTGACTGTAACTAATAAAAAGTTATATATAAGTTATATATAGATCTGTTCAGTATCACCTCAATTTGAGAGCACTTCCCTAACTGCATCAGCCAGTATCGGAATCCTTGGCGTCGATATATCAAGCGAAGTCCAGTTTCGCGGTCACTTAGAGAGTAAGGCCATATTAGCCTCGAAGAAGCTTGGTGTGCTAAACAGATCGAGACAGTATTTTACTCCGGCCCTCCGCCTGCAACTTTATAAGGCGCATGTTCGGCCGCACATGGAATACTGTTCTCATCTCTATGCAGGTGCACCCCAGTACCAACTTCTTTCTCTTGACCGCATTCAACGGAGAGCGACTCGCATCATCGACTGCCAAGATATTTCTGATCGACTTGACACCTTGGCGTTGCGTAGAGATGTAGCTTCACTCTGCATCCTCTATCGCTTGTATCATGGGGAGTGTTCAGAGGAATTGTTCGGACTTATACCGGCTGCTGGTTTCCGCCATCGTCCTACGCGACAAAATATCCATCCCCATCACCTGGACGATTGGCACTCCACCACTGTGCGCTTCTCCAGAAGCTTTTTGCCTCGCACAACCAGCTTATGGAACAAATTGTCGCCTGCCGTATTTCCGAACCGATACGACCTTCAAACCTTCAAGAAGAGAGCGTACCTCTACCTAAAAGGCCGGCAACGCACTTGTGACTCTTGAGTTGCGGGTGTCCATGGGCGGCGGTAGTCACTTACCATCAGGTGACCCGTCTGCTCGTTTGCCCCCTATCGCATAAAAAAAAAAAAAAAAAAAAGCCGGTCTGCGTAATTTCGTAACAAATGTTTATACAAACTTTCGCATTCATAATAGTAGTAAATTTTTTGACTCAGTAACGTTCAGACAATAAGGTTTATAGGATTAAGAAATGTATAGAATACATTTATTTTATTTTATAGGACAGGTTAACAGACGGTTCATCTGGTGGTAAGCGATAACCGCCGCATATAGACACCTACAACTCAAGAGTAAAGAGTAAGAGTGTTCAAGTTTGGTAGGTTTGACTAAAGGAGTTAGTTTGAATACTGAGTGTGTAAATTGTTATTGAGTGTCTTCTGTTAGAAGTTTAAATTATATGTTGATTTGAGCCTTCCTTCAGCTTCCATTCGTTTAAGTGTGGCGTACTTGCAGAGAGAGCTCGATTCTACGAAGCACTCGAGAATTTTGCTAAGGAAGATTTAATTATATTGTAATGATACGTTTTGAGAGCAAATATAATGATGGTACTTGACACTAATTATATTAATGTAAAGAATTACAAATGATACTAGAAGTAATGAAATAATGATTATTAAAGGTCTTTAGAAATGTAGGTCGTGATGAAATAATCTTAAAAGAACAGGATATTTGGCATAAAGTATTTGAGATTCTAATAACTGTTCAGGAAAGTTGTATAATGCCAGGAGGTATACTGATCGAACCGTAAGTGTTCTTTGAAATTTAAGTAGCTCAATTAGGCATCTCTGAAGGTAATAAAATCTAGTTTCGATGCACTTTCATCCATTACTAGCTTTTACAAGAGCCTTCGCTCGTATTGAACCCCTTAAATATAGATGGCGTTGAAGTTTCTAATTTTTTTTTTTTAAACAAAGATCTTCCAAAATAATTTATTTTACCTCCTTAAGAAATATTCTTTTTCACACCGAAACTACTCAAACTTACATTTATTATTTATAATATTAGTAGGGATGATAACACTTACTTTAACTGGCATTTTAACAAGTCATATCGTGACATAACAGTCATAAAAACTGATCTGTATCATTTAGTTCCCCCTTTATATTTTAAACGCTCTGTTACTCATAAAAAAAAACATAAAACATTAAATATTAATAATTATTGAAACATGAACATGGCCAGAAAGTTAACTTGTGTTGCATATTGCTGTAATCTCTTCTAGTCCTACGGAGGGGACGCGAAAGACCTGACTACGCAATTAGGTTACACTTATGAAGTGTGAATAAATATGTAAAACCCGTCTGTATTACTTTTTCGCTTTACTGCCTTTGTTTGTTTGGTGGATATTATATATATGAATATAACTTATACAAGTCAACTCAAATCTGTTTAACACCTTAGGGTTGAGAGAGTGACAAAGAAAAGCACGCATAAACATTCATATGTATATATACAGTCAAAAACCACAACCCTCCTTCTTACACCGTCTGGTAATGAAAAATAAATTATCATGCTTTACAATCTGTTCTTGATTACTTGGCACTGATAAAAGTTGTCCAAGTCTCGACTTTTGGTGGTCTGCCACCAGACAATCTGTAGTCTAGACGAGGGGTTGGTTCCAAGTGCATTTTTCTGTCTGGACCCCTCTTTCACATCAATGTATAAACGAACCCTATCGTTTATGCGTGTGCGTTATTTAATTTCACTATAGATTTCCTATAACGGAGAATTTATCCTTAAAACGAAGTACTAAGAGTTCAGAATTCTTTGAATTATTAAGACGTTTATCGTCGTTCTATATAAATGATTAAATTTAACCATAAAATACTTATATAGAAATCTATTCAACGCTACGTTAGAGTACTAGGAGCCCATAAAGGCCACGAGGTTATATTTACTAGTTTGTTTTGCATCTGATATTTTTGTAGCAATAAGGTGTGTGTTGAAGCTTTGAGACTTCTTATTAGTTTTGATATACCTGTAGTTATAGTAAAGCATATATACATACACGCATACCTATATCCCAAATGTAGGTATGCAGAAGCGTTTCAAACGCCCACGATTTACAATAACTATTGCCGTCATCCGGGCACTGTATATATACTGTCTGACAGATAACAATCCGATCCCTTAGTCGCCTTTTACCTACGATAAGAGATGGAGTCGGCCTTTTCTACTCTACAGAGAACCACACTGCTTACATATATGCACTTGAAAGTATCGTACATTGAAAAATAATCTACTAATACTTTTAATTTTTTGTGCACATTTATAGTTAAGTATTGTATATTTTGTATAAGGCTATTAAAATAGGAAAGGCCTTAAAAGAGTTTTTTTATACAATAGTGGGATAGACGAATAGACGGGTCACCTGATGGTAAGTGGCAACCGCCGGCATCGGACACTTCCGAGTCGAGAGTTGGAAGTGTCCGTTTAAGGGTGATGAGAAGGGGGGAGAAAGATGATAGAGTGGGTTTAGGCCTCCAGTACCCTCACTCCTTACATAGTGCCAAAGCATGTCTCTCCCACCGTAAAACGTACTCTTTAAGAAACAAGAGAAATGTATCAGTGCCGCTGTTGATATGCCTCCTTTCAAGTCCTGTAAACCTCAATTTAACAAATAAAACATATTGTCTTCAATCGGATACATCTTCGTAATTTGCGTATTACATACTAAAATATAATCTACATTTTTTTTTTGAGCATGATATGTTTATTGTTGTAACACACGCGCTAAGAAGAACGATTTGTAGGAGATATAGTTCCTAAAACTATGCTATTAAAATGCAATTGCTATGATATGTGTATTTCCTGGATGTTTCCTTCTGAGGGTATCCCGGGTCCCTAGCAATAGACGCTCTCATGACGGAACACTGTGTGGTTTTAGTCGGTTCGAGTCCGACATACCACCTCACCGTCAGCTCTGGTTACGTGATGACCCGTGGGGGTTTCCACAAAAAAAAAAAGATATGTGTAGGTATACAGAAATTAATGAGGTGCCATTCCATTTCCACCAGCATTCTATTTAAAAAGAAGTTACTCCTTGACAAAATGTATTCAGTAAGTAAATGAATCAAGAACAGTGAATTAGCTTTATATTGATATTAAGAAACCTCAACTCTCGCACTAGGATTAATTCTAGTGTCGCGGGGGACTTTACAAACATTCAATCAACGAACACAAAGAACACGCAGACTCAGAACAACGATTGTCACTTACTTGCAGATGACCCGTCTGTTCTGTCTGTACCCAAAAGGGTAATTTTTTCTACCCGTGAATATTACTTTTTTAGAAAAAGCGCTTGGTTTAGCACTTGGCACTTCCTAACTGCCTATCCCGTATTATATAGCATGCAATTAATTTTGGCTTTGCATAAACTTTATTCATCCAGCTCTTGCAATATTGCAAGACACACACACACACACTCTGCGGCGTATCAAATGCAAACATTTTGGTATACCATACATAAAATAATTTAGACTTTATAGTATTGTACTGGGTACTTTACTCTGAAGAAATGTAAATTTTTCATAACTTGTATGTAATTTTGGTATAAGTATGGAGTATTTGCGAGCATTAGATCAATTGTTTGAAAAGTTCTGGGCCTCATAAAGGTTATTTGTTCAAAAACTTGTTTCTCTATAATGTATTTCTTGAAAACGATTTAATACACATGAGCGCTAGATATTTTCAACAAGATTTAAATACCGAATACATGTTTTGTGACCCAAGTAGACAATTTACTCATAGAATAAGTAAAATGATTCAATAAAAATAAAATCCAATCAATTTTATAATCATTCGCATTATCTCCAAATGTTATATTACCCTATGCGAATACCAATAATAATTCGATTCAAATGACACCTCAAAACTATCAAGCCGTCTAGGGTGCAGGGCGTGAGAAACATACATATGTACATATGTACATTGACGAAAGACCGGTTCGAACTAGCACGTGACGGAGAAATGTAGAAGAGAGAGAGGGAGGCCTTTGCCATGCAGAGGGAGAAAACAGCCTGAAAATTAATAATAAATAAATAATATACTTAAAATTATAATCCTCCTTCTGTTCCCATTGTTCCCATTATTCCTGGGGCTCAAAAATTAATCAACCAGTGGATGAATTGACAATTAGCCAATCAGAAGACCGAGGCTGCTTATCACTAGCAGAAAACAGGTGGAAACCATCAAGCTGAGAGTCGGAGAGCAGGAAGTCACATCACAGCCGGTATTCGGTATTTGGGAGTGATGATTATTGCCCGACTAAATTTCAAGCAGCAGGTGGAACTTGTAAGCGCAAAAGCATCTGTAGTGAAGGCAAACTCATCACGGATGATGCCTAAAGTTGGGGGTTCGAAACAGAGCAGAAGGACATTACTGTCGTCAGTAGTCGCGTCCGTGTTGACTTATGGAATTTCCATTTGGGCTGACGCCCTGGGAACCTAAGAATCTCAGAGAAAAATCTCATCAATATATCGGTTGAGTGCTCTGAGAGTAGCAAGTGCCTTCCGCACGGTATCTGAGGAAGCGGTGTGCGCGTGCGTGTCGCCGGAATGCTGCCCATTAGAGCGGAGGAAAGGCAAACCCTCTACCGACGACGAAAGGCATCTACGTCGGGCCCCGATGAGCTCAGAGCTGAAGAATAGCAGCACAGCATACGTCGGTGGCAAACGCAGTGGGATACAGCTATAACGGACAGGTGGACGTACCGTCATATTCCACAGATAAATGTTTGGCTGAATCGGAATCACGGCGAAGTCAACAACTATCTGACACAGATGCTCTCAGGACCTGGCTGCTTTCGAGCATACCTGCATCGTTTCAAACGTGATGATTCTGCAGAGTGCCCATCCTGTCCCGAAATCACTGAAGACGTGAATCACGTGTTCTTTGCATGTCCTCGTTTCAATTCACTACGCAATGATCTGGAGAGTGTTCTGGAACAGACCATTTACCCAGAGGCGTTAGTCGACGCTATGCTCTCATCGAAGACCGCCTGGTACGCAATCACTTGTTATGCAACAAAAGTGCTCCAAGATCTTCGTTTTATCGAAAAGAAGCGAAGTAACGAAATAAGGCTTAGAAGACAGGAAGCAACAATCTCACCTATCTGAAGGAAGAAAGAGAACAGCTAGATCCTCCCCCGTGAAGTAGTGCCTAACGGCGGTTCCGCGGGGTTAACAGGCGAATGAGGCAGGGGAGGTTTTTATTCGGTATTGGAATATCCAAGTCCGACATACCAGGCCAAACAACTATACCTGATGATACGCAAAAGTATTTTCCTACCTGTATAAAAAAAATACACACACACACATATACATACATATATAAATACTGATACACACATGAAATACATAGATAATTGAGACACTTGCACGGCAATGGCAGAGAAGGAGAAGATTATTAGAAGAGCGAAGATTTCTATCATGGTTAGAGCAGAGATATTGGAAGTTAGATGCTAGGTAAAAAGGTGAGTTAGGTGAGTGGAGAAGGGAGTGCAACGTAGTCAACGCCCTCAAGCTGCGGCGTTGTCTTATTGGTAACCATGACAGCTGGGACTGATAAGTGGACGTATGATCATACTTTCGCAAGTTAAATATGAATCGAATGCAATTGTTGAGAAGTCGGTCAAGTTTGTTGAGCAGATCTGCATTCAGTATGAGATAGCATACATCACCATAATCGGTAATTGGAAAAATCAAGGTCTGCACACGCATCGTTTTTGTTTTCATTGGGAGATTTTTTTTAAGGCGATAAAGGAGACGCAGTAAATTAGTGACCCTGTGACTGACATGAGAAACCTGAGTTTGTCAATTGAGGGTTGCGTCGATGTGCAAACCGAGATCCTTGACGAAGGGACTAATGGGTAAAATTGAGTCATTGAAAGTAATTCTGCTTATCATTCTAGAGCTCCCTATAATTATCGCTTGGCATTTAGATGGGTTCACAGTTAAACCGAACCTGTTGGACCAATTTTTTATTGTATTTAAGTTTCTTTTTAAACTAAAATAAAATATTTTACAGCTTCGTCTAAATTCTCTGGCCTTGCATGTGAGTAGATCTGCAAGTCGTCGCCATACAAGTGATACGAACACTGAAGTTCATGGGTAATCAAATTAATAAATATTGAAAAAAGACGAGAAGAAAGAGTACCGCCTTGTGGAATGCCACAGTCAAGATCATGCCACGTTGAGGATGACTCATTGGTTCGGACAGACTGCTGGCGTCCTCGAAGATAGGAAGAGAACCATTCCAGTGCATCATCGGAGATTTATTTATCAGATATATATATATACATTCTAGTTGTTATTTAAAGTTTCCCGAAGGCTTCCTTTGCAGGGTTCCCTACAATAGACCCACTTGGACGGAATACCGTGTGGATTTAGTCGGTTTGAGTCCGACATACCACCTCACCCTCAGCTCCGGTGAGGTGATGACCCCTGGGGTGTTTCCACGCGCAAAAAGAAAAAAATAAAAAAGTTGTTATTTATAATAATAATTTTATATTTTATTGTTCAAAGCTTAAGTACCTAGACCTAGTAAAATATATTGAATCTCAAATATTTATTAAATGAGTGATGTCAGCATAACTATAATTACCGTGGGTGGGTTTTCTTACGTAACTAATGAATATAATTACTCTCCGATACTATGTATATAAGATATACCGCAAATATTTAAGAGAAGTTTCATATTTTTAGAAGAAATATTTCTAGATTTCATTACAAAATTCTTGCAAATCTTCATGAATACTAATCAGATCTCAACGATTAATTCTGATACAGGTTTCGTGGATAGTCTTAAAACAATCGGGATTAGTGAAACAATTTAAGTGCAACACCAAATACTAAAATTCAATGTATATAATTTTTAGTTAGTTAACAGTAATTATCACTATCTTGATTTCGATTCCCAAACAGGACAAATGATTCTGCGATGAGCATGATCACTTGATCCGTGTCTGTAATTTATGTAAAACAGAACCTGCTGTTGTCTATCAGGTAGGATTCAATCAAAGAGAGTTCCTGTTCAATTTTCAGGAGCAGCGGTTCGTGACGCAATCAAATACTTTTGAGAGATCGCACAAAATACCAAGAGCATCTTTAGCGTATTCTAGGCGGCAAAAATATGTTATAATAGGGTAACACTAGTAAGTAAGTTTTACAACACCTTTAGCGAAACCGTAAACGTATGTATAATACGTATTTCATTTTATATTATTTTTCATATGTATAGTATGCATGTAAGTATGTACGAGTATATCAGTAGTATTGGTACGGTACAAGCTCTGCTCTGCTTTGTGGTCGTGTGTGAGATGTGTGGAGTTATTACTATTATTATTTTTTTTTTTAAATATATAGTTAAGAATAAAAAGGGAGTTCGTGATTATTTCAAAATCTCCCTTATGAATATATGTTTTTAATATATTATAGGGGGACAGACGAACAGACGGGTCACCTGATGGTAAGTGACCACCGCCCATGAACACCTGCTATTCAAGAATCGTAAGGGCGCTGCCGACCTTTTAGCGTGATGAGGGACGAGGGACGAGGGTATGCATGGAGGAGAAAGAGAGGTGGGGAGATGGGAAAAGGGGCGGGGGTCAAGGAGAGGAAAAAATAGAGAGGAATTGGGCCTCCGGAAACTCACTAATGTCGGGGGCATGCAACGCAAGCTTCACAACCAGTTTTCTGTGAGGCCGTAGTATCGCACCGGTCGAGCCGGCCCATTCGTGTCTAAGCATGGCTCTACCACGTAGATATATATATTACGTAATCGTCTGTGATCTGAACAATCTAAAGCGTGGTCCAGATAATGGAATATTAATTTAAACAACTGAAAATATACATCTCTATAAATGAATGCAAAAAAAAAACAAAACTCATGCAAAAAATTATTATTATTTTAACTTACACCTCCGTTTTTCATAAATAAACTGCACGGATCGCGTAGCAGTTTAAGTGGTCACCTCGACACTACGTGTACTTATGTAATCGTCAAAATGTTGTTCTGAGTCTGGTGTTCTTGTGCCCTTTGTATGAATGTTTGTAAACTCCCCCACGACACAGGAATAAATCCTAGTGCTGGAGATGTGTAAAAAAATTAATAATAACAATAATAAAAAAGCAAGTGGAATATGTAAAGTTCAACATTTTAAATTTTACATTTTTATAGCAGTTATTCAATCGCCTATCGAGAAAATATCACTTATCCGCAAAGAACCAACTTTAACCAACAGAACAAGTTTAATAATTGCCAAGTAAAACCAGTAAATGTGAGCTTCGATACCTATGGTGAATTCAAAAGGACCCGCAACATCATTTAACAATAATTTTTCAGTACGGTATGTATGAACACAAATCGTTATTAAGTCGTACTGTGTTCTGCACATAGTCAGATACGTAGATACTAGGAAGTGACTGCAGGTCGTTGCACATCCCGGCCGACGTAACAGGGGGATTGGGGGCAGACTTCCACCTCCCGCTCGGGCAATTGCCCCTCGGTTCATTATCAAAGTTCACTAGTACGGAGCACACATACAAATCATTGTATCGACTACGTCGCGTTGCATACGAGCGATTCAGCACGCCCATATAGTCTGGAGCTTAATTTCTCTAGAATCCCAAAGGTTGTGATGCTCAATGACCAAATATTGTAGCTCTAGTTGAACTAGATAGGTATGACGGGGGTGTTGAAGCTTGCCGACGTTTTACGGAAACAGTCGAACCCCGAGCGGGAGTTTCAACAACTAGCCCGGAAAATCTGCAGCGAGGCAATGCGCCACAAAATTTAGTTAAGCTCCTAATTAATTAACTTTCAACTTAGAGCTGTGGTAATAAAGGTTATATTAAAGAAATAAAGTACGTGCCTCGCGACAATATTAATGTCGGGAATCAGCAAATATTTTACAACTAGTTATAATCGATCAGATTTTCTTTATGTTCAAAACGAAACATATAATTTAAAAGCTGTAACTCCCTTAGTCTAATTCTTTGAAAGATCTATACGTACACGAAACTAGTTACATTTGTAAGCATGCGGTTGATTCTGGAAATTATCGACTAAAATGCACTTCAAAATAAAATGCCTCAACACAAATTGTACTAAGAATCTCGTTTCCATGACAACCGCTGCAGCGCACACAGGCGTGCTTTGTTTTTACATAGATATAGCCGGAATACATTATTTATTACTAGGAGAACATAAATTGCACGTAGGTAGTTTTAAGCTGGCTGGTGCCCACGTCATCGCCAGTTTAAAATCTGTAGTTTGCCTACTCTTCGATAGATAAACGATTGGTCTGGATACAAATTTAGATCCTCTATTTTTTTCTCATGTCCTTTCGAAAGATCCTGTATATTTCTATAATAAAATTGATCCCATTTTGTTTAGCGGATTAGAAGTGAAAGCGTAACAGACAGACTATTAGCATTTATAATGTTAGCAGGCATTGGACTCATATGGAAATTTGTTTGTTCTTAGTACATTAGTTCCCTTAGCAAGTTCTGGAAAACCACGCTTAATCTAAGAGTTAATAATTTTTTGATACTATGTAGATACTAACTAACTACTATGATACTAATAATTTATAAAATATTATAAAAAAGCTTTGAAGATTGTTACTTGCACTTAATATGATATGTATTAAGTGCATGCAAGTGCATGTTGTGTGTGGTGCCTTTTAGTAATTTGTTACACTAGACAAGAATACCTGGAAAACTTTTTTCTTTTACGAAAAAAGGAAAGAATATAAATAATTGTTGGTGAGCCAATAAAGAAAATAAAAATTCTATCTAATGCAGTAGTTTTGTCATCTACAGCCTAAATATCCGAATTCATTAAACTTTTCCTCGTGTGAAGTTACTAACTGGTAACTTCCATTTTTATGAAAGAAAGAAAGAAAGAAAGAAAGAAAGAAAATATATTTATTTTGTACTCATACAAGGCAAGGATAACAATTTCATCAGACGTTAGTGCCAACAAGTACCACTATATGAGACAAAAATGGCCGTTAGCTCAGCTTTGTGCTACCTCGTAAGAAGCAGCGCTGGTATTATGCTAACACCTAGTGAATGTCACGGACAGAGAGCCATCTTATTAGTATATACATATATATATATATATATCTCAGTCCTTTAGTCAGACCCTGCAAGATATTATATTCTCCAGCCTGCAAATACAAAAATCATTTAAACTGTGTTATTGTGTTATATGTATTATGAATTTATTATTTAATTATTTAATATTTATTTAATATTCAAAGCATTTAGGTCCTCAGGGAAGTCTGTCGGAGGTTGAGTGGTAATCCTTCTAGGGTATACTTTGACTCCGGACCGCACCATCATTCAATCTCGTGGGGGTATCCACACGTAAAAAAAGGTGTTAATCTTAATAAAGGCGAATTACTTATATACGTATATATACACATAAATAGATAAGTTCAGGCTTTGAGATAAGATAAAATGGCTTTGGGCCATCGGGGAACGCACGGCACGACACGAGTTTTTTTTAACGTGTCGAAATCCTCACGGGTACCACATCATCTTGTGAACGGTGACACGGTTATGTCAGACTCGAACCAACTAAAACCATGCGGCTTACGTCTTCTAGCCTATAAGCCTATAGCTAGGTTCGAGTACTTGACCTTACTGATACTTACTTAAAAGGATTACCACTGACACACCGAAGGTAGAACATCAGGTGACTTCGCTTCAGGCTAGCCCATCTGAAATCGCTTTTTTTTTAATCCAACGCTAATAGAGACCGGAGATTGTTAAGCGCTCTTTGGTGCCAGGTGTCTCCTGCGGGGTAGGAGAGTGCTAATTCTCCCCCGTTCTCTTTTCGCCACAATGGTGGCGTGCCCTGCACTCGGTTAGTCTCTCTCTAGTCGTAAATTCCATTCAGCTTTATATATCTTTGAAATATCTTTACATACCTTATGAGCTTCCTCTACTGACATCAAATCTTTCAAACAGCGCCAGTCTGTGCTTTTAAAAAGGGAATCTATACTAATATTATAAAGCTGCAGAGTTTGTTTGTTTGAACGCGCTAATCTCAGGAACTACTGGTTCGATTTCAAAAAATCTTTCAGTGTTGGATAGTCCATTTATCGAGAAAGATTATAGGCTATATTTTATTTTCAAAAAAATTTGTCATCTGTAAGAAAATTGTGATTTTGTAACCCAAGGTATAAAATCGAAAACCTATTTATGCGTGCGCTGCAAAAACTATTGACAATAGAACAAAATGATGTACTACGGGTTTGTAGGTCTTATTAAGATCTACAAAAAAAATCTGCAAGAGCACATATCTAACTATCATAGTTTAGTCACAATAACCGCTTTTATGTTCATAAAAAATATTAAATCGTCTGAAGAAAGAAACGTTAAATGTGTATCGTAATATTAATCCTTATCCAAATTAAGCATAATGTTATCAAGGGTATTTATGTAGAAGTAAAATACTTTTTGTTTTATTCCAATTGGACATTTCGTTGAGAAATTATCACGAGTATAAAAACGCAAAGAATTGGTACCTAATTATGAGTTATTTGCCAAAGAGTTTAATTAACATAATAATATTAATCTTTATCGAAATAAATGTGTTGTTGATTAAGAGTATTTCATTGTGAACAAAATTGTCCTTGAAATCATCAAATCAGTTAAGTTCAATTAAGATCTTACAAGGAACTACGCGGGTGAAACCGCGGGTCACAGCTAGTTAAGTAATATTTAACGATAACGCTAATGGACGGTGCTGAAAGAATTTATATCCTCTAAAACGATCACAAAGTGATTGTAATGACCCCTCGAGGCCGTTGGAAAGAATACTAATGTTTAAACTATTAAGGTCTGGCCTGTGCCTCCGATTTCAAGTAACGAGGGTAAGTAATTTATTGCCTGTTAATTAAGTAGTGCTTAAACTACATGAGTACTTAAAAGGTTAGAGTTTTGTTGGAAATACGTGTGTGGTCTCGGCATAAAGTTTCACTCCACTGGGCAAGGAGAAGGGTTATGTTTTTCGAATGTATGTTAATATGTATGTTTGTTTTTAACAGCTATTTGAAGTAAGTAAGGTATCATTTGCATCTTAATAGTGGTAGTGACATGTGTATAACATTTCAATTTAACGTAATTGAGTTTACAGCTTTCAGCAAGATTACAGCTGTGCTCCGTATTTCTCAATATTTAAGTTTGGTTTTTAAATTTCAGGAGGAGATTCAGGGTACCCAATATATATATTTTTTTGTTTTTGTAAACTTAAATTGCACATCGTTTTGTCTGGAACAGGTAATTCTGTTAATAAAAATGACACTGTTTTAATTATTATTTTGCTTTGCTAGGAAACACTATCACGGTGCAGTTGGTTCAACTAAAGTGGCATCAAGATGCAACTAAACATAAGCGTAGCCTAGTTAAAGAGACATAGCTCAAATTTTTAAATAGCCTACAATATTATGTAACTTTCTAGAACTTCAATTTATAATTCTGTAAACACCTACTGTGTCTTATTTGTTTCACTATTGTTGTAACGTATTTGAAACAATAAATTATTATTATATAAGGAAAAAATAACGAGATCTACGATTGTTACTTTATGACCAAGATTTATAAAGTAAAAAAAAATTTAAATATATTTTCTGCTTCAGTGTTACTATATGAAATTAATTATAAAAAAAAAGATGAAAGATGTCGATGATGTGATGTTAAAATCAAAGGCAATTGTAGTGTCAGCTTTATGTAGAGCTGGAAGAAAAGTAAAAAGTTGGAATTTATATTTAAGAATGGTGTATTGCATTGTCCTCACATTTTATTATACGATTTTAAACTGTCACAAGAAAATTGTATAAAATATTTGAAAAAGACTTCCCTATCAGTTTCTTGTTTGTTCTTCTCCATAGGATCTACGTATTGGAGCAACAGGCAACTAGCTTCACGACTGACTTAGTCTGACCGACTTCTTCTTTTGATAATCAAAAATATTATTTGAAATAAATGGTTTTGATTGATTGATTTTTGATTTAAACAACACAATGAAAATAAATACTTACAATAACGTAATGCAGATTCTTTCTTTCTCAATGTTAATTAACATAATAGCTATATATTACTGTACTGTGTATCTAGTACATCCATATTGTGCTATCTTTAGTAGCAAAATATGGATGTACTAGATAATAGAAATTATGTCGGTTACAGATATTTTAAGGAACTCGAACATTACCAATAATTAAATAATTCCTGTTCGACTCGACTATTCGTGGATTACACATTTTTTTTTACCAGTTTGGGAATCGAACCCACGACCTCTGGTTCAGCAGGCAAGTTCAGTAACCACGAGACCAACAGGCCCGTCCAATTGTAAATATTTGTATTATTAAACAAAAAAGCTAGTGTTTTCAGTTATTCAGTCTCATATTTATTCAGCACTCCCGAAAAAACCACTTCCGTAAATATTACCAAAAGAAGAAGCCAAAACCGCTGACGGCGACTAACTACTCTAACAATCAGCCACTGAATGAATAACCAAGTGATCTGTCCATTCATCTCTCAAGCTTAGTGATAAATTATAAAATCCTCAATCGCGCAACTGATATTTTTCATGTGCATATGCATATTACATATTATGTTCACGACTTCTTCTTGTTAGGGACTGTTTACAAACCGACAAACCGCCTAGGCCGCTCGTCTGCCTTGATGAGACCTTTCATACCAATCAATTATATCAAAATTATATAAAACATATATACATATGTACATATGATCACGCCTGTATCCCCTAAGGGCTAGGGAGAGCTGTATAAAACATTTGCATATAAGAATTCGGTGTTACTAACGTTATAGGGGCAGGCTTGGCGTCAATCCGGTACTTTATGACTGCATATATGCTGTGCGACAGATAACATTCCGATTCGGAGAATGGTGTGGCTCTATTCTGCCTGTCTGTATATGACTTGAGTGTGAGTTGTGGTAGTAGTTAATTAAGACTGTGTGATAGACTGACTTTAGATATATAACAAGAGACGAACCACTCCTTCCATGCATATTGAACTGCTTATCTTGCAATATCACCCTTCTATGCTTTCGCCTTATTTTCCTAACTGTGGTAGAATACACCTCTGACTACCCCTTAAGGTACACAGGCGTAATCATATGTATATCTGATTTTTGAGGCCTGAATTTTGGACCCGTACGCACACTTACAGAAGCCAATTAATAACTTACATATTGTTGTAAGTTATGAATTTAAAAATTAATTAATAAAAAGGAAAGAATATTTTTTGAAGTTTCTTTTTATCATTGTTATAGATATCAGTAACAGATTTTAAATACCTGCTTTTTATGTTTGAATACCTAAAATTTTGTGTTTCATACGTAGGATTGCACATTTACCAAAAGTACGTAAAATACATTTATTAGTTAATATATTGGATGGTGTAAACATAATAAATTTGGCATTAGTAACGATCTAGGCTATTAATTAATTATCGTAATTGGCGTACCAGGAGATCAGACAGAGGGTGGAGATTGCCATTATGACGATGTATTGATGGTACGATTTGTATGTAGACAGTGTATGGTGCATGCCCAGACAGACGCCGGCAAAGGGGAAATTAAATTACGTGTCGGTACTACTTTTTGGAGCTTTTGATGTTATGAAAAGGTTCTTTAGACTAAGGGTACTATAAACGTGAGGGTTAGAACAATTATACATTTGTTTATTTTAAAAATATGAAGTCTAGAAATTAATTGATAGCGATATATAATTTTAACAACTCTATAAAAGAAAATAGCTTAAACAAGCTAGCTGTTACGGAGTATTAATGCAAACACTAGAGAATTCTAGAAACCAGTGATTATTTTTGTAGTTGGTCAGTGAGGTATGGTTTGGTGATGGAAAGGCCACGTAGTATTCTGTTTGGTTCTATATCAAACGAATACCTTGAGGCAGGATGTGTTATTAATTCTGCAATATTTGCAGTGCACTTACGCACCATATAATAAATAATAAATCAGTCTCAAATTATCTGAAGTAAGTTCTAATTAGCTATAGAACTTAACCATATGCAATAATATACTTCAAGACTATAGGCAAAAGAACGCGTAGGTAGAGATGTATTAAGTCCTGACGTGACAGAGGTTGTTCTGTGAAAAAAAAATATATATTTTAATAATAAATAGTATACTTACATATTTCAACTTTTCCTATTTTGTTCCAAAATCCTTTTTGTAAAATTCCGTTTCCAAGAGATTCGCTAACCATCAAACAGTTGTATTTTTTTATAATATGAATTAAAAAAAATAAAAAAACGAATAAATAGTAAGAGAAATACATGATTGCATTTTGTATACTATACTTGTGCTAAGCGGCGGCGGTTGCATAGTGTTTGAGGCGAAATGTTTTCGGAATCGATCGACACTGTTGAAAACGGTTTAAAGCATTACTTGAAATGTACGTACCCACGTTTTTTGTAAATTTAAACAAACATTCACAAAAAATGATATACATATATGATATATACTGCCTACCCCCCAAAACATACATATATAGCTTGAACTCTAGAATTCTAGAACAGTGAAGTTCAAACAACATACCGATCTGCGGTATGTTTTTTGAACTTCAAAAGGGTTATTGTGTAAAATGTTATAAGCTTTTGCACGATTCTTTTATATTAAATATACTTTTATTGGCGATCACTCTCATGGCCAAATGAAAGTGGTTCAAGTACAGGTACGTATTGAAAATAAGCTTCTTACTAAAACCTTCAGGTTCCATTTCTCCATTTCCACAACTGTACGTATACATCTCCGCTGTTGCATAAATAAGTGGGAAATATGATAAGAAAGCATGTGCTATTGCGGCGGACGCAGCGGGCTATGAACAAAAAGAACGTACTTATGTACATACAATGAGTGGGAACAAGAGGGAAGGCTGCAGGATCGCATCCCCACACGGCATAGATAGTGAAGGATATCTATCCGAACTAAGGAGACCACTTTAAAGCGAGACTAGGAACTATTTGTAACAGAACGTACGAATGTAGCTGGTTGTTGCCACTACTGTTATTATAAACTTTACGAAAAATGTCATATTGTCTATCGACCTATCGATCTATTGATTTAAAAAAGGAAAGTCATGATCATGCATAGCATTGCCCCAAAATTATAGGTGCAACTTTGTACAGTACAAGAGGCTCGTAGCTCAGCCTAACTGACGCCAACGAAAAAGCGAACTCACTCCTAAAATGGGTACCTTGGGAGTATATTCATTTTAAGACGGAAAAGAAGGAAGAAAGAGTGTTTGAATTGTGATTTTCAAAGGAAATTGATGTGAACAGAAACCAGATGTAGTAGACGCCACTATATTCTCGTATCCGTATGTTCTGTGCTTTCTGTAATTAGCACGGCAGCGATGACAATAAGTACACCTCCTTATTGGCAAACAAAAATACAATGGATTTATACTTAATAATAGAATAATGATATAATTTTAATACTCTTTCTTTTTATTTACATTCAGATAGGGATATATCTATGTTCAGTACAGGAGGTTGAACTAAAAATTACACAATGCTAAGTCGCTTCATCATACGAAAAACCATATTAAAATAACCTTATATCATATATAATTATAAACATATACGTATCTATATAGCGCTAGCAAAATAATGTATCTTTAAATTAGATAAGCTATCATCATATAAAATAATATGCTGTAATTAAAATTGGCACCCACGGGACAGGTTTGCCTAGTGCGGGGATCTTACGTAAAATTTGTGTGGTTTTGGCAATAAACTTTTTATTTTTACTATTATAGCAGGATGTACCTAGTCGTGATTAATGTCAATTTAAAAACATATTTTTTCTATTTTGTTATCCCAATTTTACGACAAATCCGACCCCAGCACTTGGCCACCCCAATGCCCAGGGTTGCAAAGCTGGCGTGCGATGGCGGGCGCATCCGGCGGTCGCCATGACTACCGCCGCCCGCCGCTCCTCCGATACACCTCTATTTACCTGGCAACTGTAGCTGCTACTGATACCAGGCAAGCATACCTAGATACAGGTGTTTATTAGGAACAAAAATAAAATAAAAAGGTAGCATATAATATTATTATTTTTAATTATATTAACTCTATAAATATATACTAATTATATTTACTAATCGAATTTGTTTCATTTTCTTTATCATACGGATTACGGATTACTCTATTTCAAATAGAAGGTTCTTGATTTCACTGATTTATTTCTACAGATATTATTCGATATCTTCGCCATAAGTACCGTAAAATCGGTTTCAAAAGTTTTTTTTCATTGAAGAGGTTGTACGCACGTCCCATTAAAAAAATTAAGGATTTTTTTTGATGGGAAATGTAGCTTATTACAATTTATCATGTAATCCCATTGAAATGGGTTATATACCTATTTATTACAGTTAATTATCAAAAATAAATAGTTTTACTGCCTGTCTGTTAATTTTCTCTTTATGAGCAAAATATAAATCTATTGACTTTGCGGGCTTTCCTTTGAGCAGGACTAAAACTAAAAGTTTGTATGCTATCCTAGTAGTATGAAATTTATTATATTTTATTAATTAGCTAAGTAAATTGTATTTTATGAGTGATCAACTATTTTTAGAAAACTGTCTAAGGCATAACCTTACAACAGAATGATACAATTTGAAAAGTTTTGTGTTTTTTTTTGAAAAATATAATCTCTCAGAGAAAGTACTTACCGGCAGTCCCTCATTTTATGAAGTGAAAATATACTGACGTTTTTTTTTAAACTCATGTTTTTGTTTATGTGAATTAACATAGAATAATAATATTAAATAAAGCCTTTGTTTATTTCTTAGTAATAATAATTTTAAAATTAGAATTTAACATAAAGTACGTTTAAAATATATTTTTTTAAATTTCAATACTTCTACAATACATTTAAATGGTTAATTCATTTTTGATAAACACTTTACTCAAATAAATATTCTATAATTATACGTAGATATAAATTTATTGCACTCAAATTCTTTTTTAATTTCATTGTATGTAGGCCCAATCATTAAGGTCATCTCTAGTTTAGCTACTGCCTGGAGGTCTGGCAAGAAAGCCAATTTTCACTATTACAGAAAAAATATTACGATAGAAGTGTAGCCTTCTGTGTGGTAGCTAGGCGGCTAATTTCGAAAAGAAATCTGCAGTGTCAAGCTTTCATTCTAGAGCTATTCAATTTAATCATGTTCGTGTTATAAGCCTCTCTCTGTGTATTAAATACGGGTACAAAAAAAGACTAGGTACTGAACGGATTAAGAAAACATCTATGGCTAATAGTGAACTTAATTTTATGTACATAGGAAATGTCCTTATTTTTTTTGCTAACTTTTCAAACAATTATATTAACTATAACTACAGATAGTTGTCTCGAGTCTGTATGTTCTTTGTGTTCGTTATTTGTATGTGTGTCCGGTCTCCCGCGGCTCAAGGATCATGCCTAATGCAAAAGTTATCTTTTTAAAATAAAGAATAAACTAAAAAACTACTCAGAAACTTAGTAACTAGTATCACACCGTATCGTAAATGCAAATATCAAATATTATCACTGGTGTTAATTATTATTAATTTATTTACTGTATCATATCTTAATTGTAGAGACTTATCTTCTATACTATTGGGGGACAGACGAACAGACCGGTCAGCTGATGGTAAGTGACAATCGCCGTCCATGGACACCTGCAACTCAAGAGTCGTAAGTGCGCTGCCCGCCTTTGAGGGTGATGAGGGGTAGGGGGGTGCGGGGAGGGGAAAGAAGAGGGGGGGGTGAGGAGATGGGAAATAAGAGATGAGGGTGTGGGGTGAGGAAAGAGGAGAGGGGGAGTTGAGCCTCCGGAATCTTCACTCATTTCGGGGAAATGCAACTTTAACCTTAAGCGTAACGTAAAGTCCCCCGAGGCACAGGAATTAATCCTTTTGCTCCTATTGCGGGAGCTGTCTTATTTTAAAGAAAAAAAAAAGCGTGTTTGTAGTTGTGTGACCCATTTAATGAAAATGAATAATAACCAAATTATGTTTTCATATACATCTACATACTTATTTTGTTCCCTTACTATACTGTGTACCACCAACACTTATATATAACTGTATCATCAGTTCAGTCAGTTTCATAAAGGAAAGGATTTATAATGTACTAACATTTTTTTTCAATTCAACTTTGGCCATAGTGTAAACCACCACTTATGAATACGTTGCAATAACGTGCACAACCTCGTCAATTTGTAACATGTTCAGAGAAAACCAACAGTTACCTACGTGAACTTTACCATATCCTTTGTTGTCATAATGCACCGCCTGCATTGTAGGAGGGAGGGCAACGCGCTTTGACTTGGGGTAGGTCTGGCACGCTACTGTAAGGAGGTGTCGAGACACCCCTCCGAACTACACAAATTCTAATTACCGCTAATGCTATAGATTCAACGCAAAGTATCGCGTACATGGGTGACTGTTTATAACATAAGGAAATGAACGTGTACAGAAAAGCGGTAATGGACCACGTTGTATTCAGTGCTGTCGAGTTCCACTGACCGTCGCAGAGTGTTTGTTGTACAAGTAGTGCAGCCAGATTATCGAACTTCCCGAAGAAAACAAACCCAGGGAGACTAGTTACTCACGCGTTGCGACGGCCGGTATATTAGTTTAACAGGCATTGCATGGGTTGCTATGCCTCATAAGACTTATATCTTTTGTATTGAAAAGATTTTTTATTTAATAATGATGGAAGGAATACGGGAGGGGAAGCGTTGATTAAAAAATTTAAACCCTTCCACTTATTAATAGTTAGTCGTAGGGTGGCTCTGTCTTAAATTATCTTAGCTAGTCTACTTCTAATTCTAATTGTCGTATCGTAATGAACTTTTACATGATTGCAATACAATACTTGGTGCTGACGTGATGGTGTTGGCAGGAGGTGGAAGTGAAACTCTGGTTACAGTATACACCTCGAGTTTTAACTCATATACGTTTATGGTAATGATGGTGTGATGATGAAGCTCCGAGGTGGATTAGAAGTTTACCGTATTTATGGTTATCAAGTGCCTTGTTGGTATCTTTGAGATCTCTGTTTAGTCATTAAATACGCTTCAACTACGATATAAATATGTGGAAATATGCTGGTCCTGCTCCATAGGATTATTTTGAGTCTATACAAAATCAAACTTGTTGCTAATTGTATTTTATAAGGAATTCTATTTCGTACCCTTATTTTACACGATTATTTTAACCCACACACTGACTTATTTCTTGTTAATACTCTCTATATCTATGTAAATCGTATTCTACTTTTACTAAGTTTGTTAATGTGTGAGCACCATGTATCTATCATAAAATTATTTTATCTGTCGTTGCTTCGATTTAGTTCTTTTTACCTGTTTCGGTATAGTGATATTGTTCTGGGTGCATCGTTTTCACACATAATTTTAATGATATATAATGATTGTATGTAAACAAAACATTTGAAAAGAGTAACGGTGCAGTTTCTTGCCCATTCTTCTCCATACGAAACTACATTTTGGAATCTGCGACTAGAATCAATTCTATTTAAATGTAAATGTAGACGTTCGAAAGTGCCATTTTGGGCCTATTTGAAATAAATAATTTGACTTTGACTTTGATTTTGAAATAAATAAAACACCAATCTCTTGACATTTGTACCGCTTACCACTCGTACACTGTGACGTAAAAAGCAGCCCGAGGACGGCAACGTTAAAGTTTTAGTTCAACTTAGTAAATCTATCTGTTTAAGATGAACGAGTATTATCAACACACATACGTACACAACGCCTGTATCCCCGAAGGGGTAGACAGAAGCGTAATAATCGCCCACATTTTGAGGATTATAATTTGGTACCATTTACATAATAGGAGCAAGCCTAAACCCGGGCATTTTTTGGAGTCAAATAGGAAAGTTTGGAGTTTATTGGCAGGAAAAGGAGCACGGAGAGGAATAGAAAGAAATACTGATTATAGAAATGAATTGTCGAGTACAAGTAATAGCTTAAGCAAGTCAGGGTCGCATACCTATAACCAACTGACGTACAATAATGCAATTTTTATTTAATCAATTAACCCTGACTCATGATTTTATTTCGAAGTACATATTTCATAAATTAACTTGAAAGAAGAAACATAATCGGACTTTTAAAAAGTAGACAAGAAAAATATGGTTTTCTCATGGATGCCATTGTCACAACTGGACCAAACTCTCATCTTAGTTAAATGAGAGTTTGGTCCAGTAGTGACAATGGCATCTATGAGAAAACCATACTTTTTATCCCTGAAGTACATCCTTTCTAATAAAAAAAGAATCATCGAAATCGGTTGCCGTGATATTGAGTTATTCATCCATTTGTCGCGCACACACCTAATGCAAATTTAAGACTTATATGGTTTTCTTATGGATGCTCTTGTCAGAACTGTACCAAATTTAAATAAGACCACACGGGGAGCACCAGCTTTAAAAAAAAAAATCCATCAGAATCGGTTCACCCAGTCGAAAATTATGAAATAACAAACATAAAAAAAATATACAGTCGAATGGAGAACCTCCTCCTTTTTGAAGTCAGTTAAAAAATCGTCAAAATTGGAAAAAATCCAAGAAATATCTTAAGAGAAAGCGTAGTGTGTTGATTCCCAAGATTGATTGTGCAATTAAAATGTGCAGGAAATTGGTCGGTTCTTAAACATAATGATCTCGTCTGACTTATGTATATTTTATAGTAATTATGTCTTTACAAACCAAAGAAGATGGCTCATATGCACTTTAATCGGTAAAATTTACTGTTATCGTATTTTGGTACCAACGTGTAATGCTTTTTTTACTGCTAGTCATTAAAGAAGCGCCCTGAGCCTTTAAGTTAGGGGAATAAACGTAACGTGAGTATTGAGGTTTAAGTTTAGTTAGAGGGCTCGCAGTTCCTGGCACCAGCTAGTTCAAGTTTGAGCTATTGTTTATACTCCCTAATCCATCTGCATAATTTCCCCTTTCCTGCAAATATACTTCCAATTTTTTTACAGTGGTAGAGCCATGCTTAGGCACGAATAGGCCGGCTCGACCGGTGCGATACCACGGCCTCACAGAAAACTGGCGTTGAAGTAACGCTTGCGTTGCATTTCCCCGAAATGAGTAAAGTTTCCGGAGGCCCAACTCCTCCTCTCCCCTCACCCTCCCCCCAATCTCTTCTTTGCCCCCCCCCTACTCATCCTTACTTTCTTCTTTCCCCTCCCCGTATCCCCCTCTCCCTCCTCACCCTTAAAGGCGGGCAGCGCACTTACGACTCTTGAGTTGTAGGTGTCCATGGACGGCGGTTGTCAGTTACCATCAGGTGACCTGTCTGCTCGTCTGTCCCCCTATAGTATAAAGAAAAAGACATCGCAATAACTATTAAATGATAAAAACCGACCAAAAAAGACAATTTAAGAGTTTTATTTTTTGTCATGTCTAGACAATATAAATAGTGTAATGAGGAGAATTTTACACAGTCTGTATAATATATCTATTGTTCAACATCAATAGAAATTGGATAGTTACCACTTCAGTTCAGAAATGCTGACTAAGTGTATTCGATATATCAAGTTTCATTCCAGATATATAAACTTCGAATAAAACAACTTTTCATCCCTTGCTGTTTAAAGTTTCATAAAGGAATGGTATTAAATTGTATCAAGAAAGGAAGCTCAATTGTTAAATAAGTGGGAACTACTGAATCTTCAAGCAGACAGAGCATATTATTTTTCTTTGTAAGTCATGCAAGAAATAAAATAAAACTAGTCATTAGACGAGGGAGATAATTTTAGCAGGCCGACTGTCTGATCACTAACACTGAGTTGAATGTGAGCAGGCTCATTGTAAATGGGGGAGCCATACTAAGGCACAAATCGGCTGGTTTGACCGGAGTAATACCACGACCTCACAGAAAACCAGCAGATAAATAATGCTTGCATTATATTTCCGAGTGAGTGAGGGTAACGAAGGTCTCTTTTCTCTTCCCTTATATCCCCCACCATCACCCTCAAAAGCTGGCAGCGCATTAATGACTGTCTGTTCATCTGCCCCCTCCTTTATCATATAAATAAACATGAAAAAGTTGAAATCAGTCATAATCACTTAAAATATGTTCATATACAGTTGAATATGGAACCTTCTCCTTTTTGCAGTTTAAAAAGTAATGGAGGAATACACATCAGCTGTTCTTATAACCTTGTGAACAATAAGTGCGATACAATAATGCTAATAATAATGCCGCGTGTTGTGGGTTCGATCTCCGCACGGGACAACACTTTGTGTAATCCTCAAATTGTTGTTTTGAGTCTGGGTGTTCTCTGTGTCCGTTGTTTGAATGTTTATAAAGCCCAACGCGAAACAGGAATTAATCCTAAGGCGGGAGACGTTTTTAAAATAAAAAGTAATATGTAGCTTTAGAAAAAAATGTATTGGAGGTATACGTTGGTATATTTATAATGGCAAAATACTAGCCGTGTGGTTCTTCGTAGAGTAGACCATTCCCTCTCTACCAATGGGTGACGTAAAAGGTGACAAGGGATCGCACGTCTCTATCAGACAGTATGCAGCGCTCAGCAATATACAATGCAATTTTTCATCAAGTTCTTTACTTACTATTTGATTAATGCTGGCTATATAGCCTGTGCAGACGCGGTGACAACGGTCCACTCTGTAGTGGTCACTTTGAATATTAGATTGTAGAGGGGGACTTTCAAACACACGCTAGCGTAATGGAAAAACTTGCTCTCGCTCTTAGGCAGGACACATTAAAGAGAAAACTGAAAGATAAACGTACATGATGAATCAAATTATTGGCTATTACTTACTTAGTAAATAATAGCCAATAATATTTATTATTTTCTAACAATAATATATTTTTTTCAAGTAACCAAAACAAAGTAGTAAATAACAAAGATAGGCTTAGTATTCTGGATATCGACCTTTGCCGGGATCTTAACCCGCGTAAGTACATCGAGAGCGTCACTAAGGTGGCCTCAAGGAAGCTCGGTGTATTGAACAAGGTGAGACGATTCTTCTTGCCCGAGCATCAGTGTCTTTTATACAAGACCCAGGTTCGCTCCTGCGTTATTCCATTGCTTTCATGTTTGGAATGGCTATGCGCAGTATTTGCAATCGGTTACAGAGTCCCTCGCCTTTAGTCGAGAGTGTTCTGACGAGCTCTTTTACACAATACGTTAGTAGCGTGCTTAACCGTTTTTTGTGACGTTGACGAGAAAAAGTTATTAGTAATAGATGAATTAGTTTTATTCATTTTAAAGTTATCTCAATTATGAATTAAGTAAAATTTAAACTAAACACACTGCCATATATATATATTAGATTACCCAGTATATGTAAGCCTACATTTTGTAAGAGTAAGTTCATTCCAGGCTGGCTATATTGCGACCATGTCAGGGTGCAAATAATAATACTGGTTACAAGCAAATTCAATAATATTAAGATCGATAAATAAGATAAAATTAATATGCTTTAACCATTTGAGGATTGTGGTGGCAGAGCGGTAAGGATTCAAAACTTTTTTTAATATTTATATTTATCACAAAACCTTGGAAACAAAAAAAAATTTAAGTATTCATGCACTTTATACAAGGTATAGAAACGTTGAATAAACCCTATTAAATATCTGTTAGGCAGGGATTTTCAAAGCAATTACAGTGGCAGACAGAAAACACTTTAAATGAAAATTGCATTATACGAGTAGTTTGGCAAGCAAGATCTACATGGCTTCTAAATGTTTTAATGGGTGAAATATGCGGCAAAGACATACCGGGCATGCACTAGAGCATGTACTATGCGTATTCAAATAGGAAGATACGACGCATGATAATTTTAAGATACAAAAATAAAAGATTGTTAATATATGAAAGTTATCAAATAAATAAAATCGTTAGCTATCTCATTTAACACAAATGAATCCAGCCCATCAAGGAAGAATTGAAATTGCGGACAGTCCATTAAAGAGGATGTTAATCGAACGTTCTACCAAATCGAAGCGTTTTATTTTTCTACAGCCTACATAGATAACTGGTACACAGCCATATTGCTTCGTAATTGACATGCAACTTTACTTATAAATGTGCAAACATATTTTTAGTAATTATTCATTTTGTTAAAGATTACAGTTTAAAATATACGGTTTAAATATTTCTGCTGAAATTGGAGGAATTTGAAAGTTACTTTGAATTGGCTAGAAAAACGCGAACTAAGAAAATCAATTGATAAATTGAAATATAGTCATTATTACATTAATTTAGTAGTATTTACAAGTACACAGAGGATCAGGTAAGGTAAGGAAGAGAATTAAATACACTAATTTTCAAAACAGTGCCTGGCTGCATTAAAACGTGAAAAAACTACAAACAGTTTTGTAACAGTGTGAAATTGTATTTGAACTACCACAATAGTTGTATTATTGAGGTAGTGGTGACATCATGCAGTCTGCATCGGTATAAAAGCTGCACTATTACCGCACTAGACCGAAACAGATCGAAACTGCACGCCAGACGACCCAACATACCTATAAAACTAACCATTACTCAGACTGAGCCGAGACTTTTAATAACCGCCCCTTCGAAAGGGGAGAGATTTTAAATTGTAAGGTTTCGATTATTCATTTAGTAGATAGGCTTTATACATTGTTGTCCTTTTGCAATTTTTCATTTATGTGCTGTAACTTTTCGTTTACAAATTATCGTATTTGTTTAAATTGATTTTTAGTCTAGCTAACTGTTGCACGCGGCTTCGGTACCGCCAAAGTCCGACCGACTAAGTCATCTTCAAGTTTTTGTATTTATAATAAGAGTGTTGATTAGGGAATATCAGGTTTGTATGTGAGGTGTTTGGCAACTCTGCTTGCTGCGTCTATACAAGCATGATGTTGCATGTGCTGCACACTCTTGTGGAGTGTCCTGCAGGAGTCAAACAGCGTGATGACCTCGGAAATTAATAAGGTATTGTATATATTTTATATATACATGCATATACTCACTCCTATATCACAGGGAGAAGGGCACTTTTTGAAAACACTCGTTAAGTTCCACTTACGTAGCAGAGGGCAAGGTGAGGGCTCTATGTTCTACTACATGTACCTTTTTTTGTGTATGTTAATCAATATTTCCACAAATTGTTAACCAATTTTTTTAATTCTTAATACGAAATACTCTACTCATGCTCTGGTCCCATTGTAAACAAAACAAAAATTGATAATGCAATCAGAGGACAATCGACGGAAACACTTTTATTTGAATATAATTTTCCTATACTTTCTAAAGCTATTAATGTTTGCATCTTATGTTGCCAATGGTTGAAGATACAACTCATTACAATTATGAGTAAGAGGAAAAATATTTAAATTACGTTCGTTACTTCACGAATGAAACTTAAAATGCACGTTTTTACCGTTTAAAGAAATTGTGCACAGAAATTGAAAAGGCGCATTGAAGTTGGTTTTCTGTCACTTTATTTAAAGTAAATTAATTAGATAATTGCTAGCATGACTAGTATAGGCTTATTAGTAGGAAAAGAAATAATATTAAAATGGAGGGGTGGGTTTATCGATGATACGCATAAAATATGTATATAGTTATAATTGATATTGCCATAACGAAATTAAGCATAATGATCATTAAGCATGATATTATTGGGCGTAAGTGTGTTGCCATAATGTTTATTGAAATAAATATTGTAGGCATAATAATAAGGAAGCAAAATGTTATAAATGTATAATTATATTTTTTAGCATAATTTCTGCAATCATAATAATGTTTAGGCATAACGTTCTAAAGCATAATTTTATTAATCCATTTGTCTGTCAACATTATTTTAAGGCCAAACAAAAATAAACATAAACTAGATAGCTTTTAGCAACTTTATCCAACTCCAAATTATGCCAAAACAAAGTAGACCAATTTATAGTAATTATGCTAACCTTTACAATATGCCGAAGAATGTTCCAGCCAACCTTAAGATTATGCAGGAACGTTTGATCAATTGTTTATGAAGAAGTCATATGGTAATGGAACAAAAAAACGTATCCTGAATCATATGTATACGTAATTGAATTAGTTTTTTCTATTCTTTTCCTTCCCAGTATACATATATTTTAGTATTTGAATGTAACAAGATGTTTACTAGATATAATATTTATGAAAACAGCATACTTTTGTTACGTTTCACTATAATGTTTCAATTTACCTTGCCCACTGGACACACTTGACTTTGCAGAATCTCTAAACAAATCTAATTAAAAATGATCAAAACATTATTTCCGTAGACAAACTTAACTTACAGTGACGCAGACACTCACATTCGTCCTGGCATGTTTGAGACATCCCTTTTAGATCCCTCGAATAACACCTCTATTTTAATTATACGTGCTTTTCAGTTACATTTTAATATTAATTAGTTAAAGATAAAAGTCTGGACGACCAGCCAAAAGACGGAAGCTTAAATACATATAATTTGCGGCTCATTATGTTAAAGACATTCTTCTTTTATCCGTGGGACAGCCATGAGAACACGAATGGGCCGCCTTAGCCGGTGTAATACCACGGCCTCACGGTATTGTTGATTGACTGAGGGTAACGGAGGCCCAACTCCCCCTTTCCACTTTCCCTTCCTTACTTTACTCGGGCAAAGTCGGGCAGCGCACTTACGACTCTTGAGTTGCATATTGTTATCCATGGGCGGCGGTTGTCACTTAACATCAGATGACCTGTCTGTTCGTCTGTCCCCCTATATCATTAAAAAAACTACTTTGAATCTTTAATAGCGTAGGTATGCACAGCACTACTGTCGCAGTCATGGCTTATTCCTGAGAGTTATGTTTATTAGCCAATTTTAATAAAAAAACCTTTCAGCTTTCTAGTGATACATTGTTACGGGAACTAAAGATATATGCTTGTAATATTTCATTTCAATTGGACACCAGAAAGCGGGTCAGTAGACGAGCGGACACGTTCATGATTTGAATTGAACAAACATACATAAAAAAAAATGTACATACATATTTTAAACGGTAGCAGCTGTATCTTGCTGATCCAAAGCGGAACACAACAAATTTGACTGCAGCTGGCAGGCGTTTTCACAGTTCTTTTGTGTCTGCCCGTCTGGCCTGCCTAATGGATACCGGATTCATCCGCTTTTTACCTTCTAAGCCTTTTGATTACTAATACCTATAGGATTAAGGATTTGGAAATTTGCTGTTTTAAACACAAGACGATTTTGTATGAGTACGGTGTTCGTATTGGCATAAAATTAATCATTTTTTATCGGACTTGGGACTGGCAGTCGTTGTCGAATTCTTAGAAGTTTAGAAGCATTCAATATTTTCCTCGTCAGTTGTTGGGTTCTGTATCAAAAGGGAAAACCCTAAAAGATAATCTTTATAGGTTTAAAGGGTTATCTTTATAGGTAAAAATCTACAGTCCTACAGATAAAGAATTAATGCTTTAGTTTTTACAATAGATAAGTGGTACCGCACAGCAGGTTTCAGCATATAGAACCTTTCTCATGAATACCTTCATTTTACAAAAGAACAAAAAAGCACTACTGCCTCGAAACAAGACGAATGTCTTTTTCCTTTCTTTCGGCTCACGACATCACAAAACTCCTAAAAATTTAATAAAAATGAATATCCTTGTCGTTAGATGCGATCCTGCTTTCCCCTTTGGGGATATAGGAGTTAATATATGCATATACATATGTAATATAGCAGTAGTAGTAGTTATGTATATACTAGTATTTTAGAGCAATTATCACACAACAACATATCATTATCACACAGCATTATAACACACAATCCTTATAACCATGATACTGTCCAGCCTCCGATAGGAGTATAACCAGAAGTACAAAAACTACGCAGAAGAACTAGGGATAAAATAGAGGAATATCTATAGTACTGTTTTTCCTAGTAGTCAGTAGTGTCACTATAGCTTCATAAGAGTAGAATGGCTGGCATCGTACTTGTCGCTCATTACATTTTTTTCTAAATTCATGCCCCCTCATGACCCTCAAAGGCGGGCAGCGCACTTACGTTGCAGGTGTCCAAGGTTGTCACTTACACATTAGAAGACAGGTCTGCTTGTCTATCCCCATATATCATAAAAATCCTCTCATAATCGCATCTTCTAATTATTTTAATCTCATGCAGAACAAGTGGGTCAAAAACCTCAATTGGTTGTCCCCCTAAATACTAAAAGTACTTATTTATTAAAAAAAGGAACTGTCCAAACCAGCAAAGAAATTTATGTAAGCACCGGGAAGCCCCCGGTATTATTTCAAGTGGTAACTTCACAAATTAGCAGGCACCCGCTGTGCTGCCCATTGCGTTGATCTATTCATCGGGGGTCCACCCTCAGCAGAATCTCATTATATACAGTGGTTCTAAATCTGTTTTTAATTTAAGAAAAGACATACAATTTACAAATTTTGATTGGTATAGTTTCATACAGGCATACGTACACGTCTGCATTCCCGAAGGGGCAGTTAGAGGCCTCATTAACGCCCACGTTTTGACAACGATAATTTAGTCCAATTTACGTAATAGATTGACGGCAAAAGGCATGCCGCCTTTTGCCGTCAATAAGGCACTTATTAATGAAATGGGAAAATTTGGGGTGTAGTGACAGGAAAGGAAGGACAGAAAGGAAAGGAAATGGATATTGCTTTTACAGATGGATTGAGGAGTATAAGCAATAGCTCAAGCAAGTCAGAGTCGCATACCTATGACCCGAATGGGTTGGTGCCGGGAAGTTTGAGCTCTGTAACTAAGTAAGTGCGTTGCCCACCTTTGACGGTGATGGGGGAGTTGGGCCTCCGGAAACCTCACTTATTTTGGCAACTGCAACACAAGCGTTACTTCACAACCGGTTTTCTGTGAGGCCGCGGTATCTCACCGTCGAGCCGGCCCAATCGTGCCTAAGCGTGGCTCTAAGACTGTCAAAAGTGTAAGGTATTGTTTCAGTTATCTTTATTTGAATGAAAACAAAGCCTAAGTAATCGTTGGACCAGATATAGTGGGCGTGCATACAGCTATCTGCGTGTTCAGTATAATAACACACTCAGAATACTGTTGGGGCTGCCGTAGAGATGTACTGGTAGCGCGTCGCAAATGTCTTGAGGGAAACATGTGCTTCGGTACACGCTCGCCACCGAGGCAATACCAACAGTGTCTTGAGTGTTTGCTGACAAATGGAAGTCTCTATTACTGCGACATTCGATGAAACTTCGACCTCAGTTTGTTTACTAACACTAGGAGTAAGATAATTGTTACTAACATTATATGGGCTTGCTCGAAATGCAGATATTATTATTATTGTAGTTACCGAGGTCAGAGATGAACTAAAAAAAATGTATTCGCAAACCTGTGTTATTTGACTTAGTTAAAAACGGTTTCAAAAGAAATTGTGATGAGCGTCACATATTAGTGGTGACGGTCAATAATGCACAAATGTGATTTGAATTCGCAACCACTTGGTCATAAGTCCGCTATTACACTAACGCCACAAAAACTTGAACAACTTTGTGTTAGAGTACATACGTTTTTGAGCCATCCTAAATGCCTTTCAAGTAACTAATTTTACAAATAAACTAATCTGCGTGGACTAAAAAACCAAATGGATTCAAATAGAAGACCCCAGCCGATTGACAGTTGGTTTTATGGACAGTTAATATATATTCATTTCTCCCATTCTCTTTTAGCTATACAAGCGAATCCGCTTTACTCAATCTGTATTTAAAACAAGCCAAAAAGTTGTATCCATATACGAAAAAAGAATCATACAATGTTTGTGAGTAGTTACCAATCGATGTAACACAAATGAATGGAACTACCGACAGACTGTAAGAAGTATTTTATTTTATTATATGTAAAAATGGGCAATGTGTACCTAGTAGCTGTAGACAGGTTTTAAGTTTTGCTTATTGACGATTACCCCACGACAGACGGAGAACGCACTTACTACTTCGCACTACTTCGCACGCCGTAAATAGCACCAATAAAATCAACATTTAAAATTTTTACGCGCTATAAAGTTACAAAGAAACCTAATATATTATTATTTCGTGAACTATACTACCAGCGTGAATCCCATGAATACTAGTAAAGTGTGACCTACGTTGCTAGTAATCTTTCTTAAAAGTATTAACAAAAATAGTAGTACGTGTCATAAAAAATATGTTGTAGTTAGTTTATCTGTGTAGATGAGTCCACCCGTGGACCCGTTGAGTGCAACGTAATCGTGTCACCAAAAGGTATATTATAAATATTGGAGTGAATAAGTCACGATTTGCAAATTTACTTCTCATTTGCACTTGCACATTAAGAAATATAAAGAACATTTATGTTTTAGCACAATATTCTTTTCATACACATATTTTGTTCAAAATTGATTGTGTTCAGAGCTAATGTCGCTAAAAGTTGTTGATTGCAGTTAGCCTCGATTGCCTCCGTACTCGAGGTATTAGTAAGGTTGATATGTAAAACATAATAAAAGCTAAGTTAGGTACAGTGAGCAGCCTCGGTGCACAGAAATTATTCCGTTGTATATCTATACTCATACATATGTATGATGTGAGTTTCGTTGTCCCGCGCTAGAACCTAAACGGCTTGAATGATTTTGACATGTGAGGTGTGTGAGTTGTCTTAATAGTGGTAGTGACTTAAGAAATCCTCGAAATAAAATAGGGAAGTTAAAAAGTACACTCTATGTATTGCAGTTAAGTTTTATATAATTTTGTGTAATTATATTTGTTCAATTATTAAACAGTATAAAAAAGTTTATTTATTTGATCAGATTGTTATACAAACAATACAATGAATACATTGTTTGAATTATTCCTAAATAATTAGGACTAAAGTATATTTTATCTAGAGAACCGATAGACCAATAGAACCCTCTACTTCAGACTCATCTATCTGAGTTAATATACAAACAAACGAGGTTCTATTGAAGATAAACATCTGTCTGCCGTTCCCGTTGCCCTTTAAATAATTACTTGGGGTTTGAGTCTCGGGTCTTAGATCGAATAACATTTCTAGAATCGCTCGTTTGCGTTCTAGTATTGATGATAATTAAATCATTCTTCTACTTCGCTATGACTAAACTTTAACACCTAGTTAAAGTTTAGTCATAGCGAAGTAGAAGAATGATTCATATTATTAGCGAAGCATGCTAAATGTATTACTTCTGCAGATAAAATAGATTTCAAATGAAATGTGAGTAACTGTAATTCCGGCAAATCGAGCTCTGCTCTGAAGGCAGTGTTGCCACAGCACAGGATAACTTATAATTTTTTTTATATGTTTAGGCTCCTACATACAAATAAGCTATAACAAGCACAATTTTGTTTTGCAATAAATATTATTGAAACAGACTGAGATACAGGATCATCTTTTTTTTGTCTTAGGTCAATATGGATGGTATGGGGAAATTCTAGCTTTAAATACAATTCTAGTATTACATTGTACAACAGAACTTGTGTTTTTAATATAAATGTCACATATAATAAAATAATGGAAACAAAACAAAGCAAAATATGTGTAGGTATTAAATGCTTGCGGCTTGCTGGCTTGGCTGGTTAAAAATCATGTAAATGCTGAACTCAGGAACAAGCTAGAACAACCGACCGAAATATTTGTTTTATAACCCATTTATAAAAAGTGCTACATTTACATATTACTCTAACACTCGCTATATACAACCATCAATAGTTATTCTGTTCGTGCGGAGAAAAATCCAATCAACCAGTACATCAGAATCATCGTGTATCGTTGTGGCCTATCACCAACACCAATACAGTTAAAAGTCACTAAATGCAAGCAGTAAACTGTCTCGCCGTTAAGTGTTATTAATATATATGTATATATATATTGTTGAGCTAAATAATAAATAGATAATGTTTATTTGCATAAAATGCTTACACAATTTGTGCTGAAGTAGATATTTTATGCTAGCGGTAATTATATGATTTTCTATCATGTATTTTATTTGTTATACAATTGAAGTATTCATTACACACACAGTTTTTACTGTTGGTAGAATGTATACGATCAGAGTTTAAGCTATTACGTCGTATAAAAAGTTCTACTCATAGTGTAAGTTCTGTTTCATTACAACCTAGAACCCTAGTTTTTGTATCTTGACATGTGACTGGATAAAGGTTAATAATTTCGTTTAATTTATTGTATAGACAAGGGCCCATATATAAATATAGATTTGCTGACGTCTGGCGGATAGTACAGAATATAGCTAACGCACAGCATTAGTTATCGTGCGCTCGTTGTTATAATTATCCAGAGTGAATGGAGTTAACCAGTGTTGTTTAATAATAAGGTGGAATACATAAAGCTGTCGGACTCTTAAAACTTTATCTACTTGGATATCTATGTATGTCTATTCAACGTCATGAATTCTAATAATGATATCTGCGCTCTCTCAAGTAGAATTATAACAGTATTACAGGAAACCCCATACTTGAATACAATATCCAAGAATGATGTGTGTGCTATGCTTAGTAGTAGTGCATAATATGTTGATTTTTTTTTTTAATATTATAGGGGGACAGACGAACAGACGGGTTACCTGATGGTAAGTGACACCGCCATCCATGGACACTCGCAACTCAAGAGTCGCAAGAGCGCTGCCCGCCTTTGAGGGTGATGAGGAATGGGGGATGAATGGAGCGGAAAGAAGAGAGGAGGGATGAGGAGATGGAAAAGATGAGGGGATAGAAAAGAGGGGAGGGGGAAGTGGGCCTCCGGAAACCTCACTCAATTCGGGGAAATGCAACGCAAGTGTTACTTCACAAGAGGTTTTCTGTGAGGCCGTGGTATCGCACCGGTCGAGCCAGCCCATTCGTGCCTAAGCATGGCTCTACCACTGAAAATCTAAAGGTGGAAGGCTGCAACAAATCTTAATTTATTTAAAATTCATATTAATCTACTGACCTGGGATGTCATTAAGTCAATATGAGGACGCCAACATAGGTCATCGTCCACCACAACACCTAGGTATGTAACGTGTTTTGATATAGTTACATATTTTTTTTTTATTATATAAGCTTATCATAATGACTCCACTTTGCCTGATGGAAAGTAACAAGTGGAGTCTAAGAATGGTGATCACCATACTCATTGTGAATGTAGTCAATGCAGCATGATAACCCACACTATGGCGGAATGTTGAGATGCTTTTTAACGCTCCGCCTAAAAGACCCGGGATCAAAGCGGGAGGGAAACACGTGCCGTGGTAGTGAGTTCCAGGCGTTAACCGGTCGGCACAGAAAGGAAGAGCCGAACCGTTCAGTTCGGAATCGTATATTTTCGACTCTCAAATGGTAACTCCTCATGCCAGCACGTGTTCTCGTGTACAAGAAAAGAGAAGGTGGGACCCATTGGAAGAGCTCGTCAGAACACTCTCCGTGGTATAGGTGATAGAGGACTGTAATAGAGGCGACATCTCTTCTCAACTGCAGAGGCTCGAGGGACTCGGTGACCTCAGGACTGTCGATAATGCGGACTGCTCGCTGCTGCAACCGATCGAGAGCGTCAAGCAAATATTGCGCATAGCTGTCCCAAAGATGAGAGCAGTACTCCACGCAGGAGCGAACCTGGGTCTTGTATAAAAGACACAGATGCTCGGGCGAGAAGAACTGTCTCACTATGTATAGAAACAAGTCTGAGATGGGAAATTACATTAATGATCTCTGATAAGTAAGAAACAACGTGTAGTTCTTGTAAAAGCGAATGGTAAGAATGTGGTTTTGGATATGTTAAGTGTTAGTAAATTCTAATTAGTCACCTACTGATCTTATAGTATGTAGTATATAATTTACGTGAGGTAAATTGTTTATAGTGGGTGATACGCATAACACGTCATTACATTCTGAATACCTAATTTTAATATAGAATAAAACTTATAAACATGAATTTAAAAACATTACGTAAATATCTATGGAATCGTGTATAAAAACATAAAATACATGAACATGTTCAGAACAGAATTACTATTATTATGTAGGAATAGGTAAAGAAAACTTATGATGTCATTTTACTCCAAGTTACGCGCCGACATTAATCAAATATTAATAAAAGTATCTGGAAATACCACCTCCCTAAACACAGAACGCACCTAAAACGGTACGCATTGTTTGATCGTTTAAAACATTTATTACATAAGACAAATAAAAATGTAATAAACCGGTAAAATAGAAAAGTTTTTAAATAACCTAGCCAGCCGGGGTGTAGAGGTGGGCGGTTGCCATGGCTACGGACGGTTGCAGGAAACTGCACAATCGATGTTGCCAGACGTTCCGTTGCCGCCTGTGGATCAATGTGTCTCTAGTACTACGCCCGGCTCCCGGGAAACCTACCTTGCTACGTTGGTGTGAGTGCGCCTTCTTTATATTGCTGTCTCTGTCACGCAAATACCAATTTCAGCTGAGCTTTGCTGCGAGGTTGCGTTACTCGTACTTGTAATTACAATCCCTGCAGGCGAGGAGTCAACATGTTCTGGTTAGTAAGGATGTGTGAGTGATTTTTCCCCGGCCGAAGCGAATGTGTGCGTGAGTGATGTCAGTGTTACGTAGCGGCGTGTTCCATTTTCGAATGTTCGTGTCGGGCAAGTTGTGAATTGGTTATCTGTGTGGAATTGTTTGTTGTTGTGGGTGCGTTCAGGAACGCCGCGCCGGGGACTATTGTTTGTTTTGTTATTATCGTTTTGAAACTGTTCATAGCTTACTGCATACAGAGCGTTGTATGAAAAAATGAAATTTGTATACATATTATCGATTTTCTTTGTTACATACATACATACGCTAACGGCTGTCTCCCTGAAGGGGTAGACAGATGTGTATTAAATACCCGCATTTTGCCAAAATTTGGTCCTACTAACGTAAATTGGGCAAGCCTGTTGTCATCAATTGAGTATTACAGGAATTAAATATTATATTGAAGGGAAGGCAATTTAAAATAATGCTTTTCGTATGTTTTTTTTTAAATCGGTCGCACACCTGTAACTCGAACTGCCAGCATCATAGAGGTCCCTGCTCTCTATCGAAACCAAACCCTCTCTTGCTTGTTAGCGAATAAATATTCTATTTTTAAATACGATTGAATACAGCATAAGATAACATAATATTGAAGAAACGTGTTTATAAACTTACCTACATACATATAAGGTTAACAAGATTCGGTGAACATAGTTTGGGAATATCTTCATAAAGCATAGGAAAAGGAACTTTATTTATTTATTTTAAGGTTGTCTTTCTTTACGTTATTATTCAAAGAGGGACCTGATATTGACAAGTTGTGATGACTGGTAAAATAGTAAAATATTGAGAACAGACTTTAATAATTAATGATGCTCTCCTAAGGTGGGGCATAGATATCTTTTGATTTTACTAGTTAAGAACCAGTCAGGGTGCGTGGGATTGTCATAAAAATATGGGTAGTGGCCCCAAGATGTTGTTATTAAGTTATTCAAAGCTCTGTTGATAATAATAATATCACAAGGAAGTATGACTGATAACGCATAAGTGATTTTGACTAAATTAAAATAGATTCGCAATAATGTTAGTAATTTACCTGATGTATATATATAATCATGATGACGATATTACAGTTATATATCATATCAATTGGTTTAAGCACTATATTTAAACCGCTTAAGGTTATCTTTAGGGTTCCTACCGTAGGGTGGGGTAAGAATAAAACGGGACCCTATTTCTGAGACTTTGCTGTCCGTCTGTCCGTCTGTCTGTCTGTCACCAGGCTGTATCTCATGAACCGTGATAGTTAAACAGTTGAAATTTTCAGAGATTATGTATTTCTGTTGGTGCTGTAACAAAAAAAAACTTAAATACAGAATAAAATAAATATTTTAGGAGGCTCCCATACAACAAATGTGATTTTACTGCTGTTTTTATAAGAAGAGAGAGAGTCAAGAGAGTCGTGATATCGTCGCCGTCACGGTACACGTCATCGATTAAACCGTTCCGTGGTAGGCAGGTGATATCGATTATGTATGTTCCCCATTACCACGTAATATATTCCATCTGCTACTTACGATTATATTGTTCGACAAGTTTATTAGTGTATCGTGGTAGAGGCGGCCTCATCGCGTGTGTCTCCATATTTATGGCACTTGAACGCTTTGTTTTACTTCATAAACTACAATAGCGGCACTATATCTGTATTACAATCTGATCGTGTGACTAATGAGTAAGTCATTTTTAACCTTATTAATAAATAAACAAAGTAAGGTAAAGTCTTATAACAATTACCTACTACGTTTTTATTAAGGTGAAATCATCAGAATCGTTTATGATCGCTTTAACGTATACATGGTGTAGCGGTAGCAAAGTTAATTTAAAACATATTATATTAAATATGTGTAAAAACTTTTGCCTTAATAAATATGAATAGCACTCACGAAAGTTTTCATACAATTATACACGTTTATTTAAATATACGGTGTTACTCACGTGTGTATTTCGGGGATGCCCGACTAGTTTCGATCTCGACAGGAGGCCCTTTTCAAGGAGTAAGTCGTCCAGCCGCGACGGCACCGGACGATGCACTATTTTATTCTAATTATACATGTGTTTTTCAAAATATCTTAAGTGATTCCGGAACAGTTGTTACGCAGTTCGGTTTAATCGCTAACTGAAGTGGATCTAGATTTTGCTAAATGCGAGGCTTAGCTGGTACACGGAACTCCGGGAATTGAATTTAAACGAAAACAATTGTTCAAAATATATATATAGGAATAAAAAAATGTGTAATAATTAAATTAGAACACAATATTAAAAAAAAAACTTCAATAATAAAGGCAAAGTAAAACATCGAAGATGTGACATCTTATGTAGGGTGCATATCCTGTCTACTCAAACTCTTAATAAACTAACCATATATTGCCAAACTCACGAAGTGAGACTATTTGTAATATTATATAAACGAGTATAACTAATTATTCTACTAAAATAAGACATGCATTTGAAGGTTTCAATGCTACTAAGTTTTGGGTTAATATGTATTTGAGGTCTTGTACATTTGCGGTTAGTGTAACAACAAACACAGGTAATTACTACCGTCAGTAGTTTTAATTTCAATTCACCGCGAGGGTTTTAAACACCGATGTCAAAGTTATACTGGAAGGAACATGTGGTATGTTTGTGTATTAAGTCAGTATTGATATACAGTAGATAGAGATATATACATTTTCAAAATAAATATATTTTTGAAATATATAACTTATATTCTTATAATTTATAAAATACCACATCATCACAAAAATCAGTAAACAAGCAAAGAATTGTGTCGCCGCGAGTGAGTGAGGATACCGGGGGCCCAGCTTCCCCTCTCATCTACTCCCCTACCCTTAATTTCCGCTCCTAACACCGCGTCCTCCGTACTTACGACTCTTGTTGTTGCAGATGTCCTTGAAATGATAAACCTCTAGATTCAGATATCTGACACAAAATAATAGGAAAATTATCCACACATACACTTGACGTAAAAGTAAGTTCACGTCGATATTGTACTAGATTCGAACTTGGTACCATTCGATTGCCAGTTCGACGATTTAGCCATTAAGTTACTACTACAGATTAGATATATATAATGCCTGTTGGAGTCCTTTGTAAGGACAGATATATTTGCATCTTGATTTCATTCAGCTTTAGGCGAACATTTGTATTGATCTAAGTTATTTCAAATTCAATGAAAACAATCATATGTATTTCTTAACTGTCAAGAATAAAAGTCAGTTTGAAGTTAGTTAGTTTTATTACGAAGTTCATATAGTGAAGAACAGGAAAGAAACTAAAAGGATTTTCCCAGAGTTAATTAGTTCCGGAACCGAAAAAAAAAGTTGTGCCTTGCCGGATTTGTAAGTCGAACAACATATTGGACTTACAAATCCGTCATGTCGGTAGATTACGATGTTCTCATTTCAAGCTCTTGTAACTAAGTGGTGACAGGTTTCTATATTAAGCTCTAAATAAACTTAGATGTTACCTTATCAAATATTGTAATACCTTTTTCACCTTTACCTTTACCTCAAATATATTAATAACTTACCTTTTGTGCCTTTGTTAGTTTATCTTAATTAGTAAGTTACTTCAATTTGTAAATATAGATGAAGAAATTCGTTACAGAATATAATATGTACATACAAAATGTGGGTGTTTTATAGTGGGTGATATATTATCCCAAAGGGATGGGCAGAGGCGTTTAATTAATGCACACAATCATTTTGTCAATTATATTTTAATCCCATTTAAGTAATAGTGGGCAAGCCTATTACCATTTTTATCAATATATAAAGCTTAAATCAAAACACCTAGTATGAAAATCTTGTACTAATGGTGTGCGATTGCGATTTGCAATCTCTTTTAGGCAACCACTGGATTGGAAATAAGAAACATTACAGTTGACATGACGTTTAAGGTATTATATAAAGGTACAGGCATTATTTTTACAACTTAGAAATCTGAACAGCTATTATTATAAAAACCATTGATGCAATTAAGCTTTAGATTTAAGACAAGCAACAACTAACCAGTGCCAATGATCGTTTGCAACTACAAATTTACCACTTCTATTTGTTATACATTTATGTCGGGGCGCGGTGGATGGCAAGGCGCGACCATGCGTCATATAACTGCGCCCACTTGTTACCGCGACCGGTAACTGAACCCACCATCCAGAATATCCACTTTCCTCTAGAACTTTCTTGCCAGAATTACACGCTCTGAGGGGAGGAGGACTGAAAAGTGTAATAAGACTTTTTTCTATACTCCTTGCTATAGTTACAGCCGTGTATGAACTTCGTTTTGACTGTGGGTCCATGACAACTCACGCCTTTTTTTATAACATATGTAGTTGGACAAAAGAACGGGACACCTGTAACTCAAAAGAGTCAGTACGGTAGAAGGGGGGAGAGGGCAGAGAGGTGAGGAGAGGAGAATAAGGCGAGGGAAAAGAGGAGACGGGAATTTGGGTAACTGGTACCCTCACTCACTTGCGGCAATACAATGCATTGTTTGCTTACTGGTTTTTTGTGAAGCCGTGGTAATACTCCTATAGTTTCCGTGAGTTCGATTCCATCCCAAGACAAATAATTGTTTGTTGAGCTCAATCATGTCTTCTGGTGGCCGAGTTTAATTTATGGAAATATATATATTTGTTAAAAAATATACGGCAGTCTTTGTAGATAGAAGTAAAAACTAAGTAATTAATGCATTGTATCGTTGAGCTATTAGGTTATACACAGTATACATATAGCTCATGGGAAACGTGCGGTGACGATGATGCGAGTTTCACGATATTTGTACACCCAAAAAGTGCCTAAAGAAGTTTTTACATCAATATTATATATTAATATATCTGGGTCTTTTAAGCGGGGCATGAAGAAGCATCTCACCAGGCCGCCATAGTGTGGGTCACCATGTTGCATTGACTAGACATGCAATGAGGATGGTGACCACCACTCTTGGACTCCATTTATTGCTTACCATCAGGCAAAGTGAAGTCATTATGGTAGGCTTACGTATAAAAAAAAAATATAACATATCTATATGTAACTTTGTTTATCAGTAGTCATATTTTAGCCATGAAATGTTGAGTTGCAGTTCCAGAGTTTAGAAAGATGCTGGACATAAGGCATTGTGCAACAAACGTCTCGACAAAGGAACGTAGCAGAAACGCTCATGTCCATATGTAGTCTAAATTACTTTTCCATTACGAATATATATTATGACTTGCACTCTACATTGCTTTGAGACCATTATCGATTAATCTATGCTCCCCTACTGAACATTATCATGAACAATATGTTTATTTATATCAAAACACTCATACAAAAACCCCAACATTTATTTAAATGTGATCTCCCTCATGTGTCATCGGTAATAACGTCCATGATTCATTGAGTCTGAGGCCTAGACGAGCTAGTTTCAGAAGTAATGCTCCCTATATGTAGCTTTCTGATTCCAATGTACTATTTTAATGTTTAACGGACCACCATTTTTATTTATTCTGTTTTGTTCTTGTTATTCTGTTTGGACAAATTTTGTCCTACAGAATAAATATTCTCATTTAATGAAAACCTATATTTTTTAAAGTGAATGTTAATGGTAAGTTATTGTAGTTCAATACCTACATATATATATATATCGGGACAGACGAACAGACGGGTCACCTGATAGTAAGTGACTATTGCCGTTCATGGACACCTGCAACTCAAGAGTCATAAGTGCGCTGTCCGCCTGTGAGGGTGATAAGGGATTGGGGTATGCGGGGAGGGAAAATAAGAGATGGGAAAAAGGAGAGGGGGAACGAGAGAAGAGAAAAGAGAAGAGGAGGAATTGGGCCTCCGAAACCTCACTAATTTCGGGGAAATGCAACGCTTGCTTCACAACGTGGTATAATTTCACCTATATATCGCACAAAATATTAAAATTCTGCTAATGACCGCTAATTTACTTATTATTTGTAGGTATATCGGAGTGCATTGCGATTATATATTTGAAATTACCTGGATATAAAGATCCTTGGTCAATAGTATAAATACTACTACTACTGAACAATCAAGTCTGGATACAATAAATACATTCTACCTTGATCTAAATAACGCGATCCACGAGCATGGTCATAAAAACCTTGTAACAACGGGGGAATGTAATGGCCAACTTGGAGATTGAAAAAAAAGAGAAAAAAGTACTGAGACCTTTTATTTTATTTATTATTTAATACTTTATGCACGAAATGTACATAGGTGGACTTAATACCAAAGGCATTTTCTGACAGTCTACCTTAGGGTGGTGTGAAATGAGTGAGGTAGTTGCACTGAGAAGCATGAAAATATGTATGCTAAGAAAAAAAGTTGTACAAAAGATAAATAGTAGTATAACCATAATATATATTGACATCAGATAATATATAAACATAAAATAATATATAATTATATATAAAGATATACACAGCCATTTGGTACTAACGTTCTGATGACTCTGCCAGCTTACGGACGAGAAGAGCACGAACCCTAGTTTTGAAAGATAGGCGACTTGGTGCCATCCTGATTTCCTGCGGCAGGGCGTTCCAGAGGAGGACGGACTGTACAATGAAAGAGGAATTGACTCCAGCAGAAGAATGACTGGGGCAACATAAAAGAAGATTATTTGAAGAACGGAGGTTTCTGCTATGATAAGAGCAAAGATACTGGAAAATAGTGGTAAGATATGAGGGAGAAGTAAGTGAATAAAGAATTGACTACTGAGTGGTGAGCGCATGCAAGTGACGGCAATCGGAAGCCAATTTAGATCAGACCGGAAGGAGGAAACGTGGTCATACTTACGAAGATTATAGATGAATCGAATGCAGTTATTAAGAAGACGGTCATATTTTTTGAGATGCAACATATTCCAACAACAAATGGAACATATTTCCAACTCAAGAGTCACAAGTGCGTTGCCGGCCTTTTAGGTAGAGGTACGCTCTCTTCTTGAAGGTTTGAAGGTCGTATCGGTTCGGAAATACGGCAGGTGACAATTTGTTCCATAAGCTGGTTGTGCGAAGCGCACAGTGGTGGAGTGCCAATCGTCCAGGTGATGGGGATGGATATTTTGTCGCGTAGGACGATGGCGGAAACCAGCAGCCGGTATAAGTCCGAACAATTCCTCTGAACACTCCCCATGATACAAGCGATAGAGGATGCAGAGTGAAGCTACATCTCTACGCAACGCCAAGGTGTCAAGTCGATCAGAAATATCTTGGCAGTCGATGATGCGAGTCGCTCTCCGTTGAATGCGGTCAAGAGGCAGAAGTTGGTACTGGGGTGCACCTGCATAGAGATGAGAACAGTATTCCATGTGCGGTCGAACCTGCGCCTTATAAAGTTGCAGGCGGTGGGCCGGAGTAAAATACTGTCTCGATCTGTTTAGCACACCAAGCTTCTTCGAGGCTAATATGGCCTTACTCTCTAAGTGACCGCGAAACTGGACTTCGCTTGATATATCGACGCCAAGGATTCCGATACTGGCTGATGCAGTTAGGGAAGTGCTCTCAAATTGAGGTGATACGACCAATGGCATCTTTTTAGCGGTGAACGCGCAAACCTGTGTCTTCGTGGGGTTAAATTGGACTAGGTTAAGTCGACCCCAATCTGAAACTTTTGATAAAGAAGTTTCGATTTCAGACACAAGTTTGGATCAGCTTTCGATGACGTTTACCCGAGAAATGTTAGCGTGGCCGGTGTAAAGGGCATCACTCGTGCTATCGTCTGCATAGCAATGGATGCTGCTAATCTGCAGCATGTCGTTGATATGCAGAAGAAACAGCGTGGGTGATAGCACACAGCCTTGTGGGACACCAGAATTAACAGACTTGGAGTCGGAGCATGCACCGTCAACAACGACCTTGATGCTTCTGTCTGTAAGAAAACTGGTGAGCCAATTGCACAGTTTCTCGGGAAGCCCATAGGAAGGAAGCTTCGCAAGGAGCGCTTTGTGCCAGACCCGATCGAAGGCCTTCGCCACGTCCAAACTAACGGCCAACGCTTCCCCCTTGGTCTCGATCGCCTGTGCCCACCGGTGAGTCAAGTATACGAGAAGATCACCAGCTGAACGACCCTGACGGAAGCCGTATTGTCGATCATTGAGGAGCTGGTGGTCTTCGTAGTACCGGAGGAGCTGGCAGTTAACAATGGATTCCATTATCTTGGAGAACAAGGAGGTGATGGCTATGGGTCTGTAGTTGGACGGATCCGAGCGATCTCCTTTTTTAGGGATTGGGTGCACTAGAGCTGTCTTCCATGAGTTCGGGACTACGCCAAGAGAGTAGGAAAGCCGATAAAGGCGCGTTAAAACCGGTGCTAACTCTGGAGCACACGTTTTCAGCACGATAGGAGAGATTCTATCGGACCCACTCGACTTATGAACGTCGAGGGAAAGAAGCGCTTTACGCGCTTTACCCTTTGTGTAAACCGGACTTCCGGCATCTTCTTCTTTTACATACAGCAATAAACCCAGAAGTAGAAATGGAGAACATATTACAATTCTTGCACTAGAAAATAACCTAACTATCATAAATACTGTGTTCAGGAATAATATAATAATAAAAACATGTGGACTTGGATCTCGTCGGACGGAAAAAAAAAACCAAATTCACTTTATAATGTCCAACAAAAAGAACTACTTCTCTAACTTTACCGTAATCAAGAAATTGAACTATAACACTAATCATAAACTAATATATAGAGCAGAACTAGTAGCTAAAAAAATATAGACCAAGGCTCATGCCTATATGGTCTATATTTTTTTGACTTGGTCATCCTAATCGTAAACTTTGGAGAAAATCAGTTAGAAGAAATAATAATGGCTCTAAGCCATAAACTTACAGACTACGAATATAATACAAAATGAATTAAGAACACAAGAAAGATATAATTGGATAGAAAATACCATAAAAACTCAAATACAACTAAATGCAAAAACCAAAAATGAACCGAAAAAATGGTAAACAACGCATACCACAAAACTACTAGAAACGAGACCACTTAATAAGCACAAAAGATACACAGGACAGAAGAAACTATTTAACAGATATTATTAAACAAATTAAAGATAACAAAAGAAAGGATAAATGGAAGTTATAGAAAAGTTTATAAGCAGTTGAGGAATTCAAAGGATTGGATAGTTAAAATGAAAAATGACAGTGGAAAATGGAATCACCGTAGAACAGAAATATTGAATATAGCAACATATTATTAAAAGAGACTGTACGAAAGTGGCACAACAGAAGACGAAATGGATTTAGCGGATACCTCAAATATTCCTAACATTCGTCTAGCTGAAGTCGAGAAAGCCATAGATACTCAAAAGGCAGATGAAACACCAGGTCCTGATGGCCTAAGCAACGAAATCAAGAAAGACTAGATTGATGACCAATGGAGAGAAAACCACGATACAGATAAGTAACACCAAAGTCAACTATACTGATGAGTACATCTGTCTGGGACAACTCATAACCCACAAAAAAACCTATGCGCGAGGAAGTGAAGAGAAGAATCACGAACAGCTGGAGAAGATACTGGAGTTTGAGGGAAGCTATGAAAGACAAAAAACTTCATATAAGCGTCAAAAGTAAACTATTTAACACCTGCATAGTACTCGTTCTTATGTAAAGCTGCCAATCATGGACTTTGACTGGAGAAATGACAAACAGACTAGCAACTTGCAAGTATGCTATGGAGAGAAGCATGTTGAATGTCACATGATCAAACAGACTGAAAAATTGTGTCATTAGAGAAGAAAACAAGAACCATAGATTTAGTACGGAAAATTAAAAGGCTCAAATGGAGATGGGCAGGGTACACAATAAGAGGTCAAACCAATGTAGCAAAAAGTTGACGAGGTGGTATCCCAGGAAAGGTAAGAGGAAATGATATAAGAGAAGTGGCAGGAGTCGTGTTTAGCAGAGTGGCTCTGGAAAGATTAGAATGGAATAGGTTGGAGGAGGCCTTTGCCGATTGGCAATCAGATCTGCAGAAGATAAAAAAATATCAAATAATAGAATAACTTTTAAATTTGCTTTGAGTTTTAAGTTTTTATAGAATATTGATATTATTTTAAGTTCGTCTAAATGAAGGCTGTTATTATTATTATTGTTTATTATATTTTAAGATTTGTACCAATTTGAACAATAACAAAATATACTTTGTATTTATTGTGTTTAGTTTTGTTTAATTACCAAGTTAAAACCAATCTACTAGTTTGGAGTCTAATTGTTTATTACTAAGTAATCATTCATGCTTTGTACATCATTAGGGTGCTTTTTACATTTTTGTTAATGTAAGATCTTAACACATTTTAAAAAGTATGTATATTGACAGTGGTTTATTGACGAATATCGACCTGTGCTATACCATGGGCTCACAGAAAACCGGTGCTTTGCATTTCCCCGATTTAGTGAGGTCTTGTGGAGGTTCCCCTCTCCTCATCCTCCTCCCCTCTTTCTCCTCCCCGAATCTCCTCATCCCTCATTAGCGCACTTACGACTCTTGAGTTAACGGTGTCCATGGATGGCGGTTGTCACTTATCATCAGGTGACACGTCTGTACGGATGTTCCCCCTTATTAGAAAAAAAAACACCAAAACGGCAAAACCTATCTGAATTAAATTTGGAACAGAAATAGATTATACTTTAGAATATCGCATATGCTCTCAATCACTCTCGTCGACCTTTTATTGTTTTGAATATTATTATCGTAATAAAAAACCATTTTATTCTGTTAATTAACACTCATAACCGACACCAAGGGGAAATTGCAGAACCAGTCAAGGAAAGTACCCGTCATCACCCCAAACAACAATAATTTCTACCAGACTACAAATACATTTATTCTCCCTTTCTAATAAATCTCTTGTTTATTAGAGTAGCCCCTTCGTTTCTTATAATGTATAGTGATGTGCTTTGTCGTTAAAACGTTAGGAATGCTTAGGTTAGTGTTACAAGTGGCAGGCGATAGCGGAATTCTTCAAAATAAAATCAAAATCAAAATTTTTGAATTGTCATCCTTGAAGCTAGTTGCATCGTAGATACTATGGAGAAGAACAAAAAAAAAACCTCCAAAGATACCCTTTTTAATTATGTAACATAAGTTTTTAGTAACAGTTCATAAGTGCACATAAAATAAAATAAGATATGGAAATAAAATGCAATACATCGTCCTAAAAAAAAGTTTATGGTTATTACTGTTCTATGTTAAGTAATAGCAGTCCGAAGATGACCAGCCCCGTTCAAAAATAAAGGAAGCAATTTATATAACCTTTTCCGACAGTTATTATAAATGCGCAAATTTAGATGGATATTTGTTACGATAGAATAGCTGAAAATTTCTATACGAAATTTGGCACAGGTACCGATTATAGTGTGAAGTAGTTTAAACGTCATGTCGGTGCAAAAATTCTACTAGTCTAAAAAAGTATGTACACTATTGTTCAAGTCAACAAACTAAATCTTCTTCTTTTGGTGTTTTGTAGGACATGCGATTTGCTTTTCTTTTATAGTTGGAATTGATTTTGCTCTCAGCGATGTTCATGTTCTACCGAGTCACAAGAAGACTACATTTCTAAGTATTTTTTTTTTCTAAATGAGTAGTCTGATTCCGTCCTTTACTATTAAATTAAACGATACACGTGTTGCGCGGTATGCTAAATGTATACATATTTTTATGACACAATGAAAAATAAACATCACATATATGGTTATGTGTGGAATGAGAACACTCGATTGAAAAATTCAGCTTTATCTTTATTTAGCATGAAGATTTTCAGCACTACATATTTAAAAAAAAAACCCATGCCATTGAAATGGTAAGGTCTCGTAACTCCAATTTTCGTAAAAGTATGCGGTCTAATGACAGCGATAGTCACAAGTCATAATTGAAAAAAGCAACATAATTAATATCTAGAAATATTGTGATCGCTCACGGTTGTACTTAGAGCACACGTGTAGGTTGGTGACCGCGTCGTCGCGTCTACTAGCAAACAAACTTATTGCCGCCCTACGAAGGCGTCGTTGTGAGGCTTTCGGGGCGATAGAGGAGTTTATATCACAAATATATCGACACCTGTCTCGCCGTCGGATATCAACATATTTGCTGAAAACAGGCATGAGTGTTATATGTATTCAGATTTTGAACTTAAGATGTTAATTTTATTTGCAGTAGTTTTTGATACCTGCCTTATCTCTCGCAACCTCCGCGAATTGCTCTGTAAACCATTTAATAAATGTACATAAGTAAAAGTCTATCCTAATACGTGTTATATAATAACCCATACGATTAATAGTAATGAATGTTAAATACCTCCATTTTATATACAATAGATACATATAAAGATTCTCTATGTCAGTTCCAATTAGTTTGTAAACGGACTTAAATTTTCCTGAATTGACTTAAGTGGCAGTGGGCTGGCCATATTAGCCGCAGAACCGACGACCGTTCGGGAAAACGAGTTCTTGAGTGGAGACCGCGTCTCGGCAAACGTAGCGTAGGACACCCACAGGCCAGGTGGAGTGACGAGAAGTCGAAAATAGATCGAAGTGGCGTGCAATGGGAGAGGCCTATGTGGACTGCGATAGGCTGATGATGATGCTGATGAGATAAGATAAGATAACACCTTTTGTGAGGCCGTGGTAATAATCCATTGGAGTGCTCATGGGTGCCTCAGCATGGCTCTTCTACGGTAACGGCTAATTATTAACAAAATTTCAAAAGTAGTAGGTAACAGCTATCATATAAAATATATTATACATACATATGTATATACAATTAATAATTACTGTTAGGAGAACCTAGTCACACTAACACAGACCGCAACGTCAAAGATTTAAATTCAAGGCCAAATTACTAAAGCCTTGTAATTCTGAAGATAACACTAAGTGTAAGTGACATAGGCATTTAGCCATCTTTTGTCAACAAGGGAGTATTGCGGTGAAAGCGTGTTAGTGCTCCATTATTTCTTAACTGTGTACAAGGACATCAGACTTCATGAGGAGGTCTCGTAACTTATAAAAGAAAGTTGACTACTAATCAAATATATTTGTCCCTGAATCGTGTTTCAATCGATTTGTGTATTTAAATATATGAATTGAAGCTCTAACAGTTATTTAAAGAAAAATGTGGTGGTGAAGTAACATAGAGCTATCCCAAGACTTCCGTGGGTGTCATAAAAGGCGACTGGAGGACAAAGGCGATGGTTGGGGCAATTGTGGGCTTTTGATGCGCCTCTGTCTATGGAGATTTGGCGTGAATATGGTTCAACGGAATAAATAAATATGCTTTTAAGGTATTCACACACAACACTTGCTGAACTAAATATATAGCTCTAAAACCTTTATATGGAAGAATGAAATATTAATTTAAGCCGACACGGGGAAAGATATAGCTATAATGTTTTTTTTTTCAGAAGCATTTAGTAGAAGAAACGTGTCGTGGTGAGCTAACATCCGAAGAGGTAACATACAATTTTGTTCTTTTTTTATAATATGTATTATCAACATTTTCAATCATATATATTTGTAAGAAAACAGTTCACAATATCAGGCTTATATCTAGTTTTATTAGAATCTTATATAATAGTGTTTTGAATCATTAATCAATTCATCTGTGATATAAAATTATATTTATGTAATAGAAAATTGTTCTGTTTATATATATTATACTTGTTACATCTTGAGTGAGAATTAACTTCTGTTTCATGGCCTTCATTGGTTTGGCTGTCGGAAGCTATCTTCTTAGGGTATACCCGGTATATCTGCAATTGACCCACTAGTGACGGAACACTGTGCGGTTTTAGTCGGTTCGAGTCCGACATACCACTTCACTGTTAGCTCCAGTGAGGTGATGACCCCTGGGGGTTTCCACACGATAAAAAAAACCAGCTTCATTACTTTATTACTATAGTATCACGGTTGTGTCCCTGAAGTATTAGGCAAAGATATATTAAACAGCCATATTTTTTGCAATTCAGAATTCGCTCTCACTAACGTAACAGGGGCCAGCTTATTGCCGTCAACTAAGCACTGTATGGCTGTATATAGACTTGACCCTGTTGTACTCCACCGTGAACCACACTACATACAACTCTAAAACAAATGTTTCTATACAGTAAGTAATAAAATATTAGCATGAAGCTCTTCTTCTATTTAAGTTGTAAGACCCAGCTTCAGAATGTACAGACATTGAGTTGAACGTTATTCGTCCTTGTAAAACTAACTCGATTAAGACTTTTTTATTTCCCACTGTACTTGTAAGATAGGAGAAGTTTAAACTGAATTTTAACTGTCTCTAATTTCGAGTAAATAAAGACTTTTTTTATTTATTTTAGAGAATCACATACCACAAGTTTGTAAAATTGTTTAAAGTTGTGCATATACATATATAATATAAAATATTTTTGAAGTGAAAATTTCTTTAGGCGTGTTGAACACTTTGGATAAACAAAAATCATGGAACCCGCGTCATTCGTGTTCCCATGAGCTATATGTATACTCTGTATAATCTAATAGATCGACGATACAAGTCACAAGTTACTAAGTTTTCACTTCTATCAGCAGTCCCCAAAGACTACCCGTATTTTTTTTATTGAACAGTCCATATTAAAGCACTTTATTTAAACTTTAACAATCTTTAATTTTGTTTGTTAACATTTTTGTTTGTTGTTTACTATTAACACACAATAATAAGTTACATATTTTTATTCTCGTAAAGGCTTGATTTACACAATCAGTACTAGAAGCACTAGAAGCCTCCTTGTAATCAAAAGCAATGATTGTATCATAAGATTCCATAATGTACTTATTTAGACTATTTTATATTAATATTATATATTTACATTGTTACAGGTAGGTATATATCAAGTTAGGATGTAACATTTTTTATAATATAGGGGGATAGACGAACAAACGGGTCACCTGATGGTAAGTGACAACCTCCGTTCATGGACACCAGCAACTCAAGAGTCGTAAGTGCGCTACTCGCCTTTGAGGGTGATGAACGATGGGGGAAAGCGGGGCAGAGAAAATAAGAGGGAGCATTAGGGGAAGGAAAAATAGAAGAGAGGTAGTTGGGCCTCCGGAAACCTCACTAATTTCGAGGAAATATTACACAAGCGTTGCCGTTTTCTGTAAGGCCGTCTTATCACACTGATCAAGCCGGCCCATTCATCAAATATTTATGTATCGTTTCAACGTGAATGCGTTATATTAGACTTGGACTGGCGAGTACCATTATGGTAAGTGATTGATGAATATTTTATTGTGAATCACACGTGCAGAGGATGTTACACAATTATTTTATAGATGAGCTGAGTTTCGACACTGGGGCATACAATATAATCAATGATAACTAAATAAAAATAATTGTAAATTATATTATACCGCAAAACATAAGTGAAAATAACAATTAAGATAACATTAAAATATACATAAATAATAAAGTAAATCACATTCAATAATTACATAAAAATTATATTTATATGTGTATTTTATTATTAACTAAAATTCACATTTATATTATAAGTATTATACATATTACGATATAAACAATAGTCTGCTTGCATTTTTAGCTATCGATATACGCTTCTTGAAACCAGCCTTAATAATAAATCATTGTATTGAATTGAAAAATAATAGAAAATGACATATATATGAATAAATAGAAAACTTCCAAAGATTTGTACACCTTCTTTAAAAAAAAAAACAACTTCCCGCGCTAGGAATTATTTGTGTCACGGGAGTCTACATACGTACGTAGAAACAACGACTGTTGTCTATCAGTCAGTATATGTATATACAGTCCTACATTGTCCGAATGACGGCAATAAACTTGCCATCTATTACACAATGAGCGGCTGAGACGCCACTGTCTATGCCTTCGAGAATATAGGCGTGAGGGTATGTACATATGTATGTATAAACAACGGACACAAAGATCACGCAGTCTCGGGACAACTATATATAATCTCTTAATTACTGTACTGAATTAAATCACGAATAAATCACAGAATGGTAACAATAAAAATATTATTCTTATATAACAACTTATATATAAATATCGCACTTAAATTACGAAATCGAAATTGGTTTTAGATTTCATTATTGTGGATTTTTTTATGTTTCTCAAATAAGGAATTTAACTAATAGATACATTAGGATTTTTTTGTTAATTCCAATGACAAAGCATAAATATGAATTTATAATTATATTTGTGGCTTAATAGAAATTAGTCGATATTTTAAACATTATTCTAGATTGACAATTCAAGGATATTTCTTGAGACTGTGTCGGATATGATCGTATTTAAGCAATTAAATATTCGCTATTGTACGTAGTATGCCACTCGCCAAGGGATACCACAATATTTTAAGATTTAAAAGGTTGTGGGGTTAGGCATTCCATCATGTCATGTCATATATAACGAGCCATATCACTGTTTGGCTTAAACATTAAAAGTTCAGAGAAAAGGTTGAAATCTTTCAAATATCTAGAATGGCAACATCAATAATAACGCCAATAACCGCTTCTGATTAGCTATTATTTCAATAATTACATACATCCAATTATTTAAACCGAAAACAAGGCAGTCTTACATTTCAATATGCCTCGTATTCTAGTGTCTTTAAGGTTTAAATTGCTTCACTTAAACTGCGTTACTAAACTTTGTGTTACAAGGAGATATGATGTGTTGGATAAGGTTCTTAAATTTGCGCTACACGTCATTATTTGATTCCCTATTGGTGCGAATATAACATTTAGTAAATAATTAATATATTTGCATTGGTCTGTTCGTTTAGTTCACTGTTTAATGTATTGCAAAGTAGCTATGACCCCCAAAATATCTACTATGTTTTACCTCCTCAAACGTTTTTAACAATTTTTTTAAATATAAAAAATATGTCTTGTGTTTTAACTGCCTGATATACCATATCCAGTTTGTGCCCATCTAGGCCGAGGTTAGCAGTATCAGAGAATCACGGCACGCGATTTGTAAATTATCCACCGCGGTGGTGCGTCCTAATTCACCAGCGCCTCGCTTCACCTAGTTCAGCCGTAGGGCATGCACCCCGCTGTACATATACAATGAATGTAAATGTAATCTAGATATGTTACTATCTGTCAAGAAGTAGGTAGGTCATAGTTAGTATGGGATCGAAAAGAAACTTTCCGATGAATTGCAGCGTCCTGCAACTGTCAAACTAAGTGCTGGTTTTTCTACTGATGTGCTTGGTGAAGTGTACCAAGTTATCAAAGATAATCTTTAGTTTTAATTATTAAAATTTTCATGAACTCCCAGATTTCGAAAACTCAATTCTGAGTTCAAAAATTAAGCTTCTGAAAATGAAAAATCATCATCTCTTGACTATTCTAGACTCCTAAATCTTTAGTCAAGACTTTGCATAGCTTCATTACACTTTGGTCACTCATGACGTAGGACGCATCATCTTCCTACCCTTATCGCAATTTTATTTAGGGTCAATGCAATGTATTCTTTCATTCCTCTCTGTCTTTCATCATTTCACTCCCTTTCGAGCTATATCCTCTTTCAAGCAGTCCGTCCAATCTTTTCTTTGGTCGTCCCCTCCACCTGTATTCGTCAACTTCCATACACAAAACTCCTTATCCTTCTCATCGCATGTCCATAGCAAGATACTCTATTGCTCCTCAACCTTTTATACACTGGCGCTACTTTCAGGCTCCCTCTTATGTATTCGTTCTTCACCTTGTCCATCCTAGTAACACCGCATATAGATTTCAACATTCGTATTTGAGCTACATTAGCCCTTATGTTTTTTTTTTTTTTTTTTATGCGATAGGGGGCAAACGAGCAGACGGGTCACCTGATGGTAAGTGACTACCGCCGCCCATGGACACCCGCAACTCAAGAGTCACAAGTGCGTTGCCGGCCTTTTAGGTAGAGGTACGCTCTCTTCTTGAAGGTTTGAAGGTCGTATCGGTTCGGAAATACGGCAGGCGACAATTTGTTCCATAAGCTGGTTGTGCGAGGCAAAAAGCTTCTCGAGAAGCGCACAGTGGTGGAGTGCCAATCGTCCAGGTGATGGGGATGGATATTTTGTCGCGTAGGACGATGGCGGAAACCAGCAGCCGGTATAAGTCCGAACAATTCCTCTGAACACTCCCCATGATACAAGCGATAGAGGATGCAGAGTGAAGCTACATCTCTACGCAACGCCAAGGTGTCAAGTCGATCAGAAATATCTTGGCAGTCGATGATGCGAGTCGCTCTCCGTTGAATGCGGTCAAGAGGCAGAAGTTGGTACTGGGGTGCACCTGCATAGAGATGAGAACAGTGTTCCATGTGCGGCCGAACCTGCGCCTTATAAAGTTGCAGGCGGTGGGCCTGAGTAAAATACTGTCTCGATCTGTTTAGCACACCAAGCTTCTTCGAGGCTAATATGGCCTTACTCTCTAAGTGACCGCGAAACTGGACTTCGCTTGATATATCGACGCCAAGGATTCCGATACTGGCTGATGCAGTTAGGGAAGTGCTCTCAAATTGAGGTGATACGACCAATGGCATCTTTTTAGCATTGAACGCGCAAACCTGTGTCTTCGTGGGGTTAAATTGGACTAGGTTAAGTCGACCCCAATCTGAAACTTTTGATAAAGAAGTTTCGATTTCAGACACAAGTTTGGATCGGCTTTCGATGACGTTTACCCGAGAAATGTTAGCGCGGCCGGTGTAAAGGGCATCACTCGTGCTAGCAATGGATGGAATGGCTCGTCTGCATAGCAATGGATGCTGCTAATCTGCAGCATGTCGTTGATATGCAGAAGAAACAGCGTGGGTGATAGCACACAGCCTTGTGGGACACCAGAATTAACAGACTTCGAGTCGGAGCATGCACCGTCAACAACGACCTTGATGCTTCTGTCTGTAAGAAAACTGGTGAGCCAATTGCACAGTTTCTCGGGAAGCCCATAGGAAGGAAGCTTCGCAAGGAGCGCTTTGTGCCAGACCCGATCGAAGGCCTTCGCCACGTCCAAACTAACGGCCAACGCTTCCCCCTTGGTCTCGATCGCCTGTGCCCACCGGTGAGTCAAGTATACGAGAAGATCACCAGCTGAACGACCCTGACGGAAGCCGTATTGTCGATCATTGAGGAGCTGGTGGTCTTCTAAGTACCGGAGGAGCTGGCAGTTAACAATGGATTCCATTATCTTGGAGAACAAGGAGGTGATGGCTATGGGTCTGTAGTTGGACGGATCCGAGCGATCTCCTTTTTTAGGGATTGGGTGCACTAGAGCTGTCTACCATGAGTTCGGGACTACGCCAAGAGAGTAGGAAAGCCGATAAAGGCGCGTTAAAACCGGTGCTAACTCTGGAGCACACGTCTTCAGCACGATAGGAGAGATTCTATCGGGCCCATCCGACTTATGAACGTCGAGGGAAAGAAGCGCTTTACGCACTGCCCTTTGTGTAAACCGGACTTCCGGCATGCGGGTCTCGCACTGCGGTATGGTCGGCGGTGCGTTTCCCCCGTCGTCCAGTGTCGAGTTGGACGCAAAGAGTTTGCCCAGAAGATCGGCTTTTTCTTTAGCGCCGTGGGCCAACGAATTATCTCCTATGCGCAGAGGTGGAAGGGATGGCTTACAAAAGTTCCCCTGGACAGCTTTGGCAAGAGACCAGAATGCACGAGTTCCGGAGGGGAGACTCACTAGTCTCTCGCCAATTCTGCCGATGTGAGCTGACTTCGCCCCAGCAATTACTCTTTTGAGGGACCTGGAGGCAAAGTTAAATTGCTTCTTTAATGTGCTGGTCTTTACATCCCGTGCTGTCGCTGCATTAGCCCATGCTTGGTAACATTCCTGCTTTCGGCGGGACGCCGCTTTGCAGGTTCCACCAAACCAAGGCTGGGACTTGCCACCTGTGGGAATCAGGGAGAATGGAATGAAAAGTTCCATACCCTGAAGCACAACATCCGCGACAGAGTCAGCAACGACATTGGGATCATCCGGCGAGAAGCAAACCTGCCTCCATGGGTAGGATGCAAAGAATGTTCTCATTCCATCCCAGTCTGCTGACCTATAGTGCCATACGCGGCGACTGCCTGTATGTTATGTTAGTTAGTTTTAAAGTTATATATTTAAACTAGCGGACCCGACAGACGTTGTCCTGCATGATATTTCAAGCGATTAGGATCAATATAGATAAATAACCTAGATACCGACTGCAGCGCCATCTGCCGGGCTGATTTGTGAATCTAAACCATTCCCAGATCCCCTTGAACACACACAAAAAAATTCATCAAAATCCGTCCAGTCGTTTGAGAGTAGTTCAGTGACATACACACTCACAGAAGAATTATATATATAAATATGTGCATGCATGCCTTTATTGGTACCATATGATAATCAACACTGAAGTAATTGTCATTGTGCAGTATTATGCTGAGATGGTAACACTTTCTCGCCCGCGGGTACAAATATTGTTTATTTCATTATTTATATTTTAAATTATAAATTTATTTTTTAATTTAATAAATTGTGTGTTTTCGCGAGCCTGATTAAATGTTTCTCTCTTTCGTTAATATACTGTTTGCCGGTTCAGTGGTATAATAATAAACATATATGTACAGATCAACTCAAATTTACTAGTTTTGTACAATTATACACCTCAACAAAAACAGAGGGAAAAGAGTATTGAGTAATAGAGAGAGTTTTCTTGAAATCAAGAACCATAAAGTAATTGTATTATTTAGAAACAAACACCCAAGGGCTCTATAAATAAGAGTAGTTCTACTAACGAGCAGGTAAACCCCATGAGTCAAACCAAAGGTTGGGCTTCCCTACTCACTGTGCCAGGCCACTGTTCATAATGCCATGTTTGTAAGTAGTTTTTACTAAACTAATTAAGTTAATGCATAATGTTTCTCTATTAAACTACAAGGGGGACGTGTTTGACCTATTGCTGTGTAATTTCATTAATGTTTTTAATGGTACGGTATCTGTTATTTTTTCTCAATGCGATATCTTTATATATATAATTCTAATGTACGTGTGTATGTCACTGAACTCCGCCCTGGATGGTTTAGATTCACAAATCAGCCCGGCAGATGGCGCTGCAGACGGTATCTAGGTTATTTATCGATACTGCTACAACGTCTGTCGGGTCCGCTAATATATATATATATATATATATATATGTATATAAGTTGTGAATGTCATGGTTATGTTTTCTTACACACGCTTCACAAATATTCCAACAAATGTACTAATAAGAGATTCACTCTTTGTAAGTTTAGATTCCCTTACAGTTTGATAATTTTAAAAGTGACTAGACATGTGTAGTTTATTGCTACTAAATTATGTACAAAAAGTAAGTATATAAAGTTAGTACTTATGTAATATGAGTGCAATACAAATACGCGGACGCAAGCTAATTTCGTTAACTACTATAAATGTACGGGTTTGCTCGTACACTTTTTATATATACACACAATCACGCCTCTATCAACGAAGTGGTAGGTAGAAGCGTCTCGCACGCCCATTGTTGCCTACCATAATTAAGTCACATATACATAATGAGCACAGTATGACTGTGTAGTCACTATAACGTCGATATAATAGGGTGGCCCTATTAAAATCCATATCCATCATAATGGTATCCATCCGAACCATAGAACCACCATATACAATATAGTTAATATTTCGTGCTTAATTTAATTGTTTCTGACCTCGACTGCAGTGTATCGGTTTGATGAACCACCCCGGAACAATATAGTCATGACAATTACAAACAACCTCAAACAATGTTTCACCTCATCATTTAGAATAATATAAAATATACTTCAGGTCTTTTATCTCTAATTCAATCAGCATTCTACAAACATTCACACACCCAAAAAACCCACGCCTCACTAAAAAAAATGTTCCTACCCATCTTCCGACCGATAATACACTTAAGCATATTGTTACACAAAAAATAATGATTGATTTAATAAAAAGTACATATGTTCCTCTTTGGGTTATGGGAACAGGAAGTCAAAAGTAGTTGTAATGCGAGCGGCGGAAGCGGCCGCCGGATGCGCGCACCGCAGCCTCCGAGAGCCTGCGAGCCTTCGGGTATAGTTCGTGGAAGAGCGTATGATATTGCGTATATCACACGTGAAATATAATGAACGGCCATGTTGTTTATTTGTCATATCGAATGAGTTGGTAATAAATTCTGCCAATATTTTATTTATTACATATATACTTTTTTTATATAATACTTCCATTTCAACAAGAATATTAATAATAATAATAACTTTAGACATCTTACACAACCAGATTGCTAATTACATACTTATATATTTTTAATCCTGTACATATTAGAGACAAACTGCATATAGACACGGAACAAATACTTGTGCTCATCACATAAATATTGTCCTGGGTGGGAATCGAACCCAAGACCTCCGGCTAAGCAGTCAGCGTCGGTAATCACTAGATTAACATGCCGGTCAAAAGAATACCAATGATGTCTGACCAACAGATTACTAGACACTTTTTTACCCCGTCCACTATTGCGAATCTGAAACAATTTAATTGCAATTAAAAAAATATATAAATATGTAAAATTATACGAAAAGGTAAATCCTTGTGAAACAATTTTGATGCTTGTTTTTATATTTGAATGTATTTATGTCACATATAATATAAAAAATCCTTTCTTAAAGAGGAAAATTAAAATGTATAGTGGTAAAATAATAGTAAGGCTGACAGAGCTTGAGTTGAGACCGTTTATAGGCTTAAAAAATTCTCGTCATCCGGTGATGAATATGCAGCAAGGACTATATTTAACGTGTGTTTAGGCAATCCGTAGCTATGTTTACCTGTTATTTAGATGCATGCAAGTTCAAGAACTTACATTGTCTAATGTTAGTGCCATGAGTATTTACTTGGTAAGCCTCTAAATAAATAAATAAGTAGATCTGTTAGGACTGTATTGCTATAACTATTATCCTTCTTCTATTTAACGTATGAGCCGGAGGCACTATTTGATTTTTTTATAATCTTTATATTTTTAAGAAAACTCCCGCTCTAGGATTAATTCCTGTGTCGCGGGGGACTTTACAAACGTGTAAACAAAGTTTCCCGTGCGAGGATCGAACCCGCAACACTCGGCGCGGCAGCGTAGTGGCGAGGTGACCACTTAAACCGCTCTGCTATCCGTGCAGTTATATTTAGTAGTTGTTTAGCAGAACTAATGAATTTTTACAAGCGAACACAGTAACATATAGATTATTTTTTTAACTCATTGTTTTAGTTTGGAAAGTCCTGATTTATCTAAGAATCCACATACAGTTGAAAAGAAGATTGACCACACAACCTCTAATTTTTATTACAATAAATTATTGCATTATAAAACTGTAACTTTTAAGAATCTTTAATATATTGCACCTACGATTATTCTTAATACCCTCCGTTATAATCGCTAGACATATGAGATCCACGTACAAGAAACGCTGTGTTTTACAACAAGACATGAAATCTGTAAGCTAACAAGTAATGGATACTTCACAGTCACTTGACCAGCTCGCGGCACAGATAGGATGACTTAGTAACTTTATGACTCTGGCAGGTTAAAGGTCACCTGTTATATTTAAATATTCATAACGAACTACTAGAGCGACGGCGGTTAGTGAGTTATTTATTTAACAGCCTGCTTTAGGCCGCAGAGCATAAACCGTATGTCTTAACAAAATGTTTAAGTTTCCTGTTAACTCGGTATAGTAAACAGTGTGTATAAATAAAAGAGTGAAAGTGTGTGGAAGTAATCTCTAGTAAATGAATCGAAGAAAATCTTTCTATAAGGTTAGTACAAATCGGTCGGTTTGTAACGTTGTAACAAATCAAATTTAATAGATATTTTGATGCCTTGGCATTGTCCTATTACGAATATGAAACTTTGACTCTTCTATATAAACAAAACAACATGATATATGTTGTTTATAAGACTCAAAAACGTAGACGTGACTTCGAATACGGAAAACTTGTTTTAACTACTGAAAATATATGAATGTCTCTAGCATGTAGTTGCTTAAAGAGTTAAAAAAAAAACCTGTTTAAAGTGTTTAAGGAGCCGATGTTAAAATGTTTAAAATAACCTGAGAGACGGAAACCAATTTTCAACTAACTTCATAAAAAGAGGAGGTTCTCAATTCGACTGTATTTTTTTTAGGTTTGTTACCTCCGAACTTTCGACTGGGTGAACCGATTTTGATGATTTTTATTTTAAAGCTGGTGCTTCCTGTTTGATCCCATTTCAATTTGTTCCAGTTCTGATAATGACATCCATGAGAAAACCATATAAGTCTTAAATTGAAGTCGGTTATTCGGCTTATTTTTTGAAGTGAATTATTTGTGCAGCAGTGTTTTAAGAATAAGAAGAAACCATTAAAGACACAACTATTTAAATAATGAAGTCACAGAGCATTTAAAATATAAGTTATATAAGTTTTTAATTTTTTTTTATAAAAGCAACTCCCTCACTAGAACTGATTCCTGTGTAGCGCGGGACTTTACAAATATACAAGCAACGGACACAAAGAACACCCAGATTCGAGACATCAATTTTTAGATCACACAAAATTTCGGTCGGAACCGAACCCACGACCTCTGGCTCGGCAGTCAAGGCCAACTAAGACCACTAGACCACTAGTCCACCAGGAAAGGTCTATATAGGTAACCTTTTATTTATTTGATGGGTATAAAAGTCAAAGCTCATTTTTGTGGTTTTAACAACATGAAATAATTGTTTATGGTAATAGAAATGTCTTATGTATAATAGAAAACTTCGCCACAAGTTTTAAGAAATTGTGGACCAATATGTCGACGAGTTATGTGACTCTGAACTTTAATACAAGTGGTTAAGCACCATTATCTATTGTATTACCCTGACCAAAATATTTATAATATAGTTTGTAATCAGCCACCGCTGTGGTACTGCAAGCCTTGAGAATAAAACGTCCTAACTTTGTGGAGCTGCAATGTGGAGCTCCAAGCGGTTCATAGAACAGACACGAGATGCCACTGTTCAATGTATTCTTCATTGCCATATATTTTATACCATTAAGGTAGTTAACAAGCTGCTGCGATAGAGTCCGTACTGCCGACTCCTCAAAACACGTTGTTGTACTCTTTTAAAGAATCTCATACTTCAGCCCCCAAAGGAGAGTAGTATAAGACTTTGATGACCTCCTTCACAAGATTTAAGATATTATTTTCATAATTTTAGTTTCTTACTCGACAATTATTTCTATTCCAATCAGAGATTTGTTTTCTATAAGACCATGCCTTAACTGACTGGATTCGGTATAGGATTTGTAAAGTACAAGGAAGCCACTGATGCTATTAATATTTTAAAGTGCTATGTTTTATTTTTTTTATTTAATACTACTGGGAGCCTGACGAACAAACGGGTCACCTGATAGAAGTGACAACCGTCGTCTATGGACGGTGATGAGAGATAGGGGGATGCGGGGACGGGGAAGTAGAGAGGGTGATGAGGAGATGGAAGAGAGGAGGGGATGAGGGGAATGAAAAGAGGAGAGGGGGAGTTGGGTCTCTGGAAACGTCACTCGTTTCGGGGAAATGCAACCCAAGTGTCACTTTCCAACCGATTTTCTGTAATGCCGGGGTATCGCACCGGTGGAGCCTAATTCGTACCTAAGCATGGCTCTACCACTGTGACCTCTCACTACTACTAGTAGTACTACATAAGCAAATCTGCAGATTTAACGAAATTACCTTGCGTCCACGTATTGCACTCATATTACATAAGTCCTAACTTTATATACTTACTTTTAGTACATAATTTAGTATCAATAAAATCATTATTCGGTAAACTTGTCTTCTCACTTATAAAATTATCAACCTATCAAACTGTAGCTGTACCTACATTAATGGTCCTTCGAGCCGGATCTACTTCTCACTATTGTTTTATTAAATAAAGAGAACTATACTCAATACTTTATGTTTTCTTAGGTGGTGTGATACCAGAGGACTGTGAAACCTGTGGGGTACATCAAATTAGAAGTGAGGACGAAAAGTAGGAGTGATGTTTAATAGTGCAATATAAACAAATATTTATTTAATTTCTGTTTTGAAGGCAATAAGCTTGACAACGATTACGTAAAATGGACTAAATTGTCGTTTTCAAAAATTTGGGATAGACACGCCTCTACTTACCCCTTGGGGGATATAGGTGTAACAGTGTATATGAATGTGCTTAGAATGACTACTACTTAACTATTATATCATATCGACTAAGAATTTTGCCGCATCTCCACAGGTTATGCTGAAATGAAACAGGACATGTCCTTGGAAAGGCGTAGTACTGGGGATCGGTTGCTTAGCAACGGCGTTACACGTGTATGACTAGTTCAAGGCCACGACCTCTGCAACTAGCCTTGTGGACGAGGTGAAGCTGTCTTTGTCATTTCACAGGTAAATACTACATTTATGCTCTGAGAGCTTTTTTGATCAAAACAAATCTGATTTACAGCCGACTTTCAAAAAAGGAGGAGGTTCTTGTTTTAACAACATTGATTTTTGTGTTCTAATTGCAGTTATTATTTTATTACTAGTCTTATTTAGAAGAAATATGCGATATCTGTAGGTGGAAACATAAGGTATGAAGTATATATCATACATCTGAACTAACAAAACAAATATTTTTTCTTTGCCTTTTAATAAAGACTGAATAATGAGCTTATGTGTACTATCGCACATTTTTTGAATTGTAAAATGATGTGTTATTATCTCCTAATGGTCAGCTGTTTCATACTGTCAAAGAAAGTTTTACGCGGCCTTTCCGAGAAGTTTTGATGACGCTAGTCCAATGAATCAATTGTTCTAATCGTACATGCCCGCTGAAGATAGTGTGTTTCTAACATAGACACCATTTTGAAGGTTAATAGTTTTTATTTATAATTTTATTGCTGGCAAATGTATAATAACCTCTGTGTAAATATTTTCAACTGACTTCAAAAAAAGTGGAAGTTCTATGTTCAACTGTATGTATATTTTTTATTTATGTTAAGCGATTTATCCGCCAATTATGGACCAATTTATATATATACTCCTGCGGTACTCATTTTAATAAAATCTGGATTTGATCAGGGGATACCAGGGACATAAGCAATGGGCTGCTGTCGGGCTGACCGCTACCTCAGCACATACAGGCCCGAAACGGTGGCGTGACGTGTGGCGATAGCTTTTCTGAACTGAAAGGAGGGTAAGGCCCCCTGAAAGTTCATGGTATGGTCGCCTACTAATCAGGTGGCTAAGGTCTGCAGGGGTTATCGAAGGCTTCCTTAGTAGGGTATCTCGGGTTCCCTACAATAGACCCAGTAAAGTAGTAAGTAAGGGGTAACGGGTCGGGCTGACCGTTACCCCAGCAGAAGCAGGCTCGAGATGGTGACGTGTCGACGAAGGGAGGATAGGGCCCCCCCAAAGGCCATGACGTAGTCGCCTATTATCAGGTGGCGAAGGTCTGCAGGGGTTCCTGAAGGATTCTTTCATAGGTTATCCCGGATTCCGTACAATAGACCCAGTTGGGAGGGAACACCATGGGGTTTTAGCCGGTTTGAGTTCGACATACCACCTCATCTTCAGCTCCGGTGAGGCGATGACCCGTGGGGATTTCACCGTGGGAATTACCAATGAGTTTTTATTCTAGATAGATTTCTCAGTCAATTGTATACTTTAAATGTAGGAAGTTAACTTATCTATCAAACATTAATGTTGATGAATGTGTGTCTTAGAATTCTATGCTCAAGTAGCTTTTGGTAAAATAACAAGCCATTATATTGACATTAGAAATTGAGAAAAACCTAGAAACATAACAATGAATGAATTAATAAGTTGAATAATAATAAAGGTCAACGCTAAAAGAAGAAAAAAAAAATTCTAAAAGAACCCGCCGCCTTTTGTACCAAGGAGCTATTCCCCCTCAAATGACATTTCAATAATATTATATATGTATGTATGTGGCTTAAAATAAACTGTATGACATATCACGCCATGAGGAACTTAGTAAAAATGTATAAAAAGCAAAGACTGGACAATGTGAGTAGTACTGTACGTCACATAAATTACATCAAACTTTCGAACATCAACATACTGCAGCGATATCCTGGTATTCATGTGGCAAAAAACTTCATCACATTTGATTTAATATGTTAAATCACACTTTTGTGTATTGTTACCCTATACGTATACTTGCATATATTCATAAGCTCACACCGTTCTCTCATCGGGGTAGGCAGAGACAATGACACATGCTTCTATCCTTGTATACATCAGCTTTAGCTTCCTCAGCTGTCATTATGGTTGGAATATCTATAGTGTAAATTTGTATTACGTAAACAATGGGTTAGGTAGACGGGCCTGTGGGTCTAGCGTTAGAAACCCTGACTGCTGAACTGACTTGTGGATTGGATTCACACACGGTACAAAAATTTGTGTAATGTACAAAAAGTTATTGCTAGTCTGGGTGTTCTTTGTGTCCGTTGAATGAATGTTTGTAAAGCCCCCATGAACACATGAATTATTTGTAAGTATTATTATAGCAATAGCGAACTGAATAGTTGGCTGGATCTTTTTGCTACTGCACCCTTAATTAAGACAGGGTTACTTATCACAGATTATTAGATTTGCATACAATAAAGCTCATGGATTTTTTATTACGCACCGTCTGTAATTTAATATACCTTCTCAAATGTCCCATGTATAATAATCCCATTGGATAATTTTCCTGATTTTGTCCAACCAAGAGTTAATTGCTGATTAATACATTTTAAATAATAAAATAGTGTGAACTGCACGGCGATTATTCTCGTGGTACATATTGTATGTTAGGATGGTATTTTGTCTTGGTTTGTGTGTCTGTTCTAAATGGTCAATTTTTATCTCTGCTCGTTTCGCTGTCACTGACATCATCGTAAGCAAATTTCCACGTGATCCACATGTTCATGTGATCCACGTGGCTCTATTTTATTAATATAGTAGTCGAATTTATCTATTACTTAAGTAGTTGATTTATCTTTTACTTTTTAGAATCTATTCCTTTAAGGTGTACTATGATCACCATTTTTAACGTGCATTTTTAATTTGCAACATTTAAATCAACAACGATCTAACTCCAATAATAAGCACGACATTATATAGGAGTGCAGGCATTTGATTGCCGACTAAAGTATAATAAATTATCAAACCATCAGCGAATGTATAATTAATGTGCAGTGGATCTTATAGTAAGAGAAAAACATAAAATTATCAGCGTTTGCAACCAGCATGTCTCTACCCCCGTTATGAAGCGTTTTATCTCTAATAAACTGTTATTTACCGTATCGTATGTACACAGCTTCATACAAATACTGTAGGTCCTCGAAGCACGTAGTCAGAGTATTAACACAATATCTGCGTTAATCATTTTCAGGGGTAAAAATTAGAGGAAACAAAAAATTTCCTGACCGTGAATGTCATTTTGATTAATTTATATTATCATCTTATAAAGAATCATGCGACATTTTCCGATATATACATTAATCTAAATTGTTTAGTTATTATATTTTTAGTACAGAATTAGTTGAAAATGGGTATTCCTCCAATGTCAAGAAACTTTAGAAGAAAGAAGAAAGAAGAAAAATGAACGAACAAAATTTAGAAAAATGTCAAGAGATGCTATATCATCAGCATATAGCATATCCACATTACGTTTCTTCTATTACACTCATGTAGGTATCATGAATAAGTTGAAAAAGCAAGGCGAAGCTACACGTCCTTGTCTGACTTTTGAGATATCAAAGTATGTACACACAATTAATTCTAACACAGGATCTGGGGTTCTCATATAAAAACAATCACAGCATATACTTAATATAAATAATTTCAACGTTTCATTATTCACTTAAACTTTGCTTAGTTAAGTGAAGAGTTCAGTCTATTCATATTATTTAACAGTGGAAGAGCCATGCTTAGGCGCGAAAGGGCCGGCTCGACCGGTGCCATAGCACGGCCTCACAGAAAATCGGTTGTGAAGTAACTCTTGCGTTGCATTTCCCCGAAATGAGTTAGGTTTCCGGAGACCTAACTCCCCCCTCTCCTCTTTCCTCTCCCCTTATCCCCCACTCCTCTTTCTATTCTCCGCACCCCCCCTCTCTTTATTCCCATCTCCTCACCCCCCTCTCTTCTTTCCCCTCCCCGCATTTCTCTATCCCTTATCACCCTCAAAGACGGGCAGCGCACTTACGACTCTTGAGTTTCAGGTGTCCATGGACGACGGTTGTTACTTACCATCAGGTGCCCCGTTTGTTGGTCTGTACCCCTATATTATAAAAAAAAACGAGCAAACGGGTCACCTGATGGTAAGTGACTACCGCCGCCCATGGACACGTAGGAGTACGCTCTTTTCTTGAAGGTTTGAAGGTCGTATTGGTCCGGAAATACGGCAGGCGACAATTTGTTCCATAGGCTGGTTGTGCGAGGCAAAAAGCTTCTGGAGAAGCGCACAGTGGTGGAGTGCCAATTGTAAAAGTGATGGGGATGGATATTTTGTCGCGTAGGACGATGGCGGAAACCCGTAGGCGGTATAAGTCCGAACAATTCCTCTGAACACTCCCCATGATACAAGCGATAGAGGATGCAGAGTGAAGCTACATCTCTACGCATCGCCAAGGTGTCAAGCCGATCAGAAATATCTTGGCAATCGATGATGCGAGTCGCTCTCCGTTGAATGCGGTCAAGAGGGAGAAGCTGGTGCCTGGGTGCGCCTGCATAGAGATAAGATGTATGTTATTTTTAATTATATATAATTTATATTTTGAAAATAGAAAATATACGCTTAGAATAATACATTATTTCACTCACTCTTTACCGTTTAAAAAGTAACATAATACAAAGACATGAATTGTAACAAAAACAAGACACAAAGTCAAAATTTCAATAACGGTTATTCTTATTCGTTACCTGCCACGTGTAACTTGTCGTCGGGACCAATCCAACCGGTTACAGATAATCTTCCTAACAGCTTTAGGAGGGTTAAAGGGTTAACCCCTCAATTACAAAGCTCAAGTAACGGTTAGTGGACGAACCGGCCCTGATGTCACACTACTTAACGCATTTAGTTTATGGTGCAAGAAAATTAGTTAGGTCGAACTCAATTGAGTTTAAAAGATTTGCAATTATATGTGTTAATACTTTTCATTTTCTTTTAAATACCACTAAATTGAGACTAGAACCACAAACTTTCCACCACAAAATTCAAAATCTTTTATTTTTATTACAAAAACTACAGGTATTTTTGAATCACCGTGGGAGAGCTATGCTTAGGCACGAATGGGCCGACTTGATCAATATAATAGTAATACCACGGCTTCACAGAAAACCGGTTGACAAACAATACTTGCGATGTAATTCGGAGTGAGTGATGGTACCAGATGCAGAAGCCTTCCTCAGTTCTCAACCCCCCCACCCCCGTTATTATTTTTTTAATAATAATATATTATTATTAAAATATTATTATTTAAAAAAAGTATATTGTACGGAATAGGAGTCAGTCGTTAAGTAGGTAAGTTGCCTATTCTAATATATTCCGCCTGGAATGGCGTTAAAATATCTTTTTGACAAAAACGCTAGCTTACATAATCAGTCATACTACATACTTATGTTCCTCATTAAGTATTCAGATAATATCATAATAATATTTGTTTACTAATAATTGTGAACATTTTTCCGAAATAACAACAACAGCAAAATGATAATATTACTGGATAGATGCTAATAATTTTAATCTCAACGTGAAGACCAGGCAAGAAACTCCATGGACATTATCTTTCAACAAGTTTTTCTTTACTTTAGCTTTTTTTAGTTAGTTTCTCTTTGTTTGTAAAGATGTGTAGAATATTTAAAAAATAAGAAAACCTTATTGACTTTTCAACAAAAGTCGTAATTCATGTCAGTACTGAAAAAAAAAAAATTCAAATACCTTGAAAAAAAAAAATGTACGTATTTGTAAAGTAGGGCAGTCGATATCATTTGAAACCATTTGAAATATTTTACTTTTATTAAATAATTGAATTGAATAATTCAACAGGTGGATGTTTTAAAGCTATGTCACTGACTGATTATACCCTAGAGTTCAAACAATTTGAAACCAACGTAACCAAAACCAGAAACATTCTAATATAATAGATATTTAATTCTAAAGTTGAAAGATTGAATTAATAACATTAAATATTATTAGGTGAATTTTTAATATCATATTTATATATATTTTTTCTTTCTTTAAACGGAACTTGATTATTGCTGCAAGTTTACAATATGGACAACTATTACTTCAATTTCATTTATGATTTTTTTTATATATGATATTGACGCAGTCGGTTTTTTTTTTTTTTTTTTTTAACGCCACGATTGAGGCGGTAAGACCCGTCATATCTTTTTTCAAATATGAATATATATATTTGACTATATTTATTATTTTTTTTTAATTATGTTATTGGATAATTATAAATTATTATTAAATTAAAATTCAAATTTATTTCTTTGCAGAATATGGGTGCATAAATACAGGTGTTAAGTTTAATAGTGGTCCAGAAACCATATTCAAAATTTGCGGTATGCAAAAGTATTATATAATTTCAAATTAAAGAAACTGTTACAAATACATAACACTGTCTATGAGTGTCACTTAAATTCTAATAAAAAATAGTTTCAATTCAATCCTTATAATAGTTATAATCATAATATTTACCAAAATAGTAATAAATAATACTTAAATATCATCATAGGACAAGACAGGCCTGTTGGTTTAGTAGTTGGTGACTTGGACTGCTGAGCCAGAGGTCGTGGGTTACATTCCCAGATTCAAATTCCTAAATGGATTGTGTGATTCACAATTAGTTATCCCGGGTTTGAGTGTTATTTGTGTCTATTGTATGAATGTATGTAAAGTAGAAAAGATAATGCGGGAGTAGTCTTTTAATAGACTAATAAAAGAAATATTGTTCAACATTCCTAAAATATTAAGAAACTCATACGTTCAACATATTTGCATGTGCGACATTCCCTTAACATTTACATTTATAATAATAGATTCGATATTTTCACATTACTCTTAACTCATTCAACATTTCACACTGATTTATACCAAGTATTCACCAACAGAGTAGTAATACTTATCCAGCAGACGTTGTATAATAATGCTTTCTGTTTGCCGTATAACCTCCGGAAGTTTATTATATAATAATAATAACTTCAGATATCTTACACAAGGTTACCTGATCCCAAACTAAGCAGAGATGTACTATGGTAACCAGATTGATGATAAACATCCTTATTTAAAAAGGCCGGCAACGCATTTGTGACTCTTGAGTTGCGGGTGTCAATGGGCGGCGGTACTTACTTTTATTAAGATATTCTATGCTTATTTTTTACTCAAACTACGAAACGTATATTATTGAACCGATTATGATTTCATACTAATCTTCATATAATTAGTTAATTTAATTAAACTAATAATTTCGTTACACCACTAAAGTCACTACGCGTATTATCATCTGTCAAAACGGACCTATTACGTTTTAAAGATTGAAGGTCAAGCACACATCACCTCTGAACGATATTGACAACGTAACGCCTTTCAAGTCGCCACTCAACGCCTGTCAACTAACGTAAGCACGCAATCAAAGCAGGTCACCAGCTCTGGTAAGTCAAGTCGGACTCGTGGCCACCTCTGCCTACCTAGGGGATATAGGTGTGAGCGTATGTATGTGTAGGCAAAAATATTGAGCGTACCAAGTAGTTTTATTTGTAACTGGTCATAATTTACAAAATAAAATTTGTGATAGTATAAGTAAATAAGTAAGGCAAAGAATGCATATTCTACTTCTAACCTTTGTGCTGTCTGTACATCCAGAGACCCACTTTATGCGGGAAGCATTTCGTCCCACTACCAATAATCTTATTAATTGCAACATCCTATTATCGAATGAAACAAGCAATCTACAGGATGTCCCGTGCAACTTGACACTGTGCAAACACCAACTTTTATTTTGCCGCTGAGCCATCACTAAAGCCTTTATGCTACGACCTTATTTATAATACAATAAAGGCGGTTTTTGGGAGAGGGCCGTGGAGTAAGTGTTATTTGTTTTGTTTAAAAGCTACTTTCGACCGAGCGCCAGATGTTCCATAGGTGAGTATTGCACTATTTCGTTCGACTCTTAAGCACGATCACACGTTTTTCTCTTATATTTTTATTCAGGATGTGATCTATTTTTAAGTACGCAGGTGCTGTTTAAGTAAACAATAGATGAGTGCAGCGATGGACAGATTCATTTTAAATATTGTAGTGTAGGAAAGATCTTTAAGGGTGCAGACATAAATTAAACCCGCTGAAGTTTTAAACCGACTTAAGAGAATTTTATTTTGTAATGTGTGTACGTAGTTTATCAGAGTGTCGATTAGAAGCCTTGCAGCCTATTGTTATTATTATAATTTTAAATATGTTGGTCCTCTTAGTAAATGGAGCTACGTATATAGGTTTGCATACTACAGTCTTGTAATTATTTTTCATTTTTTTTACTAAAAGTATACTAGCAACGTGCATCACATATTTGGTTTGAACCCGCAACCATTTGATCGCAAGTCCGACACCTTAGCCATCACGCTACCGCTGCTTTAAAATACTTGTTTGAAAGACTTTATCTAAGTTGTTAGTCTCACCAAGGTATTTCTTTATTTTAATGTTTTATTGTAATATTCTGTGTGACTGTTTATTTTCCCAAATAAATAAATAAATAAAGTACCTTTGTATTGTTAATAATCTTGTTTTGTTGATTAAAGAAAATATAATTTTCTAGCTTGTAAGTTTTTTTCTGAATATAATCATTGGTAATATCATTTTGCATTTTATTGCTACTGAAAACCAAGCTAATTCTTTAGTGACATTGATATTTGACACTAAAGAAAGGACAATAAGCTTCTTAATAAATATAATAAGCACTAAGAATAATGACTTGTTCTCGATGGATTAGAATAGGGCCTCCTAATCTCGTCCCGTGGGTCTCCTAAAAGCCTAAGGGATTGGTCTGTTATCTATCCGATATTATTGAAGTGACAACGTCTTATAATTTGATGGAGCCGGCTGCACGCACGAAAAAACATGACTCATGCGGCGTTACCTCGCTCTGAGGCGTTCCATTTAAGGCTTGAAGTGCAAGCGAAAGCGCGGAACGAGCGACAAAGAAGAACAATGGGCCTCCGCGTTCGGCAGCGTTACGTTGTCATATTCAACTATCGTCAGTAAACCGACTTTACAGACAACCGATTTTTATACATATACTAGCGGACCCGACAGACGTTGTCCTGAAGTTGCAGTTATAGATAAATAACCTAGATGCCGACCAGTGCCATGTGCCGGGCTGATTTGTAAATCTTAAACGCATACAAAATAAAATCATTCAAATCGGTCCAGCCGTTTAGGAGGAGCTTAGTGACATACACACGTACAGTAGAATTATACGTTAATTTGACTGAATTATGGGTGCAAAATTGGGCGTTTAATGCACCTCTTCGGTTATATTCAGACCACTTGTTGGGTCGATAATTGTACTTTAAATAGGTGAAAAAAAACATAGGTCTATGATTTTTTTTTGTACTTTACTGTGTGGCGCATATCATTATTTGGCTAATACTTTATTTTTATTTTAAGATGAATAGTTGAATACAATTGAAAGAGTTCCATGACAAGATGACCAGCGGCGCCAACGTGAAACCCTATTGACATTCGCAGTGGCGACACTTACCTTGACCTTCTGAGATTACCAAAGATATAAAGTATCAAGTTATAGAGGCTAGTTTCGAATAGTTTTATTTTTTTATGAGGGCAGACGAACAGACGTTTCACTTGATGGTAAGTGACAAACGCCGTCTATTTAAGGCCTTTGAGGGTTATAAGGGATGGGGGGCGGGGGTGAGGAGAGGGGAGGAGGAGACGGGGTAAGAGGAGATGAGAAAGAGGAGAGGGGGAGATAGACCTCCGGAAACCTCACTAATTTCGGGGAAATGCAACGAGCGTTACTTCACAACTGGATTTTTGTGAGACCGTGGGTCGCCCATTTGTGCCAAAGCATGGCTCCACCGCGGTAACTACATATGTTTATTTTGTAGTTAGAGAGCTCGAACTTCCCAGTACCAGCCCGTTCAAGTTAGGTATGGGACCCTGACGTGCTCTCATCATCACATCAACAAATACCCATCTTATTCCCATAAGTGCCTTGTGTGGTTGTCCCATAAGTGCTATAAGTGCTTGCAAAAGATTGAAATTGGAAAGAAGCTAATATTAAATAAATATAATAATATTACATAAATAAGCTAATATTACATAAATATGTAATATTAGCTCATTTCCAATTGGGACTGAATTAAAGTCAGAAAAATGTGACTGTTAAGTAAGCCTCTGCCTAGCCCATAGGGGGATGCCTATTGCCGTCATCCAGGCAATGCAGGACTGTATATAATAATAATAATAACTTGATACATCTCACACAGGGACCGCTGATCCCAAACTAAGCAGAGCTTGTACTATGGTAACCAGACAGCTGATACACATACTTACATATATACTTCTAAATACATACATATTATAGATAAATTACACCCAGACACAGAACAAATGATCATGGTCATCACACAAATATTTGTCCTGGGTAGGAATCGAACCTACGACCTCTGCCTTAGTAGTCAGGGTCACTAACCGCTAGACCAACAGGCCATATATATATATTATATGTCCTGACAGTATACACCCTAAATTATGGTTGACAAAATGTGAACGTTTGAAATACCTCAGCCTTCCCCTTCGGGGATTCAGGCATGGTATGTATGCATGTTTATTTTTTATTAGGTTTCATACATGTTAGTTTATTATTTATTTTATTTTATTTATTTAAGTTTTATTCGACCAAAGCTTTTGAATTCTTGAACAGATTTGTAGGTGTGGGGCTTCGGAGGCATCGTTCGATTGACTTTGAGTGAGTTGAGTTACTGATTTAATAAAATAAATACACATAAATATATACTTGTACTGTACTATGAACTGTCTAGTGGTTGTGATCCTGACTGCTGCGGCCGTGGGTTTGATTTCCCCACGGGGCTAAAATTTTTGTACCCACCGGGACCCGGGATCGATCCTACAACACTCGACGTGGAGGTGCCCAGTTAAACCACTACGTCATTCGTGAACTCGTGCAGTCAAGTCGAGTGCAGAGTTGTCCATTGTCACAGGTTTGTTAAGCCCCCGTGACACAAGAGTTATTCCTACTGCAAAAGTTGTATTTAATATACAAACGCCTTATAATATATCTGTATACAACTTAAAAGTGCTCTATTTTTGTGGTGAAGTAATATCGTCAGAGATTATTACCGTCTGCCGGTCACGTAGCCTCCGTGCTGCCACTGAGAACTACTCAAAGAAAAATGCAATAACAGACCAATTGAAAGTTAATCTTGTTGATATTGTTTCTATTTGATTAAGCGTCTACTTTAAGCTGTTGCACATCGAAGTTGCTTTGAAATAAGTACTATGACAATAGTCGTTCGTTACGCTTATATCCCCGAAGTGATAGGCAGAGTTCTCAAACGCCTACTTTTTAAACTAAACATAATTTAGTCCCACTTACGTACTAGGGGTAGGCCTATTACCGTCATCCATTTATCATTAAATTTCAATGTCATTTTGAAAAATGAAAATGAAGGTGGCATTTTATTTGTTGCCGTGTTTAACATGCTGAAATTCATCAAACCATCCAGATCTTACGCGTGGCAATATTCATCTATACATACATATACATATAAACAAACACCCTCCTTCTTGCGCAGCAGAGTAAAAAGTGGTTAATGTCGTCATGAAAAAATAATTCTGAAGGAGTATTTCATAACAAAAATTTAATCACCTTTTTTATTTATATATTACCTTTTTTTTATTCTTCATGTGTGTGGAAACCAAAACGGGTCATCCCCTCACCAGAGCTGAGGGTGAAGTGGTATGTCGGAAATGAACCAACTAAAACCACACGGTGTTCCGTCCAACTAGATCTATTGCAGGGAACCCGGGATACCCTGCGATGGAAGCCTTCGGGAACCAATTCATCAACCATTCCTATAATAATTATTCCATATATAATATATAATATTTTTATGATACAGGGCTGATGAAAAGACAGATAACCTGATGGTGTGACAACCGACACCCATGGACACCTCCAACTCAAGAGTCGTAAGTGCGCTGCCCGCCTTTGAGGGTGCTGAGGAGAGGGGATAGTGCAGAGGAGGAGATCGTGGGAGGGTGAATTGAGCCCCGATACCCGCACTCACTCGGCATACAATTCAAGCATTGTTTGCCTGTAATATTCTGTTAACTGAATCTTTAGCTATCGTGAAAGTACCTTTAGTAGTAAGAGATGGTGACCGGTGTGTAAAATCAATAGGATTCCGTAGTAGAATACAGTGGTAAAGATTAATAAATACTCATGAATCTGTTTGGTAATTTGTGAAAAATTTAAATATCTTTCACGAAAATAGCTACCCACAAGGTGTACCTTTAGTTATCAAACTGTATGTCAACTTAGTACAACAAGAAAATTTAAAAAAGAATTTAATATTGAAATATTGTACCCTCAATCACATCCACTATCAAGATATTTCTAATGACAACTCACATGTCGAAATCCATAAACCTGTTAAGGCTCTATGACAAGGTGCTATGGTTAACACAAAGTATCACATAACTGACATACATACCCTCGAAAAACAGCCCAATTGCTTCGCAATCGAGTAAAAAAAAAATTATACGCAATAATCAGAATCCGAGATTAACATATCGCTTCTCAAGTATTTAAATAAACACATGCATGTAAGTTGAGCTACGCGTGTTGCGTAGTTGAAGTGCTACATGCTACGAAACTCGTAGAGGCCTACAATATGTTAGTAGTATTCAAAAGTTATAATATATATTATAATATTTATATATAACGCCTTCATTTTGCAGATTGCAATTTTGTCCCACTTACGTAATAGGGGCAGGCCTATTCAATTGAGGAAAATTTGGAGGCTATTGACAGGAAAGCGAGGATACAAAGAGCATACTCCTAAAGAGGGTTGAGTTGCCCGTCTGCTCGTTTGCCCCCTATCGCATAAAAATAAAAAAAATAAATAAAGGGATATTGCGTACAGATGCAACTGCACTGCAAAAATGGCATAGCGGTTTAAGTGGTCACCTCGCCAATACGCTGCCGCGCCGAGTGTTGTGGGTTCGATCCCCGCACGGGACAACACTTTGTGTAATCTTCAAATTGTTGTTCTGAGTCTGGGTGTTCTTTGTGTCCGTTGTTTGAATGTTTGTAAAATCTTTTTTAAAGAGAAAAAAAGAGTAAAGAGAAATATATGGATTGGGGAATATAAGCAATAGCTCAGGCAAGTCAGAGTCACATATCTATAACTCGAACTGGTTGGTGCCGGAAAGTATAAGCCCTTTAACTTATGAACCCCATATATTTTTATCTAAAACTAGCATCTGATTGGGTCTAGGTTATCTCTTTTGTACACGAGACGACATGTGTAGAAAATTTCATAATAAGTAGGTCAGTAGTAGAGACCTCTATTCAGAAAATATTAGTTTCTTTATAAGTAACGTTTCAACTTCTTAATCAACAAAATGAAGGTAAGATATTAAACTATTGTTCCGAGAATTCATCTGAGAGAATTTTCATTTCAACAGTATATTACACTCAAGGTGATTCTAAGAAATACTTGTAAAGCTTCCTGTAAGCTTATTGAAAATATAAGTTGATGTTCAACGTGGGAGAGCCTCGCTCCGGCACGTATAAGCCGGCTCGACCAGAGTATTACCACGGCCTCACAGTAAACTGGCTTATACAATGCTTGCATTGTGTGAACGAGTGAGTGAGGTTATCGAAGGCCCAAGCCCTTTTCCCTTCAAGTCTTTTTTACTTCTTCTTTACCCTTCCCGTCCTTTATTTTAAGACGGACAGCACTCTTGTGACTTTTGAGTGGTAAGTGTTAATTGGCGGTGCAAGTCACTTACCAACAGGTGACCCGTCTGCTCGTTTGTCCCTCTATACAAGAAAAAAACTGTAAAATTAAGCCTTTTGATTTCTATTTCATGACTTACTAATCTCCGTCCGCTCTAGTATGTCGATAAAAACTGAATGATTGCCTTCTAGTGGTTAGTAACCCTGATTGCTCCGTCAGAGGTTGAGGAGGAAATAAATTTGAAACAAATACATAGTTGCAGTGAGGTCTTTGTGTCTGTCACTGTTATCGTATGTGTTGTTAATTTAATGTAGGAGTTTTATTTTTAAATAAAAATATCCTTCTCCAGGGCTCGCAGTATCTCCATACGAAATTTTATCAATGCCGTTTCAGCCGTTTAGCCGTGAAAATATAGACAGAGTTAGTTACTTTTGCATTTAACATATTGGTATAGAACACTTTATCAACCCACATTCCACAACGATGACCGTAATATTATATCAATAATATATGTTCTAAAGATTTTGATAAATTTGGGAAAAAATAATACACGGTCATTAGTATTTAATTTTATTATTATTAATAGAAAATAATTTATAAATGTAGTACGTACTGACTTGACGGAAAAATTTGTATAGCTCGAAAAATAGTACTTATATTTTTCGAACCGTAATATAACTTATTCCCGTAGTAGGGGCGAGCTTATTACTATTCAGCTTGTACATTGTATATACAGAATGTGATTGGCCTGTTGGTCTAGTGGTTAGTGACCATGACTACTGAGCCGGAGGTTGTGGGTTCGATTCCCACACGGGACGAAAATTTGCGTGATCCACAATTAATTACACGGGGTCTGGTTGTTATTAGTGTCCATTTTATGAATGTCTGTAAAGTCCGTTGTGACACAGGAGTTATTCCTAAAGAGGGAGATGAACCTTTCAAAAAAAAAGAAACAATGTATGTATACACTATCAGATAGATAGTCCAATGATGTATACTAATATTATAAATGCTTAAGTTACTCTGTCTGTTAACTTTCCACAAAAAGAAATGGATGAACTATGATGAAATTGAATGCAATGAATTCTGGAGAATAACACAGGCTAGTTTTTATCGATATACCACAGGACGAAGCCGGAGGAAAGCTTGCAGCAAAGTGAAATCAGTTCTACGTATTTAAAATAAAATATTAAAATAATAATACAATATAAATTTAGGTACATTTTCTGATAAATCCATTGAACGCTCCTGAATTGTAGTGTGGAATAGGTGCTGGGAATATTTTTTATTAATTAATTATAGCTATGTAAGGTTCATGTTTGTGAGTTTATATACTTAACCATACCTATTAATTACATACAGACACGTTGCGTTGCATACGTAGGTTTGTATGGTGACGTTAGTTAGAGGACTCGGACTTACCGGCGCCAGCCAGAGCGAATGACAGGATTGCGAGCGTGACTTGCTTGAGCAATTGCTTATACTCCCCTAATCAATCTGTCAATATACTCCAAACTTTCCCATCTAATTCCTAAAGAAGCCTGGATGACGGCAAGAGGCTTGCCCCCATTTTTGGCCGTTTGCTTGTACGTACATACACTCACGGGTGTATATGTTATATGTATGTATGTGTATATGTTTTTGAAGAATTACTTAACTCATTGCGCAGATTCAGTTCCAGGTAAGGCTGGACAGATATTGTGAAATAGCAAACATTTATCTGTTATTTAATTATTTATGTAATTTATATGAATTTTGAAATATATAAGTATGTATATAAGTAATCTAGCTACCAGCTCTTCTTATTTTTTTTATATATTATAGTGGAACAGACGAACAGACGAGTCAACTGATGGTTAGGCACAAACGTCGTCCATGGACACCTGCAACTCAAGAGTCGTAAGTGCGCTGCTCTCCTTTGAGGGTGAAGAGGGATGAGGGTATGCGGGGAGGGGAAAGAGACGGGATGATTACATGGAAAAAAGACGGGAGGTCAGGGAAGAGGAATAAGGTGAGGGGAGTTGGGCCTCAGGAAACCTCACTAATTTCGGGGAAATGCAACGCAAGCGGTTTTGCTTCGCAACCGGTTTTCTGTGGTATCGCACCGGTCTAGCAGGCCCATTTGTGCCTTAGCATGGCTCTGCCACATACAATTTTTTTTCTAGCTTTGTAAATATTATTTTTACTGTTTTTTTAAAGATAACTCCAGTACTAGTATTAATCCCTGTATTGCGGAGACTTTACAAACATTCAAATAACGGACACAAAGAACACTCGAACTCAGAACAACAATTTGAAATTCTTGCCCTTAACAACACAACCCTCCCGATAACTTAAAAGAAGAATAAAATAAGAAATGATTGGTGATGATGATGCCCTTTTCCTTATCCTATGAAGTGCTATTTTGCAGTTATATAGTACTAGGGTTCGCCTAGTACAGTCGTGTACAGTCAGCAGTTATCGCACATAAACACATGTCGTATGGCACTTAGCCAAGCTTACCTTCCTATGTAAATCTGCTTATCACACTAGTAAAAACACAACACTACAGCAACTGGTGCTATTAAGCAAATTCTCTAGCAGGACCACTTCTTCTTTACTAACAAACAAGTTTCTATAAAACCCAAGCCTTTTAGCTTACCGGTTGTAAAATATCCTTGTGACTTATGTTACTAAATAGTAGTTTTAAAGTAACCTCATGTTCGACCTGGCAACACCAGGACAGTGGTTGTAGGGCGACCCTACTTTCTTCTACACAATATCCTGACGATCCTACCTCTCGTCTACACAACAAGTACCAGGATCTCATAAAAGCGAAGAGATTTACACGAGTATCTAAATCCAGTCTCAGTAATAAACTTTTTTATGTTACTTACTGTCTCCATCTCTGTTTCCACTGCTACAGTTATTATTATCCAAGTTACAAGTAACAAAAGGCGTGGAGCACAATCACCAGTCAGCCCTACGTAAGTGGTGTTTTTTAGCTGTTCTTTAGTTATATGAAGGTTTTTCCATTAAGACGTCAAACAATACGAGTCTCCTAATGGCAAGCGGTTATTTGGTGTGCTATTACACTTTTGTAAAATCTATTTCCTAGATACAATAACAGCTTTGTATTCCAGGATCTTTTATCATTTATTAATTCCTGCATCTCGCAATGCACGTTTTCTTTTGCCTCAAAAAACTTATTCACTTTGCTTTTTTAATAAATCACCATACATTTTCAAAGCAGAAATAGAGGCAAAGTGTGGGCAGCACACAGGTGTGTATAAGTATGTAAGTGACTAGCAGAGCTTTTTCTTTCTCTTTCTATTGTTTTTTCAAATTTTTTGGGTCTGTCTGATTTGGGGTCGTAAGTGATGGCGTAAAATAAAAGATATAATGTCGAAAGTTATAGTTTATATTAGATTTATAATAAGATATGTAGTCTACAAAATTTCACAAATTTTCACAACGTTATTTGAACCTAAAGCGTCTACCCATTTTATTATGAAAATAAAATTATCGAAATCACTGGGATCTACGAACTGCGAGGGCCTATTTTACGTAACCATTATTTTTTAAAATATAATCTAATAGGCAGTTATTTTATCCTCGCGTATCTTTACATGAGTAAGTCAAAAACTAATAACGGTAAAAAAATAAAAAAATATCAATCAATAAAATAGGCCCTCGGTGAACCGAAACAACAACGTCGCTTCATACATATTCAATAATATTTGTTATTGTTACATTTAACTAGAGTTATACAGAATAATGATTCCTATGAAATATAATTATGCATTCTTTAAATTTATTCAATAATATAATAATAATAATACTTAATAAGTATCAATAGGTAAGGTTAGTCAATGTCGTGCTACAGACTACTACACTTTATATAATAATGAATGAGTCGTATTATTTCTTTATCATTTATTACTTTCATTTTATTACTCGATATCATAACACTAAACGAACATACAGCAGCCTCGGCCCGACTGCGCGGGCGCACGTAATCACAAAAAAACATCGTTAACACATAAAATAATAATATCAATAATAATTAATAATCGTACAGATAAAATCATTCATAAAAACATTACAATAAAAATCTAAACATTAAAACACACTTAAAACAAACATTATATTAATATTATCATAATCATAGTGTGTACGTATGTATAATATCATTTAAGCGAATAATCGTTTAGTCAAAAATATTGTGAGCGTTAGCGCGGGGGAGGGGTCAGGCGGCCGGGCGACACACACAACCGACTCATTACCTACATATAAACAACACATTAGCTAGGCGTGTACTGTACACTAGTACTCTAGTACACCTCATACATTACACTAGACTCTGAACAGACAACTGGCCGCGCGGCCCGCTCCCCGCGCCACCCGTCCCTCGCCTATCATTATATTATAATATCTTAATACTTTACGCTATTACGTTAGGTAAGCTTTATAAATTTTCGATTTCTCATTTACGCTATCAATAATAATTATACAACTTTTTTTAAATTTTATGTTTTTTTTCGAAATTCTATCGTAACGTACGTTCGAGTCTCTCTGCGGCGGCGAGCGCGGCGTGCGCTCGACGACCTAATAAAAAACGTTCATAATAAGAAAATATATCGTGAACAACTCTGCCGACTTAAGATAGGTACGGCGCGGCGGACGGGCCGTGCCGGCGAGGCGCCGACTTTTGGCACCAGGATTTCGATTACGCGATTTTTACTTCTTTTAATATTTTTATAACGATTCGAGTAAAAAAGATCCCTACTACGAGAACGTGCGACTCGTGGCTCCGGCCGCGGGAGGCGTGTCACGGCGCCGCGCGCTTTACGAGATGATGCGGATCGCCTGGTGCGCGGGCGCCGAGCACGCTGGGCAAGGCGCACCGCCCGCCGCCAGCCGCTGCGCGCACTCCAGGCAGAACAGGTTGTGTCCGCACGGCACCAGCGCCGCTGCCACGCCGCGATCGGCGCACACGGCGCACGCTCGTGCCGGCGAGGCGGCTGGCGACGGTCGCGTCGGGCCCCATGCCCACACGCCGGCCGTGCCACCACCCGGAGACTCGAACGACGGAGACTCCCCGAGACCTTCGTCGCGTTCTGTTGATGACCAGATCCCGAGCAGATCACCGAGCCGTGCCGACGAGCCACCCGATGAGCACGAGCCCGCTGAAGAGAAAGCGGCTTCTTGTTCAGGCCGCAGCAGCGACGCGAGCCCAGCGCGGTACAGCTGTGCGAGCGGCTCGCCATCTGTCTGCGCGGGCACGCCTCCGCCAGCGGCGCCTGCGGTACCCGTGCGTAGTGCGATGTGAGCTTCGATTTCTTTGCGTGCGGCCTCCACGCTCTCGGGCAATCCCGTGACCTCAAAAACTGGCTCGCGCTCGCGAGACGGTGTAACTATGTAAGTGTGTGTGGTGTGCTGGATGCGTTTGATGGTCGCGCCCTTGGGTCCTACGACTAGTCCAACGACGCGGTATGGCACGCGTACTTGTGCGGTGACGTGGCCTGGGGCGCCGGCCGGCGGCGGTGGTGCGGCGCCGCATTTGCGAGACGCGCGGATCTGTGAGAAGTGCTCAGCTGCAGAGAGAATCTCGCGCTTGGCACGCGCGACGTCCTCCTTGCGGCCGGTAACTACGAACACCGGCTCCTCTCCACGGACCGGTGTCTTGATGTATGTGTTGGTCTTCGCACGAAGCGCTTTGATCTTGCATCCTGAAACAAAGAAAATCATTCCAGTTAAAATGAGTCGTACGAGACGTCTACGAGTATAAGTCGGGGACTTGACCTATTCCTCATAATTTTTTACTGCATTAATTACTGTAGTCATTTAATTAGATAATGGGCTTTAACTTCGGATTGGGTAGCCAACGGTCGCTGTTTAATAGAGAACAACTTTGCAATTTAATATAATTTTGAGAAGTAACTTATCGCTGTGTATCAAGTTAGACGTCCACCGTGGGCCTGTTTAAATTCAAGGTTTTTTATATAAACGACATTCATGGCGGTCGTGGCATTGTAGAGAAGTGAAGGCCGTTAGACAATGTATATTTCGGGTATGACGACGTTGGAGGCTGGGCATGTTCTCGGCGTCGATATGGCCCGCGAGACGACCCAGCCCCTTAATACCAGACGGGTAGTTAACCGAATATGTAATTCGTCATTCGGGGCTGAGCCGGCATGCGACGAAGGCGTGTGCCCGTATTTATTTTACACCACGTGGCTGACATAACCTATACGCACATCTCGTAAGGAGTAAACTTTGAGAGAGCACACATATTTTCCTTTAATATTCTACTAAGATACACCATTTACAGTTCAAACTTTCGGCTCTGGTTAATGTATTAAAACTAGTAATAAAATAAGAGAGCGGTACGTGTACGTATTGAGTAATATTTTTGTCCTCTATCTACACGTGGTTGTGGCAATATTGCGTCCCGCTCACTCGCTTACCCCAATGCGGCAAAAACATGGCAATGTTGCGCACAGCATCCATAGCCCAGTTCGTGAAGGCATGACCCGACTGCTAAACCGGGACAGCTGTATGGCATGCCAGTGAGACGACCCATCATTCTTGAAAAACTATCATTTCAAATTGTACTTCAAACCACATTCATATTAGTATTTTTTTTTTGTGAAAAACGATTGCTGTGACTTTGAAAGAGACCAAAGTCATGTTAAAATATACTATCGTAAGACTGAACGGCTTAAACTTGATTAAAAATTTAATGAACACTTTTTTTTTATTGAGACTTCATGCCACCAAAGCTTGAAGATAGATCTCTATGATATAAAGATGATCTCTATAATACGAATTCATTACTTATTTATTAATATTCAAAGAAATTGTTGTACATAATAGCTGTTCGCGTGGAAAGCAGGTATTATCGGCATCGGTTACAAATGGGAAAGGCCTATATGTAATGGAGGGTAGTTTTATGAATCACAGGTTGACGACCCGGGCGGTAACCCCTGCGTTAGGTATTAACCGATTTTATTCCTTACCGTCAACGGAATAAGGATGTTTGGTTTATTTATGTAAACAACATCTATTTTAAATGTTGTGAAGAATTGTTTTTGTACTTTACGTTGAAAGAAATAAGGTATAAAATAGACCGGGGCGCTTTAATGAGAATATCGAAAATGTGGAAAACGATCGTTTTCCGACTAAGAATTGGATTAGTAATTTTTTGTATAAATTTATTGATACCATTAACTAATTATTTTGCCGATATATTTTTTTTTAATTTAATTTATTGCCATAATGGATTTAACACGTCGTTTTGCGGTTAGTTATGCGCTAACAAACTTAATTGCGCCAGCAATTAACTTCTATTTGATGAATTTTTATACATAACGACTAAATATACCAATTATATGGATTTTTTATCGAGTTCTCACATGTTGCTTTGTACTAAAATAACGCTCTGTGAATGCATTATTATATAGAACAGGTTTTAGTTGCCGAGTGAGTATTTCTGTAGAGTATATCTGTTGCTACGAACTCGTAGCTTGCGTAGCACGTAGATAGTTTGTATTTGCATGGTTTCATTTGTTAAAAACAGTTAATGATACTCAGGATGGAGAATTAAAATCTTAGTATAGAACTAAGGGGTAGGTAGAGGCGTTTAAAACGTATTTTTTTTGTTAACCATAGTTTAGTCCCACTTACATAATAGGGGCAAGTTTATTGCCGTCATCCGGGCACTGTGTGACTGTATATATACTGTCTTATAGATTACAGTCTGATCCCCCGCGCCGTTTTTGTATCAGAAAATAACTTGGCGCCGGATTTGATTGGGTATCTATATCCATGAAAAATTCTAGTAGGTTCTAAAGAAACACAGACTCTTCACTCTCGTAACTAAGAATAAACACAAATATCTCTGAAGCTTCTAAATACTAAGTGGCCTAAGTTACGGAGCGTTGGCAGGCTGCCAGGCGCCGCGCGGCTATCTAGACAAATTAACATACGCTGTGCTTGTCACTGTACAACACTATGCACTATGTACAGCGTGAATAACGATCTGCTGCAATGTTATGGTACCCTAGTACTTTTATTACAATTATTATAATATATACACGCAACTAAACGTTCAGTAAGTCTATTATTTTTCATTTAAAAATATCGGTTTTATTCAAAGCGAATAGAAGTGATGTATGTATATATATAAAAAATATATATAAGTAGGATCTACTACAATAATATGGTACCCTAGTACTTCTATATGAATTATTATATGAACATAAAGTAAATTTGTATTTTTTTTAAAATGACTACTTTTTAAGCATTGTTTTAACGACTGCGCAAACAAAAGGGTTATATGTACATATATATGATGATTTTAGATCTTAAATCGGCTTGATGGATTTCAACATGGGATGGGTCACTTAAATGGTCGTAACAGTGTATGAGTCACATGTGTTATATGTATGTACAAAAATAACGCCATCTATTTATCCGTCTGTTACTTTTTTTATGCTGAAGCAATCAATAGTAAAAATCTGTGGCAATAACACAAAAAAAAGTTTTTTTTTTACAATGACCTACATACGCTGTACTCTCTGCTAATTAAGGCATTCATTGCATATTTCAATAAATGTAATTCTACAAAATATTTTGATTGCTTCACTGCCTACTTGGCAAAGCACAGGAGTTTCATCAAACGATATATTAATGTTATAAAGGAACATATTTTAATGCTATAAAGTCGATCATTGAAAATGTATTCAACTATAGAGAAATGATTATATATATATAAATAGTAACTTCATTTGAATATTGAAACATTACATACATATAAATTTAATCTTTTCTTATTTATTTTTATACAAAACATCAGTCTCTGCGCGCGAAATTATATTGAAATGGAGTTCAAGGTTTTCTCACAATTTTAATATACATTCACTCACGGCTCACGAAAACGCCATTTTTGCCATCATCTTGTCTCACTGTATATATTCTGTCTGATTTTTTTGTAAGGAATGGGGTGGCCCACAGTTTTTTTGGTGAGGAGCAATCTGGTTTCTATGAGTTGAATTGGCCATAAAGCCAAAATATTGCTATTAATAGTACAAAAAGATATTCATCAAAGGCGTCAAGCCAACATTTTGGCTGGGATACATTAAGATATATAATTTTAAATAAGAATTAAGTTATCTACTTTCTAGTCAATACAATAATAACCTCCACATAAAATATAACGGAAGTACCCACCGATATATAAAAAGTGTAAAACGAACATCAAATCTGAAAGCCTACTTCCGTACGTTTCATACATACCATTCATGAGAGTCTACGTGTAGACGCGATTGCTACGCTTCGGCCACTGCACTCTACGGTCGGCGTAGCGTTGTAGAACCGGGTCACCGCGCCAAGTACCTCTCCCGTCCGCTACCCCCCTGGTATTCACCGTTCGTTTCATGACTTATAATGCGTATTTCACGTGAAATTCTTATGGTTTACTTTATTTTGGTCGTAGAATATTGAACATTAGTGAGTAAATTATTATTACTGACTCACTATTTTTATTGCAGGCTTATTTAGAGTTAACTGTATCGTTATGTTATTTTGTTACATATCTTGATAAACTTTATGATTGGTGTCAAAATTTTGTATATCATTTTGGAAACGCTTACTTGCTAATCGTTATAAGGGAGGGAAAATGAATGGCGTGACACAGACTTGGGAAATAATGCCACAATAGGTTTTCATAGGTCATTGACTTGGAATGAATGGCTGAAATTGAGGCCGTGAGTTTTAAAACAAATTGAGACTATTCTAGAGATGTTTCAGAAGTACGTCACATCGACACACAAAAAAAAACAAGGTTTTCCGTAGATATGTATGTCTTTATATCTTTCTAAGATGAAATAAAAGCATTGATATAAGAAATAACTTATAAATATTTTGATAAAGTCTTTTAGTACATTGGTGTATAATTAGAGTAAAAAAAAAGAGATTCACAAGCAGCGATGTATTATATGACTGATTGATTGAAGTTAAACATGTTGAAAATGTAATTATCATGATGAATCAACTTCATTTTCATGATTTTCGTATTGTTGTTACAGTAACGCATATTATATCAAACGAAAGAACGATTCCCGGGCTAATATGGCTGTTTGTTCCACCAACTTGATTTTACTATAAAAACAGTTTCAGGGTCAGTTTTTCAAATGTGGCCGATTCAGATTTATTAGATTTTTCACATACTAATTATTGAGTATTTATTAAACTTCCAATGACGTGGTCCCGGATTTGAATCCTATAGTACCTAAACTGTACTCGATGTGAACTCGACTTTTAACACAACTACATAGTTAAGTCACAAGATTAACTCAATCTTTTCTCTCTCTTAATAATAAATATGAAAGACTCTTTTGTTTGGTTGTTTAAATATGCTAATCTTCGAAACTGTCAGTCAGAATGATTATTTTGTGTTCGATAGAAAATTTTGTCACAAATAATCTAAGTTATAAAACTTCATGCTGCGACTCCTAGGAGCGGAGCAGTGACTGTAACCGCAAGTGAAACTATATATAAAAATGGGATCCTGAATGGTAGAGCACAAATATAAAGGAACATATCACAAGCCTGATAGTTGGATTTGAAAATATCTAAGTAAGGTAATACGACGAACATAGCAAAAACTTTGGTTGAGTAATCTTTTATTAATATTTAGGAAACAGATGCACAAAGATCTTATCATTGTAATGAAAGTGGAAGAAATTCCTAAAAATTAAGCTTTGCGAGCTTATTTTCCCTTATCTGTAATCAAGACTGAGTGTTAACTCCACGGAGAATAAAATCTCTTTGCAGAATTCTTCTGAGAACGGTGTCGTGTCAAAGTATATACTATAATTTTGCAATACAGTTTATTCGATTCGAAATAAAAAAAAAACATTTAAATTAAACAAACTACAGATATATTAAATTATCAGGAGTGGGAGACGTACAGTTACTTATACCATTCCGTAGATCATATGAAGAAAGAAAATGCTAGAAACTCAATAGATACTCTTTTACAAACACGTTTGTTTTTTTAAATTAAAAACAGCGTGACAGGGCACTAGAACATAATAAAATAGCCAACCTACATAAATACATGATCAAACAAGGAAAAACGTAGAAGTGCTGAATAATGAAGTAGACAAAGCCTCATCATCCGTCTCACTCACACCTAGTTGCGTCTCACTTCATCCGCAGTGGATTTTAAAGGTATCCTATTTTATTAACCTTTAAGCAATCTAATATACATAGTGCGTTCATTAGTTTACTTCGTATGTTTGAGAGGTAGAGAGTAACCGCGATATACTAAACTGCACATATTTAAGAAAAGAGTTTTTAATGTTCTAAATGTTGTTTTACAGATATAAAATAATGAATCTCGAAAATACTGTTCTGACACTTTTGTAAATAGGACTTTTAAATCAAGTTATTGCTTAGAATTATTTGAAATCCAAACTCAAGACACCCCGAGGGGACAAATTAATCGATAACTTTCCATCGTCGCTTTGGCGGAGATGTTGCGCCAGTGCTCTTAACCGCGGGCTACATCACGAAACGACTTTGTTTTGTAAACATACTTAATTCAAATATGAAAATGAAACAATAACTTCCTAAAAGCAATTTCATACTACAAATATGTCGTTTTTCTTATGTGCTCCTTGTAGACAATATTGAGATGATACACCTTTCTTCACTTTATAACTGTATGAATTCATAACATTTTAAATATTTTTTATTTGGGTGCGTATCAAGTGTAAGACAAGGACGGCATATAAGGAAATCTTTCCAATAAGACGAGGGAAAGCTTCGACGAGTCACCAGGATAACATAAATCATAGCACGTCGCCATAACAACGGTAGGCAGTACAGGGGTGGCTTAAATCGGTCAGTCCCCTCCCGCTTGAAGGAAAACAATTTTCCCGCGTTCGTCTTAGTCAAACTGTTAACCTATACCACGCTATAGATACTGTTCCTGCCTGTAATAGATGCCAATAGTCGGGCATGACTTTTCATCTATACCGCCTTCTCTCCGAATTCGAAATAATCCTTTTTGTATAAAAATATCGCTTCTACCCGCGTAATTGCTGTTTTGAACGAGCAAGTAGTTTGTATTATAATTATTAGGTAAATTTTCATTGAATTGTGCTATCCGTTAAATACTTTTTAGTGGAAATCACAATTTACTTAATGTCTTTGGTAATATTTATTTATTTATTTATTTAAAAACTTCATGCACACGTGTACAAAGGCGGACTTAATGCCTAGGGCATTCTCTATCAGTCAACCTTGAGGTGGTGAAGAAAAGCGATAAGGTAGGTGCAGACATCTGGAATTTACTGTATTGTAATGTATTTTAAAACAACTATAGTTACATATATATATACAAATACATAACAAATATACACATACATAAAAATATATAATGAAGAATATATATATATACATATATATACTAACATACACTTATAAATAGGTATACAGTCAAGTGCATTGTGGTTATTCTGCTAATTCAGCGAGGAGAAGTTCATTTTTATTATATGTTATTTAGTTTTCAGATTACTATTGGTTTTGAAACTGTGTATTGGAAAATGAAAACTAGTGTATTGGATAGTTCTTCAATATTGTAAAAGGGCAATAACTTTGATAGATTTGTCACTAACGCAATAAGAGGCGTTAGGCCAAGTTTTATCAGTCCCAGTTACGAGAGCTGGCGCAACGCCAGGGGCTTTCGCAGATCAACTCCTACTGTGAACTGCAGTGAACTCATCTACGTCTAAAATCTGTCAACACTTCACGTGAACTGAACAAACAATGAGCAAAAAGCATTCATTGTCACTAAACTTTTACCTCAAAGTTACCAATAATAATTTAAGGGAGAATTTAAATTGACGGCAAGTTGTCTACAGGCTACGGATACCATAGACGATTCGAAATGCAATTTGTACTACTTCAATTAACTCGTATATAAATGTGCTGTTTATATCGAAGTGATATAAACAGCACATTTATATACGAGAGGTAATGATAATAAGATCATGAATGTGGTCTTTCAATATGACAAGTAATACAAAACTTTTGAGGAAAACTCATTAGTTGAACATTCCGTGACCCTACGACATGAACTTTCTTGAAAACTGTTGCAATTGACCAGAGTGACGCATGCGGTAGCGGAACGAGTTTCCTGAGCGCACCGCGTGTGTGAGGGGGTGTGCGGTGAGCGGGGAGCGGCGCCGCAGGGGCGCGTGCCGTGTCGCACCCTCGCCGCGCCACCCCCGCGATCGATAACGGTCAACGACCCCGGCAACGGTCTGCGACCGGTGCATTGCCGGCCCTGGCGTTTGCGAATCTAACCCACATTCGCTTAGCCGCTCGTGCTCTCATCGCAACCGCGTGCTGTACCCCGCTAATTACTACACGCAGATTACGCTCAAATATGCATTGTTAGTATTTGGGTCACGTCGAGGCGTACGTGTGGTTTGATTCTGTGACTATAGTGCCATTTTTAACCCACACATAAGTAATTATCTGGATTTGCATGAAGTAATTTTTAATATCATAAATTAATTGGACATTTTAATAAGTTAACTTCTATTAATTACTCCATTACAGTCTGACAGTTGGTTCTTGTTTACAAAATAAGTATGTGTACTAAAAACTATAAAGTTAAAGTTCTTTAAAAATATATTTGAAACTAAAAGTGAAACAAACAGCTTTAACTAACAAAAACTTCGTGTCCATAAACAACACGAAAGTTTTAAGAAGAAAGGGCCAGTTATAACAATATTCATTTAAAAAATTATACTGAACCATTTTAAAAGCAAATCGTCATTACTTTAACTGGTGAAATTAAGGTTATTTGAAGAAAAACGGTCTAGGGGAGGAAAGATTAGCGGGTTTTTTATCTATTTCACTCGGCTTATATAATACCAGGGGTTCAGCGGTTGCGGAGAGGTAAGCTGGAACTCGAAGTTCTGAAACATCGGCTGACGTATTTGCGGTGGCGATACAAATAATAAACGCCTTTAATTCCAGGGCAATAAATTCTAAATTTAAATGGCTCAGGGTCCGGAGATGTGTGTACAGAAATGATTAATGTTGCGTCTTAGCGCGTGCGGGTGATATCGGGGGTGTGGTGCGGTGAAGAGGAGACATGGGGTTGATCGAACTGAAATTGGCAGCGTTCAACGTCCACCAGCCGTTTGTTTTATTCAGTAATTTGTCATGGTACAATGTATCACAATCAAACTGATATTTGTGATTGCTCTTGTATGCTTTCGATCGAAGAAATTCGGCCGAATGATAGTATGTTATTGGGAAGCTAATTTTAATTATAAACTATACTAACATATGAGACCCTTAAATAGCATTAAGAGCCATGATGATTCAAAATTGAATCGTAATGAGTTTGAATTAAGTCTGAAATGAAATAAAAACGGAAGACATAGGGCTGTTTTAGAAAAGAAAGTGCTAAGTAACTTTAAATATTTACTTAAGCAATTAAAGACCTTATTTGTAAGACGTTAAGTGCTAAAATTATTCAATGTTTTGGTGTCGTGTTGATACATTGCTCGAATGGATTGACACGTGGCGTCTAGGGAATGTCGCGTAAGCGTGAGCGAGAAGGATGATGTGTGTCTCGCTCTGATTGCCCGAGATAGACATCTTCCGACGAAAGCGAAACGGTGGGACGCGACTTGTGTTATTTTCGTGATGGCTTGGTTTTTTTTTAATCTTAATATCGGTGTAGCAAGATTGTGGCAGGAACAGACGACTTAACCGTTTATATCACGACCCTATTTTGTAGCAAAACTCTTTTATAGTAAGTTTAATGAAACAAATGTAAACGTATCACTATATAATATGATATGGTAGTTACTTAACGCCTTTTTTTAAATACTTAATAAATGTTGTCCTATAATTGAATCGTATTTCTTTGTTTTATTTGCGACCGGTGATCCCATCGTGGATCGTTATAGATACGGCTGGTATTTCGAAGATATACGCACTATTCAAGACCCAGATACAGAGTCCTACAACATATCCGAAACATTAAACGAAACTAAAACACAACATTTATGGTTCGAGCATATCACGACTAAACAATAAAATAAATTGAATTAAAATACTTATGTTGTTGATTGTACTGAAACTGTCACACGTTGTCGTAACATCGAGCGCTAATCATGCCAATTAGGGCCTGTGACATATGTACTTCCTTCACCACAATGACCGCTGTAGTACATAAACAGTATACCTTCCACCTTCGTCCAGAAGAGATTAATTTAAAAGTAAAACTATTTGTCTTGTGCAGCTTTTATCACGTAAATAAAGAACCCGCATTGTTTTTTTTTAATCTAAACCCAGGGTGAGATCATTGAGTACCTACCATTTACGGGGAACTTTACAAACATTCATGCAACGGACACAAGAAACACCCAAACCAGGGACAACTAATTGTGGATCACACAAATTTTGCATCCCGTGGGAATCGAACCCGAGCTCTCTGGCTGAGCAGTCAGTCAGTCAGCCAACACCTAGACCAACAGCCAAGTAAAGTCAGAAAGTGAAAATTCAACATAATTGAAAAATACAAAACGATCTAAAACGAACAGTACAATACCATGGTTAGCTGATTGTTAGACTCTACTACTTCTTTCAACTTCTAAAACATTATGGCGCGAAAGTAATAGACATGGTGGAGAAGCATTCTTCATACAGTGACCGAAAGCTGTTTATACATATGTTTGACTAAGAAGGTTGAAAGATCATCTTTGAACAATTGTCATCATCATATGAGGGAGAGATGTAGTAATTGAGGAGTAGGTGAAGTACGTTGACCCCCGGCCGAACATCAACCGTCGATCACCCAAAAGTGAATTCTAAGATACATTAACTTAAATCTAAAATACTTATTCTCACTCCCACGTGGTGCCGATTCCATGCTTACCTGGAAAAAATAACATCAGTTAATATACAAACACAAAAAGAAAAAGAATAACAAAGATATTTAACCGTTTTGTTTATTTGCTCTACCTTAATTGCATGTAATTTCATTAGCTACTTTTTATACCCTAAAAATTTGCATTCAAAGTGGTTAATTCTATTTTTATAAGATTATCCGCACCATTAAATTCAGCACACAATTTTGTGTTCGATTACTTAATCAAAATGAACTCGATATTTGTTATGACGAAATTAATTGAGACTAATAGCCCATTCAAGCAAATAATATTATTTGAGATAAAAATAACCATATGGTTATTTTTATCCCAACTCCGATGTAGGTAAGTAAAAGTCGAGTCAAGGTCGGATGTGGGCAAAAACTCGCCACCCAAACCTTCGCACACAGTATAGATAAAACCAGTACTACAACTCTGATCAGACATTCGATGTACATGTAAATATTAGTGCAGCTACTCCATTTTATACAATAGAAATATAGCAGTAACGATTATAACCATGCACATAAAACATAGTATGTTAGCACACAGAGCGCTTTATATCTAGAAATAAAGGTTAGTCAAATAATTTAAATTCTACGGTATTAGTGTAAGTAGCCAGGATTCTAAAATTGCGAGTTGCATATTTTTAAAACACTTCCGGCACTAGGAATAATTCCTGTCACGTAGGATTTTCTATTTATACAAACTTGCGAATCACTCAAATTCCAGTCCAACCAAAAAACAATTTGTGTGATCCGCAAACCTGACCTCGGCTCGGCACACTCCCCCCAGCTTTAACAAATCATTCTAATAAATGGAATAAAACACATTTTGATTTCTATTTGCAAAACATTATATAGGGCAACGATGTCCAGCAACGCGACAAGCAATAAACATTTCCTGGTGAATAAGATATATTAATTTACTATGAAAACGAGTTAGACATAAAGACGTTACGTGTTCGTAATAAATTTGAGCGCCTCTAAGCGGATGTCTGGTGACCAGAGTTGTATTACTGTATTACTGACACTGTGGTCGAATTATCGATGGTACAGTTGGTAGGACTGTCATATTGCATTACAGCTCGACGATTACAACTCATTTATAAATGTTAATAATATTGTATTTCATATCAAAAGAATAAGTTACAAAAACAACGGAGATATTCCTGCGTATTTAATATACGCAAAATTTACTATTCATCTACAAGATCATGTGTACTTCCGAAATTTAACTTCATTTGCAAAACTCGGTGCATCGCTCTTGGTTGAGTAGAATACTGCCACCTTAACAAATGGGATTAAATATTATGGTTGTCAAATAGTGAATGTTTGATGAGTTTCTGCCTACCCCTACGGCGTACAGGCATGTGTGTATGTATGTATGCAGGTATGAATATTTTTAAATCATCATCTAGCCTGTGCTGCAGATACCCATCTGTAGTTATATCGACATTTGTATATACATAGGTATTTCCCAAAACCAGTGAAGCCTTGCTATATATACGACGGCACTTATTAATAAAACTATACTTTAAAACAATGGAAATTAACCAAAATAGTAAACCTGCACATTATTCTGATGAGCACTTATCGATCAATTTCAAGGCTGCGCAAGCGCCGGTCGTGAATCGCTTTCGAATATAGAACGAGAATTAAATAATGTATTGTATTGAATACAATAGCCAGCTAAGTATAGATCAAGGTACCAGCGAGCTTCTGCCACTCACGATTTACTTAATCTTATAAATAATTATAAATTTAGTAGCTTTTGTTCGTATAGACGTCGGTTGTTTATTGTGATGTCTCTATCACTTTGCTACACGACTGCCTAAAATAGAAATGTATTGTTTTTTTAAGGTTCATGTATGTATTTAGGTACCTATGTTTCTTTACTGAACAACTTCTATATTCCTGAACCGATCTGGATGTATAGGGCATCGTTGAAATTCTTACATTATCTTGAATGGGTCAAAAATATATTTTTGAAATTCTACAGGGCATCTGTCTGTATAGAGCGCAATTCGTTATTTCAGTATGGCACATACATACATACACTCGCCTTGATCCCCGAAGGGGTAAACAGAGGCGTAAGTAACGTCCACATTTTGCAGGTCATAATCTAGTTCCATTAAAGTAATATAGGGCAGCCCCATTGCCGTCATCTGGGCGCTTTTGGGAATTAGATGGGAAAGTTTGGAGAATGTTGACAGGAAAGGAAGGATTGGGTGTATAAGCAATAAGTCAAGCTAGTCGAGGTCGCACACCTGTAACTCGAACTGGCTGGTGCCCTGAAGTCCAAGCCTTTTAACAGCCTTTTTATCAGGGTAGGTGTACTTTTCAACTAGGTACATCATATACATAAAAACCTGACGACATAACAAACTAGAAGAGACACGAAGAGCAGATATATTTTAGTAATAAATATTTTTACATACCTGTGACAATACTTTTTTTTTGTGTACGTCTGTGATAAGGAAAACCAGTACGTTTTCTTAAGTTTTTAACTTAATGACTACATAAAGGATTCGTTGCCTAATGTAATGTATATCATGGAGACAAATTCTTCTACAAAGTTTATTTACGTACCTTATCATAGTCATAAGAAATATTATGAACATAATTTTGCAGAAAATTGTCAGTGTTTGTAAAAAAAGTATTGTTATTAGATATAACAAGATAACTTTAAAAAACATGTTTAACGTAAAGCAGTGGCCTCAAGAGATAAAGTTAAAGTCAGACTTGGAATGAATATTAATTTGAAAACCTGTGTAAACACTACATTATGCCTGAATTACATTAATAAGAAATTAAATTTATGTGATAAAGTAAAGAATTTTCAACATCGATAAGTACCAGGAACGCACAAGTTTGCAGAGGTCAAAAATGCAAAACGACCGTTTCTCACACCTCCCTCTATCCATAAAAGATTATTTGTATTAAGAATATTCTCAGCAAATAGTTTTTAATCTTATTTTGATAGATTGCAGTACAATTTATGCCAATCTATCTTGATGCTTGACTCAATCATAATCCACTTAAGTATTTTATAAAAAGCCTCTCAGTCTGACCGTTAACTCTAAGATTAACTACTTACTGAATTGACGTATAAAATTCATGATTGAGTAGAGTACATTTAAATCTTTTTACAAATTATACTATCTACCTGATAAATTTTATCGGAAGTTTATGAGTTCAGAAATTCGTTTTTAATATTTAGAAAATAAAACCGTATATTATCAAATTTTTGTGGCAATTTTTTTTGGTCGTCTTTGAATCAACTGCGCAATAATATTGGGAACTAGAAATGACTAATCCAAAGTGCATCGAACCATATTTTGACGTGTAGGTACTAGGTATTCATAAAGATCGTAAAGATAATCTTTATTTACACGTTTGTCACAAAATAAACGAGGACTGGTTTGTAATACCTACGTCAAGATGGACAGTGGATATGTATACTTCAAAATATTGTTATTAACTGTAGCTTTGTACAAAAAGACTTTTTTATAAGTTCATACATTAGATTTTTTTAAATTACGTTTTTCCTTTTGTGTTAGTGTTTCGATATAATCTGTGTTCTTTTTGGAAAATCTTAAAGTATATAGTTATTATATGATCATAATCAAATAGATGTCCAGAAAGACTTGAGGTGTATACGATTTTAGTCCAATACAGAACTTTCTATAGTTTATCATGAAAATCTCAGCCGCCTACAGTTGGACCCTGTCATTGTTGGAATGCCTGAATTATGCACCGCGGCCAGGCTGGTGGGGCGTCCGCGCGTGACGTAACTCTAGAGAAGAATAACGCATACTGCAGCTTTGTAACCTACATCTTAGAATAACTACTATCTACTCGCTACCGATGGCTAATGTTATGCTATCTTTAAAGCTGTCTTCAGCGGGCGGAACGCGAAGGCGAAGCGACGACAGTACAATGAGTCATACAAGACGCGACCTACCTATAATATCTTTAAAGTGCAATATTCAAGTAACTTACAGACCTAATTTGTAAATACCATAGGTAAATAGAGTAATCGCCTACTTAATATATTTTTAAATGTTCTATATACGACAGAAATTTTGATAAATAAGATGTTTTAATACTTGAGTGCTGCAGTGGTCTCTCATTTCAAATGTTACATACTTACCTAGCGCCATCTTACCAAAGGCACTGGTACTCTCTCTGTGTCAATTGCTACTAAGAAGTACTACTCCATCAAAGCATCTTTGACCAAACAGTGAAGATGAATCAAAGGTGAAGTCTCTGAACTCTTCCTTATCCCTCTTATACAAGTAACTCTGAAGTGATTAAAAGTTGTTGAAAAAAAAAAAATTGTATTCAAGCGAACGCTGAGATTGCAAAAACTTGATTTTACCTGAATGGACCCAAATTAAAGGTTTTAATAGTAATGGAAATGAGAATGGGGAACATAGACGATTGTATCTTCACAGAAACTGTAACCACAGATTTCAAGAGAAGTTTCAATGCCGATGATGCATCAATAAACGAGTTACGAAACTGGTTAAGTAATTAGTGTAAACTACCACAGCGAATAGGGTCGGCACTGAGAACTAAAAATATAACCAGAATTAAAATCATTCATTTTGTCATTTTAACTGCGAGAATATTAAAACTTTCGACTGATGAAAACCATTGATATATTCTTTGATTCGTAAATACTATACACAAAAAAAAAAACACTATAATTAGCACACTAATCATTATAAAGCTCAACGATTTGCCAAGTGTGATCTAGAAGCATTTTATTCTTAACCCAACATACTGATGTTTGTAAATACGGAAATGTATACATTATTGATCATTTCAAATACAACAGCAGTCAAATCTTTTCTCAAATTTTCTTCAGTACTTCATATCTTGTATGAAGCTTAAACAGAACATATAAGTACTAGATAAATAGTCGACATCCCTATCTACTGTCTTCAGTTTGTCACGAAGCTGTTGTAACCAGTTATGTCAAAAAGTTAGCAGAACATTGACGAAACCAGTAACTACCTAAATAAGATTTTTTCGGAATAACCTGGTAGTAGTAGATAATAAAAACAATGGTAAGTAATTATCTTTACGGCGTGTGTGCCTGTGGGTGAACGTACCGGCGTGGCCTGGTTGGCCCGCTGCCAGCTCTCACGGTAAACGCTTCTAATCACTGAACTCTTAGCGCGTTAGTATGCTCCTGATACCTTATAAACGCCTGGTACTTGTTAAGCCGTTGCACCTAGCAGTCATGGGTCGAATCAAAACGTCCTGTCACTTACCAGTTACTGAACGACAAATGATTGTTAAGTTCAATAAACTACACTGCGCGTATGACGTTATTCGTCACGGGTCTAGTTAGCGTCACTTACTAATTGTTGTGTCTGAATATCGGTTAATAAGATGATTGTTATGAACGAACATTCGCAAGTACATATTTTTTTTTAATCTAACAAAAACTAAATTAATTTGCTTTTGTCAGTGGGCGAGTCGATACGCTTAGGCCCAGTAAAACATATACTGACCAGAGCTGCAGTACAGTAAAGACGGGAAAGGTTAAAAGAATTCGGACCAGACGAGCATGTGTGAAGGGACTGATGAAGAAAGTAGTGTGCCAAGATCGTGACAAATAATCCGAAAAACCGGGAATAAGGTAAGTGTGATGTATGCATTTATGTAATTTAACAAAATTAAGATTTTAAAGCCGTCAATAGATCGTTAAATTGTGCAACAGTACTAACTTTGTGTATTGCAGGAAGATTCACATTGGGGCGATAAGTGTTATCGGTTAATCACCCTGTGTATCGCCGGTGCAGTGACATAGACCTTACCGCACCTCACGTCGCTCCCAAAAATTTGGTCAGGTTAGAACTTGAATTATTCGTTGAAATTTGTTTGAAAACATTAAAATGATTTACATGATTCCACAACAATTAACAAATAAAACTAAATTACCATAAAGGCCTTAATACTAAGACGAATTATTCATAAATTTTTCTAAAATATCTGCCATATTTTATTATTTATCTAACATATAGTATTAAATTAAAAAGATATTTAAGGATGTAGGATAGTGACCCAAAAGGGTGGAAGGAATGCGAATGCTAAAGTTACTATGGCCAGTTAATATTTTACACACAATTACAAACTTTTGAAAGTCTTGTTGTTAACAATGTATGTAACGCAAGGACTGCTATTCAATAACAATTTCTTATGAACTATAGATATTTTGATTAAGCTCATTAAGTACGTAGTAGCTCATTAAGTACAGGTAAGCTATCTGCTGACCACATGTTTATTTACAACAACAATGAGACTAATACCAGAACAAAGTTTAACTTTTAAAAAGAAGGAATGATTTCTGAGTCAAGGATACTTTACAAACAATGAACCAGCCAACACAAAGAAGACGCAGACTCGTGCAACTATTTGTGCATAAAATATTTTTTTATCCCGTGTGGGAATCAAACACACGGCTACTCGGTCAGGATTATTAACTACTGAACGAAATAAGAACGGATTTACCTCGCTTAACTACTGGACTCCACAAAAAAGATTGGCTTACATCACGTAAGTTTTATTGGTCTGCCGGCGAAATATCAAAAGTTGTTTTAGGTATAGTACGTTATGTACCAGGTCACCATGACCGGCGAGATATGTTTAGATGTTGATAACGCAGTGCCTACGACCTCCTTCATTGCCGAACGTTAGAGCTCGCGCTTCCGGCTCGCTTCATATTCGCGGTGGTGAGGCCACCACTCGGGCTCCTAAGAAACTATTATATTTAACATTTAGATCTAATACTTGTTTAAACATCACCACATTTAGAGTGATCTCACTAATATGCATGTCATTATGGCATATTTTTGCTGAATACTAACATGTATGTCATACATAAATATGCTAAAATCTGTATCAAAAAAGTGGTAGGTATAATTAGATCCTAACGTAATGTCCAGCTAGCTTATTGCCGAATGAAATATAACATTAATTATTGTTATATGTAGTAGTAGCAGTAGTAAGCTTTTAGTTTTCATTTTATCCAATAAGTTATTAAGAACATATAACTTGTATAAGTAAATAATTACTGAACAAAAATTGGCGAATGTACTTAGGCACCAGGTGGTTAGTGGAGTGCGTAAAAATGTTACAAAACATAAAAGCCGCCAGTATCTGACCTTGAGTTAGCTATTCGGTAATGACCCTGCGCAAGCGACGAATAACCGCCGTCGTATACTTGCGATTACGTACTTAAAACTAAAGTCATACCACCAAGCTATGTCTAAGCTAAGCGATCTCACAATACCGGAAATTACCTTACTCTTATAACTAAGAAGTGAGTTCTCGAGAGCGCCTTATTTGGTAATGTTCCAGTCTGACATAATGCCGACTGGAAATTCCCAGGGCTTTTAAAGGGTGTTTTAACTTAAACCTTCTTTATAGTTCATGTGGCTAAGTTTCGATTAAATAAAATCCTTCAATTTAAATTTACTTTTAAGTCTCGGACTTCCCAAGAACAGGCAGATCAAGGAAGAACTGTGCAACCCTTAGTTACACTCCATCTGTACACGTAAGCAATATAATTCTATTATTTTTCATTACTCCACAGCCATCATTATAATACCAATTTTCCCATCAGTAATTCCCAAAGTAAGGTTTGACCTCTGAAGATCCAATATTGTTTTTTGAGTATAGTATATTTAATTTTCTTTTAGATAAGACAATCCCGCACTAGCACCGATTCCTGTGTACCAAGAACTTTACACGCATACAAACAACCAAAGAACACCCAACAATGTTTTTAATCACACAATTTTTTGTCTCATGTCCCTCGACCACACAACCTCTACCTCAGCAGTCAGGGCCACTTACCACAAGTATCAGTAATTTTAATACGCTTCTGGACACTGGCCACCGGCCTGAGTTAAGTTACAAGAAAAAAAAATCGCATTGGTTTATCTGACAGTATGACTGCGACCTTACCGCATGTTTATTTAATAAAAACTGCGAATAGAATTTGAGACAAATTATGTTAAAATATTAATCGCCGGAGCTTATCTCTCATATTTAAGTCTTAGAAAAAAAAAATACCTTATTAATAGTGATTACACTCTTTGTGATTTCGAGTACGTTCAGACTAAGTGCTAGGAAGCATCAAACAGGTGTGCCGTGCCTTGTGGTTTTCGGTGGAGTGGAACATGACCTCCTCGTCTCGTCCCTTTGAATGTCGTAATACTAAGGATGGGACTGTTGTCTATCAGACAGTATACGCAGTAATATAGTGCCCGGACGACGGCGACAGGTTTGCCCCCATTACACAACTGGTCCTGTATTATGTTTAGCAACAAGTGGGTTTGAAACGCCTCTGCCTCCCCTTTTAGAATAAAGGCTTGAGAGTATGTATGTATGCATCAAACACCTAAGAAGTGGTCTTGTATACTTAAAATAACAAGTGAGAAAATAGTATATTCTGTCTCTTTCAAGTATCATGGCATAGAAAATCTTGGGACCTATCTGGTGGAAAGACGTCACATAGATCTATCTACATACAATCGAAGTATGCGATTTGAAAAAACAAAATGACTCCTTCTTGAAAGCGTATGTTGAAGGTATATGTGAAACCTTGAAGAAAGTTTTTTGCACATTTTGAGATAATTAGTTAAAACAACAAGTCCTTAAGAATACAGATTATGCATACAGAGCGATGTCTCAAGTGTTTACGAGTGACACATTACCGTCCTCAAAAAAGTGTGCGTACACCGGTGTCAATATGTTACTTTAAATAAGAATATAAATAAACATTGTTTTACCTTACACTGTATTATAATAACGATTATTAATAAAAAGGACACAAAACACAAAAGTTTGCGTATGCAAAAAGATATTCTGAAACTAAGGGATGGACATAAAAGTTATCGATGTTTTAAAATTTCAATATTTTTTTTTGAGTGTTACGACTTGTTTTTTTTTTATTTATTTTGTAAATTTAAGCTTTAGAGATGTCAATATGAAGTGAGCTTTGAGTTTGGTGAACAGCAAGAGGCCGCGGTTAATTTGCAAACATCATTAAACGAAAACAAAAGACGTGTGCTCAGCCCACTGCCCACGCTCTCACACCTGGGGAGTCCAAAGACGGATGGCATACTGTTATATGGAAATTTTTCACAATGTAACGTCATACTAAGAGTACAGTTTTTAACTGATTTGAATATCATGACTTCTTGTTATTTTTGATACCATTTATTTTTTACTAAAATTAAAAAGGAAAAATTTATTCGCCTATATGGTCACATATAGGCGAATAAATTTTTCCTTCTATTACTATTAATTACTTTGTTATACATTAATATGTTGCATTGTAAGTACATGTTACACACACACGTTTTAATGGGAATAACATTATTATTAAATTAATTATATTCTATTATGCTTAAATTCAATGATGACACAACAAATGTTATTATGAAGTAGGCAAGTGCGATTCCTAACATCTATATTACATAAACAAACACCGTCATGATTTATCGATCAGAGTAATTCATTCCATTGTGTTTTTTGCGAACGTCGTAAAACATAACGCCAAAGGTCAACGGTAACAGGATAATGTTACTTATAACTGAATAAAAAAATATATAAAGCTCCCATTGTAATACAAAAAATACTGGAACTTTCTGCTCCTGGAGCAGTATGAACGTGAGTGTTATGAAAGCCACGACCACCACACGCTGAGCATTTACGACGTGCCACAGAAACCCGAGCTTAAAAATCTTCATTATCGCGAACATCAACCATACATTACAGTACATAAACGTATAAACAATATCAAACTTTATATAAAGTTCTTATTAACTTCTATATAATACAGGGTCAATGCAAATGTAATAAATATGTATTTTTTTTTTTCTGCGAAAACCACCAATGAACCTTTGAAAATTCCTATAAGTAACTTGTCCCATCCCTACTCTCGTCCCAGAGGATATGAATGGAGGATAACATTATTAAGCTCTACAAATAACGGTCCTGAATGCAGATGAGCCCTGTATCTAATCTAAAGTTGGCGCCTGACGACGCTAGAAATAACAGAGCTCTGGTAGAAATGTCGATGTCCAAATACTACGAGTGACGCACTGGCGGGTCATCCCACCACGTGCTCAATTCACTTTAAAACAAATAACGCTTAATTATTTTCATACACGTAAATTTTACGTTGAATATTTATATAAGTAAGTGCAATTAGACTAGAAATGTTTAAAAAATAACCTATTATTATTAAATACAAACTTACATTTGGCATTCCAAAGCAATGTCTAAGAGATCAGTGAGAAGCTTTTTAATCGCGTCAGACATCGTGACGTTGCCAATTTACGCTTCCTAAATTCTAAATAGATGGCGTAGCAGTAATAAAGCTCCTGATTGTATAATAAAACTCAGCTGCTTGGAATGGCGCCATGGAAAAAACGTAATAGTACCGGCGCGTGTTTACAAACATTTAGTTGTAAGTTTCAGAGCTTGGCCACTCGAGTTCAGAGTATTTACCGCAATTATGTGACCTATAACTTAACTGTTGGGAAATTATACGATCACTACACAAGAATACTACAACTGTTGAGCAAATTTCAACTCAACTGTTTAAATTTATTAATCGTGACCGATATGGTTTGAGTTTCAAACAATATTAAATAATCAAATGTTATTTTTCTCATCCCAGGTGTCAAGTTTTTGCTGCACCGTCATTATGACGGCCCGAAATTGCAGTGGTATCGATACGGCACTAACATTAAATTAATTTTGAATGCGATATGACAGCAGTAAATTACAAACAAATAATCGGCTGCAGGCAAAACAGTTTTGCAATACGAACTAATATTTGTAACCTCGATGTGTCAAAAGACGAAAACTTGAAAAAGTTTTGGAGCGTTCGTTCGATCCCGTCTGTAAAGTTTCCAGTGCGAAGTTTGTTAGGTTGTCAGAAGTGTTTGTCTAGTAAAACAGTCGATGTAAAACATCAGCTGTAGTTTCCAAGTGTTGATGACGAATGTAAAGGTTGATGAACGCGAGCGCAATCTATTTTAGAGCGACTAAAAGCGGCAACGGCTCACTGAGTGACATTTAGTCGGGCTAGATGCATCCGATCCTGTACTATCAGATACTATAGATAACTGTACTAAAACTATGAATAGATCCACTAACACTGGACCTACAGATCATGGTAATGATTCAATATAATACTAATAAGTTTTTAAGAAAGTAGATCAGCTGGAATGCCAGCCAGCTGAAGATGTTTACCTTAATTCTATTGTTTGTGAAAATAAAATTTGCAAGATTTTTTCAACCTTACTCCGTTTGTTTTTGAAACGGAATAAGGATAACATGCTTAAATGATAATATCTAAAATCAGAATGACCATGCGTTTAACGCCATATTTCCCTTATAGTCAGTTTATTTTGGTTACCTGTTTGTAAGGCCTTCAGTGCTAGAATCTTTTGAAGGATGTTTAGGTAACGAACAAGCAGATATTCATTAACTCATATAACGAAGCTCGCAATTCGTTTCGAACAAACGCGTGGCAAATTTGATTAAACTGTGAACATATTAGTGTGATCATGTTGTACATATCACGCACGAATTAACCACAATTGTAGACATTTAAACGTTTCGAAACTAGTTTTAGACAAAAAACTTTCAGCGCTTGGCTTGGAAGAAAATTATAGACTACCTTCCACACTTCAACATCCAGCCTTTATATGAATAGCTTTTCGTATAAGCTGGGTTTCTACACAATTGTGTAAAAACAAGTCGTACTGGACAATACTTTGAATAAGTTCACGTTATTATTATCTAGTATATTTGAACACGGAAGAGTAACATTATTTTTTGCTAAGATATGGTTGGCTGACTTAAGTACGATCACACAGCTCAAAAAGAATTTACATTTATTATAGACCAAAACTAAAAAGATCATAGCGAAATAATATCTAATGGAGATGAATAGAAAAATACATCATAGTAGATGTGGTCAGTTATACAACCAATAAACACAAGATGATTTAAAATAAGTTTTAGCTCTTAATTATATAACAGACTGCAATAAAATAATGATTGTAGCACAGGAGTGATATAAGATTAATGATTTGATTCAAGGAAGGAGCAGACGCATGATTTGACGGCAGTTTAATTTATTATGAACACGTCACATTTACACTTCATTTTTGTCGGTAAAGTTCACAAATAAATTTATCTGGTGTTTATTTACAACTGGTTTATGTGTAATAAGCTGAATAACAACCAATGAACAGATCGGCATCGGATATAATCATGATTAGTGTGTGCGTCGAGCGAAATAACTCATTAAACCAAAATGATACGATCGTAAACAGCCACTATAGATCCGATTCCGAACATTTTAATTAAGGTGTGCCATAATGCGATATGTTTCAGACAAAGCGAGAGTAACAAGTATAAAGAGTCGTCCGGCGACCGGCTAACCGAACCAGCCCGCCACTTCGCAGAAACATTACTTTTTCATAAACGCGTCTTCACACTCCGTCACGTCACACGATTCGTTCCACTTTTCGATGATCCCGCACGAAAAAATGAACTCATTATTAAGTATTTCGCATCCATTAGGAAATAGGATAATGCATATTCCGAATGCAATAAAATAGAGTTCGGTGACCGCCGGATAGTGACCTAACTGCCAGGATATCTGATATAATCGATATCTTTTCCCAAGCACCTCTTATAAAAAAGCAAGTCACTGTGCTGGGCAACGATATTGATTCGATTTACGTTCGCCCGGAAATAATTTTCTTTTTGATGGCTGAATTAGGAAGTACGCACGCTAGACGCGTAAGATAGTGCTTTCATTTTTATTCGTCCTCGCATTCTATTCAGGTTTTGGCTGTCACTTTTTCTTTCGTTGTTGTAGTAGTAGTGGCGGCGAGTCGGGCGGCGCGCCGCGGTGCGAGTAGGATCTCGATCGGTCGCGGGCAGCCTTGACCTTCGGGTGCGATCGGTCGCGCGGGCGAGCGTCGACCCGCGCGCGCCACTTCGCCCCGCGCCGCGCCTCCACCATCTCTGTGATGCACCATTATTACTTATTGTATTGCTACACACCTATCGATTGATTGTTAATTACTGCCTGATTGGAGGAAATAACAAGAAAAACTATACTGTGATCAGTTAGAAAATAAATTACTTGTTAAACAACAGCACTAATAATTGTCAAAACTATTATATTTCATCCACAAAAGGCTTAGCCAAACGACTGTTTTATTACGGTTCGTAAAACTGGAATGATTTTATTTAAATACATAATGTATGACATTAGGTATAATATTTATTATTATAAATAGCTTCTCATAACAACGTCACTCATTAACTTGTTATCTTAAGAATGCTCTATGGCTTTATTTATCGATATAAGAAATATTCAGCAAAGCACATCTCTAGGCGAAGGAGCATTGAATTGTCTGCGGCCAGGATGCGTACGATGCACCGCTGCACTATTCGTCTGTCTTCCGCAAATTGTGTATGCAGGAGTGCAGTGCAACATTTTTAAATCAAGCCTCTGTGTACAGTTTTTGTTCGAGTAATTTACTTCAAAGATGCCATTCAAACAGCACACGTAAAACAGTAAGGAGTTTGCAAATAAGAGAAAATGGTTTGAAATGAGATGGAACAGTGTGTTTAGGACATCGGTGTCAATTACACGTAATGGCGAGTGCGCATATCTCAAGGGGGCGCCTCGCGAGCCATGACTCGCTCGGTACTTCGTTTCCGTTGGTGAAGGGACACACGAACACCCCGCCTCGCTAGCGCATCCGCTGTACTTTTGTTTAAAATAATTGTCTAAGATAAAAATCTTATGGCACTTAAAATTTTATTTTGCTTTCTAAAGGACTTCTAATTGCTAATCAATTATCTTTCTAATGTAATTGTTTATTTAAATTGCTATCGATACAATCGATTCGATGGCGTATTACTTAATATAATTTTTATCACATTGGATCTGTAGTGGTTAAGACTTCATCACAGGGGAATAATGTCAGGTTTCTTCAGTATTGTCTTCTTATATCGTGAGAGATATAGTCAATTTGTATCATAACTCTTTTTTTTATGTTACAGTGGGACAGACGAACAGACGGTTCACCTGATGGTAAGTGACAACCGGTGCCCTGCAACTCAAAAGCTGATTTGGGTCTTCGGTACCACTTAAAAGTCTGCTTACTCCTTTCGGGGGTACGGGCCTGAGAGTACCTATGTGTGTTTGTATTGTATCATAGTTTGCATACATTTAACAATTGTTCAGCAACCTTAATAACTGACCGTACATAATCTTTTTACTTATACACACGGCCAGTTGAATTATCATGCGTTTACGGCGCACATGAATGGTAGGTACTTACATACGGCATGTACACGAGCGTACGCGATTCATTCAATTTGTTTACTCGGTCTCATCGTGTACGCCGCGACGCTTCGGTCAAGGGCGTCATGCATTGCCCGCGGAGTACATACCCGAAATTATACAATACGTACTTCCAGCGCAATGATTACAACAGTATTCTTTATCAGCGGTTTATAAACTAGCTTTGTTATTGTTTACGCATGCCGAAGTTTTGAGTGAATTTTGTGTAACATCGTAATGGTACTTGAATATCTTGGGTTTATAACACGATTCATGTATTGAATTGACGAAAGAAATAAGTTTTATAAAAGATTGTTTGACAATTTTCTTGGGATATTTTTTCCCGCACGACACAAAAGATACACCGTTACAAGGAAGTAAATTACAAAAGATTGATAACAGTATAATACTTTTGTATGTTTTTGGAGATTTTCATCTTACTCACAATTCACAATCTCTTCTGGATAATAGTATCCACTGTACTAACGAATATATGCGTAATCCTTTATCAAAGTGCCTAGTGTTGGTATCGGCTAAAACTCATATCTGTCGTTAAGTCGATACACATGTTGTAAGAAGGATGATCAGCTCACACGGTCACCACGTGGTCTGTGAGACCTTCGTCCAAACCACAGGCTGTTAGGTCATTTACTCTAGTTACGTAACACCCGTGTAACAACTCAACGTATATAATCGACAGAATTTTTATTGACTAATTATTCGCAATTTTTTATAAGCGGTGAAGTCAGCGGATATAGCTAAATATTCAAACTGTGTATCATTCGAGGCTAACAATAACGTTTGGAAAAAAAATCCTTCGCATCGAATTGTTTCGCGTAGATATCTAGTCTGTAAATATAAATAATAGCGGTGGTGTCGGCGCAGGAAGTCTCCATGGGAGATCTCTTTACTTGTTCGTCTTAAATACTGTGACGTAGTTTTATGTACGATTAAATGAAATTTAAAGTGTGCGTGTAAAGAAAACACTTTTTTTTTAGATCTAACTAGTAGTACTTGTAGACTTGTTGAACTAGTTGACTAGTCAAACTGAATGGTAATATAATTAATACATTAAAAATAATATTATTGCTTTTATTATTCTAAATTACAAGGTTGTAAATATGTCATATATTTTAGTTTAAGTATTAAAGTAAATTAAAACGTTGTAAATACCAATTGAGATGACAGTTATGTCTTATATTTTAGTACAGTCTGAAAATAAATGTTTGTATCTACATTGCAACTCAGTTGCACTCATTTTAATTTACATAATTGTCTTACTTGATAAATTATTTACCAAAAAAAACTTAATATCCCAATAAACGTAAACTTTACGTACAGACCAAGTGCTTCGAACTCAATGCGTATTAACTTTAAATGTATGATAAACATTAAAATATGTATGTGAGGTTTATATGTATGTAAGGTTTATATCTATGTAAGGTTTATATCTATGTAAGGTTTATATCTATGTAAGGTTTATATGTATGTAAGGTTTATATCTATGTAAGGTTTATATGTATGTAAGGTTTATATGTATGTAAGGTTTATATGTATGTAAGGTTTATATCTATGTAAGGTTTATATGTATGTAAGGTTTATATCTATGTAAGGTTTATATCTATGTAAGGTTTATATGTATGTAAGGTTTATATGTATGTAAGGTTTATATCTATGTAAGGTTTATATCTATGTAAGGTTTATATCTATGTAAGGTTTATATGTATGTAAGGTTTATATCTATGTAAGGTTTATATGTATGTAAGGTTTATATCTATGTAAGGTTTATATGTATGTAAGGTTTATATGTATGTAAGGTTTATATGTATGTAAGGTTTATATCTATGTAAGGTTTATATGTATGTAAGGTTTATATGTATGTAAGGTTTATATGTATGTAAGGTTTATATCTATGTAAGGTTTATATCTATGTAAGGTTTATATCTATGTAAGGTTTATATGTATGTAAGGTTTATATCTATGTAAGGTTTATATGTATGTAAGGTTTATATGTATGTAAGGTTTATATGTATGTAAGGTTTATATCTATGTAAGGTTTATATGTATGTAAGGTTTATATCTATGTAAGGTTTATATCTATGTAAGGTTTATATGTATGTAAGGTTTATATGTATGTAAGGTTTATATCTATGTAAGGTTTATATCTATGTAAGGTTTATATCTATGTAAGGTTTATATGTATGTAAGGTTTATATCTATGTAAGGTTTATATGTATGTAAGGTTTATATGTATGTAAGGTTTATATGTATGTAAGGTTTATATCTATGTAAGGTTTATATGTATGTAAGGTTTATATCTATGTAAGGTTTATATCTATGTAAGGTTTATATGTATGTAAGGTTTATATGTATGTAAGGTTTATATGTATGTAAGGTTTATATGTATGTAAGGTTTATATGTATGTAAGGTTTATATGTATGTAAGGTTTATATGTATGTAAGGTTTATATGTATGTAAGGTTTATATGTATGTAAGGTTTATATGTATGTAAGGTTTATAAGAATGAAATACTATGTGAAACTGTTTTTTCCGCAAGATCTTAATTCTAAATTCACAAGTATAGGTTTCGTGTATTTATAGCACTAATGTAATATTCTATCAGCTTGTAACGTTATCAGGTGTCCTTAGCACCATCATAATAAATGCTGGTGTTTTTAATAACATTTATTTTAAACAAATTATATTTATTTAAAATATATAATATCTTATTTTATTTTATTAATTCACAAGCCTACCGACTAAATGTGAAGAGAATTTGTACAATTCCTCTTTTCGGTCGATCCCTGAGTCACAAATAGAAGCATACTAAATTCGTGATAAATGACAGTCTTACAATTGACCTACGTGTTTATTCCTAGTATAATCAACTTTATAGACAAGGCTCGAGAGGCATTCGTTTTAAAAAAGCAGGCATCTATCCTCCGGAGGTTGCAAGAGTCCCGAGATGCAGCCACATTCCTCGCGCATGAGTCGCTTCATTGGACCACCGTCGTGCGCTTTTCACACGTAAACATGTGTATGACGTACAAGTACATTAGTTTGTTAGGTTTTACTGCTTTCGTCGCGACTCGAGACCCCTTGTTTTGAGATAAGTCCACCATTGATAGTGGAGCTTGCGAGCAAGCGCGGAGTCAACGCCCAGACGGATTAAAGGGCCGATTAACGAGTACAGTTTAATTTATTACCGGAATAATAAAAGCTTACGGAAGGACAGCGGTAATGTAAATCTCCTCTAACCCGCACCCGCGACCCCCATCTAAATAACCTGCAGTGTCGACAAAACGTTTCGTTTAAGTTTCAAGTGTTAGCTATCTCCTTGAAGGGTAAGCACATGTCTACAATATTTACTGTTGACCAAAGTTAATGAAACATGTTAATTGTTGTCTTTTCCGTATAAGCTTATTACCGCATTTAGATTTACTTAGCTTTAAAAATAATTTATTTTTGTATTGACACAACTTCAATTTAAACAAGTGTACTCAATTTGTTAACTATTTAATATCGACAAACAAAAACCATGCGCGTTTAAACATGTTCTTTAATCGTGTTTTATGACAAATAAAATGTCCAGTTATATTAGTCTACTTACTTTATTATAATATACTTATAAATACTAAAAATATATTATATATACTAATCAAATATATTATAAATACCAATCAAAATAGACTACCTAATACTGAGAATTCCTTAAGTAACTGACTTGTAAATAGACCTCATAGTTCTCTATACCCATATATTCTGGTTGTATTTTAGTTAATGTTTTAGCAATAGATTCCATTCTGCTGCGATATAGATGCTAATTCAATTCATTCTATCTCACAATCAGAATGCCAATGGAACTTTCGATTTCGCCAAAACATAACATTGATTTAGAGCTGAGCGATAAAATTTAAAAGAGTCGAGACACCAAAACCGGTCAGAGCGGCCGAAAACTTCGTAAATTAGTTAACGAGATCTGTCAGACCCACGTGGCCGGGTTTATTAGTACGATCGTAAACTATACGATAGTGAAAGATGCTTTCATAAGTTACAACCACTTTTATAGATTCCAACACACGTGTCTTCTTGTTATCCTTACCACATCTGCCAGATAACCCCCACATTTATCTAGACCGGAAAACGCGGTGAGATTTGCCGGTGGGCCGCGCAGGAGGTACCAGGCAAGCGTGACTGATAAGGAGATTACACAATGGGCTGTAGGAGCCAAGGTCGTGGCAGATGTGGGAAGCACAGGCACGTCGTTCACGGCTTATCTCGTTCAATGTTTGCTAAGCGTAAATAAGCAGCTCTTCAACAGTGCGATCGAAATACTCGGTCGATACGGCGCACGATGTTTATGGGTGTGAACGCACTCGGGTATGACGTCGTGAGAACTACTACTACATATTAGGAGCGATGATGTGTGCGATAACACGACACGTGGTAATCGAACAATGTATGTAACATTGCGTAACAATCTATAAAATTATTATCAGTGGTAGTTGCTGACGGTTTCAGTTGCCTGGTACACTTAAGTCAAATTTGACAATGAGTATTTGTTGATATCTTCCTTACATGTAAGCTGAGGTGTGCGTCCGATAAAGAGTTCACGCGATCTCGGCGGGAGGGCGAGATGACGCGCCGGCTAACATTCCAAAAGCGATATTATTTATTTTTAATAATGCCAATGAACGCTTAGCACGTTTACCTTCGATTTGCATCTACTCCTTTATTAAACCGCTTCCTGTTCGATGGTCGACTCATGTTTGTGAGTAGAGTAGTGTTATTTGTGAACAGTATTCATTCAAGTGGAGAGCGTCGACGGTGCGGAACGAGCTGCGACGCTGACGAAGCGAAAACCATTCCGGCCGGTCAGAACCCGGCCACTGCCAGTGGGTCAGTGGACCCCGAGCCGGGAACGAGTGTACCTACAGGAATACCGGCTGCGAAGGCCACCATTCATAATAAAAATGACATCAACCGCGTGGGAAACATATGTATAAATGCCAAGCTGACAACCGGTCGGACCGGCCGATTTAATTACGACACTTGATTAATATTGGCATAAACGAAATTCGTACAAACTTCTCTTCGTCGTTAACACAACGAAACCGAAAGCTGCGGGGGTAGTGTCCACAAAAAAGGCAAGAAAGAGTGTAGACCATCGTGAAGCGTCAGCGCAATGCACTTTTGCCGTCCCTGTCGCGACGCCGAATGCACTTGTCACTGTATATCGATCTCAGTCACACCCACGGGAGCGCAACACTGTGACGTACCCCGTCCCGCTCATGCCTTACTTTGTTTAAGGAAGTGCGCCTCATGCTTACGGGATCGCTCCGACCGGCAGCTGCTTTGCATCGCATACCGAACGGATTAGGACTTGAAAGTTTAGTCAGTCATTGAAGAAAATCAATAGAACAGCAGCGTGTGTGGCCGCGACATTTCCCCCATAACAATGAGTGATAGTGCATCCGTCTCTTTCGCGGCGAACCTTGTCGTGCTGTTGCTCCCAGCCAGGTTCAATATCCCAGACCTTGGGCCGATCGAGAGTACCACTGGCCAGTTGAAACTAGTTACCTGCACTCATTTATAATTTAGTCATTACTTTTAAGGTCATCGAAGTGTTTATTAACAATGTATTTATTGTGATAGAGGTGTCGTGAGGTTTAAGTAAAAGCGAGAAAGTTTAAGAAGCGGTTTTCCATATGTTCTTTGTCGGCGATCCGTGGACAAAGTCGGTCGGGGTCACGTTTTGACATAAACGGCTGACCATAAAAAATTTGTAGTTTATGATTTCTCTACCAGGAAAACTAATGAAGCGTCGGTGGTCGGCGCCGTTGGTACCTACATCAAATATATGAGCGACCAATTAGATGTCGGCCAATGTCGGACGCATTGCGAAAATAATATAAATATTAGTAGAACCGACAAAGGTTTTTAATCACCGATCGCCATGCATTTTGTTCCTTTTGCGGTCCAAAATTACAGGTTGCGAGTTCGCTCACCCCGGCAAGCCGCGCTTAGGGCAACTATGCTCGTGGATCGTGTGAAAAATTACCCGAGATTTTGCTCTTATTTCTCAAAGTGGTATTGGATATGTATAATTTTTGTATCCGGCCGAATATAAAGCAGCTTTCGATACACGGACCTTGTTGCGGTTTTTGGGATTTATAGATCGATGAACTCTTTATCAAGTCGGCGCGGCGTTGTGTCGCGGGTTACAGTATAAATATAATTTGAAAAAAGAACAATGAAAATGAAAGCGAAGACGGCGAGGCGGGTGGTGTAGACGCGAATTGAGTGAGCGTAGAGCGAACCACGAGCGCGGCCGCCGCGAGCTCATCTCACCGCCAAGGTTACGTAGTAGGGCGGCGACCGGCGAGCGGCGAGACTGCTTATGACGTCACGGGCGCCGGAAACGATTGTCTGCCTCATAGTTACGGTTACATTTTGAGTTTAGAAGAAAGTACTTTGACGCGCGTGGGCTAGGTCAGTGTATGCACTTTAATCTACTCAAATGGTACAACCACACTCCGCAGTGAATGAAGTTGTCGCGAGTACCACTTTTCATGACTGACAAGACTGCCATGTGTGTACTATATACATATTCTTAAGTAACTTCTAGTTCCTCACTTCTTGGCTATTTCATTTGTGTGTTAACCACTATTCTGTAGTATGAAGATGTTATGAATTTTCAAGTATCTCTTGAAATGTTAAGAGAGTTTCCAGGTATTTTCGTTAAATTTTTTAACAAAAGAACCTTTAGCACTTCCTGGCTAGTAGTTATAGGCTGTGGATTGGTGCCATGTTTTGTCTTGAAAGGCAGATACAGATAATGACATGACTGAGTATCACCTCGGCTACAGCGAGTATTTACCTTAGAGAATACTCAAGTTACCGCTTAGCATCTGCGGCACTTGACCTATTAGTTCACAGTAGTCCCAAAATACTACAAAACATATACAAGCAATTGTGTACTATATAAATACGATATCAAACACCAGGTTTTATTCGTAATACGGCAGATGTACAAGAAAGCAGTTGACCTCAGCAGATGACGCTGATAAACAAATTAATTGTCCAGACACCGTGACAATGGACTTCATGCAGAATGCTAAAGCCCTAAAAATAGATACTTTTATTTATCCAATATTGTCTCAGGGGTGTAAATTACATCTGGTTTAAAACTGCAGAAAACAGTAAACATAGCTGCTCCTTGTTTATTGACGATGACAATGTATTTTATTTATTTATAATAATTCATTGTTATATTCCCATGCCGTACACAAAGAGAAAAGAGAAGAACCAAGAGACACCACTAATCATACATTTCAAGCATTCTACTTTAGTAAAAAAAACGCCTATACTAAGTTTGTCTGCTATACCAAGATTAGGGACATGAAATCCCATTTCATATATTTTTTTCGGTAACTAATTACGTGTAGGACTATTTGGAATCAACAGTTTAAATGTTTTAGTATTATAATCTATATATACATACTAGATAGTGCCTCACGTGTAGGTATACTGGAGAGCCAAGTGATATTTACCTGAAACAGAAACACGATACTTATAATAAATATATAGAGACACACATAATTACAGTAAACTTAAATTTATCTGATATCTGCGACTTTAATCATTATTTTAAATCCAAGTGATTGAGTCAAAGTTATCACATTCTTTAAAGACTTATAAACCTTTAACAAGACAAGAATAAATGCACCAACATCAAAATTTAGTACACATATTTAAGAAGCAAGATGCCATCTCGAAATTCTAAAAATTCTGGTACACAATGGTCATGTATTGCAAAATATGTAACACTCTTACGTAAACGATTGTACTTTGTGACGCGCGAAACAAACAAGTTTACAAACACGCAAACAAACAAATACATCAACAGTTACAAATTTTACAGTTACAAAAAGTTAATAATGGTACAGTTTAAGAGTTAAAGGTTTTTAAGTATTAATTTGAGTAGTCATTGAGACAGCTTTGTCTACAAAATAAATAAAAGATCGCAACTGAGTTAATTTACTGTTGTTTTACTGGGGCAAATAAGGGCAAAATAAGGCACAGATTGTAAGACCTAAATGACAAGGCTCCCACATCCCGTGAAGTAAATGCCACGATTAATTGTCACCTCTGACTAAATATTTATATATATAAACGACAAATTCAAGCAAATCGAAAATCGAGTCGAATACAAAATTCCAAGGTACTTTTAGCAATTTTCCAGTAATATCTAAATCAAATCTCGTGAAGGACTTATCAATATTATGATTTGAAGTCGAGTATGGCAGCACCTTTAAAGTCCGATATAGAATAATAGACAATTTGGACTGTTTTCATTACTGTATCTAAATTATTCAAGTTATTGTTATTTGTTAAACTCTACGTAACACTTGAGCAACACAAAGAATCTATAAGGCTGCATATAAATAAACCCGATGGCGCCATTCGCAATTATTCCGTATGGCAACTTTAACCCACAAACATCCTACTAATTAATATGCGAAGTAAGTCTTAGAAGCTGCCTACTTTCTATATAAAAATATTTTGCTTTACATAACATATCGCGAGTACAGAGACGCGAGTCAGAAGTAGGCATTATTGAACAACAGCCAGTTAATAATGACCTCCCGTCTCACCTTCACACGTTCAAAGTTGCGTGCGATATGAAAGAACCAATGTGGTGTATAGGGTCAGGTAGGGCTGGAAACGGTGTATTTAAATACGCGTCCCGGCCGTTAACGTTTCCGATAGGCTTGTGACGCAGACCTACGAACAGAGAATATAAAGTGACTCACTCACGAGCTGTAAATCTAAATTATTATACGCAGCTACCCACCATAGATGTGGACCCCATATTACGAGTACTTTTAATTGTTCTGCTGACGTCTTGACACAGCTATGTTAGTAATTCGTTCAGTCGACAATTTATAACTTCATCGTCACCTAAAACTACGCTATCTAAATATGGGTCAACTTTCAGTATTGTTTGAGCCTTGTCCGTATTACTATTGACTTAAACCAATGATACAAGTGCTTGAAGACTAACAATGCAACAAAACCACTGAACTTATAAAACCATTTTCAATTATTTACATACGATATATCGATAAATAAATCATAAAGAAGTACTCTAGAAAAACATAGGAAGAGTGAGTAGCCTCTAAAACAGGTCCCGGGACGAGTTAATCGAAACAACTAGAACTGAAGACACACCAAGACTATTTGAGTTGTGTTCTTATTGTAAACGCATAAAAGTCGTCGTTAAAGCCGATTAAAACCTCCCTCGGATATAAAATAATAATATTATCTGTAGATATTGAAGTGTGGAATGGAGCGAGCGGCGCGCGCGACGCTCCGCCACAAAACATTATCAACGACAGGCTAATTTTCACCCAAACCATTTAAACCTTTAATGTGGTATAAAAAGTAATGAACGAACTTACTCCGGTCGTCATTATCGTTCGAAGGGACATAATTCAGCCTCTCGAGGCTGTAAAATTAAAAACGCGTAAATGCTGTGGTGGGCTCGTACGCTCCTACAGTCGTACCCCACCGACTTCAATTAGATTTCGCGAAAGGCGAACAATAAGAAATAAAATCTGATCTTTTACGAGCTCTCTGTCAGGCGTCGGTCAGGGGAGATGGTCGTAAACCCTGGAATGCAACGGGCCCTGTTGCTAAAAAACCAAAACTTAACCGAAATCTCGACAACTTTTAACGCGAAAAAGCTGGGACGAAATTTGATGGGGCTGTTTATGGTGCCGAAAGTGGGTCACTCGTGTACAAAGGCATGGCCACAAATTTCCACTTCAATTGACATGCTCAATAAAAATGATGCCGAAGGTGAGATGAAACATCACATCGGCCACAACATACTATAACAGATAATAAGAAGTAAACGCTATGTGCCAAATGAGTGAGCTTAAGCGTGGGAATCCAGTCAAGGATAATTAATTCGATTTACTGGACGCGACTTTCTTAGTGATCGATTCAGTGCAAATTCGCATTTGATAACATAAAATTCGCAGTCGTTCGTAGCACACGAATACTTGAGGAATGCAAAACGGAATCTCGATCGGTCTTTGTTGCGGATTCCCAGACGGCGGCGGTGGACGGCGGACGAGGTAAAAAGCGGTCACATGTACAGCCTTATAAATTATGAACTCCAGCGGGGGTTATTAGTTGTCGAAATGACAGCGGCCGCCAGTGCCGAATGTGACGCCCGCTTTACCGTTACAAAACCTAGACCGCTAAAAAACTAAGGGCGATAGGGTCGTGCTGTTTTCCTTCGCTTTACTTTTATTTTTCTTTATTTAAATTCAAATTTTGAACAACAATGCCCATCAAAAACAAAGTATTTCCAATATAAAGCGCTAGCACGTATAATTATTGTATAATTAAAGAACCGGTCTGGAATCTTGCTACATAAAATTACAATAACTATTGTTATCACTACTTGACCTATCAGAGAAAGCAATAAGTCAACGACTCTAGAGAAATGAAAGAAATCCTCTATGTTGATTGATGACAGACGGACGTCAATGTAAATAAACTTTATTATAATATCGTTATTTATTAAGCATTACATAAGTGATTCAAGACCCGAGATGTTTATATTTATTCTGAGATTCGATAGTTCGTAATGTTAGCATATTACGGGAAATAAATTGTATTATAAATAAATTGATGTTATCCGCCTATGTATTCTCATGTATTTGATATAAGTTATTTATAAATGCATAAATCAGATAGAAGGCCGAAGCATCCCACGCAATCTGACATCGAGGTAGGTCGGGATACAAACAAATACATGTAATAATAGTCAAAAATACAAGCGGACTCACGAGGAGCTCACCCTATTCTGTGTATTGACACTTTTAAGTAGATGATTGATGCACTAATCAATCAACTCTGGTGTACCGACCTTGCTAATTCGATCAATGTTTTTCCTTATTCTACCACCTATTATAGGTCATAAATGCCTAGTACTAAATTGTGAGCCAATTAGTGTGTTAAACGTGACGTCTCATATATAAAACAAATTAACATTTGGTTTCAATGTGTTGGATTAGAGAATTAGTTGTGTTATTATTCCGACTATAATAACAAGTTACTGCTAATCATATTAATAGTAACAAAGTTTTTGTATTTAAATAACTAGGTTTGGTAATAGGTAGGTGTAGCTTCAGAACGGCCTTTTATATTTAGACTTCAACTTTGGCCTTTGCGCTCAGGGTTAATATTTGAAGTCTAAAATATAATATTTGTTAATGCAAAAAAGATGCATTAGCCCTCGTTCAAGCCAATAACTGCTACTTACCAGTGCATTACGAGTGCAGAGGTTGGGAAATTGCGTGTGACCGCAAGACATCCGGCGGACAATGGCGCATGCGCCCGGCGCGGCAGACGAAAGCCCAACGTAGCCGGATGTATGTAATGCTCAGATATTGGTGTGCATGTACGCATTTATTGACTAATATTTTACTTTTAAAATACAAGTACCTAAAAAATAACTCAAACCGAAGATCAACTAGAGAAAGAACAATAATTATACCAGTCCTTGTGAAAACTTCTAGAACTTTCTTAAAAACTTTTTGAAAGATGAAGAAGACTTGACTTGGTATTTTAAGTTAGACTCGACACTGATGTTATTTGATTCAAGTTTATGTAAACTTTCATAACGTTGTTGGCATAAAAAGGAAACCACAAGGAAGTGGGTTCGAAGCCAAGGCCTCGTAATCATTTAATATCCTCATGTAGTTTTTTAATGTTGGTAATAAAAGCAGGTAATATGAGAAAAATATTCACTTTACGCAGTGCCTGTACATTGACACTGAACAACATGTGGTGAGAGACTAGGACTCCATGACAATGAAAGTGGTCATCACAAGTATCAAATGAAGCGATGTATCAAAACGGGTTATTACCGCAGAGTTATATACGGAAGCCTTCTATGTGTGGGAGACGTATAGTGCAGAACTGGTTTGTCTATGTATACTGAGGTGGTCAGGTACACTTTCCTGTTTTAGTAATTGTTATTGATGAAAACAAGCAGTAGCGAAACATGAAGAAAGTATAAGTCAAATTGCGTAATTTATGAAAAGTGCAACCGCGCTCCTTACAAATTATTACCTGAGTAAATCACGAATTCTATACAACATCGAGAAGCTTTGTAATGAAAATCGTTTACTTGCAATTTTATGCGAAATTACACATAACCGTATATTTTCAAAAGATTTACAAAACATGACCTAAATGCTTCTGTTCAAAAGCAAGTTTAAAAAAGAGCATGTATTTTTTTAAGTAAAACGGTACTCGAATAGCAAGACTTCTCTCAAATCGAGTATCGCATTGTTCAGATAATTATTGATGTTTAAAACTAGATTGACAGTAGGTACATAGGAAATGTAGCACCCATTTATTATCGGGCGGCCTTCATCACTAAATAAGCTTGATAGGTTAATTGCTGTGAACAGATTAGTTTTTGGCAGTTTTTTTTTTCGACCACCAAAAACCCGATGCTCTTTGTTTATGATTCATAATTACAATACGATGTAGAGGCAATCACCAAACCTGCCATTATGCTGTACAAATAACTACTTATTTAAACTATTTATACATTCAGAGTGTGGCAAGATAATTCGGTACCTGTGTAACGGCTATGTTATCCTAGTCTTATTTAGGTATTTATTTATCGATTGGCAAATTAATGTCTATATAAAAAATGGTTCGCGATATTGCTATATTTCATCGGCCCGTTTTCCCATACATTACTGTTCGCAAAAAACTTAATTTTATTTACGGTAACGTGGAATTAAGATTAATATGGCCATTTTTTTTTTAGTTCTGGCAAGCTTGATGATTATGATTTGTGGCCATTAGGACCTACATCAAACGGTTCGCGTGTGACCCGAGTGTGCATCGGTGCACCGGTGACGTAATAAAAAAAAGTGGATGACTAGACGGTATTAACAAAAAATGTGTTATTTGCCTTGAGTTTATTAAGAATTATTTGTAACGGGGATTATTATGTGGTATTAATTATATTTTGGTAGATAATTCACAATTTTGTGCCATTAAATGTTTACGATGCAATTATAATAAAGTAGTCATATGTCCATAAATTTCAACACTTGATATTACTTTATATACATTTCTCATGATGCGTCACACATTCGACACGTTTAAGTTTTCAAGTTGTAGCAAGGTATGCCCTCTCCCGCGGCGGTCTTCATCACTTTATCTTAAAAGATCAATTCGATGTTAGTTGCATATCAAAAATAGCGAGCACCTCTTTGACTCGAGATAATAGGATATTATAATAATAAGATAATAACACGTCTGCTCTAAACGATACATCAAACGGCTTGCTTTTTTCCTCAGCCCTGGTATTGCCATGTCTGTCTCGCACATTCAATCCTGCCCAGTTTAACTAGTTCAAGGTTGATCCAGATGTCGTGTTCGTGAATGGGCGCCTTTACTTTTTGTTAGCTATAGGTCGTCTTTAGGTCACCGAAGTCACCCGGCAGTCAGAACGGACGATGTCGTAAAGCAACACAAAGAATCTTGTGTCACTAGCCCAATAAACACTGATCATAATGAGATATCTACCTAGCTTATTTATTATTCGTTCACAAATTTGTTTCGCAAACATAATAAATTAAACCAGGGCTGTTACACATTTGCGACATCTCAACAAAAAATAAAATATTAGGAGCTAACGCTAAAAGGATCCGATTTAAAAATTAATTAACTACTTATGATAATAAGTTTGGGGTCGATCAAAAATGCATATTTAACTGTGGCAAAACGAAAAAAAAAAAGACCCCAATGACGAAGACATTATGTTATTTTGTAACAGAGTGCAACGCACCCGAACTACTAACTGCATTAGGTTGGCAACCCTGTGCAGGGCGTAACGAAATGAATCCAAGACACCCGTAAGCGATTGGAATTTCTCACATAACCATCGTTCTGTGGCGTTTCAATTTAAATTTGGAACGCGTTCCTCAATAATTAGTTAATTAAATTAGGGTCCTTCGTTTATTAGCTGACCATCACATAACGACATCGAATTATTTAAACAAACCAAAAAGGTATGAGCACCCGCGAACTTATTGGTGCGGAGAATATAAATCTGACATTTTACTTTCCGGGTTCGTTCGCCAGGTGCTGTAGACCACCGTGCTATCGAGCGCGACCGATACAAAGTCACTTACAAGTAACTTTGTTGAAAAAACAGGCCACCAGCGCACAGTAAGTCATCCGCGCATACATTAAAATAATCAGCCAAATATCAAAACATCTGTCAACCAGCGGCAAAACACTTTGATCTATGAGTTGGGGCCTTATGCGGCGCTGAGGACAACATTTTTGCAAAAAGCTGCAATCACGATTTTTCGGTACTCGTGTCCAGTTAGATCATTAATGTGTCAAATAGATGACGGGCGGCTCTAATGAGATTCTAGTTTGATACTTATTGTTAGTATTTCAATTAGATTTTAATACAAAAAGTAGGTATCAATGTAAAAAGGTCAGTTGACTACTTACGTCGAGACTAATTTGATGAATAAATTACAGGTTTGAATCTTTAATAGACGTACTGTTCATATGTGCCTACTATATTCATATAGATAAGTACACATATACACTGTGCACTTGAAAATAAACTGGATTTTATAAATACATATATGTATATTAATTGGGTTTTGCTCAAGAGCAGCTATCAAATGAGATTGAAAATGTGGTCTTAAGGTGGCAGCTACCATCCTTATTGAACTGAATAAAAGCGTAGCAGAGAACTCAAGCTTTCTAACATTTTAAAGAGAATATAAATATAAAAACTCCGATTTTTCAATTAAGTCAGACAAAGGGTTTGGAGTGTTTATTGAAAATATGTAATAAAAAAAATGTATTATGCGTACCAGAGGTTAGTAGTATAACGCATTAACCCAATGTGGAAATAAAAAACTTTGGAAGCTGCATTAGAGTAATCACTCATCTCCAAATACTGATAGTGACTGTGGAGCGGTTAAACAGATTAAGAAAACTTCAATCTGAAAGTTCAAATGGAGTCGCGACGTAATTTAGTTGATATTTTATTGTAATATGGATCTCAATCAGCTTATGTTCATCTCTTTGAGCTTCTCCATTATATCATATAAGAACCATGACGTTATTAGTTTTTCTTCTTAAAGCGATAAAAATCTAAATGAATTGTGAATCGTTTTGTTCGAGGCCGAAATTTATGTGAAATAAATCGTCCGAAGAAACGCCGGCCACATCAAACGACTGCGGCTCCTCCGTGTCACGGATCGCCACTTAATATTGACCTTCTAAATCATTCCACAAATCCGTTTCCTAACCTGTGTTATTAACATACAAGGGACGAGAGGAAGGTCGACCAAAGTGGCAGCTGAACTCCGATTTGTTCAACAAGCCCGTGAGATACACTGAATACGGAATTAGCCGAAACCGATATACAGTGGTTTTCGTCAAAAATGTCGTCGGCATTTTAATGACTGTTCGGACATACCTGAAATATCGATTGTGTAATTTATTACCTTTGTATTGCATTTGGGACAAAATATCAAAGATTGCAAATGGTATTCTTAATATTAATTGAAAACTTGATTTATGTTTGTCACCAGGCTAATTGATTCTTGGCTAAAAATGTTAAGAGAAGATACTTAATACATTTATAAAAGTTTGATTGTGGTTTTTAACATTTAGAACGGGTGTATTTTCTGTGTGAGCAGCGCGATTCACGGTCGAATGCGCGGCCGTCAGGTGGCCGTTCCCTCAGGCTCCCACAGTGGCACCCCGCCCTTTCGCCCTTAATTACGTCCACCGTGTTTCTGTGTCAAACCAACAATTACTCTATATTTAATGGTTGTTTTGGTGTTTACAATGCTACCAGAGTATCATAATATATGATAAGGTTGATATAAAATAATAATGTAATAATAATAAAAGTTACTTAATTTTACTTACTAAATCTAGCTGTACAATACAATCATATTTTCTAAAATAGAAACAAAGTCTATCATTGTGGATTCAATATTTTTAATTTTATTTACTTGCGGTTTTTCAGTTTTATTGTGTGATTGATTTTTGAGCAGTCTATTTGAACATTTTGAGTTTCTATCGAAGTGTCAAACCTATATATAATTTATACCTTTCATTTACTTTAAAACAAAAACGTATTTACGTTGTATTTGGTTGTATTTATAGCCAGTTATGTTATAATGTTGGAATCGTCCATGTTTCTTAAAATAGATTCTTATAAGAGTGTCCAGAATCAGCTCAGTAAAGCTGTCCCTATTACTTTGTTTGTTAATCTCTTAACAATAGATTGCTCGTATACTTTCACTCACTTTCGTTGTTTCCTTGCCAACTGTTCGACATTAAAACAATATGGCGGAGAACAAAGGTACATTCGAGCGATTCCGGTGCAAAAACAAGATCGGTTAAATGTTGGAAAAGAAGGGAAGAAAAAAGTCAATTTCCAAGAATCGTTGACCGCGTTGCCAATTATAATAAAATTGTTGTTCAATACCGCCAGCGGAAAGGTTGGCAATTTAGCATACATTTAGTTATGGCGAGAGGAGCCACATCGCGATACCATCGTGGCTCAGACCATTGTTTAGAACGAGCTCTGATCTACCTGCTTACTTAATTAAATAAACCCAACAGACATAAATTGAAGCTTATCCACCAATCCTGCCATATCCAGTCCAACATGTTGAACAAGAGATTCCTTTTTAATTGTATAATGCGTAACAATAATTTTATTTTTTGGAAATATAATTTTTAAACAGCGCCAATTTTGTTGTCATGTTTTGCATGTTATTTTCATTGGCCAGAAGCTATCGTGTGCCATCGACTTAAAAACAGCGACTAGGCCGGTTCGTGGGGCTCCAAAATCCATTGTCGCGAAAGGATGTCGATGCATCGTCTGGCTCGATTCTAAGGACTATTACTGCGGAATGCCACCCCGCGGCTCTCGCTTTTTCGAACGCTGCACACGTCGCCGTCGTCCGCGGGCGCGTGGTATAATCGTTTTATAGGTTATTTAATACTGTCATTATCGAGACGTGTACTTCAATACTTCAATCATAACCGAGTCTGTAGCACTGTCTGTTGTAAGAATCTCTCAGAAGTTGCCTATTGTTTGGATCACTCTGAGAGACGGTTGCATGCTGGCCAATCTTTTCAGATGAGACATTTTTTCAATTATCTTCAGAAGTTGAAATTACAGGGCACTGGTGTGCGAGCGTGCGTGAGTACTGGCTACAAGATGCCTTGGTGGTGTTTATTTTTTTTCAATTGATGGAAATAAAGGCGAGGCCATGCCCCAGGTGTCAATTGTTATGTAAATGTCTCTAAGGAGGCTCACGATGGACACAATTCGCCAATATACGCAATTATTTTGTTGTGAAAACCTGATTTTAATTCGATTTTCGTGATCGATTTCGCTCCTGTACTGTAAGAAAATTATGAATTAATGTTCATGTTAGTGTAAGGAAAGATTGTTGACCAATGGTATTACACACTACTGTGGGACATTATACATATAACTGCTTGCTGTTTTAGTTCCAATAAAACACGAAAAGTAACGGAATTTCTAACTAATTCCAATAAGACAGACATTCAGTCTTTATCTAGATTTTTGTTTTAAAGCCAAACAGGCATAATGAAGACCAAGCGGTTAGAGCAAGCTTTAAGTATTCAGAAACCCATTCAATTTCGTTAAATTACAATTACACAACAACATTAAAACACAAACGTTTATCAAAGTTCACAATCAGCAGCTCCTATTCAGGCAGAAATTTGCTTGCTTTAAAAAAAAATAAGTCATTCAACCAGTTCGAATTTAGGTTTGTTTTTATATTCCTTTTCCTATTGTAAATCTTATTAAGATCATTTTAAAGTAACTCCATAGTCACACTTCCGAACGACACGTTATAAGAACAGTGTGTTTTTATGTGTAAATATGTGGGAAAAAAACTTTGTTGCAAGGGCAACAACGACGTGCGGCAGGTGCTACCCCAGACGCACCACTAATTGAGGCTATTTCGTACGGAAACGCTTAATTGAAAAATAACTACATTTTTTTATAAATGTGACATTTCTTCAAAAATATAGGTAGTTTTTACATATGCAGTATGACCTAAAAGCCACAGCAGTAAATGACGTATCAGATTAGCAACAATTATTTACCATATAAATTAAAAAATGTATTTTTAGAACAAAGTAAAATAAATATGCTCTAGTTTATTTCTGGTTTATACCACCCGCTAGGTTTTAAGTCAATGTTAATCTGTCATGATGAGTAACTAAAATGTGTATAAAAAGGTCAAAATGTGATTGACTGATAAAAGTTAATGTAAAAACAGCGATAATTGTAGCAGCTAGGTTTAAAATGTTATAGTATAATTGGTTAAATCTATTACTATTATTATAAATATTTCTCTTTCTAATAAGACCAGAAAATACAAAAATGACCCAACACGTGTCAATACTGTTCGTTATTTCTCTAACCCATCTAAAATTAATTTTCTACGCTTGAGTTATTTTCCTGTAGCTTTGAACAACTGACAGTGTTTTGACCCCTTAATTTTATTAGCGTGAATAAACTAATAGTTTCCTTTTTTATATGAGTTTAAGGTTTGATATTATTATCTGATATTCAGACCATTGAGCATAACGAGCACGCGCCTGTGAACTTACGGTGTCCGCAGTACTAATAACAAATAATTTATAATGTTATGAACCTTCTTCAGTTGTTCGTATTGGCAGACCACGAATCGAACGTACCAATTCGATTTCAAAAACAAAACATAATTGCGTTTCCGGGGCGCCCGCGCCGTTCGGCAGATGGTGGTTTCCGCCAGCTGTATTGCCTCTTGGGAACAAACGACTTCAAGTTTAAGCCGCCTTTTGAACGACGAAAGCCTAAACAAATGGTTTTTTTTTTATCACATATTAATCAGTTAGAAACAAATAGCGTCGATCTATTTAAATAGGTGGTTATTGAAGGTGAACTTGTATAGACCGGACCAACCGGAGGAACGTCTTGTTTAAGGCGAGCCTGAGCGCAATCTTTAATTACAGCAACCTCCGATACCGACAGGTGGCTTATGTGAGCCAAAGTACAAAAAGTGGTGTACACAATAATTAACGACGCGAAATAATGTACCGGCATGCGAGTCGAAAATCTAAAGGCTCAACACGCATCGAGCGGCGGGGGCAATACGACACCGGCTATTGAACACATTTTCACGAGGGAAATATCGGTTTACATGCTGAGAGTTCGCCACCCACTATGCGAACTAGTCCTTCAAAACTAGAACTCTTTCAAGGCTTGCTTTCCTGGTACCTGCTTTGTAACACCTGCAAGCTAATTATTGCTGTATATTAATAAACTGTGCAGTGTGTGTCATTACGGTTAATATAAAGGCTTTACTATCGTAATTTGGTTCAAATCGGGCTGGGAAATTATTCGTAATTAATGTACTCAAGTATACAATCACAAATGTTTTCACTTAGGTGCATATTATACATATCTTTTTTTATAAGCGCAAGCAATCTGCTGCAATAAACAGACGATCTCTGCATCGGGCTCGCTAACCCCACGCGTCGCCGATAAAAGCATGCACAAATGCGACAATAATGAACTCAAAACCCGTAAATCTCACTCGAAACGTGCATTTAATTTATCACCAGTGGTATAAGCGTGATTAGTGAGCAGGTAACCGCGAGACGAGCAGGTAGACTCTCTTCACTGGAATTCAAAGCGCCCCGCAGTCAAAGCACAAGGACCTTTTTTCGGTGGTCACTTCAAGATACAGTTATGTTCTTACAAAGCCCTTTTGTTGAAAGTGTTAAAGCATTTACAATTTCAACGGTGCAATAGATTAGGACTCCTTTATTTTTTGTACATAATGTACATTTTGTATCAAGACAAAAGATTAAATGATTTAAGTTTACTGCGCGTTGAAATGAGTTGACAACTCATTGACAACGCCCGGTCTCAATCAGTCCTTGAATTCGGTGCTGTCAAAAGTGTCTTGTATCTCTGCTGACTCCTTTCATACACCACCTAAGTGTATTCACATTAAGTTATAAATTTCCGCTTATTGTGATAGACGAGCGATAACCCCTGCGTCCGTACTCACTAACAAATACGAACAAGTCATCAATAAATGATTCATAGGAAGTCTTACAACACAATTCTGAGTATAAATATTAAAATACACCTAGAAGTTGTGTCGATTGTCGAACATTTGTTCGTCTCAGTTCACGTGGGGCGCTTCGCTGCCAGGACTCGCCGAAGGATGTTACATTTAAAGCTGGTTAAAACCTGTCAATGCTTAGGATATTACAGGCAAAAAAATACATATATGTAATTGGTTTTGATTGAAATTAATGATTTTGAATTTTAATTTGAATGCAGTTTGTCGACCTAGTTAATTTTATTACAATATTTGCAGTACTTACTTGAAAATAACGAAAACAATAAATAACTTTTGAAAATAGTATAAAGCCGACATCGATCACATCACATCAATAAAATGTCATTTAGTCCTTTAGCTTTATACCGTAGAGGTGGAACATTTTCTTAAAATTTTAAGAGTAGCAACACTTTCATTTAAAAAATATATTTTTCAAAACACAAAAGTTCTCCATTTTGAAGTCTGTTAAAAAGCGTATAAAAATCAACCAAACTGTATTTTTTTAACGATTCATGCGAGAAAAGCTATAAAAACTTCAAGAAACTGCAAGGTTTTTTGATTAAATCCGAGTTCCACAAGTTACATGAAAAAATAGTTAACTGTCGTCGTAACTGCTATACTAATCAACAAATCAAAGTATGTACGTTTTCACAAATGAGATAATTGCAAACTTGTTAACAACTTACAAGAAACGTTTTCGTTACAAGAACTTATAATTAAAAATAAGTGCTAATTAAATATGTGGCCCGCAATAGGTTAATTAGGAAACAAAATTTATTACCACCTTTTTAAATACCAGGAGCTCATAGTTCATTAGGAGGTTGTTAAAACAATAGCATTGTGGTAAGGAGCTGTTAGGTGTCAGCAGTCAACGAAGGTAGCGTGTGTTTCGACCGTTGGCGACCGCGACGGTCGCACGCACACCGTTTCGAAACGGAAAACGCAGCTGCCAATGTTTGTCGGTTGAAGCAGACGGAGCTTTGTTGTTGCCCGTTTTAATAAAATTTTATTGAATAACGATGTCGCGGGGCGCCAGACGGTTAATGTTAAATGTGTATATAATATCAACTTCTTAAAAGAATAAAAAAGATTTGTAGTTTTTGTAGCTTAGGTACCACTTTTGTACTGTAAGGTATAACAAATTAATTTGTTTCAAATTAAATAACTTCTGAGCATGTTACTGTAATATAAAACAGGTTCCTGATGCTGACACACGTGTTAAGTGCGTTTACGATCGAACATACGCACGGATGACTGTCAAATGTTTTAAAAATAAATCAAGTCGAACAGATACAGATATACTCAAATCAGTTTAAGAAAGTTTGTTATATTATTATATTAGGAGGTCATGCTTGTTATTTATTGCTGTTATTATTACAGCCGTGAAAAAATAAATGTCAATTGTGGATTTATTTTAGTTCAAGATTAATGTCCACCTACTAACACAATGGGTAGTCAACATTCTTTAAAATTACAAGTTTGGAATAAAAAAATAATAATTTAATCAATTATGTTAGTAAGTCATAATTTTAATAGTATAGAACACAAAACCACTAACATTGTTAATGAAATTCTAGCTTGTATTTAGCTTGTACTAAGTTTTTGTGACTACAGTAAAGTTAGAGTCAAACGCTCAGAAAAGCGACACGCTATAACGAGCCTTAGAAAACCATAATTTTTTATAATTAAAGCTTTAACTATACCGTATTAATTTGTTTACTGATTTGGTTCTCTTTTTGCTTCGATTATTTACAGTGCATTGAAGTAAAAGATAAGAAAAAACGCAAAGTGAAAGAGTTGGCATGGAAGAGTAGTCGAGATAATTAACAAATGACACCGATGACAGGTGTCAAAATACGTGATTATAGTATATGATTTTTTATGATGTTTTAGGCTTCCGTAATCAAAGGCGACAGAATAATTACAGACAATCCGATTAAAATGGAATTGAGAGCCGCAACGAGTGCTAAGAGCAAGAAAACCAATAAATTAAAAAAATTAACTGCAAGTCATCCGAACATAATGTATAGTTATTTATGATCAAACTGCACCTGTTTTATTTATGTTTTTATACCTAGTTAGTGACACACGACCATGCCGCATATAAAAGCATTGGGATATTTAAAAAAAAAATGCCTTATTCTACGGCTGGTCTAAAGATCAGGAGATATTGATATTTCATTTATCAAACTGTCAAACATGAGTTTGCACACAATATAAGCATGCAAGATGACATAATGTACAGAAACCCTAGTTTCCAAATATAAACCAAATCAGATCATTAAGGCAACAAACTTTTGACCCACCGAGTGACCCCACGATACCTACTAGCAAAACGTATTTATCAAAATAAACAAAAAATATGTACATAGGTTTTGAAATAAACTGATCTAACCCAGCAAAGCAACATACATATGTGCGCACGCTCACGCCAGTATCCCTTAAGGGGAAGGCAGTTGTGTATTTAACACCCACATTTATTTGCCATTTACAATTTGTTCACATTAACGTAACAAGCTCAGTTGCCGTCAACTGGCTACTGTATTATTGAACATAATGTTTGATAGATTAGATAACAAAGCACCAACAGGAATTCCCATAAGCAATACCTAGAGAGTAGAGATTATTACACATTCATATACATTTGCACGTACGCGCCTGCCTGAAGGTTATATACTATTATATACTAGCTGTTACCCGCGACTTCGTCCGCGTGGTATTTAACAAAAAAGTTATTGTTCAGTTCGCAGTTTACGATAACTTATTAATTCTGTATTTAAGAAATACCTATACTAATTTTAATTAAATTCTTTTAATCGAGTATTATAACATTTTAATAGGTTTTATTTTTTTCTAATTTAAAAGTAGCCTTAGTTACTCCTTGTTACATCAGCTATCTGCCAGTGAGTCCCGCCAAAATCGGTCCAGCCATTTCAGAGATTAGCCGGAACAAACAGACAGACACAGACAAAAACTGAAAAAATGTTGTTTTGGCATATGTACCGTGTATACATCCATACGCAATTATTAAAAAACGGTTATTTTAATATTACAACATTCCAATTTCATTTATTTGTACAGATATGTTTGAAACCTCTTTCCTCTTTTGCCGTTAATTCCCCGCTGATAAGTGCGTCAGTTATCATGTACTAACAAGAAGACGGTCGAGGCAGGTGGGGCGGTTAGCAGATGTGTGCTCCGAACGATCATTGCCGACAATTTTGTATTACCATCATTTATTAGTAAATAAATATTTAGTTTAATTTTTTGTATCGTTAATGAAAGGTCAGTAATTACTTTTCAAGTTTGATATAGAACGTTTTGCGTGTGTTTGATATAAATACCGTTGACAGGCAGATGAAGGAAATGGCTTCAAATTTATGGAGTGCCCTTGATTGAGTAAAAAGTTATAACTCTAATATAACTTAATTTATTGATTATTATTATATTTCTTTGCTAAGGTTTAAATAATATTATTCAGTCAGTCATGGACCTTAAACTACCAAGGTTATACTCGTAGTTAATGATAACAATTTAATTATGATTTCGTTTCAAGTGACGCATTATACTCAATATTAATATGTTTAGAGTGGAGTAAGCAGATCGTGTTCACGGCCCCGCACATGCGTCGTTACTAGGTAGAACGAACAATTCTTCACGGCGACAACACTTCGCACATCTGCGCTCCTAGTACTTCGACTCGAAGACATTAACATTATATATCCTGTCATTAAACCTTCACAAGAAAAACCCATGCTTGTTTTTTTTTTTATTCATAATGTAGTCCCGCAATAAATAAATTAATCTCGGACAGCAATTGCCATTGTATATATCTCTTAGAGAATAACCGCGAAGTGTCGACGCGGAATAATGGAAGTCGCCCGCGGGATGGTCGCTTATTACTAGCCCTGAATGAAGAGTAAATCGAAATGGGAGTGAGTCTAATTCGCGGCGCCGACTGACAGCCCGAGATGGATTGTTGTCAACACTAGTGCGGGAGCAATATCGACTTGACGCTCTATATAGTTGTCCTGGCCGGTGTTCATCACTGTCACCATATCATTTAAGGACTCATCGATCTGAAATAGCACCAATAGCACATGACATAAGAACCCATTTTAATATGCAACGTCACGACAGTTGTGGCTTTATGATCCAATCGCAGCCACTCTCGTCCAGGAGTACATGCCGCGAGTCGTCTGACATTCGATTTCAAGCTCAGAAACAAAACTGCTCAAGGTCTACAATTAAACGAAAGAGCAGTTTCGCGCCGGGTTACGGACTTATTCGTGCTGCCGCGGCAATTAGGAAGTCATTCATTAGGGTCCCTAAGTTTCGCAGACGTGGGGGTGCCGTCGCTCCGTGACGTCACGCTGTTCTTTGGCAACGCGACTATTTGAAATGAATTTTAGATCATTGCGCTCGATCGCTACAGCGCGCTACCGCGGCTGACCGCTAGTTAGTGCTCGCGTTCAAAAACAAAAAGTAACCATGTATAAGAATGTTGTTGGTGCGACGTGCGCAATACAAACAGAAGCAAGTTAGTTCGGGCTCGACTTTAGCTTCCCGCGGCCGTGGCGCCACTTTGAGCGACAAGGACGGAGAAATGCACCTTAAAATAACCCTCGAATTCGACGTAGTAGATATACACAACTCTTACAATCGTAGATTTCATTTCCGAATGAGCGATAAGGATGCAAGATGCGGTTAGCGGCGTCCCAGAATGCATCTGTCAAGTCACACAAAAAATGGGGCCCTGGAATTTCGGGACGTCTTGGCAAGCAACGACGAGACACATGCTTGTTTATTTTTTACTGCCGGAGTAGTTTCATTCAAAAATTGTCATCGGATAGAGGATTTGTGTAATCTTGTTAAAGTAATATCAGTTTTAAACCGGATAACGACCAATTTAGCGATCGTTTAAGAAATTTTAAAATTTAACTGGCGTTTATTGGGTCGACCCCGCTCAGGTTGCTTTTGCTTAACAAGTTATGTGTGTTAAGATCAGAAATGGGTTAAGGTTATCATTTGAAATGTAAGTTATCTTCTCCGATTGCCAGTAGATGCATACGCGAACGTAATTTCTAGTGTCATTAGTGTAATTTGTTGGTTGCAAGTCGTGAGAAAGGTATAATCTAAATTGTAGTTATCAGTTTCGCTTTTAGCGTCCCATTTCCGCTAGTGCAAGAGATTGGTCGGGTGTGCGCGTTCACCAGGCGTGCAGAAGTGTGCAGAAGCCGAAGCCTTGACCCTGAGTGCGGTGGCGTCGACCGGAACGCGCCGAGCCACATTGCGAATCTTGCCGATTGGCGTTCACTAGTCGTTCCGATCTTAGTACATTCCGCTCGCACGTGTGTTTTACGAGATTATTTTCTCTTTCACTTATATTCGAAAATTACAACGATTAGGGTAATACAAAATATTGCAGGAATCTATTTTCAATACTTCTGGTTTTATGAGAATGTTAATAAAGCAATTGAAACAAAACATTGTATTGAAAAATATTTTACTTTTTAAGATAGACGTGATGTAATCTACTCTGTAGCGGTTGGTAACATCAAAAATGAAAGTATACCTAAAAAAAGATCATAACTATGAAGGAGCAAACAGCGGTGGAGGGGTAGGAGTCATTGATGTGGAACCGGTCTAGTCGTCACTGGAACCGGCTCGTGACGGACAGGGATGAATTACTCATCGCAACGTTTTGGGAATTTAGTTGTTGTTACATATAATGCTCAAAATACTATTGCGGGACCAATTACTTTTCGAGTTTGAATAGTTTCTCCTAGAGTAGATGTAGCTAGCTAGTGAAGTACTGAAATAATTATAAAAAGAGCGGTATCAGGAATGTACGTTCATCAGGAGATGTATCTTAATATACGGTGAGTTTACAGATGCAAAAACATTGTTCGACGCGTCACTACAAATCAAAACAACAAAGGCGCCGACAGGAGGTCCGATCGACATCGGCATCGCCACAATCATCGACAATCGTATCGATAGTCGGCGACACGAGTCGACAACCGGACGTGACGTCACGGCGTGTCCGTGCGTAAACGCGAGAATTTTAAACAACCTCCTTTTGGTATATTGCGTTGTCTTAAACAGATGTCATTGGTACAAACAAACATGTCTCACTCTTTGACATTTTATTACTACGTGTATAAGGTTCAAAATGTATAATTTCGATAAAAGGATATACTTATTTAATATTCACACCATATGAAAAGTGCGTTGTATAAAGGTCGTATTAGGTTTTGACACGAATTTACAATAGACAATAGTATTGGGCCATCCATGGAATTCTACATTTACCTTCTTTGTTCTGCATAAGCTCCATGTGGTTGTCATACGAAATAAGGAGGGCAGAATGATATCCTGAGCAAATTGTGAACAGTCACATTGAGCAGCAAAAATAAAGTAATACAAAGTTTACTTTAAAAAAATAACTGTTAACTTCAAATTTAGAACAAATATTTTCATAGATGAATAATAAAAATCATACAGATATAAAAAAGGCAAAAGAATCAAATCAGACAAGGCCGCAAACAAAACAAGCCCAAACTTCAATGAAGCTTTCAGTACAAGCAAGTTTTAATAAATTAAGAAGTATAAAAGACCTTTTAATAAAAGCCCTTCCGTTTTAAATAATATCTACAAATACTTGAGTATTGAATTACTGGCTATTGTCAATAACATTTTTTTCTTAAACCTGAACTAACACAAACTTTTTTGATTGTCTCTTATTGCATATCCAATTTTACCCGAAGAATCTCTTTAATAACAACACCATCAGACATCTCACACACAACTGTCTGGTTCCAAATTAAGCTAAGCTTTAACTTCAGGCTGCTGATAAAGATAACATACTATATTATAGATTTAAAGAAGAGTGTCCATGGAGTTTCTTGCCTGTTCTTCTCCGTAGGATCTACGTAACGGAACGAGCAACTAGCTTCACGACTGACTTAGTCTGATCTACTTTCTCTATTGACAATTAAAACATAGCTATGAATGATTTTTTTATAAATTACACTCGGACACAAAACAAAAATCCATGCTCATCATACGTGTCATAATGTTTATCCTTTATGGGAATCGAACCCACGACCTCTGGCTTAGCAGTCAAGATCACTAACTACTAGACATACAGACCAGTCGATGTTCTAATTAGTAGGACTATTTAACGAATATATTGTCATGAATAGTCCTGAAAGAACTTTGATATTTTAAACAAATAAGGATTCAAGATTATCTCAAAATTAAAAACAATGCAATAATCCAAAAAAGCAGGTACAACTTAAAAATGTTGATAAAATTGTACTAAAACAAAATTCCTACGAATGTTAAGGTACGTTTTTATTTAATTTTTATCGCGAAACCATCGGAATAAACGGGGGAAACGAAACGTAACGCCCTAAATACAGCAAGCGTTTGGAAAGACACGATGCCACCTTATCGCAGTCAAATGTGAGCCTAATTATATTTTTGAAGTTTATTCATTATATACATTCGTTTAAGTATAGCTAGCCTAGTTTAAACAATGCAGCGTTGGAAGGTATGTTTGTCTTTTAAAACGTTTAGAATTATTGATCTGCTTTGTAATACTTACAATATTTCAAGTTAATTTTGATGCGCAGACGTTTAAATGTGCATACGTGTAATATAATAAAGTTAAAAATGGAAATTCTGTTATGGTTTTTAAACCTGACACTTACACTAATAATAATTCGTAACTTTTGGCAGAGACATTTTGAGATTAACATTCGTAATTAACAGTGTATTTATGATATCTTTTATATAGCTCCTGATAGCTCACGATTCACATAGCTTTTTTGCGAGTATGTAATAGATATACGAGTACATGACCGTTCGTCTTCAGGCGAGTCGACTCAGGTGATTAATTCTAATACTGCCTGATTAATTCTACACAAAATATACCAATGTCACTGCCCCTGGTTTAACTTGTAGTTGTAAGTGTTCCTGTATTATTAAATCTTGTTAATCAATTATTACTGCATTTAAAGATTTAAACTTTTTATAGCTTTATAATATAAATTTACTGATATTTATTACATAAACTATAAGCGAAGGTATCCCCTTAACCTGACCTTGAGTAACTTAATAAAAATCTTCAGAAAAAATTATATGGAGTTAAATATATGTACGTTTTCGAAGTTCAAGCCCACCAAAGCTTTCTCCTCCGTGACAATAATTACAAAGTACTAGGACTACATGACATCCAAGGATCCATTTCTTTGTTCAACAAACTATCCACTCGACTTCAAACAATACAAACTAAACGTTCCAAGGAAACCATTTCCTGTAATGAGTCCTGCGAGTAATAATAAACATTCAAATAAAAATACAAAATCTTTCTTAGTCAATGCAAGGACATAAATCTATAACAAAAGAGAAGCGAGTAGTTAAGGCGAGAGTGTACACCGTGCGAAACGCACCGACCGACCGTCTCAAAGGGACGGGTATACACATTACTTCGACAGAGTCGCAAGTGAAACAGCTGCCTTTTTTGCTCCCATTTTACCAGTTTCTGAGTCTGGAAATGCAACCGTCTATACTTCAATATAATATACCTACACAAGCATTATTGTTTCGTTCTACGGCTATGGAGAAGGTTCCAGCGGGCCTACTAAACGGGTCGGATCAAAATAGCTGCAGCTTTTGTATGCTATTATTATTGTTTTTAGTTTTATGATTATATTCAGATACTTTGGCCGATTAAATGGTTTCTTGTGCCTCAGGTTAATGTTAAAAAGGTTTTCTTGTTTATGGTACACTTAGTGTGTTAGATTTCTTTATAAAAAATGTATTGAGATTATATGTACCTTCTTTGTTGTGTTGGTGAAATATTTGTATAAAATACACGCTTCTTTTAATAAAGACGTACTTCTTTCAATTATTTGATTAATTAAGTACTTCTAATCCTTTATTAAATTAGGTTTAGGTTGTTGTCAGTAATGGTTTTATTTTTAAACATGAAATTTAGAGATGGATATTCTTACGAATGCCGATTGGTGTATTTTTAGCGAGCTTAAAACTATAAGAAGATTCAATTTGAATATATTTTGAGCAAGCTTTGATGTTTGTTATTTTTAAAATACATAAGATTTTTTAATATTGTGATTTTTTTAAATGTATGTTTGATACTGAGCCATTTTCCAAATCAATCCTATTTTTTTAAATAAATTAAGACTAACCCCAAAGGGTGGGAATGCAGCGTACATAAAGTATAAGAAAAGGTCATTGTTATATCAGATGTAACTGAGGAAATACAGAGCGTATGTATGTAAGAAAAAAATAATCATATATAAAAAATAATAATACCTACATGTATTACACTATAATAACAGGCTAAAGGCTTTTAAAATAACAATAAATGTGTTAAGTTAAATTGGTCTACAAATGTATTACGTCAATAAGGTATACAACATTTGACGAACGAGTAAATCAAACAGGAATATAGTACATGCTTTTTAAGTTTGTATTTCATTTAATTACTTTATAGGAATAATAATTAATGCAATGAGGGTAGACGGATATCATATAATCATCAGTTTTAGAACGCTTTCAATCAGTTTAATCTCATAAACTGTCCTGTAAATTAATATAAGAGATGCATTTCAGTTAAAATAATTAAATAGAAGCAACTTAGTATTTAGCATCGTACGGTTAGTCTAATTTCTAATATTTTTTTATTGAATGTTTGTATGTGAATTGTTCTCGTAACTCGTAAATTACTGATCCGACTTATAATTTATATGTACTGATCTATATTCTTGGAGGAGACTTTCTAAATTAAATTCAATTTGCTCATTTTGTTATGTCGGGTAGTTACAAATTATACACTGAATATTTACTTTGCTTATAAAAAAATAAAAATGATGAAATCTAAGTTTCAAATTTAACTTTCAACTAGAACTGTTAGATATAATTAACACAATTTTTTTTTTTTGTCTCTTGACTAGTTACGTCATACTCATTACACACAATATTTGCATACATTTAAAAGAACATTGAAAAAAGTTAACTAATTACAAAGTTACAAAGTTTTTTTTAAAGCGGTTTTAGAAAAGTGGTTCACCATATTAAACTGGCAATTTACCAGTGTCATTAAACCGTGGTTTGCTAGATATCAGAGATAATTGATTTCTTACAGAGCGCTCTCAGATTTGAGGAATCTGTGCAGTAAGGGCTGGCGGCACTTTGTCGGTATTTTTTGCTCAACCCTTAGAAAAAAGAGAACCCTTGGGTACCGTTTTTTGTCCAACGGGTACCTTTTAATTAGAACTAGAGATAGCTTTTTTTTGGTTTCTCGATTTGGAAGAACTTAATACCAAGAAATGACAACCAACCTACCTGCTTACGTAATTTTGGTAAATAATTGGGAGGATTTGTTTGTTTAAAGGACTTCAAATTTTAAGAGTTTAAAATCATTATATATACATATTATAACACTTATTATCTCACGTAGTATTTTACGACTGTAGGTAGTTAATAATAATAATTTTAAATAACTGGAAAAGTTACAAGCGTTTACATTAACAATACATCTTATACGTAAAATCTATTCTACAAAAAAAGCAGGCAACCTTCTATATAAATCATTATTAAAAAAACAACACCAGTAGGGCAAACGTAGCCTCGAGCGTGAGCCGGGGACGTTGTCAGAGCTTTCAGGGCAGACGAAGACGTCTCAATGTGAGCTTATTTAAATATACTATACTCTATAACTAAAGAATTAATTATTTACGAACATCTATCTACACGACATGCGAAAACTCAACGAGTACTCAGTGCGGACATCGAAAGCGCAACAACAAAAATATCGACGGTAACCAAACAAAAACAATGCGTACTCATGTTATTTTCACCGGAATGCGAATATTTTGCTTGGAGCAGTGTCGCTAGGTGTTGGTTGTGATCGAACATAACCTACAAGCTCGCCGGTGCGGCACGTGCGCCCTTACATAAGGGTGGCGCTGGCCGCTCGCGAATTGTCGCCCTCCGTCTGACGTGACACTAAATAACCTCTACAGCTGTTCGGTGGCGCGGCGCCGCACCACAACAAGCATACAGGCCCTAGCACTTTACAGCGGTACAATATGAATCCGTACCTTGACGACCGACGATTTCGGCGACATGTTCCGAGGAGGGCACGGGTACGCACTCCGTCATGTTCTGCGACTTCTTGGCGCGGTCTTCTGATTGCGGCGCGAAGCCGAGCGGACTCGCGAGCGAGTTGCTGGTGGGTAGACTCTCGCCCAGGCTCAGCATGCTCAGTTCTAGCGCCAGCTGAAACGCGCGCTGGTCCTCAACCAGGCCACCGCCACCTCCCAGGTCCCCGAACAGGCTTGAAGGCATTTCCACTTGAGAAGCAATTTTGTCAAAATAATGAGAGGTTGCCCTCTCGTGTCACTGGTACTAATAAAAATTGGGGAGTTCGATCGTTTCAAACGCCGCGTGTTGTCATGTGATACGCACACGTGTGTCTGTAGCGCGGCGCGATGCTGAACTGAGTTGCCGGCCGGCGAGCGCACGCGCTCAGCGCGCCGGCGCGGGGTGGGTGGCGCGACGCGCGGGTGGGGGGAGAGAGAGAAGGGGGGGTGGCTGACTGCAGCCAGGGCGGGATGCGTCGCAGCTTCCGCCCGCCCTGAGCCGTACCTACATCGGCGGCTATGTCCCTACCTTAACACCTTGCCGCCTGCCGCGTTTGCACTCAGCTAATTATTTCGAGATCACGTTTTATGTTGTAGGTGCACGCCGGTGATAATGGCCTTTGAAAAAATTATCGCAGTTAATGGATAAAAAAGTATGACTTTGAAATTTTGTTTAATCACATCAAGTTAAATACGTTAATTAAAAACAATTTTACGGATCGAACAGCTCAAATAATATTCTACTTATACCAAATTAGACAATTAATAACAACTTAAGTTAAAGCCTCGCCTTTTAAACTTACTAATTGCTATTCATATGAACATAGCATTTAATAATGTTTAATAATAATATTTATTGATAACAATATAACTTACAAACGATTTTTTCAACTAATATTGCGATCTAAAGATAGATACAAAAAGTAGGCTGTCTGTCTTTCAGGAGACAGTGCTCAATCAAAGTATATGACGCTAGGTATTCAGTAGTAGACTTTGTACAGATATTGTGAACAGATAATTAAGATGAAAAGTTTATTATCTTCTTAATTTGTGTCCAAAACTATAAAATGTTAAATGATAACTGTAGCCTAGTTACTATCACAGTACAAAGTAGAATCATTCGACGGAGCTCTTATGTTGTATACCTTGCAAAAAGAATATACAATAGGTTTTCGTAGTTTCTTAATGTGTTACGATATTTTTCTTTTTAATTCACTTCCAAAATAATTTCAATTTCATGTTTAGTGAACTGGAGCAAAAAGAATATAAGAATATAATATAAGATAAAAAGAATATAATATAAGATAAAAGAACATAAAAGTTGTATAGTTGTATAGTCTATTAATTTATATATTTTTTATATATATTTTATTAATCAGCCATACAGGAAGGGTTATAAACAGCTTATAAATAGGGAAAGCATCGTTGGCCCACGACGCTAAAGAAAAAGCCGATCTTCTGGGCAAACTCTTTGCGTCCAACTCGACCCTGGACGACGGGGGAAACGCACCGCCGACCATACCGCAGTGCGAGACCCGCATGCCGGAAGTCCGGTTTACACAAAGGGCAGTGCGTAAAGCGCTTCTTTCCCTCGACGTTCATAAGTCGAGTGGGCCCGATAGAATCTCTCCTATCGTGCTGAAGACGTGTGCTCCAGAGTTAGCACCGGTTTTAACGCGCCTTTATCGGCTTTCCTACTCTCTTGGCGTAGTCCCGAACTCATGGAAGACAGCTCTAGTGCACCCAATCCCTAAAAAAGGAGATCGCTCGGATCCGTCCAACTACAGACCCATAGCCATCACCTCCTTGTTCTCCAAGATAATGGAATCCATTGTTAACTGCCAGCTCCTCCGGTACTTAGAAGACCACCAGCTCCTCAATGATCGACAATACGGCTTCCGTCAGGGTCGTTCAGCTGGTGATCTTCTCGTATACTTGACTCACCGGTGGGCACAGGCGATCGAGACCAAGGGGGAAGCGTTGGCCGTTAGTTTGGACGTGGCGACGGCCTTCGATCGGGTCTGGCACAAAGCGCTCCTTGCGAAGCTTCCTTCCTATGGGCTTCCCGAGAAACTGTGCAATTGGCTCACCAGTTTGGTGGTCGTTGGTCGTTGTTGACGGTGCATGCTCCGACTCCAAGTCTGTTAATTCTGGTGTCCCACAAGGCTGTGTGCTATCACCCACGCTGTTTCTTCTGCATATCAACGACATGCTGCAGATTAGCAGCATCCATTGCTATGCAGACGATAGCACGAGTGATGCCCTTTACACCGGCCGCGCTAACATTTCTCGGGTAAACGTCATCGAAAGCCGATCCAAACTTGTGTCTGAAATCGAAACTTCTTTATCAAAAGTTTCAGATTGGGGTCGACTTAACCTAGTCCAATTTAACCCCACGAAGACACAGGTTTGCGCGTTCACCGCTAAAAAGATGCCATTGGTCGTATCCCCTCAATTTGAGAGCACTTCCCTAACATCATCAGCCAGTATCGGAATCCTTGGCGTCGATATATCAAGCGAAGTCCAGTTTCGCGGTCACTTAGAGAGTAAGTCCATATTAGCCTCGAAGAAGCTTGGTGTGCTAAACAGATCGAGACAGTATTTTACTCCGGCCCACCGCCTGCAACTTTATAAGGCGCAGGTTCGGCCGCACATGGAAGACTGTTCTCATCTCTATGCAGGTGCACCCCAGTTCCAACTTCTGCCTCTTGACCGCATTTAACGGAGAGCGACTCGCATCATCGACTGCCAAGATATTTCTGATCGACTTGACACCTTGGCGTTGCGTAGAGATGTTGCTTCACTCTGCATCCTCTATCGCTTGTATCATGGGGAGTGTTCAGAGGAATTGTTCGGACTTATACCGGCTGCTGGTTTCCGCCATCGTCCTACGCGACAAAATATCCATCCCCATCACCTGGACGATTGGCACTCATCCACTGTGCGCTTCTCCAGAAGCTCTTTGCCTCGCACAACCAGCTTATGGAACAAATTGTCGCCTGCCGTATTTCCGAACCGATACGACCTTCAAACCTTCAAGAAGAGAGCGTACCTCTACCTAAAAGGCCGGCAACGCACTTGTGACTCTTGAGTTGCGGGTGTCCATGGGCGGCGGTAGTCACTTACCATCAGGTGACCCGTCTGCTCGTTTGCCCCCTATCACATAAAAAAAAAAAAAAAAGGTATGATTAAAAATGTAATTTAAATGGGTTTTAAGTTTAAGTTAGTGTAGGGTATACCTTTTGACATCTCACACATGGTCGTCTGATCCCAAACTATGCAGAGCTTATACTTGCCATAGTACTTTACTATCAGACTGCTGATTAACATACGTTTATTAAAGCCATGTCATCAAGCAATAAAAACTGGAAATTGCTACATATAAAATATTTATAAATCGCTTTTTAATCAAAGTAGACAACCGACTTCAACGCCTGTATCATATTTAAGACTTACATGGTTTTCTCATGGATGCAATTGTCAGAACTGGACCAAATTGAAATGGGACCACACGTAAGGCACCAGCTTTCACATAAAAAAAAAACATCAAAATCGGTTTACCCAGTGCAAAGTTCTGTATATAAAAAAAAAATCAGTCTAATTGAGAACCTCCTCCTTTTTGGAAGTCGGTTGAAAAGATAAATGTTTCATAGATCGCACACAACCCATACTAATATCATAAATAAGCAGAGATTGTTTGTTTGAACGTGCTAATCTCAAGAACTTCTAATCCGATTAAAAAAATCTAGTATATATAGCACGATTATTGAGATGCATAAACGTAGGTGAAGCTGCCAATAATGGCTAAATATGAATAATGAAGTATTTGACATTTTCCCGAGAATATAAATAACCCTATGTAAACATTTATCGTGAACGTATTTATCGGCGTTTTGTGGTTCAATCAATTGTTTGCCTATTTACAATCAGTTATAACCGGCATTTTAGACCACATCAAAGTAATATTTTGTTATCAAAGTGTGAGTAAGTTATCAGTGGCTCTAAAATTCGGAGAACAAACGTAGTCATCTGACCTCATCTCATGGCTGCGTCCGGCCAAAGATTTCACGTGCTATTGAAATATCGCTACCACTTTATGGAACCCTAGTATTTTCAGAATTTGAAATTGTATTAATGAGCTTTCTTAATCATAATTGCCTAATTATAATATCAATTAAACATGCTATTTTCTACATGAAATGTCTTTTTCTGTACCCCTGGTAATGTGTGTAAAGTTGTATGATATCGTTGCAGTATTTAAGATCATTAATAAAAATCAAAGCTTTCTCCCATGTATAATATTACTAGTTGTCGTATGTCTATATTTAAAATGAATATTCTATTCCAGACTATAATCTACTTTTACATTTATAACAGTAATAAGATTCATAAGACGTTAGGTAAACTGCGAATATGAGTTTGTTTATTTATGTTTGAAGCTTTAAATATTATATAAAAAATCAAAATAGGAATAGGGTATATTACATCTACAAAACCGTAGTTTTCTGGAGGAAATCAAATGCAATTTGATTCTCGGTGGAGTACAATGCCATCTCTTCCATTGGGTGTCATAAGAGGCGACTGAAGGAGCGACTGTCAGAACTCACTCATCGTCGCTCCTTCACGGACACTGTTTTGACTGTATACACTCATATACAATCAAACAGTGGTAGAGCCATGCTTAGGCATGAATGGGCCGTCTCGACCGGTGCGATACCACGGCCTCACAGAAAACCGGTTGTGAAGTAACGCATGCGTTACATTTCCCGAATTGAGTGAGGTTTGCGGAGGCCCAATTCCCCTTGCCCCTTTTCTCTCCCCTCATCTCCTTTCTCCTTTTTTCCATCTCCTCATCCCTCCTCTCTTCTTTCCGCTCCTTGCATCCCCCATCCCTCATCACCCTCAAAGGCGGGCAGCGCACTTGCGACTCTTGAGTTGCAAGTGTCCATGGACGGCGGTGTCACTTACCATCAGGTGACCCGTCTGTTCGTCTGTTCTACTATAGTATAAAAAAAAAAACAGTGCTCGGTAGGCTTGCCTCTTATTTCGAAAGCAGTATTTATATATATTTTGACTGGCCTGTTGAATAATTGTTAGTGTTGGTCAAAATCGAATCCAAGACATATATTTGTTTGATGAGCATGATCATTTGTTCTGTGTCTGGGTGTAATTTATCTATAATATGTGTGTATTTAGAAATATATAAGTATGTGTATCAGCTGTCTGGTTACCATAGTACAAGCTCTGCTTAGTTTGGGATCAGACGGCCGTGTGTGAGATGTCTCCAGTTATTATTATTATTTTATTATTTTTGGCTAAGTTTTAAGCGTTTAAAACGCCTCTGCTTCTCACCTTCGGGATATATGGGGTATGTATATATACAAAGTTGTAAGCACTGAATAAATTCAAAAGCACTTTAAGTATAGGTACATACAGAAGTACAAACAATTTGTTCTTACAAGTATGTCCTATGAATCAGACAAAAAAATGTATAGTTTAGATATTTCCGGTTCTGTGATCTACAAGTAACTTGCGACTGGCGGCGGCGGGGTCAAGGTGGGACATCCATTGACTCGCAAACATTCGCAATCTCTTGCTTTTTTATTATAGAAAAGGATTTTTTGTGATAAATTATATGGAAAAATGTTTGTATAAATGTGTCACCGTGTCCTCGTATTATGTTATTTGATAACGATATTATTTATTTAGTTCTGCGTACCATTATAAGAGGAATCGGAAGCACCAGCTACTTCGAGTTATAGGTCTGCGAAACTTATTTCTGAGCAGTTGATTTTACTCTCCAATCCATCTGTATTTTTTTCTGTTATATTCTATAGAGGGACAGATGAACAAACGGGTCACCTGATGGTAAGTAACGTCCATGGGTACCTGCAACTCAAGAGTCGTAAGTGCGCTGCCCGCCTTTGAGGATGATGAGGGATAGGGGGATGCGGGGATAGGAAAGAAGAGAGGGGGAGATGGGCCTCCGGAAACCTCACTTATTTCGGGGAAATGAAACACACGCGTAACTTCACAAACGGTTTGTGAGGCCGTGGTATCGCACCGGTCGAGCCGGCCAATTCGTGCCTAAGCATGGCCCTACCACTGTCAAAATAGTATTATTATTGTATTAGCAATATCCCTATATTTTTCTCTTTATGCCTCCTTTCCAGTTAACATACTCCAAAATTTCACATCTAATTCCCAAAAGTGACAGCGTGACGGCAATAGGTCTGCCCCCTGTTATGTAAGTGGGACTAAGTTATAATTGGCAAAATGTGGACGTTAATTACCCTGCTTACCCTCTTCGGGGTTAAGGTGGGAGTGTGTGTATGTGTATGAATGTACGTATGTTCTGAGTACCACACATTAAAATATAATGCTGCAGCCACATACTAGGCGTAGTGTGGCTGCATCGCGTTTAGACACCCCAGCTTGCCGCCTTATATATCTGAGTTTGTGATTTTTTTGCCGTGTGGTCCTCAATGGAGTAGGATCGAGCCAACCCATTCTTCTCCACCGGAAGACCCGTGGGTGTAATAAACACCTATGGACGCGGTGCGCCACGGAGATCGCCGCATCTGTTGATAAATCTTTTAGATAATGACATATCACTGGCCTGTTGGTAAGTGATCCTGGATCCAATTCTCACATTGGACAAACATTTGTGTGATCCATGAAAAGTTGCCTCGAACCTGTATGTCCCCTGCAGCATTTGAATCATTTCTAGTGCTCCAGATGTTTTTTTATCGACTATGCCGATTGCTTTTCTTACCCTGAAATGCGTTTTTATTTGTGTGTCGTAAGACAAGATTATCGAATCACATCGTAACCTGTCCATTAAGATGTTCCACGGACGAATTACGATGAGCAAGCAGTTTCGTTTTCCTGCTGTTTCAATTAGGCTATTGTATTGATTAGTGTATATAGCTGCCGCTGTTAAATTTTCCTTTTAAGGCTTAACTCTTGGTTTTGTATTGTTACAGAAATTAATTGTATTGTTACAGCAATTGGAACTGCAAGCGAAATCTTGTTCTTTATCAAGACTAAAGTAATCGGCTGATTTGTTGATTTTTTTTCTCTGCAATTTCTTTAATTTATGTTCAGTAAGATCATTCAACTTGAGGATTCAATATATAACATGTCAAATCAATTTAATTCAATAAATTTGCTTCGACTAAACGAGATAAAGGTATTTTTAAATTGTCTTGAGTAGGAGTCAGTCACACTAAGTCGGTCCGGAAGCAGTTGCCTGTTGCCTGTTGCAATACTCTTTTCAACATGTTTATTCTTTTAAATTTATATTATATAATAACAGACCAGCAAAACTGTAAAAGATAACTCATATACTAGTTCCTTATTCCTGTGTCAAACAACGGACACAAAGAACACCAAGACTCGGTACAAGTATTTGTAAATCGAGCCAGTCTATATATATACAGTCGTGGTCAACTAATTAAGGACATTCAAGATAGTGGACAGCAATAACCGGCTATGTACATATAAATATAAAACCCTGTTGATTTCTCAGTAACTATTATTTGCATAATTTGATCCGATTATTATACTATAAATGGCTGTAAATAAAAGATTAAATAAATATAAAAAAGTGTTTAATATCAAAGGTTAACCATGTATTCAATTTAAGGTACAATTCTGTAGCTGGACATTTAATTAAGAACAGTAAAGTAAAATGAAAAATAGAGTTAAACAGAACTAATAATCTGCAGTATTTTAATTTCTTTAACAACTTCATTTTATTACGGGTAAAATCAGTATCCAGTAGCAAAACCTTTGTTAGTAATTACCGCTTGACACCGATGTGGCATAGACATTATCAGTTTCTGACATATTTCAACAGGAATGTTTGCCCATGCCTCACAAAAAGCTTCATTAAGTTCATCTAAAGTTGTGGTACGATAAATGGCAACTTTTTTCTTAATTTCGTGCCAAAGGTGCTCGATTGGGTTGAGGTCGGGGCTATTTGCTGGCCAATCTAGCACTGATACCGACTGTCTGTTAAGAAACGACTTGACTGAACGGGCTGTATGTTTTGGGTCGTTATCATGCTGAAAAGTCCATATAATAGGAAGATGTTCCTCAGCATAGGGAAGCATAGTTTCTTCTAATATTGCCTTGTATTGATGTTGGTCTAAGTTACCCTGAACTTTCCTCACAGGTCCCACTCCACGTCCAGAAAATGATCCCCACATTTTAATGTTTCCTCCGCCATGTTTCACCTGCTTTTTTGTGAATCTTGGATTCATTTCCGCTTTTACAGGACGCCGTACGTATTGCCTTCCATCTGAAGAAATCAAATTAACCTTGGTCTCGTCAGAGAATAATACATGTTGCCATTGGTCGTAGGTCCAATGTCCATATTTACGTGCAAACGCCAAACGTGCATTTCTATGCTCTTTCTTTAACAACGGTACTTTGCGAGCCACTCTTCCGAACAACCCTGCTTCTACCAGACGTCGTCGAACTGTCCTCGCTGATACACTGACTCTTTCGTCTGCCCCAAACACTTCATGTTTAATTAAAATAGAGCCTAGAAACGGATCTTTCTTAGCTAACCTGGTTATCATTCTATCTTCTTGCGGAGTTGTTTTTCTCGATCTTTTTTTTCTGGGCACATTTAAAGTTGTGTTATTGCGCCTGAAATGTTGCACTGCATTGCATACCATAGTTTTTGAACAATTTAAATATCCTGCTATCCTTCGGTATGACCAACCACGCTCGACAAACTTCATGATAATTTTTCGTAGTGTTGCATCGCAACTTTTATTTTTGCCCATTGTTCTTCAAAATAACTCTCAAAACTTGAAATTACAAATCTAGATTGCCGCCAAAACTACCACAAAGAATAGGAGAAGAAAGAAAATAATAATTGAGATTCAGATTTTGAAACTAGAACGCAATATCTCAGTGTCCCTAATTAAATGGCCAGCCAGCATTCTTTGAACAAATAGCACTGTGATCATCTATCAGCTATACTGTAAAGAGGTTTAATGTTTAAGAAGTTGTTATTGTTTGTATAATTAGGCACATAAATGACTAATTATACTTACATGTAAAAGATGTGGAATATTGTTTAGACTCGTTGAAAAATAAAAATAAATTCACAATTTGGATTAACTAGAGAGTGTCCCTAATTAGTTGACCACGACTGTATATTTATATGTTATATTATATTATATCATATATATAACCTATCCTATACCCAACTTTATTTTTTATATAGTTATAGTTGATTTGATTTTCAACCGTAAGGAATTCGAAATACATATTTATTGTTTGGTAAATGTTTTGTAAAAACAATCACCTACCCTACTAACATTATGTGTGCCTGGTACTTACTTATATAATTATCTTATTTTAGACTTTATTTCAGTATAAATAAGATTGTCGCAAAGCTAAACTAGGGTCCGTAGTTGAAACTGGGTCGCTGGGGTTATTGCCCGGGCCTCAAAATAAAGGGTAGTTGTCGATATTCCAAAGTTCATGCTATAATAAGCCTTCCGTGTTATTTTTCGGTTATTCTTTTGATTGTGGACGGCAGTTACTGGTCTCTTTTATACCGTATAACGGTAAAATGATAGAATGTCTTTGATTGTGTTTTTACTTTAAACGTTGGAAGTTGTATCCCCGTTATGAAAATTAGAATATACTTAATATTCTATTGCAATTTATGTTCATTTAATCTATTTAATCTAACTTGATCAATCCATAATTTGAATTTAATTTTTTGTAATGTAATCATTATTATTTTTATATTCATGTGTCAAACTTTGTATTTTGTATGGGTTTTATATGAAATAAAGGAGTATTATTGTTACTATTATTAATTGTTTATGCAATTGAGCTTTAAGCGTATCTCTCTATAGTGAAAATTCAATATATGTATATAATTCAATGTATATAATTCAATATATATAGTCAAAATAGTGAAAATGATAAACACTTTGTTTGACTCTTTATTTAATGAGGCTATAGCTAAGAATATCGAAGTTCCTGCCATTAAATGATGTTTCATTTTATCTTTTATTTTTGAATATTTACATTTGATGTATATAAACATACATTACATATAAGTAAATATAGATATGCATAGGTACTATACATGACATGATGAGGAAAACAATATGCAACAGTACAAATTTTTAGTATGTTTAACAGAAAGATAATTACAGAACACAAGCTTTAAAGACTTTTTTTCTATAATTTATATGACAGAAGCGTCACCACTGGTTGCAAGGTGTAGTCACCTTGGTCTGCAAAAATACTTTGAAAATACGTTTATCATGAAAATACGAATCTTATTTCACCGGTTACATAGAAATCATTCCTTATAAATGCAATTACAAACAACAACTTTAATATTTAGGATGAACAACCCTCTATGGTACATACCCTACTAGCAGACCCGACAGACGTTGTCCTGAAGTTGCAGTATAGATAAACAACCTAGATACCGACTGTAGCGCCATTTGCCGGGCTGATTTTTGAATCTAAACCATCCAGGGCACCACCCCAACGCATACAAAAAAATTCATTCAAATCGGTCCAGCCGTTTAGGAGGAGTTTTTAGAATTATATATATAAAGATATAATCAGATGCTCGATCCTGGATAAGTTTTAAGCGCTATTGAAGCAATTTCTTTTTAATATAGCATACTACAGTGTGAAAGAATATCTCGAAGAACAGTGTGAAATCTAATAATCAGTTGTTACATGACTTAAACTATTAAAAACTTAAACTATATAAAATAACCAATGACATGGATTAAATTATATTATTTTTGATTATGGATCAATCAACTTCACACTGATTTTAACATGCGAGATTAGTACTTGAGAATGTTGAAATAAGCTAATATAAATAAATATATGTGGTAAATGTTGCAAGCCAAAGCGCGGAATGTAGCTGCACCAAATGTTGGTTCCATAACTGCTATAACTATATATAGACCGACTATATAAACCTCTATTCACAATAAACTATGATATGAATATCAACCAACTGTACCAACTGTATAATAAGAATTTGAATTTGTAGTACAAGAAACAATAATTCTCATAATTGCCACGATGATTGAGGAAACGAAACAACGTTATTTCAGCTTTATAGCAGCTTTTTCTACAACAGAATTAAGGTAATATAGCTTCCTATATTTAAGAAAACAAATAAAAATCGAACTTAAGACAGGACTAAATGTCAAAAATATCGAACTTAAAATTAAATTATATAGAACTCAGATTTAACCGATAGTTAATGCTTCTTATCGTTTCGATGACAAACAAATTTAAATTATTGCAGCTCAGAACTTGGCCGCGCGCTGCAGACAAAATTTTCTTAGACAGCTGCCGCTGCTTAGAGCACGCAGAGCATAATGTCAGATGGGCCATTGTTTGCGTGCGTGCATTTTAGTGCACAAGCAGCTCAAATCAGTACGATCACCGAATCCACATCTGAACTATATTCTGACCGACCAGAGATATCGGAGTCTGTTTTAGAACTTCTAGGCTGACCACGGCATATTATAATCGTTACAGTTACACTGAAACGCCTGAGTTCGAATGTTTTTTTTTCTTAAGCGAAATAATTTCACCTGTCTACTTATGTATGCAACTACAATACTTTGATTCATAATGCTATTATATAAAAACCTAGATTGTAAGAGAAAATAAAACTCCTGTTGCTGTTATCTTCCCTGTCGAATGAAATTACGAGGTCTATGACGAGGATGATGAGAATAGTGTGAAATGACTTAAAAAATACCCAATCTCTTTTCAGATTTCTTTTTTTTTTATTTTTGAGTCTACTTCGACATAATATTTATTTGTGTACGTTGATCTGTTTTCTGGGTACAATATAATGTGAACTCAATGTCTGAATACGGATATCTTTTCAATACATGTATTCACTACAACGGTTGCGTGAATAGGGTGACCATGGGATTACTTAATTATTAGATATCTATCGTTTTGTTTTACTCACACGATATCTTGAAATGTTAAACCGTATGTCACTTACGCTATCAAGGTGATTTAAATGACACCTTATATGTCGAAATCTATTAAGCTGCCCATGTTCTAAAGCTTGACAAATAAAAATCATACTTTCATACATAAGTACATATTTAATACATACTGTTGTACGTATCCTAGAAAAACTTAAGCTCCCTTCTTGCGCAGACTGGTAAAAAAGAGTTAATTCCTGAGTAACGCTTTAAAAACTGACCTATGAAAGCTTAATTCAAACACGACTATGGAGTATCCCTCTAAGACAAAGTTAATATCATCCCATGCGACGAATTGAGGTAAAAAAGTTTTATTTTAAAAGATACTAGCAACGTGGGTCACACATTACTAGTATTCTTGTTAAGCCACACAGCTAAGGTCAATTCTTGTATTAGGTGGTAGGGTATTTCACATAATCAAAAAATAAAAAATAACACTTTTTATAATATGTAAAACGAACCCATAATACTATCTAACTATCTTAGCATTTTTTCAATTTATAAAAAAATATATGTTATACAGTTACATATAACTACAAATATCGTTATACAGTTACATATACATATAAAAGTATATGTATACAGGCACGTGTTACAAAAAGTTAAAATCTACAAATCTGTAACATGCGTGCCTTACACAAAAGTACATTTCTTCTAATATATAAATTCCGATATATTTCGTTTAAGTATTTAATAGTTAATTTTATATTCAATTTCCCTATAAATAAGTACCTAATATATAGTAAGTAGTACAGATCCTAAACCATTGCCTAATAATTATCGATTAACGCAAAATAATAATGCTGTTCCCCATCACGTCTGTACCGTGAGAACAGTCCTGATCATTGAACAAGACAGGCTCCCCCTACCGTTCATATCGTCTCAAGTTCAAGAATAAGTACTCGCTGAGACAACAATATGTACAAGCAGGTAGTGATTTTTTTTATAAGACCCTTTCAGACCATCTGCTCAATACGCCGGATAGCAGATGCGAGAAGGGCTTTGTGTATTTTTTTTGCCATTTACACAGTTCTTTGAAAGTGGTCCGATGTTGAGATAAAAACGGATGCGTCTATAAGCAGTATGAAGGTATGGTGAATCGATTTTCGAATATTGCAAATAGTATCCGCCTTGGTTTTAAAATGCATAATATTGAGCGGATCTTGTCTACTCCCCGGATATGAAATTACCTTTTCTATTGTAATTGGATCCGTGCTAGCGTTACCTTAACGATAAAGAGGAAAAAAACCTTTGTGTGTAGGTTGTATGTTTATTTTGTTTCAATGTTGGGAAGAAGCGCAGAGAAGCATGAAGAAAATAAAGGTCTTATTCACCCCCGACTCCTCGCGCTGGGCCTCTATCTACTCTATTGTGGTGTTGATACAACGAATCCTACAAACTGACATATAAATATTACATACAAAATAAATTACATACATACTAAGGTCACCTCTGTATCCCCTAAAAGGTAGACAGAGGTGTTTTAAGCCCCCATATTTTGCTAATTAGAATTTGGTTGCACTAACGTAACAGGGGCAAGACTATTGCCGGAAACCGGGCACTGCATGACTGTATACATCCTGTCTGATAGATCCCTTTTTCAGCTTATACGACACCACCATCGTGAACCACACGGCTAATAAAATTAATTCTAGCATATTCAAGTATTTAGAAGGCTTGTTTTAAAACTAAAGAATTTTCCGTAAAAGAAGCTAATGTATTTTCAAATACAAATGATGTTGTGTTACTATTTATAAATTGTATAATATTGTACCGTTACAAAAATGGGTACAAGGAAAAATACACAGCAAAATGTTACTGAATTTGACGAACATTGCGCGAATTTAAATGAATCGTTATTCATTCATTACACATACGAATATAACAACAAAGTTACAAAGAAAATTTCATACGTTTGTACTCGTTTTTCTACTGCGGATAGACTGTGTATATACATATTACTATTTTATATAAACAAAGAAGAACTCTTTTCTACTTCTGTAATAACTACCTATGAAGCGTAATTATGTTGCATAAAACTAAATATTACGCCCCCGGGACATGTCGATAAAAAATAGCCTTTGTTTCTTCCCAGGACTCGAAGTATCCAGATACCAAATTAAAGTTACTTATAACAAACAGATCGATATAATGCGTTACTTTTACATTTATTATATTAGTATATTCATTCGTTCAATTTCTACAATACATTTTCTGTTAAAATACTCCAAATTTAGAAAACAACGTGCAAAATATAAACTGCAATAGGCTTCCCTCCTATTACGTTAATGGAAACAAAATCTAATGTAGTTTACGAACGTATGTATATATTAAATACATATATACATACGTTCGGAAACTAAGTGT